>CM055518.1:0-2400000 GCA_029298725.1 Gnatocerus cornutus
ACCTGACCTGACCTGACCTGACCTGACCTGACCTGACCTGACCTGACCTGACCTGACCTGACCTGACCTGACCTGACCTGACCTGACCTGACCTGACCTGACCTGACCTGACCTGACCTGACCTGACCTGACCTGACCTGACCTGACCTGAACCCTGACCTGACCTGACCTGACCTGACCTGACCTGACCTGACCTGACCTGACCTGACCTGACCTGACCTGACCTGACCTGACCTGACCTGACCTGACCTGACCTGACCTGACCTGACCTGACCTGACCTGACCTGACCTGACCTGACCTGACCTGACCTGACCTGACCTGACCTGACCTGACCTGACCTGACCTGACCTGACCTGACCTGACCTGACCTGACCTGACCTGACTGACCTGACCTGACCTGACCTGACCTGACCTGACCTGACCTGACCTGACCTGACCTGACCTGACCTGACCTGACCTGACCTGACCTGACCTGACCTGACCTGACCTGACCTGACCTGACCCTGACCTGACCTCTGACCTGACCTGACCTGACCTGACCTGACCTGACCTGACCTGACCTGACCTGACCTGACCTGACCTGACCTGACCTGACCTGACCTGACCTGACCTGACCTGACCTGACCTGACCTGACCTGACCTGACCTGACCTGACCTGACCTGACCTGACCTGACCTGACCTGACCTGACCTGACCTGACCTGACCTGACCTGACCTGACCTGACCTGACCTGACCTGACTGACCTGACCTGACCTGACCTGACCTGACCTGACCTGACCTGACCTGACCTGACCTGACCTGACCTGACCTGACCTGACCTGACCTGACCTGACCTGACCTGACCTGACCTGACCTGACCTGACTGACCTGACCTGACCTGACCTGACCTGACCTGACCTGACCTGACCTGACCTGACCTGACCTGACCTGACCTGACCTGACCTGACCTGACCTGACCTGACCTGACCTGACCTGACCTGACTGACCTGACCTGACTGACCTGACCTGACCTGACCTGACCTGACTGACCTGACCTGACCTGACCTGACCTGACTGACCTGACCTGACCTGACCTGACCTGACCTGACCTGACCTGACCTGACTGACCTGACCTGACCTGACCTGACCTGACCTGACCTGACCTGACCTGACCTGACCTGACCTGACCTGACCTGACCTGACCTGACCTGACCTGACCTGACTGACCTGACCTGACCTGACCTGACCTGACCTGACCTGACCTGACCTGACCTGACCTGACCTGACCTGACCTGACCTGACCTGACCTGACCTGACCTGACCTGACTGACCTGACCTGACCTGACCTGACCCTGACCTGACCTGACCTGACTGACCTGACCTGACCTGACCTGACCTGACCCTGACCTGACCTGACCTGACCTGACCTGACCTGACCTGACCTGACCTGACCTGACCTGACCTGACCTGACCTGACCTGACCTGACCTGACCTGACCTGACCTGACCTGACCTGACTGACCTGACCTGACCTGACCTGACCTGACCTGACCTGACCTGACTGACCTGACCTGACCTGACCTGACCTGACCTGACCTGACCTGACCTGACCTGACCTGACCTGACCTGACCTGACCTGACCTGACCTGACTGACCTGACCTGACCTGACCTGACCTGACCTGACCTGACCTGACCTGACCTGACCTGACCGGGGGCGGCGGGGGTGACCGGGGGCGGCGGGGTGACCGGGGGCGGCGGGGTGACCGGGGGCGGCGGGGTGACCGGGGGCGGCGGGGGTGACCGGGGGGCGGCGGCGGGTGACCGGGGGCGGCGGGGGTGACCGGGGGCGGCGGGGTGACCGGGGGCGGCGGGGTGACCGGGGGCGGCGGGGGTGACCGGGGGGGCGGCGGGGTGACCGGGGGCGGCGGGGTGACCGGGGGCGGCGGGGGTGACCGGGGGCGGCGGGGGTGACCGGGGGCGGCGGGGTGACCGGGGGCGGCGGGGTGACCGGGGGCGGCGGGGTGACCGGGGGCGGCGGGGTGACCGGGGGCGGCGGGGTGACCGGGGGCGGCGGGGTGACCGGGGGCGGCGGGGGTGACCGGGGGCGGCGGGGTGACCGGGGGCGGCGGGATGACCGGGGGCGGCGGGGGTGACCGGGGGCGGCGGGGGTGACCGGGGGCGGCGGGGTGACCGGGGGCGGCGGGGATGACCGGGGGGGCGGGCGGGGTGACCGGGGGGCGGGCGGGGGCGCGGGGTGACCGGGGGCGGCGGGGTGACCGGGGGGCGGCGGGGTGACCGGGGGCGGCGGGGTGACCGGGGGCGCGGCGGGGTGACCGGGGGGCGGCGGGGTGACCGGGGGCGGCGGGGTGACCGGGGGCGGCGGGGTGACCGGGGGCGGCGGGAGACCGAGTAGACCGCCGGGGACCGCGGGAGACCGAGTAGACCGCCGGAGACCGCCGGAGACCGCGGGGGACCGATTAGACCGCGGGAGACACAGTAGACCGCTGGAGACCGGGGGAGACCGAGTGGACCGCCGCAGACAACGGGGAGACCGAGTAGACCGCCGGAGACGCGGGGAACCGATTAGACCGCCGGAGACCGATTAGACCGCGGGAGACCCAGTAGACCGCTGTGGACCGGGGGAGACCGAGTAGACCGCTGGAGACCGGGGGGAGACCGAGTAGACCGCCGGAGACCGCGGGAGAACGAGTGGACCGCGGGAGAACGAGTAGACCGCCGGAGACCGCGGGGAGAACGAGTAGACCGCCGGAGACCGCGGGAGACCGAGTAGACCGCCGGAGACCGCGGGGGACCGGGGGAGACCGAGTGGACCGCGGGAGACCGCCGGAGACCGATTAGACCGCGGGAGACCGAGTGGACCGCCGGAGACCGATTAGACCGCCGGAGACCGATTAGACCGCCGGAGACCGCGGGAGACCGAGTAGACCGCGGGAGACCGAGTAGACCGCCGGAGACCGCGGGAGACCGAGTAGACCGCGGGGAGACCGAGTAGACCGCGGGAGACCGAGTAGACCGCGGGAGACCGAGTAGACCGCGGGAGACCGAGTAGACCGCCGGAGACCGAGTAGACCGCTGGAGACCGGGGAGACCCGAGTAGACCGCCGGGGACCGCGGGGAGACCGAGTAGACCGCCGGGGACCGCGGGAGACCGAGTAGACCGCCGGAGACCGCGGGAGACCGCTGGAGACCAGGGGAGACCAGGGGAGACCAGGGGAGACCAGGGGAGACCAGGGGAGACCGAGTAGACCGCTGGAGACCGGAGGAGACCGAGTAGACCGCCGGAGACCGCGGGAAACCGAGTAGACCGCCGGGGACCGCGGGAGACCGAGTAGACCGCCGGAGACCGCGGGAGACCGAATAGACCGCGGGAGACCGAATAGACCGCGGGGAGAACGAGTGGACCGCGGGAGACCGAGTAGACCGCCGGAGACCGAGTAGACCGCCGGAGACCGAGTAGACCGCCGGAGACCGAGTAGACCGCCGGAGACCGCCGGAGACCGCGGGGGACCGATTAGACCGCGGGAGACACAGTAGACCGCTGGAGACCGGGGGGAGACCGAGTGGACCGCCGCAGACAACGGGAGACCGAGTAGACCGCCGGAGACCGCGGGGAACCGATTAGACCGCCGGAGACCGATTAGACCGCGGGAGACCCAGTAGACCGCTGTGGACCGGGGGAGACCGAGTAGACCGCTGGAGACCGGGGGAGACCGAGTAGACCCGCCGGAGACCGCGGGAGAACGAGTGGACCGCGGGAGAACGAGTAGACCGCCGGAGACCGCGGGAGAACGAGTAGACCGCCGGAGACCGCGGGAGACCGAGTAGACCGCCGGAGACCGCGGGGGACCGGGGGAGACCGAGTGGACCGCGGGGAGACCGCCGGAGACCGATTAGACCGCGGGAGACCGAGTGGACCGCCGGAGACCGATTAGACCGCCGGAGACCGATTAGACCGCCGGAGACCGCGGGAGACCGAGTAGACCGCGGGAGACCGAGTAGACCGCCGGAGACCGCGGGAGACCGAGTAGACCGCGGGAGACCGAGTAGACCGCGGGAGACCGAGTAGACCGCGGGAGACCGAGTAGACCGCGGGAGACCGAGTAGACCGCCGGAGACCGAGTAGACCGCTGGAGACCGGGGGAGACCCGAGTAGACCGCCGGGGACCGCGGGAGACCGAGTAGACCGCCGGGGACCGCGGGAGACCGAGTAGACCGCCGGAGACCGCGGGAGACCGCTGGAGACCAGGGGAGACCAGGGGAGACCAGGGGAGACCAGGGGAGACCAGGGGAGACCGAGTAGACCGCTGGAGACCGGAGGAGACCGAGTAGACCGCCGGAGACCGCGGGAAACCGAGTAGACCGCCGGGGACCGCGGGAGACCGAGTAGACCGCCGGAGACCGCGGGAGACCGAATAGACCGCGGGAGACCGAATAGACCGCGGGAGAACGAGTGGACCGCGGGAGACCGAGTAGACCGCCGGAGACCGAGTAGACCGCCGGAGACCGAGTAGACCGCCGGAGACCGAGTAGACCGCCGGAGACCGAGTAGACCGCCGGAGACCGAGTAGACCGCCGGAGACCGCGGGAGACCGAGTAGACCGCCGGAGACCGCGGGGGACCGAGGGAGACCGAGTGGACCGCGGGAGACACAGTAGACCGCTGGAGACCGGGGGAGACCGAGTAGACCGCCGCAGACAACGGAAGACCGAGTAGACCGCCGGAGACCGCGGGAGATCGAGTAGACCGCCGGAGACCGCGGGAGACCGAGTAGACCGCCGGAGACCGCGGGAGACCGAGTAGACCGCCGAAGACCGCGGGAGACCGAGTAGACCGCCGGAGACCGCGGGAGACCGAATAGACCGCGGGAGAACGAGTAGACCGCGGGAGAACGAGTGGACCGCGGGAGAACGAGTGGACCGTGGGAGACCGCGGGAGACCGAGTAGACCGCCGGAAACCGAGTGGACCGCCGGAGACCGAGTAGACCGCCGGAGACCGCGGGGGACCGGGGGAGACCGAGTAGACCGCGGGAGACCGAGTAGACCGCGGGAGACCGAGTAGACCGCCGGAGACCGCGGGAGACCGAGTAGACCGAGTAGACCGCCGGAGACCGCGGGAGACCGAGTAGACCGCCGCAGACCGAGTAGACCGCGGGAGACCGAGTGGACCGCCGGAGACCGCCGGAGACCGCGGGAGACCGAGTAGACCGCCGGAGACCGAGTAGACCGCCGGAGACCGAGGAGACCGCGGGAGATCGAGTAGACCGCCGGAGACCGCCGGAGACCCGAGTAGACCGCCGGAGACCGCGGGGGACCGATATGACCGCCGGAGACCGCGGGGGACCGATTAGACCGCGGGAGACACAGTAGACCGCTGGAGACCGGGGGAGACCGAGTGGACCGCCGCAGACAACGGGAGACCGAGTAGACCGCCAGAGACCGCGGGAGACCGCGGTAGACCGCCGGAGACCGAGTAGACCGCCGGAGACCGAGTAGACCGCCGGAGACCGCGGGAGACCGAGTAGACCGCCCGAGACCGCGGGAGACCGCGGGAGACCGAGTAGACCGCCGGAAACCGAGTGGACCGCCGGAGACCGAGTGGACCGCCGGAGACCGAGTGGACCGCCGGAGACCGAGTGGACCGCCGGAGACCGAGTAGACCGCCGGAGACCGCGGGGGACCGGGGGAGACCGAGTAGACCGCGGGAGACCGAGTAGACCGCGGGAGACCGAGTAGACCGCCGGAGACCGCGGGAGACCGCGGGAGACCGAGTAGACCGCCGGAGACCGCGGGAGACCGCGGGAGACCGAGTAGACCGCCGGAGACCGAGTAGACCGCGGGAGACCGAGTAGACCGAGTGGACCGCGGGAGACCGAGTAGACCGAGTAGACCGAGTAGACCGCCGGAGACCGCCGCAGACCGAGTAGACCGCGGGAGACCGAGTGGACCGCCGGAGACCGCGGGAGACCGAGTAGACCGCCGGAGACCGAGTAGACCGCCGGAGACCGAGTAGACCGCCGGAGACCGAGGAGACCGCGGGAGATCGAGTAGACCGCCGGAGACCGCCGGAGACCCGAGTAGACCGCCGGAGACCCGAGTAGACCGCCGGAGACCGCGGGGGACCGATTAGACCGCGGGAGACACAGTAGACCGCTGGAGACCGGGGGAGACCGAGTGGACCGCCGCAGACAACGGGAGACCGAGTAGACCGCCGGAGACCGCGGGGAACCGATTAGACCGCCGGAGACCGATTAGACCGCGGGAGACCCAGTAGACCGCTGTGGACCGGGGGAGACCGAGTAGACCGCTGGAGACCGGGGGAGACCGAGTAGACCGCCGGAGACCGCGGGAGAACGAGTAGACCGCGGGAGAACGAGTAGACCGCGGGAGAACGAGTAGACCGCCGGAGACCGCGGGAGACCGAGTAGACCGCCGGAGACCGCGGGGGACCGGGGGAGACCGAGTGGACCGCGGGAGACCGCCGGAGACCGATTAGACCGCGGGAGACCGAGTGGACCGCCGGAGACCGATTAGACCGCCGGAGACCGATTAGACCGCCGGAGACCGCGGGAGACCGAGTAGACCGCGGGAGACCGAGTAGACCGCCGGAGACCGCGGGAGACCGAGTAGACCGCGGGAGACCGAGTAGACCGCGGGAGACCGAGTAGACCGCGGGAGACCGAGTAGACCGCCGGAGACCGAGTAGACCGCTGGAGACCGGGGGAGACCCGAGTAGACCGCCGGGGACCGCGGGAGACCGAGTAGACCGCCGGGGACCGCGGGAGACCGAGTAGACCGCCGGAGACCGCGGGAGACCGCTGGAGACCAGGGGAGACCAGGGGAGACCAGGGGAGACCAGGGGAGACCGAGTAGACCGCTGGAGACCGGAGGAGACCGAGTAGACCGCCGGAGACCGCGGGAAACCGAGTAGACCGCCGGGGACCGCGGGAGACCGAGTAGACCGCCGGAGACCGCGGGAGACCGAATAGACCGCGGGAGACCGAATAGACCGCGGGAGAACGAGTGGACCGCGGGAGACCGAGTAGACCGCCGGAGACCGAGTAGACCGCCGGAGACCGAGTAGACCGCCGGAGACCGAGTAGACCGCCGGAGACCGAGTAGACCGCCGGAGACCGCGGGAGACCGAGTAGACCGCCGGAGACCGCGGGGGACCGAGGGAGACCGAGTGGACCGCGGGAGACCGAGTAGACCGCCGGAGACCGCGGGGGACCGAGGGAGACCGAGTGGACCGCGGGAGACACAGTAGACCGCTGGAGACCGGGGGAGACCGAGTAGACCGCCGCAGACAACGGAAGACCGAGTAGACCGCCGGAGACCGCGGGAGACCGAGTAGACCGCCGAAGACCGCGGGAGACCGAGTAGACCGCCGGAGACCGCGGGAGACCGAATAGACCGCGGGAGAACGAGTAGACCGCGGGAGAACGAGTGGACCGCGGGAGAACGAGTGGACCGTGGGAGACCGCGGGAGACCGAGTAGACCGCCGGAAACCGAGTGGACCGCCGGAGACCGAGTAGACCGCCGGAGACCGCGGGGGACCGGGGGAGACCGAGTAGACCGCGGGAGACCGAGTAGACCGCGGGAGACCGAGTAGACCGCCGGAGACCGCGGGAGACCGAGTAGACCGAGTAGACCGCCGGAGACCACGGGAGACCGAGTAGACCGCCGCAGACCGAGTAGACCGCGGGAGACCGAGTGGACCGCCGGAGACCGCCGGAGACCGCGGGAGACCGAGTAGACCGCCGGAGACCGAGTAGACCGCCGGAGACCGAGGAGACCGCGGGAGATCGAGTAGACCGCCGGAAACCGCCGGAGACCCGAGTAGACCGCCGGAGACCGCGGGGGACCGATATGACCGCCGGAGACCGCGGGGGACCGATTAGACCGCGGGAGACACAGTAGACCGCTGGAGACCGGGGGAGACCGAGTGGACCGCCGCAGACAACGGGAGACCGAGTAGACCGCCAGAGACCGCGGGAGACCGCGGGAGACCGCGGTAGACCGCCGGAGACCGAGTAGACCGCCGGAGACCGAGTAGACCGCCGGAGACCGCGGGAGACCGAGTAGACCGCCCGAGACCGCGGGAGACCGCGGGAGACCGAGTGGACCGCCGAAGACCGCCGGAGACCGCCGGAGACCCGAGTAGACCGCCGGAGACCCGAGTAGACCGCCGGAGACCGCGGGGAACCGATTAGACCGCCGGAGACCGCGGGGGACCGATTAGACCGCGGGAGACCCAGTAGACCGCTGTGGACCGGGGGAGACCGAGTAGACCGCTGGAGACCGGGGGAGACCGAGTAGACCGCTGGAGACCGGGGGAGACCGAGTAGACCGCGAGAGACCTAGTAGACCGCGAGAGACCTAGTAGACCGCTGGAGACCGGGGGAGACGACCGCTGGAGACCGGGGGAGACGACCGCTGGAGACCGGGGGAGACGACCGGGGGAGACGACCGCTGCAGACCGGGGGAGACGACCGCTGGAGACCGGGGGAGACCGAGTAGACCGCGAGTGACCGGGGGAGACCGAGTAGACCGAGTAGACCGCGAGTGACCGGGGGAGACCGAGTAGACCGCGAGTGACCAGGGGAGACCGAGTAGACCGCGGGAGACCGAGGGAGACCGAGTGGACCGCTAGAGACCGGGGGAGACGACCGCTGGAGACCGGGGGAGACGACCGCTGGAGACCGGGGGAGACGACCGCTGGAGACCGGGGGAGACGACCGCTGGAGACCGGGGGAGACGACCGCTGCAGACCGGGGGAGACGACCGCTGCAGACCGGGGGAGACGACCGCTGGAGACCGGGGGAGACGACCGCTGGAGACCGGGGGAGACCGAGTAGACCGCGAGTGACCGGGGGAGACCGAGTAGACCGCGAGTGACCGGGGGAGACCGAGTAGACCGCGAGTGACCAGGGGAGACCGAGTAGACCGCGGGAGACTGGAGGAGACCGAACAGACCGGGGGAGACCGAGTAGACCGCGGGAGACTGGAGGAGACCGAACAGACCGCGGGAGACCGAGGGAGACCGAGTGGACCGCTAGAGACCGGGGGAGACCGAGTAGACCGGGGGAGACCGAGTAGACCGGGGGAGACCGAGTAGACCGGGGGAGACCGAGTGGACCGCGGCAGACCGGGGGAGACCGAGTAGACCGCTGGAGACCGGGGGAGACCGGGGGAGACCGAGTGGACCGCCGGAGACCGGGGGAGACCGAGTGGACCGCCGGAGACCGCGGGAGACCGAGTAGAACGCCGGAGACCGCGGGAGACCGAGTAGACCGCCGGAGACCGCGGGAGACCGAGTAGAACGCCGGAGACCGCGGGAGACCGAGTAGACCGCCGGAGACCGCGGGAGACCGAGTAGACCGCCGGAGACCGCGGGAGATCGAGTAGGCCGCGGGAGACCGAGTAGACCGGGGGAGACCGAGTAGACCGGGGGAGACCGAGTGGACCGCGGCAGACCGGGGGAGACCGAGTAGACCGCTGGAGACCGGGGGAGACCGGGGGAGACCGAGTGGACCGCCGGAGACCGCGGGAGACCCGAGTAGACCGCCGAAGACCGCGGGAGACCTAGTGGACCGCCGGAGACCGAGTGGACCGCCGCAGACAACGGGAGACCGAGTAGACCGCCGGAGACCGAGTAGAACGCCGGAGACCGCCGGAGACCGAGTAGACCGCCGGAGACCGAGTAGACCGCCGGAGACCGAGTAGACCGCCGGAGACCGAGTAGACCGCCGGAGACCGATTAGACCGCCAGAGACCGCGGGGAACCGATTAGACCGCGGGGAACCGATTAGACCGCGGGAGACCCAGTGGACCGCCGGAGACCGCGGAAGACCGAGTGGACCGCCGGAGACCGCGGGGGACCGATTAGACCGCGGGAGGACCGATTAGACCGCGGGAGGACCCAGTAGACCGCCGGTGAACGAGTGGACCGCCGGAGACCCGAGTAGACCGCGGGGGACCGATTAGACCGCGGGAGACCCAGTAGACCGCCGGAGACCGCGGAAGACCGAGTGGACCGCCGGAGACCGCGGAAGACCGAGTGGACCGCCGGAGACCGCAGGAGACCGAGTAGACCGCCGGAGCCCGCGAAGGACCGATTGGACCGCGGGAGACCCAGTAGACCGCCGGAGACCGCGGGAGACCCAGTAGACCGCCGGAGACCGCGGGAGACCGAGTGGACCGCGGGAGACCGAGTGGACCGCGGGAGACCGAGTGGACCGCCGGAGACCCGATTAGACCGCCTGAGACCTATTAGACCGCCGGAGACCTATTAGACCGCCGGAGACCGATTAGACCGCCGGAAGCCGCGGGGGACCGATTAGACCGCCGGAGACCGCCGGAGACCGCGGGAGACCGATTAGACCGCCGGAGACCGCCGGAGACCGCCGGAGACCGCCGGAGACCGCCGGAGACCGCCGGAGACCGCGGGAGACCGATTAGACCGCCGGAGACCGCCGGAGACCGCCGGAGACCGCCGGAGACCGCCGGAGACCGCCGGAGACCGCCGGAGACCGCCGGAGACCGCCGGAGACCGCCGGAGACCGCCGGAGACCGCCGGAGACCGCGGGAGACCGCCGGAGACCGCCGGAGACCGCCGGAGACCGCCGGAGACCGCCGGAGACCGCGGGAGACCGCGGGAGACCGCGGGAGACCGAGTAGACCGCGGGAGACCGAGTAGACCGCGGGAGACCGAGTAGACCGCGGGAGACCGAGTAGACCGCGGGAGACCGAGTAGACCGCGGGAGACCGAGTAGACCGCGGGAGACCGAGTAGTCCGCGGGAGACCGAGTAGACCGCGGGAGACCGAGTAGACCGCGGGAGACCGAGTAGACCGCGGGAGACCGAGTAGACCGCCGGAGATCGCGAGAGACCGAGTAGACCGCCGGAGATCGCGGGAGACAAAGTAGACCGCGGGAGACAAAGTAGACCGCCGGAGATCGCGGAAGACCGAGTACACCGCGGGAGACCGCGGGGGACCGCTGAGGACCGAGTAGACCGGGAGAGACCGCGAGGGACCGAGTAGACCGGGAGAGACCGCGGGGGGCCGAGTAGACCGCGAGAGACCGCGGAAGACCGAGTAGACTACGGGAAACCAGGGGAGACCGAGTAGACCGCGACAGACCGCGGGAGACCGTAGGGGACCGCGACAGACCGTAGGGGACCGCGATAGACCGCAACAGACCGCAGGGAACCGAGTAGACCGCGGAAGACCGCAACAGACCGAGTAGACCGCGAAAGATCGCAACAGACCGAGTAGACCGCGAAAGATCGCAACAGACCGAGTAGACCGCGAGAGACTGCAAAGGAACCGAGTGGACCGCGGGAGACTGCAAAGGAACCGAGTGGACCGCGGGAGACCGCAACAGACCGAGTAGACGGCAGCAGACTGCAGGGGACCGAGTAGACGGCAGCAGACTGCAGGGGACCGAGTAGACGGCAGCAGACTGCAGGGGACCGAGTAGACGGCAGCAGACTGCAGGGGACCGAGTAGACGGCAGCAGACTGCAGGGGACCGAGTAGACGGCAGCAGACTGCAGGGGACCGAGTAGACGGCAGCAGACTGCAGGGGACCGAGTAGACCGCGGGAGACTGCAGGGGACCGAGCAGACCGCGGGAGACTGCAGGGGACCGAGCAGACCGCGGGAGACTGCAAAGGAACCGAATAGACCGCGCGAGACCGAGTAGACCGCGGGAGATTGTAGGGGACCGAGTGGACCACGGGAGACTCCAGGGGACCGAGCAGACCGCGGGAGACTCCAGGGGACCGAGTAGACCGCGGGATACAAAGTAGACCGCGGGATACAAAGTAGACCGCCGGAGATCGCGGGAGACCGAGTAGACCGCCGGAGATCGCGGGAGACCGAGTAGACCGCGGGAGACTGCAGAGGACCGAGTGGACCGCGGGAGACTGCAGGGGACCGAATGGACCGCGGGAGACCGCAGCAGACCGAGTAGTAGACCGCGGCAGACTGCAGGGGACCGAGTACATCGCAATAGACCGCAGGTGATTGAGTTGACCGCGGAGGACCGCAAGAGACCGACTGAACCGCGAGATACCAAGAAAATCGCGGGAAATCACGAAAAAACGGAAAGATCCGGAAGAGGGAGAGGTCGGCGAAGAACCTGGGGAGTCGCCCCCATGTCAGATCGGCTCATGTCGGGTCACATCAGGTTTTGTCAGGTCAGGACGCGTGAGGTTAGATCAGGTCAGTTTCAGGAAGTAAAAACAATTGAAAATTCTGCGTTCACCATCAGTGGCGCAGTGACGTATAATGACGAGTTTACTGTAAAAAATCGATATCAGAAGTTTGACCACAGTTTTAGTCATGAACTTTCGGGAAAATTTGCAAATTTCGACTGTAGAAAAATCAAAGAACTGTTTCTTAGGTACAAAATTATGAGAAAAACGATGGCGCAAACCGCATTCCAATATCTGAAATAGTTTCCGAGATATCGAGCACGAATTGTTTTGAACCTTCGAAAATTTGACCCTCTGGCGACAACCCAAAATTTCAAACGGCCATAACTCGGTTATTTATTGACAAATTTTAAAAAATTATCATATTTTTCGATTCAGCGTGAAATTCTGCGTAAAATGAGACCAAATTTGTTGAGTTTGCTTAATAAATAAACGAGGTATTGGCAAAAAACTGTTTTGAAAACATCAATTTAGGGTGATATTCAATCAATGTTTTCAAAATGAAAATGACGTTTAATAGCATTGAATTATATATCAGTCGAAAGAGGAGCTCAAAATCTATCTACTGGCCAAATTTGAGATCTATAGGACAAATAGTTTGCGAGATATGCCAAAAATTAAAAAAAATTAAAAATTTTCATCGTTTGAGTCGCAATTTTTTTTCGCGAAAAATCGACTATCGAATTTTGGGCTTTTAAGCACTTTTTCTAACGTAAAATGAGCCGAGAAAAACGATGGCGCAAACCGCATCTCAATATCTCTAATAGTTTCCGAGATATTTAACTTTGAAAATTGGGAAAAATGAGAAAAAATGAAAATCAACTATCCGAAACTTTGATCGGCCATAACTCCGTTATTTGCAGTCGTATCTGAATTTAAATCCCAAATTTGAAATCTGCGTAAAATTCTGCGTACACTGGTGTATAATAACTCAAGTTTACTCTAAAAAATAAGCGAGATATCGGTATGAGAAGTTTGGCCATAGTTTTAGTCATGAATTTTTGCGAAAATTTGCAACTTTCGACTATTGGAAAATCTAAAGACTATTTCTTATGTGAAAAATCGCGAGAAAAACGATGCCGCAAACCGCATTCGAATATCTCAAATAGTTTTCGAGATGTCGAGCATGAATTGTTTGGAACCTTCAAAAATTTGGCCATCTGGCGACCACCCAAAAATTCAAACGGCCATAACTCAGTTATTTGTTATCCGATCTGAATTTAAATTCCAGATTTGGATTCAGCGTGAGATTCTGCGTAAAATGAGTCTAAATTTATTGAGTTTACCTACGAAATAAAGAAAGCATTGACCAAAAACTGTTGGGAAGTGGTCATTTTGGGGTGATTTTCAATCACTATTTTTAATGTAAAAACAACGTTTAATACCTTTGTTTTATATATCATTCGAAAGAGGAGCTCGAAATCTATCTACTGGCCCAATTTGAGATCGATCAAGCAAACGGTTTACGAGTTATGGTCAAAAATGAAAAAATTGAAAAATTTTCATCGTTTGAGTCGCAATTTTTTTTCTCAAAAAATCGACTATCGAATTTTGGGCTTTTAAGCACTTTTTCTAACGTAAAATGAGCCGAGAAAACCGATGGCGCAAACCGCATCTCAATATCTCTAATAGTTTCCGAGATATTTAACTTTGAAAATTGGGAAAAATGAGAAAAAATGAAAATCAACTATCCGAAACTTTGATCGGCCATAACTCCGTTATTTGCAGTCGTATCTGAATTTAAATCCCAAATTTGAAATCTGCGTAAAATTCTGCGTACACTGGTGTATAATAACTCAAGTTTACTCTAAAAAATAAGCGAGATATCGGTATGAGAAGTTTGGCCATAGTTTTAGTCATAAATTTTTGCGAAAATTTGCAACTTTCGACTATTGGAAAATCTAAAGACTATTTCTTATGTAAAAAATCGCGAGAAAAACGATGCCGCAAACCGCATTCGAATATCTCAACTAGTTTTCGAGATATCGAGCATGAATTGTTTGGAACCTTCAAAAATTTGGCCATCTGGCGACCACCCAAAAATTCAAACGGCCATAACTCAGTTATTTGTTATCCGATCTGAATTTAAATTCCAGATTTGGATTCAGCGTGAGATTCTGCGTAAAATGAGTCTAAATTTATTGAGTTTACCTACGAAATAAAGAAAGCATTGACCAAAAACTGTTTGGAAGTGGTCATTTTGGGGTGATTTTCAATCACTATTTTTAATGTAAAAACAACGTTTAATACCTTTGTTTTCTATATCATTCGAAAGAGGAGCTCGAAATCTATCTACTGGCCCAATTTGAGATCGATCAAGCAAACGGTTTACGAGTTATGGTCAAAAATAAAAAAATTGAAAAATTTTCATCGTTTGAGTCGCAATTTTTTTTCTCAAAAAATCGACTATCGAATTTTGGGCTTTTAAGCACTTTTTCTAACGTAAAATGAGCCGAGAAAAACGATGGCGCAAACCGCATCTCAATATCTCTAATAGTTTCCGAGATATTTAACTTTGAAAATTGGGAAAAATGAGAAAAAATGAAAATCAACTATCCGAAACTTTGATCGGCCATAACTCCGTTATTTGCAGTCGTATCTGAATTTAAATCCCAAATTTGAAATCTGCGTAAAATTCTGCGTACACTGGTGCATAATAACTCAAGTTTACTCTAAAAAATAAGCGAGATATCGGTATGAGAAGTTTGGCCATAGTTTTAGTCATAAATTTTTGCGAAAATTTGCAACTTTCGACTATTGGAAAATCTAAAGACTATTTCTTATGTAAAAAATCGCGAGAAAAACGATGCCGCAAACCGCATTCGAATATCTCAACTAGTTTTCGAGATATCGAGCATGAATTGTTTGGAACCTTCAAAAATTTGGCCATCTGGCGACCACCCAAAAATTCAAACGGCCATAACTCAGTTATTTGTTATCCGATCTGAATTTAAATTCCAGATTTGGATTCAGCGTGAGATTCTGCGTAAAATGAGTCTAAATTTATTGAGTTTACCTACGAAATAAAGAAAGCATTGACCAAAAACTGTTTGGAAGTGGTCATTTTGGGGTGATTTTCAATCACTATTTTTAATGTAAAAACAACGTTTAATACCTTTGTTTTCTATATCATTCGAAAGAGGAGCTCGAAATCTATCTACTGGCCCAATTTGAGATCGATCAAGCAAACGGTTTACGAGTTATGGTCAAAAATAAAAAAATTGAAAAATTTTCATCGTTTGAGTCGCAATTTTTTTTCTCAAAAAATCGACTATCGAATTTTGGGCTTTTAAGCACTTTTTCTAACGTAAAATGAGCCGAGAAAAACGATGGCGCAAACCGCATCTCAATATCTCTAATAGTTTCCGAGATATTTAACTTTGAAAATTGGGAAAAATGAGAAAAAATGAAAATCAACTATCCGAAACTTTGATCGGCCATAACTCCGTTATTTGCAGTCGTATCTGAATTTAAATCCCAAATTTGAAATCTGCGTAAAATTCTGCGTACACTGGTGTATAATAACTCAAGTTTACTCTAAAAAATAAGCGAGATATCGGTATGAGAAGTTTGGCCATAGTTTTAGTCATGAATTTTTGCGAAAATTTGCAACTTTCGACTATTGGAAAATCTAAAGACTATTTCTTATGTGAAAAATCGCGAGAAAAACGATGCCGCAAACCGCATTCGAATATCTCAAATAGTTTTCGAGATATCGAGCATGAATTGTTTGGAACCTTCAAAAATTTGGCCATCTGGCGACCACCCAAAAATTCAAACGGCCATAACTCAGTTATTTGTTATCCGATCTGAATTTAAATTCCAGATTTGGATTCAGCGTGAGATTCTGCGTAAAATGAGTCTAAATTTATTGAGTTTACCTACGAAATAAAGAAAGCATTGACCAAAAACTGTTTGGAAGTGGTCATTTTGGGGTGATTTTCAATCACTATTTTTAATGTAAAAACAACGTTTAATACCTTTGTTTTCTATATCATTCGAAAGAGGAGCTCGAAATCTATCTACTGGCCCAATTTGAGATCGATCAAGCAAACGGTTTACGAGTTATGGTCAAAAATAAAAAAATTGAAAAATTTTCATCGTTTGAGTCGCAATTTTTTTTCTCAAAAAATCGACTATCGAATTTTGGGCTTTTAAGCACTTTTTCTAACGTAAAATGAGCCGAGAAAAACGATGGCGCAAACCGCATCTCAATATCTCTAATAGTTTCCGAGATATTTAACTTTGAAAATTGGGAAAAATGAGAAAAAATGAAAATCAACTATCCGAAACTTTGATCGGCCATAACTCCGTTATTTGCAGTCGTATCTGAATTTAAATCCCAAATTTGAAATCTGCGTAAAATTCTGCGTACACTCGTGTATAATAACTCAAGTTTACTCTAAAAAATAAGCGAGATATCGGTATGAGAAGTTTGGCCATAGTTTTAGTCATGAATTTTTGCGAAAATTTGCAACTTTCGACTATTGGAAAATCGAAAGACTATTTCTTATGTGAAAAATCGCGAGAAAAACGATGCCGCAAACCGCATTCGAATATCTCAAATAGTTTTCGAGATATCGAGCATGAATTATTTGGAACCTTCAAAAATTTGGCCATCTGGCGACCACCCAAAAATTCAAACGGCCATAACTCAGTTATTTGTTATCCGATCTGAATTTAAATTCCAGATTTGGATTCAGCGTGAGATTCTGCGTAAAATGAGTCTAAATTTATTGAGTTTACCTACGAAATAAAGAAAGCATTGACCAAAAACTGTTTGGAAGTGGTCATTTTGGGGTGATTTTCAATCACTATTTTTAATGTAAAAACAACGTTTAATACCTTTGTTTTCTATATCATTCGAAAGAGGAGCTCGAAATCTATCTACTGGCCCAATTTGAGATCGATCAAGCAAACGGTTTACGAGTTATGGTCAAAAATAAAAAAATTGAAAAATTTTCATCGTTTGAGTCGCAATTTTTTTTCTCAAAAAATCGACTATCGAATTTTGGGCTTTTAAGCACTTTTTCTAACGTAAAATGAGCCGAGAAAAACGATGGCGCAAACCGCATCTCAATATCTCTAATAGTTTCCGAGATATTTAACTTTGAAAATTGGGAAAAATGAGAAAAAATGAAAATCAACTATCCGAAACTTTGATCGGCCATAACTCCGTTATTTGCAGTCGTATCTGAATTTAAATCCCAAATTTGAAATCTGCGTAAAATTCTGCGTACACTGGTGCATAATAACTCAAGTTTACTCTAAAAAATAAGCGAGATATCGGTATGAGAAGTTTGGCCATAGTTTTAGTCATAAATTTTTGCGAAAATTTGCAACTTTCGACTATTGGAAAATCTAAAGACTATTTCTTATGTAAAAAATCGCGAGAAAAACGATGCCGCAAACCGCATTCGAATATCTCAACTAGTTTTCGAGATATCGAGCATGAATTGTTTGGAACCTTCAAAAATTTGGCCATCTGGCGACCACCCAAAAATTCAAACGGCCATAACTCAGTTATTTGTTATCCGATCTGAATTTAAATTCCAGATTTGGATTCAGCGTGAGATTCTGCGTAAAATGAGTCTAAATTTATTGAGTTTACCTACGAAATAAAGAAAGCATTGACCAAAAACTGTTTGGAAGTGGTCATTTTGGGGTGATTTTCAATCACTATTTTTAATGTAAAAACAACGTTTAATACCTTTGTTTTCTATATCATTCGAAAGAGGAGCTCGAAATCTATCTACTGGCCCAATTTGAGATCGATCAAGCAAACGGTTTACGAGTTATGGTCAAAAATAAAAAAATTGAAAAATTTTCATCGTTTGAGTCGCAATTTTTTTTCTCAAAAAATCGACTATCGAATTTTGGGCTTTTAAGCACTTTTTCTAACGTAAAATGAGCCGAGAAAAACGATGGCGCAAACCGCATCTCAATATCTCTAATAGTTTCCGAGATATTTAACTTTGAAAATTGGGAAAAATGAGAAAAAATGAAAATCAACTATCCGAAACTTTGATCGGCCATAACTCCGTTATTTGCAGTCGTATCTGAATTTAAATCCCAAATTTGAAATCTGCGTAAAATTCTGCGTACACTGGTGTATAATAACTCAAGTTTACTCTAAAAAATAAGCGAGATATCGGTATGAGAAGTTTGGCCATAGTTTTAGTCATGAATTTTTGCGAAAATTTGCAACTTTCGACTATTGGAAAATCTAAAGACTATTTCTTATGTGAAAAATCGCGAGAAAAACGATGCCGCAAACCGCATTCGAATATCTCAAATAGTTTTCGAGATATCGAGCATGAATTGTTTGGAACCTTCAAAAATTTGGCCATCTGGCGACCACCCAAAAATTCAAACGGCCATAACTCAGTTATTTGTTATCCGATCTGAATTTAAATTCCAGATTTGGATTCAGCGTGAGATTCTGCGTAAAATGAGTCTAAATTTATTGAGTTTACCTACGAAATAAAGAAAGCATTGACCAAAAACTGTTTGGAAGTGGTCATTTTGGGGTGATTTTCAATCACTATTTTTAATGTAAAAACAACGTTTAATACCTTTGTTTTCTATATCATTCGAAAGAGGAGCTCGAAATCTATCTACTGGCCCAATTTGAGATCGATCAAGCAAACGGTTTACGAGTTATGGTCAAAAATAAAAAAATTGAAAAATTTTCATCGTTTGAGTCGCAATTTTTTTTCTCAAAAAATCGACTATCGAATTTTGGGCTTTTAAGCACTTTTTCTAACGTAAAATGAGCCGAGAAAAACGATGGCGCAAACCGCATCTCAATATCTCTAATAGTTTCCGAGATATTTAACTTTGAAAATTGGGAAAAATGAGAAAAAATGAAAATCAACTATCCGAAACTTTGATCGGCCATAACTCCGTTATTTGCAGTCGTATCTGAATTTAAATCCCAAATTTGAAATCTGCGTAAAATTCTGCGTACACTCGTGTATAATAACTCAAGTTTACTCTAAAAAATAAGCGAGATATCGGTATGAGAAGTTTGGCCATAGTTTTAGTCATGAATTTTTGCGAAAATTTGCAACTTTCGACTATTGGAAAATCGAAAGACTATTTCTTATGTGAAAAATCGCGAGAAAAACGATGCCGCAAACCGCATTCGAATATCTCAAATAGTTTTCGAGATATCGAGCATGAATTATTTGGAACCTTCAAAAATTTGGCCATCTGGCGACCACCCAAAAATTCAAACGGCCATAACTCAGTTATTTGTTATCCGATCTGAATTTAAATTCCAGATTTGGATTCAGCGTGAGATTCTGCGTAAAATGAGTCTAAATTTATTGAGTTTACCTACGAAATAAAGAAAGCATTGACCAAAAACTGTTTGGAAGTGGTCATTTTGGGGTGATTTTCAATCACTATTTTTAATGTAAAAACAACGTTTAATACCTTTGTTTTCTATATCATTCGAAAGAGGAGCTCGAAATCTATCTACTGGCCCAATTTGAGATCGATCAAGCAAACGGTTTACGAGTTATGGTCAAAAATAAAAAAATTGAAAAATTTTCATCGTTTGAGTCGCAATTTTTTTTCTCAAAAAATCGACTATCGAATTTTGGGCTTTTAAGCACTTTTTCTAACGTAAAATGAGCCGAGAAAAACGATGGCGCAAACCGCATCTCAATATCTCTAATAGTTTCCGAGATATTTAACTTTGAAAATTGGGAAAAATGAGAAAAAATGAAAATCAACTATCCGAAACTTTGATCGGCCATAACTCCGTTATTTGCAGTCGTATCTGAATTTAAATCCCAAATTTGAAATCTGCGTAAAATTCTGCGTACACTGGTGTATAATAACTCAAGTTTACTCTAAAAATAAGCGAGATATCGGTATGAGAAGTTTGGCCATAGTTTTAGTCATGAATTTTTGCGAAAATTTGCAACTTTCGACTATTGGAAAATCTAAAGACTATTTCTTATGTGAAAAATCGCGAGAAAAACGATGCCGCAAACCGCATTCGAATATCTCAAATAGTTTTCGAGATATCGAGCATGAATTGTTTGGAACCTTCAAAAATTTGGCCATCTGGCGACCACCCAAAAATTCAAACGGCCATAACTCAGTTATTTGTTATCCGATCTGAATTTAAATTCCAGATTTGGATTCAGCGTGAGATTCTGCGTAAAATGAGTCTAAATTTATTGAGTTTACCTACGAAATAAAGAAAGCATTGGCCAAAAACTGTTTGGAAGTGGTCATTTTGGGGTGATTTTCAATCACTATTTTTAATGTAAAAACAACGTTTAATACCTTTGTTTTCTATATCATTCGAAAGAGGAGCTCGAAATCTATCTACTGGCCCAATTTGAGATCGATCAAGCAAACGGTTTACGAGTTATGGTCAAAAATAAAAAAATTGAAAAATTTTCATCGTTTGAGTCGCAATTTTTTTTCTCAAAAAATCGACCATCGAATTTTGGGCTTTTAAGCACTTTTTCCAACGTAAAATGAGCCGAGAAAAACGATGGCGCAAACCGCATCTCAATATCTCTAATAGTTTCCGAGATATTTAACTTTGAAAATTGGGAAAAATGAGAAAAAATGAAAATCAACTATCCGAAACTTTGATCGGCCATAACTCCGTTATTTGCAGTCGTATCTGAATTTAAATCCCAAATTTGAAATCTGCGTAAAATTCTGCGTACACTGGTGTATAATAACTCAAGTTTACTCTAAAAAATAAGCGAGATATCGGTATGAGAAGTTTGGCCATAGTTTTAGTCATGAATTTTTGCGAAAATTTGCAACTTTCGACTATTGGAAAATCTAAAGACTATTTCTTATGTGAAAAATCGCGAGAAAAACGATGCCGCAAACCGCATTCGAATATCTCAACTAGTTTTCGAGATATCGAGCATGAATTGTTTGGAACCTTCAAAAATTTGGCCATCTGGCGACCACCCAAAAATTCAAACGGCCATAACTCAGTTATTTGTTATCCGATCTGAATTTAAATTCCAGATTTGGATTCAGCGTGAGATTCTGCGTAAAATGAGTTTAAATTTATTGAGTTTACCTACGAAATAAAGAAAGCATTGACCAAAAACTGTTTGGAAGTGGTCATTTTGGGGTGATTTTCAATCACTATTTTTAATGTAAAAACAACGTTTAATACTTTTGTTTTCTATATCATTCGAAAGAGGAGCTCGAAATCTATCTACTGGCCCAATTTGAGATCGATCAAGCAAACGGTTTACGAGTTATGGTCAAAAATAAAAAAATTGAAAAATTTTCATCGTTTGAGTCGCAATTTTTTTTCTCAAAAAATCGACTATCGAATTTTGGGCTTTTAAGCACTTTTTCTAACGTAAAATGAGCCGAGAAAAACGATGGCGCAAACCGCATCTCAATATCTCTAATAGTTTCCGAGATATTTAACTTTGAAAATTGGGAAAAATGAGAAAAAATGAAAATCAACTATCCGAAACTTTGATCGGCCATAACTCCGTTATTTGCAGTCGTATCTGAATTTAAATCCCAAATTTGAAATCTGCGTAAAATTCTGCGTACACTGGTGTATAATAACTCAAGTTTACTCTAAAAAATAAGCGAGATATCGGTATGAGAAGTTTGGCCATAGTTTTAGTCATGAATTTTTGCGAAAATTTGCAACTTTCGACTATTGGAAAATCTAAAGACTATTTCTTATGTGAAAAATCGCGAGAAAAACGATGCCGCAAACCGCATTCGAATATCTCAAATAGTTTTCGAGATATCGAGCATGAATTGTTTGGAACCTTCAAAAATTTGGCCATCTGGCGACCACCCAAAAATTCAAACGGCCATAACTCAGTTATTTGTTATCCGATCTGAATTTAAATTCCAGATTTGGATTCAGCGTGAGATTCTGCGTAAAATGAGTCTAAATTTATTGAGTTTACCTACGAAATAAAGAAAGCATTGACCAAAAACTGTTTGGAAGTGGTCATTTTGGGGTGATTTTCAATCACTATTTTTAATGTAAAAACAACGTTTAATACCTTTGTTTTCTATATCATTCGAAAGAGGAGCTCGAAATCTATCTACTGGCCCAATTTGAGATCGATCAAGCAAACGGTTTACGAGTTATGGTCAAAAATAAAAAAATTGAAAAATTTTCATCGTTTGAGTCGCAATTTTTTTTCTCAAAAAATCGACTATCGAATTTTGGGCTTTTAAGCACTTTTTCTAACGTAAAATGAGCCGAGAAAAACGATGGCGCAAACCGCATCTCAATATCTCTAATAGTTTCCGAGATATTTAACTTTGAAAATTGGGAAAAATGAGAAAAAATGAAAATCAACTATCCGAAACTTTGATCGGCCATAACTCCGTTATTTGCAGTCGTATCTGAATTTAAATCCCAAATTTGAAATCTGCGTAAAATTCTGCGTACACTCGTGTATAATAACTCAAGTTTACTCTAAAAAATAAGCGAGATATCGGTATGAGAAGTTTGGCCATAGTTTTAGTCATGAATTTTTGCGAAAATTTGCAACTTTCGACTATTGGAAAATCGAAAGACTATTTCTTATGTGAAAAATCGCGAGAAAAACGATGCCGCAAACCGCATTCGAATATCTCAAATAGTTTTCGAGATATCGAGCATGAATTGTTTGGAACCTTCAAAAATTTGGCCATCTGGCGACCACCCAAAAATTCAAACGGCCATAACTCAGTTATTTGTTATCCGATCTGAATTTAAATTCCAGATTTGGATTCAGCGTGAGATTCTACGTAAAATGAGTCAAAGTTTATTGAGTTTACCTACGAAATAAAGAAAGCATTGACCAAAAACTGTTTGGAAGTGGTCATTTTGGGGTGATTTTCAATCACTATTTTTAATGTAAAAACAACGTTTAATACCTTTGTTTTATATATCATTCGAAAGAGGAGCTCGAAATCTATCTACTGGCCCAATTTGAGATCGATCAAGCAAACGGTTTACGAGTTATGGTCAAAAATAAAAAAATTGAAAAATTTTCATCGTTTGAGTCGCAATTTTTTTTCTCAAAAAATCGACTATCGAATTTTGGGCTTTTAAGCACTTTTTCTAACGTAAAATGAGCCGAGAAAACCGATGGCGCAAACCGCATCTCAATATCTCTAATAGTTTCCGAGATATTTAACTTTGAAAATTGGGAAAAATGAGAAAAAATGAAAATCAACTATCCGAAACTTTGATCGGCCATAACTCCGTTATTTGCAGTCGTATCTGAATTTAAATCCCAAATTTGAAATCTGCGTAAAATTCTGCGTACACTGGTGTATAATAACTCAAGTTTACTCTAAAAAATAAGCGAGATATCGGTATGAGAAGTTTGGCCATAGTTTTAGTCATAAATTTTTGCGAAAATTTGCAACTTTCGACTATTGGAAAATCTAAAGACTATTTCTTATGTAAAAAATCGCGAGAAAAACGATGCCGCAAACCGCATTCGAATATCTCAACTAGTTTTCGAGATATCGAGCATGAATTGTTTGGAACCTTCAAAAATTTGGCCATCTGGCGACCACCCAAAAATTCAAACGGCCATAACTCAGTTATTTGTTATCCGATCTGAATTTAAATTCCAGATTTGGATTCAGCGTGAGATTCTGCGTAAAATGAGTCTAAATTTATTGAGTTTACCTACGAAATAAAGAAAGCATTGACCAAAAACTGTTTGGAAGTGGTCATTTTGGGGTGATTTTCAATCACTATTTTTAATGTAAAAACAACGTTTAATACCTTTGTTTTCTATATCATTCGAAAGAGGAGCTCGAAATCTATCTACTGGCCCAATTTGAGATCGATCAAGCAAACGGTTTACGAGTTATGGTCAAAAATAAAAAAATTGAAAAATTTTCATCGTTTGAGTCGCAATTTTTTTTCTCAAAAAATCGACTATCGAATTTTGGGCTTTTAAGCACTTTTTCTAACGTAAAATGAGCCGAGAAAAACGATGGCGCAAACCGCATCTCAATATCTCTAATAGTTTCCGAGATATTTAACTTTGAAAATTGGGAAAAATGAGAAAAAATGAAAATCAACTATCCGAAACTTTGATCGGCCATAACTCCGTTATTTGCAGTCGTATCTGAATTTAAATCCCAAATTTGAAATCTGCGTAAAATTCTGCGTACACTGGTGTATAATAACTCAAGTTTACTCTAAAAAATAAGCGAGATATCGGTATGAGAAGTTTGGGCATAGTTTTAGTCATGAATTTTTGCGAAAATTTGCAACTTTCGACTATTGGAAAATCTAAAGACTATTTCTTATGTGAAAAATCGCGAGAAAAACGATGCCGCAAACCGCATTCGAATATCTCAAATAGTTTTCGAGATATCGAGCATGAATTGTTTGGAACCTTCAAAAATTTGGCCATCTGGCGACCACCCAAAAATTCAAACGGCCATAACTCAGTTATTTGTTATCCGATCTGAATTTAAATTCCAGATTTGGATTCAGCGTGAGATTCTGCGTAAAATGAGTCTAAATTTATTGAGTTTACCTACGAAATAAAGAAAGCATTGACCAAAAACTGTTTGGAAGTGGTCATTTTGGGGTGATTTTCAATCACTATTTTTAATGTAAAAACAACGTTTAATACCTTTGTTTTCTATATCATTCGAAAGAGGAGCTCGAAATCTATCTACTGGCCCAATTTGAGATCGATCAAGCAAACGGTTTACGAGTTATGGTCAAAAATAAAAAAATTGAAAAATTTTCATCGTTTGAGTCGCAATTTTTTTTCTCAAAAAATCGACTATCGAATTTTGGGCTTTTAAGCACTTTTTCTAACGTAAAATGAGCCGAGAAAAACGATGGCGCAAACCGCATCTCAATATCTCTAATAGTTTCCGAGATATTTAACTTTGAAAATTGGGAAAAATGAGAAAAAATGAAAATCAACTATCCGAAACTTTGATCGGCCATAACTCCGTTATTTGCAGTCGTATCTGAATTTAAATCCCAAATTTGAAATCTGCGTAAAATTCTGCGTACACTGGTGTATAATAACTCAAGTTTACTCTAAAAAATAAGCGAGATATCGGTATGAGAAGTTTGGCCATAGTTTTAGTCATGAATTTTTGCGAAAATTTGCAACTTTCGACTATTGGAAAATCTAAAGACTATTTCTTATGTGAAAAATCGCGAGAAAAACGATGCCGCAAACCGCATTCGAATATCTCAAATAGTTTTCGAGATATCGAGCATGAATTGTTTGGAACCTTCAAAAATTTGGCCATCTGGCGACCACCCAAAAATTCAAACGGCCATAACTCAGTTATTTGTTATCCGATCTGAATTTAAATTCCAGATTTGGATTCAGCGTGAGATTCTACGTAAAATGAGTCAAAGTTTATTGAGTTTACCTACGAAATAAAGAAAGCATTGACCAAAAACTGTTTGGAAGTGGTCATTTTGGGGTGATTTTCAATCACTATTTTTAATGTAAAAACAACGTTTAATACCTTTGTTTTATATATCATTCGAAAGAGGAGCTCGAAATCTATCTACTGGCCCAATTTGAGATCGATCAAGCAAACGGTTTACGAGTTATGGTCAAAAATAAAAAAATTGAAAAATTTTCATCGTTTGAGTCGCAATTTTTTTTCTCAAAAAATCGACTATCGAATTTTGGGCTTTTAAGCACTTTTTCTAACGTAAAATGAGCCGAGAAAACCGATGGCGCAAACCGCATCTCAATATCTCTAATAGTTTCCGAGATATTTAACTTTGAAAATTGGGAAAAATGAGAAAAAATGAAAATCAACTATCCGAAACTTTGATCGGCCATAACTCCGTTATTTGCAGTCGTATCTGAATTTAAATCCCAAATTTGAAATCTGCGTAAAATTCTGCGTACACTGGTGTATAATAACTCAAGTTTACTCTAAAAAATAAGCGAGATATCGGTATGAGAAGTTTGGCCATAGTTTTAGTCATAAATTTTTGCGAAAATTTGCAACTTTCGACTATTGGAAAATCTAAAGACTATTTCTTATGTAAAAAATCGCGAGAAAAACGATGCCGCAAACCGCATTCGAATATCTCAACTAGTTTTCGAGATATCGAGCATGAATTGTTTGGAACCTTCAAAAATTTGGCCATCTGGCGACCACCCAAAAATTCAAACGGCCATAACTCAGTTATTTGTTATCCGATCTGAATTTAAATTCCAGATTTGGATTCAGCGTGAGATTCTGCGTAAAATGAGTCTAAATTTATTGAGTTTACCTACGAAATAAAGAAAGCATTGACCAAAAACTGTTTGGAAGTGGTCATTTTGGGGTGATTTTCAATCACTATTTTTAATGTAAAAACAACGTTTAATACCTTTGTTTTCTATATCATTCGAAAGAGGAGCTCGAAATCTATCTACTGGCCCAATTTGAGATCGATCAAGCAAACGGTTTACGAGTTATGGTCAAAAATAAAAAAATTGAAAAATTTTCATCGTTTGAGTCGCAATTTTTTTTCTCAAAAAATCGACTATCGAATTTTGGGCTTTTAAGCACTTTTTCTAACGTAAAATGAGCCGAGAAAAACGATGGCGCAAACCGCATCTCAATATCTCTAATAGTTTCCGAGATATTTAACTTTGAAAATTGGGAAAAATGAGAAAAAATGAAAATCAACTATCCGAAACTTTGATCGGCCATAACTCCGTTATTTGCAGTCGTATCTGAATTTAAATCCCAAATTTGAAATCTGCGTAAAATTCTGCGTACACTGGTGTATAATAACTCAAGTTTACTCTAAAAAATAAGCGAGATATCGGTATGAGAAGTTTGGGCATAGTTTTAGTCATGAATTTTTGCGAAAATTTGCAACTTTCGACTATTGGAAAATCTAAAGACTATTTCTTATGTGAAAAATCGCGAGAAAAACGATGCCGCAAACCGCATTCGAATATCTCAAATAGTTTTCGAGATATCGAGCATGAATTGTTTGGAACCTTCAAAAATTTGGCCATCTGGCGACCACCCAAAAATTCAAACGGCCATAACTCAGTTATTTGTTATCCGATCTGAATTTAAATTCCAGATTTGGATTCAGCGTGAGATTCTGCGTAAAATGAGTCTAAATTTATTGAGTTTACCTACGAAATAAAGAAAGCATTGACCAAAAACTGTTTGGAAGTGGTCATTTTGGGGTGATTTTCAATCACTATTTTTAATGTAAAAACAACGTTTAATACCTTTGTTTTATATATCATTCGAAAGAGGAGCTCGAAATCTATCTACTGGCCCAATTTGAGATCGATCAAGCAAACGGCTTACGAGTTATGGTCAAAAATAAAAAAATTGAAAAATTTTTATCGTTTGAGTCGCAATTTTTTTTCGCGAAAAATCGACTCGAATTTTCGACTTTTAAGCACTTTTTCTAACGTAAAATGAGCCGAGAAAAACGATGGCGCAAACCGCATCTCAATATCTCTAATAGATTCCGAGATATTTAACTTTGAAAATTGGGAAAAATGAGAAAAAATGAAAATCAACTATCCGAAACTTTGATCGGCCATAACTCGGTTATTTGTTGTCGGATCTGAATTTAAATCCCGGATTTTAAGTTTACTCTAAAAAATAAGCGAGATATCGATATGAGAAGTTTGACCATAGTTTTGGTCATGAATTTTTGTGAAAATTTGCAACTTTCGACTATTGGAAAATCTAAAAACTATTTCTTACGTAAAAAATCGCGTGAAAAACAATGGCGCAAACCGCATTCCAATATCTGAAATAGTTTCCGAGATATCGAGCACGAATTGTTTTGAACCGTCAAAAATTTGGCCCTCTAGCGACAACCCAAAAAAGAAAGAAAAAAATCCTACCTTGTTGGATCCAACGTCGCCATCGTCTTCGCACACGGACTTACTGCAATAGAAATTTTTTTTTAGAAATTTGGCCAACGATTTCAAGCCAGCAGTTAACTTACCCTTTAATCCTGATCCCTAAGTGGTATCGTCGCGCTCCTACCACTGCATCCCCCTCCAGGAAGCAGGAACCAGGAACCACTCACTCACTTTGTTTTAAAAACGATGTTAGTTTTATTATTATGACACTACTGAAACTGAACTGATCTATCTCGCGCACTAAAAATTTCGGCACTCGAAATCAATGGTGGAAACTGAAAAAAAAAGAGAAAGTTTGAATAGATAAAAAGATTAACATCGAAGAGATAAAATGTCAGAAATTCTAGTCGACAAATATGCAGAATAGGAAAAATAAATTAAATCTGAGTGACCCCCCCCCATTTTGAGTCCCACAATACACCCCTTTCGCGAACACAGACACCGTAATATTCATTTAAAAACACTAGTTTTTAGAATTACTAAATTTTCCCAAATTTTATAGCTGTAGCACTAATAGTACAAGTCCTACCTTTAAACCCTGGCAATCACTAAACTACAATAAAATAAATTTCGAGCCACCGTAGCACGACGTCTTTCTTACACAAAACTCGGAGTACAACTAAATAAACGATGACTTTACGGGGGTTATTAAATAATGATTATTTAACTCTTTTTTTTGGAAAAAAATTTCTAGCATTTTATTTGTAATTGATTTGTCCTTTCACTAATTAGGAACAATGCAGCTCAGTTAGTTACGTATTCTGCATTAAAAAAACAGGACTAAAACGTACGGAAAAATATCACACAGCCATTCAAAATTATTTCTCCTTATTGAAAATCTATCAATTTCGTTATTAATTCGCCTCGCGTTTTCAAAAGACATTTCATCCCAAGACTGGCGGAAAATCCCGTTTCGGCAATATTAAAACTATCAAATAGAAATTTACTAAAGAATGCGACGCAATTTTTGTTAAAACACCCAAGACTGGCGGAAAATCCCGTTTCGGCAATATTAAAACTATCAAATAGAAATTTACTAAAGAATGCGACGCAATTTTTGTTAAAACACTTCCCTTACATTAAAAACATGTACCGGGTGTCCCAGCGATTGCTGAACATAGGGAAATAACATGGGAAAATGAATTTTATTTTTTTCCTGCTCTCTCGACCCTCCAAATTGAATTTGGTCAGTGGTGGATTATTCTTTGAATGATTCTTAATCAGACTGTAATTTTTTTAATTCGATGCTTTTACGGCATTATTCAAAAAAAATCAAATTAAAAACGGTTAATTTTGAATTTCCCGCCGGAATGTTGGCACATTTGAAATTGAAAATTTGTCATTATGACAGCAGAGTTAATCACCGTGAGTCCAAACTAACCTCACTTTTTAAAGATTTGGAGGATTAACAACGATGTCTAACGTTTCAAAACTCTTGTTCTAAGCTTAAATTGTTAATTTCTGACGTAGATAACTTCAATCTGTGCAAAAATATGGTTAAAATTTGACAAAATGTTGCGAGAACTTTGAACTCTTATTAAAAACAAAACATGTTTGGCTGTGTTCTTCTGTTTGACAGTCTCAGCCATATATTTTTTGTCGTTTCAAAAATGCATTTGGACTCTTGGTGAAGCAAATAATCCGTTAACAGAGCGTCTGACAAATGAGTGCATTTCAGTTGTAGCATAAATGCTGCTCATTCTATTTAGTTACAAACTTTGAAGATTGTTTTTAAAGCAACTTTACTATCTATTACTTTACTTTACTTACTTTACTATTATTTTGAAACGTTAGACATCGTTGTTAGTCCTCCAAAACGAGTCTCCAAATCTTTAAAAAGTGAGGTTAGGTTGGACTCACGGTGATTAACTCGGCTGTCACAATGACAAATATTCAATTTCAAATGTACCGACATTCCGGCGGGAACTTTAAAATTCACCGTTTTTAATTTGTTTTTTTTTAATAATGCCGTAAAAGCATGAAATTTAAAAAAATACGGTCTGATTGAGAATCATTCAAAGAATGATCCACCCCTGACCAAATTCAATTTGGAAGTTCGAGAGAGCAGGAAAAAAATAAAATTCGTTTTCCCATGTTATTTCCCTATGTTCAGCAGTCTCTGGAACACCCGGTATTTAAAGTGCTTTGCAATAATCAGATTTTATAATAACACATTGACCCAAATTTCGAATTTTTCAAACACGTCTTTTTTAAACGAAACTACAAACACGCCTGTAATGATCTGTAACCCAATTCCGCCAAAATTCAAATGAACCGCCAAACTCGAGAACCGCGAACTTTAAAATAAATAAAACGGCCGAAAACCGTGATCGTCTGAAACGGCTAGGACCTACGTTGTGTTGTGAAGGCGGATGTTCATTAGATACAAAGCAGTGCATCGTCTTTTAGGAAGAGCGTACCAACACAAAGAAATAAAAATACACCAGACCAAATGTGGTTTAACTTGTTTTATTCAAACTTTAGAAGTTTGAATGGTTTTGATTTAAATTTTACAGCTACGTGTCCATTCTTAACATTTCAAGAAATACAAGCATTTGAACAGACGATTTGATCATGTTACAAAATTCTTAATAATCTTTAATGTCAAAAGAAGTCACTTTACAAAGAAACGTTTCGGTACAAAAATGCAATAAACAAATTAACGGAAAGTGAATTACATCAAAAAAACTACAAAAATCTCCCATTCTCTCTGTTGTGAGTGTGATCAAACTACAAAAATGATTGAAAACAAAATAACAATGAAAAACAACACACAATTTACCAAGTAGACATGTACAAACAATTTATCAATAAACATTAATAAAAGATAATTATTTTCAAAGGCGACAGACAGAAACAGGACGAGATTATGTTTTCGGAAGACCCGAAGACAATTTTTCCTATTCCGCAACATACAGGCGGTGTCTTATCGAGAGTACTAACAAATTATGGCCAGATTAAGAGTAACCAACATCACCCGCGGAAGACCCGCTAGTTAGGTGAACCCTGACTACCCCGAGAGTCCCACGTAACAAGCTTCCAGCACTGGAGGGTTTTCGAAAGTCAAAAATCAAAGTTTAATTTTGAATTGATCACACTCTAAAAGAATGTACTAACATTAACGCGAGAGGCTGTTTGTTATGTTGTGTCTTTTGTGACGAAAAAAGTCTAAGCATCTAAGAAATCAAGGGACATACATAAAATACATAAACATATAAATTTTCAGTTTCGATAAAATACAATGGAAGAGAAAGTCGTGGACTTTAGGAAAAATGTACTCGTTTTTGTTCACAAATGACACAGAGTGATCCAAAAAGACATTCCCAGTTAATTTCATGTATTTCACAATTTCTTTAAAATCCTATTCTATTTTTAATCCTTCGAACTCAACAGTATAAATTCCTTGAACTGAATCGAATAAAAATTTCAGTTCCCAAAACTATCAGGTTTCCACGAATCTAAATTGCTTCTGCACGTGGCTTATCGGACGGTGGGCGAACACTGGTTGAATCCAGACGCTTACGTCAGCGGAAAAAAAACGCGTTACTTTAGAATTGTAGGGAAAATAACTACTTTACATGAATCCGGGGTGACTTCCTTCTTCAGACAACAAATGACAAAAATTATTACATACCAAAAGGTGACAACGCACAAGCGCTTCTACAAGGGGCTCTAAAATAACACCACACTCCCGTTAAAATTAATGGGTAAAAAAAAATTGTTTAAAAGATTTTAACAAACAAAAAATTAAAAAAAAAACACAAAAATGAAAAATTAGAACAAAATAGCGATTAAAATTAACACTGTGAAAAATATGGCGAAACGCACTCGATAGCACAACACCTTAGTACTCCCGAACTCGTAACAAGAATGAATCGCCTCCGGCGTCGCCCGCCTCCTCCGCTGCGGCGGTGGTGAACTCCCAAGTCCACCAACTTCTTAACGCAAAAATTCCTGCGGTCGTTGTGGCGCGAAAAGTTTGAAATTTGAATTTGAAGTGGGACACTACACGCCTAAAGAATAAATAATGAGCACTAATTTCACTATGCAACAAAATTTAAACATTTGGTTTTCGCTGGGGCGTTATTTTTAAGTCCTTCTTTAGTATGCAATAAGACGTCAGGGTCACATTAGGATTTTTAGCGAATTTGTCATACATATTTCCTCCAGAAAGAAAATCAATCGAGGCATATTTCAACAAAGGTCTATTAGTGTGAACCTTTTTTCATATAATTGAACTTGAAATTGGCCAAAATATTCGCGAAGTTTTCAATATTGTTATCCAACTAATTTTTTGCCAAAAAAAACAATTGTTTGTCAGTGGTGCGGTACTGCTCAACTTGTCTGCCCTTCAACTAATTAAGTAATTGAAGGATAAAATGAATACATAAGACCTAAGTGAATTCCAGCACTATGGCGTGAGACGACTATGGAAATTTATACGACGATTATGAAGTTGAGTTTCATATGTGCTTTCAAATAAAATTTAAATCTCAAAATTAATATTGAGCGGTTAATTTTGAGAAGAATGTTTCCGTTTCAATAAAAAAATTTCAAAATTCTGAAAGCAATCTTCAAATTTTGTTTGCCATATCCAACAGTCAAACACAAATCCTAGATAAACATTTGTAAGAACCAAAAAAGTCTAAATGTACCTAACTTCCTTTAAAGTCCGATTATTACTAAACATAAACACTCTGTATATTAAACAACTTTTGTTAACGCTAACAAACTGAAAAAATGAACAACGTTTCACCTAACGTTTCTATGAATTGAAAACTCTCCAAAATGTCTATAAATGAATATGATGGGCTAGTACTTTACCTTACAAGATATTTTATCAGAGTAGCAAATTTCCGAAACGACCGTCTTTATCAAAAGTCGAAACACAACTGATTCCAATAAAGAGATTAATACCTACGTAATTTCCTAATTGCTTATCTTATAACTTTTTTCTTGAGCGAACAAAAAATAATCAGGTAGTGCTATTGCCATAACCGAGGGAAATGAATGGACAAGGTCGAGTTCCAATATAAATCCAAATATACAGTGTCCGAACGATTTGTAGACGAAACTGATTTTGCAACTTTCTGTGTCTTTCGTTCTACAATTTTGCAATTTGACAGAGTTACACGACTTAAAAATAGTAAGTTCCCCAAATTTCAGAACTGTAGCATTAAAATTACCAAAATTATGAAATTTAGTCAAGGATGTGGAAACTTTTGCTTGTCTCAAAAATTAAAATTTCTAAAATATGTGTCATTGCGGGGCAAAAATAGTCACTTCCCCAAATTTCATAGCTGTAGCAATAAAACTACCAAAATTACGGATTTTGCTATACTAGAGCACGTGACCATCAATGCTCTCGTCTAAAGTTGGCAGCAAATCTGTGTTTTTGGCTGTACAATTTTGAAATTTAATAGTCAATATACAAATAAAAAAAAATAACTTTCCCAAATTTCATACACTAAAATTACCAAAATTACGAATTAAATCAAAATCAACTCAAAAACCTTCGGTTAACCAATCCTTCTTTTGAAAAAAAATGTTCTATAGTTTCTTCATCAGATTAAGACGTTAGTACAACCAACGACTTAACCACAAACATCGCAACATTCAATTTTCTATTAATCTTCTCCCCTAATAAAGAATTGATTTACCCTCAATAGTTTTTGTATATTTCCACAAGAATCTAGAGAAGCTACAAGAAAACTCTTCTTCTTTCTTGGTAAAAATGGACCAACCCGCTTTTGTTGGAAAAATCGTGAAATTTACCTTAATTTACACGGTTTGGCTGGTGACCACGACTAAAATACTTGAAACACTTCCATGAATGTTTCAGAACACAAAATTTCACGTGGGAACACTAAAAACTTGTGTTTTTACGCGAAATTGGAGAGCCGGCCACTTTTGTTACAACAAATGACACATTCCGAACTTTCGACAGCTGCCGTCTGTCAAACTCTAGCGCGGGACTTTTGAAATTTGAAATTGGTAGAGTTTGAGTTGGAAATGAAAAAGTCTACGTTTAGTTTAGGTTGCAGATAAGCACAAAGATCACAAATTTTTATTTAAATTTTTCATTATTCTCCTGATGATATGTACACAACGAGTTAACCTCAAAACTTGCTAAATTCAGTTTTTCTTCAATTTTCTATCTAAAGAATTTAAAGTCAGATTTACAAGAAAGAAATTTGGAAAATTTACACACGAGGGGTTGACTGATGGCAATGAGCGCCTACTTTTTATAAGGTGTCTGCAATTTTTGATTGGTCTCAAAAATAAGCATTTCTAAAACCTCAAAAATTGCAACATTCAATTTTCTCTTAACCTTCTCCCTAATAAATAATTGATTTACCCCCAATAATCGAATATTTCCAAAAGAAACTCGAAAAGCCAAAAGCTAAAACAGAACTCCCCTTTCTTGGTTAAAATGGACCAACCCGATTCTGTTGGAAAAATAGTGAAATTTACCTTAATTTACACTGTTTTGGCTGGTGACCACGACGAAAACACTTGAAACACTTCCATGAATGATTCAGAAGACAAAATTTCACGTGGGAACACTAAAAACTTGTGTTTTTACGCGAAATTGGAGAGGCGGCCACTTACAACAAATGACATCTACCGAACTGACGACAGCTGCCGTCTGTCAAACTCTAGCGCGGGACTTTTGAAATTTGAAATTGGTAGAGTTTGAGTTGGAAATGAAAAAGTCTACGTTTAGTTTAGGTTGCAGATAAGCACAAAGGTCACAAATTTTTATTTAAATCTTTCGTTATTCTCCTGATGTTGATATGTACACAACCAGTTAACCTCAAAACTTGCTAAATTCAGTTTTTCATCAATTTTCTCTCTAAAGAATTTAAAGTCTGATTTACACGAAAGAAATTTCGAATATTTACACAGGAAGGTAGACTGATAGCAATGAACGCTTACTTTTTTATAATGTGTCTGCAATTTTTGATTGGTCTCTAAAATAAGCATTTTTAAAATCTGTGTTTTTGGCTCTACAATTTTGAAATTTAATAGAGTCAATATACGAATCAAAAAAAGTAACTTTCCCAAATTTCATAACTGTTGCACTAAAATTACCAAAATTACGAATTAAATCAAAATCAACTCAAAATGCTTCTTTTGGAAAAAAATGTTCTATAGTTTCTTCATCATATTGAGCCGCTGATACAACCAACATCACCAACGACTTAACCTCAAAAATCGCAACATTTAATTTTCTCTTAACCTTCTCCCTAATAAAGAATTGATTTACCCCCAATAATCTTTGAATATTTCCGCAAGAAACTGAAAAAACCATCTGGCTCTACAACAGAACTCTCCGTTCATGGCTTTGTTGGAAAAATCGTAAAATTTACCTTAATTTACACGATTTTGGCTGGTGACCACGACTAAAACACTTGAAACACTTCCATGAATGTTTCAGAACACAAAATTTCACGTGGGAACACTAAAAACTTATGTTTTTACGCGAAATTGGAGAGCCGGCCACTTACAACAAATGACATCTACCGAACTTTCGACAGCTGCCGTCTGTCAAACTCTAGGGCGGGACTTTTGAAATTTGAAATTGGTAGAGTTGGAGTTGGAAATGAAAAGTCTACGTTTAGTTTAGGTTGCAGATAAGCACAAAGGTCACAAATTTTTATTTAAATCTTTCATTATTCTCCTGATGTTGATATGTACACAACGAGTCAACCTCAAAACTTGCTAAATTCAGTTTTTCTTCAATTTTCTCTCAAAGAATTTAAAGTCAGATTTACACGAAAGAAATTTGAAAAATTTACACACGAGGGTAGACTGACAGCAATGAGCGCTTACTTTTTTATAAGATGTCTGCAATTTTTAATTGGTCTCAAAAATAAGCATTTCTAAAATCTGTGTTTTTGGCTCTACAATTTTGAAATTTAATAGAGTCAATATACGAATCAAAAAAAGTAACTTTCCCAAATTTCATAACTGTTGCACTAAAATTATCCAAATTACGAATTTCAGTCAAGGACGTGGAAACTTTCACTTGTCTCAAAAATTAAAATTTCTAAAATCTGTGTCATTGCGACGCAAAAATAGTAACTCCCCTAAATTTCATAGCTGTAGCACTAAAACTACCAAAATTACGAATTTTACTGTACTAGAGGACGTGACCATCAATGCGCTCGTCTAAACTTCGTAACAGCCCCTAGGGATGTTTATTGGAAACAGTTAACGTCTTGGGCAAGTTTGCCAAAGACCATGAATGGAGAGAAAAGAAAACAAACAAACCTTCCATCCTTCCTCAACAAGCAGCGATGCATCCAGAACTCCAGATCTCACGATTTCAAAAAACCAATAAAAATTCTCCATAAACTTCCGTTCCCTGATGTTTCCTTGACTTCACAAAATATCTCACAAGACACCAGATGACCTTCAGAGCCTTTGTAGTATTTTCTTTCTTGACAACTGCATCTCGATGATGCTGTTTCCGTTGGTTGAGTTCCTTTGGGCCTTCTCTGGAGAAACACTCGTTTTCTGCTCGTAGACTCGTCAGGTTTGGAAACGTTGCAAACTTCGTGCTCCCGCAATGAAATCAGCAACACTCTGAATATTTCCCAGTCACTGAACGACATCTTCGACCACTGGAAAAAGAACATTTGACTTTGACTTAAAACGTGTTTAAATTTAACCTTTTTCATCCACATTGCAGTAAAGCAACACCTTTTTCGTGATGTTATGCTCCTGGATCACTTCACTGTACTCTGGGAGCTGAATGAGTGGTTTCTTCAATTCTGTGCAATAAGTTGCAGAGTCCTTCAACGTTGAGCGACGACAACCGCCTTTTCGACATCTTAGGCTATGGGTGGTACCATCAAGATGCTGCAAGATGTGTGTAGTCATGAGAAGACCATCATCTATATACTCAGTCTCTTAATAATAAACTCTGGTAATGAAGTTGGAACCTGAAATACCACAAAACATTATAAAGCTGGGATTCAAACAATTTTCAGCTTACCTGCCTTTAAAAATTTCTATAAAGACCCGGAAATTTGTTGCAAATCAAATCCAAGACTAAATACCTTCAAATGAACTTCTTAACTTGTGTGTGATTTCTTTGGACCATTCCCAGAAGAACGAGAAAGTAAAGAATTTGTTGTGCTCTGAAAATAAGTCTTAATTAGTAAGAATTATTTCGCTTCAACATGCAGCATATAGGCAGCCAATTATACACCTTAGTAATTTTGTGGTAAGTTAGTAACTTTTCTTTCTTAGGTTGATGCCAGTTTGCACCAACGGTTCAACCAATCAAAATTAAGCAAGCATTTCTAAAATCTGTGTTTTTGGCTCTACAATTTTGAAATTTAATAGAGTCAATATACGAATCAAAAAAAGTAACTTTCCCAAATTTCATAACTGTTGCACTAAAATTACCAAAATTACGAATTAAATCAAAATCAACTCAAAATCCTTCTTTTGGAAAAAAATGTTCTATAGTTTCTTCATCATATTGAGCCGCTGATACAACCAACATCACCAACGACTTAACCTCAAAAATCGCAACATTTAATTTTCTCTTAACCTTCTCCCTAATAAAGAATTGATTTACCCCCAATAATCTTTGAATATTTCCGCAAGAAACTGAAAAAACCATCTGGCTTTACAACAGAACTCTCCGTTCTTGGCTTTGTTGGAAAAATCGTAAAATTTACCTTAATTTACACGGTTTTGGCTGGTGACCACGACTAAAACACTTGAAACACTTCCATGAATGTTTCAGAACACAAAATTTCACGTGGGAACACTAAAAACTTGTGTTTTTACGCGAAATTGGAGAGCCGGCCACTTACAACAAATGACATCTACCGAACTGACGACAGCTGCCGTCTGTCAAACTCTAGCGCGGGACTTTTGAAATTTGAAATTGGTAGAGTTGGAGTTGGAAATGAAAAGTCTACGGTTTAGTTTAGGTTGCAGATAAGCACAAAGGTCACAAATTTTTATTTAAATTTTTCATTATTCTCCTGATGTTGATATGTACACAACGAGTTAACCTCAAAACTTGCTAAATTCAGTTTTTCTTCAATTTTCTATCTAAAGAATTTAAAGTCAGATTTACAAGAAAGAAATTTGGAAAATTTACACACGAGGGGTTGACTGATGGCAATGAGCGCCTACTTTTTATAAGGTGTCTGCAATTTTTGATTGGTCTCAAAAATAAGCATTTCTAAAACCTCAAAAATTGCAACATTCAATTTTCTCTTAACCTTCTCCCTAATAAATAATTGATTTACCCCCAATAATCGAATATTTCCAAAAGAAACTCGAAAAGCCAAAAGCTAAAACAGAACTCCCCTTTCTTGGTTAAAATGGACCAACCCGATTCTGTTGGAAAAATAGTGAAATTTACCTTAATTTACACTGTTTTGGATGGTGACCACGACGAAAACACTTGAAACACTTCCATGAATGATTCAGAACACAAAATTTCACGTGGGAACACTAAAAACTTGTGTTTTTACGCGAAATTGGAGAGCCGGCCACTTACAACAAATGACATCTACCGAACTGACGACAGCTGCCGTCTGTCAAACTCTAGCGCGGGACTTTTGAAATTTGAAATTGGTAGAGTTTGAGTTGGAAATGAAAAAGTCTACGTTTAGTTTAGGTTGCAGATAAGCACAAAGGTCACAAATTTTAATTTAAATCTTTCGTTATTCTCCTGATGTTGATATGTACACAACCAGTTAACCTCAAAACTTGCTAAATTCAGTTTTTCATCAATTTTCTCTCTAAAGAATTTAAAGTCTGATTTACACGAAAGAAATTTCGAATATTTACACAGGAAGGTAGACTGATAGCAATGAACGCTTACTTTTTTATAATGTGTCTGCAATTTTTGATTGGTCTCTAAAATAAGCATTTTTAAAATCTGTGTTTTTGGCTCTACAATTTTGAAATTTAATAGAGTCAATATACGAATCAAAAAAAGTAACTTTCCCCAATTTCATAACTGTTGCACTAAAATTACCAAAATTACGAATTAAATCAAAATCAACTCAAAATGCTTCTTTTGGAAAAAAATGTTCTATAGTTTCTTCATCATATAGAGCCGCTGATACAACCAACATCACCAACGACTTAACCTCAAAAATCGCAACATTTAATTTTCTCTTAACCTTCTCCCTAATAAAGAATTGATTTACCCCCAATAATCTTTGAATGTTTCCACAAGAAACTGGATGAACCATCTGGCTCTACAACAGAAGTCCCCGTTCTTGGCTTTGTTGGAAAAATCGTAAAATTTACCTTAATTTACACGGTTTTGGCTGGTGACCACGACTAAAACACTTGAAACACTTCCATGAATGTTTCAGAACACAAAATTTCACGTGGGAACACTAAAAACTTGTGTTTTTACGCGAAATTGGAGAGCCGGCCACTTACAACAAATGACATCTACCGAACTTTCGACAGCTGCCGTCTGTCAAACTCTAGCGCGGGACTTTTGAAATTTGAAATTGGTAGAGTTGGAGTTGGAAATGAAAAGTCTACGTTTAGTTTAGGTTGCAGATAAGCACAAAGGTCACAAATTTTTATTTAAATCTTTCATTATTCTCCTGATGTTGATATGTACACAACGAGTCAACCTCAAAACTTGCTAAATTCAGATTTTCTTCAATTTTCTCTCAAAGAATTTAAAGTCAGATTTACACGAAAGAAATTTGAAAAATTTACACACGAGGGTAGACTGACAGCAATGAGCGCTTACTTTTTTATAAGATGTCTGCAATTTTTAATTGGTCTCAAAAATAAGCATTTCTAAAATCTGTGTTTTTGGCTCTACAATTTTGAAATTTAATAGAGTCAATATACGAATCAAAAAAAGTAACTTTCCCAAATTTCATAACTGTTGCACTAAAATTATCCAAATTACGAATTTCAGTCAAGGACGTGGAAACTTTCACTTGTCTCAAAAATTAAAATTTCTAAAATCTGTGTCATTGCGACGCAAAAATAGTAACTCCCCTAAATTTCATAGCTGTAGCACTAAAACTACCAAAATTACGAATTTTACTGTACTCGAGGACGTGACCATCAATGCGCTCGTCTAAACTTCGTAACAGCCCCTAGGGATGTTTATTGGAAACAGTTAACGTCTTGGGCAAGTTTGCCAAAGACCATGAATGGAGAGAAAAGAAAACAAACAAACCTTCCATCCTTCCTCAACAAGCAGCGATGCATCCAGAACTCCAGATCTCACGATTTCAAAAAACCAATAAAAATTCTCCATAAACTTCCGTTCCCTGATGTTTCCTTGACTTCACAAAATATCTCACAAGACACCAGATGACCTTCAGAGCCTTTGTAGTATTTTCTTTCTTGACAACTGCATCTCGATGATGCTGTTTCCGTTGGTTGAGTTCCTTTGGGCCTTCTCTGGAGAAACACTCGTTTTCTGCTCGTAGACTCGTCAGGTTTGGAAACGTTGCAAACTTCGTGCTCCCGCAATGAAATCAGCAACACTCTGAATATTTCCCAGTCACTGAACGACATCTTCGACCACTGGAAAAAGAACATTTGACTTTGACTTAAAACGTGTTTAAATTTAACCTTTTTCATCCACATTGCAGTAAAGCAACACCTTTTTCGTGATGTTATGCTCCTGGATCACTTCACTGTACTCTGGGAGCTGAATGAGTGGTTTCTTCAATTCTGTGCAATAAGTTGCAGAGTCCTTCAACGTTGAGCGACGACAACCGCCTTTTCGACATCTTAGGCTATGGGTGGTACCATCAAGATGCTGCAAGATGTGTGTAGTCATGAGAAGACCATCATCTATATACTCAGTCTCTTAATAATAAACTCTGGTAATGAAGTTGGAACCTGAAATACCACAAAACATTATAAAGCTGGGATTCAAACAATTTTCAGCTTACCTGCCTTTAAAAATTTCTATAAAGACCCGGAAATTTGTTGCAAATCAAATCCAAGACTAAATACCTTCAAATGAACTTCTTAACTTGTGTGTGATTTCTTTGGACCATTCCCAGAAGAACGAGAAAGTAAAGAATTTGTTGTGCTCTGAAAATAAGTCTTAATTAGTAAGAATTATTTCGCTTCAACATGCAGCATATAGGCAACCAATTATACACCTTAGTAATTTTGTGGTAAGTTAGTAACTTTTCTTTCTTAGGTTGATGCAAGTTTGCACCAACCGTTCAACCAATCAAAATTAAGCAAGCATTTCTAAAATCTGTGTTTTTGGCTCTACAATTTTGAAATTTAATAGAGTCAATATACGAATCAAAAAAAGTAACTTTCCCAAATTTCATAACTGTTGCACTAAAATTACGAATTAAATCAAAATCAACTCAAAATCCTTCTTTTGGAAAAAAATGTTCTATAGTTTCTTCATCATATTGAGCCGCTGATACAACCAACATCACCAACGACTTAACCTCAAAAATCGCAACATTTAATTTTCTCTTAACCTTCTCCCTAATAAAGAATTGATTTACCCCCAATAATCTTTGAATATTTCCGCAAGAAACTGAAAAAACCATCTGGCTTTACAACAGAACTCTCCGTTCTTGGCTTTGTTGGAAAAATCGTAAAATTTACCTTAATTTACACGGTTTTGGCTGGTGACCACGACTAAAACACTTGAAACACTTCCATGAATGTTTCAGAACACAAAATTTCACGTGGGAACACTAAAAACTTGTGTTTTTACGCGAAATTGGAGAGCCGGCCACTTACAACAAATGACATCTACCGAACTGACGACAGCTGCCGTCTGTCAAACTCTAGCGCGGGACTTTTGAAATTTGAAATTGGTAGAGTTGGAGTTGGAAATGAAAAGTCTACGGTTTAGTTTAGGTTGCAGATAAGCACAAAGGTCACAAATTTTTATTTAAATTTTTCATTATTCTCCTGATGTTGATATGTACACAACGAGTTAACCTCAAAACTTGCTAAATTCAGTTTTTCTTTAATTTTCTATCTAAAGAATTTAAAGTCAGATTTACAAGAAAGAAATTTGGAAAATTTACACACGAGGGGTTGACTGATGGCAATGAGCGCCTACTTTTTATAAGGTGTCTGCAATTTTTGATTGGTCTCAAAAATAAGCATTTCTAAAACCTCAAAAATTGCAACATTCAATTTTCTCTTAACCTTCTCCCTAATAAATAATTGATTTACCCCCAATAATCGAATATTTCCAAAAGAAACTCGAAAAGCCAAAAGCTAAAACAGAACTCCCCTTTCTTGGTTAAAATGGACCAACCCGATTCTGTTGGAAAAATAGTGAAATTTACCTTAATTTACACTGTTTTGGATGGTGACCACGACGAAAACACTTGAAACACTTCCATGAATGATTCAGAACACAAAATTTCACGTGGGAACACTAAAAACTTGTGTTTTTATGCGAAATTGGAGAGCCGGCCACTTACAGCAAATGACATCTACCGAACTGACGACAGCTGCCGTCTGTCAAACTCTAGCGCGGGACTTTTGAAATTTGAAATTGGTAGAGTTTGAGTTGGAAATGAAAAAGTCTACGTTTAGTTTAGGTTGCAGATAAGCACAAAGGTCACAAATTTTAATTTAAATCTTTCGTTATTCTCCTGATGTTGATATGTACACAACCAGTTAACCTCAAAACTTGCTAAATTCAGTTTTTCATCAATTTTCTCTCTAAAGAATTTAAAGTCTGATTTACACGAAAGAAATTTCGAATATTTACACAGGAAGGTAGACTGATAGCAATGAACGCTTACTTTTTTATAATGTGTCTGCAATTTTTGATTGGTCTCTAAAATAAGCATTTTTAAAATCTGTGTTTTTGGCTCTACAATTTTGAAATTTAATAGAGTCAATATACGAATCAAAAAAAGTAACTTTCCCCAATTTCATAACTGTTGCACTAAAATTACCAAAATTACGAATTAAATCAAAATCAACTCAAAATGCTTCTTTTGGAAAAAAATGTTCTATAGTTTCTTCATCATATAGAGCCGCTGATACAACCAACATCACCAACGACTTAACCTCAAAAATCGCAACATTTAATTTTCTCTTAACCTTCTCCCTAATAAAGAATTGATTTACCCCCAATAATCTTTGAATGTTTCCACAAGAAACTGGATGAACCATCTGGCTCTACAACAGAAGTCCCCGTTCTTGGCTTTGTTGGAAAAATCGTAAAATTTACCTTAATTTACACGGTTTTGGCTGGTGACCACGACTAAAACACTTGAAACACTTCCATGAATGTTTCAGAACACAAAATTTCACGTGGGAACACTAAAAACTTGTGTTTTTACGCGAAATTGGAGAGCCGGCCACTTACAACAAATGACATCTACCGAACTTTCGACAGCTGCCGTCTGTCAAACTCTAGCGCGGGACTTTTGAAATTTGAAATTGGTAGAGTTGGAGTTGGAAATGAAAAGTCTACGTTTAGTTTAGGTTGCAGATAAGCACAAAGGTCACAAATTTTTATTTAAATCTTTCATTATTCTCCTGATGTTGATATGTACACAACGAGTCAACCTCAAAACTTGCTAAATTCAGATTTTCTTCAATTTTCTCTCAAAGAATTTAAAGTCAGATTTACACGAAAGAAATTTGAAAAATTTACACACGAGGGTAGACTGACAGCAATGAGCGCTTACTTTTTTATAAGATGTCTGCAATTTTTAATTGGTCTCAAAAATAAGCATTTCTAAAATCTGTGTTTTTGGCTCTACAATTTTGAAATTTAATAGAGTCAATATACGAATCAAAAAAAGTAACTTTCCCAAATTTCATAACTGTTGCACTAAAATTATCCAAATTACGAATTTCAGTCAAGGACGTGGAAACTTTCACTTGTCTCAAAAATTAAAATTTCTAAAATCTGTGTCATTGCGACGCAAAAATAGTAACTCCCCTAAATTTCATAGCTGTAGCACTAAAACTACCAAAATTACGAATTTTACTGTACTCGAGGACGTGACCATCAATGCGCTCGTCTAAACTTCGTAACAGCCCCTAGGGATGTTTATTGGAAACAGTTAACGTCTTGGGCAAGTTTGCCAAAGACCATGAATGGAGAGAAAAGAAAACAAACAAACCTTCCATCCTTCCTCAACAAGCAGCGATGCATCCAGAACTCCAGATCTCACGATTTCAAAAAACCAATAAAAATTCTCCATAAACTTCCGTTCCCTGATGTTTCCTTGACTTCACAAAATATCTCACAAGACACCAGATGACCTTCAGAGCCTTTGTAGTATTTTCTTTCTTGACAACTGCATCTCGATGATGCTGTTTCCGTTGGTTGAGTTCCTTTGGGCCTTCTCTGGAGAAACACTCGTTTTCTGCTCGTAGACTCGTCAGGTTTGGAAACGTTGCAAACTTCGTGCTCCCGCAATGAAATCAGCAACACTCTGAATATTTCCCAGTCACTGAACGACATCTTCGACCACTGGAAAAAGAACATTTGACTTTGACTTAAAACGTGTTTAAATTTAACCTTTTTCATCCACATTGCAGTAAAGCAACACCTTTTTCGTGATGTTATGCTCCTGGATCACTTCACTGTACTCTGGTAGCTGAATGAGTGGTTTCTTCAATTCTGTGCAATAAGTTGCAGAGTCCTTCAACGTTGAGCGACGACAACCGCCTTTTCGACATCTTAGGCTATGGGTGGTACCATCAAGATGCTGCAAGATGTGTGTAGTCATGAGAAGACCATCATCTATATACTCAGTCTCTTAATAATAAACTCTGGTAATGAAGTTGGAACCTGAAATACCACAAAACATTATAAAGCTGGGATTCAAACAATTTTCAGCTTACCTGCCTTTAAAAATTTCTATAAAGACCCGGAAATTTGTTGCAAATCAAATCCAAGACTAAATACCTTCAAATGAACTTCTTAACTTGTGTGTGATTTCTTTGGACCATTCCCAGAAGAACGAGAAAGTAAAGAATTTGTTGTGCTCTGAAAATAAGTCTTAATTAGTAAGAATTATTTCGCTTCAACATGCAGCATATAGGCAACCAATTATACACCTTAGTAATTTTGTGGTAAGTTAGTAACTTTTCTTTCTTAGGTTGATGCCAGTTTGCACCAACGGTTCAACCAATCAAAATTAAGCAAGCATTTCTAAAATCTGTGTTTTTGGCTCTACAATTTTGAAATTTAATAGAGTCAATATACGAATCAAAAAAAGTAACTTTCCCAAATTTCATAACTGTTGCACTAAAATTACCAAAATTACGAATTAAATCAAAATCAACTCAAAATCCTTCTTTTGGAAAAAAATGTTCTATAGTTTCTTCATCATATTGAGCCGCTGATACAACCAACATCACCAACGACTTAACCTCAAAAATCGCAACATTTAATTTTCTCTTAACCTTCTCCCTAATAAAGAATTGATTTACCCCCAATAATCTTTGAATATTTCCGCAAGAAACTGAAAAAACCATCTGGCTTTACAACAGAACTCTCCGTTCTTGGCTTTGTTGGAAAAATCGTAAAATTTACCTTAATTTACACGGTTTTGGCTGGTGACCACGACTAAAACACTTGAAACACTTCCATGAATGTTTCAGAACACAAAATTTCACGTGGGAACACTAAAAACTTGTGTTTTTACGCGAAATTGGAGAGCCGGCCACTTACAACAAATGACATCTACCGAACTGACGACAGCTGCCGTCTGTCAAACTCTAGCGCGGGACTTTTGAAATTTGAAATTGGTAGAGTTGGAGTTGGAAATGAAAAGTCTACGTTTAGTTTAGGTTGCAGATAAGCACAAAGGTCACAAATTTTTATTTAAATTTTTCATTATTCTCCTGATGTTGATATGTACACAACGAGTTAACCTCAAAACTTGCTAAATTCAGTTTTTCTTCAATTTTCTATCTAAAGAATTTAAAGTCAGATTTACAAGAAAGAAATTTGGAAAATTTACACACGAGGGGTTGACTGATGGCAATGAGCGCCTACTTTTTATAAGGTGTCTGCAATTTTTGATTGGTCTCAAAAATAAGCATTTCTAAAACCTCAAAAATTGCAACATTCAATTTTCTCTTAACCTTCTCCCTAATAAATAATTGATTTACCCCCAATAATCGAATATTTCCAAAAGAAACTCGAAAAGCCAAAAGCTAAAACAGAACTCCCCTTTCTTGGTTAAAATGGACCAACCCGATTCTGTTGGAAAAATAGTGAAATTTACCTTAATTTACACTGTTTTGGATGGTGACCACGACGAAAACACTTGAAACACTTCCATGAATGATTCAGAACACAAAATTTCACGTGGGAACACTAAAAACTTGTGTTTTTACGCGAAATTGGAGAGCCGGCCACTTACAACAAATGACATCTACCGAACTGACGACAGCTGCCGTCTGTCAAACTCTAGCGCGGGACTTTTGAAATTTGAAATTGGTAGAGTTTGAGTTGGAAATGAAAAAGTCTACGTTTAGTTTAGGTTGCAGATAAGCACAAAGGTCACAAATTTTAATTTAAATCTTTCGTTATTCTCCTGATGTTGATATGTACACAACCAGTTAACCTCAAAACTTGCTAAATTCAGTTTTTCATCAATTTTCTCTCTAAAGAATTTAAAGTCTGATTTACACGAAAGAAATTTCGAATATTTACACAGGAAGGTAGACTGATAGCAATGAACGCTTACTTTTTTATAATGTGTCTGCAATTTTTGATTGGTCTCTAAAATAAGCATTTTTAAAATCTGTGTTTTTGGCTCTACAATTTTGAAATTTAATAGAGTCAATATACGAATCAAAAAAAGTAACTTTCCCCAATTTCATAACTGTTGCACTAAAATTACCAAAATTACGAATTAAATCAAAATCAACTCAAAATGCTTCTTTTGGAAAAAAATGTTCTATAGTTTCTTCATCATATAGAGCCGCTGATACAACCAACATCACCAACGACTTAACCTCAAAAATCGCAACATTTAATTTTCTCTTAACCTTCTCCCTAATAAAGAATTGATTTACCCCCAATAATCTTTGAATGTTTCCACAAGAAACTGGATGAACCATCTGGCTCTACAACAGAAGTCCCCGTTCTTGGCTTTGTTGGAAAAATCGTAAAATTTACCTTAATTTACACGGTTTTGGCTGGTGACCACGACTAAAACACTTGAAACACTTCCATGAATGTTTCAGAACACAAAATTTCACGTGGGAACACTAAAAACTTGTGTTTTTACGCGAAATTGGAGAGCCGGCCACTTACAACAAATGACATCTACCGAACTTTCGACAGCTGCCGTCTGTCAAACTCTAGCGCGGGACTTTTGAAATTTGAAATTGGTAGAGTTGGAGTTGGAAATGAAAAGTCTACGTTTAGTTTAGGTTGCAGATAAGCACAAAGGTCACAAATTTTTATTTAAATCTTTCATTATTCTCCTGATGTTGATATGTACACAACGAGTCAACCTCAAAACTTGCTAAATTCAGTTTTTCTTCAATTTTCTCTCAAAGAATTTAAAGTCAGATTTACACGAAAGAAATTTGAAAAATTTACACACGAGGGTAGACTGACAGCAATGAGCGCTTACTTTTTTATAAGATGTCTGCAATTTTTAATTGGTCTCAAAAATAAGCATTTCTAAAATCTGTGTTTTTGGCTCTACAATTTTGAAATTTAATAGAGTCAATATACGAATCAAAAAAAGTAACTTTCCCAAATTTCATAACTGTTGCACTAAAATTATCCAAATTACGAATTTCAGTCAAGGACGTGGAAACTTTCACTTGTCTCAAAAATTAAAATTTCTAAAATCTGTGTCATTGCGACGCAAAAATAGTAACTCCCCTAAATTTCATAGCTGTAGCACTAAAACTACCAAAATTACGAATTTTACTGTACTAGAGGACGTGACCATCAATGCGCTCGTCTAAACTTCGTAACAGCCCCTAGGGATGTTTATTGGAAACAGTTAACGTCTTGGGCAAGTTTGCCAAAGACCATGAATGGAGAGAAAAGAAAACAAACAAACCTTCCATCCTTCCTCAACAAGCAGCGATGCATCCAGAACTCCAGATCTCACGATTTCAAAAAACCAATAAAAATTCTCCATAAACTTCCGTTCCCTGATGTTTCCTTGACTTCACAAAATATCTCACAAGACACCAGATGACCTTCAGAGCCTTTGTAGTATTTTCTTTCTTGACAACTGCATCTCGATGATGCTGTTTCCGTTGGTTGAGTTCCTTTGGGCCTTCTCTGGAGAAACACTCGTTTTCTGCTCGTAGACTCGTCAGGTTTGGAAACGTTGCAAACTTCGTGCTCCCGCAATGAAATCAGCAACACTCTGAATATTTCCCAGTCACTGAACGACATCTTCGACCACTGGAAAAAGAACATTTGACTTTGACTTAAAACGTGTTTAAATTTAACCTTTTTCATCCACATTGCAGTAAAGCAACACCTTTTTCGTGATGTTATGCTCCTGGATCACTTCACTGTACTCTGGGAGCTGAATGAGTGGTTTCTTCAATTCTGTGCAATAAGTTGCAGAGTCCTTCAACGTTGAGCGACGACAACCGCCTTTTCGACATCTTAGGCTATGGGTGGTACCATCAAGATGCTGCAAGATGTGTGTAGTCATGAGAAGACCATCATCTATATACTCAGTCTCTTAATAATAAACTCTGGTAATGAAGTTGGAACCTGAAATACCACAAAACATTATAAAGCTGGGATTCAAACAATTTTCAGCTTACCTGCCTTTAAAAATTTCTATAAAGACCCGGAAATTTGTTGCAAATCAAATCCAAGACTAAATACCTTCAAATGAACTTCTTAACTTGTGTGTGATTTCTTTGGACCATTCCCAGAAGAACGAGAAAGTAAAGAATTTGTTGTGCTCTGAAAATAAGTCTTAATTAGTAAGAATTATTTCGCTTCAACATGCAGCATATAGGCAACCAATTATACACCTTAGTAATTTTGTGGTAAGTTAGTAACTTTTCTTTCTTAGGTTGATGCAAGTTTGCACCAACCGTTCAACCAATCAAAATTAAGCAAGCATTTCTAAAATCTGTGTTTTTGGCTCTACAATTTTGAAATTTAATAGAGTCAATATACGAATCAAAAAAAGTAACTTTCCCAAATTTCATAACTGTTGCACTAAAATTACCAAAATTACGAATTAAATCAAAATCAACTCAAAATCCTTCTTTTGGAAAAAAATGTTCTATAGTTTCTTCATCATATTGAGCCGCTGATACAACCAACATCACCAACGACTTAACCTCAAAAATCGCAACATTTAATTTTCTCTTAACCTTCTCCCTAATAAAGAATTGATTTACCCCCAATAATCTTTGAATATTTCCGCAAGAAACTGAAAAAACCATCTGGCTTTACAACAGAACTCTCCGTTCTTGGCTTTGTTGGAAAAATCGTAAAATTTACCTTAATTTACACGGTTTTGGCTGGTGACCACGACTAAAACACTTGAAACACTTCCATGAATGTTTCAGAACACAAAATTTCACGTGGGAACACTAAAAACTTGTGTTTTTACGCGAAATTGGAGAGCCGGCCACTTACAACAAATGACATCTACCGAACTGACGACAGCTGCCGTCTGTCAAACTCTAGCGCGGGACTTTTGAAATTTGAAATTGGTAGAGTTGGAGTTGGAAATGAAAAGTCTACGTTTAGTTTAGGTTGCAGATAAGAACAAAGGTCACAAATTTTTATTTAAATTTTTCATTATTCTCCTGATGTTGATATGTACACAACGAGTTAACCTCAAAACTTGCTAAATTCAGTTTTTCTTCAATTTTCTATCTAAAGAATTTAAAGTCAGATTTACAAGAAAGAAATTTGGAAAATTTACACACGAGGGGTTGACTGATGGCAATGAGCGCCTACTTTTTATAAGGTGTCTGCAATTTTTGATTGGTCTCAAAAATAAGCATTTTTAAATCTGTGTTTTTGGCTCTACAATTTTAAAATTTAATAGAGTCAATATACGAATCAAAAAAAGTAACTTTCCCAAATTTCATAACTGTTGCACTAAAATTATCCAAATTACGAATTTCAGTCAAGGACGTGGAAACTTTCACTTGTCTCAAAAATTAAAATTTCTAAAATCTGTGTCATTGCGACGCAAAAATAGTAACTCCCCCAAATTTCATAGCTGTAGCACTAAAACTACCAAAATTACGAATTTTACTGTACTAGAGGACGTGACCATCAATGCGCTCGTCTAAACTTCGTAACAGCCCCTAGGGATGTTTATTGGAAACAGTTAACGTCTTGGGCAAGTTTGCCAAAGACCATGAATGGAGAGAAAAGAAAACAAACAAACCTTCCATCCTTCCTCAACAAGCAGCGATGCATCCAGAACTCCAGATCTCACGATTTCAAAAAACCAATAAAAATTCTCCATAAACTTCCGTTTCCTGATGTTTCCTTGACTTCACAAAATATCTCACAAGACACCAGATGACCTTCAGAGCCTTTGTAGTATTTTCTTTCTTGACAACTGCATCTCGATGATGCTGTTTCCGTTGGTTGAGTTCCTTTGGGCCTTCTCTGGAGAAACACTCGTTTTCTGCTCGTAGACTCGTCAGGTTTGGAAACGTTGCAAACTTCGTGCTCCCGCAATGAAATCAGCAACACTCTGAATATTTCCCAGTCACTGAACGACATCTTCGACCACTGGAAAAAGAACATTTGACTTTGACTTAAAACATGTTTAAATTTAACCTTTTTCATCCACATTGCAGTAAAGCAGCACCTTTTTCCTGATGTTATGCTCCTGGATCAATTCACTTTACTCTGGGAGCATTGAATGGGTGGTTTCTTCAATTCTGTGCAATAACTTGCAGAGTCCTTCAGCGTTGAGCGACGACAACCGCCATTTCGACATCTTAGGCTATGGGTATCATCCATCGATTCAGTCTCTTAATAATAAACTCTGGTAATGAAGTTGGAACCTGGAAATACCACGAAACATTTCAAGGCTGGAATTCAAACAGTTTTCAGCTTACCTGCGTTTAAAAATTTCAATAAAGACCCATCAATTTGTTGCAAATCAAGTCCAACTCTAAATAGCTTCAAATGAACTTCTTAACTTGTGTAATTTCTTTGCTACCATGCCCAGAAGAACGAGAAAGTAAACAGTAAAGAATTCTGGTAGTTTCTTGTTAAATCATGAACATAACCTCAATGTGTGCTGTCAAAATAGTCAAGTTAAGACATACGTTAAGATAGAGACACAATAATTTTTAATAATTAATAGAATCGTAACCAAGTCGTGAATGTTAAATCAGACTTTAGATTCTTACTCCTGAGGACAAAATTAATAAAAAGAGTATTTTCTTGCTTTAATTTTCATCGAAAAACTGCAAACCAAATAAAAGTTTGAAAAATTAATAAAACATTAACGGAGCGTCTGATCGAAAAATCTTTGACGGATTCTTGTTCCTGAGGTCCAAATTGATGGAAAAAGTCGGTTTCAAAGAGATTTTATTTTTTGTCGAAATCGCCAAAAATCCATGATGTTTAGTCTTTGAACTTTTTTTGGCGAAAAACGCGAAAGTTCGCAGATCGACACGAAACTATGCACATGGCATAATTTGACATTTCCACATCCATTTTTGGTCTCCGTTCCTCGCTATCTGCAAGATTTTTTGAGAAAATGCAAATTAAAAATTTTAAAATTCAATTTCCCGCGTCAAGCAATCTGTTAACGAAGCATAGAAGCTAGGACATGCGTCAACAGTCTTTAGTCCATAAATAATATTAAATAAAATATTAACAAAGTCGTAAAACTTAAATCAAAGTTCAGATTCGTTTTTCTGAGGTTAAAATTAACAAGTTAAGTAGTTTATTGTATTTATTTACACCGAAAAGTGAGAGAAGTTTTTCCATAAAAGCCACCTAGCGGAATAACGCCGAAGTTGATAGTTCACGCCTCCTCTCACCAGAGGGCTAAACTTTTGTTTTTAAAACTTACAATTTTTGAATCAAAACCATTTGCAGGAATAAGGAAGAATGATAAAAAACAATACCCTCAAATTAAACTAAAGGAGTATTAATAAAATAAAAAAACACAAACTCGACACTCTCCCTCCTTCTTGCAAAAAGTGTGAAAAAGTTTCATTAGGAACATGTTTGTTGGCTTACCTAAAAAAGACGAGGGAAACAATCTGAAATGGACGAAACTATCCATTCTTAATTAATGGTAATTGATTATTGCTCTAATTCCAACTGATCCAAGAGCCAAGAGCCAAGGTTAGTCCTTCGCAAGTGGCGCTTCCTCAAAAATATCTCATTTAACGACTTCTTCAATTCTTGTAGATCATTGTTGTTTTTATATGCTGATGTAACCGCAGCCAGCTTGTCGGACATTTCAGTGCTCATTTCATTTTCCGACTAAAACAAACCAAATAGTTTTAGGTGTTAATCTTCCTCTGATACTACAAAAGCCATGACATCATAAAGACACTAAATTTAAATCCCAAATTTGCAATCTGCGTAAAATTCTGCGTTCACTGATGTATAATAACTCGAGTTTACTCTAAAAAATAAGCGAGATATCGATATGAGAAGTTTGGCCATAGTTTTAGTCATGAAATTTTGCGAAAATTTGCAAATTTCGACTTTTGGAAAATCTAAAAACGATTTCTTATGTAAAAAATCGCGAGAAAAACGATGCCGCAAACCGCATTCCAATATCTGAAATAGTTTTCGAGATATCGAGCATGAATTGTTTGGAACCTTCAAAAATTTGGCCATCTGGCGACAACCCAAAAATTCAAACGGCCATAACTCAGTTATTTGTTGTCGGATCTGAATTTAAATTCCAGATTTGGATTCAGCGTGAGATTCTGCGTAAAATGAGTCAAAATTTATTGAGTTTACCTACGAAATAAAGAAAGCATTGACCAAAAACTGTTTGGAAGTGGTCATTTTGGGGTGATTTTCAATCAATGTTTTCAAAATGAAAATGACGTTTAATAGCATTGAATTATATAACAGTCGAAAGAGGAGCTCAAAATCTATCCACTGGCCCAATTTGAGATCGATCAAACAAACGGTTTACGAGTTATGGTCAAAAATAAAAAAATTGAAAAATTTTCATCGTTTGAGTCGCAATTTTTTTTCGCGAAAAATCGACTATCGAATTCTCGACTTTTAAGCACTTTTTCTGACGTAAAATGAGCCGAAAAAAACGATGGCGCAAACCGCATCTCAATATCTCTAATAGTTTCCGAGATATTTAACTTTGAAAATTGGGAAAAATGAGAAAAAATGAAAATCAACTATCCGAAACTTTGATCGGCCATAACTCAGTTATTTGTTGTCGGATCTGAATTTAAATCCCAGATTTGGAATCTGCGTAAAATTCTGCGTTCACTGATGTATAATAACTCGAGTTTACTCTAAAAAATAAGCGAGATATCGATATGAGAAGTTTGGCCATAGTTTTAGTCATGAATTTTTGCGAAAATTTGCAAATTTCGACTTTTGGAAAATCTAAAAACGATTTCTTCAAATTTCGACTTTTGGAAAATCTAAAAACGATTTCTTATGTAAAAAATCGCGAGAAAAACGATGCCGCAAACCGCATTCCAATATCTGAAATAGTTTTCGAGATATCGAGCATGAATTGTTTGGAACCTTCAAAAATTTGGCCATCTGGCGACAACCCAAAAATTCAAACGGCCATAACTCAGTTATTTGTTGTCGGATCTGAATTTAAATTCCAGATTTGGATTCAGCGTGAGATTCTGCGTAAAATGAGTCGAAATTTATTGAGTTTACCTACGAAATAAAGAAAGCATTGACCAAAAACTGTTTGGAAGTGGTCATTTTGGGGTGATTTTCAATCAATGTTTTCAAAATGAAAATGACGTTTAATAGCATTGAATTATATAACAGTCGAAAGAGGAGCTCAAAATCTATCCACTGGCCCAATTTGAGATCGATCAAACAAACGGTTTACGAGTTATGGTCAAAAATAAAAAAATTGAAAAATTTTCATCGTTTGAGTCGCAATTTTTTTTCGCGAAAAATCGACTATCGAATTCTCGACTTTTAAGCACTTTTTCTGACGTAAAATGAGCCGAAAAAAACGATGGCGCAAACCGCATCTCAATATCTCTAATAGTTTCCGAGATATTTAACTTTGAAAATTGGGAAAAATGAGAAAAAATGAAAATCAACTATCCGAAACTTTGATCGGCCATAACTCAGTTATTTGTTGTCGGATCTGAATTTAAATCCCAGATTTGGAATCTGCGTAAAATTCTGCGTTCACTGATGTATAATAACTCGAGTTTACTCTAAAAAATAAGCGAGATATCGATATGAGAAGTTTGGCCATAGTTTTAGTCATGAATTTTTGCGAAAATTTGCAAATTTCGACTTTTGGAAAATCTAAAAACGATTTCTTATGTAAAAAATCGCGAGAAAAACGATGCCGCAAACCGCATTCCAATATCTGAAATAGTTTTCGAGATATCGAGCATGAATTGTTTGGAACCTTCAAAAATTTGGCCATCTGGCGACAACCCAAAAATTCAAACGGCCATAACTCAGTTATTTGTTGTCGGATCTGAATTTAAATTCCAGATTTGGATTCAGCGTGAGATTCTGCGTAAAATGAGGCAAAATTTATTGAGTTTACCTACGAAATAAAGAAAGCATTGACCAAAAACTGTTTGGAAGTGGTCATTTTGGGGTGATTTTCAATCAATGTTTTCAAAATGAAAATGACGTTTAATAGCATTGAATTATATATCAGTCGAAAGAGGAGCTCAAAATCTATCTACTGGCCCAATTTGAGATCGATCAAACAAACGGTTTAGGAGTTATGCCCAAAAATAAAAAAAAAAATAAAAATTTTCATCGTTTGAGTCGCAATTTTTTTTCGCGAAAAATCGACTATCGAATTTTGGGCTTTTAAGCACTTTTTCTGACGTAAAAATGAGCCGAGAAAAACGATGGCGCAAACCGCATCTCAATATCTCTAATAGTTTCCGAGATATTTAACTTTGAAAATTGGGAAAAATGAGAAAAAATGAAAATCAACTATCCGAAACTTTGATCGGCCATAACTCAGTTATTTGTTGTCGGATCTGAATTTAAATCCCAGATTTGGAATCTGCGTAAAATTCTGCGTTCACTGATGTATAATAACTCGAGTTTACTCTAAAAAATAAGCGAGATATCGATATGAGAAGTTTGGCCATAGTTTTAGTCATGAATTTTTGCGAAAATTTGCAAATTTCGACTTTTGGAAAATCTAAAAACGATTTCTTATGTAAAAAATCGCGAGAAAAACGATGCCGCAAACCGCATTCCAATATCTGAAATAGTTTTCGAGATATCGAGCATGAATTGTTTGGAACCTTCAAAAATTTGGCCATCTGGCGACAACCCAAAAATTCAAACGGCCATAACTCAGTTATTTGTTGTCGGATCTGAATTTAAATTCCAGATTTGGATTCAGCGTGAGATTCTGCGTAAAATGAGTCAAAATTTATTGAGTTTACCTACGAAATAAAGAAAGCATTGACCAAAAACTGTTTGGAAGTGGTCATTTTGGGGTGATTTTCAATCACTATTTTTAATGTAAAAACGACGTTTAATACCTTTGTATTATATATCATTCGAAAGAGGAGCTCGAAATCTATCTACTGGCTCAATTTGAGATCGATCAAACAAACGGTTTAGGAGTTATGGCCAAAAATAAAAAAAAATAAAAATTTTCATCGTTTGAGTCGCAATTTTTTTTCGCGAAAAATCGACTATCGAATTTTGGGCTTTTAAGCACTTTTTCTGACGTAAAATGAGCCGAAAAAAACGATGGCGCAAACCGCATCTCAATATCTCTAATAGTTTCCGAGATATTTAACTTTGAAAATTGGGAAAAATGAGAAAAAATGAAAATCAACTATCCGAAACTTTGATCGGCCATAACTCAGTTATTTGTTGTCGGATCTGAATTTAAATCCCAGATTTGGAATCTGCGTAAAATTCTGCGTTCACTGATGTATAATAACTCGAGTTTACTCTAAAAAATAAGCGAGATATCGATATGAGAAGTTTGGCCATAGTTTTAGTCATGAATTTTTGCGAAAATTTGCAAATTTCGACTTTTGGAAAATCTAAAAACGATTTCTTATGTAAAAAATCGCGAGAAAAACGATGCCGCAAACCGCATTCCAATATCTGAAATAGTTTTCGAGATATCGAGCATGAATTGTTTGGAACCTTCAAAAATTTGGCCATCTGGCGACAACCCAAAAATTCAAACGGCCATAACTCAGTTATTTGTTGTCGGATCTGAATTTAAATTCCAGATTTGGATTCAGCGTGAGATTCTGCGTAAAATGAGTCAAAATTTATTGAGTTTACCTACGAAATAAAGAAAGCATTGACCAAAAACTGTTTGGAAGTGGTCATTTTGGGGTGATTTTCAATCACTATTTTTAATGTAAAAACGACGTTTAATACCTTTGTATTATATATCATTCGAAAGAGGAGCTCGAAATCTATCTACTGGCTCAATTTGAGATCGATCAAACAAACGGTTTAGGAGTTATGGCCAAAAATAAAAAAAAATAAAAATTTTCATCGTTTGAGTCGCAATTTTTTTTCGCGAAAAATCGACTATCGAATTTTGGGCTTTTAAGCACTTTTTCTGACGTAAAATGAGCCGAAAAAAACGATGGCGCAAACCGCATCTCAATATCTCTAATAGTTTCCGAGATATTTAACTTTGAAAATTGGGAAAAATGAGAAAAAATGAAAATCAACTATCCGAAACTTTGATCGGCCATAACTCAGTTATTTGTTGTCGGATCTGAATTTAAATCCCAGATTTGGAATCTGCGTAAAATTCTGCGTTCACTGATGTATAATAACTCGAGTTTACTCTAAAAAATAAGCGAGATATCGATATGAGAAATTTGGCCATAGTTTTAGTCATGAATTTTTGTGAAAATTTGCAAATTTCGACTTTTGGAAAATCTAAAAACGATTTCTTATGTAAAAAATCGCGAGAAAAACGATGCCGCAAACCGCATTCCAATATCTGAAATAGTTTTCGAGATATCGAGCATGAATTGTTTGGAACCTTCAAAAATTTGGCCATCTGGCGACAACCCAAAAATTCAAACGGCCATAACTCAGTTATTTGTTGTCGGATCTGAATTTAAATTCCAGATTTGGATTCAGCGTGAGATTCTGCGTAAAATGAGTCAAAATTTATTGAGTTTACCTACGAAATAAAGAAAGCATTGACCAAAAACTGTTTGGAAGTGGTCATTTTGGGGTGATTTTCAATCACTATTTTTAATGTAAAAACGACGTTTAATACCTTTGTATTATATATCATTCGAAAGAGGAGCTCGAAATCTATCTACTGGCTCAATTTGAGATCGATCAAACAAACGGTTTAGGAGTTATGGCCAAAAATAAAAAAAAATAAAAATTTTCATCGTTTGAGTCGCAATTTTTTTTCGCGAAAAATCGACCATCGAATTTTGGGCTTTTAAGCACTTTTTCTAACGTAAAATGAGCCGAGAAAAACGATGGCGCAAACCGCAACTCAATATCTCTAATAGTTTCCGAGATATTTAACTTTGAAAATTGGGAAAAATGAGAAAAAATGAAAATCAACTATCCGAAACTTTGATCGGCCATAACTCAGTTATTTGTTGTCGGATCTGAATTTAAATCCCAGATTTGGAATCTGCGTAAAATTCTGCGTTCACTGATGTATAATAACTCGAGTTTACTCTAAAAAATAAGCGAGATATCGATATGAGAAGTTTGGCCATAATTTTAGTCATGAATTTTTGCGAAAATTTGCAAATTTCGACTTTTGGAAAATCTAAAAACGATTTCTTATGTAAAAAATCGCGAGAAAAACGATGCCGCAAACCGCATTCCAATATCTGAAATAGTTTTCGAGATATCGAGCATGAATTGTTTGGAACCTTCAAAAATTTGGCCATCTGGCGACAACCCAAAAATTCAAACGGCCATAACTCAGTTATTTGTTGTCGGATCTGAATTTAAATTCCAGATTCGGATTCAGCGTGAGATTCTGCGTAAAATGAGTCAAAATTTATTGAGTTTACCTACGAAATAAAGAAAGCATTGACCAAAAACTGTTTGGAAGTGGTCATTTTGGGGTGATTTTCAATCACTATTTTTAATGTAAAAACGACGTTTAATACCTTTGTATTATATATCATTCGAAAGAGGAGCTCGAAATCTATCTACTGGCTCAATTTGAGATCGATCAAACAAACGGTTTAGGAGTTATGGCCAAAAATAAAAAAAAATAAAAATTTTCATCGTTTGAGTCGCAATTTTTTTTCGCGAAAAATCGACTATCGAATTTTGGGCTTTTAAGCACTTTTTCTAACGTAAAATGAGCCGAGAAAAACGATGGCGCAAACCGCATCTCAATATCTCTAATAGTTTCCGAGATATTTAACTTTGAAAATTAGGAAAAATGAGAAAAAATGAAAATCAACTATCCGAAACTTTGATCGGCCATAACTCAGTTATTTGTTGTCGGATCTGAATTTAAATCCCAGATTTGGAATCTGCGTAAAATTCTGCGTTCACTGATGTATAATAACTCGAGTTTACTCTAAAAAATAAGCGAGATATCGATATGAGAAGTTTGGCCATAGTTTTAGTCATGAATTTTTGCGAAAATTTGCAAATTTCGACTTTTGGAAAATCTAAAAACGATTTCTTATGTAAAAAATCGCGAGAAAAACGATGCCGCAAACCGCATTCCAATATCTGAAATAGTTTTCGAGATATCGAGCATGAATTGTTTGGAACCTTCAAAAATTTGGCCATCTGGCGACAACCCAAAAATTCAAACGGCCATAACTCAGTTATTTGTTGTCGGATCTGAATTTAAATTCCAGATTTGGATTCAGCGTGAGATTCTGCGTAAAATGAGTCAAAATTTATTGAGTTTACCTACGAAATAAAGAAAGCATTGACCAAAAACTGTTTGGAAGTGGTCATTTTGGGGTGATTTTCAATCAATGTTTTCAAAATGAAAATGACGTTTAATAGCATTGAATTATATATCAGTCGAAAGAGGAGCTCAAAATCTATCTACTGGCCCCATTTTAGATCGATCAAACAAACGGTTTAGGAGTTATGCCCAAAAATAAAAAAAAATAAAAATTTTCATCGTTTGAGTCGCAATTTTTTTTCGCGAAAAATCGACTATCGAATTTTGGGCTTTTAAGCACTTTTTCTGACGTAAAATGAGCCGAGAAAAACGATGGCGCAAACCGCATCTCAATATCTCTAATAGTTTCCGAGATATTTAACTTTGAAAATTGGGAAAAATGAGAAAAAATGAAAATCAACTATCCGAAATTTTGATCGGCCATAACTCAGTAATTTATTGTCGGATCTGAATTTAAATCCCAGATTTGGAATCTGCGTAAAATTCTGCGTTCACTGATGTATAATAACTCGAGTTTACTCTAAAAAATAAGCGAGATATCGATATGAGAAGTTTGGCCATAGTTTTAGTCATGAATTTTTGCGAAAATTTGCAAATTTCGACTTTTGGAAAATCTAAAAACGATTTCTTATGTAAAAAATCGCGAGAAAAACGATGCCGCAAACCGCATTCCAATATCTGAAATAGTTTTCGAGATATCGAGCATGAATTGTTTGGAACCTTCAAAAATTTGGCCATCTGGCGACAACCCAAAAATTCAAACGGCCATAACTCAGTTATTTGTTGTCGGATCTGAATTTAAATTCCAGATTTGGATTCAGCGTGAGATTCTGCGTAAAATGAGGCAAAATTTATTGAGTTTACCTACGAAATAAAGAAAGCATTGACCAAAAACTGTTTGGAAGTGGTCATTTTGGGGTGATTTTCAATCAATGTTTTCAAAATGAAAATGACGTTTAATAGCATTGAATTATATATCAGTCGAAAGAGGAGCTCAAAATCTATCTACTGGCCCAATTTGAGATCGATCAAACAAACGGTTTAGGAGTTATGCCCAAAAATAAAAAAAAAAATAAAAATTTTCATCGTTTGAGTCGCAATTTTTTTTCGCGAAAAATCGACTATCGAATTTTGGGCTTTTAAGCACTTTTTCTGACGTAAAAATGAGCCGAGAAAAACGATGGCGCAAACCGCATCTCAATATCTCTAATAGTTTCCGAGATATTTAACTTTGAAAATTGGGAAAAATGAGAAAAAATGAAAATCAACTATCCGAAACTTTGATCGGCCATAACTCAGTTATTTGTTGTCGGATCTGAATTTAAATCCCAGATTTGGAATCTGCGTAAAATTCTGCGTTCACTGATGTATAATAACTCGAGTTTACTCTAAAAAATAAGCGAGATATCGATATGAGAAGTTTGGCCATAGTTTTAGTCATGAATTTTTGCGAAAATTTGCAAATTTCGACTTTCGGAAAATCTAAAAACGATTTCTTATGTAAAAAATCGCGAGAAAAACGATGCCGCAAACCGCATTCCAATATCTGAAATAGTTTTCGAGATATCGAGCATGAATTGTTTGGAACCTTCAAAAATTTGGCCATCTGGCGACAACCCAAAAATTCAAACGGCCATAACTCAGTTATTTGTTGTCGGATCTGAATTTAAATTCCAGATTTGGATTCAGCGTGAGATTCTGCGTAAAATGAGTCAAAATTTATTGAGTTTACCTACGAAATAAAGAAAGCATTGACCAAAAACTGTTTGGAAGTGGTCATTTTGGGGTGATTTTCAATCACTATTTTTAATGTAAAAACGACGTTTAATACCTTTGTATTATATATCATTCGAAAGAGGAGCTCGAAATCTATCTACTGGCTCAATTTGAGATCGATCAAACAAACGGTTTAGGAGTTATGGCCAAAAATAAAAAAAAATAAAAATTTTCATCGTTTGAGTCGCAATTTTTTTTCGCGAAAAATCGACTATCGAATTTTGGGCTTTTAAGCACTTTTTCTGACGTAAAATGAGCCGAAAAAAACGATGGCGCAAACCGCATCTCAATATCTCTAATAGTTTCCGAGATATTTAACTTTGAAAATTGGGAAAAATGAGAAAAAATGAAAATCAACTATCCGAAACTTTGATCGGCCATAACTCAGTTATTTGTTGTCGGATCTGAATTTAAATCCCAGATTTGGAATCTGCGTAAAATTCTGCGTTCACTGATGTATAATAACTCGAGTTTACTCTAAAAAATAAGCGAGATATCGATATGAGAAGTTTGGCCATAGTTTTAGTCATGAATTTTTGTGAAAATTTGCAAATTTCGACTTTTGGAAAATCTAAAAACGATTTCTTATGTAAAAAATCGCGAGAAAAACGATGCCGCAAACCGCATTCCAATATCTGAAATAGTTTTCGAGATATCGAGCATGAATTGTTTGGAACCTTCAAAAATTTGGCCATCTGGCGACAACCCAAAAATTCAAACGGCCATAACTCAGTTATTTGTTGTCGGATCTGAATTTAAATTCCAGATTCGGATTCAGCGTGAGATTCTGCGTAAAATGAGTCAAAATTTATTGAGTTTACCTACGAAATAAAGAAAGCATTGACCAAAAACTGTTTGGAAGTGGTCATTTTGGGGTGATTTTCAATCACTATTTTTAATGTAAAAACGACGTTTAATACCTTTGTATTATATATCATTCGAAAGAGGAGCTCGAAATCTATCTACTGGCTCAATTTGAGATCGATCAAACAAACGGTTTAGGAGTTATGCCCAAAAATAAAAAAAAATAAAAATTTTCATCGTTTGAGTCGCAATTTTTTTTCGCGAAAAATCGACTATCGAATTTTGGGCTTTTAAGCACTTTTTCTAACGTAAAATGAGCCGAGAAAAACGATGGCGCAAACCGCATCTCAATATCTCTAATAGTTTCCGAGATATTTAACTTTGAAAATTGGGAAAAATGAGAAAAAATGAAAATCAACTATCCGAAACTTTGATCGGCCATAACTCAGTTATTTGTTGTCGGATCTGAATTTAAATCCCAGATTTGGAATCTGCGTAAAATTCTGCGTTCACTGATGTATAATAACTCGAGTTTACTCTAAAAAATAAGCGAGATATCGATATGAGAAATTTGGCCATAGTTTTAGTCATGAATTTTTGCGAAAATTTGCAAATTTCGACTTTTGGAAAATCTAAAAACGATTTCTTATGTAAAAAATCGCGAGAAAAACGATGCCGCAAACCGCATTCCAATATCTGAAATAGTTTTCGAGATATCGAGCATGAATTGTTTGGAACCTTCAAAAATTTGGCCATCTGGCGACAACCCAAAAATTCAAACGGCCATAACTCAGTTATTTGTTGTCGGATCTGAATTTAAATTCCAGATTTGGATTCAGCGTGAGATTCTGCGTAAAATGAGTCAAAATTTATTGAGTTTACCTACGAAATAAAGAAAGCATTGACCAAAAACTGTTTGGAAGTGGTCATTTTGGGGTGATTTTCAATCACTATTTTTAATGTAAAAACGACGTTTAATACCTTTGTATTATATATAATTCGAAAGAGGAGCTCGAAATCTATCTACTGGCTCAATTTGAGATCGATCAAACAAACGGTTTAGGAGTTATGGCCAAAAATAAAAAAAAATAAAAATTTTCATCGTTTGAGTCGCAATTTTTTTTCGCGAAAAATCGACCATCGAATTTTGGGCTTTTAAGCACTTTTTCTAACGTAAAATGAGCCGAGAAAAACGATGGCGCAAACCGCAACTCAATATCTCTAATAGTTTCCGAGATATTTAACTTTGAAAATTGGGAAAAATGAGAAAAAATGAAAATCAACTATCCGAAACTTTGATCGGCCATAACTCAGTTATTTGTTGTCGGATCTGAATTTAAATCCCAGATTTGGAATCTGCGTAAAATTCTGCGTTCACTGATGTATAATAACTCGAGTTTACCCTAAAAAATAAGCGAGATATCGATATGAGAAGTTTGGCCATAGTTTTAGTCATGAGGTTTTGTGAAAATTTGCAAATTTCGACTTTTGGAAAATCTAAAAACGATTTCTTATGTAAAAAATCGCGAGAAAAACGATGCCGCAAACCGCATTCCAATATCTGAAATAGTTTTCGAGATATCGAGCATGAATTGTTTGGAACCTTCAAAAATTTGGCCATCTGGCGACAACCCAAAAATTCAAACGGCCATAACTCAGTTATTTGTTGTCGGATCTGAATTTAAATTCCAGATTTGGATTCAGCGTGAGATTCTGCGTAAAATGAGTCAAAATTTATTGAGTTTACCTACGAAATAAAGAAAGCATTGACCAAAAACTGTTTGGAAGTGGTCATTTTGGGGTGATTTTCAATCACTATTTTTAATGTAAAAACGACGTTTAATACCTTTGTATTATATATCATTCGAAAGAGGAGCTCGAAATCTATCTACTGGCTCAATTTGAGATCGATCAAACAAACGGTTTAGGAGTTATGGCCAAAAATAAAAAAAAATAAAAATTTTCATCGTTTGAGTCGCAATTTTTTTTCGCGAAAAATCGACCATCGAATTTTGGGCTTTTAAGCACTTTTTCTAACGTAAAATGAGCCGAGAAAAACGATGGCGCAAACCGCAACTCAATATCTCTAATAGTTTCCGAGATATTTAACTTTGAAAATTGGGAAAAATGAGAAAAAATGAAAATCAACTATCCGAAACTTTGATCGGCCATAACTCAGTTATTTGTTGTCGGATCTGAATTTAAATCCCAGATTTGGAATCTGCGTAAAATTCTGCGTTCACTGATGTATAATAACTCGAGTTTACTCTAAAAAATAAGCGAGATATCGATATGAGAAGTTTGGCCATAATTTTAGTCATGAATTTTTGCGAAAATTTGCAAATTTCGACTTTTGGAAAATCTAAAAACGATTTCTTATGTAAAAAATCGCGAGAAAAACGATGCCGCAAACCGCATTCCAATATCTGAAATAGTTTTCGAGATATCGAGCATGAATTGTTTGGAACCTTCAAAAATTTGGCCATCTGGCGACAACCCAAAAATTCAAACGGCCATAACTCAGTTATTTGTTGTCGGATCTGAATTTAAATTCCAGATTTGGATTCAGCGTGAGATTCTGCGTAAAATGAGTCAAAATTTATTGAGTTTACCTACGAAATAAAGAAAGCATTGACCAAAAACTGTTTGGAAGTGGTCATTTTGGGGTGATTTTCAATCAATGTTTTCAAAATGAAAATGACGTTTAATAGCTTTGAATTATATATCAGTCGAAAGAGGAGCTCAAAATCTATCTACTGGCTCAATTTGAGATCGATCAAACAAACGGTTTAGGAGTTATGCCCAAAAATAAAAAAAAATAAAAATTTTCATCGTTTGAGTCGCAATTTTTTTTCGCGAAAAATCGACTATCGAATTTTGGGCTTTTAAGCACTTTTTCTAACGTAAAATGAGCCGAGAAAAACGATGGCGCAAACCGCATCTCAATATCTCTAATAGTTTCCGAGATATTTAACTTTGAAAATTGGGAAAAATGACAAAAAATGAAAATCAACTATCCGAAACTTTGATCGGCCATAACTCAGTTATTTGTTGTCGGATCTGAATTTAAATCCCAGATTTGGAATCTGCGTAAAATTCTGCGTTCACTGATGTATAATAACTCGAGTTTACTCTAAAAAATAAGCGAGATATCGATATGAGAAATTTGGCCATAGTTTTAGTCATGAATTTTTGCGAAAATTTGCAAATTTCGACTTTTGGAAAATCTAAAAACGATTTCTTATGTAAAAAATCGCGAGAAAAACGATGCCGCAAACCGCATTCCAATATCTGAAATAGTTTTCGAGATATCGAGCATGAATTGTTTGGAACCTTCAAAAATTTGGCCATCTGGCGACAACCCAAAAATTCAAACGGCCATAACTCAGTTATTTGTTGTCGGATCTGAATTTAAATTCCAGATTCGGATTCAGCGTGAGATTCTGCGTAAAATGAGTCAAAATTTATTGAGTTTACCTACGAAATAAAGAAAGCATTGACCAAAAACTGTTTGGAAGTGGTCATTTTGGGGTGATTTTCAATCACTATTTTTAATGTAAAAACGACGTTTAATACCTTTGTATTATATATCATTCGAAAGAGGAGCTCGAAATCTATCTACTGGCTCAATTTGAGATCGATCAAACAAACGGTTTAGGAGTTATGGCCAAAAATAAAAAAAAATAAAAATTTTCATCGTTTGAGTCGCAATTTTTTTTCGCGAAAAATCGACTATCGAATTTTGGGCTTTTAAGCACTTTTTCTAACGTAAAATGAGCCGAGAAAAACGATGGCGCAAACCGCATCTCAATATCTCTAATAGTTTCCGAGATATTTAACTTTGAAAATTAGGAAAAATGAGAAAAAATGAAAATCAACTATCCGAAACTTTGATCGGCCATAACTCAGTTATTTGTTGTCGGATCTGAATTTAAATCCCAGATTTGGAATCTGCGTAAAATTCTGCGTTCACTGATGTATAATAACTCGAGTTTACTCTAAAAAATAAGCGAGATATCGATATGAGAAATTTGGCCATAGTTTTAGTCATGAATTTTTGCGAAAATTTGCAAATTTCGACTTTTGGAAAATCTAAAAACGATTTCTTATGTAAAAAATCGCGAGAAAAACGATGCCGCAAACCGCATTCCAATATCTGAAATAGTTTTCGAGATATCGAGCATGAATTGTTTGGAACCTTCAAAAATTTGGCCATCTGGCGACAACCCAAAAATTCAAACGGCCATAACTCAGTTATTTGTTGTCGGATCTGAATTTAAATTCCAGATTCGGATTCAGCGTGAGATTCTGCGTAAAATGAGTCAAAATTTATTGAGTTTACCTACGAAATAAAGAAAGCATTGACCAAAAACTGTTTGGAAGTGGTCATTTTGGGGTGATTTTCAATCACTATTTTTAATGTAAAAACGACGTTTAATACCTTTGTATTATATATCATTCGAAAGAGGAGCTCGAAATCTATCTACTGGCTCAATTTGAGATCGATCAAACAAACGGTTTAGGAGTTATGGCCAAAAATAAAAAAAAATAAAAATTTTCATCGTTTGAGTCGCAATTTTTTTTCGCGAAAAATCGACTATCGAATTTTGGGCTTTTAAGCACTTTTTCTAACGTAAAATGAGCCGAGAAAAACGATGGCGCAAACCGCATCTCAATATCTCTAATAGTTTCCGAGATATTTAACTTTGAAAATTAGGAAAAATGAGAAAAAATGAAAATCAACTATCCGAAACTTTGATCGGCCATAACTCAGTTATTTGTTGTCGGATCTGAATTTAAATCCCAGATTTGGAATCTGCGTAAAATTCTGCGTTCACTGATGTATAATAACTCGAGTTTACTCTAAAAAATAAGCGAGATATCGATATGAGAAGTTTGGCCATAATTTTAGTCATGAATTTTTGCGAAAATTTGCAAATTTCGACTTTTGGAAAATCTAAAAACGATTTCTTATGTAAAAAATCGCGAGAAAAACGATGCCGCAAACCGCATTCCAATATCTGAAATAGTTTTCGAGATATCGAGCATGAATTGTTTGGAACCTTCAAAAATTTGGCCATCTGGCGACAACCCAAAAATTCAAACGGCCATAACTCAGTTATTTGTTGTCGGATCTGAATTTAAATTCCAGATTCGGATTCAGCGTGAGATTCTGCGTAAAATGAGTCAAAATTTATTGAGTTTACCTACGAAATAAAGAAAGCATTGACCAAAAACTGTTTGGAAGTGGTCATTTTGGGGTGATTTTCAATCACTATTTTTAATGTAAAAACGACGTTTAATACCTTTGTATTATATATCATTCGAAAGAGGAGCTCGAAATCTATCTACTGGCTCAATTTGAGATCGATCAAACAAACGGTTTAGGAGTTATGGCCAAAAATAAAAAAAAATAAAAATTTTCATCGTTTGAGTCGCAATTTTTTTTCGCGAAAAATCGACTATCGAATTTTGGGCTTTTAAGCACTTTTTCTAACGTAAAATGAGCCGAGAAAAACGATGGCGCAAACCGCATCTCAATATCTCTAATAGTTTCCGAGATATTTAACTTTGAAAATTAGGAAAAATGAGAAAAAATGAAAATCAACTATCCGAAACTTTGATCGGCCATAACTCAGTTATTTGTTGTCGGATCTGAATTTAAATCCCAGATTTGGAATCTGCGTAAAATTCTGCGTTCACTGATGTATAATAACTCGAGTTTACTCTAAAAAATAAGCGAGATATCGATATGAGAAGTTTGGCCATAATTTTAGTCATGAATTTTTGCGAAAATTTGCAAATTTCGACTTTTGGAAAATCTAAAAACGATTTCTTATGTAAAAAATCGCGAGAAAAACGATGCCGCAAACCGCATTCCAATATCTGAAATAGTTTTCGAGATATCGAGCATGAATTGTTTGGAACCTTCAAAAATTTGGCCATCTGGCGACAACCCAAAAATTCAAACGGCCATAACTCAGTTATTTGTTGTCGGATCTGAATTTAAATTCCAGATTCGGATTCAGCGTGAGATTCTGCGTAAAATGAGTCAAAATTTATTGAGTTTACCTACGAAATAAAGAAAGCATTGACCAAAAACTGTTTGGAAGTGGTCATTTTGGGGTGATTTTCAATCACTATTTTTAATGTAAAAACGACGTTTAATACCTTTGTATTATATATCATTCGAAAGAGGAGCTCGAAATCTATCTACTGGCTCAATTTGAGATCGATCAAACAAACGGTTTAGGAGTTATGGCCAAAAATAAAAAAAAATAAAAATTTTCATCGTTTGAGTCGCAATTTTTTTTCGCGAAAAATCGACTATCGAATTTTGGGCTTTTAAGCACTTTTTCTAACGTAAAATGAGCCGAGAAAAACGATGGCGCAAACCGCATCTCAATATCTCTAATAGTTTCCGAGATATTTAACTTTGAAAATTAGGAAAAATGAGAAAAAATGAAAATCAACTATCCGAAACTTTGATCGGCCATAACTCAGTTATTTGTTGTCGGATCTGAATTTAAATCCCAGATTTGGAATCTGCGTAAAATTCTGCGTTCACTGATGTATAATAACTCGAGTTTACTCTAAAAAATAAGCGAGATATCGATATGAGAAATTTGGCCATAGTTTTAGTCATGAATTTTTGCGAAAATTTGCAAATTTCGACTTTTGGAAAATCTAAAAACGATTTCTTATGTAAAAAATCGCGAGAAAAACGATGCCGCAAACCGCATTCCAATATCTGAAATAGTTTTCGAGATATCGAGCATGAATTGTTTGGAACCTTCAAAAATTTGGCCATCTGGCGACAACCCAAAAATTCAAACGGCCATAACTCAGTTATTTGTTGTCGGATCTGAATTTAAATTCCAGATTTGGATTCAGCGTGAGATTCTGCGTAAAATGAGTCAAAATTTATTGAGTTTACCTACGAAATAAAGAAAGCATTGACCAAAAACTGTTTGGAAGTGGTCATTTTGGGGTGATTTTCAATCAATGTTTTCAAAATGAAAATGACGTTTAATAGCTTTGAATTATATATCAGTCGAAAGAGGAGCTCAAAATCTATCTACTGGCTCAATTTGAGATCGATCAAACAAACGGTTTAGGAGTTATGCCCAAAAATAAAAAAAAATAAAAATTTTCATCGTTTGAGTCGCAATTTTTTTTCGCGAAAAATCGACTATCGAATTTTGGGCTTTTAAGCACTTTTTCTAACGTAAAATGAGCCGAGAAAAACGATGGCGCAAACCGCATCTCAATATCTCTAATAGTTTCCGAGATATTTAACTTTGAAAATTGGGAAAAATGAGAAAAAATGAAAATCAACTATCCGAAACTTTGATCGGCCATAACTCAGTTATTTGTTGTCGGATCTGAATTTAAATCCCAGATTTGGAATCTGCGTAAAATTCTGCGTTCACTGATGTATAATAACTCGAGTTTACTCTAAAAAATAAGCGAGATATCGATATGAGAAATTTGGCCATAGTTTTAGTCATGAATTTTTGCGAAAATTTGCAAATTTCGACTTTTGGAAAATCTAAAAACGATTTCTTATGTAAAAAATCGCGAGAAAAACGATGCCGCAAACCGCATTCCAATATCTGAAATAGTTTTCGAGATATCGAGCATGAATTGTTTGGAACCTTCAAAAATTTGGCCATCTGGCGACAACCCAAAAATTCAAACGGCCATAACTCAGTTATTTGTTGTCGGATCTGAATTTAAATTCCAGATTCGGATTCAGCGTGAGATTCTGCGTAAAATGAGTCAAAATTTATTGAGTTTACCTACGAAATAAAGAAAGCATTGACCAAAAACTGTTTGGAAGTGGTCATTTTGGGGTGATTTTCAATCACTATTTTTAATGTAAAAACGACGTTTAATACCTTTGTATTATATATCATTCGAAAGAGGAGCTCGAAATCTATCTACTGGCTCAATTTGAGATCGATCAAACAAACGGTTTAGGAGTTATGGCCAAAAATAAAAAAAAATAAAAATTTTCATCGTTTGAGTCGCAATTTTTTTTCGCGAAAAATCGACTATCGAATTTTGGGCTTTTAAGCACTTTTTCTAACGTAAAATGAGCCGAGAAAAACGATGGCGCAAACCGCATCTCAATATCTCTAATAGTTTCCGAGATATTTAACTTTGAAAATTAGGAAAAATGAGAAAAAATGAAAATCAACTATCCGAAACTTTGATCGGCCATAACTCAGTTATTTGTTGTCGGATCTGAATTTAAATCCCAGATTTGGAATCTGCGTAAAATTCTGCGTTCACTGATGTATAATAACTCGAGTTTACTCTAAAAAATAAGCGAGATATCGATATGAGAAATTTGGCCATAGTTTTAGTCATGAATTTTTGCGAAAATTTGCAAATTTCGACTTTTGGAAAATCTAAAAACGATTTCTTATGTAAAAAATCGCGAGAAAAACGATGCCGCAAACCGCATTCCAATATCTGAAATAGTTTTCGAGATATCGAGCATGAATTGTTTGGAACCTTCAAAAATTTGGCCATCTGGCGACAACCCAAAAATTCAAACGGCCATAACTCAGTTATTTGTTGTCAGATCTGAATTTAAATTCCAGATTTGGATTCAGCGTGAGATTCCGCGTAAAATGAGTCAAAATTTATTGAGTTTACCTACGAAATAAAGAAAGCATTGACCAAAAACTGTTTGGAAGTGGTCATTTTGGGGTGATTTTCAATCAATGTTTTCAAAATGAAAATGACGTTTAATAGCTTTGAATTATATATCAGTCGAAAGAGGAGCTCAAAATCTATCTACTGGCTCAATTTGAGATCGATCAAACAAACGGTTTAGGAGTTATGCCCAAAAATAAAAAAAAATAAAAATTTTCATCGTTTGAGTCGCAATTTTTTTTCGCGAAAAATCGACTATCGAATTTTGGGCTTTTAAGCACTTTTTCTAACGTAAAATGAGCCAAGAAAAACGATGGCGCAAACCGCATCTCAATATCTCTAATAGTTTCCGAGATATTTAACTTTGAAAATTGGGAAAAATGAGAAAAAATGAAAATCAACTATCCGAAACTTTGATCGGCCATAACTCAGTTATTTGTTGTCGGATCTGAATTTAAATCCCAGATTTGGAATCTGCGTAAAATTCTGCGTTCACTGATGTATAATAACTCGAGTTTACTCTAAAAAATAAGCGAGATATCGATATGAGAAGTTTGGCCATAATTTTAGTCATGAATTTTTGCGAAAATTTGCAAATTTCGACTTTTGGAAAATCTAAAAACGATTTCTTATGTAAAAAATCGCGAGAAAAACGATGCCGCAAACCGCATTCCAATATCTGAAATAGTTTTCGAGATATCGAGCATGAATTGTTTGGAACCTTCAAAAATTTGGCCATCTGGCGACAACCCAAAAATTCAAACGGCCATAACTCAGTTATTTGTTGTCGGATCTGAATTTAAATTCCAGATTCGGATTCAGCGTGAGATTCTGCGTAAAATGAGTCAAAATTTATTGAGTTTACCTACGAAATAAAGAAAGCATTGACCAAAAACTGTTTGGAAGTGGTCATTTTGGGGTGATTTTCAATCACTATTTTTAATGTAAAAACGACGTTTAATACCTTTGTATTATATATCATTCGAAAGAGGAGCTCGAAATCTATCTACTGGCTCAATTTGAGATCGATCAAACAAACGGTTTAGGAGTTATGGCCAAAAATAAAAAAAAATAAAAATTTTCATCGTTTGAGTCGCAATTTTTTTTCGCGAAAAATCGACTATCGAATTTTGGGCTTTTAAGCACTTTTTCTAACGTAAAATGAGCCGAGAAAAACGATGGCGCAAACCGCATCTCAATATCTCTAATAGTTTCCGAGATATTTAACTTTGAAAATTGGGAAAAATGAGAAAAAATGAAAATCAACTATCCGAAACTTTGATCGGCCATAACTCAGTTATTTGTTGTCGGATCTGAATTTAAATCCCAGATTTGGAATCTGCGTAAAATTCTGCGTTCACTGATGTATAATAACTCGAGTTTACTCTAAAAAATAAGCGAGATATCGATATGAGAAATTTGGCCATAGTTTTAGTCATGAATTTTTGCGAAAATTTGCAAATTTCGACTTTTGGAAAATCTAAAAACGATTTCTTATGTAAAAAATCGCGAGAAAAACGATGCCGCAAACCGCATTCCAATATCTGAAATAGTTTTCGAGATATCGAGCATGAATTGTTTGGAACCTTCAAAAATTTGGCCATCTGGCGACAACCCAAAAATTCAAACGGCCATAACTCAGTTATTTGTTGTCGGATCTGAATTTAAATTCCAGATTCGGATTCAGCGTGAGATTCTGCGTAAAATGAGTCAAAATTTATTGAGTTTACCTACGAAATAAAGAAAGCATTGACCAAAAACTGTTTGGAAGTGGTCATTTTGGGGTGATTTTCAATCACTATTTTTAATGTAAAAACGACGTTTAATACCTTTGTATTATATATCATTCGAAAGAGGAGCTCGAAATCTATCTACTGGCTCAATTTGAGATCGATCAAACAAACGGTTTAGGAGTTATGGCCAAAAATAAAAAAAAATAAAAATTTTCATCGTTTGAGTCGCAATTTTTTTTCGCGAAAAATCGACTATCGAATTTTGGGCTTTTAAGCACTTTTTCTAACGTAAAATGAGCCGAGAAAAACGATGGCGCAAACCGCATCTCAATATCTCTAATAGTTTCCGAGATATTTAACTTTGAAAATTGGGAAAAATGAGAAAAAATGAAAATCAACTATCCGAAACTTTGATCGGCCATAACTCAGTTATTTGTTGTCGGATCTGAATTTAAATCCCAGATTTGGAATCTGCGTAAAATTCTGCGTTCACTGATGTATAATAACTCGAGTTTACTCTAAAAAATAAGCGAGATATCGATATGAGAAATTTGGCCATAGTTTTAGTCATGAATTTTTGCGAAAATTTGCAAATTTCGACTTTTGGAAAATCTAAAAACGATTTCTTATGTAAAAAATCGCGAGAAAAACGATGCCGCAAACCGCATTCCAATATCTGAAATAGTTTTCGAGATATCGAGCATGAATTGTTTGGAACCTTCAAAAATTTGGCCATCTGGCGACAACCCAAAAATTCAAACGGCCATAACTCAGTTATTTGTTGTCGGATCTGAATTTAAATTCCAGATTTGGATTCAGCGTGAGATTCTGCGTAAAATGAGTCAAAATTTATTGAGTTTACCTACGAAATAAAGAAAGCATTGACCAAAAACTGTTTGGAAGTGGTCATTTTGGGGTGATTTTCAATCAATGTTTTCAAAATGAAAATGACGTTTAATAGCTTTGAATTATATATCAGTCGAAAGAGGAGCTCAAAATCTATCTACTGGCTCAATTTGAGATCGATCAAACAAACGGTTTAGGAGTTATGCCCAAAAATAAAAAAAAATAAAAATTTTCATCGTTTGAGTCGCAATTTTTTTTCGCGAAAAATCGACTATCGAATTTTGGGCTTTTAAGCACTTTTTCTAACGTAAAATGAGCCGAGAAAAACGATGGCGCAAACCGCATCTCAATATCTCTAATAGTTTCCGAGATATTTAACTTTGAAAATTGGGAAAAATGAGAAAAAATGAAAATCAACTATCCGAAACTTTGATCGGCCATAACTCAGTTATTTGTTGTCGGATCTGAATTTAAATCCCAGATTTGGAATCTGCGTAAAATTCTGCGTTCACTGATGTATAATAACTCGAGTTTACTCTAAAAAATAAGCGAGATATCGATATGAGAAATTTGGCCATAGTTTTAGTCATGAATTTTTGCGAAAATTTGCAAATTTCGACTTTTGGAAAATCTAAAAACGATTTCTTATGTAAAAAATCGCGAGAAAAACGATGCCGCAAACCGCATTCCAATATCTGAAATAGTTTTCGAGATATCGAGCATGAATTGTTTGGAACCTTCAAAAATTTGGCCATCTGGCGACAACCCAAAAATTCAAACGGCCATAACTCAGTTATTTGTTGTCGGATCTGAATTTAAATTCCAGATTTGGATTCAGCGTGAGATTCTGCGTAAAATGAGTCAAAATTTATTGAGTTTACCTACGAAATAAAGAAAGCATTGACCAAAAACTGTTTGGAAGTGGTCATTTTGGGGTGATTTTCAATCACTATTTTTAATGTAAAAACGACGTTTAATACCTTTGTATTATATATCATTCGAAAGAGGAGCTCAAAATCTATCTACTGGCTCAATTTGAGATCGATCAAACAAACGGTTTAGGAGTTATGCCCAAAAATAAAAAAAAATAAAAATTTTCATCGTTTGAGTCGCAATTTTTTTTCGCGAAAAATCGACTATCGAATTTTGGGCTTTTAAGCACTTTTTCTAACGTAAAATGAGCCGAGAAAAACGATGGCGCAAACCGCATCTCAATATCTCTAATAGTTTCCGAGATATTTAACTTTGAAAATTGGGAAAAATGAGAAAAAATGAAAATCAACTATCCGAAACTTTGATCGGCCATAACTCAGTTATTTGTTGTCGGATCTGAATTTAAATCCCAGATTTGGAATCTGCGTAAAATTCTGCGTTCACTGATGTATAATAACTCGAGTTTACTCTAAAAAATAAGCGAGATATCGATATGAGAAGTTTGGCCATAGTTTTAGTCATGAATTTTTGCGAAAATTTGCAAATTTCGACTTTTGGAAAATCTAAAAACGATTTCTTATGTAAAAAATCGCGAGAAAAACGATGCCGCAAACCGCATTCCAATATCTGAAATAGTTTTCGAGATATCGAGCATGAATTGTTTGGAACCTTCAAAAATTTGGCCATCTGGCGACAACCCAAAAATTCAAACGGCCATAACTCAGTTATTTGTTGTCGGATCTGAATTTAAATTCCAGATTTGGATTCAGCGTGAGATTCTGCGTAAAATGAGTCAAAATTTATTGAGTTTACCTACGAAATAAAGAAAGCATTGACCAAAAACTGTTTGGAAGTGGTCATTTTGGGGTGATTTTCAATCACTATTTTTAATGTAAAAACGACGTTTAATACCTTTGTATTATATATCATTCGAAAGAGGAGCTCAAAATCTATCTACTGGCCCAATTTGAGATCGATCAAACAAACGGTTTAGGAGTTATGCCCAAAAATAAAAAAAAATAAAAATTTTCATCGTTTGAGTCGCAATTTTTTTTCGCGAAAAATCGACTATCGAATTTTCGACTTTTAAGCACTTTTTCTGACGTAAAATGAGCCGAAAAAAACGATGGCGCAAACCGCATCTCAATATCTCTAATAGTTTCCGAGATATTTAACTTTGAAAATTAGGAAAAATGAGAAAAAATGAAAATCAACTATCCGAAACTTTGATCGGCCATAACTCAGTTATTTGTTGTCGGATCTGAATTTAAATCCCAGATTTGGAATCTGCGTAAAATTCTGCGTTCACTGATGTATAATAACTCGAGTTTACTCTAAAAAATAAGCGAGATATCGATATGAGAAATTTGGACATAGTTTTAGTCATGAATTTTTGCGAAAATTTGCAAATTTCGACTTTTGGAAAATCTAAAAACGATTTCTTATGTAAAAAATCGCGAGAAAAACGATGCCGCAAACCGCATTCCAATATCTGAAATAGTTTTCGAGATATCGAGCATGAATTGTTTGGAACCTTCAAAAATTTGGCCATCTGGCGACAACCCAAAAATTCAAACGGCCATAACTCAGTTATTTGTTGTCGGATCTGAATTTAAATTCCAGATTTGGATTCAGCGTGAGATTCTGCGTAAAATGAGTCAAAATTTATTGAGTTTACCTACGAAATAAAGAAAGCATTGACCAAAAACTGTTTGGAAGTGGTCATTTTGGGGTGATTTTCAATCAATGTTTTCAAAATGAAAATGACGTTTAATAGCTTTGAATTATATATCAGTCGAAAGAGGAGCTCAAAATCTATCTACTGGCTCAATTTGAGATCGATCAAACAAACGGTTTAGGAGTTATGCCCAAAAATAAAAAAAAATAAAAATTTTCATCGTTTGAGTCGCAATTTTTTTTCGCGAAAAATCGACTATCGAATTTTGGGCTTTTAAGCACTTTTTCTAACGTAAAATGAGCCGAGAAAAACGATGGCGCAAACCGCATCTCAATATCTCTAATAGTTTCCGAGATATTTAACTTTGAAAATTGGGAAAAATGAGAAAAAATGAAAATCAACTATCCGAAACTTTGATCGGCCATAACTCAGTTATTTGTTGTCGGATCTGAATTTAAATCCCAGATTTGGAATCTGCGTAAAATTCTGCGTTCACTGATGTATAATAACTCGAGTTTACTCTAAAAAATAAGCGAGATATCGATATGAGAAGTTTGGCCATAGTTTTAGTCATGAATTTTTGCGAAAATTTGCAAATTTCGACTTTTGGAAAATCTAAAAACGATTTCTTATGTAAAAAATCGCGAGAAAAACGATGCCGCAAACCGCATTCCAATATCTGAAATAGTTTTCGAGATATCGAGCATGAATTGTTTGGAACCTTCAAAAATTTGGCCATCTGGCGACAACCGAAAAATTCAAACGGCCATAACTCAGTTATTTGTTGTCGGATCTGAATTTAAATTCCAGATTTGGATTCAGCGTGAGATTCTGCGTAAAATGAGTCAAAATTTATTGAGTTTACCTACGAAATAAAGAAAGCATTGACCAAAAACTGTTTGGAAGTGGTCATTTTGGGGCGATTTTCAATCAATGTTTTCAAAATGAAAATGACGTTTAATAGCATTGAATTATATATCAGTCGAAAGAGGAGCTCAAAATCTATCTACTGGCTCAATTTGAGATCGATCAAACAAACGGTTTAGGAGTTATGGCCAAAAATAAAAAAAAATAAAAATTTTCATCGTTTGAGTCGCAATTTTTTTTCGCGAAAAATCGACTATCGAATTTTGGGCTTTTAAGCACTTTTTCTAACGTAAAATGAGCCGAGAAAAACGATGGCGCAAACCGCATCTCAATATCTCTAATAGTTTCCGAGATATTTAACTTTGAAAATTGGGAAAAATGAGAAAAAATGAAAATCAACTATCCGAAACTTTGATCGGCCATAACTCAGTTATTTGTTGTCGGATCTGAATTTAAATCCCAGATTTGGAATCTGCGTAAAATTCTGCGTTCACTGATGTATAATAACTCGAGTTTACTCTAAAAAATAAGCGAGATATCGATATGAGAAGTTTGGCCATAGTTTTAGTCATGAATTTTTGCGAAAATTTGCAAATTTCGACTTTTGGAAAATCTAAAAACGATTTCTTATGTAAAAAATCGCGAGAAAAACGATGCCGCAAACCGCATTCCAAAATTACGAATTTTACTGCACGTGACCATCAAATGCACTCGTCTAAAGTTGGTAGCAGCCCCTAGGGATGTTTATTGGTAACAGTTAACGTCTAGCGCAGGTTTGCCAAAAACCATAAATGGAGAGAAAAGAAAACAAACCTTCCATCCTTCCTCAAACAAGCAGCGATGCATCCAGAATTCCAGATCTCGCGTTTTCAAAAAACCAATAAAAATTCTCTATAAACTTCCATTCCTTGATGTTTCTTTGACTTCACAAAATAGCTGACAAGACACCAGATGACCTTCAGAGCCTTTGTAGTATTTTCTTTCTTGACAACTGCATCTCGATGATACTTTGTTTCCGTTGGTTGAGTTCCTTTGAGCCTTCTCTGGAGAAACACTCGTTTTTTGCTCGTAGACTCATCAGGTTTGAAAACGTTGCAAACTTCGTGCTCCCGCAATGAAATCAGCAACACTCTGAACATTTCCCAGTCACTGAACGACATCTTCAACCACTGGAAAAAGAACATTTGACTTTGACTTAAAACATGTTTAAATTTAACCTTTTTCATCCACATTGCAGTAAAGCAGCACCTTTTTCATGATGTTATGCTCCTTGATCAATTCACTGTTCTCTGGGAGCACTGAATGGGTGGTTTCTTCAATTCTGTGCAATAACTTGCAGAGTCCTTTAGCGTTGAGCGACGACAACCGCCTTTTCGACATCTTAGGCTATGGGTATCATCCATCGATTCAGTCTCTTAATAATAAACTCTGGTAATGAAGTTGGAACCTGAAATACCACGAAACATTTCAAGGCTGGAATTCAAACAGTTTTCAGCTTACCTGCGTTTAAAAATTTCAATAAGACCCATCAATTTGTTGCAAATCAACTCCAACTAAAAATAGCTTCAAATGAACTTCTTAACTTGTGTAATTTCTTTGCTACCATGCCCAGAAGAACGAGAAAGTAAACAGTAAAGAATTCTGGTAGTCTCTTGTGCAAGCAGGATCGTTGTTAATCATTTGTTGTACTCTGAAAATAAGTTTAGTAAATCATGAACATAACCTCAATGTGTGCTGTCAAAATATTCAAGTTAAGACATACGTTAAGATAGAGACACAATACCATTTTTAAATAATTAATAGAATCGTAACCAAGTCGTGAATGTTAAATCAGACTTCAGATTCTTACTCCTGAGGACAAAATTAATAAAAAGAGTATTTTCTTGCTTTAATTTTCATCGAAAAACTGCAAGCCAAATAAAAGTTTCAAAAATTAATAAAAAATTAACGGAGCGTCGGATCGAAAAATCTTTGACGGATTCTTGTTCCTGAGGTCCAAATTGATGGAAAAAGTCGGTTTCAAAGAGATTTTATTTTTTGTCAAAATCGCCAAAATCCATGGATTAACCCCTTTGAACTTTTTTTGGCGAAAAACACGAAAGTTTTCAGATCGACACGAAACTTTGCACATGGCATAATTTGACATTTCTACATCCATTTCTGGTCTCCGTTCCTCGCTATCTGTGAGATTTTTTGAGAAAATGCAAATTAAAAATTTTAAAATTCAATTTCCCGCGTCAAGCAATCTGTCAACGAAGCATAGAAGCTAGGACATGCGTCAACAGTCTTTAGTCCATAAATAATATTAAATAAAATATTAACAAAGTCGTAAATCTTAAATCAAAGTTTTGATTCGTTTTTCTGAGGTTAAAATTAACAAGTTAAGTAGTTTATTGTATTTATTTACACCGAAAAATGAATGCATAATGTGTGTATAATTGGTTGCCTATCTACATTGCAAATTTTAAGTAAACTTATAATTACGTTTTGAATCCGACTTTAGAGTACAGAATCTTGTTCCTGAAGTCTAAATTAATAAAAAAAAATGTTTTAAGAAGGTTTCGATTAAATTTCAAATATCAGTCGCGAAGAAACCTGTTTAGTTTTCAACCAATCACACACAGCCCAAATAAGAACCGGCAAATTTAAAGAAATTTATTAATAACACGAACATTAACATGAATAAATTAATGAGTACAAAGTTTCTACTTAAAAACTACAACAGGACTTAGAAAGACGTTGAAAACCGCCTCGACTGCACTCCTTACATTAAATCTCGCTTCTTTCGGTCTTTTGACCGTCGTTAAATTGTTGTTACTACAAGCGAGACAGCCGATTTCGTCTAACCCGACTTGTACCTTAAACCCCCCACCTCGTTGTTGAAAAGTGTCCCCCCTTAAAATCCCCGCTTGCACTTTCGTGGTGATTTCGAACGTGTACAAGTTGTACCACTTGTCGATTTGATCGCGCTGTAAAACGAGCTGCACTCTTCGCGGACTGCTTGCGTGATCGAAGATGGTGCGAAAACTGTTCGAAACCGAGCGGATTTTAATATCGTTTTTCAGTTTTCTGGGTTGATTTCAGGAGGATTAGAACCGAGAAGACGACTTGGATGAAAGCCGTGAATTTCTTGTACCGTGTTTGGGCGGTGAGGACCACGAAGAGGCAGAGAGACTGAAGATGAGGCCGGTGAAAACGAAGAAGGGCTAAGCTTCCGCGGAGTCAACGTCACGTGCATCGGAAGTCGTGGAACTCTCGCTTCACCTGCAACATTTGGAACGTGACAACTTGTCACTAGCATCAGCACCACCAGCAGCTGCGTTTCTGACTTCGCCAAAAAGAAAAAGGCTAGGAACCATACCAACTTCAAGTACAAGATCTTAAGGGCTAGATGTGGGTGGAGAATCGACCTCTGGACGGACCAAAGGGATGTGATCCAAAGCCTTCAGATCAGGATGGGATTAACAATGGGTAAATGTCCGTGGGAATAATCCACCGTGGCCGATGGGTAAAATGATGTATAATAACGCAAGTTTACACCAAAAAACAAGCGAGATATCGATATGAGAAGTTTGGCATTGTTTTTTTAATCATGAATTTTCGCGAAAATTTGTTTCATAAAAATATTATAATCTTCTATAACTAGACATTTAACAATCGTAGATAATATATATTAAAGAGCCACTTTGGGGTGATAAAAAATGACATAATAATTAAGTAGAAGCGAAAATTGCAAACGATTTGAGCACTTGTTTAGAAATGATAAGACAACAACGCTCGAATTCTGTTTTCGTGTTTGACGATCATCGCCTTCAACTTTCTTATTTCGTCGGCGAATTCTGGCAACGTTTTCTCCTAAATCAACAAAATTAGTTTAAGAAAAACCACAAACCTAAACTTGTGTTTGGTTTTGAGTCTTCCCCGATTTCGAAGAGCTTCGACACAGAAATGATCGCTTTCGATTCCATCCTTGAGCGAAATCAACAGACTCTTCAGTCGACAGCGCGCGCGCGCGCGCGCCGCACTGTCACCCAAAGTATCTGGATAGTCCGGTCAGTCCGGAGTTGTTTAGCCTCTAAAACCTCGAGATTTCGCATCCTCTCTTCGGCATCATTCCTATGCCTGAGTTGAGTGTTGATGTAATATCACGCCTTCCACCATCTTCCTTCCTGCAAGAAGTGTAAAAAAGTTTCATCAAGAACATGTTTGTTTATCTCACCTGAAAAACTCTTCTTACTCTGTGCAGTCAATTGCTGTTTCTTCACGGCAAAGCTTTTAATTGCGCCTGCTTCTTGGCCAACAGGAAAGACAACAAAGTTGTGTTAAGCTGCAACTAAGAGATTAAGGTGAGACCATGAATGGAGAGAAAAGAAAACAAACAAACCTTCCATCCTTCCTGAACAAACAGATCTCGCGTTTTCAAGAAACCAATAAATGATGTTTCCTTGACTTCACAAAATAGCTCACAAGACACCAGATGACCTTCAGAGCCTTTGTAGTACATATTTTCTTTCTTGACAACTGCATCTCGATGATGCTCTGTTTCCGTTGGTTGAGTTCCTTTGGCTCTTCTCTAGAGGAGAATACTCGTTTTCTGCTCGTAGACTCAACATTGCAAACTTCGTGCTCCCGCAATGCAATAAGGCAACACTTGAAACATCTCCCAGTCACTGAACGACATCTTCAACCACTGGAAAAAGAACATTTGACTTTGAATTTAACCTTTTTCATCCATATTGCAGTAAAGCAGCACCTTTTTCGTGATGGATCAATTCACTGTACTCTGGGAGCACTGAATGGGTGGTTTCTTCAATTCTGTGCAATAACTTGCAGAGTCCTTCAGCGTTGAGCGACGACAACCGCCTTTTCGACATCTTAGGCTATGGGTATCATCCATCGATTCAGTCTCTTTAATAATAAACTCTGGTAATGAAGTTGGAACCTGGAAATACCACGAAACATTTCAAGGCTGGAATTCAAACAGTTTTCAGCTTACCTGCGTTTAAAAATTTCAATAAAGACCCATCAATTTGTTGCAAATCAACTCCAACTCTAAATAGCTTCAAATGAACTTCTTAACTTGTGTAATTTCTTTGCTACCATGCCCAGAAGAACGAGAAAGTAAACAGTAAAGAATTCTGGTAGTTTCTTGTTAAATCATGAACATAACCTCAATGTGTGCTGTCAAAATAGTCAAGTTAAGACATACGTTAAGATAGAGACACAATAATTTTTAATAATTAATAGAATCGTAACCAAGTCGTGAATGTTAAATCAGACTTTAGATTCTTACTCCTGAGGACAAAATTAATAAAAAGAGTATTTTCTTGCTTTAATTTTCATCGAAAAACTGCAAACCAAATAAAAGTTTGAAAAATTAATAAAACATTAACGGAGCGTCTGATCGAAAAATCTTTGACGGATTCTTGTTCCTGAGGTCCAAATTGATGGAAAAAGTCGGTTTCAAAGAGATTTTATTTTTTGTCGAAATCGCCAAAAATCCATGATGTTTAGTCTTTGAACTTTTTTTGGCGAAAAACGCGAAAGTTCGCAGATCGACACGAAACTATGCACATGGCATAATTTGACATTTCCACATCCATTTTTGGTCTCCGTTCCTCGCTATCTGCAAGATTTTTTGAGAAAATGCAAATTAAAAATTTTAAAATTCAATTTCCCGCGTCAAGCAATCTGTCAACGAAGCATAGAAGCTAGGACATGCGTCAACAGTCTTTAGTCCATAAATAATATTAAATAAAATATTAACAAAGTCGTAAATCTTAAATCAAAGTTCAGATTCGTTTTTCTGAGGTTAAAATTAACAAGTTAAGTAGTTTATTGTATTTATTTACACCGAAAAGTGAGAGAAGTTTTTCCATAAAAGCCACCTAGCGGAATAACGCCGAAGTTGATAGTTCACGCCTCCTCTCACCAGAGGGCTAAACTTTTGTTTTTAAAACTTACAATTTTTGAATCAAAACCATTTGCAGGAATAAGGAAGAATGATAAAAAACAATACCCTCAAATTAAACTAAAGGAGTATTAATAAAATAAAAAAACACAAACTCGACACTCTCCCTCCTTCTTGCAAAAAGTGTGAAAAAGTTTCATTAGTTTCATTCATGTTTGTTGGCTTACCTAAAAAAGACGAGGGAAACAATCTGAAATGGACGAAACTATCCATTCTTAATTAATGGTAATTGATTATTGCTCTAATTCCAACTGATCCAAGAGCCAAGAGCCAAGGTTAGTCCTTCGCAAGTGGCGCTTCCTCAAAAATATCTCATTTAACGACTTCTTCAATTCTTGTAGATCATTGTTGTTTTTATATGCTGATGTAACCGCAGCCAGCTTGTCGGACATTTCAGTGCTCATTTCTTTTTCCGACTAAAACAAACCAAATAGTTTTAGGTGTTCATCTTCCTCTGATACTACAAAAGCCATGACATCATAAAGACACTAAATTTAAATCCCAAATTTGCAATCTGCGTAAAATTCTGCGTTCACTGATGTATAATAACTCAAGTTTACTCTAAAAAATAAGCGAGATATCGATATGAGAAGTTTGGCCATAGTTTTAGTCATGAATTTTTGCGAAAATTTGCAAATTTCGACTTTTGGAAAATCTAAAAACGATTTCTTATGTAAAAAATCGCGAGAAAAACGATGCCGCAAACCGCATTCCAATATCTGAAATAGTTTTCGAGATATCGAGCATGAATTGTTTGGAACCTTCAAAAATTTGGCCATCTGGCGACAACCGAAAAATTCAAACGGCCATAACTCAGTTATTTGTTGTCGGATCTGAATTTAAATTCCAGATTTGGATTCAGCGTGAGATTCTGCGTAAAATGAGTCAAAATTTATTGAGTTTACCTACGAAATAAAGAAAGCATTGACCAAAAACTGTTTGGAAGTGGTCATTTTGGGGTGATTTTCAATCAATGTTTTCAAAATGAAAATGACGTTCAATAGCATTGAATTATATATCAGTCGAAAGAGGAGCTCAAAATCTATCCACTGGCCCAATTTGAGATCGATCGAACAAACGGTTTACGAGTTATGGTCAAAAATAAAAAAATTGAAAAATTTTTTTCGTTTGAGTCGCAATTTTTTTTCGCGAAAAATCGACTATCGAATTTTGGGCTTTTAAGCACTTTTTCTAACGTAAAATGAGCCGAGAAAAACGATAGCGCAAACCGCATCTCAATATCTCTAATAGTTTCCGAGATATTTAACTTTAAAATTCATGAACATAACCTGTTTGTGTGCTGTCAAAATAATCAAGTTCGGACATACGTTAAGATACCTGTCCTATGTTTAGACACTATAATTTTAAATAATTAATAGAATCGTAATCAAGTCGTGAATGTTAAATCAGACTTCAGATTCTTACTCCTGAGGACCAAATTAATAAAAAGAGTATTTTCTTGCTTTAATTTTCATCGAAAAAATGCAAGTCAAATAAAAGTTTCAAAAATTAATAAAAAATTAACGGAGCGTCGGATCGAAAAATCTTTGACGGATTCTTGTTCCTGAGGTCCAAATTGATGGAAAAAGTCGGTTTCAAAAAGATTTTATTTTTTGTCAAAATCGCCAAAATCCATGGGTTAACCCTTTGAACTTTTTTTGGCGAAAAACACGAAAGTTTTCAGATCGACACGAAACTTTGCACATGGCATAATTCGACATTTCTACATCGATTTCTGGTCTCCGTTCCTCGCTATCTGTGAGATTTTTTGAGAAAATGCAAATTAAAAATTTTAAAATTCAATTTCCCGCGTCAAGCAATCTGTCAACGAAGCATAGAAGCTAGGACATGCGTCAACAGTCTTTAGTCCATAAATAATATTAAATAAAATATTAACAAAGTCGTAAATCTTAAATCAAAGTTTTGATTCGTTTTTCTGAGGTTAAAATTAACAAGTTAAGTAGTTTATTGTATTTATTTACACCGAAAAATGAATGCATAATGTGTGTATAATTGGTTGCCTATCTACATTGCAAATTTTAAGTAAACTTATAATTACGTTTTGAATCCGACTTTAGAGTACAGAATCTTGTTCCTGAAGTCTAAATTAATAAAAAAAAATGTTTTAAGAAGGTTTCGATTAAATTTCAAATATCAGTCGCGAAGAAACCTGTTTAGTTTTCAACCAATCACACACAGCCCAAATAAGAACCGGCAAATTTAAAGAAATTTATTAATAACACGAACATTAACATGAATAAATTAATGAGTACAAAGTTTCTACTTAAAAACTACAACAGGACTTAGAAAGACGTTGAAAACCGCCTCGACTACACTCCTTACATTAAATCTCGCTTCTTTCGGTCTTTTGACCGTCGTTAAATTGTTGTTACTACAAGCGAGACAGCCGATTTCGTCTAACCCGACTTGTACCTTGAACCCCCCACCTCGTTGTTGAAAAGTGTCCCCCCTTAAAATCCCCGCTTGCACTTTCGTGGTGATTTCGAACGTGTACAAGTTGTACCTCTTGTCGATTTGATCGCGCTGTAAAACGAGCTGCACTCTTCGCGGACTGCTTGCGTGATCGAAGATGGTGCGAAAACTGTTCGAAACCGAGCGGATTTTAATATCGTTTTTCAGTTTTCTGGGTTGATTTCAGGAGGATTAGAACCGAGAAGACGACTTGGATGAAAGCCGTGAATTTCTTGTACCGTGATTGGGCGGTGAGGACCACGAAGAGGCAGAGAGACTGAAGATGAGGCCGGTGAAAACGAAGAAGGGCTAAGCTTCCGCGGAGTCAACGTCACGTGCATCGGAAGTCGTGGAACTCTCGCTTCACCTGCAACATTTGGAACGTGACAACTTGTCACTAGCATCAGCACCACCAGCAGCTGCGTTTCTGACTTCGCCAAAAAGAAAAAGGCTAGGAACCATACCAACTTCAAGTACAAGATCTTAAGGGCTAGATGTGGGTGGAGAATCGACCTCTGGACGGACCAAAGGGATGTGATCCAAAGCCTTCAGATCAGGATGGGATTAACAATGGGTAAATGTCCGTGGGAATAATCCACCGTGGCCGATGGGTAAAATGATGTATAATAACGCAAGTTTACACCAAAAAACAAGCGAGATATCGATATGAAAAGTTTGGCATTGTTTTTTTAATCATGAATTTTCGCGAAAATTTGTTTCATAAAAATATTATAATCTTCTATAACTAGACATTTAACAATCGTAGATAATATATATTAAAGAGCCACTTTGGGGTGATAAAAAATGACATAATAATTAAGTAGAAGCGAAAATTGCAAACGATTTGAGCACTTGTTTAGAAATGATAAGACAACAACGCTCGAATTCTGTTTTCGTGTTTGACGATCATCGCCTTCAACTTTCTTATTTCGTCGGCGAATTCTGGCAACGTTTTCTCCTAAATCAACAAAATTAGTTTAAGAAAAACCACAAACCTAAACTTGTGTTTGGTTTTGAGTCTTCCCCGATTTCGAAGAGCTTCGACACAGAAATGATCGCTTTCGATTCCATCCTTGAGCGAAATCAACAGACTCTTCAGTCGACAGCGCGCGCGCGCGCGCGCCGCACTGTCACCCAAAGTATCTGGATAGTCCGGTCAGTCCGGAGTTGTTTAGCCTCTAAAACCTCGAGATTTCGCATCCTCTCTTCGGCATCATTCCTATGCCTGAGTTGAGTGTTGATGTAATATCACGCCTTCCACCATCTTCCTTCCTGCAAGAAGTGTAAAAAAGTTTCATCAAGAACATGTTTGTTTATCTCACCTGAAAAACTCTTCTTACTCTGTGCAGTCAATTGCTGTTTCTTCACGGCAAAGCTTTTAATTGCGCCTGCTTCTTGGCCAACAGGAAAGACAACAAAGTTGTGTTAAGCTGCAACTAAGAGATTAAGGTGAGACCATGAATGGAGAGAAAAGAAAACAAACAAACCTTCCATCCTTCCTGAACAAACAGATCTCGCGTTTTCAAGAAACCAATAAATGATGTTTCCTTGACTTCACAAAATAGCTCACAAGACACCAGATGACCTTCAGAGCCTTTGTAGTACATAGAGAATACTCGTTTTCTGCTCGTAGACTCAACATTGCAAACTTCGTGCTCCCGCAATGCAATAAGGCAACACTTGAAACATCTCCCAGTCACTGAACGACATCTTCAACCACTGGAAAAAGAACATTTGACTTTGAATTTAACCTTTTTCATCCATATTGCAGTAAAGCAGCACCTTTTTCGTGATGGATCAATTCACTGTACTCTGGGAGCACTGAATGGGTGGTTTCTTCAATTCTGTGCAATAACTTGCAGAGTCCTTCAGCGTTGAGCGACGACAACCGCCTTTTCGACATCTTAGGCTATGGGTATCATCCATCGATTCAGTCTCTTTAATAATAAACTCTGGTAATGAAGTTGGAACCTGGAAATACCACGAAACATTTCAAGGCTGGAATTCAAACAGTTTTCAGCTTACCTGCGTTTAAAAATTTCAATAAAGACCCATCAATTTGTTGCAAATCAACTCCAACTCTAAATAGCTTCAAATGAACTTCTTAACTTGTGTAATTTCTTTGCTACCATGCCCAGAAGAACGAGAAAGTAAACAGTAAAGAATTCTGGTAGTTTCTTGTTAAATCATGAACATAACCTCAATGTGTGCTGTCAAAATAGTCAAGTTAAGACATACGTTAAGATAGAGACACAATAATTTTTAATAATTAATAGAATCGTAACCAAGTCGTGAATGTTAAATCAGACTTTAGATTCTTACTCCTGAGGACAAAATTAATAAAAAGAGTATTTTCTTGCTTTAATTTTCATCGAAAAACTGCAAACCAAATAAAAGTTTGAAAAATTAATAAAACATTAACGGAGCGTCTGATCGAAAAATCTTTGACGGATTCTTGTTCCTGAGGTCCAAATTGATGGAAAAAGTCGGTTTCAAAGAGATTTTATTTTTTGTCGAAATCGCCAAAAATCCATGATGTTTAGTCTTTGAACTTTTTTTGGCGAAAAACGCGAAAGTTCGCAGATCGACACGAAACTATGCACATGGCATAATTTGACATTTCCACATCCATTTTTGGTCTCCGTTCCTCGCTATCTGCAAGATTTTTTGAGAAAATGCAAATTAAAAATTTTAAAATTCAATTTCCCGCGTCAAGCAATCTGTCAACGAAGCATAGAAGCTAGGACATGCGTCAACAGTCTTTAGTCCATAAATAATATTAAATAAAATATTAACAAAGTCGTAAATCTTAAATCAAAGTTCAGATTCGTTTTTCTGAGGTTAAAATTAACAAGTTAAGTAGTTTATTGTATTTATTTACACCGAAAAGTGAGAGAAGTTTTTCCATAAAAGCCACCTAGCGGAATAACGCCGAAGTTGATAGTTCACGCCTCCTCTCACCAGAGGGCTAAACTTTTGTTTTTAAAACTTACAATTTTTGAATCAAAACCATTTGCAGGAATAAGGAAGAATGATAAAAAACAAACCCTCAAATTAAACTAAAGGAGTATTAATAAAATAAAAAAACACAAACTCGACACTCTCCCTCCTTCTTGCAAAAAGTGTGAAAAAGTTTCATTAGTTTCATTCATGTTTGTTGGCTTACCTAAAAAAGACGAGGGAAACAATCTGAAATGGACGAAACTATCCATTCTTAATTAATGGTAATTGATTATTGCTCTAATTCCAACTGATCCAAGAGCCAAGAGCCAAGGTTAGTCCTTCGCAAGTGGCGCTTCCTCAAAAATATCTCATTTAACGACTTCTTCAATTCTTGTAGATCATTGTTGTTTTTATATGCTGATGTAACCGCAGCCAGCTTGTCGGACATTTCAGTGCTCATTTCTTTTTCCGACTAAAACAAACCAAATAGTTTTAGGTGTTAATCTTCCTCTGATACTACAAAAGCCATGACATCATAAAGACACTAAATTTAAATCCCAAATTTGCAATCTGCGTAAAATTCTGCGTTCACTGATGTATAATAACTCAAGTTTACTCTAAAAAATAAGCGAGATATCGATATGAGAAGTTTGGCCATAGTTTTAGTCATGAATTTTTGCGAAAATTTGCAAATTTCGACTTTTGGAAAATCTAAAAACGATTTCTTATGTAAAAAATCGCGAGAAAAACGATGCCGCAAACCGCATTCCAATATCTGAAATAGTTTTCGAGATATCGAGCATGAATTGTTTGGAACCTTCAAAAATTTGGCCATCTGGCGACAACCCAAAAATTCAAACGGCCATAACTCAGTTATTTGTTGTCGGATCTGAATTTAAATTCCAGATTTGGATTCAGCGTGAGATTCTGCGTAAAATGAGTCAAAATTTATTGAGTTTACCCAAGAAATAAAGAAAGCATTGACCAAAAACTGTTTGGAAGTGGTCATTTTGGGGTGATTTTCAATCACTATTTTTAATGTAAAAACGACGTTTAATACCTTTGTATTATATATCATTCGAAAGAGGAGCTCGAAATCTATCTACTGGCTCAATTTGAGATCGATCAAACAAACGGTTTAGGAGTTATGGCCAAAAATAAAAAAAAATAAAAATTTTCATCGTTTGAGTCGCAATTTTTTTTCGCGAAAAATCGACTATCGAATTTTGGGCTTTTAAGCACTTTTTCTAACGTAAAATGAGCCGAGAAAAACGATGGCGCAAACCGCATCTCAATATCTCTAATAGTTTCCGAGATATTTAACTTTGAAAATTGGGAAAAATGAGAAAAAATGAAAATCAACTATCCGAAACTTTGATCGGCCATAACTCGGTTATTTGTTGTCGGATCTGAATTTAAATCCCAGATTTGGAATCTGCGTAAAATTCTGCGTTCACTGATGTATAATAACTCGAGTTTACTCTAAAAAATAAGCGAGATATCGATATGAGAAGTTTGGCCATAGTTTTAGTCATGAATTTTTGCGAAAATTTGCAAATTTCGACTTTTGGAAAATCTAAAAACGATTTCTTATGTAAAAAATCGCGAGAAAAACGATGCCGCAAACCGCATTCCAATATCTGAAATAGTTTTCGAGATATCGAGCATGAATTGTTTGGAACCTTCAAAAATTTGGCCATTTGGCGACAACCCAAAAATTCAAACGGCCATAACTCAGTTATTTGTTGTCGGATCTGAATTTAAATTCCAGATTTGGATTCAGCGTGAGATTCTGCGTAAAATGAGTCAAAATTTATTGAGTTTACCCAAGAAATAAAGAAAGCATTGACCAAAAACTGTTTGGAAGTGGTCATTTTGGGGTGATTTTCAATCACTATTTTTAATGTAAAAACGACGTTTAATACCTTTGTATTATATATCATTCGAAAGAGGAGCTCGAAATCTATCTACTGGCTCAATTTGAGATCGATCAAACAAACGGTTTAGGAGTTATGGCCAAAAATAAAAAAAAATAAAAATTTTCATCGTTTGAGTCGCAATTTTTTTTCGCGAAAAATCGACCATCGAATTTTGGGCTTTTAAGCACTTTTTCTAACGTAAAATGAGCCGAGAAAAACGATGGCGCAAACCGCATCTCAATATCTCTAATAGTTTCCGAGATATTTAACTTTGAAAATTGGGAAAAATGAGAAAAAATGAAAATCAACTATCCGAAACTTTGATCGGCCATAACTCGGTTATTTGTTGTCGGATCTGAATTTAAATCCCAGATTTGGAATCTGCGTAAAATTCTGCGTTCACTGATGTATAATAACTCGAGTTTACTCTAAAAAATAAGCGAGATATCGATATGAGAAGTTTGGCCATAGTTTTAGTCATGAATTTTTGCAAAAATTTGCAAATTTCGACTTTTGGAAAATCTAAAAACGATTTCTTATGTAAAAAATCGCGAGAAAAACGATGCCGCAAACCGCATTCCAATATCTGAAATAGTTTTCGAGATATCGAGCATGAATTGTTTGGAACCTTCAAAAATTTGGCCATCTGGCGACAACCGAAAAATTCAAACGGCCATAACTCAGTTATTTGTTGTCGGATCTGAATTTAAATTCCAGATTTGGATTCAGCGTGAGATTCTGCGTAAAATGAGTCAAAATTTATTGAGTTTACCTACGAAATAAAGAAAGCATTGACCAAAAACTGTTTGGAAGTGGTCATTTTGGGGTGATTTTCAATCACTATTTTTAATGTAAAAACGACGTTTAATTTCGACTTTTGGAAAATCTAAAAACGATTTCTTATGTAAAAAATCGCGAGAAAAACGATGCCGCAAACCGCATTCCAAAATTACGAATTTTACTGCACGTGACCATCAAATGCACTCGTCTAAAGTTGGTAGCAGCCCCTAGGGATGTTTATTGGTAACAGTTAACGTCTAGCGCAAGTTTGCCAAAAACCATAAATGGAGAGAAAAGAAAACAAACCTTCCATCCTTCCTCAAACAAGCAGCGATGCATCCAGAATTCCAGATCTCGCGTTTTCAAAAAACCAATAAAAATTCTCTATAAACTTCCATTCCTTGATGTTTCTTTGACTTCACAAAATAGCTGACAAGACACCAGATGACCTTCAGAGCCTTTGTAGTATTTTCTTTCTTGACAACTGCATCTCGATGATACTTTGTTTCCGTTGGTTGAGTTCCTTTGAGCCTTCTCTGGAGAAACACTCGTTTTTTGCTCGTAGACTCATCAGGTTTGAAAACGTTGCAAACTTCGTGCTCCCGCAATGAAATCAGCAACACTCTGAACATTTCCCAGTCACTGAACGACATCTTCAACCACTGGAAAAAGAACATTTGACTTTGACTTAAAACATGTTTAAATTTAACCTTTTTCATCCACATTGCAGTAAAGCAGCACCTTTTTCATGATGTTATGCTCCTTGATCAATTCACTGTTCTCTGGGAGCACTGAATGGGTGGTTTCTTCAATTCTGTGCAATAACTTGCAGAGTCCTTTAGCGTTGAGCGACGACAACCGCCTTTTCGACATCTTAGGCTATGGGTATCATCCATCGATTCAGTCTCTTAATAATAAACTCTGGTAATGAAGTTGGAACCTGAAATACCACGAAACATTTCAAGGCTGGAATTCAAACAGTTTTCAGCTTACCTGCGTTTAAAAATTTCAAAAAGACCCATCAATTTGTTGCAAATCAACTCCAACTCTAAATAGCTTCAAATGAACTTCTTAACTTGTGTAATTTCTTTGCTACCATGCCCAGAAGAACGAGAAAGTAAACAGTAAAGAATTCTGGTAGTCTCTTGTGCAAGCAGGATCGTTGTTAATCATTTGTTGTACTCTGAAAATAAGTTTAGTAAATCATGAACATAACCTCAATGTGTGCTGTCAAAATATTCAAGTTAAGACATACGTTAAGATAGAGACACAATACCATTTTTAAATAATTAATAGAATCGTAACCAAGTCGTGAATGTTAAATCAGACTTCAGATTCTTACTCCTGAGGACAAAATTAATAAAAAGAGTATTTTCTTGCTTTAATTTTCATCGAAAAACTGCAAACCAAATAAAAGTTTCAAAAATTAATAAAAAATTAACGGAGCGTCGGATCGAAAAATCTTTGACGGATTCTTGTTCCTGAGGTCCAAATTGATGGAAAAAGTCGGTTTCAAAGAGATTTTATTTTTTGTCAAAATCGCCAAAATCCATGGATTAACCCCTTTGAACTTTTTTTGGCGAAAAACACGAAAGTTTTCAGATCGACACGAAACTTTGCACATGGCATAATTTGACATTTCTACATCCATTTCTGGTCTCCGTTCCTCGCTATCTGTGAGATTTTTTGAGAAAATGCAAATTAAAAATTTTAAAATTCAATTTCCCGCGTCAAGCAATCTGTCAACGAAGCATAGAAGCTAGGACATGCGTCAACAGTCTTTAGTCCATAAATAATATTAAATAAAATATTAACAAAGTCGTAAATCTTAAATCAAAGTTTTGATTCGTTTTTCTGAGGTTAAAATTAACAAGTTAAGTAGTTTATTGTATTTATTTACACCGAAAAATGAATGCATAATGTGTGTATAATTGGTTGCCTATCTACATTGCAAATTTTAAGTAAACTTATAATTACGTTTTGAATCCGACTTTAGAGTACAGAATCTTGTTCCTGAAGTCTAAATTAATAAAAAAAAATGTTTTAAGAAGGTTTCGATTAAATTTCAAATATCAGTCGCGAAGAAACCTGTTTAGTTTTCAACCAATCACACACAGCCCAAATAAGAACCGGCAAATTTAAAGAAATTTATTAATAACACGAACATTAACATGAATAAATTAATGAGTACAAAGTTTCTACTTAAAAACTACAACAGGACTTAGAAAGACGTTGAAAACCGCCTCGACTACACTCCTTACATTAAATCTCGCTTCTTTCGGTCTTTTGACCGTCGTTAAATTGTTGTTACTACAAGCGAGACAGCCGATTTCGTCTAACCCGACTTGTACCTTGAACCCCCCACCTCGTTGTTGAAAAGTGTCCCCCCTTAAAATCCCCGCTTGCACTTTCGTGGTGATTTCGAACGTGTACAAGTTGTACCTCTTGTCGATTTGATCGCGCTGTAAAACGAGCTGCACTCTTCGCGGACTGCTCGCGTGATCGAAGATGGTGCGAAAACTGTTCGAAACCGAGCGGATTTTAATATCGTTTTTCAGTTTTCTGGGTTGATTTCAGGAGGATTAGAACCGAGAAGACGACTTGGATGAAAGCCGTGAATTTCTTGTACCGTGTTTGGGCGGTGAGGACCACGAAGAGGCAGAGAGACTGAAGATGAGGCCGGTGAAAACGAAGAAGGGCTAAGCTTCCGCGGAGTCAACGTCACGTGCATCGGAAGTCGTGGAACTCTCGCTTCACCTGCAACATTTGGAACGTGACAACTTGTCACTAGCATCAGCACCACCAGCAGCTGCGTTTCTGACTTCGCCAAAAAGAAAAAGGCTAGGAACCATACCAACTTCAAGTACAAGATCTTAAGGGCTAGATGTGGGTGGAGAATCGACCTCTGGACGGACCAAAGGGATGTGATCCAAAGCCTTCAGATCAGGATGGGATTAACAATGGGTAAATGTCCGTGGGAATAATCCACCGTGGCCGATGGGTAAAATGATGTATAATAACGCAAGTTTACACCAAAAAACAAGCGAGATATCGATATGAAAAGTTTGGCATTGTTTTTTTAATCATGAATTTTCGCGAAAATTTGTTTCATAAAAATATTATAATCTTCTATAACTAGACATTTAACAATCGTAGATAATATATATTAAAGAGCCACTTTGGGGTGATAAAAAATGACATAATAATTAAGTAGAAGCGAAAATTGCAAACGATTTGAGCACTTGTTTAGAAATGATAAGACAACAACGCTCGAATTCTGTTTTCGTGTTTGACGATCATCGCCTTCAACTTTCTTATTTCGTCGGCGAATTCTGGCAACGTTTTCTCCTAAATCAACAAAATTAGTTTAAGAAAAACCACAAACCTAAACTTGTGTTTGGTTTTGAGTCTTCCCCGATTTCGAAGAGCTTCGACACAGAAATGATCGCTTTCGATTCCATCCTTGAGCGAAATCAACAGACTCTTCAGTCGACAGCGCGCGCGCGCGCGCGCCGCACTGTCACCCAAAGTATCTGGATAGTCCGGTCAGTCCGGAGTTGTTTAGCCTCTAAAACCTCGAGATTTCGCATCCTCTCTTCGGCATCATTCCTATGCCTGAGTTGAGTGTTGATGTAATATCACGCCTTCCACCATCTTCCTTCCTGCAAGAAGTGTAAAAAAGTTTCATCAAGAACATGTTTGTTTATCTCACCTGAAAAACTCTTCTTACTCTGTGCAGTCAATTGCTGTTTCTTCACGGCAAAGCTTTTAATTGCGCCTGCTTCTTGACCAACAGGAAAGACAACAAAGTTGTGTTAAGCTGCAACTAAGAGATTAAGGTGAGACCATGAATGGAGAGAAAAGAAAACAAACAAACCTTCCATCCTTCCTGAACAAACAGATCTCGCGTTTTCAAGAAACCAATAAATGATGTTTCCTTGACTTCACAAAATAGCTCACAAGACACCAGATGACCTTCAGAGCCTTTGTAGTACATATTTTCTTTCTTGACAACTGCATCTCGATGTTGCTCTGTTTCCGTTGGTTGAGTTCCTTTGGCTCTTCTCTAGAGGAGAATACTCGTTTTCTGCTCGTAGACTCAACATTGCAAACTTCGTGCTCCCCGCAATGCAATAAGGCAACACTTGAAACATCTCCCAGTCACTGAACGACATCTTCAACCACTGGAAAAAGAACATTTGACTTTGAATTTAACCTTTTTCGTCCATATTGCAGTAAAGCAGCACCTTTTTCGTGATGGATCAATTCACTGTACTCTGGGAGCACTGAATGGGTGGTTTCTTCAATTCTGTGCAATAACTTGCAGAGTCCTTCAGCGTTGAGCGACGACAACCGCCTTTTCGACATCTTAGGCTATGGGTATCATCCATCGATTCAGTCTCTTTAATAATAAACTCTGGTAATGAAGTTGGAACCTGGAAATACCACGAAACATTTCAAGGCTGGAATTCAAACAGTTTTCAGCTTACCTGCGTTTAAAAATTTCAATAAAGACCCATCAATTTGTTGCAAATCAACTCCAACTCTAAATAGCTTCAAATGAACTTCTTAACTTGTGTAATTTCTTTGCTACCATGCCCAGAAGAACGAGAAAGTAAACAGTAAAGAATTCTGGTAGTTTCTTGTTAAATCATGAACATAACCTCAATGTGTGCTGTCAAAATAGTCAAGTTAAGACATACGTTAAGATAGAGACACAATAATTTTTAATAATTAATAGAATCGTAACCAAGTCGTGAATGTTAAATCAGACTTTAGATTCTTACTCCTGAGGACAAAATTAATAAAAAGAGTATTTTCTTGCTTTAATTTTCATCGAAAAACTGCAAACCAAATAAAAGTTTGAAAAATTAATAAAACATTAACGGAGCGTCTGATCGAAAAATCTTTGACGGATTCTTGTTCCTGAGGTCCAAATTGATGGAAAAAGTCGGTTTCAAAGAGATTTTATTTTTTGTCGAAATCGCCAAAAATCCATGATGTTTAGTCTTTGAACTTTTTTTGGCGAAAAACGCGAAAGTTCGCAGATCGACACGAAACTATGCACATGGCATAATTTGACATTTCCACATCCATTTTTGGTCTCCGTTCCTCGCTATCTGCAAGATTTTTTGAGAAAATGCAAATTAAAAATTTTAAAATTCAATTTCCCGCGTCAAGCAATCTGTCAACGAAGCATAGAAGCTAGGACATGCGTCAACAGTCTTTAGTCCATAAATAATATTAAATAAAATATTAACAAAGTCGTAAATCTTAAATCAAAGTTCAGATTCGTTTTTCTGAGGTTAAAATTAACAAGTTAAGTAGTTTATTGTATTTATTTACACCGAAAAGTGAGAGAAGTTTTTCCATAAAAGCCACCTAGCGGAATAACGCCGAAGTTGATAGTTCACGCCTCCTCTCACCAGAGGGCTAAACGTTTGTTTTTAAAACTTACAATTTTTGAATCAAAACCATTTGCAGGAATAAGGAAGAATGATAAAAAACAATACCCTCAAATTAAACTAAAGGAGTATTAATAAAATAAAAAAACACAAACTCGACACTCTCCCTCCTTCTTGCAAAAAGTGTGAAAAAGTTTCATTAGGAACATGTTTGTTGGCTTACCTAAAAAAGACGAGGGAAACAATCTGAAATGGACGAAACTATCCATTCTTAATTAATGGTAATTGATTATTGCTCTAATTCCAACTGATCCAAGAGCCAAGAGCCAAGGTTAGTCCTTCGCAAGTGGCGCTTCCTCAAAAATATCTCATTTAACGACTTCTTCAATTCTTGTAGATCATTGTTGTTTTTATATGCTGATGTAACCGCAGCCAGCTTGTCGGACATTTCAGTGCTCATTTCTTTTTCCGACTAAAACAAACCAAATAGTTTTAGGTGTTCATCTTCCTCTGATACTACAAAAGCCATGACATCATAAAGACACTAAATTTAAATCCCAGATTTGGAATCTGCGTAAAATTCTGCGTTCACTGATGTATAATAACTCGAGTTTACTCTAAAAAATAAGCGAGATATCGATATGAGAAGTTTGGCCATAGTTTTAGTCATGAATTTTGCGAAAATTTGCAAATTTCGACTTTTGGAAAATCTAAAAACGATTTCTTATGTAAAAAATCGCGAGAAAAACGATGCCGCAAACCGCATTCTAATATCTGAAATAGTTTTCGAGATATCGAGCATGAATTGTTTGGAACCTTCAAAAATTTGGCCATCTGGCGACAACCCAAAAATTCAAACGGCCATAACTCAGTTATTTGTTGTCGGATCTGAATTTAAATTCCAGATTTGGATTCAGCGTCAGATTCTGCGTAAAATGAGTCAAAATTTATTGAGTTTACCTACGAAATAAAGAAAGCATTGACCAAAAACTGTTTGGAAGTGGTCATTTTGGGGTGATTTTCAATCAATGTTTTCAAAATGAAAATGACGTTTAATAGCATTGAATTATATATCAGTCGAAAGAGGAGCTCAAAATCTATCCACTGGCCCAATTTGAGATCGATCAAACAAACGGTTTACGAGTTATGGTCAAAAATAAAAAAAAATAAAAATTTTCATCGTTTGAGTCGCAATTTTTTTTCGCGAAAAATCGACTATCGAATTTTGGGCTTTTAAGCACTTTTTCTAACGTAAAATGAGCCGAGAAAAACGATGGCGCAAACCGCATCTCAATATCTCTAATAGTTTCCGAGATATTTAACTTTGAAAATTGGGAAAAATGAGAAAAAATGAAAATCAACTATCCGAAACTTTGATCGGCCATAACTCAGTTATTTGTTGTCGGATCTGAATTTAAATCCCAGATTTGGAATCTGCGTAAAATTCTGCGTTCACTGATGTATAATAACTCGAGTTTACTCTAAAAAATAAGCGAGATATCGATATGAGAAGTTTGGCCATAGTTTTAGTCATGAATTTTTGCGAAAATTTGCAAATTTCGACTTTTGGAAAATCTAAAAACGATTTCTTATGTAAAAAATCGCGAGAAAAACGATGCCGCAAACCGCATTCCAATATCTGAAATAGTTTTCGAGATATCGAGCATGAATTGTTTGGAACCTTCAAAAATTTGGCCATCTGGCGACAACCCAAAAATTCAAACGGCCATAACTCAGTTATTTGTTGTCGGATCTGAATTTAAATTCCAGATTTGGATTCAGCGTGAGATTCTGCGTAAAATGAGTCGAAATTTATTGAGTTTACCTAAGAAATAAAGAAAGCATTGACCAAAAACTGTTTGGAAGTGGTCATTTTGGGGTGATTTTCAATCAATGTTTTCAAAATGAAAATGACGTTTAATAGCATTGAATTATATATCAGTCGAAAGAGGAGCTCAAAATCTATTTGAGATCGATCAAACAAACGGTTTACGAGTTATGGTCAAAAATAAAAAAATTGAAAAATTTTCATCGTTTGAGTCGCAATTTTTTTTCGCGAAAAATCGACTATCGAATTTTCGACTTTTAAGCACTTTTTCTGACGTAAAATGAGCCGAAAAAAACGATGGCGCAAACCGCATCTCAATATCTCTAATAGCTTCCGAGATATTTAACTTTGAAAATTGGGAAAAATGAGAAAAAATGAAAATCAACTATCCGAAACTTTGATCGGCCATAACTCAGTTATTTGTTGTCGGATCTGAATTTAAATCCCAGATTTGGAATCTGCGTAAAATTCTGCGTTCACTGATGTATAATAACTCGAGTTTACTCTAAAAAATAAGCGAGATATCGATATGAGAAGTTTGGCCATAGTTTTAGTCATGAATTTTTGCGAAAATTTGCAAATTTCGACTTTTGGAAAATCTAAAAACGATTTCTTATGTAAAAAATCGCGAGAAAAACGATGCCGCAAACCGCATTCCAATATCTGAAATAGTTTTCGAGATATCGAGCATGAATTGTTTGGAACCTTCAAAAATTTGGCCATCTGGCGACAACCCAAAAATTCAAACGGCCATAACTCAGTTATTTGTTGTCGGATCTGAATTTAAATTCCAGATTTGGATTCAGCGTGAGATTCTGCGTAAAATGAGTCAAAATTTATTGAGTTTACCTACGAAATAAAGAAAGCATTGACCAAAAACTGTTTGGAAGTGGTCATTTTGGGGTGATTTTCAATCACTATTTTTAATGTAAAAACGACGTTTAATACCTTTGTATTATATATCATTCGAAAGAGGAGCTCGAAATCTATCTACTGGCTCAATTTGAGATCGATCAAACAAACGGTTTAGGAGTTATGGCCAAAAATAAAAAAAAATAAAAATTTTCATCGTTTGAGTCGCAATTTTTTTTCGCGAAAAATCGACTATCGAATTTTGGGCTTTTAAGCACTTTTTTTAACGTAAAATGAGCCGAGAAAAACGATGGCGCAAACCGCATCTCAATATCTCTAATAGTTTCCGAGATATTTAACTTTGAAAATTGGGAAAAATGAGAAAAAATGAAAATCAACTATCCGAAACTTTGATCGGCCATAACTCAGTTATTTGTTGTCGGATCTGAATTTAAATCCCAGATTTGGAATCTGCGTAAAATTCTGCGTTCACTGATGTATAATAACTCGAGTTTACTCTAAAAAATAAGCGAGATATCGATATGAGAAGTTTGGCCATAGTTTTAGTCATGAATTTTTGCGAAAATTTGCAAATTTCGACTTTTGGAAAATCTAAAAACGATTTCTTATGTAAAAAATCGCGAGAAAAACGATGCCGCAAACCGCATTCCAATATCTGAAATAGTTTTCGAGATATCGAGCATGAATTGTTTGGAACCTTCAAAAATTTGGCCATCTGGCGACAACCCAAAAATTCAAACGGCCATAACTCAGTTATTTGTTGTCGGATCTGAATTTAAATTCCAGATTTGGATTCAGCGTGAGATTCTGCGTAAAATGAGTCAAAATTTATTGAGTTTACCCAAGAAATAAAGAAAGCATTGACCAAAAACTGTTTGGAAGTGGTCATTTTGGGGTGATTTTCAATCACTATTTTTAATGTAAAAACGACGTTTAATACCTTTGTATTATATATCATTCGAAAGAGGAGCTCGAAATCTATCTACTGGCTCAATTTGAGATCGATCAAACAAACGGTTTAGGAGTTATGGCCAAAAATAAAAAAAAATAAAAATTTTCATCGTTTGAGTCGCAATTTTTTTTCGCGAAAAATCGACCATCGAATTTTGGGCTTTTAAGCACTTTTTCTAACGTAAAATGAGCCGAGAAAAACGATGGCGCAAACCGCATCTCAATATCTCTAATAGTTTCCGAGATATTTAACTTTGAAAATTGGGAAAAATGAGAAAAAATGAAAATCAACTATCCGAAACTTTGATCGGCCATAACTCGGTTATTTGTTGTCGGATCTGAATTTAAATCCCAGATTTGGAATCTGCGTAAAATTCTGCGTTCACTGATGTATAATAACTCGAGTTTACTCTAAAAAATAAGCGAGATATCGATATGAGAAGTTTGGCCATAGTTTTAGTCATGAATTTTTGCAAAAATTTGCAAATTTCGACTTTTGGAAAATCTAAAAACGATTTCTTATGTAAAAAATCGCGAGAAAAACGATGCCGCAAACCGCATTCCAATATCTGAAATAGTTTTCGAGATATCGAGCATGAATTGTTTGGAACCTTCAAAAATTTGGCCATCTGGCGACAACCCAAAAATTCAAACGGCCATAACTCAGTTATTTGTTGTCGGATCTGAATTTAAATTCCAGATTTGGATTCAGCGTGAGATTCTGCGTAAAATGAGTCAAAATTTATTGAGTTTACCTACGAAATAAAGAAAGCATTGACCAAAAACTGTTTGGAAGTGGTCATTTTGGGGTGATTTTCAATCACTATTTTTAATGTAAAAACGACGTTTAATTTCGACTTTTGGAAAATCTAAAAACGATTTCTTATGTAAAAAATCGCGAGAAAAACGATGCCGCAAACCGCATTCCAAAATTACGAATTTTACTGCACGTGACCATCAAATGCACTCGTCTAAAGTTGGTAGCAGCCCCTAGGGATGTTTATTGGTAACAGTTAACGTCTAGCGCAAGTTTGCCAAAAACCATAAATGGAGAGAAAAGAAAACAAACCTTCCATCCTTCCTCAAACAAGCAGCGATGCATCCAGAATTCCAGATCTCGCGTTTTCAAAAAACCAATAAAAATTCTCTATAAACTTCCATTCCTTGATGTTTCTTTGACTTCACAAAATAGCTGACAAGACACCAGATGACCTTCAGAGCCTTTGTAGTATTTTCTTTCTTGACAACTGCATCTCGATGATACTTTGTTTCCGTTGGTTGAGTTCCTTTGAGCCTTCTCTGGAGAAACACTCGTTTTTTGCTCGTAGACTCATCAGGTTTGAAAACGTTGCAAACTTCGTGCTCCCGCAATGAAATCAGCAACACTCTGAACATTTCCCAGTCACTGAACGACATCTTCAACCACTGGAAAAAGAACATTTGACTTTGACTTAAAACATGTTTAAATTTAACCTTTTTCATCCACATTGCAGTAAAGCAGCACCTTTTTCATGATGTTATGCTCCTTGATCAATTCACTGTTCTCTGGGAGCACTGAATGGGTGGTTTCTTCAATTCTGTGCAATAACTTGCAGAGTCCTTTAGCGTTGAGCGACGACAACCGCCTTTTCGACATCTTAGGCTATGGGTATCATCCATCGATTCAGTCTCTTAATAATAAACTCTGGTAATGAAGTTGGAACCTGAAATACCACGAAACATTTCAAGGCTGGAATTCAAACAGTTTTCAGCTTACCTGCGTTTAAAAATTTCAAAAAGACCCATCAATTTGTTGCAAATCAACTCCAACTCTAAATAGCTTCAAATGAACTTCTTAACTTGTGTAATTTCTTTGCTACCATGCCCAGAAGAACGAGAAAGTAAACAGTAAAGAATTCTGGTAGTCTCTTGTGCAAGCAGGATCGTTGTTAATCATTTGTTGTACTCTGAAAATAAGTTTAGTAAATCATGAACATAACCTCAATGTGTGCTGTCAAAATATTCAAGTTAAGACATACGTTAAGATAGAGACACAATACCATTTTTAAATAATTAATAGAATCGTAACCAAGTCGTGAATGTTAAATCAGACTTCAGATTCTTACTCCTGAGGACAAAATTAATAAAAAGAGTATTTTCTTGCTTTAATTTTCATCGAAAAACTGCAAACCAAATAAAAGTTTCAAAAATTAATAAAAAATTAACGGAGCGTCGGATCGAAAAATCTTTGACGGATTCTTGTTCCTGAGGTCCAAATTGATGAAAAAAGTCGGTTTCAAAGAGATTTTATTTTTTGTCAAAATCGCCAAAATCCATGGATTAACCCCTTTGAACTTTTTTTGGCGAAAAACACGAAAGTTTTCAGATCGACACGAAACTTTGCACATGGCATAATTTGACATTTCTACATCCATTTCTGGTCTCCGTTCCTCGCTATCTGTGAGATTTTTTGAGAAAATGCAAATTAAAAATTTTAAAATTCAATTTCCCGCGTCAAGCAATCTGTCAACGAAGCATAGAAGCTAGGACATGCGTCAACAGTCTTTAGTCCATAAATAATATTAAATAAAATATTAACAAAGTCGTAAATCTTAAATCAAAGTTTTGATTCGTTTTTCTGAGGTTAAAATTAACAAGTTAAGTAGTTTATTGTATTTATTTACACCGAAAAATGAATGCATAATGTGTGTATAATTGGTTGCCTATCTACATTGCAAATTTTAAGTAAACTTATAATTACGTTTTGAATCCGACTTTAGAGTACAGAATCTTGTTCCTGAAGTCTAAATTAATAAAAAAAAATGTTTTAAGAAGGTTTCGATTAAATTTCAAATATCAGTCGCGAAGAAACCTGTTTAGTTTTCAACCAATCACACACAGCCCAAATAAGAACCGGCAAATTTAAAGAAATTTATTAATAACACGAACATTAACATGAATAAATTAATGAGTACAAAGTTTCTACTTAAAAACTACAACAGGACTTAGAAAGACGTTGAAAACCGCCTCGACTACACTCCTTACATTAAATCTCGCTTCTTTCGGTCTTTTGACCGTCGTTAAATTGTTGTTACTACAAGCGAGACAGCCGATTTCGTCTAACCCGACTTGTACCTTAAACCCCCCACCTCGTTGTTGAAAAGTGTCCCCCCTTAAAATCCCCGCTTGCACTTTCGTGGTGATTTCGAACGTGTACAAGTTGTACCTCTTGTCGATTTGATCGCGCTGTAAAACGAGCTGCACTCTTCGCGGACTGCTTGCGTGATCGAAGATGGTGCGAAAACTGTTCGAAACCGAGCGGATTTTAATATCGTTTTTCAGTTTTCTGGGTTGATTTCAGGAGGATTAGAACCGAGAAGACGACTTGGATGAAAGCCGTGAATTTCTTGTACCGTGTTTGGGCGGTGAGGACCACGAAGAGGCAGAGAGACTGAAGATGAGGCCGGTGAAAACGAAGAAGGGCTAAGCTTCCGCGGAGTCAACGTCACGTGCATCGGAAGTCGTGGAACTCTCGCTTCACCTGCAACATTTGGAACGTGACAACTTGTCACTAGCATCAGCACCACCAGCAGCTGCGTTTCTGACTTCGCCAAAAAGAAAAAGGCTAGGAACCATACCAACTTCAAGTACAAGATCTTAAGGGCTAGATGTGGGTGGAGAATCGACCTCTGGACGGACCAAAGGGATGTGATCCAAAGCCTTCAGATCAGGATGGGATTAACAATGGGTAAATGTCCGTGGGAATAATCCACCGTGGCCGATGGGTAAAATGATGTATAATAACGCAAGTTTACACCAAAAAACAAGCGAGATATCGATATGAAAAGTTTGGCATTGTTTTTTTATCATGAATTTTCGCGAAAATTTGTTTCATAAAAATATTATAATCTTCTATAACTAGACATTTAACAATCGTAGATAATATATATTAAAGAGCCACTTTGGGGTGATAAAAAATGACATAATAATTAAGTAGAAGCGAAAATTGCAAACGATTTGAGCACTTGTTTAGAAATGATAAGACAACAACGCTCGAATTCTGTTTTCGTGTTTGACGATCATCGCCTTCAACTTTCTTATTTCGTCGGCGAATTCTGGCAACGTTTTCTCCTAAATCAACAAAATTAGTTTAAGAAAAACCACAAACCTAAACTTGTGTTTGGTTTTGAGTCTTCCCCGATTTCGAAGAGCTTCGACACAGAAATGATCGCTTTCGATTCCATCCTTGAGCGAAATCAACAGACTCTTCAGTCGACAGCGCGCGCGCGCGCGCGCCGCACTGTCACCCAAAGTATCTGGATAGTCCGGTCAGTCCGGAGTTGTTTAGCCTCTAAAACCTCGAGATTTCGCATCCTCTCTTCGGCATCATTCCTATGCCTGAGTTGAGTGTTGATGTAATATCACGCCTTCCACCATCTTCCTTCCTGCAAGAAGTGTAAAAAAGTTTCATCAAGAACATGTTTGTTTATCTCACCTGAAAAACTCTTCTTACTCTGTGCAGTCAATTGCTGTTTCTTCACGGCAAAGCTTTTAATTGCGCCTGCTTCTTGACCAACAGGAAAGACAACAAAGTTGTGTTAAGCTGCAACTAAGAGATTAAGGTGAGACCATGAATGGAGAGAAAAGAAAACAAACAAACCTTCCATCCTTCCTGAACAAACAGATCTCGCGTTTTCAAGAAACCAATAAATGATGTTTCCTTGACTTCACAAAATAGCTCACAAGACACCAGATGACCTTCAGAGCCTTTGTAGTACATATTTTCTTTCTTGACAACTGCATCTCGATGATGCTCTGTTTCCGTTGGTTGAGTTCCTTTGGCTCTTCTCTAGAGGAGAATACTCGTTTTCTGCTCGTAGACTCAACATTGCAAACTTCGTGCTCCCGCAATGCAATAAGGCAACACTTGAAACATCTCCCAGTCACTGAACGACATCTTCAACCACTGGAAAAAGAACATTTGACTTTGAATTTAACCTTTTTCATCCATATTGCAGTAAAGCAGCACCTTTTTCGTGATGGATCAATTCACTGTACTCTGGGAGCACTGAACGGGTGGTTTCTTCAATTCTGTGCAATAACTTGCAGAGTCCTTCAGCGTTGAGCGACGACAACCGCCTTTTCGACATCTTAGGCTATGGGAATCATCCATCGATTCAGTCTCTTTAATAATAAACTCTGGTAATGAAGTTGGAACCTGGAAATACCACGAAACATTTCAAGGCTGGAATTCAAACAGTTTTCAGCTTACCTGCGTTTAAAAATTTCAATAAAGACCCATCAATTTGTTGCAAATCAACTCCAACTCTAAATAGCTTCAAATGAACTTCTTAACTTGTGTAATTTCTTTGCTACCATGCCCAGAAGAACGAGAAAGTAAACAGTAAAGAATTCTGGTAGTTTCTTGTTAAATCATGAACATAACCTCAATGTGTGCTGTCAAAATAGTCAAGTTAAGACATACGTTAAGATAGAGACACAATAATTTTTAATAATTAATAGAATCGTAACCAAGTCGTGAATGTTAAATCAGACTTTAGATTCTTACTCCTGAGGACAAAATTAATAAAAAGAGTATTTTCTTGCTTTAATTTTCATCGAAAAACTGCAAACCAAATAAAAGTTTGAAAAATTAATAAAACATTAACGGAGCGTCTGATCGAAAAATCTTTGACGGATTCTTGTTCCTGAGGTCCAAATTGATGGAAAAAGTCGGTTTCAAAGAGATTTTATTTTTTGTCGAAATCGCCAAAAATCCATGATGTTTACTCCTCATTTATTTTGAATACCACATTTCAAGATCATAATTTGCGGAAATTGTGGAGCTCTACGGCAAATTTGAGAAGATTTATTCACTAAATTGAACATAAACGAGTACTGGAACACCCAAAGACCTGTTCGTGATTGTTTTCAATACATAAATCCTCTTAAATTTGTCGTAGAGCTCCACAACTGTCACAAATTTTGACCTTGAAATGCGGTATTCAAAATAAATGAAAAGTAGTCTTTGAACTTTTTTTGGCGAAAAACGCGAAAGTTCGCAGATCGACACGAAACTATGCACATGGCATAATTTGACATTTCCACATCCATTTTTGGTCTCCGTTCCTCGCTATCTGCAAGATTTTTTGAGAAAATGCAAATTAAAAATTTTAAAATTCAATTTCCCGCGTCAAGCAATCTGTCAACGAAGCATAGAAGCTAGGACATGCGTCAACAGTCTTTAGTCCATAAATAATATTAAATAAAATATTAACAAAGTCGTAAATCTTAAATCAAAGTTCAGATTCGTTTTTCTGAGGTTAAAATTAACAAGTTAAGTAGTTTATTGTATTTATTTACACCGAAAAGTGAGAGAAGTTTTTCCATAAAAGCCCCCTAGCGGAATAACGCCGAAGTTGATAGTTCACGCCTCCTCTCACCAGAGGGCTAAACTTTTGTTTTTAAAACTTACAATTTTTGAATCAAAACCATTTGCAGGAATAAGGAAGAATGATAAAAAACAATACCCTCAAATTAAACTAAAGGAGTATTAATAAAATAAAAAAACACAAACTCGACACTCTCCCTCCTTCTTGCAAAAAGTGTGAAAAAGTTTCATTAGGAACATGTTTGTTGGCTTACCTAAAAAAGACGAGGGAAACAATCTGAAATGGACGAAGCTATCCATTCTTAATTAATGGTAATTGATTATTGCTCTAATTCCAACTGATCCAAGAGCCAAGAGCCAAGGTTAGTCCTTCGCAAGTGGCGCTTCCTCAAAAATATCTCATTTAACGACTTCTTCAATTCTTGTAGATCATTGTTGTTTTTATATGCTGATGTAACCGCAGCCAGCTTGTCGGACATTTCAGTGCTCATTTCTTTTTCCGACTAAAACAAACCAAATAGTTTTAGGTGTTCATCTTCCTCTGATACTACAAAAGCCATGACATCATAAAGACACTAAATTTAAATCCCAAATTTGCAATCTGCGTAAAATTCTGCGTTCACTGATGTATAATAACTCAAGTTTACTCTAAAAAATAAGCGAGATATCGATATGAGAAGTTTGGCCATAGTTTTAGTCATGAATTTTTGCGAAAATTTGCAAATTTCGACTTTTGGAAAATCTAAAAACGATTTCTTATGTAAAAAATCGCGAGAAAAACGATGCCGCAAACCGCATTCCAATATCTGAAATAGTTTTCGAGATATCGAGCATGAATTGTTTGGAACCTTCAAAAATTTGGCCATCTGGCGACAACCGAAAAATTCAAACGGCCATAACTCAGTTATTTGTTGTCGGATCTGAATTTAAATTCCAGATTTGGATTCAGCGTGAGATTCTGCGTAAAATGAGTCAAAATTTATTGAGTTTACCTACGAAATAAAGAAAGCATTGACCAAAAACTGTTTGGAAGTGGTCATTTTGGGGTGATTTTCAATCAATGTTTTCAAAATGAAAATGACGTTTAATAGCATTGAATTATATATCAGTCGAAAGAGGAGCTCAAAATCTATCCACTGGCCCAATTTGAGATCGATCAAACAAACGGTTTACGAGTTATGGTCAAAAATAAAAAAAAATAAAAATTTTCATCGTTTGAGTCGCAATTTTTTTTCGCGAAAAATCGACTATCGAATTTTGGGCTTTTAAGCACTTTTTCTAACGTAAAATGAGCCGAGAAAAACGATGGCGCAAACCGCATCTCAATATCTCTAATAGTTTCCGAGATATTTAACTTTGAAAATTGGGAAAAATGAGAAAAAAATGAAAATCAACTATCCGAAACTTTGATCGGCCATAACTCGGTTATTTGTTGTCGGATCTGAATTTAAATCCCAGATTTGGAATCTGCGTAAAATTCTGCGTTCACTGATGTATAATAACTCGAGTTTACTCTAAAAAATAAGCGAGATATCGATATGAGAAGTTTGGCCATAGTTTTAGTCATGAATTTTTGCGAAAATTTGCAAATTTCGACTTTTGGAAAATCTAAAAACGATTTCTTATGTAAAAAATCGCGAGAAAAACGATGCCGCAAACCGCATTCCAATATCTGAAATAGTTTTCGAGATATCGAGCATGAATTGTTTGGAACCTTCAAAAATTTGACCATCTGGCGACAACCCAAAAATTCAAACGGCCATAACTCAGTTATTTGTTGTCGGATCTGAATTTAAATTCCAGATTTGGATTCAGCGTGAGATTCTGCGTAAAATGAGTCAAAATTTATTGAGTTTACCTACGAAATAAAGAAAGCATTGACCAAAAACTGTTTGGAAGTGGTCATTTTGGGGTGATTTTCAATCAATGTTTTCAAAATGAAAATGACGTTTAATAGCATTGAATTATATATCAGTCGAAAGAGGAGCTCAAAATCTATCCACTGGCCCAATTTGAGATCGATCAAACAAACGGTTTACGAGTTATGGTCAAAAATAAAAAAATTGAAAAATTTTCATCGTTTGAGTCGCAATTTTTTTTCGCGAAAAATCGACTATCAAATTTTCGACTTTTAAGCACTTTTTCTGACGTAAAATGAGCCGAGAAAAACGATGGCGCAAACCGCATCTCAATATCTCTAATAGTTTCCGAGATATTTAACTTTGAAAATTGGGAAAAATGAGAAAAAATGAAAATCAACTATCCGAAATTTTGATCAGCCATAACTCAGTTATTTGTTGTCGGATCTGAATTTAAATCCCAGATTTGGAATCTGCGTAAAGTTCTGCGTTCAACGATGTATAATAACTCGAGTTTACTCTAAAAAATAAGCGAGATATCGATATGAGAAGTTTGGCCATAGTTTTAGTCATGAATTTTTGCGAAAATTTGCAAATTTCGACTTTTGGAAAATCTAAAAACGATTTCTTATGTAAAAAATCGCGAGAAAAACGATGCCGCAAACCGCATTCCAATATCTGAAATAGTTTTCGAGATATCGAGCATGAATTGTTTGGAACCTTCAAAAATTTGGCCATCTGGCGACAACCCAAAAATTCAAACGGCCATAACTCAGTTATTTGTTGTCGGATATGAATTTAAATTCCAGATTTGGATTCAGCGTGAGATTCTGCGTAAAATGAGTCAAAATTTATTGAGTTTACCCAAGAAATAAAGAAAGCATTGACCAAAAACTGTTTGGAAGTGGTCATTTTGGGGTGATTTTCAATCACTATTTTTAATGTAAAAACGACGTTTAATACCTTTGTATTATATATCATTCGAAAGAGGAGCTCGAAATCTATCCACTGGCCCAATTTGAGATCGATCAAACAAACGGTTTACGAGTTATGGTCAAAAATAAAAAAAAATAAAAATTTTCATCGTTTGAGTCGCAATTTTTTTTCGCGAAAAATCGACTATCGAATTTTGGGCTTTTAAGCACTTTTTCTAACGTAAAATGAGCCGAGAAAAACGATGGCGCAAACCGCATCTCAATATCTCTAATAGTTTCCGAGATATTTAACTTTGAAAATTGGGAAAAATGAGAAAAAATGAAAATCAACTATCCGAAACTTTGATCGGCCATAACTCGGTTATTTGTTGTCGGATCTGAATTTAAATCCCAGATTTGGAATCTGCGTAAAATTCTGCGTTCACTGATGTATAATAACTCGAGTTTACTCTAAAAAATAAGCGAGATATCGATATGAGAAGTTTGGCCATAGTTTTAGTCATGAATTTTTGCGAAAATTTGCAAATTTCGACTTTTGGAAAATCTAAAAACGATTTCTTATGTAAAAAATCGCGAGAAAAACGATGCCGCAAACCGCATTCCAATATCTGAAATAGTTTTCGAGATATCGAGCATGAATTGTTTGGAACCTTCAAAAATTTGACCATCTGGCGACAACCCAAAAATTCAAACGGCCATAACTCAGTTATTTGTTGTCGGATCTGAATTTAAATTCCAGATTTGGATTCAGCGTGAGATTCTGCGTAAAATGAGTCAAAATTTATTGAGTTTACCTACGAAATAAAGAAAGCATTGACCAAAAACTGTTTGGAAGTGGTCATTTTGGGGTGATTTTCAATCAATGTTTTCAAAATGAAAATGACGTTTAATAGCATTGAATTATATATCAGTCGAAAGAGGAGCTCAAAATCTATCCACTGGCCCAATTTGAGATCGATCAAACAAACGGTTTACGAGTTATGGTCAAAAATAAAAAAATTGAAAAATTTTCATCGTTTGAGTCGCAATTTTTTTTCGCGAAAAATCGACTATCAAATTTTCGACTTTTAAGCACTTTTTCTGACGTAAAATGAGCCGAGAAAAACGATGGCGCAAACCGCATCTCAATATCTCTAATAGTTTCCGAGATATTTAACTTTGAAAATTGGGAAAAATGAGAAAAAATGAAAATCAACTATCCGAAATTTTGATCAGCCATAACTCAGTTATTTGTTGTCGGATCTGAATTTAAATCCCAGATTTGGAATCTGCGTAAAGTTCTGCGTTCAACGATGTATAATAACTCGAGTTTACTCTAAAAAATAAGCGAGATATCGATATGAGAAGTTTGGCCATAGTTTTAGTCATGAATTTTTGCGAAAATTTGCAAATTTCGACTTTTGGAAAATCTAAAAACGATTTCTTATGTAAAAAATCGCGAGAAAAACGATGCCGCAAACCGCATTCCAATATCTGAAATAGTTTTCGAGATATCGAGCATGAATTGTTTGGAACCTTCAAAAATTTGGCCATCTGGCGACAACCCAAAAATTCAAACGGCCATAACTCAGTTATTTGTTGTCGGATATGAATTTAAATTCCAGATTTGGATTCAGCGTGAGATTCTGCGTAAAATGAGTCAAAATTTATTGAGTTTACCCAAGAAATAAAGAAAGCATTGACCAAAAACTGTTTGGAAGTGGTCATTTTGGGGTGATTTTCAATCACTATTTTTAATGTAAAAACGACGTTTAATACCTTTGTATTATATATCATTCGAAAGAGGAGCTCGAAATCTATCTACTGGCTCAATTTGAGATCGATCAAACAAACGGTTTAGGAGTTATGGCCAAAAATAAAAAAAAATAAAAATTTTCATCGTTTGAGTCGCAATTTTTTTTCGCGAAAAATCGACCATCGAATTTTGGGCTTTTAAGCACTTTTTCTAACGTAAAATGAGCCGAGAAAAACGATGGCGCAAACCGCATCTCAATATCTCTAATAGTTTCCGAGATATTTAACTTTGAAAATTGGGAAAAATGAGAAAAAATGAAAATCAACTATCCGAAACTTTGATCGGCCATAACTCGGTTATTTGTTGTCGGATCTGAATTTAAATCCCAGATTTGGAATCTGCGTAAAATTCTGCGTTCACTGATGTATAATAACTCGAGTTTACTCTAAAAAATAAGCGAGATATCGATATGAGAAGTTTGGCCATAGTTTTAGTCATGAATTTTTGCAAAAATTTGCAAATTTCGACTTTTGGAAAATCTAAAAACGATTTCTTATGTAAAAAATCGCGAGAAAAACGATGCCGCAAACCGCATTCCAATATCTGAAATAGTTTTCGAGATATCGAGCATGAATTGTTTGGAACCTTCAAAAATTTGGCCATCTGGCGACAACCGAAAAATTCAAACGGCCATAACTCAGTTATTTGTTGTCGGATCTGAATTTAAATTCCAGATTTGGATTCAGCGTGAGATTCTGCGTAAAATGAGTCAAAATTTATTGAGTTTACCTACGAAATAAAGAAAGCATTGACCAAAAACTGTTTGGAAGTGGTCATTTTGGGGTGATTTTCAATCACTATTTTTAATGTAAAAACGACGTTTAATTTCGACTTTTGGAAAATCTAAAAACGATTTCTTATGTAAAAAATCGCGAGAAAAACGATGCCGCAAACCGCATTCCAAAATTACGAATTTTACTGCACGTGACCATCAAATGCACTCGTCTAAAGTTGGTAGCAGCCCCTAGGGATGTTTATTGGTAACAGTTAACGTCTAGCGCAAGTTTGCCAAAAACCATAAATGGAGAGAAAAGAAAACAAACCTTCCATCCTTCCTCAAACAAGCAGCGATGCATCCAGAATTCCAGATCTCGCGTTTTCAAAAAACCAATAAAAATTCTCTATAAACTTCCATTCCTTGATGTTTCTTTGACTTCACAAAATAGCTGACAAGACACCAGATGACCTTCAGAGCCTTTGTAGTATTTTCTTTCTTGACAACTGCATCTCGATGATACTTTGTTTCCGTTGGTTGAGTTCCTTTGAGCCTTCTCTGGAGAAACACTCGTTTTTTGCTCGTAGACTCATCAGGTTTGAAAACGTTGCAAACTTCGTGCTCCCGCAATGAAATCAGCAACACTCTGAACATTTCCCAGTCACTGAACGACATCTTCAACCACTGGAAAAAGAACATTTGACTTTGACTTAAAACATGTTTAAATTTAACCTTTTTCATCCACATTGCAGTAAAGCAGCACCTTTTTCATGATGTTATGCTCCTTGATCAATTCACTGTTCTCTGGGAGCACTGAATGGGTGGTTTCTTCAATTCTGTGCAATAACTTGCAGAGTCCTTTAGCGTTGAGCGACGACAACCGCCTTTTCGACATCTTAGGCTATGGGTATCATCCATCGATTCAGTCTCTTAATAATAAACTCTGGTAATGAAGTTGGAACTTGAAATACCACGAAACATTTCAAGGCTGGAATTCAAACAGTTTTCAGCTTACCTGCGTTTAAAAATTTCAAAAAGACCCATCAATTTGTTGCAAATCAACTCCAACTCTAAATAGCTTCAAATGAACTTCTTAACTTGTGTAATTTCTTTGCTACCATGCCCAGAAGAACGAGAAAGTAAACAGTAAAGAATTCTGGTAGTCTCTTGTGCAAGCAGGATCGTTGTTAATCATTTGTTGTACTCTGAAAATAAGTTTAGTAAATCATGAACATAACCTCAATGTGTGCTGTCAAAATATTCAAGTTAAGACATACGTTAAGATAGAGACACAATACCATTTTTAAATAATTAATAGAATCGTAACCAAGTCGTGAATGTTAAATCAGACTTCAGATTCTTACTCCTGAGGACAAAATTAATAAAAAGAGTATTTTCTTGCTTTAATTTTCATCGAAAAACTGCAAACCAAATAAAAGTTTCAAAAATTAATAAAAAATTAACGGAGCGTCGGATCGAAAAATCTTTGACGGATTCTTGTTCCTGAGGTCCAAATTGATGGAAAAAGTCGGTTTCAAAGAGATTTTATTTTTTGTCAAAATCGCCAAAATCCATGGGTTAACCCCTTTGAACTTTTTTTGGCGAAAAACACGAAAGTTTTCAGATCGACACGAAACTTTGCACATGGCATAATTCGACATTTCTACATCCATTTCTGGTCTCCGTTCCTCGCTATCTGTGAGATTTTTTGAGAAAATGCAAATTAAAAATTTCAAAATTCAATTTCCCGCGTCAAGCGATATGTCAACGAAGCATAGAATCTTGGACATGCGTCAACAGATCTGTCCTATCTTTAGTCCATAAATAATATTAAATAAAATATTAACAAAGTCGTAAATCTTAAATCAAAGTTTTGATTCGTTTTTCTGAGGTTAAAATTAACAAGTTAAGTAGTTTATTGTATTTATTTACACTGAAAAATGAATGCATAATGTGTGTATAATTGGTTGCCTACCTACATTGCAAATTTTAAGTAAACTTATAATTACGTTTTGAATCCGACTTTAGAGTACAGAATCTTGTTCCTGAAGTCTAAATTAATGAAAAAAAAATGTTTCAAGAGGGTTTCGATTAAATTTCAAATATCAGTCGCGAAGAAACCTGTTTAGTTTTCAACCAATCACACACAGCCCAAATAAGAACCGGCAAATTTAAAGAAATTTATTAATAACACAAACATTAACATGAATAAATTAATGAGTACAAAGTTTCTACTTAAAAACTACAACAGGACTGAGAAAGACGTTGAAAACCGCCTCGACTACACTCCTTACATTAAATCTCGCTTCTTTCGGTCTTTTGACCGTCGTTAAATTGTTGTTACTACAAGCGAGACAGCCGATTTCGTCTAACCCGACTTGTACCTTGAACCCCCCACCTCGTTGTTGAAAAGTGTCCCCCCTTAAAATCCCCGCTTGCACTTTCGTGGTGATTTCGAACGTGTACAAGTTGTACCTCTTGTCGATTTGATCGCGCTGTAAAACGAGCTGCACTCTTCGCGGACTGCTTGCGTGATCGAAGATGGTGCGAAAACTGTTCGAAACCGAGCGGATTTTAATATCGTTTTTCAGTTTTCTGGGTTGATTTCAGGAGGATTAGAACCGAGAAGACGACTTGGATGAAAGCCGTGAATTTCTTGTACCGTGTTTGGGCGGTGAGGACCACGAAGAGGCAGAGAGACTGAAGATGAGGCCGGTGAAAACGAAGAAGGGCTAAGCTTCCGCGGAGTCAACGTCACGTGCATCGGAAGTCGTGGAACTCTCGCTTCACCTGCAACATTTGGAACGTGACAACTTGTCACTAGCATCAGCACCACCAGCAGCTGCGTTTCTGACTTCGCCAAAAAGAAAAAGGCTAGGAACCATACCAACTTCAAGTACAAGATCTTAAGGGCTAGATGTGGGTGGAGAATCGACCTCTGGACGGACCAAAGGGATGTGATCCAAAGCCTTCAGATCAGGATGGGATTAACAATGGGTAAATGTCCGTGGGAATAATCCACCGTGGCCGATGGGTAAAATGATGTATAATAACGCAAGTTTACACCAAAAAACAAGCGAGATATCGATATGAGAAGTTTGGCATTGTTTTTTTAATCATGAATTTTCGCGAAAATTTGTTTCATAAAAATATTATAATCTTCTATAACTAGACATTTAACAATCGTAGATAATATATATTAAAGAGCCACTTTGGGGTGATAAAAAATGACATAATAATTAAGTAGAAGCGAAAATTGCAAACGATTTGAGCACTTGTTTAGAAATGATAAGACAACAACGCTCGAATTCTGTTTTCGTGTTTGACGATCATCGCCTTCAACTTTCTTATTTCGTCGGCGAATTCTGGCAACGTTTTCTCCTAAATCAACAAAATTAGTTTAAGAAAAACCACAAACCTAAACTTGTGTTTGGTTTTGAGTCTTCCCCGATTTCGAAGAGCTTCGACACAGAAATGATCGCTTTCGATTCCATCCTTGAGCGAAATCAACAGACTCTTCAGTCGACAGCGCGCGCGCGCGCGCGCCGCACTGTCACCCAAAGTATCTGGATAGTCCGGTCAGTCCGGAGTTGTTTAGCCTCTAAAACCTCGAGATTTCGCATCCTCTCTTCGGCATCATTCCTATGCCTGAGTTGAGTGTTGATGTAATATCACGCCTTCCACCATCTTCCTTCCTGCAAGAAGTGTAAAAAAGTTTCATCAAGAACATGTTTGTTTATCTCACCTGAAAAACTCTTCTTACTCTGTGCAGTCAATTGCTGTTTCTTCACGGCAAAGCTTTTAATTGCGCCTGCTTCTTGACCAACAGGAAAGACAACAAAGTTGTGTTAAGCTGCAACTAAGAGATTAAGGTGAGACCATGAATGGAGAGAAAAGAAAACAAACAAACCTTCCATCCTTCCTGAACAAACAGATCTCGCGTTTTCAAGAAACCAATAAATGATGTTTCCTTGACTTCACAAAATAGCTCACAAGACACCAGATGACCTTCAGAGCCTTTGTAGTACATATTTTCTTTCTTGACAACTGCATCTCGATGATGCTCTGTTTCCGTTGGTTGAGTTCCTTTGGCTCTTCTCTAGAGGAGAATACTCGTTTTCTGCTCGTAGACTCAACATTGCAAACTTCGTGCTCCCGCAATGCAATAAGGCAACACTTGAAACATCTCCCAGTCACTGAACGACATCTTCAACCACTGGAAAAAGAACATTTGACTTTGAATTTAACCTTTTTCATCCATATTGCAGTAAAGCAGCACCTTTTTCGTGATGGATCAATTCACTGTACTCTGGGAGCACTGAATGGGTGGTTTCTTCAATTCTGTGCAATAACTTGCAGAGTCCTTCAGCGTTGAGCGACGACAACCGCCTTTTCGACATCTTAGGCTATGGGTATCATCCATCGATTCAGTCTCTTTAATAATAAACTCTGGTAATGAAGTTGGAACCTGGAAATACCACGAAACATTTCAAGGCTGGAATTCAAACAGTTTTCAGCTTACCTGCGTTTAAAAATTTCAATAAAGACCCATCAATTTGTTGCAAATCAACTCCAACTCTAAATAGCTTCAAATGAACTTCTTAACTTGTGTAATTTCTTTGCTACCATGCCCAGAAGAACGAGAAAGTAAACAGTAAAGAATTCTGGTAGTCTCTTGTGCAAGCAGGATCGTTGTTAATCATTTGTTGTACTCTGAAAATAAGTTTAGTAAATCATGAACATAACCTCAATGTGTGCTGTCAAAATATTCAAGTTAAGACATACGTTAAGATAGAGACACAATACCATTTTTAAATAATTAATAGAATCGTAACCAAGTCGTGAATGTTAAATCAGACTTCAGATTCTTACTCCTGAGGACAAAATTAATAAAAAGAGTATTTTCTTGCTTTAATTTTCATCGAAAAACTGCAAACCAAATAAAAGTTTCAAAAATTAATAAAAAATTAACGGAGCGTCGGATCGAAAAATCTTTGACGGATTCTTGTTCCTGAGGTCCAAATTGATGGAAAAAGTCGGTTTCAAAGAGATTTTATTTTTTGTCAAAATCGCCAAAATCCATGGATTAACCCCTTTGAACTTTTTTTGGCGAAAAACACGAAAGTTTTCAGATCGACACGAAACTTTGCACATGGCATAATTTGACATTTCTACATCCATTTCTGGTCTCCGTTCCTCGCTATCTGTGAGATTTTTTGAGAAAATGCAAATTAAAAATTTTAAAATTCAATTTCCCGCGTCAAGCAATCTGTCAACGAAGCATAGAAGCTAGGACATGCGTCAACAGTCTTTAGTCCATAAATAATATTAAATAAAATATTAACAAAGTCGTAAATCTTAAATCAAAGTTTTGATTCGTTTTTCTGAGGTTAAAATTAACAAGTTAAGTAGTTTATTGTATTTATTTACACCGAAAAATGAATGCATAATGTGTGTATAATTGGTTGCCTATCTACATTGCAAATTTTAAGTAAACTTATAATTACGTTTTGAATCCGACTTTAGAGTACAGAATCTTGTTCCTGAAGTCTAAATTAATAAAAAAAATGTTTTAAGAAGGTTTCGATTAAATTTCAAATATCAGTCGCGAAGAAACCTGTTTAGTTTTCAACCAATCACACACAGCCCAAATAAGAACCGGCAAATTTAAAGAAATTTATTAATAACACGAACATTAACATGAATAAATTAATGAGTACAAAGTTTCTACTTAAAAACTACAACAGGACTTAGAAAGACGTTGAAAACCGCCTCGACTACACTCCTTACATTAAATCTCGCTTCTTTCGGTCTTTTGACCGCCGTTAAATTGTTGTTACTACAAGCGAGACAGCCGATTTCGTCTAACCCGACTTGTACCTTGAACCCCCCACCTCGTTGTTGAAAAGTGTCCCCCCTTAAAATCCCCGCTTGCACTTTCGTGGTGATTTCGAACGTGTACAAGTTGTACCTCTTGTCGATTTGATCGCGCTGTAAAACGAGCTGCACTCTTCGCGGACTGCTTGCGTGATCGAAGATGGTGCGAAAACTGTTCGAAACCGAGCGGATTTTAATATCGTTTTTCAGTTTTCTGGGTTGATTTCAGGAGGATTAGAACCGAGAAGACGACTTGGATGAAAGCCGTGAATTTCTTGTACCGTGTTTGGGCGGTGAGGACCACGAAGAGGCAGAGAGACTGAAGATGAGGCCGGTGAAAACGAAGAAGGGCTAAGCTTCCGCGGAGTCAACGTCACGTGCATCGGAAGTCGTGGAACTCTCGCTTCACCTGCAACATTTGGAACGTGACAACTTGTCACTAGCATCAGCACCACCAGCAGCTGCGTTTCTGACTTCGCCAAAAAGAAAAAGGCTAGGAACCATACCAACTTCAAGTACAAGATCTTAAGGGCTAGATGTGGGTGGAGAATCGACCTCTGGACGGACCAAAGGGATGTGATCCAAAGCCTTCAGATCAGGATGGGATTAACAATGGGTAAATGTCCGTGGGAATAATCCACCGTGGCCGATGGGTAAAATGATGTATAATAACGCAAGTTTACACCAAAAAACAAGCGAGATATCGATATGAAAAGTTTGGCATTGTTTTTTTAATCATGAATTTTCGCGAAAATTTGTTTCATAAAAATATTATAATCTTCTATAACTAGACATTTAACAATCGTAGATAATATATATTAAAGAGCCACTTTGGGGTGATAAAAAATGACATAATAATTAAGTAGAAGCGAAAATTGCAAACGATTTGAGCACTTGTTTAGAAATGATAAGACAACAACGCTCGAATTCTGTTTTCGTGTTTGACGATCATCGCCTTCAACTTTCTTATTTCGTCGGCGAATTCTGGCAACGTTTTCTCCTAAATCAACAAAATTAGTTTAAGAAAAACCACAAACCTAAACTTGTGTTTGGTTTTGAGTCTTCCCCGATTTCGAAGAGCTTCGACACAGAAATGATCGCTTTCGATTCCATCCTTGAGCGAAATCAACAGACTCTTCAGTCGACAGCGCGCGCGCGCGCGCGCCGCACTGTCACCCAAAGTATCTGGATAGTCCGGTCAGTCCGGAGTTGTTTAGCCTCTAAAACCTCGAGATTTCGCATCCTCTCTTCGGCATCATTCCTATGCCTGAGTTGAGTGTTGATGTAATATCACGCCTTCCACCATCTTCCTTCCTGCAAGAAGTGTAAAAAAGTTTCATCAAGAACATGTTTGTTTATCTCACCTGAAAAACTCTTCTTACTCTGTGCAGTCAATTGCTGTTTCTTCACGGCAAAGCTTTTAATTGCGCCTGCTTCTTGACCAACAGGAAAGACAACAAAGTTGTGTTAAGCTGCAACTAAGAGATTAAGGTGAGACCATGAATGGAGAGAAAAGAAAACAAACAAACCTTCCATCCTTCCTGAACAAACAGATCTCGCGTTTTCAAGAAACCAATAAATGATGTTTCCTTGACTTCACAAAATAGCTCACAAGACACCAGATGACCTTCAGAGCCTTTGTAGTACATATTTTCTTTCTTGACAACTGCATCTCGATGATGCTCTGTTTCCGTTGGTTGAGTTCCTTTGGCTCTTCTCTAGAGGAGAATACTCGTTTTCTGCTCGTAGACTCAACATTGCAAACTTCGTGCTCCCGCAATGCAATAAGGCAACACTTGAAACATCTCCCAGTCACTGAACGACATCTTCAACCACTGGAAAAAGAACATTTGACTTTGAATTTAACCTTTTTCATCCATATTGCAGTAAAGCAGCACCTTTTTCGTGATGGATCAATTCACTGTACTCTGGGAGCACTGAATGGGTGGTTTCTTCAATTCTGTGCAATAACTTGCAGAGTCCTTCAGCGTTGAGCGACGACAACCGCCTTTTCGACATCTTAGGCTATGGGTATCATCCATCGATTCAGTCTCTTTAATAATAAACTCTGGTAATGAAGTTGGAACCTGGAAATACCACGAAACATTTCAAGGCTGGAATTCAAACAGTTTTCAGCTTACCTGCGTTTAAAAATTTCAATAAAGACCCATCAATTTGTTGCAAATCAACTCCAACTCTAAATAGCTTCAAATGAACTTCTTAACTTGTGTAATTTCTTTGCTACCATGCCCAGAAGAACGAGAAAGTAAACAGTAAAGAATTCTGGTAGTTTCTTGTTAAATCATGAACATAACCTCAATGTGTGCTGTCATAATAGTCAAGTTAAGACATACGTTAAGATAGAGACACAATAATTTTTAATAATTAATAGAATCGTAACCAAGTCGTGAATGTTAAATCAGACTTTAGATTCTTACTCCTGAGGACAAAATTAATAAAAAGAGTATTTTCTTGCTTTAATTTTCATCGAAAAACTGCAAACCAAATAAAAGTTTGAAAAATTAATAAAACATTAACGGAGCGTCTGATCGAAAAATCTTTGACGGATTCTTGTTCCTGAGGTCCAAATTGATGGAAAAAGTCGGTTTCAAAGAGATTTTATTTTTTGTCGAAATCGCCAAAAATCCATGATGTTTAGTCTTTGAACTTTTTTTGGCGAAAAACGCGAAAGTTCGCAGATCGACACGAAACTATGCACATGGCATAATTTGACATTTCCACATCCATTTTTGGTCTCCGTTCCTCGCTATCTGCAAGATTTTTTGAGAAAATGCAAATTAAAAATTTTAAAATTCAATTTCCCGCGTCAAGCAATCTGTCAACGAAGCATAGAAGCTAGGACATGCGTCAACAGTCTTTAGTCCATAAATAATATTAAATAAAATATTAACAAAGTCGTAAATCTTAAATCAAAGTTCAGATTCGTTTTTCTGAGGTTAAAATTAACAAGTTAAGTAGTTTATTGTATTTATTTACACCGAAAAGTGAGAGAAGTTTTTCCATAAAAGCCACCTAGCGGAATAACGCCGAAGTTGATAGTTCACGCCTCCTCTCACCAGAGGGCTAAACTTTTGTTTTTAAAACTTACAATTTTTGAATCAAAACCATTTGCAGGAATAAGGAAGAATGATAAAAAACAATACCCTCAAATTAAACTAAAGGAGTATTAATAAAATAAAAAAACACAAACTCGACACTCTCCCTCCTTCTTGCAAAAAGTGTGAAAAAGTTTCATTAGGAACATGTTTGTTGGCTTACCTAAAAAAGACGAGGGAAACAATCTGAAATGGACGAAGCTATCCATTCTTAATTAATGGTAATTGATTATTGCTCTAATTCCAACTGATCCAAGAGCCAAGAGCCAAGGTTAGTCCTTCGCAAGTGGCGCTTCCTCAAAAATATCTCATTTAACGACTTCTTCAATTCTTGTAGATCATTGTTGTTTTTATATGCTGATGTAACCGCAGCCAGCTTGTCGGACATTTCAGTGCTCATTTCTTTTTCCGACTAAAACAAACCAAATAGTTTTAGGTGTTCATCTTCCTCTGATACTACAAAAGCCATGACATCATAAAGACACTAAATTTAAATCCCAAATTTGCAATCTGCGTAAAATTCTGCGTTCACTGATGTATAATAACTCAAGTTTACTCTAAAAAATAAGCGAGATATCGATATGAGAAGTTTGGCCATAGTTTTAGTCATGAATTTTTGCGAAAATTTGCAAATTTCGACTTTTGGAAAATCTAAAAACGATTTCTTATGTAAAAAATCGCGAGAAAAACGATGCCGCAAACCGCATTCCAATATCTGAAATAGTTTTCGAGATATCGAGCATGAATTGTTTGGAACCTTCAAAAATTTGGCCATCTGGCGACAACCGAAAAATTCAAACGGCCATAACTCAGTTATTTGTTGTCGGATCTGAATTTAAATTCCAGATTTGGATTCAGCGTGAGATTCTGCGTAAAATGAGTCAAAATTTATTGAGTTTACCTACGAAATAAAGAAAGCATTGACCAAAAACTGTTTGGAAGTGGTCATTTTGGGGTGATTTTCAATCAAGGTTTTCAAAATGAAAATGACGTTTAATAGCATTGAATTATATATCAGTCGAAAGAGGAGCTCAAAATCTATCCACTGGCCCAATTTGAGATCGATCAAACAAACGGTTTACGAGTTATGGTCAAAAATAAAAAAATTGAAAAATTTTCATCGTTTGAGTCGCAATTTTTTTTCGCGAAAAATCGACTATCAAATTTTCGACTTTTAAGCACTTTTTCTGACGTAAAATGAGCCGAGAAAAACGATGGCGCAAACCGCATCTCAATATCTCTAATAGTTTCGGAGATATTTAACTTTGAAAATTGGGAAAAATGAGAAAAAATGAAAATCAACTATCCGAAATTTTGATCGGCCATAACTCAGTTATTTGTTGTCGGATCTGAATTTAAATCCCAGATTTGGAATCTGCGTAAAATTCTGCGTTCACTGATGTATAATAACTCAAGTTTACTCTAAAAAATAAGCGAGATATCGATATGAGAAGTTTGGCCATAGTTTTAGTCATGAATTTTTGCGAAAATTTGCAAATTTCGACTTTTGGAAAATCTAAAAACGATTTCTTATGTAAAAAATCGCGAGAAAAACGATGCCGCAAACCGCATTCCAATATCTGAAATAGTTTTCGAGATATCGAGCATGAATTGTTTGGAACCTTCAAAAATTTGGCCATCTGGCGACAACCGAAAAATTCAAACGGCCATAACTCAGTTATTTGTTGTCGGATCTGAATTTAAATTCCAGATTTGGATTCAGCGTGAGATTCTGCGTAAAATGAGTCAAAATTTATTGAGTTTACCTACGAAATAAAGAAAGCATTGACCAAAAACTGTTTGGAAGTGGTCATTTTGGGGTGATTTTCAATCAATGTTTTCAAAATGAAAATGACGTTTAATAGCATTGAATTATATATCAGTCGAAAGAGGAGCTCAAAATCTATCCACTGGCCCAATTTGAGATCGATCAAACAAACGGTTTACGAGTTATGGTCAAAAATAAAAAAATTGAAAAATTTTCATCGTTTGAGTCGCAATTTTTTTTCGCGAAAAATCGACTATCAAATTTTCGACTTTTAAGCACTTTTTCTGACGTAAAATGAGCCGAGAAAAACGATGGCGCAAACCGCATCTCAATATCTCTAATAGTTTCGGAGATATTTAACTTTGAAAATTGGGAAAAATGAGAAAAAATGAAAATCAACTATCCGAAATTTTGATCGGCCATAACTCAGTTATTTGTTGTCGGATCTGAATTTAAATCCCAGATTTGGAATCTGCGTAAAATTCTGCGTTCACTGATGTATAATAACTCAAGTTTACTCTAAAAAATAAGCGAGATATCGATATGAGAAGTTTGGCCATAGTTTTAGTCATGAATTTTTGCGAAAATTTGCAAATTTCGACTTTTGGAAAATCTAAAAACGATTTCTTATGTAAAAAATCGCGAGAAAAACGATGCCGCAAACCGCATTCCAATATCTGAAATAGTTTTCGAGATATCGAGCATGAATTGTTTGGAACCTTCAAAAATTTGGCCATCTGGCGACAACCGAAAAATTCAAACGGCCATAACTCAGTTATTTGTTGTCGGATCTGAATTTAAATTCCAGATTTGGATTCAGCGTGAGATTCTGCGTAAAATGAGTCAAAATTTATTGAGTTTACCTACGAAATAAAGAAAGCATTGACCAAAAACTGTTTGGAAGTGGTCATTTTGGGGTGATTTTCAATCAATGTTTTCAAAATGAAAATGACGTTTAATAGCATTGAATTATATATCAGTCGAAAGAGGAGCTCAAAATCTATCCACTGGCCCAATTTGAGATCGATCAAACAAACGGTTTACGAGTTATGGTCAAAAATAAAAAAATTGAAAAATTTTCATCGTTTGAGTCGCAATTTTTTTTCGCGAAAAATCGACTATCGAATTTTCGACTTTTAAGCACTTTTTCTGACGTAAAATGAGCCGAAAAAAACGATGGCGCAAACCGCATCTCAATATCTCTAATAGTTTCCGAGATATTTAACTTTGAAAATTGGGAAAAATGAGAAAAAATGAAAATCAACTATCCGAAACTTTGATCGGCCATAACTCCGTTATTTGTTGTCGGATCTGAATTTAAATCCCAGATTTGGAATTTGCGTAAAATTCTGCGTTCACTGATGTATAATAACTCGAGTTTACTCTAAAAAATAAGCGAGATATCGATATGAGAAGTTTGGCCATAGTTTTAGTCATGAATTTTTGCGAAAATTTGCAAATTTCGACTTTTGGAAAATCTAAAAACGATTTCTTATGTAAAAAATCGCGAGAAAAACGATGCCGCAAACCGCATTCCAATATCTGAAATAGTTTTCGAGATATCGAGCATGAATTGTTTGGAACCTTCAAAAATTTGGCCATCTGGCGACAACCCAAAAATTCAAACGGCCATAACTCAGTTATTTGTTGTCGGATCTGAATTTAAATTCCAGATTTGGATTCAGCGTGAGATTCTGCGTAAAATGAGTCAAAATTTATTGAGTTTACCTACGAAATAAAGAAAGCATTGACCAAAAACTGTTTGGAAGTGGTCATTTTGGGGTGATTTTCAATCACTATTTTTAATGTAAAAACGACGTTTAATACCTTTGTATTATATATCATTCGAAAGAGGAGCTCAAAATCTATCCACTGGCCCAATTTGAGATCGACCAAACAAACGGTTTACGAGTTATGGTCAAAAATAAAAAAAAATAAAAATTTTCATCGTTTGAGTCGCAATTTTTTTTCGCGAAAAATCGACTATCGAATTTTCGACTTTTAAGCACTTTTTCTAACGTAAAATGAGCCGAGAAAAACGATGGCGCAAACCGCATCTCAATATCTCTAATAGTTTCCGAGATATTTAACTTTGAAAATTGGGAAAAATGAGAAAAAATGAAAATCAACTATCCGAAACTTTGATCGGCCATAACTCAGTTATTTGTTGTCGGATCTGAATTTAAATCCCAGATTTGGAATCTGCGTAAAATTCTGCGTTCACTGATGTAAATAACTCGAGTTTACTCTAAAAAATAAGCGAGATATCGATATGAGAAGTTTGGCCATAGTTTTAGTCATGAATTTTTGCGAAAATTTGCAAATTTCGACTTTTGGAAAATCTAAAAACGATTTCTTATGTAAAAAATCGCGAGAAAAACGATGCCGCAAACCGCATTCCAATATCTGAAATAGTTTTCGAGATATCGAGCATGAATTGTTTGGAACCTTCAAAAATTTGGCCATCTGGCGACAACCCAAAAATTCAAACGGCCATAACTCAGTTAATTGTTGTCGGATCTGAATTTAAATTCCAGATTTGGATTCAGCGTGAGATTCTGCGTAAAATGAGTCGAAATTTATTGAGTTTACCTAAGAAATAAAGAAAGCATTGACCAAAAACTGTTTGGAAGTGGTCATTTTGGGGTGATTTTCAATCAATGTTTTCAAAATGAAAATGACGTTTAATAGCATTGAATTATATATCAGTCGAAAGAGGAGCTCAAAATCTATCTCCTGGCCCAATTTGAGATCGATCAAACAAACGGTTTAGGAGTTATGCCCAAAAATAAAAAAAAATAAAAATTTTCATCGTTTGAGTCGCAATTTTTTTTCGCGAAAAATCGACTATCGAATTTTGGGCTTTTAAGCACTTTTTCTAACGTAAAATGAGCCGAGAAAAACGATGGCGCAAACCGCATCTCAATATCTCTAATAGTTTCCGAGATATTTAACTTTGAAAATTGGGAAAAATGCGAAAAAATGAAAATCAACTATCCGAAACTTTGATCGGCCATAACTCAGTTATTTGTTGTCGAATCTGAATTTAAATCCCAGATTTGGAATCTGCGTAAAATTCTGCGTTCACTGATGTATAATAACTCGAGTTTACTCTAAAAAATAAGCGAGATATCGATATGAGAAGTTTGGCCATAGTTTTAGTCATGAATTTTTGCGAAAATTTGCTTATTTCGACTTTTGGAAAATCTAAAAACGATTTCTTATGTAAAAAATCGCGAGAAAAACGATGCCGCAAACCGCATTCCAATATCTGAAATAGTTTTCGAGATATCGAGCATGAATTGTTTGGAACCTTCAAAAATTTGGCCATCGGGCGACAACCCAAAAATTCAAACGGCCATAACTCAGTTAATTGTTGTCGGATCTGAATTTAAATTCCAGATTTGGATTCAGCGTGAGATTCTGCGTAAAATGAGTCGAAATTTATTGAGTTTACCTAAGAAATAAAGAAAGCATTGACCAAAAACTGTTTGGAAGTGGTCATTTTGGGGTGATTTTCAATCAATGTTTTCAAAATGAAAATGACGTTTAATAGCATTGAATTATATATCAGTCGAAAGAGGAGCTCAAAATCTATCTACTGGCTCAATTTGAGATCGATCAAACAAACGGTTTAGGAGTTATGCCCAAAAATAAAAAAAAATAAAAATTTTCATCGTTTGAGTCGCAATTTTTTTTCGCGAAAAATCGACTATCGAATTTTGGGCTTTTAAGCACTTTTTCTAACGTAAAATGAGCCGAGAAAAACGATGGCGCAAACCGCATCTCAATATCTCTAATAGTTTCCGAGATATTTAACTTTGAAAATTGGGAAAAATGCGAAAAAATGAAAATCAACTATCCGAAACTTTGATCGGCCATAACTCAGTTATTTGTTGTCGGATCTGAATTTAAATCCCAGATTTGGAATCTGCGTAAAATTCTGCGTTCACTGATGTATAATAACTCGAGTTTACTCTAAAAAATAAGCGAGATATCGATATGAGAAGTTTGGCCATAGTTTTAGTCATGAATTTTTGCGAAAATTTGCTTATTTCGACTTTTGGAAAATCTAAAAACGATTTCTTATGTAAAAAATCGCGAGAAAAACGATGCCGCAAACCGCATTCCAATATCTGAAATAGTTTTCGAGATATCGAGCATGAATTGTTTGGAACCTTCAAAAATTTGGCCATCTGGCGACAACCGAAAAATTCAAACGGCCATAACTCAGTTATTTGTTGTCGGATCTGAATTTAAATTCCAGATTTGGATTCAGCGTGAGATTCTGCGTAAAATGAGTCAAAATTTATTGAGTTTACCTACGAAATAAAGAAAGCATTGACCAAAAACTGTTTGGAAGTGGTCATTTTGGGGTGATTTTCAATCAATGTTTTCAAAATGAAAATGACGTTTAATAGCATTGAATTATATATCAGTCGAAAGAGGAGCTCAAAATCTATCCACTGGCCCAATTTGAGATCGATCAAACAAACGGTTTACGAGTTATGGTCAAAAATAAAAAAAAATAAAAATTTTCATCGTTTGAGTCGCAATTTTTTTTCGCGAAAAATCGACTATCGAATTTTGGGCTTTTAAGCACTTTTTCTAACGTAAAATGAGCCGAGAAAAACGATGGCGCAAACCGCATCTCAATATCTCTAATAGTTTCCGAGATATTTAACTTTGAAAATTGGGAAAAATGAGAAAAAAATGAAAATCAACTATCCGAAACTTTGATCGGCCATAACTCGGTTATTTGTTGTCGGATCTGAATTTAAATCCCAGATTTGGAATCTGCGTAAAATTCTGCGTTCACTGATGTATAATAACTCGAGTTTACTCTAAAAAATAAGCGAGATATCGATATGAGAAGTTTGGCCATAGTTTTAGTCATGAATTTTTGCGAAAATTTGCAAATTTCGACTTTTGGAAAATCTAAAAACGATTTCTTATGTAAAAAATCGCGAGAAAAACGATGCCGCAAACCGCATTCCAATATCTGAAATAGTTTTCGAGATATCGAGCATGAATTGTTTGGAACCTTCAAAAATTTGACCATCTGGCGACAACCCAAAAATTCAAACGGCCATAACTCAGTTATTTGTTGTCGGATCTGAATTTAAATTCCAGATTTGGATTCAGCGTGAGATTCTGCGTAAAATGAGTCAAAATTTATTGAGTTTACCTACGAAATAAAGAAAGCATTGACCAAAAACTGTTTGGAAGTGGTCATTTTGGGGTGATTTTCAATCAATGTTTTCAAAATGAAAATGACGTTTAATAGCATTGAATTATATATCAGTCGAAAGAGGAGCTCAAAATCTATCCACTGGCCCAATTTGAGATCGATCAAACAAACGGTTTACGAGTTATGGTCAAAAATAAAAAAATTGAAAAATTTTCATCGTTTGAGTCGCAATTTTTTTTCGCGAAAAATCGACTATCAAATTTTCGACTTTTAAGCACTTTTTCTGACGTAAAATGAGCCGAGAAAAACGATGGCGCAAACCGCATCTCAATATCTCTAATAGTTTCCGAGATATTTAACTTTGAAAATTGGGAAAAATGAGAAAAAATGAAAATCAACTATCCGAAATTTTGATCAGCCATAACTCAGTTATTTGTTGTCGGATCTGAATTTAAATCCCAGATTTGGAATCTGCGTAAAGTTCTGCGTTCAACGATGTATAATAACTCGAGTTTACTCTAAAAAATAAGCGAGATATCGATATGAGAAGTTTGGCCATAGTTTTAGTCATGAATTTTTGCGAAAATTTGCAAATTTCGACTTTTGGAAAATCTAAAAACGATTTCTTATGTAAAAAATCGCGAGAAAAACGATGCCGCAAACCGCATTCCAATATCTGAAATAGTTTTCGAGATATCGAGCATGAATTGTTTGGAACCTTCAAAAATTTGGCCATCTGGCGACAACCCAAAAATTCAAACGGCCATAACTCAGTTATTTGTTGTCGGATATGAATTTAAATTCCAGATTTGGATTCAGCGTGAGATTCTGCGTAAAATGAGTCAAAATTTATTGAGTTTACCCAAGAAATAAAGAAAGCATTGACCAAAAACTGTTTGGAAGTGGTCATTTTGGGGTGATTTTCAATCACTATTTTTAATGTAAAAACGACGTTTAATACCTTTGTATTATATATCATTCGAAAGAGGAGCTCGAAATCTATCCACTGGCCCAATTTGAGATCGATCAAACAAACGGTTTACGAGTTATGGTCAAAAATAAAAAAAAATAAAAATTTTCATCGTTTGAGTCGCAATTTTTTTTCGCGAAAAATCGACTATCGAATTTTGGGCTTTTAAGCACTTTTTCTAACGTAAAATGAGCCGAGAAAAACGATGGCGCAAACCGCATCTCAATATCTCTAATAGTTTCCGAGATATTTAACTTTGAAAATTGGGAAAAATGAGAAAAAATGAAAATCAACTATCCGAAACTTTGATCGGCCATAACTCGGTTATTTGTTGTCGGATCTGAATTTAAATCCCAGATTTGGAATCTGCGTAAAATTCTGCGTTCACTGATGTATAATAACTCGAGTTTACTCTAAAAAATAAGCGAGATATCGATATGAGAAGTTTGGCCATAGTTTTAGTCATGAATTTTTGCGAAAATTTGCAAATTTCGACTTTTGGAAAATCTAAAAACGATTTCTTATGTAAAAAATCGCGAGAAAAACGATGCCGCAAACCGCATTCCAATATCTGAAATAGTTTTCGAGATATCGAGCATGAATTGTTTGGAACCTTCAAAAATTTGACCATCTGGCGACAACCCAAAAATTCAAACGGCCATAACTCAGTTATTTGTTGTCGGATCTGAATTTAAATTCCAGATTTGGATTCAGCGTGAGATTCTGCGTAAAATGAGTCAAAATTTATTGAGTTTACCTACGAAATAAAGAAAGCATTGACCAAAAACTGTTTGGAAGTGGTCATTTTGGGGTGATTTTCAATCAATGTTTTCAAAATGAAAATGACGTTTAATAGCATTGAATTATATATCAGTCGAAAGAGGAGCTCAAAATCTATCCACTGGCCCAATTTGAGATCGATCAAACAAACGGTTTACGAGTTATGGTCAAAAATAAAAAAATTGAAAAATTTTCATCGTTTGAGTCGCAATTTTTTTTCGCGAAAAATCGACTATCAAATTTTCGACTTTTAAGCACTTTTTCTGACGTAAAATGAGCCGAGAAAAACGATGGCGCAAACCGCATCTCAATATCTCTAATAGTTTCCGAGATATTTAACTTTGAAAATTGGGAAAAATGAGAAAAAATGAAAATCAACTATCCGAAATTTTGATCAGCCATAACTCAGTTATTTGTTGTCGGATCTGAATTTAAATCCCAGATTTGGAATCTGCGTAAAGTTCTGCGTTCAACGATGTATAATAACTCGAGTTTACTCTAAAAAATAAGCGAGATATCGATATGAGAAGTTTGGCCATAGTTTTAGTCATGAATTTTTGCGAAAATTTGCAAATTTCGACTTTTGGAAAATCTAAAAACGATTTCTTATGTAAAAAATCGCGAGAAAAACGATGCCGCAAACCGCATTCCAATATCTGAAATAGTTTTCGAGATATCGAGCATGAATTGTTTGGAACCTTCAAAAATTTGGCCATCTGGCGACAACCCAAAAATTCAAACGGCCATAACTCAGTTATTTGTTGTCGGATATGAATTTAAATTCCAGATTTGGATTCAGCGTGAGATTCTGCGTAAAATGAGTCAAAATTTATTGAGTTTACCCAAGAAATAAAGAAAGCATTGACCAAAAACTGTTTGGAAGTGGTCATTTTGGGGTGATTTTCAATCACTATTTTTAATGTAAAAACGACGTTTAATACCTTTGTATTATATATCATTCGAAAGAGGAGCTCGAAATCTATCTACTGGCTCAATTTGAGATCGATCAAACAAACGGTTTAGGAGTTATGGCCAAAAATAAAAAAAAATAAAAATTTTCATCGTTTGAGTCGCAATTTTTTTTCGCGAAAAATCGACCATCGAATTTTGGGCTTTTAAGCACTTTTTCTAACGTAAAATGAGCCGAGAAAAACGATGGCGCAAACCGCATCTCAATATCTCTAATAGTTTCCGAGATATTTAACTTTGAAAATTGGGAAAAATGAGAAAAAATGAAAATCAACTATCCGAAACTTTGATCGGCCATAACTCGGTTATTTGTTGTCGGATCTGAATTTAAATCCCAGATTTGGAATCTGCGTAAAATTCTGCGTTCACTGATGTATAATAACTCGAGTTTACTCTAAAAAATAAGCGAGATATCGATATGAGAAGTTTGGCCATAGTTTTAGTCATGAATTTTTGCAAAAATTTGCAAATTTCGACTTTTGGAAAATCTAAAAACGATTTCTTATGTAAAAAATCGCGAGAAAAACGATGCCGCAAACCGCATTCCAATATCTGAAATAGTTTTCGAGATATCGAGCATGAATTGTTTGGAACCTTCAAAAATTTGGCCATCTGGCGACAACCGAAAAATTCAAACGGCCATAACTCAGTTATTTGTTGTCGGATCTGAATTTAAATTCCAGATTTGGATTCAGCGTGAGATTCTGCGTAAAATGAGTCAAAATTTATTGAGTTTACCTACGAAATAAAGAAAGCATTGACCAAAAACTGTTTGGAAGTGGTCATTTTGGGGTGATTTTCAATCACTATTTTTAATGTAAAAACGACGTTTAATTTCGACTTTTGGAAAATCTAAAAACGATTTCTTATGTAAAAAATCGCGAGAAAAACGATGCCGCAAACCGCATTCCAAAATTACGAATTTTACTGCACGTGACCATCAAATGCACTCGTCTAAAGTTGGTAGCAGCCCCTAGGGATGTTTATTGGTAACAGTTAACGTCTAGCGCAAGTTTGCCAAAAACCATAAATGGAGAGAAAAGAAAACAAACCTTCCATCCTTCCTCAAACAAGCAGCGATGCATCCAGAATTCCAGATCTCGCGTTTTCAAAAAACCAATAAAAATTCTCTATAAACTTCCATTCCTTGATGTTTCTTTGACTTCACAAAATAGCTGACAAGACACCAGATGACCTTCAGAGCCTTTGTAGTATTTTCTTTCTTGACAACTGCATCTCGATGATACTTTGTTTCCGTTGGTTGAGTTCCTTTGAGCCTTCTCTGGAGAAACACTCGTTTTTTGCTCGTAGACTCATCAGGTTTGAAAACGTTGCAAACTTCGTGCTCCCGCAATGAAATCAGCAACACTCTGAACATTTCCCAGTCACTGAACGACATCTTCAACCACTGGAAAAAGAACATTTGACTTTGACTTAAAACATGTTTAAATTTAACCTTTTTCATCCACATTGCAGTAAAGCAGCACCTTTTTCATGATGTTATGCTCCTTGATCAATTCACTGTTCTCTGGGAGCACTGAATGGGTGGTTTCTTCAATTCTGTGCAATAACTTGCAGAGTCCTTTAGCGTTGAGCGACGACAACCGCCTTTTCGACATCTTAGGCTATGGGTATCATCCATCGATTCAGTCTCTTAATAATAAACTCTGGTAATGAAGTTGGAACTTGAAATACCACGAAACATTTCAAGGCTGGAATTCAAACAGTTTTCAGCTTACCTGCGTTTAAAAATTTCAAAAAGACCCATCAATTTGTTGCAAATCAACTCCAACTCTAAATAGCTTCAAATGAACTTCTTAACTTGTGTAATTTCTTTGCTACCATGCCCAGAAGAACGAGAAAGTAAACAGTAAAGAATTCTGGTAGTCTCTTGTGCAAGCAGGATCGTTGTTAATCATTTGTTGTACTCTGAAAATAAGTTTAGTAAATCATGAACATAACCTCAATGTGTGCTGTCAAAATATTCAAGTTAAGACATACGTTAAGATAGAGACACAATACCATTTTTAAATAATTAATAGAATCGTAACCAAGTCGTGAATGTTAAATCAGACTTCAGATTCTTACTCCTGAGGACAAAATTAATAAAAAGAGTATTTTCTTGCTTTAATTTTCATCGAAAAACTGCAAACCAAATAAAAGTTTCAAAAATTAATAAAAAATTAACGGAGCGTCGGATCGAAAAATCTTTGACGGATTCTTGTTCCTGAGGTCCAAATTGATGGAAAAAGTCGGTTTCAAAGAGATTTTATTTTTTGTCAAAATCGCCAAAATCCATGGGTTAACCCCTTTGAACTTTTTTTGGCGAAAAACACGAAAGTTTTCAGATCGACACGAAACTTTGCACATGGCATAATTCGACATTTCTACATCCATTTCTGGTCTCCGTTCCTCGCTATCTGTGAGATTTTTTGAGAAAATGCAAATTAAAAATTTCAAAATTCAATTTCCCGCGTCAAGCGATATGTCAACGAAGCATAGAATCTTGGACATGCGTCAACAGATCTGTCCTATCTTTAGTCCATAAATAATATTAAATAAAATATTAACAAAGTCGTAAATCTTAAATCAAAGTTTTGATTCGTTTTTCTGAGGTTAAAATTAACAAGTTAAGTAGTTTATTGTATTTATTTACACTGAAAAATGAATGCATAATGTGTGTATAATTGGTTGCCTACCTACATTGCAAATTTTAAGTAAACTTATAATTACGTTTTGAATCCGACTTTAGAGTACAGAATCTTGTTCCTGAAGTCTAAATTAATGAAAAAAAAATGTTTCAAGAGGGTTTCGATTAAATTTCAAATATCAGTCGCGAAGAAACCTGTTTAGTTTTCAACCAATCACACACAGCCCAAATAAGAACCGGCAAATTTAAAGAAATTTATTAATAACACAAACATTAACATGAATAAATTAATGAGTACAAAGTTTCTACTTAAAAACTACAACAGGACTGAGAAAGACGTTGAAAACCGCCTCGACTACACTCCTTACATTAAATCTCGCTTCTTTCGGTCTTTTGACCGTCGTTAAATTGTTGTTACTACAAGCGAGACAGCCGATTTCGTCTAACCCGACTTGTACCTTGAACCCCCCACCTCGTTGTTGAAAAGTGTCCCCCCTTAAAATCCCCGCTTGCACTTTCGTGGTGATTTCGAACGTGTACAAGTTGTACCTCTTGTCGATTTGATCGCGCTGTAAAACGAGCTGCACTCTTCGCGGACTGCTTGCGTGATCGAAGATGGTGCGAAAACTGTTCGAAACCGAGCGGATTTTAATATCGTTTTTCAGTTTTCTGGGTTGATTTCAGGAGGATTAGAACCGAGAAGACGACTTGGATGAAAGCCGTGAATTTCTTGTACCGTGTTTGGGCGGTGAGGACCACGAAGAGGCAGAGAGACTGAAGATGAGGCCGGTGAAAACGAAGAAGGGCTAAGCTTCCGCGGAGTCAACGTCACGTGCATCGGAAGTCGTGGAACTCTCGCTTCACCTGCAACATTTGGAACGTGACAACTTGTCACTAGCATCAGCACCACCAGCAGCTGCGTTTCTGACTTCGCCAAAAAGAAAAAGGCTAGGAACCATACCAACTTCAAGTACAAGATCTTAAGGGCTAGATGTGGGTGGAGAATCGACCTCTGGACGGACCAAAGGGATGTGATCCAAAGCCTTCAGATCAGGATGGGATTAACAATGGGTAAATGTCCGTGGGAATAATCCACCGTGGCCGATGGGTAAAATGATGTATAATAACGCAAGTTTACACCAAAAAACAAGCGAGATATCGATATGAGAAGTTTGGCATTGTTTTTTTAATCATGAATTTTCGCGAAAATTTGTTTCATAAAAATATTATAATCTTCTATAACTAGACATTTAACAATCGTAGATAATATATATTAAAGAGCCACTTTGGGGTGATAAAAAATGACATAATAATTAAGTAGAAGCGAAAATTGCAAACGATTTGAGCACTTGTTTAGAAATGATAAGACAACAACGCTCGAATTCTGTTTTCGTGTTTGACGATCATCGCCTTCAACTTTCTTATTTCGTCGGCGAATTCTGGCAACGTTTTCTCCTAAATCAACAAAATTAGTTTAAGAAAAACCACAAACCTAAACTTGTGTTTGGTTTTGAGTCTTCCCCGATTTCGAAGAGCTTCGACACAGAAATGATCGCTTTCGATTCCATCCTTGAGCGAAATCAACAGACTCTTCAGTCGACAGCGCGCGCGCGCGCGCGCCGCACTGTCACCCAAAGTATCTGGATAGTCCGGTCAGTCCGGAGTTGTTTAGCCTCTAAAACCTCGAGATTTCGCATCCTCTCTTCGGCATCATTCCTATGCCTGAGTTGAGTGTTGATGTAATATCACGCCTTCCACCATCTTCCTTCCTGCAAGAAGTGTAAAAAAGTTTCATCAAGAACATGTTTGTTTATCTCACCTGAAAAACTCTTCTTACTCTGTGCAGTCAATTGCTGTTTCTTCACGGCAAAGCTTTTAATTGCGCCTGCTTCTTGACCAACAGGAAAGACAACAAAGTTGTGTTAAGCTGCAACTAAGAGATTAAGGTGAGACCATGAATGGAGAGAAAAGAAAACAAACAAACCTTCCATCCTTCCTGAACAAACAGATCTCGCGTTTTCAAGAAACCAATAAATGATGTTTCCTTGACTTCACAAAATAGCTCACAAGACACCAGATGACCTTCAGAGCCTTTGTAGTACATATTTTCTTTCTTGACAACTGCATCTCGATGATGCTCTGTTTCCGTTGGTTGAGTTCCTTTGGCTCTTCTCTAGAGGAGAATACTCGTTTTCTGCTCGTAGACTCAACATTGCAAACTTCGTGCTCCCGCAATGCAATAAGGCAACACTTGAAACATCTCCCAGTCACTGAACGACATCTTCAACCACTGGAAAAAGAACATTTGACTTTGAATTTAACCTTTTTCATCCATATTGCAGTAAAGCAGCACCTTTTTCGTGATGGATCAATTCACTGTACTCTGGGAGCACTGAATGGGTGGTTTCTTCAATTCTGTGCAATAACTTGCAGAGTCCTTCAGCGTTGAGCGACGACAACCGCCTTTTCGACATCTTAGGCTATGGGTATCATCCATCGATTCAGTCTCTTTAATAATAAACTCTGGTAATGAAGTTGGAACCTGGAAATACCACGAAACATTTCAAGGCTGGAATTCAAACAGTTTTCAGCTTACCTGCGTTTAAAAATTTCAATAAAGACCCATCAATTTGTTGCAAATCAACTCCAACTCTAAATAGCTTCAAATGAACTTCTTAACTTGTGTAATTTCTTTGCTACCATGCCCAGAAGAACGAGAAAGTAAACAGTAAAGAATTCTGGTAGTCTCTTGTGCAAGCAGGATCGTTGTTAATCATTTGTTGTACTCTGAAAATAAGTTTAGTAAATCATGAACATAACCTCAATGTGTGCTGTCAAAATATTCAAGTTAAGACATACGTTAAGATAGAGACACAATACCATTTTTAAATAATTAATAGAATCGTAACCAAGTCGTGAATGTTAAATCAGACTTCAGATTCTTACTCCTGAGGACAAAATTAATAAAAAGAGTATTTTCTTGCTTTAATTTTCATCGAAAAACTGCAAACCAAATAAAAGTTTCAAAAATTAATAAAAAATTAACGGAGCGTCGGATCGAAAAATCTTTGACGGATTCTTGTTCCTGAGGTCCAAATTGATGGAAAAAGTCGGTTTCAAAGAGATTTTATTTTTTGTCAAAATCGCCAAAATCCATGGATTAACCCCTTTGAACTTTTTTTGGCGAAAAACACGAAAGTTTTCAGATCGACACGAAACTTTGCACATGGCATAATTTGACATTTCTACATCCATTTCTGGTCTCCGTTCCTCGCTATCTGTGAGATTTTTTGAGAAAATGCAAATTAAAAATTTTAAAATTCAATTTCCCGCGTCAAGCAATCTGTCAACGAAGCATAGAAGCTAGGACATGCGTCAACAGTCTTTAGTCCATAAATAATATTAAATAAAATATTAACAAAGTCGTAAATCTTAAATCAAAGTTTTGATTCGTTTTTCTGAGGTTAAAATTAACAAGTTAAGTAGTTTATTGTATTTATTTACACCGAAAAATGAATGCATAATGTGTGTATAATTGGTTGCCTATCTACATTGCAAATTTTAAGTAAACTTATAATTACGTTTTGAATCCGACTTTAGAGTACAGAATCTTGTTCCTGAAGTCTAAATTAATAAAAAAAATGTTTTAAGAAGGTTTCGATTAAATTTCAAATATCAGTCGCGAAGAAACCTGTTTAGTTTTCAACCAATCACACACAGCCCAAATAAGAACCGGCAAATTTAAAGAAATTTATTAATAACACGAACATTAACATGAATAAATTAATGAGTACAAAGTTTCTACTTAAAAACTACAACAGGACTTAGAAAGACGTTGAAAACCGCCTCGACTACACTCCTTACATTAAATCTCGCTTCTTTCGGTCTTTTGACCGTCGTTAAATTGTTGTTACTACAAGCGAGACAGCCGATTTCGTCTAACCCGACTTGTACCTTGAACCCCCCACCTCGTTGTTGAAAAGTGTCCCCCCTTAAAATCCCCGCTTGCACTTTCGTGGTGATTTCGAACGTGTACAAGTTGTACCTCTTGTCGATTTGATCGCGCTGTAAAACGAGCTGCACTCTTCGCGGACTGCTTGCGTGATCGAAGATGGTGCGAAAACTGTTCGAAACCGAGCGGATTTTAATATCGTTTTTCAGTTTTCTGGGTTGATTTCAGGAGGATTAGAACCGAGAAGACGACTTGGATGAAAGCCGTGAATTTCTTGTACCGTGTTTGGGCGGTGAGGACCACGAAGAGGCAGAGAGACTGAAGATGAGGCCGGTGAAAACGAAGAAGGGCTAAGCTTCCGCGGAGTCAACGTCACGTGCATCGGAAGTCGTGGAACTCTCGCTTCACCTGCAACATTTGGAACGTGACAACTTGTCACTAGCATCAGCACCACCAGCAGCTGCGTTTCTGACTTCGCCAAAAAGAAAAAGGCTAGGAACCATACCAACTTCAAGTACAAGATCTTAAGGGCTAGATGTGGGTGGAGAATCGACCTCTGGACGGACCAAAGGGATGTGATCCAAAGCCTTCAGATCAGGATGGGATTAACAATGGGTAAATGTCCGTGGGAATAATCCACCGTGGCCGATGGGTAAAATGATGTATAATAACGCAAGTTTACACCAAAAAACAAGCGAGATATCGATATGAAAAGTTTGGCATTGTTTTTTTAATCATGAATTTTCGCGAAAATTTGTTTCATAAAAATATTATAATCTTCTATAACTAGACATTTAACAATCGTAGATAATATATATTAAAGAGCCACTTTGGGGTGATAAAAAATGACATAATAATTAAGTAGAAGCGAAAATTGCAAACGATTTGAGCACTTGTTTAGAAATGATAAGACAACAACGCTCGAATTCTGTTTTCGTGTTTGACGATCATCGCCTTCAACTTTCTTATTTCGTCGGCGAATTCTGGCAACGTTTTCTCCTAAATCAACAAAATTAGTTTAAGAAAAACCACAAACCTAAACTTGTGTTTGGTTTTGAGTCTTCCCCGATTTCGAAGAGCTTCGACACAGAAATGATCGCTTTCGATTCCATCCTTGAGCGAAATCAACAGACTCTTCAGTCGACAGCGCGCGCGCGCGCGCGCCGCACTGTCACCCAAAGTATCTGGATAGTCCGGTCAGTCCGGAGTTGTTTAGCCTCTAAAACCTCGAGATTTCGCATCCTCTCTTCGGCATCATTCCTATGCCTGAGTTGAGTGTTGATGTAATATCACGCCTTCCACCATCTTCCTTCCTGCAAGAAGTGTAAAAAAGTTTCATCAAGAACATGTTTGTTTATCTCACCTGAAAAACTCTTCTTACTCTGTGCAGTCAATTGCTGTTTCTTCACGGCAAAGCTTTTAATTGCGCCTGCTTCTTGACCAACAGGAAAGACAACAAAGTTGTGTTAAGCTGCAACTAAGAGATTAAGGTGAGACCATGAATGGAGAGAAAAGAAAACAAACAAACCTTCCATCCTTCCTGAACAAACAGATCTCGCGTTTTCAAGAAACCAATAAATGATGTTTCCTTGACTTCACAAAATAGCTCACAAGACACCAGATGACCTTCAGAGCCTTTGTAGTACATATTTTCTTTCTTGACAACTGCATCTCGATGATGCTCTGTTTCCGTTGGTTGAGTTCCTTTGGCTCTTCTCTAGAGGAGAATACTCGTTTTCTGCTCGTAGACTCAACATTGCAAACTTCGTGCTCCCGCAATGCAATAAGGCAACACTTGAAACATCTCCCAGTCACTGAACGACATCTTCAACCACTGGAAAAAGAACATTTGACTTTGAATTTAACCTTTTTCATCCATATTGCAGTAAAGCAGCACCTTTTTCGTGATGGATCAATTCACTGTACTCTGGGAGCACTGAATGGGTGGTTTCTTCAATTCTGTGCAATAACTTGCAGAGTCCTTCAGCGTTGAGCGACGACAACCGCCTTTTCGACATCTTAGGCTATGGGTATCATCCATCGATTCAGTCTCTTTAATAATAAACTCTGGTAATGAAGTTGGAACCTGGAAATACCACGAAACATTTCAAGGCTGGAATTCAAACAGTTTTCAGCTTACCTGCGTTTAAAAATTTCAATAAAGACCCATCAATTTGTTGCAAATCAACTCCAACTCTAAATAGCTTCAAATGAACTTCTTAACTTGTGTAATTTCTTTGCTACCATGCCCAGAAGAACGAGAAAGTAAACAGTAAAGAATTCTGGTAGTTTCTTGTTAAATCATGAACATAACCTCAATGTGTGCTGTCAAAATAGTCAAGTTAAGACATACGTTAAGATAGAGACACAATAATTTTTAACAATTAATAGAATCGTAACCAAGTCGTGAATGTTAAATCAGACTTTAGATTCTTACTCCTGAGGACAAAATTAATAAAAAGAGTATTTTCTTGCTTTAATTTTCATCGAAAAACTGCAAACCAAATAAAAGTTTGAAAAATTAATAAAACATTAACGGAGCGTCTGATCGAAAAATCTTTGACGGATTCTTGTTCCTGAGGTCCAAATTGATGGAAAAAGTCGGTTTCAAAGAGATTTTATTTTTTGTCGAAATCGCCAAAAATCCATGATGTTTAGTCTTTGAACTTTTTTTGGCGAAAAACGCGAAAGTTCGCAGATCGACACGAAACTATGCACATGGCATAATTTGACATTTCCACATCCATTTTTGGTCTCCGTTCCTCGCTATCTGCAAGATTTTTTGAGAAAATGCAAATTAAAAATTTTAAAATTCAATTTCCCGCGTCAAGCAATCTGTCAACGAAGCATAGAAGCTAGGACATGCGTCAACAGTCTTTAGTCCATAAATAATATTAAATAAAATATTAACAAAGTCGTAAATCTTAAATCAAAGTTCAGATTCGTTTTTCTGAGGTTAAAATTAACAAGTTAAGTAGTTTATTGTATTTATTTACACCGAAAAGTGAGAGAAGTTTTTCCTTAAAAGCCACCTAGCGGAATAACGCCGAAGTTGATAGTTCACGCCTCCTCTCACCAGAGGGCTAAACTTTTGTTTTTAAAACTTACAATTTTTGAATCAAAACCATTTGCAGGAATAAGGAAGAATGATAAAAAACAATACCCTCAAATTAAACTAAAGGAGTATTAATAAAATAAAAAAACACAAACTCGACACTCTCCCTCCTTCTTGCAAAAAGTGTGAAAAAGTTTCATTAGTTTCATTCATGTTTGTTGGCTTACCTAAAAAAGACGAGGGAAACAATCTGAAATGGACGAAACTATCCATTCTTAATTAATGGTAATTGATTATTGCTCTAATTCCAACTGATCCAAGAGCCAAGAGCCAAGGTTAGTCCTTCGCAAGTGGCGCTTCCTCAAAAATATCTCATTTAACGACTTCTTCAATTCTTGTAGATCATTGTTGTTTTTATATGCTGATGTAACCGCAGCCAGCTTGTCGGACATTTCAGTGCTCATTTCTTTTTCCGACTAAAACAAACCAAATAGTTTTAGGTGTTAATCTTCCTCTGATACTACAAAAGCCATGACATCATAAAGACACTAAATTTAAATCCCAAATTTACAATCTGCGTAAAATTCTGCGTTCACTGATGTATAATAACTCAAGTTTACTCTAAAAAATAAGCGAGATATCGATATGAGAAGTTTGGCCATAGTTTTAGTCATGAATTTTTGCGAAAATTTGCAAATTTCGACTTTTGGAAAATCTAAAAACGATTTCTTATGTAAAAAATCGCGAGAAAAACGATGCCGCAAACCGCATTCCAATATCTGAAATAGTTTTCGAGATATCGAGCATGAATTGTTTGGAACCTTCAAAAATTTGGCCATCTGGCGACAACCCAAAAATTCAAACGGCCATAACTCAGTTATTTGTTGTCGGATCTGAATTTAAATTCCAGATTTGGATTCAGCGTGAGATTCTGCGTAAAATGAGTCAAAATTTATTGAGTTTACCTACGAAATAAAGAAAGCATTGACCAAAAACTGTTTGGAAGTGGTCATTTTGGGGTGATTTTCAATCAATGTTTTCAAAATGAAAATGACGTTTAATAGCATTGAATTATATATCAGTCGAAAGAGGAGCTCAAAATCTATCCACTGGCCCAATTTGAGATCGATCAAACAAACGGTTTACGAGTTATGGTCAAAAATAAAAAAAAATAAAAATTTTCATCGTTTGAGTCGCAATTTTTTTTCGCGAAAAATCGACTATCGAATTTTGGGCTTTTAAGCACTTTTTCTAACATAAAATGAGCCGAGAAAAACGATGGCGCAAACCGCATCTCAATATCTCTAATAGTTTCCGAGATATTTAACTTTGAAAATTGGGAAAAATGAGAAAAAATGAAAATCAACTATCCGAAACTTTGATCGGCCATAACTCGGTTATTTGTTGTCGGATCTGAATTTAAATCCCAGATTTGGAATCTGCGTAAAATTCTGCGTTCACTGATGTATAATAACTCGAGTTTACTCTAAAAAATAAGCGAGATATCGATATGAGAAGTTTGGCCATAGTTTTAGTCATGAATTTTTGCGAAAATTTGCAAATTTCGACTTTTGGAAAATCTAAAAACGATTTCTTATGTAAAAAATCGCGAGAAAAACGATGCCGCAAACCGCATTCCAATATCTGAAATAGTTTTCGAGATATCGAGCATGAATTGTTTGGAACCTTCAAAAATTTGGCCATCTGGCGACAACCCAAAAATTCAAACGGCCATAACTCAGTTATTTGTTGTCGGATCTGAATTTAAATTCCAGATTTGGATTCAGCGTGAGATTCTGCGTAAAATGAGTCAAAATTTATTGAGTTTACCTACGAAATAAAGAAAGCATTGACCAAAAACTGTTTGGAAGTGGTCATTTTGGGGTGATTTTCAATCACTATTTTTAATGTAAAAACGACGTTTAATACCTTTGTATTATATATCATTCGAAAGAGGAGCTCAAAATCTATCCACTGGCCCAATTTGAGATCGACCAAACAAACGGTTTACGAGTTATGGTCAAAAATAAAAAAAAATAAAAATTTTCATCGTTTGAGTCGCAATTTTTTTTCGCGAAAAATCGACTATCGAATTTTCGACTTTTAAACACTTTTTCTAACGTAAAATGAGCCGAGAAAAACGATGGCGCAAACCGCATCTCAATATCTCTAATAGTTTCCGAGATATTTAACTTTGAAAATTGGGAAAAATGAGAAAAAATGAAAATCAACTATCCGAAACTTTGATCGGCCATAACTCAGTTATTTGTTGTCGGATGTGAATTTAAATCCCAGATTTGGAATCTGCGTAAAATTCTGCGTTCACTGATGTATAATAACTCGAGTTTACTCTAAAAAATAAGCGAGATATCGATATGAGAAGTTTGGCCATAGTTTTAGTCATGAATTTTTGCGAAAATTTGCAAATTTCGACTTTTGGAAAATCTAAAAACGATTTCTTATGTAAAAAATCGCGAGAAAAACGATGCCGCAAACCGCATTCCAATATCTGAAATAGTTTTCGAGATATCGAGCATGAATTGTTTGGAACCTTCAAAAATTTGGCCATCTGGCGACAACCCAAAAATTCAAACGGCCATAACTCAGTTATTTGTTGTCGGATCTGAATTTAAATTCCAGATTTGGATTCAGCGTGAGATTCTGCGTAAAATGAGTCGAAATTTATTGAGTTTACCTAAGAAATAAAGAAAGCATTGACCAAAAACTGTTTGGAAGTGGTCATTTTGGGGTGATTTTCAATCAATGTTTTCAAAATGAAAATGACGTTCAATAGCATTGAATTATATATCAGTCGAAAGAGGAGCTCAAAATCTATCCACTGGCCCAATTTGAGATCGATCGAACAAACGGTTTACGAGTTATGGTCAAAAATAAAAAAATTGAAAAATTTTTTTCGTTTGAGTCGCAATTTTTTTTCGCGAAAAATCGACTATCGAATTTTGGGCTTTTAAGCACTTTTTCTAACGTAAAATGAGCCGAGAAAAACGATAGCGCAAACCGCATCTCAATATCTCTAATAGTTTCCGAGATATTTAACTTTAAAATTCATGAACATAACCTGTTTGTGTGCTGTCAAAATAATCAAGTTCGGACATACGTTAAGATACCTGTCCTATGTTTAGACACTATAATTTTAAATAATTAATAGAATCGTAATCAAGTCGTGAATGTTAAATCAGACTTCAGATTCTTACTCCTGAGGACCAAATTAATAAAAAGAGTATTTTCTTGCTTTAATTTTCATCGAAAAAATGCAAGTCAAATAAAAGTTTCAAAAATTAATAAAAAATTAACGGAGCGTCGGATCGAAAAATCTTTGACGGATTCTTGTTCCTGAGGTCCAAATTGATGGAAAAAGTCGGTTTCAAAGAGATTTTATTTTTTGTCAAAATCGCCAAAATCCATGGGTTAACCCCTTTGAACTTTTTTTGGCGAAAAACACGAAAGTTTTCAGATCGACACGAAACTATGCACATGGCATAATTTGACATTTCCACATCCATTTTTGGTCTCCGTTCCTCGCTATCTGCAAGATTTTTTGAGAAAATGCAAATTAAAAATTTTAAAATTCAATTTCCCGCGTCAAGCAATCTGTCAACGAAGCATAGAAGCTAGGACATGCGTCAACAGTTTTTAGTCCATAAATAATATTAAATAAAATATTAACAAAGTCGTAAATCTTAAATCAAAGTTTTGATTCGTTTTTCTGAGGTTAAAATTAACAAGTTAAGTAGTTTATTGTATTTATTTACACCGAAAAATGAATGCATAATGTGTGTATAATTGGTTGCCTATCTACATTGCAAATTTTAAGTAAACTTATAATTACGTTTTGAATCCGACTTTAGAGTACAGAATCTTGTTCCTGAAGTCTAAATTAATAAAAAAAAATGTTTTAAGAAGGTTTCGATTAAATTTCAAATATCAGTCGCGAAGAAACCTGTTTAGTTTTCAACCAATCACACACAGCCCAAATAAGAACCGGCAAATTTAAAGAAATTTATTAATAACACGAACATTAACATGAATAAATTAATGAGTACAAAGTTTCTACTTAAAAACTACAACAGGACTTAGAAAGACGTTGAAAACCGCCTCGACTACACTCCTTACATTAAATCTCGCTTCTTTCGGTCTTTTGACCGTCGTTAAATTGTTGTTACTACAAGCGAAACAGCCGATTTCGTCTAACCCGACTTGTACCTTGAACCCCCCACCTCGTTGTTGAAAAGTGTCCCCCCTTAAAATCCCCGCTTGCACTTTCGTGGTGATTTCGAACGTGTACAAGTTGTACCTCTTGTCGATTTGATCGCGCTGTAAAACGAGCTGCACTCTTCGCGGACTGCTTGCGTGATCGAAGATGGTGCGAAAACTGTTCGAAACCGAGCGGATTTTAATATCGTTTTTCAGTTTTCTGGGTTGATTTCAGGAGGATTAGAACCGAGAAGACGACTTGGATGAAAGCCGTGAATTTCTTGTACCGTGTTTGGGCGGTGAGGACCACGAAGAGGCAGAGAGACTGAAGATGAGGCCGGTGAAAACGAAGAAGGGCTAAGCTTCCGCGGAGTCAACGTCACGTGCATCGGAAGTCGTGGAACTCTCGCTTCACCTGCAACATTTGGAACGTGACAACTTGTCACTAGCATCAGCACCACCAGCAGCTGCGTTTCTGACTTCGCCAAAAAGAAAAAGGCTAGGAACCATACCAACTTCAAGTACAAGATCTTAAGGGCTAGATGTGGGTGGAGAATCGACCTCTGGACGGACCAAAGGGATGTGATCCAAAGCCTTCAGATCAGGATGGGATTAACAATGGGTAAATGTCCGTGGGAATAATCCACCGTGGCCGATGGGTAAAATGATGTATAATAACGCAAGTTTACACCAAAAAACAAGCGAGATATCGATATGAAAAGTTTGGCATTGTTTTTTTAATCATGAATTTTCGCGAAAATTTGTTTCATAAAAATATTATAATCTTCTATAACTAGACATTTAACAATCGTAGATAATATATATTAAAGAGCCACTTTGGGGTGATAAAAAATGACATAATAATTAAGTAGAAGCGAAAATTGCAAACGATTTGAGCACTTGTTTAGAAATGATAAGACAACAACGCTCGAATTCTGTTTTCGTGTTTGACGATCATCGCCTTCAACTTTCTTATTTCGTCGGCGAATTCTGGCAACGTTTTCTCCTAAATCAACAAAATTAGTTTAAGAAAAACCACAAACCTAAACTTGTGTTTGGTTTTGAGTCTTCCCCGATTTCGAAGAGCTTCGACACAGAAATGATCGCTTTCGATTCCATCCTTGAGCGAAATCAACAGACTCTTCAGTCGACAGCGCGCGCGCGCGCGCGCCGCACTGTCACCCAAAGTATCTGGATAGTCCGGTCAGTCCGGAGTTGTTTAGCCTCTAAAACCTCGAGATTTCGCATCCTCTCTTCGGCATCATTCCTATGCCTGAGTTGAGTGTTGATGTAATATCACGCCTTCCACCATCTTCCTTCCTGCAAGAAGTGTAAAAAAGTTTCATCAAGAACATGTTTGTTTATCTCACCTGAAAAACTCTTCTTACTCTGTGCAGTCAATTGCTGTTTCTTCACGGCAAAGCTTTTAATTGCGCCTGCTTCTTGGCCAACAGGAAAGACAACAAAGTTGTGTTAAGCTGCAACTAAGAGATTAAGGTGAGACCATGAATGGAGAGAAAAGAAAACAAACAAACCTTCCATCCTTCCTGAACAAACAGATCTCGCGTTTTCAAGAAACCAATAAATGATGTTTCCTTGACTTCACAAAATAGCTCACAAGACACCAGATGACCTTCAGAGCCTTTGTAGTACATATTTTCTTTCTTGACAACTGCATCTCGATGATGCTCTGTTTCCGTTGGTTGAGTTCCTTTGGCTCTTCTCTAGAGGAGAATACTCGTTTTCTGCTCGTAGACTCAACATTGCAAACTTCGTGCTCCCGCAATGCAATAAGGCAACACTTGAAACATCTCCCAGTCACTGAACGACATCTTCAACCACTGGAAAAAGAACATTTGACTTTGAATTTAACCTTTTTCATCCATATTGCAGTAAAGCAGCACCTTTTTCGTGATGGATCAATTCACTGTACTCTGGGAGCACTGAATGGGTGGTTTCTTCAATTCTGTGCAATAACTTGCAGAGTCCTTCAGCGTTGAGCGACGACAACCGCCTTTTCGACATCTTAGGCTATGGGTATCATCCATCGATTCAGTCTCTTTAATAATAAACTCTGGTAATGAAGTTGGAACCTGGAAATACCACGAAACATTTCAAGGCTGGAATTCAAACAGTTTTCAGCTTACCTGCGTTTAAAAATTTCAATAAAGACCCATCAATTTGTTGCAAATCAACTCCAACTCTAAATAGCTTCAAATGAACTTCTTAACTTGTGTAATTTCTTTGCTACCATGCCCAGAAGAACGAGAAAGTAAACAGTAAAGAATTCTGGTAGTTTCTTGTTAAATCATGAACATAACCTCAATGTGTGCTGTCAAAATAGTCAAGTTAAGACATACGTTAAGATAGAGACACAATAATTTTTAATAATTAATAGAATCGTAACCAAGTCGTGAATGTTAAATCAGACTTTAGATTCTTACTCCTGAGGACAAAATTAATAAAAAGAGTATTTTCTTGCTTTAATTTTCATCGAAAAACTGCAAACCAAATAAAAGTTTGAAAAATTAATAAAACATTAACGGAGCGTCTGATCGAAAAATCTTTGACGGATTCTTGTTCCTGAGGTCCAAATTGATGGAAAAAGTCGGTTTCAAAGAGATTTTATTTTTTGTCGAAATCGCCAAAAATCCATGATGTTTAGTCTTTGAACTTTTTTTGGCGAAAAACGCGAAAGTTCGCAGATCGACACGAAACTATGCACATGGCATAATTTGACATTTCCACATCCATTTTTGGTCTCCGTTCCTCGCTATCTGCAAGATTTTTTGAGAAAATGCAAATTAAAAATTTTAAAATTCAATTTCCCGCGTCAAGCAATCTGTCAACGAAGCATAGAAGCTAGGACATGCGTCAACAGTCTTTAGTCCATAAATAATATTAAATAAAATATTAACAAAGTCGTAAATCTTAAATCAAAGTTCAGATTCGTTTTTCTGAGGTTAAAATTAACAAGTTAAGTAGTTTATTGTATTTATTTACACCGAAAAGTGAGAGAAGTTTTTCCATAAAAGCCACCTAGCGGAATAACGCCGAAGTTGATAGTTCACGCCTCCTCTCACCAGAGGGCTAAACTTTTGTTTTTAAAACTTACAATTTTTGAATCAAAACCATTTGCAGGAATAAGGAAGAATGATAAAAAACAATACCCTCAAATTAAACTAAAGGAGTATTAATAAAATAAAAAAACACAAACTCGACACTCTCCCTCCTTCTTGCAAAAAGTGTGAAAAAGTTTCATTAGTTTCATTCATGTTTGTTGGCTTACCTAAAAAAGACGAGGGAAACAATCTGAAATGGACGAAACTATCCATTCTTAATTAATGGTAATTGATTATTGCTCTAATTCCAACTGATCCAAGAGCCAAGAGCCAAGGTTAGTCCTTCGCAAGTGGCGCTTCCTCAAAAATATCTCATTTAACGACTTCTTCAATTCTTGTAGATCATTGTTGTTTTTATATGCTGATGTAACCGCAGCCAGCTTGTCGGACATTTCAGTGCTCATTTCTTTTTCCGACTAAAACAAACCAAATAGTTTTAGGTGTTAATCTTCCTCTGATACTACAAAAGCCATGACATCATAAAGACACTAAATTTAAATCCCAAATTTGCAATCTGCGTAAAATTCTGCGTTCACTGATGTATAATAACTCAAGTTTACTCTAAAAAATAAGCGAGATATCGATATGAGAAGTTTGGCCATAGTTTTAGTCATGAATTTTTGCGAAAATTTGCAAATTTCGACTTTTGGAAAATCTAAAAACGATTTCTTATGTAAAAAATCGCGAGAAAAACGATGCCGCAAACCGCATTCCAATATCTGAAATAGTTTTCGAGATATCGAGCATGAATTGTTTGGAACCTTCAAAAATTTGGCCATCTGGCGACAACCCAAAAATTCAAACGGCCATAACTCAGTTAATTGTTGTCGGATCTGAATTTAAATTCCAGATTTGGATTCAGCGTGAGATTCTGCGTAAAATGAGTCGAAATTTATTGAGTTTACCTAAGAAATAAAGAAAGCATTGACCAAAAACTGTTTGGAAGTGGTCATTTTGGGGTGATTTTCAATCAATGTTTTCAAAATGAAAATGACGTTTAATAGCATTGAATTATATATCAGTCGAAAGAGGAGCTCAAAATCTATCTACTGGCCCAATTTGAGATCGATCAAACAAACGGTTTACGAGTTATGGTCAAAAATAAAAAAAAATAAAAATTTTCATCGTTTGAGTCGCAATTTTTTTTCGCGAAAAATCGACTATCGAATTTTCGACTTTTAAGCACTTTTTCTAACGTAAAATGAGCCGAGAAAAACGATGGCGCAAACCGCATCTCAATATCTCTAATAGTTTCCGAGATATTTAACTTTGAAAATTGGGAAAAATGAGAAAAAATGAAAATCAACTATCCGAAACTTTGATCGGCCATAACTCAGTTATTTGTTGTCGGATGTGAATTTAAATCCCAGATTTGGAATCTGCGTAAAATTCTGCGTTCACTGATGTATAATAACTCGAGTTTACTCTAAAAAATAAGCGAGATATCGATATGAGAAGTTTGGCCATAGTTTTAGTCATGAATTTTTGCGAAAATTTGCAAATTTCGACTTTTGGAAAATCTAAAAACGATTTCTTATGTAAAAAATCGCGAGAAAAACGATGCCGCAAACCGCATTCCAATATCTGAAATAGTTTTCGAGATATCGAGCATGAATTGTTTGGAACCTTCAAAAATTTGGCCATCTGGCGACAACCCAAAAATTCAAACGGCCATAACTCAGTTATTTGTTGTCGGATCTGAATTTAAATTCCAGATTTGGATTCAGCGTGAGATTCTGCGTAAAATGAGTCAAAATTTATTGAGTTTACCTACGAAATAAAGAAAGCATTGACCAAAAACTGTTTGGAAGTGGTCATTTTGGGGTGATTTTCAATCACTATTTTTAATGTAAAAACGACGTTTAATACCTTTGTATTATATATCATTCGAAAGAGGAGCTCAAAATCTATCCACTGGCCCAATTTGAGATCGACCAAACAAACGGTTTACGAGTTATGGTCAAAAATAAAAAAAAATAAAAATTTTCATCGTTTGAGTCGCAATTTTTTTTCGCGAAAAATCGACTATCGAATTTTCGACTTTTAAGCACTTTTTCTAACGTAAAATGAGCCGAGAAAAACGATGGCGCAAACCGCATCTCAATATCTCTAATAGTTTCCGAGATATTTAACTTTGAAAATTGGGAAAAATGAGAAAAAATGAAAATCAACTATCCGAAACTTTGATCGGCCATAACTCAGTTATTTGTTGTCGGATGTGAATTTAAATCCCAGATTTGGAATCTGCGTAAAATTCTGCGTTCACTGATGTATAATAACTCGAGTTTACTCTAAAAAATAAGCGAGATATCGATATGAGAAGTTTGGCCATAGTTTTAGTCATGAATTTTTGCGAAAATTTGCAAATTTCGACTTTTGGAAAATCTAAAAACGATTTCTTATGTAAAAAATCGCGAGAAAAACGATGCCGCAAACCGCATTCCAATATCTGAAATAGTTTTCGAGATATCGAGCATGAATTGTTTGGAACCTTCAAAAATTTGGCCATCTGGCGACAACCCAAAAATTCAAACGGCCATAACTCAGTTAATTGTTGTCGGATCTGAATTTAAATTCCAGATTTGGATTCAGCGTGAGATTCTGCGTAAAATGAGTCGAAATTTATTGAGTTTACCTAAGAAATAAAGAAAGCATTGACCAAAAACTGTTTGGAAGTGGTCATTTTGGGGTGATTTTCAATCAATGTTTTCAAAATGAAAATGACGTTTAATAGCATTGAATTATATATCAGTCGAAAGAGGAGCTCAAAATCTATCTACTGGCCCAATTTGAGATCGATCAAACAAACGGTTTACGAGTTATGGTCAAAAATAAAAAAAAATAAAAATTTTCATCGTTTGAGTCGCAATTTTTTTTCGCGAAAAATCGACTATCGAATTTTCGACTTTTAAGCACTTTTTCTAACGTAAAATGAGCCGAGAAAAACGATGGCGCAAACCGCATCTCAATATCTCTAATAGTTTCCGAGATATTTAACTTTGAAAATTGGGAAAAATGAGAAAAAATGAAAATCAACTATCCGAAACTTTGATCGGCCATAACTCAGTTATTTGTTGTCGGATGTGAATTTAAATCCCAGATTTGGAATCTGCGTAAAATTCTGCGTTCACTGATGTATAATAACTCGAGTTTACTCTAAAAAATAAGCGAGATATCGATATGAGAAGTTTGGCCATAGTTTTAGTCATGAATTTTTGCGAAAATTTGCAAATTTCGACTTTTGGAAAATCTAAAAACGATTTCTTATGTAAAAAATCGCGAGAAAAACGATGCCGCAAACCGCATTCCAATATCTGAAATAGTTTTCGAGATATCGAGCATGAATTGTTTGGAACCTTCAAAAATTTGGCCATCTGGCGACAACCCAAAAATTCAAACGGCCATAACTCAGTTATTTGTTGTCGGATCTGAATTTAAATTCCAGATTTGGATTCAGCGTGAGATTCTGCGTAAAATGAGTCAAAATTTATTGAGTTTACCTACGAAATAAAGAAAGCATTGACCAAAAACTGTTTGGAAGTGGTCATTTTGGGGTGATTTTCAATCAATGTTTTCAAAATGAAAATGACGTTTAATAGCATTGAATTATATATCAGTCGAAAGAGGAGCTCAAAATCTATCCACTGGCCCAATTTGAGATCGATCAAACAAACGGTTTACGAGTTATGGTCAAAAATAAAAAAAAATAAAAATTTTCATCGTTTGAGTCGCAATTTTTTTTCGCGAAAAATCGACTATCGAATTTTGGGCTTTTAAGCACTTTTTCTAACGTAAAATGAGCCGAGAAAAACGATGGCGCAAACCGCATCTCAATATCTCTAATAGTTTCCGAGATATTTAACTTTGAAAATTGGGAAAAATGAGAAAAAATGAAAATCAACTATCCGAAACTTTGATCGGCCATAACTCAGTTATTTGTTGTCGGATGTGAATTTAAATCCCAGATTTGGAATCTGCGTAAAATTCTGCGTTCACTGATGTATAATAACTCGAGTTTACTCTAAAAAATAAGCGAGATATCGATATGAGAAGTTTGGCCATAGTTTTAGTCATGAATTTTTGCGAAAATTTGCAAATTTCGACTTTTGGAAAATCTAAAAACGATTTCTTATGTAAAAAATCGCGAGAAAAACGATGCCGCAAACCGCATTCCAATATCTGAAATAGTTTTCGAGATATCGAGCATGAATTGTTTGGAATCTTCAAAAATTTGGCCATCTGGCGACAACCCAAAAATTCAAACGGCCATAACTCAGTTAATTGTTGTCGGATCTGAATTTAAATTCCAGATTTGGATTCAGCGTGAGATTCTGCGTAAAATGAGTCGAAATTTATTGAGTTTACCTAAGAAATAAAGAAAGCATTGACCAAAAACTGTTTGGAAGTGGTCATTTTGGGGTGATTTTCAATCAATGTTTTCAAAATGAAAATGACGTTTAATAGCATTGAATTATATATCAGTCGAAAGAGGAGCTCAAAATCTATCTACTGGCCCAATTTGAGATCGATCAAACAAACGGTTTACGAGTTATGGTCAAAAATAAAAAAAAATAAAAATTTTCATCGTTTGAGTCGCAATTTTTTTTCGCGAAAAATCGACTATCGAATTTTCGACTTTTAAGCACTTTTTCTAACGTAAAATGAGCCGAGAAAAACGATGGCGCAAACCGCATCTCAATATCTCTAATAGTTTCCGAGATATTTAACTTTGAAAATTGGGAAAAATGAGAAAAAATGAAAATCAACTATCCGAAACTTTGATCGGCCATAACTCAGTTATTTGTTGTCGGATGTGAATTTAAATCCCAGATTTGGAATCTGCGTAAAATTCTGCGTTCACTGATGTATAATAACTCGAGTTTACTCTAAAAAATAAGCGAGATATCGATATGAGAAGTTTGGCCATAGTTTTAGTCATGAATTTTTGCGAAAATTTGCAAATTTCGACTTTTGGAAAATCTAAAAACGATTTCTTATGTAAAAAATCGCGAGAAAAACGATGCCGCAAACCGCATTCCAATATCTGAAATAGTTTTCGAGATATCGAGCATGAATTGTTTGGAACCTTCAAAAATTTGGCCATCTGGCGACAACCCAAAAATTCAAACGGCCATAACTCAGTTAATTGTTGTCGGATCTGAATTTAAATTCCAGATTTGGATTCAGCGTGAGATTCTGCGTAAAATGAGTCGAAATTTATTGAGTTTACCTAAGAAATAAAGAAAGCATTGACCAAAAACTGTTTGGAAGTGGTCATTTTGGGGTGATTTTCAATCAATGTTTTCAAAATGAAAATGACGTTTAATAGCATTGAATTATATATCAGTCGAAAGAGGAGCTCAAAATCTATCTCCTGGCCCAATTTGAGATCGATCAAACAAACGGTTTAGGAGTTATGCCCAAAAATAAAAAAAAATAAAAATTTTCATCGTTTGAGTCGCAATTTTTTTTCGCGAAAAATCGACTATCGAATTTTGGGCTTTTAAGCACTTTTTCTAACGTAAAATGAGCCGAGAAAAACGATGGCGCAAACCGCATCTCAATATCTCTAATAGTTTCCGAGATATTTAACTTTGAAAATTGGGAAAAATGAGAAAAAATGAAAATCAACTATCCGAAACTTTGATCGGCCATAACTCAGTTATTTGTTGTCGGATGTGAATTTAAATCCCAGATTTGGAATCTGCGTAAAATTCTGCGTTCACTGATGTATAATAACTCGAGTTTACTCTAAAAAATAAGCGAGATATCGATATGAGAAGTTTGGCCATAGTTTTAGTCATGAATTTTTGCGAAAATTTGCAAATTTCGACTTTTGGAAAATCTAAAAACGATTTCTTATGTAAAAAATCGCGAGAAAAACGATGCCGCAAACCGCATTCCAATATCTGAAATAGTTTTCGAGATATCGAGCATGAATTGTTTGGAACCTTCAAAAATTTGGCCATCTGGCGACAACCCAAAAATTCAAACGGCCATAACTCAGTTATTTGTTGTCGGATCTGAATTTAAATTCCAGATTTGGATTCAGCGTGAGATTCTGCGTAAAATGAGTCAAAATTTATTGAGTTTACCTACGAAATAAAGAAAGCATTGACCAAAAACTGTTTGGAAGTGGTCATTTTGGGGTGATTTTCAATCACTATTTTTAATGTAAAAACGACGTTTAATACCTTTGTATTATATATCATTCGAAAGAGGAGCTCAAAATCTATCCACTGGCCCAATTTGAGATCGACCAAACAAACGGTTTACGAGTTATGGTCAAAAATAAAAAAAAATAAAAATTTTCATCGTTTGAGTCGCAATTTTTTTTCGCGAAAAATCGACTATCGAATTTTCGACTTTTAAGCACTTTTTCTAACGTAAAATGAGCCGAGAAAAACGATGGCGCAAACCGCATCTCAATATCTCTAATAGTTTCCGAGATATTTAACTTTGAAAATTGGGAAAAATGCGAAAAAATGAAAATCAACTATCCGAAACTTTGATCGGCCATAACTCAGTTATTTGTTGTCGAATCTGAATTTAAATCCCAGATTTGGAATCTGCGTAAAATTCTGCGTTCACTGATGTATAATAACTCGAGTTTACTCTAAAAAATAAGCGAGATATCGATATGAGAAGTTTGGCCATAGTTTTAGTCATGAATTTTTGCGAAAATTTGCAAATTTCGACTTTTGGAAAATCTAAAAACGATTTCTTATGTAAAAAATCGCGAGAAAAACGATGCCGCAAACCGCATTCCAATATCTGAAATAGTTTTCGAGATATCGAGCATGAATTGTTTGGAACCTTCAAAAATTTGGCCATCGGGCGACAACCCAAAAATTCAAACGGCCATAACTCAGTTAATTGTTGTCGGATCTGAATTTAAATTCCAGATTTGGATTCAGCGTGAGATTCTGCGTAAAATGAGTCGAAATTTATTGAGTTTACCTAAGAAATAAAGAAAGCATTGACCAAAAACTGTTTGGAAGTGGTCATTTTGGGGTGATTTTCAATCAATGTTTTCAAAATGAAAATGACGTTTAATAGCATTGAATTATATATCAGTCGAAAGAGGAGCTCAAAATCTATCTACTGGCTCAATTTGAGATCGATCAAACAAACGGTTTAGGAGTTATGCCCAAAAATAAAAAAAAATAAAAATTTTCATCGTTTGAGTCGCAATTTTTTTTCGCGAAAAATCGACTATCGAATTTTGGGCTTTTAAGCACTTTTTCTAACGTAAAATGAGCCGAGAAAAACGATGGCGCAAACCGCATCTCAATATCTCTAATAGTTTCCGAGATATTTAACTTTGAAAATTGGGAAAAATGCGAAAAAATGAAAATCAACTATCCGAAACTTTGATCGGCCATAACTCGGTTATTTGTTGTCGGATCTGAATTTAAATCCCAGATTTGGAATCTGCGTAAAATTCTGCGTTCACTGATGTATAATAACTCGAGTTTACTCTAAAAAATAAGCGAGATATCGATATGAGAAGTTTGGCCATAGATTTAGTCATGAATTTTTGCGAAAATTTGCAAATTTCGACTTTTGGAAAATCTAAAAACGATTTCTTATGTAAAAAATCGCGAGAAAAACGATGCCGCAAACCGCATTCCAATATCTGAAATAGTTTTCGAGATATCGAGCATGAATTGTTTGGAACCTTCAAAAATTTGGCCATCTGGCGACAACCCAAAAATTCAAACGGCCATAACTCAGTTATTTGTTGTCGGATCTGAATTTAAATTCCAGATTTGGATTCAGCGTGAGATTCTGCGTAAAATGAGTCGAAATTTATTGAGTTTACCTAAGAAATAAAGAAAGCATTGACCAAAAACTGTTTGGAAGTGGTCATTTTGGGGTGATTTTCAATCACTATTTTTAATGTAAAAACGACGTTTAATTTCGACTTTTGGAAAATCTAAAAACGATTTCTTATGTAAAAAATCGCGAGAAAAACGATGCCGCAAACCGCATTCCAAAATTACGAATTTCACTGCACGTGACCATCAAATGCACTCGTCTAAAGTTGGTAGCAGCCCCTAGGGATGTTTATTGGTAACAGTTAACGTCTAGCGCAAGTTTGCCAAAAACCATAAATGGAGAGAAAAGAAAACAAACCTTCCATCCTTCCTCAAACAAGCAGCGATGCATCCAGAATTCCAGATCTCGCGTTTTCAAAAAACCAATAAAAATTCTCTATAAACTTCCATTCCTTGATGTTTCTTTGACTTCACAAAATAGCTGACAAGACACCAGATGACCTTCAGAGCCTTTGTAGTATTTTCTTTCTTGACAACTGCATCTCGATGATACTTTGTTTCCGTTGGTTGAGTTCCTTTGAGCCTTCTCTGGAGAAACACTCGTTTTTTGCTCGTAGACTCATCAGGTTTGAAAACGTTGCAAACTTCGTGCTCCCGCAATGAAATCAGCAACACTCTGAACATTTCCCAGTCACTGAACGACATCTTCAACCACTGGAAAAAGAACATTTGACTTTGACTTAAAACATGTTTAAATTTAACCTTTTTCATCCACATTGCAGTAAAGCAGCACCTTTTTCATGATGTTATGCTCCTTGATCAATTCACTGTTCTCTGGGAGCACTGAATGGGTGGTTTCTTCAATTCTGTGCAATAACTTGCAGAGTCCTTTAGCGTTGAGCGACGACAACCGCCTTTTCGACATCTTAGGCTATGGGTATCATCCATCGATTCAGTCTCTTAATAATAAACTCTGGTAATGAAGTTGGAACCTGAAATACCACGAAACATTTCAAGGCTGGAATTCAAACAGTTTTCAGCTTACCTGCGTTTAAAAATTTCAAAAAGACCCATCAATTTGTTGCAAATCAACTCCAACTCTAAATAGCTTCAAATGAACTTCTTAACTTGTGTAATTTCTTTGCTACCATGCCCAGAAGAACGAGAAAGTAAACAGTAAAGAATTCTGGTAGTCTCTTGTGCAAGCAGGATCGTTGTTAATCATTTGTTGTACTCTGAAAATAAGTTTAGTAAATCATGAACATAACCTCAATGTGTGCTGTCAAAATATTCAAGTTAAGACATACGTTAAGATAGAGACACAATACCATTTTTAAATAATTAATAGAATCGTAACCAAGTCGTGAATGTTAAATCAGACTTCAGATTCTTACTCCTGAGGACAAAATTAATAAAAAGAGTATTTTCTTGCTTTAATTTTCATCGAAAAACTGCAAACCAAATAAAAGTTTCAAAAATTAATAAAAAATTAACGGAGCGTCGGATCGAAAAATCTTTGACGGATTCTTGTTCCTGAGGTCCAAATTGATGGAAAAAGTCGGTTTCAAAGAGATTTTATTTTTTGTCAAAATCGCCGAAATCCATGGATTAACCCCTTTGAACTTTTTTTGGCGAAAAACACGAAAGTTTTCAGATCGACACGAAACTTTGCACATGGCATAATTCGACATTTCTACATCGATTTCTGGTCTCCGTTCCTCGCTATCTGTGAGATTTTTTGAGAAAATGCAAATTAAAAATTTTAAAATTCAATTTCCCGCGTCAAGCAATCTGTCAACGAAGCATAGAAGCTAGGACATGCGTCAACAGTCTTTAGTCCATAAATAATATTAAATAAAATATTAACAAAGTCGTAAATCTTAAATCAAAGTTTTGATTCGTTTTTCTGAGGTTAAAATTAACAAGTTAAGTAGTTTATTGTATTTATTTACACCGAAAAATGAATGCATAATGTGTGTATAATTGGTTGCCTATCTACATTGCAAATTTTAAGTAAACTTATAATTACGTTTTGAATCCGACTTTAGAGTACAGAATCTTGTTCCTGAAGTCTAAATTAATAAAAAAAAATGTTTTAAGAAGGTTTCGATTAAATTTCAAATATCAGTCGCGAAGAAACCTGTTTAGTTTTCAACCAATCACACACAGCCCAAATAAGAACCGGCAAATTTAAAGAAATTTATTAATAACACGAACATTAACATGAATAAATTAATGAGTACAAAGTTTCTACTTAAAAACTACAACAGGACTTAGAAAGACGTTGAAAACCGCCTCGACTACACTCCTTACATTAAATCTCGCTTCTTTCGGTCTTTTGACCGTCGTTAAATTGTTGTTACTACAAGCGAGACAGCCGATTTCGTCTAACCCGACTTGTACCTTGAACCCCCCACCTCGTTGTTGAAAAGTGTCCCCCCTTAAAATCCCCGCTTGCACTTTCGTGGTGATTTCGAACGTGTACAAGTTGTACCTCTTGTCGATTTGATCGCGCTGTAAAACGAGCTGCACTCTTCGCGGACTGCTTGCGTGATCGAAGATGGTGCGAAAACTGTTCGAAACCGAGCGGATTTTAATATCGTTTTTCAGTTTTCTGGGTTGATTTCAGGAGGATTAGAACCGAGAAGACGACTTGGATGAAAGCCGTGAATTTCTTGTACCGTGTTTGGGCGGTGAGGACCACGAAGAGGCAGAGAGACTGAAGATGAGGCCGGTGAAAACGAAGAAGGGCTAAGCTTCCGCGGAGTCAACGTCACGTGCATCGGAAGTCGTGGAACTCTCGCTTCACCTGCAACATTTGGAACGTGACAACTTGTCACTAGCATCAGCACCACCAGCAGCTGCGTTTCTGACTTCGCCAAAAAGAAAAAGGCTAGGAACCATACCAACTTCAAGTACAAGATCTTAAGGGCTAGATGTGGGTGGAGAATCGACCTCTGGACGGACCAAAGGGATGTGATCCAAAGCCTTCAGATCAGGATGGGATTAACAATGGGTAAATGTCCGTGGGAATAATCCACCGTGGCCGATGGGTAAAATGATGTATAATAACGCAAGTTTACACCAAAAAACAAGCGAGATATCGATATGAAAAGTTTGGCATTGTTTTTTTAATCATGAATTTTCGCGAAAATTTGTTTCATAAAAATATTATAATCTTCTATAACTAGACATTTAACAATCGTAGATAATATATATTAAAGAGCCACTTTGGGGTGATAAAAAATGACATAATAATTAAGTAGAAGCGAAAATTGCAAACGATTTGAGCACTTGTTTAGAAATGATAAGACAACAACGCTCGAATTCTGTTTTCGTGTTTGACGATCATCGCCTTCAACTTTCTTATTTCGTCGGCGAATTCTGGCAACGTTTTCTCCTAAATCAACAAAATTAGTTTAAGAAAAACCACAAACCTAAACTTGTGTTTGGTTTTGAGTCTTCCCCGATTTCGAAGAGCTTCGACACAGAAATGATCGCTTTCGATTCCATCCTTGAGCGAAATCAACAGACTCTTCAGTCGACAGCGCGCGCGCGCGCGCGCCGCACTGTCACCCAAAGTATCTGGATAGTCCGGTCAGTCCGGAGTTGTTTAGCCTCTAAAACCTCGAGATTTCGCATCCTCTCTTCGGCATCATTCCTATGCCTGAGTTGAGTGTTGATGTAATATCACGCCTTCCACCATCTTCCTTCCTGCAAGAAGTGTAAAAAAGTTTCATCAAGAACATGTTTGTTTATCTCACCTGAAAAACTCTTCTTACTCTGTGCAGTCAATTGCTGTTTCTTCACGGCAAAGCTTTTAATTGCGCCTGCTTCTTGACCAACAGGAAAGACAACAAAGTTGTGTTAAGCTGCAACTAAGAGATTAAGGTGAGACCATGAATGGAGAGAAAAGAAAACAAACAAACCTTCCATCCTTCCTGAACAAACAGATCTCGCGTTTTCAAGAAACCAATAAATGATGTTTCCTTGACTTCACAAAATAGCTCACAAGACACCAGATGACCTTCAGAGCCTTTGTAGTACATATTTTCTTTCTTGACAACTGCATCTCGATGATGCTCTGTTTCCGTTGGTTGAGTTCCTTTGGCTCTTCTCTAGAGGAGAATACTCGTTTTCTGCTCGTAGACTCAACATTGCAAACTTCGTGCTCCCGCAATGCAATAAGGCAACACTTGAAACATCTCCCAGTCACTGAACGACATCTTCAACCACTGGAAAAAGAACATTTGACTTTGAATTTAACCTTTTTCATCCATATTGCAGTAAAGCAGCACCTTTTTCGTGATGGATCAATTCACTGTACTCTGGGAGCACTGAATGGGTGGTTTCTTCAATTCTGTGCAATAACTTGCAGAGTCCTTCAGCGTTGAGCGACGACAACCGCCTTTTCGACATCTTAGGCTATGGGTATCATCCATCGATTCAGTCTCTTTAATAATAAACTCTGGTAATGAAGTTGGAACCTGGAAATACCACGAAACATTTCAAGGCTGGAATTCAAACAGTTTTCAGCTTACCTGCGTTTAAAAATTTCAATAAAGACCCATCAATTTGTTGCAAATCAACTCCAACTCTAAATAGCTTCAAATGAACTTCTTAACTTGTGTAATTTCTTTGCTACCATGCCCAGAAGAACGAGAAAGTAAACAGTAAAGAATTCTGGTAGTTTCTTGTTAAATCATGAACATAACCTCAATGTGTGCTGTCAAAATAGTCAAGTTAAGACATACGTTAAGATAGAGACACAATAATTTTTAATAATTAATAGAATCGTAACCAAGTCGTGAATGTTAAATCAGACTTTAGATTCTTACTCCTGAGGACAAAATTAATAAAAAGAGTATTTTCTTGCTTTAATTTTCATCGAAAAACTGCAAACCAAATAAAAGTTTGAAAAATTAATAAAACATTAACGGAGCGTCTGATCGAAAAATCTTTGACGGATTCTTGTTCCTGAGGTCCAAATTGATGGAAAAAGTCGGTTTCAAAGAGATTTTATTTTTTGTCGAAATCGCCAAAAATCCATGATGTTTAGTCTTTGAACTTTTTTTGGCGAAAAACGCGAAAGTTCGCAGATCGACACGAAACTATGCACATGGCATAATTTGACATTTCCACATCCATTTTTGGTCTCCGTTCCTCGCTATCTGCAAGATTTTTTGAGAAAATGCAAATTAAAAATTTTAAAATTCAATTTCCCGCGTCAAGCAATCTGTCAACGAAGCATAGAAGCTAGGACATGCGTCAACAGTCTTTAGTCCATAAATAATATTAAATAAAATATTAACAAAGTCGTAAATCTTAAATCAAAGTTCAGATTCGTTTTTCTGAGGTTAAAATTAACAAGTTAAGTAGTTTATTGTATTTATTTACACCGAAAAGTGAGAGAAGTTTTTCCATAAAAGCCACCTAGCGGAATAACGCCGAAGTTGATAGTTCACGCCTCCTCTCACCAGAGGGCTAAACTTTTGTTTTTAAAACTTACAATTTTTGAATCAAAACCATTTGCAGGAATAAGGAAGAATGATAAAAAACAATACCCTCAAATTAAACTAAAGGAGTATTAATAAAATAAAAAAACACAAACTCGACACTCTCCCTCCTTCTTGCAAAAAGTGTGAAAAAGTTTCATTAGTTTCATTCATGTTTGTTGGCTTACCTAAAAAAGACGAGGGAAACAATCTGAAATGGACGAAACTATCCATTCTTAATTAATGGTAATTGATTATTGCTCTAATTCCAACTGATCCAAGAGCCAAGAGCCAAGGTTAGTCCTTCGCAAGTGGCGCTTCCTCAAAAATATCTCATTTAACGACTTCTTCAATTCTTGTAGATCATTGTTGTTTTTATATGCTGATGTAACCGCAGCCAGCTTGTCGGACATTTCAGTGCTCATTTCTTTTTCCGACTAAAACAAACCAAATAGTTTTAGGTGTTAATCTTCCTCTGATACTACAAAAGCCATGACATCATAAAGACACTAAATTTAAATCCCAAATTTGCAATCTGCGTAAAATTCTGCGTTCACTGATGTATAATAACTCAAGTTTACTCTAAAAAATAAGCGAGATATCGATATGAGAAGTTTGGCCATAGTTTTAGTCATGAATTTTTGCGAAAATTTGCAAATTTCGACTTTTGGAAAATCTAAAAACGATTTCTTATGTAAAAAATCGCGAGAAAAACGATGCCGCAAACCGCATTCCAATATCTGAAATAGTTTTCGAGATATCGAGCATGAATTGTTTGGAACCTTCAAAAATTTGGCCATCTGGCGACAACCCAAAAATTCAAACGGCCATAACTCAGTTATTTGTTGTCGGATCTGAATTTAAATTCCAGATTTGGATTCAGCGTGAGATTCTGCGTAAAATGAGTCAAAATTTATTGAGTTTACCTACGAAATAAAGAAAGCATTGACCAAAAACTGTTTGGAAGTGGTCATTTTGGGGTGATTTTCAATCAATGTTTTCAAAATGAAAATGACGTTTAATAGCATTGAATTATATATCAGTCGAAAGAGGAGCTCAAAATCTATCCACTGGCCCAATTTGAGATCGATCAAACAAACGGTTTACGAGTTATGGTCAAAAATAAAAAAAAAATAAAAATTTTCATCGTTTGAGTCGCAATTTTTTTTCGCGAAAAATCGACTATCGAATTTTGGGCTTTTAAGCACTTTTTCTAACGTAAAATGAGCCGAGAAAAACGATGGCGCAAACCGCATCTCAATATCTCTAATAGTTTCCGAGATATTTAACTTTGAAAATTGGGAAAAATGAGAAAAAATGAAAATCAACTATCTGAAACTTTGATCGGCCATAACTCGGTTATTTGTTGTCGGATCTGAATTTAAATCCCAGATTTGGAATCTGCGTAAAATTCTGCGTTCACTGATGTATAATAACTCGAGTTTACTCTAAAAAATAAGCGAGATATCGATATGAGAAGTTTGGCCATAGTTTTAGTCATGAATTTTTGCGAAAATTTGCAAATTTCGACTTTTGGAAAATCTAAAAACGATTTCTTATGTAAAAAATCGCGAGAAAAACGATGCCGCAAACCGCATTCCAATATCTGAAATAGTTTTCGAGATATCGAGCATGAATTGTTTGGAACCTTCAAAAATTTGGCCATCTGGCGACAACCCAAAAATTCAAACGGCCATAACTCAGTTATTTGTTGTCGGATCTGAATTTAAATTCCAGATTTGGATTCAGCGTGAGATTCTGCGTAAAATGAGTCAAAATTTATTGAGTTTACCTACGAAATAAAGAAAGCATTGACCAAAAACTGTTTGGAAGTGGTCATTTTGGGGTGATTTTCAATCACTATTTTTAATGTAAAAACGACGTTTAATACCTTTGTATTATATATCATTCGAAAGAGGAGCTCAAAATATATCCACTGGCCCAATTTGAGATCGACCAAACAAACGGTTTACGAGTTATGGTCAAAAATAAAAAAAAATAAAAATTTTCATCGTTTGAGTCGCAATTTTTTTTCGCGAAAAATCGACTATCGAATTTTCGACTTTTAAGCACTTTTTCTAACGTAAAATGAGCCGAGAAAAACGATGGCGCAAACCGCATCTCAATATCTCTAATAGTTTCCGAGATATTTAACTTTGAAAATTGGGAAAAATGAGAAAAAATGAAAATCAACTATCCGAAACTTTGATCGGCCATAACTCAGTTATTTGTTGTCGGATGTGAATTTAAATCCCAGATTTGGAATCTGCGTAAAATTCTGCGTTCACTGATGTATAATAACTCGAGTTTACTCTAAAAAATAAGCGAGATATCGATATGAGAAGTTTGGCCATAGTTTTAGTCATGAATTTTTGCGAAAATTTGCAAATTTCGACTTTTGGAAAATCTAAAAACGATTTCTTATGTAAAAAATCGCGAGAAAAACGATGCCGCAAACCGCATTCCAATATCTGAAATAGTTTTCGAGATATCGAGCATGAATTGTTTGGAACCTTCAAAAATTTGGCCATCTGGCGACAACCCAAAAATTCAAACGGCCATAACTCAGTTAATTGTTGTCGGATCTGAATTTAAATTCCAGATTTGGATTCAGCGTGAGATTCTGCGTAAAATGAGTCGAAATTTATTGAGTTTACCTAAGAAATAAAGAAAGCATTGACCAAAAACTGTTTGGAAGTGGTCATTTTGGGGTGATTTTCAATCAATGTTTTCAAAATGAAAATGACGTTTAATAGCATTGAATTATATATCAGTCGAAAGAGGAGCTCAAAATCTATCTACTGGCCCAATTTGAGATCGATCAAACAAACGGTTTACGAGTTATGGTCAAAAATAAAAAAAAATAAAAATTTTCATCGTTTGAGTCGCAATTTTTTTTCGCGAAAAATCGACTATCGAATTTTCGACTTTTAAGCACTTTTTCTAACGTAAAATGAGCCGAGAAAAACGATGGCGCAAACCGCATCTCAATATCTCTAATAGTTTCCGAGATATTTAACTTTGAAAATTGGGAAAAATGAGAAAAAATGAAAATCAACTATCCGAAACTTTGATCGGCCATAACTCAGTTATTTGTTGTCGGATGTGAATTTAAATCCCAGATTTGGAATCTGCGTAAAATTCTGCGTTCACTGATGTATAATAACTCGAGTTTACTCTAAAAAATAAGCGAGATATCGATATGAGAAGTTTGGCCATAGTTTTAGTCATGAATTTTTGCGAAAATTTGCAAATTTCGACTTTTGGAAAATCTAAAAACGATTTCTTATGTAAAAAATCGCGAGAAAAACGATGCCGCAAACCGCATTCCAATATCTGAAATAGTTTTCGAGATATCGAGCATGAATTGTTTGGAACCTTCAAAAATTTGGCCATCGGGCGACAACCCAAAAATTCAAACGGCCATAACTCAGTTAATTGTTGTCGGATCTGAATTTAAATTCCAGATTTGGATTCAGCGTGAGATTCTGCGTAAAATGAGTCGAAATTTATTGAGTTTACCTAAGAAATAAAGAAAGCATTGACCAAAAACTGTTTGGAAGTGGTCATTTTGGGGTGATTTTCAATCAATGTTTTCAAAATGAAAATGACGTTTAATAGCATTGAATTATATATCAGTCGAAAGAGGAGCTCAAAATCTATCTACTGGCCCAATTTGAGATCGATCAAACAAACGGTTTAGGAGTTATGCCCAAAAATAAAAAAAAAATAAAAATTTTCATCGTTTGAGTCGCAATTTTTTTTCGCGAAAAATCGACTATCGAATTTTGGGCTTTTAAGCACTTTTTCTAACGTAAAATGAGCCGAGAAAAACGATGGCGCAAACCGCATCTCAATATCTCTAATAGTTTCCGAGATATTTAACTTTGAAAATTGGGAAAAATGCGAAAAAATGAAAATCAACTATCCGAAACTTTGATCGGCCATAACTCAGTTATTTGTTGTCGGATCTGAATTTAAATCCCAGATTTGGAATCTGCGTAAAATTCTGCGTTCACTGATGTATAATAACTCGAGTTTACTCTAAAAAATAAGCGAGATATCGATATGAGAAGTTTGGCCATAGATTTAGTCATGAATTTTTGCGAAAATGTGCAAATTTCGACTTTTGGAAAATCTAAAAACGATTTCTTATGTAAAAAATCGCGAGAAAAACGATGCCGCAAACCGCATTCCAATATCTGAAATAGTTTTCGAGATATCGAGCATGAATTGTTTGGAACCTTCAAAAATTTGGCCATCTGGCGACAACCCAAAAATTCAAACGACCATAACTCAGTTATTTGTTGTCGGATCTGAATTTAAATTCCAGATTTGGATTCAGCGTGAGATTCTGCGTAAAATGAGTCGAAATTTATTGAGTTTACCTAAGAAATAAAGAAAGCATTGACCAAAAACTGTTTGGAAGTGGTCATTTTGGGGTGATTTTCAATCAATGTTTTCAAAATGAAAATGACGTTCAATAGCATTGAATTATATATCAGTCGAAAGAGGAGCTCAAAATCTATCCACTGGCCCAATTTGAGATCGATCGAACAAACGGTTTACGAGTTATGGTCAAAAATAAAAAAATTGAAAAATTTTTTTCGTTTGAGTCGCAATTTTTTTTCGCGAAAAATCGACTATCGAATTTTGGGCTTTTAAGCACTTTTTCTAACGTAAAATGAGCCGAGAAAAACGATAGCGCAAACCGCATCTCAATATCTCTAATAGTTTCCGAGATATTTAACTTTAAAATTCATGAACATAACCTGTTTGTGTGCTGTCAAAATAATCAAGTTCGGACATACGTTAAGATACCTGTCCTATGTTTAGACACTATAATTTTAAATAATTAATAGAATCGTAATCAAGTCGTGAATGTTAAATCAGACTTCAGATTCTTACTCCTGAGGACCAAATTAATAAAAAGAGTATTTTCTTGCTTTAATTTTCATCGAAAAAATGCAAGTCAAATAAAAGTTTCAAAAATTAATAAAAAATTAACGGAGCGTCGGATCGAAAAATCTTTGACGGATTCTTGTTCCTGAGGTCCAAATTGATGGAAAAAGTCGGTTTCAAAGAGATTTTATTTTTTGTCAAAATCGCCAAAATCCATGGGTTTAACCCCTTTGAACTTTTTTTGGCGAAAAACACGAAAGTTTTCAGATCGACACGAAACTTTGCACATGGCATAATTCGACATTTCTACATCGATTTCTGGTCTCCGTTCCTCGCTATCTGTGAGATTTTTTGAGAAAATGCAAATTAAAAATTTTAAAATTCAATTTCCCGCGTCAAGCAATCTGTCAACGAAGCATAGAAGCTAGGACATGCGTCAACAGTCTTTAGTCCATAAATAATATTAAATAAAATATTAACAAAGTCGTAAATCTTAAATCAAAGTTTTGATTCGTTTTTCTGAGGTTAAAATTAACAAGTTAAGTAGTTTATTGTATTTATTTACACCGAAAAATGAATGCATAATGTGTGTATAATTGGTTGCCTATCTACATTGCAAATTTTAAGTAAACTTATAATTACGTTTTGAATCCGACTTTAGAGTACAGAATCTTGTTCCTGAAGTCTAAATTAATAAAAAAAAATGTTTTAAGAAGGTTTCGATTAAATTTCAAATATCAGTCGCGAAGAAACCTGTTTAGTTTTCAACCAATCACACACAGCCCAAATAAGAACCGGCAAATTTAAAGAAATTTATTAATAACACGAACATTAACATGAATAAATTAATGAGTACAAAGTTTCTACTTAAAAACTACAACAGGACTTAGAAAGACGTTGAAAACCGCCTCGACTACACTCCTTACATTAAATCTCGCTTCTTTCGGTCTTTTGACCGTCGTTAAATTGTTGTTACTACAAGCGAGACAGCCGATTTCGTCTAACCCGACTTGTACCTTGAACCCCCCACCTCGTTGTTGAAAAGTGTCCCCCCTTAAAATCCCCGCTTGCACTTTCGTGGTGATTTCGAACGTGTACAAGTTGTACCTCTTGTCGATTTGATCGCGCTGTAAAACGAGCTGCACTCTTCGCGGACTGCTTGCGTGATCGAAGATGGTGCGAAAACTGTTCGAAACCGAGCGGATTTTAATATCGTTTTTCAGTTTTCTGGGTTGATTTCAGGAGGATTAGAACCGAGAAGACGACTTGGATGAAAGCCGTGAATTTCTTGTACCGTGTTTGGGCGGTGAGGACCACGAAGAGGCAGAGAGACTGAAGATGAGGCCGGTGAAAACGAAGAAGGGCTAAGCTTCCGCGGAGTCAACGTCACGTGCATCGGAAGTCGTGGAACTCTCGCTTCACCTGCAACATTTGGAACGTGACAACTTGTCACTAGCATCAGCACCACCAGCAGCTGCGTTTCTGACTTCGCCAAAAAGAAAAAGGCTAGGAACCATACCAACTTCAAGTACAAGATCTTAAGGGCTAGATGTGGGTGGAGAATCGACCTCTGGACGGACCAAAGGGATGTGATCCAAAGCCTTCAGATCAGGATGGGATTAACAATGGGTAAATGTCCGTGGGAATAATCCACCGTGGCCGATGGGTAAAATGATGTATAATAACGCAAGTTTACACCAAAAAACAAGCGAGATATCGATATGAGAAGTTTGGCATTGTTTTTTTAATCATGAATTTTCGCGAAAATTTGTTTCATAAAAATATTATAATCTTCTATAACTAGACATTTAACAATCGTAGATAATATATATTAAAGAGCCACTTTGGGGTGATAAAAAATGACATAATAATTAAGTAGAAGCGAAAATTGCAAACGATTTGAGCACTTGTTTAGAAATGATAAGACAACAACGCTCGAATTCTGTTTTCGTGTTTGACGATCATCGCCTTCAACTTTCTTATTTCGTCGGCGAATTCTGGCAACGTTTTCTCCTAAATCAACAAAATTAGTTTAAGAAAAACCACAAACCTAAACTTGTGTTTGGTTTTGAGTCTTCCCCGATTTCGAAGAGCTTCGACACAGAAATGATCGCTTTCGATTCCATCCTTGAGCGAAATCAACAGACTCTTCAGTCGACAGCGCGCGCGCGCGCGCGCCGCACTGTCACCCAAAGTATCTGGATAGTCCGGTCAGTCCGGAGTTGTTTAGCCTCTAAAACCTCGAGATTTCGCATCCTCTCTTCGGCATCATTCCTATGCCTGAGTTGAGTGTTGATGTAATATCACGCCTTCCACCATCTTCCTTCCTGCAAGAAGTGTAAAAAAGTTTCATCAAGAACATGTTTGTTTATCTCACCTGAAAAACTCTTCTTACTCTGTGCAGTCAATTGCTGTTTCTTCACGGCAAAGCTTTTAATTGCGCCTGCTTCTTGACCAACAGGAAAGACAACAAAGTTGTGTTAAGCTGCAACTAAGAGATTAAGGTGAGACCATGAATGGAGAGAAAAGAAAACAAACAAACCTTCCATCCTTCCTGAACAAACAGATCTCGCGTTTTCAAGAAACCAATAAATGATGTTTCCTTGACTTCACAAAATAGCTCACAAGACACCAGATGACCTTCAGAGCCTTTGTAGTACATATTTTCTTTCTTGACAACTGCATCTCGATGATGCTCTGTTTCCGTTGGTTGAGTTCCTTTGGCTCTTCTCTAGAGGAGAATACTCGTTTTCTGCTCGTAGACTCAACATTGCAAACTTCGTGCTCCCGCAATGCAATAAGGCAACACTTGAAACATCTCCCAGTCACTGAACGACATCTTCAACCACTGGAAAAAGAACATTTGACTTTGAATTTAACCTTTTTCATCCATATTGCAGTAAAGCAGCACCTTTTTCGTGATGGATCAATTCACTGTACTCTGGGAGCACTGAATGGGTGGTTTCTTCAATTCTGTGCAATAACTTGCAGAGTCCTTCAGCGTTGAGCGACGACAACCGCCTTTTCGACATCTTAGGCTATGGGTATCATCCATCGATTCAGTCTCTTTAATAATAAACTCTGGTAATGAAGTTGGAACCTGGAAATACCACGAAACATTTCAAGGCTGGAATTCAAACAGTTTTCAGCTTACCTGCGTTTAAAAATTTCAATAAAGACCCATCAATTTGTTGCAAATCAACTCCAACTCTAAATAGCTTCAAATGAACTTCTTAACTTGTGTAATTTCTTTGCTACCATGCCCAGAAGAACGAGAAAGTAAACAGTAAAGAATTCTGGTAGTTTCTTGTTAAATCATGAACATAACCTCAATGTGTGCTGTCAAAATAGTCAAGTTAAGACATACGTTAAGATAGAGACACAATAATTTTTAATAATTAATAGAATCGTAACCAAGTCGTGAATGTTAAATCAGACTTTAGATTCTTACTCCTGAGGACAAAATTAATAAAAAGAGTATTTTCTTGCTTCAATTTTCATCGAAAAACTGCAAACCAAATAAAAGTTTGAAAAATTAATAAAACATTAACGGAGCGTCTGATCGAAAAATCTTTGACGGATTCTTGTTCCTGAGGTCCAAATTGATGGAAAAAGTCGGTTTCAAAGAGATTTTATTTTTTGTCGAAATCGCCAAAAATCCATGATGTTTAGTCTTTGAACTTTTTTTGGCGAAAAACGCGAAAGTTCGCAGATCGACACGAAACTATGCACATGGCATAATTTGACATTTCCACATCCATTTTTGGTCTCCGTTCCTCGCTATCTGCAAGATTTTTTGAGAAAATGCAAATTAAAAATTTTAAAATTCAATTTCCCGCGTCAAGCAATCTGTCAACGAAGCATAGAAGCTAGGACATGCGTCAACAGTCTTTAGTCCATAAATAATATTAAATAAAATATTAACAAAGTCGTAAATCTTAAATCAAAGTTCAGATTCGTTTTTCTGAGGTTAAAATTAACAAGTTAAATAGTTTATTGTATTTATTTACACCGAAAAGTGAGAGAAGTTTTTCCATAAAAGCGACCTAGCGGAATAACGCCGAAGTTGATAGTTCACGCCTCCTCTCACCAGAGGGCTAAACTTTTGTTTTTAAAACTTACAATTTTTGAATCAAAACCATTTGCAGGAATAAGGAAGAATGATAAAAAACAATACCCTCAAATTAAACTAAAGGAGTATTAATAAAATAAAAAAACACAAACTCGACACTCTCCCTCCTTCTTGCAAAAAGTGTGAAAAAGTTTCATTAGTTTCATTCATGTTTGTTGGCTTACCTAAAAAAGACGAGGGAAACAATCTGAAATGGACGAAACTATCCATTCTTAATTAATGGTAATTGATTATTGCTCTAATTCCAACTGATCCAAGAGCCAAGAGCCAAGGTTAGTCCTTCGCAAGTGGCGCTTCCTCAAAAATATCTCATTTAACGACTTCTTCAATTCTTGTAGATCATTGTTGTTTTTATATGCTGATGTAACCGCAGCCAGCTTGTCGGACATTTCAGTGCTCATTTCTTTTTCCGACTAAAACAAACCAAATAGTTTTAGGTGTTAATCTTCCTCTGATACTACAAAAGCCATGACATCATAAAGACACTAAATTTAAATCCCAAATTTGCAATCTGCGTAAAATTCTGCGTTCACTGATGTATAATAACTCAAGTTTACTCTAAAAAATAAGCGAGATATCGATATGAGAAGTTTGGCCATAGTTTTAGTCATAAATTTTTGCGAAAATTTGCAAATTTCGACTTTTGGAAAATCTAAAAACGATTTCTTATGTAAAAAATCGCGAGAAAAACGATGCCGCAAACCGCATTCCAATATCTGAAATAGTTTTCGAGATATCGAGCATGAATTGTTTGGAACCTTCAAAAATTTGGCCATCTGGCGACAACCCAAAAATTCAAACGGCCATAACTCAGTTATTTGTTGTCGGATCTGAATTTAAATTCCAGATTTGGATTCAGCGTGAGATTCTGCGTAAAATGAGTCAAAATTTATTGAGTTTACCTACGAAATAAAGAAAGCATTGAACAAAAACTGTTTGGAAGTGGTCATTCTGGGGTGATTTTCAATCAATGTTTTCAAAATGAAAATGACGTTTAATAGCATTGAATTATATATCAGTCGAAAGAGGAGCTCAAAATCTATCCACTGGCCCAATTTGAGATCGATCAAACAAACGGTTTACGAGTTATGGTCAAAAATAAAAAAAAATAAAAATTTTCATCGTTTGAGTCGCAATTTTTTTTCGCGAAAAATCGACTATCGAATTTTCGACTTTTAAGCACTTTTTCTAACGTAAAATGAGCCGAGAAAAACGATGGCGCAAACCGCATCTCAATATCTCTAATAGTTTCCGAGATATTTAACTTTGAAAATTGGGAAAAATGAGAAAAAATGAAAATCAACTATCCGAAACTTTGATCGGCCATAACTCAGTTATTTGTTGTCGGATGTGAATTTAAATCCCAGATTTGGAATCTGCGTAAAATTCTGCGTTCACTGATGTATAATAACTCGAGTTTACTCTAAAAAATAAGCGAGATATCGATATGAGAAGTTTGGCCATAGTTTTAGTCATGAATTTTTGCGAAAATTTGCAAATTTCGACTTTTGGAAAATCTAAAAACGATTTCTTATGTAAAAAATCGCGAGAAAAACGATGCCGCAAACCGCATTCCAATATCTGAAATAGTTTTCGAGATATCGAGCATGAATTGTTTGGAACCTTCAAAAATTTGGCCATCTGGCGACAACCCAAAAATTCAATCGGCCATAACTCAGTTATTTGTTGTCGGATCTGAATTTAAATTCCAGATTTGGATTCAGCGTGAGATTCTGCGTAAAATGAGTCAAAATTTATTGAGTTTACCTACGAAATAAAGAAAGCATTGACCAAAAACTGTTTGGAAGTGGTCATTTTGGGGTGATTTTCAATCACTATTTTTAATGTAAAAACGACGTTTAATACCTTTGTATTATATATCATTCGAAAGAGGAGCTCAAAATCTATCCACTGGCCCAATTTGAGATCGACCAAACAAACGGTTTACGAGTTATGGTCAAAAATAAAAAAAAATAAAAATTTTCATCGTTTGAGTCGCAATTTTTTTTCGCGAAAAATCGACTATCGAATTTTCGACTTTTAAGCACTTTTTCTAACGTAAAATGAGCCGAGAAAAACGATGGCGCAAACCGCATCTCAATATCTCTAATAGTTTCCGAGATATTTAACTTTGAAAATTGGGAAAAATGAGAAAAAATGAAAATCAACTATCCGAAACTTTGATCGGCCATAACTCAGTTATTTGTTGTCGGATGTGAATTTAAATCCCAGATTTGGAATCTGCGTAAAATTCTGCGTTCACTGATGTATAATAACTCGAGTTTACTCTAAAAAATAAGCGAGATATCGATATGAGAAGTTTGGCCATAGTTTTAGTCATGAATTTTTGCGAAAATTTGCAAATTTCGACTTTTGGAAAATCTAAAAACGATTTCTTATGTAAAAAATCGCGAGAAAAACGATGCCGCAAACCGCATTCCAATATCTGAAATAGTTTTCGAGATATCGAGCATGAATTGTTTGGAACCTTCAAAAATTTGGCCATCTGGCGACAACCCAAAAATTCAAACGGCCATAACTCAGTTAATTGTTGTCGGATCTGAATTTAAATTCCAGATTTGGATTCAGCGTGAGATTCTGCGTAAAATGAGTCGAAATTTATTGAGTTTACCTAAGAAATAAAGAAAGCATTGACCAAAAACTGTTTGGAAGTGGTCATTTTGGGGTGATTTTCAATCAATGTTTTCAAAATGAAAATGACGTTTAATAGCATTGAATTATATATCAGTCGAAAGAGGAGCTCAAAATCTATCTACTGGCCCAATTTGAGATCGATCAAACAAACGGTTTACGAGTTATGGTCAAAAATAAAAAAAAATAAAAATTTTCATCGTTTGAGTCGCAATTTTTTTTCGCGAAAAATCGACTATCGAATTTTCGACTTTTAAGCACTTTTTCTAACGTAAAATGAGCCGAGAAAAACGATGGCGCAAACCGCATCTCAATATCTCTAATAGTTTCCGAGATATTTAACTTTGAAAATTGGGAAAAATGAGAAAAAATGAAAATCAACTATCCGAAACTTTGATCGGCCATAACTCAGTTATTTGTTGTCGGATGTGAATTTAAATCCCAGATTTGGAATCTGCGTAAAATTCTGCGTTCACTGATGTATAATAACTCGAGTTTACTCTAAAAAATAAGCGAGATATCGATATGAGAAGTTTGGCCATAGTTTTAGTCATGAATTTTTGCGAAAATTTGCAAATTTCGACTTTTGGAAAATCTAAAAACGATTTCTTATGTAAAAAATCGCGAGAAAAACGATGCCGCAAACCGCATTCCAATATCTGAAATAGTTTTCGAGATATCGAGCATGAATTGTTTGGAACCTTCAAAAATTTGGCCATCTGGCGACAACCCAAAAATTCAAACGGCCATAACTCAGTTAATTGTTGTCGGATCTGAATTTAAATTCCAGATTTGGATTCAGCGTGAGATTCTGCGTAAAATGAGTCGAAATTTATTGAGTTTACCTAAGAAATAAAGAAAGCATTGACCAAAAACTGTTTGGAAGTGGTCATTTTGGGGTGATTTTCAATCAATGTTTTCAAAATGAAAATGACGTTTAATAGCATTGAATTATATATCAGTCGAAAGAGGAGCTCAAAATCTATCTACTGGCCCAATTTGAGATCGATCAAACAAACGGTTTAGGAGTTATGCCCAAAAATAAAAAAAAATAAAAATTTTCATCGTTTGAGTCGCAATTTTTTTTCGCGAAAAATCGACTATCGAATTTTGGGCTTTTAAGCACTTTTTCTAACGTAAAATGAGCCGAGAAAAACGATGGCGCAAACCGCATCTCAATATCTCTAATAGTTTCCGAGATATTTAACTTTGAAAATTGGGAAAAATGCGAAAAAATGAAAATCAACTATCCGAAACTTTGATCGGCCATAACTCAGTTATTTGTTGTCGAATCTGAATTTAAATCCCAGATTTGGAATCTGCGTAAAATTCTGCGTTCACTGATGTATAATAACTCGAGTTTACTCTAAAAAATAAGCGAGATATCGATATGAGAAGTTTGGCCATAGATTTAGTCATGAATTTTTGCGAAAATTTGCAAATTTCGACTTTTGGAAAATCTAAAAACGATTTCTTATGTAAAAAATCGCGAGAAAAACGATGCCGCAAACCGCATTCCAATATCTGAAATAGTTTTCGAGATATCGAGCATGAATTGTTTGGAACCTTCAAAAATTTGGCCATCTGGCGACAACCCAAAAATTCAAACGGCCATAACTCAGTTATTTGTTGTCGGATCTGAATTTAAATTCCAGATTTGGATTCAGCGTGAGATTCTGCGTAAAATGAGTCAAAATTTATTGAGTTTACCTAAGAAATAAAGAAAGCATTGACGAAAAACTGTTTGGAAGTGGTCATTTTGGGGTGATTTTCAATCAATGTTTTCAAAATGAAAATGACGTTCAATAGCATTGAATTATATATCAGTCGAAAGAGGAGCTCAAAATCTATCCACTGGCCCAATTTGAGATCGATCGAACAAACGGTTTACGAGTTATGGTCAAAAATAAAAAAATTGAAAAATTTTTTTCGTTTGAGTCGCAATTTTTTTTCGCGAAAAATCGACTATCGAATTTTGGGCTTTTAAGCACTTTTTCTAACGTAAAATGAGCCGAGAAAAACGATAGCGCAAACCGCATCTCAATATCTCTAATAGTTTCCGAGATATTTAACTTTAAAATTCATGAACATAACCTGTTTGTGTGCTGTCAAAATAATCAAGTTCGGACATACGTTAAGATACCTGTCCTGTTTGTTTAGACACTATAATTTTAAATAATTAATAGAATCGTAATCAAGTCGTGAATGTTAAATCAGACTTCAGATTCTTACTCCTGAGGACCAAATTAATAAAAAGAGTATTTTCTTGCTTTAATTTTCATCGAAAAAATGCAAGTCAAATAAAAGTTTCAAAAATTAATAAAAAATTAACGGAGCGTCGGATCGAAAAATCTTTGACGGATTCTTGTTCCTGAGGTCCAAATTGATGGAAAAAGTCGGTTTCAAAGAGATTTTATTTTTTGTCAAAATCGCCAAAATCCATGGGTTTGAACTTTGAACTTTTTTTATTTTTCCTTTGAACTTTTTTTGGCGAAAAACACGAAAGTTTTCAGATCGACACGAAACTTTGCACATGGCATAATTCGACATTTCTACATCGAATTCTGGTCTCCGTTCCTCGCTATCTGTGAGATTTTTTGAGAAAATGCAAATTAAAAATTTTAAAATTCAATTTCCCGCGTCAAGCAATCTGTCAACGAAGCATAGAAGCTAGGACATGCGTCAACAGTCTTTAGTCCATAAATAATATTAAATAAAATATTAACAAAGTCGTAAATCTTAAATCAAAGTTTTGATTCGTTTTTCTGAGGTTAAAATTAACAAGTTAAGTAGTTTATTGTATTTATTTACACCGAAAAATGAATGCATAATGTGTGTATAATTGGTTGCCTATCTACATTGCAAATTTTAAGTAAACTTATAATTACGTTTTGAATCCGACTTTAGAGTACAGAATCTTGTTCCTGAAGTCTAAATTAATAAAAAAAAATGTTTTAAGAAGGTTTCGATTAAATTTCAAATATCAGTCGCGAAGAAACCTGTTTAGTTTTCAACCAATCACACACAGCCCAAATAAGAACCGGCAAATTTAAAGAAATTTATTAATAACACGAACATTAACATGAATAAATTAATGAGTACAAAGTTTCTACTTAAAAACTACAACAGGACTTAGAAAGACGTTGAAAACCGCCTCGACTACACTCCTTACATTAAATCTCGCTTCTTTCGGTCTTTTGACCGTCGTTAAATTGTTGTTACTACAAGCGAGACAGCCGATTTCGTCTAACCCGACTTGTACCTTGAACCCCCCACCTCGTTGTTGAAAAGTGTCCCCCCTTAAAATCCCCGCTTGCACTTTCGTGGTGATTTCGAACGTGTACAAGTTGTACCTCTTGTCGATTTGATCGCGCTGTAAAACGAGCTGCACTCTTCGCGGACTGCTTGCGTGATCGAAGATGGTGCGAAAACTGTTCGAAACCGAGCGGATTTTAATATCGTTTTTCAGTTTTCTGGGTTGATTTCAGGAGGATTAGAACCGAGAAGACGACTTGGATGAAAGCCGTGAATTTCTTGTACCGTGTTTGGGCGGTGAGGACCACGAAGAGGCAGAGAGACTGAAGATGAGGCCGGTGAAAACGAAGAAGGGCTAAGCTTCCGCGGAGTCAACGTCACGTGCATCGGAAGTCGTGGAACTCTCGCTTCACCTGCAACATTTGGAACGTGACAACTTGTCACTAGCATCAGCACCACCAGCAGCTGCGTTTCTGACTTCGCCAAAAAGAAAAAGGCTAGGAACCATACCAACTTCAAGTACAAGATCTTAAGGGCTAGATGTGGGTGGAGAATCGACCTCTGGACGGACCAAAGGGATGTGATCCAAAGCCTTCAGATCAGGATGGGATTAACAATGGGTAAATGTCCGTGGGAATAATCCACCGTGGCCGATGGGTAAAATGATGTATAATAACGCAAGTTTACACCAAAAAACAAGCGAGATATCGATATGAAAAGTTTGGCATTGTTTTTTTAATCATGAATTTTCGCGAAAATTTGTTTCATAAAAATATTATAATCTTCTATAACTAGACATTTAACAATCGTAGATAATATATATTAAAGAGCCACTTTGGGGTGATAAAAAATGACATAATAATTAAGTAGAAGCGAAAATTGCAAACGATTTGAGCACTTGTTTAGAAATGATAAGACAACAACGCTCGAATTCTGTTTTCGTGTTTGACGATCATCGCCTTCAACTTTCTTATTTCGTCGGCGAATTCTGGCAACGTTTTCTCCTAAATCAACAAAATTAGTTTAAGAAAAACCACAAACCTAAACTTGTGTTTGGTTTTGAGTCTTCCCCGATTTCGAAGAGCTTCGACACAGAAATGATCGCTTTCGATTCCATCCTTGAGCGAAATCAACAGACTCTTCAGTCGACAGCGCGCGCGCGCGCGCGCCGCACTGTCACCCAAAGTATCTGGATAGTCCGGTCAGTCCGGAGTTGTTTAGCCTCTAAAACCTCGAGATTTCGCATCCTCTCTTCGGCATCATTCCTATGCCTGAGTTGAGTGTTGATGTAATATCACGCCTTCCACCATCTTCCTTCCTGCAAGAAGTGTAAAAAAGTTTCATCAAGAACATGTTTGTTTATCTCACCTGAAAAACTCTTCTTACTCTGTGCAGTCAATTGCTGTTTCTTCACGGCAAAGCTTTTAATTGCGCCTGCTTCTTGACCAACAGGAAAGACAACAAAGTTGTGTTAAGCTGCAACTAAGAGATTAAGGTGAGACCATGAATGGAGAGAAAAGAAAACAAACAAACCTTCCATCCTTCCTGAACAAACAGATCTCGCGTTTTCAAGAAACCAATAAATGATGTTTCCTTGACTTCACAAAATAGCTCACAAGACACCAGATGACCTTCAGAGCCTTTGTAGTACATATTTTCTTTCTTGACAACTGCATCTCGATGATGCTCTGTTTCCGTTGGTTGAGTTCCTTTGGCTCTTCTCTAGAGGAGAATACTCGTTTTCTGCTCGTAGACTCAACATTGCAAACTTCGTGCTCCCGCAATGCAATAAGGCAACACTTGAAACATCTCCCAGTCACTGAACGACATCTTCAACCACTGGAAAAAGAACATTTGACTTTGAATTTAACCTTTTTCATCCATATTGCAGTAAAGCAGCACCTTTTTCGTGATGGATCAATTCACTGTACTCTGGGAGCACTGAATGGGTGGTTTCTTCAATTCTGTGCAATAACTTGCAGAGTCCTTCAGCGTTGAGCGACGACAACCGCCTTTTCGACATCTTAGGCTATGGGTATCATCCATCGATTCAGTCTCTTTAATAATAAACTCTGGTAATGAAGTTGGAACCTGGAAATACCACGAAACATTTCAAGGCTGGAATTCAAACAGTTTTCAGCTTACCTGCGTTTAAAAATTTCAATAAAGACCCATCAATTTGTTGCAAATCAACTCCAACTCTAAATAGCTTCAAATGAACTTCTTAACTTGTGTAATTTCTTTGCTACCATGCCCAGAAGAACGAGAAAGTAAACAGTAAAGAATTCTGGTAGTTTCTTGTTAAATCATGAACATAACCTCAATGTGTGCTGTCAAAATAGTCAAGTTAAGACATACGTTAAGATAGAGACACAATAATTTTTAATAATTAATAGAATCGTAACCAAGTCGTGAATGTTAAATCAGACTTTAGATTCTTACTCCTGAGGACAAAATTAATAAAAAGAGTATTTTCTTGCTTTAATTTTCATCGAAAAACTGCAAACCAAATAAAAGTTTGAAAAATTAATAAAACATTAACGGAGCGTCTGATCGAAAAATCTTTGACGGATTCTTGTTCCTGAGGTCCAAATTGATGGAAAAAGTCGGTTTCAAAGAGATTTTATTTTTTGTCGAAATCGCCAAAAATCCATGATGTTTAGTCTTTGAACTTTTTTTGGCGAAAAACGCGAAAGTTCGCAGATCGACACGAAACTATGCACATGGCATAATTTGACATTTCCACATCCATTTTTGGTCTCCGTTCCTCGCTATCTGCAAGATTTTTTGAGAAAATGCAAATTAAAAATTTTAAAATTCAATTTCCCGCGTCAAGCAATCTGTCAACGAAGCATAGAAGCTAGGACATGCGTCAACAGTCTTTAGTCCATAAATAATATTAAATAAAATATTAACAAAGTCGTAAATCTTAAATCAAAGTTCAGATTCGTTTTTCTGAGGTTAAAATTAACAAGTTAAATAGTTTATTGTATTTATTTACACCGAAAAGTGAGAGAAGTTTTTCCATAAAAGCCACCTAGCGGAATAACGCCGAAGTTGATAGTTCACGCCTCCTCTCACCAGAGGGCTAAACTTTTGTTTTTAAAACTTACAATTTTTGAATCAAAACCATTTGCAGGAATAAGGAAGAATGATAAAAAACAATACCCTCAAATTAAACTAAAGGAGTATTAATAAAATAAAAAAACACAAACTCGACACTCTCCCTCCTTCTTGCAAAAAGTGTGAAAAAGTTTCATTAGTTTCATTCATGTTTGTTGGCTTACCTAAAAAAGACGAGGGAAACAATCTGAAATGGACGAAACTATCCATTCTTAATTAATGGTAATTGATTATTGCTCTAATTCCAACTGATCCAAGAGCCAAGAGCCAAGGTTAGTCCTTCGCAAGTGGCGCTTCCTCAAAAATATCTCATTTAACGACTTCTTCAATTCTTGTAGATCATTGTTGTTTTTATATGCTGATGTAACCGCAGCCAGCTTGTCGGACATTTCAGTGCTCATTTCTTTTTCCGACTAAAACAAACCAAATAGTTTTAGGTGTTAATCTTCCTCTGATACTACAAAAGCCATGACATCATAAAGACACTAAATTTAAATCCCAAATTTGCAATCTGCGTAAAATTCTGCGTTCACTGATGTATAATAACTCAAGTTTACTCTAAAAAATAAGCGAGATATCGATATGAGAAGTTTGGCCATAGTTTTAGTCATAAATTTTTGCGAAAATTTGCAAATTTCGACTTTTGGAAAATCTAAAAACGATTTCTTATGTAAAAAATCGCGAGAAAAACGATGCCGCAAACCGCATTCCAATATCTGAAATAGTTTTCGAGATATCGAGCATGAATTGTTTGGAACCTTCAAAAATTTGGCCATCTGGCGACAACCCAAAAATTCAAACGGCCATAACTCAGTTATTTGTTGTCGGATCTGAATTTAAATTCCAGATTTGGATTCAGCGTGAGATTCTGCGTAAAATGAGTCAAAATTTATTGAGTTTACCTACGAAATAAAGAAAGCATTGAACAAAAACTGTTTGGAAGTGGTCATTCTGGGGTGATTTTCAATCAATGTTTTCAAAATGAAAATGACGTTTAATAGCATTGAATTATATATCAGTCGAAAGAGGAGCTCAAAATCTATCCACTGGCCCAATTTGAGATCGATCAAACAAACGGTTTACGAGTTATGGTCAAAAATAAAAAAAAATAAAAATTTTCATCGTTTGAGTCGCAATTTTTTTTCGCGAAAAATCGACTATCGAATTTTCGACTTTTAAGCACTTTTTCTAACGTAAAATGAGCCGAGAAAAACGATGGCGCAAACCGCATCTCAATATCTCTAATAGTTTCCGAGATATTTAACTTTGAAAATTGGGAAAAATGAGAAAAAATGAAAATCAACTATCCGAAACTTTGATCGGCCATAACTCAGTTATTTGTTGTCGGATGTGAATTTAAATCCCAGATTTGGAATCTGCGTAAAATTCTGCGTTCACTGATGTATAATAACTCGAGTTTACTCTAAAAAATAAGCGAGATATCGATATGAGAAGTTTGGCCATAGTTTTAGTCATGAATTTTTGCGAAAATTTGCAAATTTCGACTTTTGGAAAATCTAAAAACGATTTCTTATGTAAAAAATCGCGAGAAAAACGATGCCGCAAACCGCATTCCAATATCTGAAATAGTTTTCGAGATATCGAGCATGAATTGTTTGGAACCTTCAAAAATTTGGCCATCTGGCGACAACCCAAAAATTCAATCGGCCATAACTCAGTTATTTGTTGTCGGATCTGAATTTAAATTCCAGATTTGGATTCAGCGTGAGATTCTGCGTAAAATGAGTCAAAATTTATTGAGTTTACCTACGAAATAAAGAAAGCATTGACCAAAAACTGTTTGGAAGTGGTCATTTTGGGGTGATTTTCAATCACTATTTTTAATGTAAAAACGACGTTTAATACCTTTGTATTATATATCATTCGAAAGAGGAGCTCAAAATCTATCCACTGGCCCAATTTGAGATCGACCAAACAAACGGTTTACGAGTTATGGTCAAAAATAAAAAAAAATAAAAATTTTCATCGTTTGAGTCGCAATTTTTTTTCGCGAAAAATCGACTATCGAATTTTCGACTTTTAAGCACTTTTTCTAACGTAAAATGAGCCGAGAAAAACGATGGCGCAAACCGCATCTCAATATCTCTAATAGTTTCCGAGATATTTAACTTTGAAAATTGGGAAAAATGAGAAAAAATGAAAATCAACTATCCGAAACTTTGATCGGCCATAACTCAGTTATTTGTTGTCGGATGTGAATTTAAATCCCAGATTTGGAATCTGCGTAAAATTCTGCGTTCACTGATGTATAATAACTCGAGTTTACTCTAAAAAATAAGCGAGATATCGATATGAGAAGTTTGGCCATAGTTTTAGTCATGAATTTTTGCGAAAATTTGCAAATTTCGACTTTTGGAAAATCTAAAAACGATTTCTTATGTAAAAAATCGCGAGAAAAACGATGCCGCAAACCGCATTCCAATATCTGAAATAGTTTTCGAGATATCGAGCATGAATTGTTTGGAACCTTCAAAAATTTGGCCATCTGGCGACAACCCAAAAATTCAAACGGCCATAACTCAGTTATTTGTTGTCGGATCTGAATTTAAATTCCAGATTTGGATTCAGCGTGAGATTCTGCGTAAAATGAGTCAAAATTTATTGAGTTTACCTACGAAATAAAGAAAGCATTGAACAAAAACTGTTTGGAAGTGGTCATTCTGGGGTGATTTTCAATCAATGTTTTCAAAATGAAAATGACGTTTAATAGCATTGAATTATATATCAGTCGAAAGAGGAGCTCAAAATCTATCCACTGGCCCAATTTGAGATCGATCAAACAAACGGTTTACGAGTTATGGTCAAAAATAAAAAAAAATAAAAATTTTCATCGTTTGAGTCGCAATTTTTTTTCGCGAAAAATCGACTATCGAATTTTCGACTTTTAAGCACTTTTTCTAACGTAAAATGAGCCGAGAAAAACGATGGCGCAAACCGCATCTCAATATCTCTAATAGTTTCCGAGATATTTAACTTTGAAAATTGGGAAAAATGAGAAAAAATGAAAATCAACTATCCGAAACTTTGATCGGCCATAACTCAGTTATTTGTTGTCGGATGTGAATTTAAATCCCAGATTTGGAATCTGCGTAAAATTCTGCGTTCACTGATGTATAATAACTCGAGTTTACTCTAAAAAATAAGCGAGATATCGATATGAGAAGTTTGGCCATAGTTTTAGTCATGAATTTTTGCGAAAATTTGCAAATTTCGACTTTTGGAAAATCTAAAAACGATTTCTTATGTAAAAAATCGCGAGAAAAACGATGCCGCAAACCGCATTCCAATATCTGAAATAGTTTTCGAGATATCGAGCATGAATTGTTTGGAACCTTCAAAAATTTGGCCATCTGGCGACAACCCAAAAATTCAATCGGCCATAACTCAGTTATTTGTTGTCGGATCTGAATTTAAATTCCAGATTTGGATTCAGCGTGAGATTCTGCGTAAAATGAGTCAAAATTTATTGAGTTTACCTACGAAATAAAGAAAGCATTGACCAAAAACTGTTTGGAAGTGGTCATTTTGGGGTGATTTTCAATCACTATTTTTAATGTAAAAACGACGTTTAATACCTTTGTATTATATATCATTCGAAAGAGGAGCTCAAAATCTATCCACTGGCCCAATTTGAGATCGACCAAACAAACGGTTTACGAGTTATGGTCAAAAATAAAAAAAAATAAAAATTTTCATCGTTTGAGTCGCAATTTTTTTTCGCGAAAAATCGACTATCGAATTTTCGACTTTTAAGCACTTTTTCTAACGTAAAATGAGCCGAGAAAAACGATGGCGCAAACCGCATCTCAATATCTCTAATAGTTTCCGAGATATTTAACTTTGAAAATTGGGAAAAATGAGAAAAAATGAAAATCAACTATCCGAAACTTTGATCGGCCATAACTCAGTTATTTGTTGTCGGATGTGAATTTAAATCCCAGATTTGGAATCTGCGTAAAATTCTGCGTTCACTGATGTATAATAACTCGAGTTTACTCTAAAAAATAAGCGAGATATCGATATGAGAAGTTTGGCCATAGTTTTAGTCATGAATTTTTGCGAAAATTTGCAAATTTCGACTTTTGGAAAATCTAAAAACGATTTCTTATGTAAAAAATCGCGAGAAAAACGATGCCGCAAACCGCATTCCAATATCTGAAATAGTTTTCGAGATATCGAGCATGAATTGTTTGGAACCTTCAAAAATTTGGCCATCTGGCGACAACCCAAAAATTCAAACGGCCATAACTCAGTTAATTGTTGTCGGATCTGAATTTAAATTCCAGATTTGGATTCAGCGTGAGATTCTGCGTAAAATGAGTCGAAATTTATTGAGTTTACCTAAGAAATAAAGAAAGCATTGACCAAAAACTGTTTGGAAGTGGTCATTTTGGGGTGATTTTCAATCAATGTTTTCAAAATGAAAATGACGTTTAATAGCATTGAATTATATATCAGTCGAAAGAGGAGCTCAAAATCTATCTACTGGCCCAATTTGAGATCGATCAAACAAACGGTTTACGAGTTATGGTCAAAAATAAAAAAAAATAAAAATTTTCATCGTTTGAGTCGCAATTTTTTTTCGCGAAAAATCGACTATCGAATTTTCGACTTTTAAGCACTTTTTCTAACGTAAAATGAGCCGAGAAAAACGATGGCGCAAACCGCATCTCAATATCTCTAATAGTTTCCGAGATATTTAACTTTGAAAATTGGGAAAAATGAGAAAAAATGAAAATCAACTATCCGAAACTTTGATCGGCCATAACTCAGTTATTTGTTGTCGGATGTGAATTTAAATCCCAGATTTGGAATCTGCGTAAAATTCTGCGTTCACTGATGTATAATAACTCGAGTTTACTCTAAAAAATAAGCGAGATATCGATATGAGAAGTTTGGCCATAGTTTTAGTCATGAATTTTTGCGAAAATTTGCAAATTTCGACTTTTGGAAAATCTAAAAACGATTTCTTATGTAAAAAATCGCGAGAAAAACGATGCCGCAAACCGCATTCCAATATCTGAAATAGTTTTCGAGATATCGAGCATGAATTGTTTGGAACCTTCAAAAATTTGGCCATCTGGCGACAACCCAAAAATTCAAACGGCCATAACTCAGTTAATTGTTGTCGGATCTGAATTTAAATTCCAGATTTGGATTCAGCGTGAGATTCTGCGTAAAATGAGTCGAAATTTATTGAGTTTACCTAAGAAATAAAGAAAGCATTGACCAAAAACTGTTTGGAAGTGGTCATTTTGGGGTGATTTTCAATCAATGTTTTCAAAATGAAAATGACGTTTAATAGCATTGAATTATATATCAGTCGAAAGAGGAGCTCAAAATCTATCTACTGGCCCAATTTGAGATCGATCAAACAAACGGTTTAGGAGTTATGCCCAAAAATAAAAAAAAATAAAAATTTTCATCGTTTGAGTCGCAATTTTTTTTCGCGAAAAATCGACTATCGAATTTTGGGCTTTTAAGCACTTTTTCTAACGTAAAATGAGCCGAGAAAAACGATGGCGCAAACCGCATCTCAATATCTCTAATAGTTTCCGAGATATTTAACTTTGAAAATTGGGAAAAATGCGAAAAAATGAAAATCAACTATCCGAAACTTTGATCGGCCATAACTCAGTTATTTGTTGTCGAATCTGAATTTAAATCCCAGATTTGGAATCTGCGTAAAATTCTGCGTTCACTGATGTATAATAACTCGAGTTTACTCTAAAAAATAAGCGAGATATCGATATGAGAAATTTGGCCATAGATTTAGTCATGAATTTTTGCGAAAATTTGCAAATTTCGACTTTTGGAAAATCTAAAAACGATTTCTTATGTAAAAAATCGCGAGAAAAACGATGCCGCAAACCGCATTCCAATATCTGAAATAGTTTTCGAGATATCGAGCATGAATTGTTTGGAACCTTCAAAAATTTGGCCATCTGGCGACAACCCAAAAATTCAAACGGCCATAACTCAGTTATTTGTTGTCGGATCTGAATTTAAATTCCAGATTTGGATTCAGCGTGAGATTCTGCGTAAAATGAGTCAAAATTTATTGAGTTTACCTAAGAAATAAAGAAAGCATTGACGAAAAACTGTTTGGAAGTGGTCATTTTGGGGTGATTTTCAATCAATGTTTTCAAAATGAAAATGACGTTCAATAGCATTGAATTATATATCAGTCGAAAGAGGAGCTCAAAATCTATCCACTGGCCCAATTTGAGATCGATCGAACAAACGGTTTACGAGTTATGGTCAAAAATAAAAAAATTGAAAAATTTTTTTCGTTTGAGTCGCAATTTTTTTTCGCGAAAAATCGACTATCGAATTTTGGGCTTTTAAGCACTTTTTCTAACGTAAAATGAGCCGAGAAAAACGATAGCGCAAACCGCATCTCAATATCTCTAATAGTTTCCGAGATATTTAACTTTAAAATTCATGAACATAACCTGTTTGTGTGCTGTCAAAATAATCAAGTTCGGACATACGTTAAGATACCTGTCCTATGTTTAGACACTATAATTTTAAATAATTAATAGAATCGTAATCAAGTCGTGAATGTTAAATCAGACTTCAGATTCTTACTCCTGAGGACCAAATTAATAAAAAGAGTATTTTCTTGCTTTAATTTTCATCGAAAAAATGCAAGTCAAATAAAAGTTTCAAAAATTAATAAAAAATTAACGGAGCGTCGGATCGAAAAATCTTTGACGGATTCTTGTTCCTGAGGTCCAAATTGATGGAAAAAGTCGGTTTCAAAGAGATTTTATTTTTTGTCAAAATCGCCAAAATCCATGGGTTTGAACTTTGAACTTTTTTTATTTTTCCTTTGAACTTTTTTTGGCGAAAAACACGAAAGTTTTCAGATCGACACGAAACTTTGCACATGGCATAATTCGACATTTCTACATCGAATTCTGGTCTCCGTTCCTCGCTATCTGTGAGATTTTTTGAGAAAATGCAAATTAAAAATTTTAAAATTCAATTTCCCGCGTCAAGCAATCTGTCAACGAAGCATAGAAGCTAGGACATGCGTCAACAGTCTTTAGTCCATAAATAATATTAAATAAAATATTAACAAAGTCGTAAATCTTAAATCAAAGTTTTGATTCGTTTTTCTGAGGTTAAAATTAACAAGTTAAGTAGTTTATTGTATTTATTTACACCGAAAAATGAATGCATAATGTGTGTATAATTGGTTGCCTATCTACATTGCAAATTTTAAGTAAACTTATAATTACGTTTTGAATCCGACTTTAGAGTACAGAATCTTGTTCCTGAAGTCTAAATTAATAAAAAAAAATGTTTTAAGAAGGTTTCGATTAAATTTCAAATATCAGTCGCGAAGAAACCTGTTTAGTTTTCAACCAATCACACACAGCCCAAATAAGAACCGGCAAATTTAAAGAAATTTATTAATAACACGAACATTAACATGAATAAATTAATGAGTACAAAGTTTCTACTTAAAAACTACAACAGGACTTAGAAAGACGTTGAAAACCGCCTCGACTACACTCCTTACATTAAATCTCGCTTCTTTCGGTCTTTTGACCGTCGTTAAATTGTTGTTACTACAAGCGAGACAGCCGATTTCGTCTAACCCGACTTGTACCTTGAACCCCCCACCTCGTTGTTGAAAAGTGTCCCCCCTTAAAATCCCCGCTTGCACTTTCGTGGTGATTTCGAACGTGTACAAGTTGTACCTCTTGTCGATTTGATCGCGCTGTAAAACGAGCTGCACTCTTCGCGGACTGCTTGCGTGATCGAAGATGGTGCGAAAACTGTTCGAAACCGAGCGGATTTTAATATCGTTTTTCAGTTTTCTGGGTTGATTTCAGGAGGATTAGAACCGAGAAGACGACTTGGATGAAAGCCGTGAATTTCTTGTACCGTGTTTGGGCGGTGAGGACCACGAAGAGGCAGAGAGACTGAAGATGAGGCCGGTGAAAACGAAGAAGGGCTAAGCTTCCGCGGAGTCAACGTCACGTGCATCGGAAGTCGTGGAACTCTCGCTTCACCTGCAACATTTGGAACGTGACAACTTGTCACTAGCATCAGCACCACCAGCAGCTGCGTTTCTGACTTCGCCAAAAAGAAAAAGGCTAGGAACCATACCAACTTCAAGTACAAGATCTTAAGGGCTAGATGTGGGTGGAGAATCGACCTCTGGACGGACCAAAGGGATGTGATCCAAAGCCTTCAGATCAGGATGGGATTAACAATGGGTAAATGTCCGTGGGAATAATCCACCGTGGCCGATGGGTAAAATGATGTATAATAACGCAAGTTTACACCAAAAAACAAGCGAGATATCGATATGAAAAGTTTGGCATTGTTTTTTTAATCATGAATTTTCGCGAAAATTTGTTTCATAAAAATATTATAATCTTCTATAACTAGACATTTAACAATCGTAGATAATATATATTAAAGAGCCACTTTGGGGTGATAAAAAATGACATAATAATTAAGTAGAAGCGAAAATTGCAAACGATTTGAGCACTTGTTTAGAAATGATAAGACAACAACGCTCGAATTCTGTTTTCGTGTTTGACGATCATCGCCTTCAACTTTCTTATTTCGTCGGCGAATTCTGGCAACGTTTTCTCCTAAATCAACAAAATTAGTTTAAGAAAAACCACAAACCTAAACTTGTGTTTGGTTTTGAGTCTTCCCCGATTTCGAAGAGCTTCGACACAGAAATGATCGCTTTCGATTCCATCCTTGAGCGAAATCAACAGACTCTTCAGTCGACAGCGCGCGCGCGCGCGCGCCGCACTGTCACCCAAAGTATCTGGATAGTCCGGTCAGTCCGGAGTTGTTTAGCCTCTAAAACCTCGAGATTTCGCATCCTCTCTTCGGCATCATTCCTATGCCTGAGTTGAGTGTTGATGTAATATCACGCCTTCCACCATCTTCCTTCCTGCAAGAAGTGTAAAAAAGTTTAATCAAGAACATGTTTGTTTATCTCACCTGAAAAACTCTTCTTACTCTGTGCAGTCAATTGCTGTTTCTTCACGGCAAAGCTTTTAATTGCGCCTGCTTCTTGACCAACAGGAAAGACAACAAAGTTGTGTTAAGCTGCAACTAAGAGATTAAGGTGAGACCATGAATGGAGAGAAAAGAAAACAAACAAACCTTCCATCCTTCCTGAACAAACAGATCTCGCGTTTTCAAGAAACCAATAAATGATGTTTCCTTGACTTCACAAAATAGCTCACAAGACACCAGATGACCTTCAGAGCCTTTGTAGTACATATTTTCTTTCTTGACAACTGCATCTCGATGATGCTCTGTTTCCGTTGGTTGAGTTCCTTTGGCTCTTCTCTAGAGGAGAATACTCGTTTTCTGCTCGTAGACTCAACATTGCAAACTTCGTGCTCCCGCAATGCAATAAGGCAACACTTGAAACATCTCCCAGTCACTGAACGACATCTTCAACCACTGGAAAAAGAACATTTGACTTTGAATTTAACCTTTTTCATCCATATTGCAGTAAAGCAGCACCTTTTTCGTGATGGATCAATTCACTGTACTCTGGGAGCACTGAATGGGTGGTTTCTTCAATTCTGTGCAATAACTTGCAGAGTCCTTCAGCGTTGAGCGACGACAACCGCCTTTTCGACATCTTAGGCTATGGGTATCATCCATCGATTCAGTCTCTTTAATAATAAACTCTGGTAATGAAGTTGGAACCTGGAAATACCACGAAACATTTCAAGGCTGGAATTCAAACAGTTTTCAGCTTACCTGCGTTTAAAAATTTCAATAAAGACCCATCAATTTGTTGCAAATCAACTCCAACTCTAAATAGCTTCAAATGAACTTCTTAACTTGTGTAATTTCTTTGCTACCATGCCCAGAAGAACGAGAAAGTAAACAGTAAAGAATTCTGGTAGTTTCTTGTTAAATCATGAACATAACCTCAATGTGTGCTGTCAAAATAGTCAAGTTAAGACATACGTTAAGATAGAGACACAATAATTTTTAATAATTAATAGAATCGTAACCAAGTCGTGAATGTTAAATCAGACTTTAGATTCTTACTCCTGAGGACAAAATTAATAAAAAGAGTATTTTCTTGCTTTAATTTTCATCGAAAAACTGCAAACCAAATAAAAGTTTGAAAAATTAATAAAACATTAACGGAGCGTCTGATCGAAAAATCTTTGACGGATTCTTGTTCCTGAGGTCCAAATTGATGGAAAAAGTCGGTTTCAAAGAGATTTTATTTTTTGTCGAAATCGCCAAAAATCCATGATGTTTAGTCTTTGAACTTTTTTTGGCGAAAAACGCGAAAGTTCGCAGATCGACACGAAACTATGCACATGGCATAATTTGACATTTCCACATCCATTTTTGGTCTCCGTTCCTCGCTATCTGCAAGATTTTTTGAGAAAATGCAAATTAAAAATTTTAAAATTCAATTTCCCGCGTCAAGCAATCTGTCAACGAAGCATAGAAGCTAGGACATGCGTCAACAGTCTTTAGTCCATAAATAATATTAAATAAAATATTAACAAAGTCGTAAATCTTAAATCAAAGTTCAGATTCGTTTTTCTGAGGTTAAAATTAACAAGTTAAGTAGTTTATTGTATTTATTTACACCGAAAAGTGAGAGAAGTTTTTCCATAAAAGCCACCTAGCGGAATAACGCCGAAGTTGATAGTTCACGCCTCCTCTCACCAGAGGGCTAAACTTTTGTTTTTAAAACTTACAATTTTTGAATCAAAACCATTTGCAGGAATAAGGAAGAATGATAAAAAACAATACCCTCAAATTAAACTAAAGGAGTATTAATAAAATAAAAAAACACAAACTCGACACTCTCCCTCCTTCTTGCAAAAAGTGTGAAAAAGTTTCATTAGTTTCATTCATGTTTGTTGGCTTACCTAAAAAAGACGAGGGAAACAATCTGAAATGGACGAAACTATCCATTCTTAATTAATGGTAATTGATTATTGCTCTAATTCCAACTGATCCAAGAGCCAAGAGCCAAGGTTAGTCCTTCGCAAGTGGCGCTTCCTCAAAAATATCTCATTTAACGACTTCTTCAATTCTTGTAGATCATTGTTGTTTTTATATGCTGATGTAACCGCAGCCAGCTTGTCGGACATTTCAGTGCTCATTTCTTTTTCCGACTAAAACAAACCAAATAGTTTTAGGTGTTAATCTTCCTCTGATACTACAAAAGCCATGACATCATAAAGACACTAAATTTAAATCCCAAATTTGCAATCTGCGTAAAATTCTGCGTTCACTGATGTATAATAACTCAAGTTTACTCTAAAAAATAAGCGAGATATCGATATGAGAAGTTTGGCCATAGTTTTAGTCATGAATTTTTGCGAAAATTTGCAAATTTCGACTTTTGGAAAATCTAAAAACGATTTCTTATGTAAAAAATCGCGAGAAAAACGATGCCGCAAACCGCATTCCAATATCTGAAATAGTTTTCGAGATATCGAGCATGAATTGTTTGGAACCTTCAAAAATTTGGCCATCTGGCGACAACCCAAAAATTCAAACGGCCATAACTCAGTTATTTGTTGTCGGATCTGAATTTAAATTCCAGATTTGGATTCAGCGTGAGATTCTGCGTAAAATGAGTCAAAATTTATTGAGTTTACCCAAGAAATAAAGAAAGCATTGACCAAAAACTGTTTGGAAGTGGTCATTTTGGGGTGATTTTCAATCACTATTTTTAATGTAAAAACGACGTTTAATACCTTTGTATTATATATCATTCGAAAGAGGAGCTCGAAATCTATCTACTGGCTCAATTTGAGATCGATCAAACAAACGGTTTAGGAGTTATGGCCAAAAATAAAAAAAAATAAAAATTTTCATCGTTTGAGTCGCAATTTTTTTTCGCGAAAAATCGACTATCGAATTTTGGGCTTTTAAGCACTTTTTCTAACGTAAAATGAGCCGAGAAAAACGATGGCGCAAACCGCATCTCAATATCTCTAATAGTTTCCGAGATATTTAACTTTGAAAATTGGGAAAAATGAGAAAAAATGAAAATCAACTATCCGAAACTTTGATCGGCCATAACTCGGTTATTTGTTGTCGGATCTGAATTTAAATCCCAGATTTGGAATCTGCGTAAAATTCTGCGTTCACTGATGTATAATAACTCGAGTTTACTCTAAAAAATAAGCGAGATATCGATATGAGAAGTTTGGCCATAGTTTTAGTCATGAATTTTTGCGAAAATTTGCAAATTTCGACTTTTGGAAAATCTAAAAACGATTTCTTATGTAAAAAATCGCGAGAAAAACGATGCCGCAAACCGCATTCCAATATCTGAAATAGTTTTCGAGATATCGAGCATGAATTGTTTGGAACCTTCAAAAATTTGGCCATTTGGCGACAACCCAAAAATTCAAACGGCCATAACTCAGTTATTTGTTGTCGGATCTGAATTTAAATTCCAGATTTGGATTCAGCGTGAGATTCTGCGTAAAATGAGTCAAAATTTATTGAGTTTACCCAAGAAATAAAGAAAGCATTGACCAAAAACTGTTTGGAAGTGGTCATTTTGGGGTGATTTTCAATCACTATTTTTAATGTAAAAACGACGTTTAATACCTTTGTATTATATATCATTCGAAAGAGGAGCTCGAAATCTATCTACTGGCTCAATTTGAGATCGATCAAACAAACGGTTTAGGAGTTATGGCCAAAAATAAAAAAAAATAAAAATTTTCATCGTTTGAGTCGCAATTTTTTTTCGCGAAAAATCGACCATCCAATTTTGGGCTTTTAAGCACTTTTTCTAACGTAAAATGAGCCGAGAAAAACGATGGCGCAAACCGCATCTCAATATCTCTAATAGTTTCCGAGATATTTAACTTTGAAAATTGGGAAAAATGAGAAAAAATGAAAATCAACTATCCGAAACTTTGATCGGCCATAACTCGGTTATTTGTTGTCGGATCTGAATTTAAATCCCAGATTTGGAATCTGCGTAAAATTCTGCGTTCACTGATGTATAATAACTCGAGTTTACTCTAAAAAATAAGCGAGATATCGATATGAGAAGTTTGGCCATAGTTTTAGTCATGAATTTTTGCAAAAATTTGCAAATTTCGACTTTTGGAAAATCTAAAAACGATTTCTTATGTAAAAAATCGCGAGAAAAACGATGCCGCAAACCGCATTCCAATATCTGAAATAGTTTTCGAGATATCGAGCATGAATTGTTTGGAACCTTCAAAAATTTGGCCATCTGGCGACAACCCAAAAATTCAAACGGCCATAACTCAGTTATTTGTTGTCGGATCTGAATTTAAATTCCAGATTTGGATTCAGCGTGAGATTCTGCGTAAAATGAGTCAAAATTTATTGAGTTTACCTACGAAATAAAGAAAGCATTGACCAAAAACTGTTTGGAAGTGGTCATTTTGGGGTGATTTTCAATCACTATTTTTAATGTAAAAACGACGTTTAATTTCGACTTTTGGAAAATCTAAAAACGATTTCTTATGTAAAAAATCGCGAGAAAAACGATGCCGCAAACCGCATTCCAAAATTACGAATTTTACTGCACGTGACCATCAAATGCACTCGTCTAAAGTTGGTAGCAGCCCCTAGGGATGTTTATTGGTAACAGTTAACGTCTAGCGCAAGTTTGCCAAAAACCATAAATGGAGAGAAAAGAAAACAAACCTTCCATCCTTCCTCAAACAAGCAGCGATGCATCCAGAATTCCAGATCTCGCGTTTTCAAAAAACCAATAAAAATTCTCTATAAACTTCCATTCCTTGATGTTTCTTTGACTTCACAAAATAGCTGACAAGACACCAGATGACCTTCAGAGCCTTTGTAGTATTTTCTTTCTTGACAACTGCATCTCGATGATACTTTGTTTCCGTTGGTTGAGTTCCTTTGAGCCTTCTCTGGAGAAACACTCGTTTTTTGCTCGTAGACTCATCAGGTTTGAAAACGTTGCAAACTTCGTGCTCCCGCAATGAAATCAGCAACACTCTGAACATTTCCCAGTCACTGAACGACATCTTCAACCACTGGAAAAAGAACATTTGACTTTGACTTAAAACATGTTTAAATTTAACCTTTTTCATCCACATTGCAGTAAAGCAGCACCTTTTTCATGATGTTATGCTCCTTGATCAATTCACTGTTCTCTGGGAGCACTGAATGGGTGGTTTCTTCAATTCTGTGCAATAACTTGCAGAGTCCTTTAGCGTTGAGCGACGACAACCGCCTTTTCGACATCTTAGGCTATGGGTATCATCCATCGATTCAGTCTCTTAATAATAAACTCTGGTAATGAAGTTGGAACCTGAAATACCACGAAACATTTCAAGGCTGGAATTCAAACAGTTTTCAGCTTACCTGCGTTTAAAAATTTCAAAAAGACCCATCAATTTGTTGCAAATCAACTCCAACTCTAAATAGCTTCAAATGAACTTCTTAACTTGTGTAATTTCTTTGCTACCATGCCCAGAAGAACGAGAAAGTAAACAGTAAAGAATTCTGGTAGTCTCTTGTGCAAGCAGGATCGTTGTTAATCATTTGTTGTACTCTGAAAATAAGTTTAGTAAATCATGAACATAACCTCAATGTGTGCTGTCAAAATATTCAAGTTAAGACATACGTTAAGATAGAGACACAATACCATTTTTAAATAATTAATAGAATCGTAACCAAGTCGTGAATGTTAAATCAGACTTCAGATTCTTACTCCTGAGGACAAAATTAATAAAAAGAGTATTTTCTTGCTTTAATTTTCATCGAAAAACTGCAAACCAAATAAAAGTTTCAAAAATTAATAAAAAATTAACGGAGCGTCGGATCGAAAAATCTTTGACGGATTCTTGTTCCTGAGGTCCAAATTGATGGAAAAAGTCGGTTTCAAAGAGATTTTATTTTTTGTCAAAATCGCCGAAATCCATGGATTAACCCCTTTGAACTTTTTTTGGCGAAAAACACGAAAGTTTTCAGATCGACACGAAACTTTGCACATGGCATAATTTGACATTTCTACATCCATTTCTGGTCTCCGTTCCTCGCTATCTGTGAGATTTTTTGAGAAAATGCAAATTAAAAATTTTAAAATTCAATTTCCCGCGTCAAGCAATCTGTCAACGAAGCATAGAAGCTAGGACATGCGTCAACAGTCTTTAGTCCATAAATAATATTAAATAAAATATTAACAAAGTCGTAAATCTTAAATCAAAGTTTTGATTCGTTTTTCTGAGGTTAAAATTAACAAGTTAAGTAGTTTATTGTATTTATTTACACCGAAAAATGAATGCATAATGTGTGTATAATTGGTTGCCTATCTACATTGCAAATTTTAAGTAAACTTATAATTACGTTTTGAATCCGACTTTAGAGTACAGAATCTTGTTCCTGAAGTCTAAATTAATAAAAAAAAATGTTTTAAGAAGGTTTCGATTAAATTTCAAATATCAGTCGCGAAGAAACCTGTTTAGTTTTCAACCAATCACACACAGCCCAAATAAGAACCGGCAAATTTAAAGAAATTTATTAATAACACGAACATTAACATGAATAAATTAATGAGTACAAAGTTTCTACTTAAAAACTACAACAGGACTTAGAAAGACGTTGAAAACCGCCTCGACTACACTCCTTACATTAAATCTCGCTTCTTTCGGTCTTTTGACCGTCGTTAAATTGTTGTTACTACAAGCGAGACAGCCGATTTCGTCTAACCCGACTTGTACCTTGAACCCCCCACCTCGTTGTTGAAAAGTGTCCCCCCTTAAAATCCCCGCTTGCACTTTCGTGGTGATTTCGAACGTGTACAAGTTGTACCTCTTGTCGATTTGATCGCGCTGTAAAACGAGCTGCACTCTTCGCGGACTGCTCGCGTGATCGAAGATGGTGCGAAAACTGTTCGAAACCGAGCGGATTTTAATATCGTTTTTCAGTTTTCTGGGTTGATTTCAGGAGGATTAGAACCGAGAAGACGACTTGGATGAAAGCCGTGAATTTCTTGTACCGTGTTTGGGCGGTGAGGACCACGAAGAGGCAGAGAGACTGAAGATGAGGCCGGTGAAAACGAAGAAGGGCTAAGCTTCCGCGGAGTCAACGTCACGTGCATCGGAAGTCGTGGAACTCTCGCTTCACCTGCAACATTTGGAACGTGACAACTTGTCACTAGCATCAGCACCACCAGCAGCTGCGTTTCTGACTTCGCCAAAAAGAAAAAGGCTAGGAACCATACCAACTTCAAGTACAAGATCTTAAGGGCTAGATGTGGGTGGAGAATCGACCTCTGGACGGACCAAAGGGATGTGATCCAAAGCCTTCAGATCAGGATGGGATTAACAATGGGTAAATGTCCGTGGGAATAATCCACCGTGGCCGATGGGTAAAATGATGTATAATAACGCAAGTTTACACCAAAAAACAAGCGAGATATCGATATGAGAAGTTTGGCATTGTTTTTTTAATCATGAATTTTCGCGAAAATTTGTTTCATAAAAATATTATAATCTTCTATAACTAGACATTTAACAATCGTAGATAATATATATTAAAGAGCCACTTTGGGGTGATAAAAAATGACATAATAATTAAGTAGAAGCGAAAATTGCAAACGATTTGAGCACTTGTTTAGAAATGATAAGACAACAACGCTCGAATTCTGTTTTCGTGTTTGACGATCATCGCCTTCAACTTTCTTATTTCGTCGGCGAATTCTGGCAACGTTTTCTCCTAAATCAACAAAATTAGTTTAAGAAAAACCACAAACCTAAACTTGTGTTTGGTTTTGAGTCTTCCCCGATTTCGAAGAGCTTCGACACAGAAATGATCGCTTTCGATTCCATCCTTGAGCGAAATCAACAGACTCTTCAGTCGACAGCGCGCGCGCGCGCGCGCCGCACTGTCACCCAAAGTATCTGGATAGTCCGGTCAGTCCGGAGTTGTTTAGCCTCTAAAACCTCGAGATTTCGCATCCTCTCTTCGGCATCATTCCTATGCCTGAGTTGAGTGTTGATGTAATATCACGCCTTCCACCATCTTCCTTCCTGCAAGAAGTGTAAAAAAGTTTCATCAAGAACATGTTTGTTTATCTCACCTGAAAAACTCTTCTTACTCTGTGCAGTCAATTGCTGTTTCTTCACGGCAAAGCTTTTAATTGCGCCTGCTTCTTGACCAACAGGAAAGACAACAAAGTTGTGTTAAGCTGCAACTAAGAGATTAAGGTGAGACCATGAATGGAGAGAAAAGAAAACAAACAAACCTTCCATCCTTCCTGAACAAACAGATCTCGCGTTTTCAAGAAACCAATAAATGATGTTTCCTTGACTTCACAAAATAGCTCACAAGACACCAGATGACCTTCAGAGCCTTTGTAGTACATATTTTCTTTCTTGACAACTGCATCTCGATGATGCTCTGTTTCCGTTGGTTGAGTTCCTTTGGCTCTTCTCTAGAGGAGAATACTCGTTTTCTGCTCGTAGACTCAACATTGCAAACTTCGTGCTCCCGCAATGCAATAAGGCAACACTTGAAACATCTCCCAGTCACTGAACGACATCTTCAACCACTGGAAAAAGAACATTTGACTTTGAATTTAACCTTTTTCATCCATATTGCAGTAAAGCAGCACCTTTTTCGTGATGGATCAATTCACTGTACTCTGGGAGCACTGAATGGGTGGTTTCTTCAATTCTGTGCAATAACTTGCAGAGTCCTTCAGCGTTGAGCGACGACAACCGCCTTTTCGACATCTTAGGCTATGGGTATCATCCATCGATTCAGTCTCTTTAATAATAAACTCTGGTAATGAAGTTGGAACCTGGAAATACCACGAAACATTTCAAGGCTGGAATTCAAACAGTTTTCAGCTTACCTGCGTTTAAAAATTTCAATAAAGACCCATCAATTTGTTGCAAATCAACTCCAACTCTAAATAGCTTCAAATGAACTTCTTAACTTGTGTAATTTCTTTGCTACCATGCCCAGAAGAACGAGAAAGTAAACAGTAAAGAATTCTGGTAGTTTCTTGTTAAATCATGAACATAACCTCAATGTGTGCTGTCAAAATAGTCAAGTTAAGACATACGTTAAGATAGAGACACAATAATTTTTAATAATTAATAGAATCGTAACCAAGTCGTGAATGTTAAATCAGACTTTAGATTCTTACTCCTGAGGACAAAATTAATAAAAAGAGTATTTTCTTGCTTTAATTTTCATCGAAAAACTGCAAACCAAATAAAAGTTTGAAAAATTAATAAAACATTAACGGAGCGTCTGATCGAAAAATCTTTGACGGATTCTTGTTCCTGAGGTCCAAATTGATGGAAAAAGTCGGTTTCAAAGAGATTTTATTTTTTGTCGAAATCGCCAAAAATCCATGATGTTTAGTCTTTGAACTTTTTTTGGCGAAAAACGCGAAAGTTCGCAGATCGACACGAAACTATGCACATGGCATAATTTGACATTTCCACATCCATTTTTGGTCTCCGTTCCTCGCTATCTGCAAGATTTTTTGAGAAAATGCAAATTAAAAATTTTAAAATTCAATTTCCCGCGTCAAGCAATCTGTCAACGAAGCATAGAAGCTAGGACATGCGTCAACAGTCTTTAGTCCATAAATAATATTAAATAAAATATTAACAAAGTCGTAAATCTTAAATCAAAGTTCAGATTCGTTTTTCTGAGGTTAAAATTAACAAGTTAAGTAGTTTATTGTATTTATTTACACCGAAAAGTGAGAGAAGTTTTTCCATAAAAGCCACCTAGCGGAATAACGCCGAAGTTGATAGTTCACGCCTCCTCTCACCAGAGGGCTAAACTTTTGTTTTTAAAACTTACAATTTTTGAATCAAAACCATTTGCAGGAATAAGGAAGAATGATAAAAAACAATACCCTCAAATTAAACTAAAGGAGTATTAATAAAATAAAAAAACACAAACTCGACACTCTCCCTCCTTCTTGCAAAAAGTGTGAAAAAGTTTCATTAGTTTCATTCATGTTTGTTGGCTTACCTAAAAAAGACGAGGGAAACAATCTGAAATGGACGAAACTATCCATTCTTAATTAATGGTAATTGATTATTGCTCTAATTCCAACTGATCCAAGAGCCAAGAGCCAAGGTTAGTCCTTCGCAAGTGGCGCTTCCTCAAAAATATCTCATTTAACGACTTCTTCAATTCTTGTAGATCATTGTTGTTTTTATATGCTGATGTAACCGCAGCCAGCTTGTCGGACATTTCAGTGCTCATTTCTTTTTCCGACTAAAACAAACCAAATAGTTTTAGGTGTTCATCTTCCTCTGATACTACAAAAGCCATGACATCATAAAGACACTAAATTTAAATCCCAGATTTGGAATCTGCGTAAAATTCTGCGTTCACTGATGTATAATAACTCGAGTTTACTCTAAAAAATAAGCGAGATATCGATATGAGAAGTTTGGCCATAGTTTTAGTCATGAATTTTGCGAAAATTTGCAAATTTCGACTTTTGGAAAATCTAAAAACGATTTCTTATGTAAAAAATCGCGAGAAAAACGATGCCGCAAACCGCATTCTAATATCTGAAATAGTTTTCGAGATATCGAGCATGAATTGTTTGGAACCTTCAAAAATTTGGCCATCTGGCGACAACCCAAAAATTCAAACGGCCATAACTCAGTTATTTGTTGTCGGATCTGAATTTAAATCCCAGATTTGGATTCAGCGTGAGATTCTGCGTAAAATGAGTCGAAATTTATTGAGTTTACCCAAGAAATAAAGAAAGCATTGACCAAAAACTGTTTGGAAGTGGTCATTTTGGGGTGATGTTCAATCAATGTTTTCAAAATGAAAATGACGTTTAATAGCATTGAATTATATATCAGTCGAAAGAGGAGCTCAAAATCTATCCACTGGCCCAATTTGAGATCGATCGAACAAACGGTTTACGAGTTATGGTCAAAAATAAAAAAATTGAAAAATTTTCATCGTTTGAGTCGCAATTTTTTTTCGCGAAAAATCGACTATCGAATTTTGGGCTTTTAAGCACTTTTTCTAACGTAAAATGAGCCGAGAAAAACGATAGCGCAAACCGCATCTCAATATCTCTAATAGTTTCCGAGATATTTAGCTTTAAAATTCATTAACATAACCTGTTTGTGTGCTGTCAAAATAATCAAGTTCGGACATACGTTAAGATACCTGTCCTATGTTTAGACACTATAATTTTAAATAATTAATAGAATCGTAATCAAGTCGTGAATGTTAAATCAGACTTCAGATTCTTACTCCTGAGGACCAAATTAATAAAAAGAGTATTTTCTTGCTTTAATTTTCATCGAAAAAATGCAAGTCAAATAAAAGTTTCAAAAATTAATAAAAAATTAACGGAGCGTCGGATCGAAAAATCTTTGACGGATTCTTGTTCCTGAGGTCCAAATTGATGGAAAAAGTCGGTTTCAAAGAGATTTTATTTTTTGTCAAAATCGCCAAAATCCATGGGTTAACCCCTTTGAACTTTTTTTGGCGAAAAACACGAAAGTTTTCAGATCGACACGAAACTTTGCACATGGCATAATTCGACATTTCTACATCCATTTCTGGTCTCCGTTTCTCGCTATCTGTGAGATTTTTTGAGAAAATGCAAATTAAAAATTTCAAAATTCAATTTCCCGCGTCAAGCGATATGTCAACGAAGCATAGAAGCTTGGACATGCGTCAACAGATCTGTCCTATCTTTAGTCCATAAATAATATTAAATAAAATATTAACAAAGTCGTAAATCTTAAATCAAAGTTTTGATTCGTTTTTCTGAGGTTAAAATTAACAAGTTAAGTAGTTTATTGTATTTATTTACACTGAAAAATGAATGCATAATGTGTGTATAATTGGTTGCCTACCTACATTGCAAATTTTAAGTAAACTTATAATTACGTTTTGAATCCGACTTTAGAGTACAGAATCTTGTTCCTGAAGTCTAAATTAATGAAAAAAAAATGTTTCAAGAGGGTTTCGATTAAATTTCAAATATCAGTCGCGAAGAAACCTGTTTAGTTTTCAACCAATCACACACAGCCCAAATAAGAACCGGCAAATTTAAAGAAATTTATTAATAACACAAACATTAACATGAATAAATTAATGAGTACAAAGTTTCTACTTAAAAACTACAACAGGACTGAGAAAGACGTTGAAAACCGCCTCGACTACACTCCTTACATTAAATCTCGCTTCTTTCGGTCTTTTGACCGTCGTTAAATTGTTGTTACTACAAGCGAGACAGCCGATTTCGTCTAACCCGACTTGTACCTTAAACCCCCCACCTCGTTGTTGAAAAGTGTCCCCCCTTAAAATCCCCGCTTGCACTTTCGTGGTGATTTCGAACGTGTACAAGTTGTACCTCTTGTCGATTTGATCGCGCTGTAAAACGAGCTGCACTCTTCGCGGACTGCTTGCGTGATCGAAGATGGTGCGAAAACTGTTCGAAACCGAGCGGATTTTAATATCGTTTTTCAGTTTTCTGGGTTGATTTCAGGAGGATTAGAACCGAGAAGACGACTTGGATGAAAGCCGTGAATTTCTTGTACCGTGTTTGGGCGGTGAGGACCACGAAGAGGCAGAGAGACTGAAGATGAGGCCGGTGAAAACGAAGAAGGGCTAAGCTTCCGCGGAGTCAACGTCACGTGCATCGGAAGTCGTGGAACTCTCGCTTCACCTGCAACATTTGGAACGTGACAACTTGTCACTAGCATCAGCACCACCAGCAGCTGCGTTTCTGACTTCGCCAAAAAGAAAAAGGCTAGGAACCATACCAACTTCAAGTACAAGATCTTAAGGGCTAGATGTGGGTGGAGAATCGACCTCTGGACGGACCAAAGGGATGTGATCCAAAGCCTTCAGATCAGGATGGGATTAACAATGGGTAAATGTCCGTGGGAATAATCCACCGTGGCCGATGGGTAAAATGATGTATAATAACGCAAGTTTACACCAAGAAACAAGCGAGATATCGATATGAGAAGTTTGGCATTGTTTTTTTAATCATGAATTTTCGCGAAAATTTGTTTCATAAAAATATTATAATCTTCTATAACTAGACATTTAACAATCGTAGATAATATATATTAAAGAGCCACTTTGGGGTGATAAAAAATGACATAATAATTAAGTAGAAGCGAAAATTGCAAACGATTTGAGCACTTGTTTAGAAATGATAAGACAACAACGCTCGAATTCTGTTTTCGTGTTTGACGATCATCGCCTTCAACTTTCTTATTTCGTCGGCGAATTCTGGCAACGTTTTCTCCTAAATCAACAAAATTAGTTTAAGAAAAACCACAAACCTAAACTTGTGTTTGGTTTTGAGTCTTCCCCGATTTCGAAGAGCTTCGACACAGAAATGATCGCTTTCGATTCCATCCTTGAGCGAAATCAACAGACTCTTCAGTCGACAGCGCGCGCGCGCGCGCGCCGCACTGTCACCCAAAGTATCTGGATAGTCCGGTCAGTCCGGAGTTGTTTAGCCTCTAAAACCTCGAGATTTCGCATCCTCTCTTCGGCATCATTCCTATGCCTGAGTTGAGTGTTGATGTAATATCACGCCTTCCACCATCTTCCTTCCTGCAAGAAGTGTAAAAAAGTTTCATCAAGAACATGTTTGTTTATCTCACCTGAAAAACTCTTCTTACTCTGTGCAGTCAATTGCTGTTTCTTCACGGCAAAGCTTTTAATTGCGCCTGCTTCTTGACCAACAGGAAAGACAACAAAGTTGTGTTAAGCTGCAACTAAGAGATTAAGGTGAGACCATGAATGGAGAGAAAAGAAAACAAACAAACCTTCCATCCTTCCTGAACAAACAGATCTCGCGTTTTCAAGAAACCAATAAATGATGTTTCCTTGACTTCACAAAATAGCTCACAAGACACCAGATGACCTTCAGAGCCTTTGTAGTACATATTTTCTTTCTTGACAACTGCATCTCGATGATGCTCTGTTTCCGTTGGTTGAGTTCCTTTGGCTCTTCTCTAGAGGAGAATACTCGTTTTCTGCTCGTAGACTCAACATTGCAAACTTCGTGCTCCCGCAATGCAATAAGGCAACACTTGAAACATCTCCCAGTCACTGAACGACATCTTCAACCACTGGAAAAAGAACATTTGACTTTGAATTTAACCTTTTTCATCCATATTGCAGTAAAGCAGCACCTTTTTCGTGATGGATCAATTCACTGTACTCTGGGAGCACTGAATGGGTGGTTTCTTCAATTCTGTGCAATAACTTGCAGAGTCCTTCAGCGTTGAGCGACGACAACCGCCTTTTCGACATCTTAGGCTATGGGTATCATCCATCGATTCAGTCTCTTTAATAATAAACTCTGGTAATGAAGTTGGAACCTGGAAATACCACGAAACATTTCAAGGCTGGAATTCAAACAGTTTTCAGCTTACCTGCGTTTAAAAATTTCAATAAAGACCCATCAATTTGTTGCAAATCAACTCCAACTCTAAATAGCTTCAAATGAACTTCTTAACTTGTGTAATTTCTTTGCTACCATGCCCAGAAGAACGAGAAAGTAAACAGTAAAGAATTCTGGTAGTTTCTTGTTAAATCATGAACATAACCTCAATGTGTGCTGTCAAAATAGTCAAGTTAAGACATACGTTAAGATAGAGACACAATAATTTTTAATAATTAATAGAATCGTAACCAAGTCGTGAATGTTAAATCAGACTTTAGATTCTTACTCCTGAGGACAAAATTAATAAAAAGAGTATTTTCTTGCTTTAATTTTCATCGAAAAACTGCAAACCAAATAAAAGTTTGAAAAATTAATAAAACATTAACGGAGCGTCTGATCGAAAAATCTTTGACGGATTCTTGTTCCTGAGGTCCAAATTGATGGAAAAAGTCGGTTTCAAAGAGATTTTATTTTTTGTCGAAATCGCCAAAAATCCATGATGTTTAGTCTTTGAACTTTTTTTGGCGAAAAACGCGAAAGTTCGCAGATCGACACGAAACTATGCACATGGCATAATTTGACATTTCCACATCCATTTTTGGTCTCCGTTCCTCGCTATCTGCAAGATTTTTTGAGAAAATGCAAATTAAAAATTTTAAAATTCAATTTCCCGCGTCAAGCAATCTGTCAACGAAGCATAGAAGCTAGGACATGCGTCAACAGTCTTTAGTCCATAAATAATATTAAATAAAATATTAACAAAGTCGTAAATCTTAAATCAAAGTTCAGATTCGTTTTTCTGAGGTTACAATTAACAAGTTAAGTAGTTTATTGTATTTATTTACACCGAAAAGTGAGAGAAGTTTTTCCATAAAAGCCACCTAGCGGAATAACGCCGAAGTTGATAGTTCACGCCTCCTCTCACCAGAGGGCTAAACTTTTGTTTTTAAAACTTACAATTTTTGAATCAAAACCATTTGCAGGAATAAGGAAGAATGATAAAAAACAATACCCTCAAATTAAACTAAAGGAGTATTAATAAAATAAAAAAACACAAACTCGACACTCTCCCTCCTTCTTGCAAAAAGTGTGAAAAAGTTTCATTAGGAACATGTTTGTTGGCTTACCTAAAAAAGACGAGGGAAACAATCTGAAATGGACGAAACTATCCATTCTTAATTAATGGTAATTGATTATTGCTCTAATTCCAACTGATCCAAGAGCCAAGAGCCAAGGTTAGTCCTTCGCAAGTGGCGCTTCCTCAAAAATATCTCATTTAACGACTTCTTCAATTCTTGTAGATCATTGTTGTTTTTATATGCTGATGTAACCGCAGCCAGCTTGTCGGACATTTCAGTGCTCATTTCTTTTTCCGACTAAAACAAACCAAATAGTTTTAGGTGTTCATCTTCCTCTGATACTACAAAAGCCATGACATCATAAAGACACTAAATTTAAATCCCAGATTTGGAATCTGCGTAAAATTCTGCGTTCACTGATGTATAATAACTCGAGTTTACTCTAAAAAATAAGCGAGATATCGATATGAGAAGTTTGGCCATAGTTTTAGTCATGAATTTTGCGAAAATTTGCAAATTTCGACTTTTGGAAAATCTAAAAACGATTTCTTATGTAAAAAATCGCGAGAAAAACGATGCCGCAAACCGCATTCTAATATCTGAAATAGTTTTCGAGATATCGAGCATGAATTGTTTGGAACCTTCAAAGATTTGGCCATCTGGCGACAACCCAAAAATTCAAACGGCCATAACTCAGTTATTTGTTGTCGGATCTGAATTTAAATTCCAGATTTGGATTCAGCGTGAGATTCTGCGTAAAATGAGTAAAAATTTATTGAGTTTACCTACGAAATAAAGAAAGCATTGACCAAAAACTGTTTGGAAGTGGTCATTTTGGGGTGATTTTCAATCAATGTTTTCAAAATGAAAATGACGTTTAATAGCATTGAATTATATATCAGTCGAAAGAGGAGCTCAAAATCTATCTACTGGCTCAATTTGAGATCGATCAAACAAACGGTTTAGGAGTTATGGCCAAAAATAAAAAAAAATAAAAATTTTCATCGTTTGAGTCGCAATTTTTTTTCGCGAAAAATCGACTATCGAATTTTGGGCTTTTAAGCACTTTTTCTAACGTAAAATGAGCCGAGAAAAACGATGGCGCAAACCGCATCTCAATATCTCTAATAGTTTCCGAGATATTTAACTTTGAAAATTGGGAAAAATGAGAAAAAATGAAAATCAACTATCCGAAACTTTGATCGGCCATAACTCAGTTATTTGTTGTCGGATCTGAATTTAAATCCCAGATTTGGAATCTGCGTAAAATTCTGCGTTCACTGATGTATAATAACTCGAGTTTACTCTAAAAAATAAGCGAGATATCGATATGAGAAGTTTGGCCATAGTTTTAGTCATGAATTTTTGCGAAAATTTGCAAATTTCGACTTTTGGAAAATCTAAAAACGATTTCTTATGTAAAAAATCGCGAGAAAAACGATGCCGCAAACCGCATTCCAATATCTGAAATAGTTTTCGAGATATCGAGCATGAATTGTTTGGAACCTTCAAAAATTTGGCCATCTGGCGACAACCCAAAAATTCAAACGGCCATAACTCAGTTATTTCTTGTCGGATCTGAATTTAAATTCCAGATTTGGATTCAGCGTGAGATTCTGCGTAAAATGAGTCAAAATTTATTGAGTTTACCTACGAAATAAAGAAAGCATTGACCAAAAACTGTTTGGAAGTGGTCATTTTGGGGTGATTTTCAATCAATGTTTTCAAAATGAAAATGACGTTTAATAGCATTGAATTATATATCAGTCGAAAGAGGAGCTCAAAATCTATCTACTGGCTCAATTTGAGATCGATCAAACAAACGGTTTAGGAGTTATGGCCAAAAATAAAAAAAAATAAAAATTTTCATCGTTTGAGTCGCAATTTTTTTTCGCGAAAAATCGACTATCGAATTTTGGGCTTTTAAGCACTTTTTCTAACGTAAAATGAGCCGAGAAAAACGATGGCGCAAACCGCATCTCAATATCTCTAATAGTTTCCGAGATATTTAACTTTGAAAATTGGGAAAAATGAGAAAAAATGAAAATCAACTATCCGAAACTTTGATCGGCCATAACTCAGTTATTTGTTGTCGGATCTGAATTTAAATCCCAGATTTGGAATCTGCGTAAAATTCTGCGTTCACTGATGTATAATAACTCGAGTTTACTCTAAAAAATAAGCGAGATATCGATATGAGAAGTTTGGCCATAGTTTTAGTCATGAATTTTTGCGAAAATTTGCAAATTTCGAATTTTGGAAAATCTAAAAACGATTTCTTAAGTAAAAAATCGCGAGAAAAACGATGCCGCAAACCGCATTCCAATATCTGAAATAGTTTTCGAGATATCGAGCATGAATTGTTTGGAACCTTCAAAAATTTGGCCATCTGGCGACAACCCAAAAATTCAAACGGCCATAACTCAGTTATTTGTTGTCGGATCTGAATTTAAATTCCAGATTTGGATTCAGCGTGAGATTCTGCGTAAAATGAGTCGAAATTTATTGAGTTTACCTACTAAATAAAGAAAGCATTGACCAAAAACTGTTTGGAAGTGGTCATTTTGGGGTGATTTTCAATCAATGTTTTCAAAATGAAAATGACGTTTAATAGCATTGAATTATATATCAGTCGAAAGAGGAGCTCAAAATCTATCCACTGGCCCAATTTGAGATCGATCAAACAAACGGTTTACGAGTTATGGCCAAAAATAAAAAAAAATAAAAATTTTCATCGTTTGAGTCGCAATTTTTTTTCGCGAAAAATCGACTATCGAATTTTGGGCTTTTAAGCACTTTTTCTAACGTAAAATGAGCCGAGAAAAACGATGGCGCAAACCGCATCTCAATATCTCTAATAGTTTCCGAGATATTTAACTTTGAAAATTGGGAAAAATGAGAAAAAATGAAAATCAACTATCCGAAACTTTGATCGGCCATAACTCAGTTATTTGTTGTCGGATCTGAATTTAAATCCCAGATTTGGAATCTGCGTAAAATTCTGCGTTCACTGATGTATAATAACTCGACTTTACTCTAAAAAATAAGCGAGATATCGATATGAGAAGTTTGGCCATAGTTTTAGTCATGAATTTTTGCGAAAATTTGCAAATTTTGACTTTTGGAAAATCTAAAAACGATTTCTTATGTAAAAAATCGCGAGAAAAACGATGCCGCAAACCGCATTCCAATATCTGAAATAGTTTTCGAGATATCGAGCATGAATTGTTTGGAACCTTCAAAAATTTGGCCATCTGGCGACAACCCAAAAATTCAAACGGCCATAACTCAGTTATTTGTTGTCGGATCTGAATTTAAATTCCAGATTTGGATTCAGCGTGAGATTCTGCGTAAAATGAGTCAAAATTTATTGAGTTTACCTACGAAATAAAGAAAGCATTGACCAAAAACTGTTTGGAAGTGGTCATTTTGGGGTGATTTTCAATCAATGTTTTCAAAATGAAAATGACGTTTAATAGCATTGAATTATATATCAGTCGAAAGAGGAGCTCAAAATCTATCTACTGGCCCAATTTGAGATCGATCAAACAAACGGTTGAGGAGTTATGGCCAAAAATAAAAAAAAATAAAAATTTTCATCGTTTGAGTCGCAATTTTTTTTCGCGAAAAATCGACTATCGAATTTTGGGCTTTTAAGCACTTTTTCTAACGTAAAATGAGCCGAGAAAAACGATGGCGCAAACCGCATCTCAATATCTCTAATAGTTTCCGAGATATTTAACTTTGAAAATTGGGAAAAATGAGAAAAAATGAAAATCAACTATCCGAAACTTTGATCGGCCATAACTCAGTTATTTGTTGTCGGATCTGAATTTAAATCCCAGATTTGGAATCTGCGTAAAATTCTGCGTTCACTGATGTATAATAACTCGAGTTTACTCTAAAAAATAAGCGAGATATCGATATGAGAAGTTTGGCCATAGTTTTAGTCATGAATTTTTGCAAAAATTTGCAAATTTCGACTTTTGGAAAATTTAAAAACGATTTCTTATGTAAAAAATCGCGAGAAAAACGATGCCGCAAACCGCATTCCAATATCTGAAATAGTTTTCGAGATATCGAGCATGAATTGTTTGGAACCTTCAAAAATTTGGCCATCTGGCGACAACCCAAAAATTCAAACGGCCATAACTCAGTTATTTGTTGTCGGATCTGAATTTAAATTCCAGATTTGGATTCAGCGTGAGATTCTGCGTAAAATGAGTCGAAATTTATTGAGTTTACCCAAGAAATAAAGAAAGCATTGACCAAAAACTGTTTGGAAGTGGTCATTTTGGGGTGATGTTCAATCAATGTTTTCAAAATGAAAATGACGTTTAATAGCATTGAATTATATATCAGTCGAAAGAGGAGCTCAAAATCTATCCACTGGCCCAATTTGAGATCGATCGAACAAACGGTTTACGAGTTATGGTCAAAAATAAAAAAATTGAAAAATTTTCATCGTTTGAGTCGCAATTTTTTTTCGCGAAAAATCGACTATCGAATTTTGGGCTTTTAAGCACTTTTTCTAACGTAAAATGAGCCGAGAAAAACGATAGCGCAAACCGCATCTCAATATCTCTAATAGTTTCCGAGATATTTAGCTTTAAAATTCATTAACATAACCTGTTTGTGTGCTGTCAAAATAATCAAGTTCGGACATACGTTAAGATACCTGTCCTATGTTTAGACACTATAATTTTAAATAATTAATAGAATCGTAATCAAGTCGTGAATGTTAAATCAGACTTCAGATTCTTACTCCTGAGGACCAAATTAATAAAAAGAGTATTTTCTTGCTTTAATTTTCATCGAAAAAATGCAAGTCAAATAAAAGTTTCAAAAATTAATAAAAAATTAACGGAGCGTCGGATCGAAAAATCTTTGACGGATTCTTGTTCCTGAGGTCCAAATTGATGGAAAAAGTCGGTTTCAAAGAGATTTTATTTTTTGTCAAAATCGCCAAAATCCATGGGTTAACCCCTCTGAACTTTTTTTGGCGAAAAACACGAAAGTTTTCAGATCGACACGAAACTTTGCACATGGCATAATTCGACATTTCTACATCCATTTCTGGTCTCCGTTTCTCGCTATCTGTGAGATTTTTTGAGAAAATGCAAATTAAAAATTTCAAAATTCAATTTCCCGCGTCAAGCGATATGTCAACGAAGCATAGAAGCTTGGACATGCGTCAACAGATCTGTCCTATCTTTAGTCCATAAATAATATTAAATAAAATATTAACAAAGTCGTAAATCTTAAATCAAAGTTTTGATTCGTTTTTCTGAGGTTAAAATTAACAAGTTAAGTAGTTTATTGTATTTATTTACACTGAAAAATGAATGCATAATGTGTGTATAATTGGTTGCCTACCTACATTGCAAATTTTAAGTAAACTTATAATTACGTTTTGAATCCGACTTTAGAGTACAGAATCTTGTTCCTGAAGTCTAAATTAATGAAAAAAAAATGTTTCAAGAGGGTTTCGATTAAATTTCAAATATCAGTCGCGAAGAAACCTGTTTAGTTTTCAACCAATCACACACAGCCCAAATAAGAACCGGCAAATTTAAAGAAATTTATTAATAACACAAACATTAACATGAATAAATTAATGAGTACAAAGTTTCTACTTAAAAACTACAACAGGACTGAGAAAGACGTTGAAAACCGCCTCGACTACACTCCTTACATTAAATCTCGCTTCTTTCGGTCTTTTGACCGTCGTTAAATTGTTGTTACTACAAGCGAGACAGCCGATTTCGTCTAACCCGACTTGTACCTTAAACCCCCCACCTCGTTGTTGAAAAGTGTCCCCCCTTAAAATCCCCGCTTGCACTTTCGTGGTGATTTCGAACGTGTACAAGTTGTACCTCTTGTCGATTTGATCGCGCTGTAAAACGAGCTGCACTCTTCGCGGACTGCTTGCGTGATCGAAGATGGTGCGAAAACTGTTCGAAACCGAGCGGATTTTAATATCGTTTTTCAGTTTTCTGGGTTGATTTCAGGAGGATTAGAACCGAGAAGACGACTTGGATGAAAGCCGTGAATTTCTTGTACCGTGTTTGGGCGGTGAGGACCACGAAGAGGCAGAGAGACTGAAGATGAGGCCGGTGAAAACGAAGAAGGGCTAAGCTTCCGCGGAGTCAACGTCACGTGCATCGGAAGTCGTGGAACTCTCGCTTCACCTGCAACATTTGGAACGTGACAACTTGTCACTAGCATCAGCACCACCAGCAGCTGCGTTTCTGACTTCGCCAAAAAGAAAAAGGCTAGGAACCATACCAACTTCAAGTACAAGATCTTAAGGGCTAGATGTGGGTGGAGAATCGACCTCTGGACGGACCAAAGGGATGTGATCCAAAGCCTTCAGATCAGGATGGGATTAACAATGGGTAAATGTCCGTGGGAATAATCCACCGTGGCCGATGGGTAAAATGATGTATAATAACGCAAGTTTACACCAAAAAACAAGCGAGATATCGATATGAGAAGTTTGGCATTGTTTTTTTAATCATGAATTTTCGCGAAAATTTGTTTCATAAAAATATTATAATCTTCTATAACTAGACATTTAACAATCGTAGATAATATATATTAAAGAGCCACTTTGGGGTGATAAAAAATGACATAATAATTAAGTAGAAGCGAAAATTGCAAACGATTTGAGCACTTGTTTAGAAATGATAAGACAACAACGCTCGAATTCTGTTTTCGTGTTTGACGATCATCGCCTTCAACTTTCTTATTTCGTCGGCGAATTCTGGCAACGTTTTCTCCTAAATCAACAAAATTAGTTTAAGAAAAACCACAAACCTAAACTTGTGTTTGGTTTTGAGTCTTCCCCGATTTCGAAGAGCTTCGACACAGAAATGATCGCTTTCGATTCCATCCTTGAGCGAAATCAACAGACTCTTCAGTCGACAGCGCGCGCGCGCGCGCGCCGCACTGTCACCCAAAGTATCTGGATAGTCCGGTCAGTCCGGAGTTGTTTAGCCTCTAAAACCTCGAGATTTCGCATCCTCTCTTCGGCATCATTCCTATGCCTGAGTTGAGTGTTGATGTAATATCACGCCTTCCACCATCTTCCTTCCTGCAAGAAGTGTAAAAAAGTTTCATCAAGAACATGTTTGTTTATCTCACCTGAAAAACTCTTCTTACTCTGTGCAGTCAATTGCTGTTTCTTCACGGCAAAGCTTTTAATTGCGCCTGCTTCTTGACCAACAGGAAAGACAACAAAGTTGTGTTAAGCTGCAACTAAGAGATTAAGGTGAGACCATGAATGGAGAGAAAAGAAAACAAACAAACCTTCCATCCTTCCTGAACAAACAGATCTCGCGTTTTCAAGAAACCAATAAATGATGTTTCCTTGACTTCACAAAATAGCTCACAAGACACCAGATGACCTTCAGAGCCTTTGTAGTACATATTTTCTTTCTTGACAACTGCATCTCGATGATGCTCTGTTTCCGTTGGTTGAGTTCCTTTGGCTCTTCTCTAGAGGAGAATACTCGTTTTCTGCTCATAGACTCAACATTGCAAACTTCGTGCTCCCGCAATGCAATAAGGCAACACTTGAAACATCTCCCAGTCACTGAACGACATCTTCAACCACTGGAAAAAGAACATTTGACTTTGAATTTAACCTTTTTCATCCATATTGCAGTAAAGCAGCACCTTTTTCGTGATGGATCAATTCACTGTACTCTGGGAGCACTGAACGGGTGGTTTCTTCAATTCTGTGCAATAACTTGCAGAGTCCTTCAGCGTTGAGCGACGACAACCGCCTTTTCGACATCTTAGGCTATGGGAATCATCCATCGATTCAGTCTCTTTAATAATAAACTCTGGTAATGAAGTTGGAACCTGGAAATACCACGAAACATTTCAAGGCTGGAATTCAAACAGTTTTCAGCTTACCTGCGTTTAAAAATTTCAATAAAGACCCATCAATTTGTTGCAAATCAACTCCAACTCTAAATAGCTTCAAATGAACTTCTTAACTTGTGTAATTTCTTTGCTACCATGCCCAGAAGAACGAGAAAGTAAACAGTAAAGAATTCTGGTAGTTTCTTGTTAAATCATGAACATAACCTCAATGTGTGCTGTCAAAATAGTCAAGTTAAGACATACGTTAAGATAGAGACACAATAATTTTTAATAATTAATAGAATCGTAACCAAGTCGTGAATGTTAAATCAGACTTTAGATTCTTACTCCTGAAGACAAAATTAATAAAAAGAGTATTTTCTTGCTTTAATTTTCATCGAAAAACTGCAAACCAAATAAAAGTTTGAAAAATTAATAAAACATTAACGGAGCGTCTGATCGAAAAATCTTTGACGGATTCTTGTTCCTGAGGTCCAAATTGATGGAAAAAGTCGGTTTCAAAGAGATTTTATTTTTTGTCGAAATCGCCAAAAATCCATGATGTTTAGTCTTTGAACTTTTTTTGGCGAAAAACGCGAAAGTTCGCAGATCGACACGAAACTATGCACATGGCATAATTTGACATTTCCACATCCATTTTTGGTCTCCGTTCCTCGCTATCTGCAAGATTTTTTGAGAAAATGCAAATTAAAAATTTTAAAATTCAATTTCCCGCGTCAAGCAATCTGTCAACGAAGCATAGAAGCTAGGACATGCGTCAACAGTCTTTAGTCCATAAATAATATTAAATAAAATATTAACAAAGTCGTAAATCTTAAATCAAAGTTCAGATTCGTTTTTCTGAGGTTAAAATTAACAAGTTAAGAGGTTTATTGTATTTTTTTACACCGAAAATTGAGAGAAGTTTTTCCATAAAAGCCACCTAGCGGAATAACGCCGAAGTTGATAGTTCACGCCTCCTCTCACCAGAGGGCTAAACTTTTGTTTTTAAAACTTACAATTTTTGAATCAAAACCATTTGCAGGAATAAGGTAGAATGATAAAAAACAATACCCTCAAATTAAACTAAAGGAGTATTAATAAAATAAAAAAACACAAACTCGACACTCTCCCTCCTTCTTGCAAAAAGTGTGAAAAAGTTTCATTAGGAACATGTTTGTTGGCTTACCTAAAAAAGACGAGGGAAACAATCTGAAATGGACGAAACTATCCATTCTTAATTAATGGTAATTGATTATTGCTCTAATTCCAACTGATCCAAGAGCCAAGAGCCAAGGTTAGTCCTTCGCAAGTGGCGCTTCCTCAAAAATATCTCATTTAACGACTTCTTCAATTCTTGTAGATCATTGTTGTTTTTATATGCTGATGTAACCGCAGCCAGCTTGTCGGACATTTCAGTGCTCATTTCTTTTTCCGACTAAAACAAACCAAATAGTTTTAGGTGTTCATCTTCCTCTGATACTACAAAAGCCATGACATCATAAAGACACTAAAATTAAATCCCAAATTTGCAATCTGCGTAAAATTCTGCGTTCACTGATGTATAATAACTCAAGTTTACTCTAAAAAATAAGCGAGATATCGATATGAGAAGTTTGGCCATAGTTTTAGTCATGAATTTTTGCGAAAATTTGCAAATTTCGACTTTTGGAAAATCTAAAAACGATTTCTTATGTAAAAAATCGCGAGAAAAACGATGCCGCAAACCGCATTCCAATATCTGAAATAGTTTTCGAGATATCGAGCATGAATTGTTTGGAACCTTCAAAAATTTGGCCATCTGGCGACAACCCAAAAATTCAAACGGCCATAACTCAGTTATTTGTTGTCGGATCTGAATTTAAATTCCAGATTTGGATTCAGCGTGAGATTCTGCGTAAAATGAGTCTAAATTTATTGAGTTTACCTACGAAATAAAGAAAGCATTGACCAAAAACTGTTTGGAAGTGGTCATTTTGGGGTGATTTTCAATCAATGTTTTCAAAATGAAAATGACGTTTAATAGCATTGAATTATATATCAGTCGAAAGAGGAGCTCAAAATCTATCCACTGGCCCAATTTGAGATCGATCAAACAAACGGTTTACGAGTTATGGTCAAAAATAAAAAAATTGAAAAATTTTCATCGTTTGAGTCGCAATTTTTTTTCGCGAAAAATCGACTATCAAATTTTCGACTTTTAAGCACTTTTTCTGACGTAAAATGAGCCGAGAAAAACGATGGCGCAAACCGCATCTCAATATCTCTAATAGTTTCCGAGATATTTAACTTTGAAAATTGGGAAAAATGAGAAAAAATGAAAATCAACTATCCGAAACTTTGATCGGCCATAACTCAGTTATTTGTTGTCGGATCTGAATTTAAATCCCAGATTTGGAATCTGCGTAAAATTCTGCGTTCACTGATGTATAATAACTCGAGTTTACTCTAAAAAATAAGCGAGATATCGATATGAGAAGTTTGGCCATAGTTTTAGTCATGAATTTTTGCGAAAATTTGCAAATTTCGACTTTTGGAAAATCTAAAAACGATTTCTTATGTAAAAAATCGCGAGAAAAACGATGCCGCAAACCGCATTCCAATATCTGAAATAGTTTTCGAGATATCGAGCATGAATTGTTTGGAACCTTCAAAAATTTGGCCATCTGGCGACAACCCAAAAATTCAAACGGCCATAACTCAGTTAATTGTTGTCGGATCTGAATTTAAATTCCAGATTTGGATTCAGCGTGAGATTCTGCGTAAAATGAGTCAAAATTTATTGAGTTTACCTAAGAAATAAAGAAAGCATTGACCAAAAACTGTTTGGAAGTGGTCATTTTGGGGTGATTTTCAATCAATGTTTTCAAAATGAAAATGACGTTTAATAGCATTGAATTATATATCAGTCGAAAGAGGAGCTCAAAATCTATCTACTGGCCCAATTTGAGATCGATCAAACAAACGGTTTAGGAGTTATGCCCAAAAATAAAAAAAAATAAAAATTTTCATCGTTTGAGTCGCAATTTTTTTTCGCGAAAAATCGACTATCGAATTTTGGGCTTTTAAGCACTTTTTCTAACGTAAAATGAGCCGAGAAAAACGATGGCGCAAACCGCATCTCAATATCTCTAATAGTTTCCGAGATATTTAACTTTGAAAATTGGGAAAAATGAGAAAAAATGAAAATCAACTATCCGAAACTTTGATCGGCCATAACTCGGTTATTTGTTGTCGGATCTGAATTTAAATCCCAGATTTGGAATCTGCGTAAAATTCTGCGTTCACTGATGTATAATAACTCGAGTTTACTTTAAAAAATAAGCGAGATATCGATATGAGAAGTTTGGCCATAGTTTTAGTCATGAATTTTTGCGAAAATTTGCAAATTTCGACTTTTGGAAAATCTAAAAACGATTTCTTATGTAAAAAATCGCGAGAAAAACGATGCCGCAAACCGCATTCCAATATCTGAAATAGTTTTCGAGATATCGAGCATGAATTGTTTGGAACCTTCAAAAATTTGGCCATCTGGCGACAACCCAAAAATTCAAACGGCCATAACTCAGTTAATTGTTGTCGGATCTGAATTTAAATTCCAGATTTGGATTCAGCGTGAGATTCTGCGTAAAATGAGTCGAAATTTATTGAGTTTACCTAAGAAATAAAGAAAGCATTGACCAAAAACTGTTTGGAAGTGGTCATTTTGGGGTGATTTTCAATCAATGTTTTCAAAATGAAAATGACGTTTAATAGCATTGAATTATATATCAGTCGAAAGAGGAGCTCAAAATCTATCTACTGGCCCAATTTGAGATCGATCAAACAAACGGTTTAGGAGTTATGGCCAAAAATAAAAAAAAATAAAAATTTTCATCGTTTGAGTCGCAATTTTTTTTCGCGAAAAATCGACTATCGAATTTTGGGCTTTTAAGCACTTTTTCTAACGTAAAATGAGCCGAGAAAAACGATGGCGCAAACCGCATCTCAATATCTCTAATAGTTTCCGAGATATTTAACTTTGAAAATTGGGAAAAATGAGAAAAAATGAAAATCAACTATCCGAAACTTTGATCGGCCATAACTCAGTTATTTGTTGTCGGATCTGAATTTAAATCCCAGATTTGGAATTTGCGTAAAATTCTGCGTTCACTGATGTATAATAACTCGAGTTTACTCTAAAAAATAAGCGAGATATCGATATGAGAAGTTTGGCCATAGTTTTAGTCATGAATTTTTGCGAAAATTTGCAAATTTCGACTTTTGGAAAATCTAAAAACGATTTCTTATGTAAAAAATCGCGAGAAAAACGATGCCGCAAGCCGCATTCCAATATCTGAAATAGTTTTCGAGATATCGAGCATGAATTGTTTGGAACCTTCAAAAATTTGGCCATCTGGCGACAACCCAAAAATTCAAACGGCCATAACTCAGTTATTTGTTGTCGGATCTGAATTTAAATTCCAGATTTGGATTCAGCGTGAGATTCTGCGTAAAATGAGTCAAAATTTATTGAGTTTACCTACGAAATAAAGAAAGCATTGACCAAAAACTGTTTGGAAGTGGTCATTTTGGGGTGATTTTCAATCACTATTTTTAATGTAAAAACGACGTTTAATACCTTTGTATTATATATCATTCGAAAGAGGAGCTCAAAATCTATCCACTGGCCCAATTTGAGATCGACCAAACAAACGGTTTACGAGTTATGGTCAAAAATAAAAAAAAATAAAAATTTTCATCGTTTGAGTCGCAATTTTTTTTCGCGAAAAATCGACTATCGAATTTTCGACTTTTAAGCACTTTTTCTAACGTAAAATGAGCCGAGAAAAACGATGGCGCAAACCGCATCTCAATATCTCTAATAGTTTCCGAGATATTTAACTTTGAAAATTGGGAAAAATGAGAAAAAATGAAAATCAACTATCCGAAACTTTGATCGGCCATAACTCAGTTATTTGTTGTCGGATCTGAATTTAAATCCCAGATTTGGAATCTGCGTAAAATTCTGCGTTCACTGATGTATAATAACTCGAGTTTACTCTAAAAAATAAGCGAGATATCGATATGAGAAGTTTGGCCATAGTTTTAGTCATGAATTTTTGCGAAAATTTGCAAATTTCGACTTTTGGAAAATCTAAAAACGATTTCTTATGTAAAAAATCGCGAGAAAAACGATGCCGCAAACCGCATTCCAATATCTGAAATAGTTTTCGAGATATCGAGCATGAATTGTTTGGAACCTTCAAAAATTTGGCCATCTGGCGACAACCCAAAAATTCAAACGGCCATAACTCAGTTAATTGTTGTCGGATCTGAATTTAAATTCCAGATTTGGATTCAGCGTGAGATTCTGCGTAAAATGAGTCGAAATTTATTGAGTTTACCTAAGAAATAAAGAAAGCATTGACCAAAAACTGTTTGGAAGTGGTCATTTTGGGGTGATTTTCAATCAATGTTTTCAAAATGAAAATGACGTTTAATAGCATTGAATTATATATCAGTCGAAAGAGGAGCTCAAAATCTATCTACTGGCCCAATTTGAGATCGATCAAACAAACGGTTTAGGAGTTATGGCCAAAAATAAAAAAAAATAAAAATTTTCATCGTTTGAGTCGCAATTTTTTTTCGCGAAAAATCGACTATCGAATTTTGGGCTTTTAAGCACTTTTTCTAACGTAAAATGAGCCGAGAAAAACGATGGCGCAAACCGCATCTCAATATCTCTAATAGTTTCCGAGATATTTAACTTTGAAAATTGGGAAAAATGCGAAAAAATGAAAATCAACTATCCGAAACTTTGATCGGCCATAACTCAGTTATTTGTTGTCGAATCTGAATTTAAATCCCAGATTTGGAATCTGCGTAAAATTCTGCGTTCACTGATGTATAATAACTCGAGTTTACTCTAAAAAATAAGCGAGATATCGATATGAGAAGTTTGGCCATAGATTTAGTCATGAATTTTTGCGAAAATTTGCAAATTTCGACTTTTGGAAAATCTAAAAACGATTTCTTATGTAAAAAATCGCGAGAAAAACGATGCCGCAAACCGCATTCCAATATCTGAAATAGTTTTCGAGATATCGAGCATGAATTGTTTGGAACCTTCAAAAATTTGGCCATCTGGCGACAACCCAAAAATTCAAACGGCCATAACTCAGTTATTTGTTGTCGGATCTGAATTTAAATTCCAGATTTGGATTCAGCGTGAGATTCTGCGTAAAATGAGTCAAAATTTATTGAGTTTACCTAAGAAATAAAGAAAGCATTGACCAAAAACTGTTTGGAAGTGGTCATTTTGGGGTGATTTTCAATCAATGTTTTCAAAATGAAAATGACGTTCAATAGCATTGAATTATATATCAGTCGAAAGAGGAGCTCAAAATCTATCCACTGGCCCAATTTGAGATCGATCGAACAAACGGTTTACGAGTTATGGTCAAAAATAAAAAAATTGAAAAATTTTTTTCGTTTGAGTCGCAATTTTTTTTCGCGAAAAATCGACTATCGAATTTTGGGCTTTTAAGCACTTTTTCTAACGTAAAATGAGCCGAGAAAAACGATAGCGCAAACCGCATCTCAATATCTCTAATAGTTTCCGAGATATTTAACTTTAAAATTCATGAACATAACCTGTTTGTGTGCTGTCAAAATAATCAAGTTCGGACATACGTTAAGATACCTGTCCTATGTTTAGACACTATAATTTTAAATAATTAATAGAATCGTAATCAAGTCGTGAATGTTAAATCAGACTTCAGATTCTTACTCCTGAGGACCAAATTAATAAAAAGAGTATTTTCTTGCTTTAATTTTCATCGAAAAAATGCAAGTCAAATAAAAGTTTCAAAAATTAATAAAAAATTAACGAAGCGTCGGATCGAAAAATCTTTGACGGATTCTTGTTCCTGAGGTCCAAATTGATGGAAAAAGTCGGTTTCAAAGAGATTTTATTTTTTGTCAAAATCGCCAAAATCCATGGATTAACCCCTTTGAACTTTTTTTGGCGAAAAACACGAAAGTTTTCAGATCGACACGAAACTTTGCACATGGCATAATTTGACATTTCTACATCCATTTCTGGTCTCCGTTCCTCGCTATCTGTGAGATTTTTTGAGAAAATGCAAATTAAAAATTTTAAAATTCAATTTCCCGCGTCAAGCAATCTGTCAACGAAGCATAGAAGCTAGGACATGCGTCAACAGTCTTTTGTCCATAAATAATATTAAATAAAATATTAACAAAGTCGTAAATCTTAAATCAAAGTTTTGATTCGTTTTTCTGAGGTTAAAATTAACAAGTTAAGTAGTTTATTGTATTTATTTACACCGAAAAATGAATGCATAATGTGTGTATAATTGGTTGCCTATCTACATTGCAAATTTTAAGTAAACTTATAATTACGTTTTGAATCCGACTTTAGAGTACAGAATCTTGTTCCTGAAGTCTAAATTAATAAAAAAAAATGTTTTAAGAAGGTTTCGATTAAATTTCAAATATCAGTCGCGAAGAAACCTGTTTAGTTTTCAACCAATCACACACAGCCCAAATAAGAACCGGCAAATTTAAAGAAATTTATTAATAACACGAACATTAACATGAATAAATTAATGAGTACAAAGTTTCTACTTAAAAACTACAACAGGACTTAGAAAGACGTTGAAAACCGCCTCGACTACACTCCTTACATTAAATCTCGCTTCTTTCGGTCTTTTGACCGTCGTTAAATTGTTGTTACTACAAGCGAGACAGCCGATTTCGTCTAACCCGACTTGTACCTTGAACCCCCCACCTCGTTGTTGAAAAGTGTCCCCCCTTAAAATCCCCGCTTGCACTTTCGTGGTGATTTCGAACGTGTACAAGTTGTACCTCTTGTCGATTTGATCGCGCTGTAAAACGAGCTGCACTCTTCGCGGACTGCTTGCGTGATCGAAGATGGTGCGAAAACTGTTCGAAACCGAGCGGATTTTAATATCGTTTTTCAGTTTTCTGGGTTGATTTCAGGAGGATTAGAACCGAGAAGACGACTTGGATGAAAGCCGTGAATTTCTTGTACCGTGTTTGGGCGGTGAGGACCACGAAGAGGCAGAGAGACTGAAGATGAGGCCGGTGAAAACGAAGAAGGGCTAAGCTTCCGCGGAGTCAACGTCACGTGCATCGGAAGTCGTGGAACTCTCGCTTCACCTGCAACATTTGGAACGTGACAACTTGTCACTAGCATCAGCACCACCAGCAGCTGCGTTTCTGACTTCGCCAAAAAGAAAAAGGCTAGGAACCATACCAACTTCAAGTACAAGATCTTAAGGGCTAGATGTGGGTGGAGAATCGACCTCTGGACGGACCAAAGGGATGTGATCCAAAGCCTTCAGATCAGGATGGGATTAACAATGGGTAAATGTCCGTGGGAATAATCCACCGTGGCCGATGGGTAAAATGATGTATAATAACGCAAGTTTACACCAAAAAACAAGCGAGATATCGATATGAGAAGTTTGGCATTGTTTTTTTAATCATGAATTTTCGCGAAAATTTGTTTCATAAAAATATTATAATCTTCTATAACTAGACATTTAACAATCGTAGATAATATATATTAAAGAGCCACTTTGGGGTGATAAAAAATGACATAATAATTAAGTAGAAGCGAAAATTGCAAACGATTTGAGCACTTGTTTAGAAATGATAAGACAACAACGCTCGAATTCTGTTTTCGTGTTTGACGATCATCGCCTTCAACTTTCTTATTTCGTCGGCGAATTCTGGCAACGTTTTCTCCTAAATCAACAAAATTAGTTTAAGAAAAACCACAAACCTAAACTTGTGTTTGGTTTTGAGTCTTCCCCGATTTCGAAGAGCTTCGACACAGAAATGATCGCTTTCGATTCCATCCTTGAGCGAAATCAACAGACTCTTCAGTCGACAGCGCGCGCGCGCGCGCGCCGCACTGTCACCCAAAGTATCTGGATAGTCCGGTCAGTCCGGAGTTGTTTAGCCTCTAAAACCTCGAGATTTCGCATCCTCTCTTCGGCATCATTCCTATGCCTGAGTTGAGTGTTGATGTAATATCACGCCTTCCACCATCTTCCTTCCTGCAAGAAGTGTAAAAAAGTTTCATCAAGAACATGTTTGTTTATCTCACCTGAAAAACTCTTCTTACTCTGTGCAGTCAATTGCTGTTTCTTCACGGCAAAGCTTTTAATTGCGCCTGCTTCTTGACCAACAGGAAAGACAACAAAGTTGTGTTAAGCTGCAACTAAGAGATTAAGGTGAGACCATGAATGGAGAGAAAAGAAAACAAACAAACCTTCCATCCTTCCTGAACAAACAGATCTCGCGTTTTCAAGAAACCAATAAATGATGTTTCCTTGACTTCACAAAATAGCTCACAAGACACCAGATGACCTTCAGAGCCTTTGTAGTACATATTTTCTTTCTTGACAACTGCATCTCGATGATGCTCTGTTTCCGTTGGTTGAGTTCCTTTGGCTCTTCTCTAGAGGAGAATACTCGTTTTCTGCTCGTAGACTCAACATTGCAAACTTCGTGCTCCCGCAATGCAATAAGGCAACACTTGAAACATCTCCCAGTCACTGAACGACATCTTCAACCACTGGAAAAAGAACATTTGACTTTGAATTTAACCTTTTTCATCCATATTGCAGTAAAGCAGCACCTTTTTCGTGATGGATCAATTCACTGTACTCTGGGAGCACTGAATGGGTGGTTTCTTCAATTCTGTGCAATAACTTGCAGAGTCCTTCAGCGTTGAGCGACGACAACCGCCTTTTCGACATCTTAGGCTATGGGTATCATCCATCGATTCAGTCTCTTTAATAATAAACTCTTGCGTTTGAGTCGCAATTTTTTTTCGCGAAAAATCGACTATCGAATTTTGGGCTTTTAAGCACTTTTTCTAACGTAAAATGAGCCGAGAAAAACGATGGCGCAAACCGCATCTCAATATCTCTAATAGTTTCCGAGATATTTAACTTTGAAAATTGGGAAAAATGAGAAAAAATGAAAATCAACTATCCGAAACTTTGATCGGCCATAACTCGGTTATTTGTTGTCGGATCTGAATTTAAATCCCAGATTTGGAATCTGCGTAAAATTCTGCGTTCACTGATGTATAATAACTCGAGTTTACTCTAAAAAATAAGCGAGATATCGATATGAGAAGTTTGGCCATAGTTTTAGTCATGAATTTTTGCGAAAATTTGCAAATTTCGACTTTTGGAAAATCTAAAAACGATTTCTTATGTAAAAAATCGCGAGAAAAACGATGCCGCAAACCGCATTCCAATATCTGAAATAGTTTTCGAGATATCGAGCATGAATTGTTTGGAACCTTCAAAAATTTGGCCATCTGGCGACAACCCAAAAATTCAAACGGCCATAACTCAGTTATTTGTTGTCGGATCTGAATTTAAATTCCAGATTTGGATTCAGCGTGAGATTCTGCGTAAAATGAGTCAAAATTTATTGAGTTTACCTACGAAATAAAGAAAGCATTGACCAAAAACTGTTTGGAAGTGGTCATTTTGGGGTGATTTTCAATCACTATTTTTAATGTAAAAACGACGTTTAATACCTTTGTATTATATATCATTCGAAAGAGGAGCTCGAAATCTATCTACTGGCTCAATTTGAGATCGATCAAACAAACGGTTTAGGAGTTATGGCCAAAAATAAAAAAAAATAAAAATTTTCATCGTTTGAGTCGCAATTTTTTTTCGCGAAAAATCGACCATCAAATTTTGGGCTTTTAAGCACTTTTTCTAACGTAAAATGAGCCGAGAAAAACGATGGCGCAAACCGCATCTCAATATCTCTAATAGTTTCCGAGATATTTAACTTTGAAAATTGGGAAAAATGAGAAAAAATGAAAATCAACTATCCGAAACTTTGATCGGCCATAACTCAGTTATTTGTTGTCGGATGTGAATTTAAATCCCAGATTTGGAATCTGCGTAAAATTCTGCGTTCACTGATGTATAATAACTCGAGTTTACTCTAAAAAATAAGCGAGATATCGATATGAGAAGTTTGGCCATAGTTTTAGTCATGAATTTTTGCGAAAATTTGCAAATTTCGACTTTTGGAAAATCTAAAAACGATTTCTTATGAAAAAAATCGCGAGAAAAACGATGCCGCAAACCGCATTCCAATATCTGAAATAGTTTTCGAGATATCGAGCATGAATTGTTTGGAACCTTCAAAAATTTGACCATCTGGCGACAACCCAAAAATTCAAACGGCCATAACTCAGTTATTTGTTGTCGGATCTGAATTTAAATTCCAGATTTGGATTCAGCGTGAGATTCTGCGTAAAATGAGTCAAAATTTATTGAGTTTACCTACGAAATAAAGAAAGCATTGACCAAAAACTGTTTGGAAGTGGTCATTTTGGGGTGATTTTCAATCAATGTTTTCAAAATGAAAATGACGTTTAATAGCATTGAATTATATATCAGTCGAAAGAGGAGCTCAAAATCTATCCACTGGCCCAATTTGAGATCGATCAAACAAACGGTTTACGAGTTATGGTCAAAAATAAAAAAATTGAAAAATTTTCATCGTTTGAGTCGCAATTTTTTTCGCGAAAAATCGACTATCAAATTTTCGACTTTTAAGCACTTTTTCTGACGTAAAATGAGCCGAGAAAAACGATGGCGCAAACCGCATCTCAATATCTCTAATAGTTTCCGAGATATTTAACTTTGAAAATTGGGAAAAATGAGAAAAAATGAAAATCAACTATCCGAAATTTTGATCAGCCATAACTCAGTTATTTGTTGTCGGATCTGAATTTAAATCCCAGATTTGGAATCTGCGTAAAGTTCTGCGTTCAACGATGTATAATAACTCGAGTTTACTCTAAAAATAAGCGAGATATCGATATGAGAAGTTTGGCCATAGTTTTAGTCATGAATTTTTGCGAAAATTTGCAAATTTCGACTTTTGGAAAATCTAAAAACGATTTCTTATGTAAAAAATCGCGAGAAAAACGATGCCGCAAACCGCATTCCAATATCTGAAATAGTTTTCGAGATATCGAGCATGAATTGTTTGGAACCTTCAAAAATTTGGCCATCTGGCGACAACCCAAAAATTCAAACGGCCATAACTCAGTTATTTGTTGTCGGATCTGAATTTAAATTCCAGATTTGGATTCAGCGTGAGATTCTGCGTAAAATGAGTCAAAATTTATTGAGTTTACCCAAGAAATAAAGAAAGCATTGACCAAAAACTGTTTGGAAGTGGTCATTTTGGGGTGATTTTCAATCACTATTTTTAATGTAAAAACGACGTTTAATACCTTTGTATTATATATCATTCGAAAGAGGAGCTCGAAATCTATCTACTGGCTCAATTTGAGATCGATCAAACAAACGGTTTAGGAGTTATGGCCAAAAATAAAAAAAAATAAAAATTTTCATCGTTTGAGTCGCAATTTTTTTTCGCGAAAAATCGACCATCCAATTTTGGGCTTTTAAGCACTTTTTCTAACGTAAAATGAGCCGAGAAAAACGATGGCGCAAACCGCATCTCAATATCTCTAATAGTTTCCGAGATATTTAACTTTGAAAATTGGGAAAAATGAGAAAAAATGAAAATCAACTATCCGAAACTTTGATCGGCCATAACTCGGTTATTTGTTGTCGGATCTGAATTTAAATCCCAGATTTGGAATCTGCGTAAAATTCTGCGTTCACTGATGTATAATAACTCGAGTTTACTCTAAAAAATAAGCGAGATATCGATATGAGAAGTTTGGCCATAGTTTTAGTCATGAATTTTTGCAAAAATTTGCAAATTTCGACTTTTGGAAAATCTAAAAACGATTTCTTATGTAAAAAATCGCGAGAAAAACGATGCCGCAAACCGCATTCCAATATCTGAAATAGTTTTCGAGATATCGAGCATGAATTGTTTGGAACCTTCAAAAATTTGGCCATCTGGCGACAACCCAAAAATTCAAACGGCCATAACTCAGTTATTTGTTGTCGGATCTGAATTTAAATTCCAGATTTGGATTCAGCGTGAGATTCTGCGTAAAATGAGTCAAAATTTATTGAGTTTACCTACGAAATAAAGAAAGCATTGACCAAAAACTGTTTGGAAGTGGTCATTTTGGGGTGATTTTCAATCACTATTTTTAATGTAAAAACGACGTGTAATTTCGACTTTTGGAAAATCTAAAAACGATTTCTTATGTAAAAAATCGCGAGAAAAACGATGCCGCAAACCGCATTCCAAAATTACGAATTTTACTGCACGTGACCATCAAATGCACTCGTCTAAAGTTGGTAGCAGCCCCTAGGGATGTTTATTGGTAACAGTTAACGTCTAGCGCAAGTTTGCCAAAAACCATAAATGGAGAGAAAAGAAAACAAACCTTCCATCCTTCCTCAAACAAGCAGCGATGCATCCAGAATTCCAGATCTCGCGTTTTCAAAAAACCAATAAAAATTCTCTATAAACTTCCATTCCTTGATGTTTCTTTGACTTCACAAAATAGCTGACAAGACACCAGATGACCTTCAGAGCCTTTGTAGTATTTTCTTTCTTGACAACTGCATCTCGATGATACTTTGTTTCCGTTGGTTGAGTTCCTTTGAGCCTTCTCTGGAGAAACACTCGTTTTTTGCTCGTAGACTCATCAGGTTTGAAAACGTTGCAAACTTCGTGCTCCCGCAATGAAATCAGCAACACTCTGAACATTTCCCAGTCACTGAACGACATCTTCAACCACTGGAAAAAGAACATTTGACTTTGACTTAAAACATGTTTAAATTTAACCTTTTTCATCCACATTGCAGTAAAGCAGCACCTTTTTCATGATGTTATGCTCCTTGATCAATTCACTGTTCTCTGGGAGCACTGAATGGGTGGTTTCTTCAATTCTGTGCAATAACTTGCAGAGTCCTTTAGCGTTGAGCGACGACAACCGCCTTTTCGACATCTTAGGCTATGGGTATCATCCATCGATTCAGTCTCTTAATAATAAACTCTGGTAATGAAGTTGGAACCTGAAATACCACGAAACATTTCAAGGCTGGAATTCAAACAGTTTTCAGCTTACCTGCGTTTAAAAATTTCAAAAAGACCCATCAATTTGTTGCAAATCAACTCCAACTCTAAATAGCTTCAAATGAACTTCTTAACTTGTGTAATTTCTTTGCTACCATGCCCAGAAGAACGAGAAAGTAAACAGTAAAGAATTCTGGTAGTCTCTTGTGCAAGCAGGATCGTTGTTAATCACTTGTTGTACTCTGAAAATAAGTTTAGTAAATCATGAACATAACCTCAATGTGTGCTGTCAAAATATTCAAGTTAAGACATACGTTAAGATAGAGACACAATACCATTTTTAAATAATTAATAGAATCGTAACCAAGTCGTGAATGTTAAATCAGACTTCAGATTCTTACTCCTGAGGACAAAATTAATAAAAAGAGTATTTTCTTGCTTTAATTTTCATCGAAAAACTGCAAACCAAATAAAAGTTTCAAAAATTAATAAAAAATTAACGGAGCGTCGGATCGAAAAATCTTTGACGGATTCTTGTTCCTGAGGTCCAAATTGATGGAAAAAGTCGGTTTCAAAGAGATTTTATTTTTTGTCAAAATCGCCGAAATCCATGGATTAACCCCTTTGAACTTTTTTTGGCGAAAAACACGAAAGTTTTCAGATCGACACGAAACTTTGCACATGGCATAATTTGACATTTCTACATCCATTTCTGGTCTCCGTTCCTCGCTATCTGTGAGATTTTTTGAGAAAATGCAAATTAAAAATTTTAAAATTCAATTTCCCGCGTCAAGCAATCTGTCAACGAAGCATAGAAGCTAGGACATGCGTCAACAGTCTTTTGTCCATAAATAATATTAAATAAAATATTAACAAAGTCGTAAATCTTAAATCAAAGTTTTGATTCGTTTTTCTGAGGTTAAAATTAACAAGTTAAGTAGTTTATTGTATTTATTTACACCGAAAAATGAATGCATAATGTGTGTATAATTGGTTGCCTATCTACATTGCAAATTTTAAGTAAACTTATAATTACGTTTTGAATCCGACTTTAGAGTACAGAATCTTGTTCCTGAAGTCTAAATTAATAAAAAAAAATGTTTTAAGAAGGTTTCGATTAAATTTCAAATATCAGTCGCGAAGAAACCTGTTTAGTTTTCAACCAATCACACACAGCCCAAATAAGAACCGGCAAATTTAAAGAAATTTATTAATAACACGAACATTAACATGAATAAATTAATGAGTACAAAGTTTCTACTTAAAAACTACAACAGGACTTAGAAAGACGTTGAAAACCGCCTCGACTACACTCCTTACATTAAATCTCGCTTCTTTCGGTCTTTTGACCGTCGTTAAATTGTTGTTACTACAAGCGAGACAGCCGATTTCGTCTAACCCGACTTGTACCTTGAACCCCCCACCTCGTTGTTGAAAAGTGTCCCCCCTTAAAATCCCCGCTTGCACTTTCGTGGTGATTTCGAACGTGTACAAGTTGTACCTCTTGTCGATTTGATCGCGCTGTAAAACGAGCTGCACTCTTCGCGGACTGCTTGCGTGATCGAAGATGGTGCGAAAACTGTTCGAAACCGAGCGGATTTTAATATCGTTTTTCAGTTTTCTGGGTTGATTTCAGGAGGATTAGAACCGAGAAGACGACTTGGATGAAAGCCGTGAATTTCTTGTACCGTGTTTGGGCGGTGAGGACCACGAAGAGGCAGAGAGACTGAAGATGAGGCCGGTGAAAACGAAGAAGGGCTAAGCTTCCGCGGAGTCAACGTCACGTGCATCGGAAGTCGTGGAACTCTCGCTTCACCTGCAACATTTGGAACGTGACAACTTGTCACTAGCATCAGCACCACCAGCAGCTGCGTTTCTGACTTCGCCAAAAAGAAAAAGGCTAGGAACCATACCAACTTCAAGTACAAGATCTTAAGGGCTAGATGTGGGTGGAGAATCGACCTCTGGACGGACCAAAGGGATGTGATCCAAAGCCTTCAGATCAGGATGGGATTAACAATGGGTAAATGTCCGTGGGAATAATCCACCGTGGCCGATGGGTAAAATGATGTATAATAACGCAAGTTTACACCAAAAAACAAGCGAGATATCGATATGAGAAGTTTGGCATAGTTTTTTTAATCATGAATTTTCGCGAAAATTTGTTTCATAAAAATATTATAATCTTCTATAACTAGACATTTAACAATCGTAGATAATATATATTAAAGAGCCACTTTGGGGTGATAAAAAATGACATAATAATTAAGTAGAAGCGAAAATTGCAAACGATTTGAGCACTTGTTTAGAAATGATAAGACAACAACGCTCGAATTCTGTTTTCGTGTTTGACGATCATCGCCTTCAACTTTCTTATTTCGTCGGCGAATTCTGGCAACGTTTTCTCCTAAATCAACAAAATTAGTTTAAGAAAAACCACAAACCTAAACTTGTGTTTGGTTTTGAGTCTTCCCCGATTTCGAAGAGCTTCGACACAGAAATGATCGCTTTCGATTCCATCCTTGAGCGAAATCAACAGACTCTTCAATCGACAGCGCGCGCGCGCGCGCGCCGCACTGTCACCCAAAGTATCTGGATAGTCCGGTCAGTCCGGAGTTGTTTAGCCTCTAAAACCTCGAGATTTCGCATCCTCTCTTCGGCATCATTCCTATGCCTGAGTTGAGTGTTGATGTAATATCACGCCTTCCACCATCTTCCTTCCTGCAAGAAGTGTAAAAAAGTTTCATCAAGAACATGTTTGTTTATCTCACCTGAAAAACTCTTCTTACTCTGTGCAGTCAATTGCTGTTTCTTCACGGCAAAGCTTTTAATTGCGCCTGCTTCTTGACCAACAGGAAAGACAACAAAGTTGTGTTAAGCTGCAACTAAGAGATTAAGGTGAGACCATGAATGGAGAGAAAAGAAAACAAACAAACCTTCCATCCTTCCTGAACAAACAGATCTCGCGTTTTCAAGAAACCAATAAATGATGTTTCCTTGACTTCACAAAATAGCTCACAAGACACCAGATGACCTTCAGAGCCTTTGTAGTACATATTTTCTTTCTTGACTACTGCATCTCGATGATGCTCTGTTTCCGTTGGTTGAGTTCCTTTGGCTCTTCTCCAGAGGAGAATACTCGTTTTCTGCTCGTAGACTCAACATTGCAAACTTCGTGCTCCCGCAATGCAATCAGCAACACTTGAAACGTCTCCCAGTCACTGAACGACATCTTCAACCACTGGAAAAAGAACATTTGATTTTGAATTTAACCTTTTTCATCACCTTTTTCGTGATGTTATGCTCCTGGATCAATTCACTGTACTTTGGGAGCACTGAATGGGTGGTTTCTTCAATTCTGTACAATAACTTGCAGAGTCCTTTAGCGTTGAGCGACGACAACCGCCTTTTCGACATCTTAGGCTATGGGTATCATCCATCGATTCAGTCTCTTAATAATAAACTCTGGTAATGAAGTTGAAACCTGAAATACCACGAAACATTTCAAGGCTGGAATTCAAACAGTTTTCAGCTTACCTGCGTTTAAAAATTTCAATAAAGACCCATAAATTTGTTGCAAATCAACTCCAACTAAAAATAGCTTCAAATGAACTTCTTAACTTGTGTAATTTCTTTGCTACCATGCCCAGAAGAACGAGAAAGTAAACAGTAAAGAATTCTGGTAGTCTCTTGTGCAAGCAGGATCGTTGTTAATCATTTGTTGTACTCTGAAAATAAGTTTAGTAAATCATGAACATAACCTCAATGTGTGCTGTCAAAATATTCAAGTTAAGACATACGTTAAGATAGAGACACAATACCATTTTTAAATAATTAATAGAATCGTAACCAAGTCGTGAATGTTAAATCAGACTTCAGATTCTTACTCCTGAAGACAAAATTAATAAAAAGAGGATTTTTCAAAATTTGAAAAATTAATAAAACAACGGAGCGTCGGATCGAAAAATCTTTGATGGATTCTTGTTCCTGAGGTCCAAATTGATGGAAAAAGTCGGTTTCAAAGAGATTTTATTTTTTGTCGAAATCGCCAAAAATCCATGAATTACCCTTACAACTTTTTTTGGCGAAAAACACGAAAGTTCCCAGATCGATACAAAACTTTGCACATGGCATAATTTGACATTTCTACATCCATTTCTGATCTCCGTTCCTCGCTATCTGTGAGATTTTTTGAGAAAATGCAAATTAAAAATTTTAAAATTCAATTTCCCGCGTCAAGCAATCTGTCAACGAAGCATAGAATCTAGGACATGCGTCAACAGTCTTTAGTCCATAAATAATATTAAATAAAATATTAACATAGTCGTAAATCTTAAATCAGAGTTCAGATTCGTTTTTCTGAGGTTAAAATTAACAAGTTAAGTAGTTTATTGTATTTATTTACACCGAAAAGTGAGAGAAGTTTTTCCATAAAAGCCACCTAGCGAAATAACGCCGAAGTTGATAGTTCACGCCTCCTCTCACCAGAGGGCTAAACTTTTGATTTTAAAACTTAGAATTTTTGAATCAAAACCATTTGCAGGAATAAGAAGAATGATAAAAAAACAATACCCTCGAATCGCTGAGTCACGTACGTCCAAAAATAAGCGAGTTAGAAGGGTTTAGGGCCGCCAGATATAAAGGTCGATATCTCCGAAACTAAGTCCTCTATCGATGTGCGGTTTGAAGCATCGTTTTTCTCGCTCTTTTTTACATAAGAATCCGTTGCCAGTAAAATATCGAAAAATTTGACGAATAATTCGAAGTCCAAGGGTGGCCAACCCTATGGTGCAAAACCTAATCCGATCGATATCTCGCTAATTTATTAACCAATTTTAATAAAAATGGTCTCATTTTGTGTAGAATTTCGAGAAGAATCCAAAAATATGGCCGCTGAGTCACGTACGTCCAAAAATAAGCGAGTTAGAAGGGTTTAAGTTGCTGATAGGGCCGCCAGATATAAAGGTCGATATCTCCGAAACTAAGTCCTCTATCGACGTGCGGTTTGAAGCATCGTTTTTCTCGCTCTTTTTTACATAAGAATCCGTTGCCAGTAAAATATCGAAAAATTTGACGAATAATTCGAAGTCCAAGGGTGGCCAACCCTATGGTGCAAAACCTAATTCGATCGATATCTCGCTAATTTATTAACCAATTTTAATAAAAATGGTCTCATTTTGTGTAGAATTTCGAGAAGAATCCAAAAATATGGCCGCTGAGTCACGTACGTCCAAAAATAAGCGAGTTAGAAGGGTTTAAGTTGCTGATAGGGCCGCCAGATATAAAGGTCGATATCTCCGAAACTAAGTCCTCTATCGATGTGCGGTTTGAAGCATCGTTTTTCTCGCTCTTTTTTACATAAGAATCCGTTGCTAGTGAAATATCGAAAAATTTGACGAATAATTCGAAGTCCAAGGGTGGCCAACCCTATGGTGCAAAACCTAATTCGATCGATATCTCGCTTATTTATTAACCAATTTTAATAAAAATTGGTCTCATTTAATGTAGAATTTCGAGTAGAATCCAAAAAATAGACTAGTCCAAAAATAAGCGAGTTGGAAGCTTTTTAAGTTGCTGATAGGGCACCAAGTGTGGCTGACCTTTTTTCTATAGACCACACCCCTCCCCCATTCTTTATCAAGCCACACCCCTCCCCCCTTCTTTATCAAGCCACACCCCTCCTCCATTGACCACACCCCCTCCTCTTTTTTGACCGCACCCCTTTTCCATTAAGCCACACCTTTTTATTAAGCCACGCCCCTTCTCCATTTGGCCACACCCCCTTCTCCACTAAGCCACGCCCACACTCCATTTGACCACGCCCCTTATTCATATGACCGCGCCCCTTCTCCATTTGACCACACCCCTTTTCCATTAAGCCACGCCTTTCCTCCATTTAACCACGCCCCTTTCCCCATTTAGCAACACCCTTTTTTCCGTTAAGCCACGCCCATTTTCTATTTGACCACACCCCTTTTCCATTAAGCCACACCTTTTTTCCATTAAGCCACGCCCATCCTCCATTTGACTACACCCCTTCTCCACTAAGCCACGCCCACACTCCATTTGACCACGCCCCTTATCCGTTTGACCACGCCCCTTATCCATTTGACCGCGCCCCTTCTCCATTTGACCACACCCCCTTCTCCATTAAGCCACGCCCATCCTCTATTTGACCACACCCCTTTTCCATTAAGCCACGCCTTTCCTCCATTTAACCACGCCCCTTTCCCCATTTAGCAACACCCTTTTTACCATTAAGCCACGCCCATTTTCTATTTGACCACACCCCTCCACACCTTTTTTTCCATTAAGCCACGCCCATCCTCTATTTGACCACACCCCTTTTCCATTAAGCCACACCTTTTTTTCCATTAAGCCACGCCCATCCTCTATTCGACTACACCCCCTTCTCCAATTGACCACACCCCTTTTCCATTTCGCCACGCCCTTCCTCCATTTAACCACGCCTCTTCTCCATTAAGCCACACCCATCCTCTATTTGACCACACCCCTTTTCCATTAAGCCACACCTTTTTTTCCATTAAGCCACGCCCATCCTCCATTTGACTACACCCCCTTCTCCACTAAGACACGCCCACACTCCATTTGACCACGCCCCTTATTCATTTGACCGCGCCCCTTCTCCATTTGGCCACACCCCTTTTCCATTTCGCCACGCCCTTCCTCCATTTAACCACGCCCCTTCTCAATTTGACCACACCCCTTTTCAATTGAACCACACCCTTCCACCTCACTCCTTCTCCATTAAGCCACACCTTTTTTTCCATAGACCACACCTCCGTCTTCATCAAGCCACACCTCTTCTACATTAAGCCACATTTCCATTTGGCCACTCTTCTCATTTATGAAGCCACACCCCTCCTCCATTGACCACACCCCCTCCTCTTTTTGACCGCACCCCTTTTCCATTAAGCCACACCCCTTCTCCATTTGGCCCCACCCCTTCTCCACTAAGCCACGCCCACACTCCATTTGACCACGCCCCTTATCCATTTAACCGCGCCCCTTCTCCATTTGACCACACCCCTTTTCCATTTCGCCACGCCCTTTCTCCATTTAACCACGCCCCTTCTCCATTAAGCCACACCCATCCTCTATTTGACCACACCCCTTTTCCATTAAGCCACACCTTTTTTCCATTAAGCCACGCCCATCCTCCATTTGACTACACCCCTTCTCCACTAAGACACGCCCACACTCCATTTGACCGCGCCCCTTCTCCATTTGACCACACCCCTTTTCCATTTCGCCACGCCCTTCCTCCATTTAACCACGCCCCTTCTCCATTAAGCCACGCCCATCCTCTATTTGACCACACCCCTTTTCCATTAAGCCACGCCCATCCTCCATTCGACTACACCCCTCCTCCATTTAACCACACCCCCCCCTTTTCCGTTTAGCCACGCCCCTTCTCAATTTGACCACACCCCTTTTCAACTAAACCACACCCTTCCACCTCACTCCTTCTCTATTAAGCCACACCTTTTTTCTATAGACCACACCTCCGTCTTCATCAAGCCACACCTCTTCTACATTAAGCCACACTTCCATTTGGCCACTCCTCTCATTCATGAAGCCACACCCCTCCTGCGTTGGCCACACCAAACGGTGTGGTAAAATTAGGCCCAAAATTCCATGCTCGCAACTGTACAAATGTAAAGTGCACTCATTGCATCACTTTCAGGGAGAAATTTAGGGGGAAATTGAATGCAGCGATTTTTGAGGTTAACAGGTTATCGAACTTAATCTATAATTAATCAAAAATTTGATGCAAAGAGCAGATTCAATACAGATTTGACATCATTGACATGTTTTGGCAATCTTGCGCAAGACGATTAGATTCTACACGCATGCAACAGTTGCGTCAAGGTCAAACTTAACTTTTCAATGAGTGGAAAAAGACAGTCCCGAAGAAAATTTTAAAATATATTTGTAAAAATACTAGTAAAACAATTCTTATTAGTTGTTCTTTGCAAATGCATTACATAATTTATACATTTATTTACATTATTCGTTGTTAAACATGGAACACACAAAATTTACATCCGAGAATTGTCGTCAAGGCCATCTCTATCGCTAATTAACAAAATTATACAACTATGTACAATGTTTTTTCTTGAAGATTTTCCTAACGTTTTATGAAAAATTTGTTATGTACAAAAATCAAGAAAAAGCGAGCCTGTCGTTATTGTCATGTGAAGACGGAAACGTCCTGATCGACACTTGCCTGAACTTTATAAACTATATAACTAACGTTTCATAAAAATATTATAATCTTCTATAACAAGACATTTAACAATCGTAGATAATATACAGGGTGTCCCAGAACTCATGCCTAGCCGAAAACCGGGGATATCGGGAAAAGGTGTGAATGTGTAAATTGCTGAAAAAAAAGTTCCAGCTCCAACAGAAACTGAGAAAAGACATGACAAAGTTGACCAATCACAAGGCCGCGTGGAGATGGTCTGGAGGATACACTCGCGTGTTGCTAAGAAACCAGTTTAAATTTTCTCCTTTAAATTTTGTATGAACAATCTGGTCCACTATAAATTTCACTGACGTTAGAATGACAGGCTTCAATAAATCTAACTCATATTGAACTTAGTGTGCAGAAACGGCTCAGCGTACTTTAGAAATTGACTAGAGGGTTGAAGACTACTGGTTGACGAGCGTTGAATGACAAGAGACACACCTGGAGGACAACTGACACAGTGAAAATCCAAGTGGAGTGTGAAACGGCGTTTCTTTTGGTTTCCCTTGCTTGCTGGTTTCCTAGTTGGTGTTTGGTGGCAACAAATATCCTAAAACGGTTCAGGAGTACTCGGCGGCAGAATGCCTCGAAATGCGTCTTATTTTTGAAGAGTGCTATCGAAATTAGTATTAGCAGCAAAAACGTACCGAGGACGTTTTCCAGGTCGTGATTATTATCCGGACAACAAAACGATTCTTAGTGTTGTTTCTCGGGCTGGACACACGGATCAATTATTAACAGATCGGCGCGAAGTTGGTGGAGCACCAAGACAGGCCAGAACTGTTGAAAATGAAGAAGCCGTTTTGGAAGCGGTTGATGAACACTCCACGCAAAGTATCTGAACTGTGGCACGTCAGTTAGAAATCGGAAAATCTTCTGTACAAAAAATTCTCGCGACAGATCACTGGCACCCGTACCATGTCAAAGTTTGGTTAGAAGAGCTCATCTGTGTGTCCAAAATAATGGTGGTTTGTTCAAGCATTTGATTTAACTATTACATCATGTGTCTTGTTCTGTTTCTTGTTGTAATAAAAGGGTTCTTGAATGAACCGTCATTGTGTTTTTTATCTGTCAAATTGACATTAGATGTCAGTTATAAAAATGTAGTGGACCAAATCAATTTTCCTTTTTAGGATTTAATTCTGAAACCTAGCAACGTTAATATTATTTGTGCTTGAGCGTCTGGGATTGGTCAGTTTCGTTAAGCAATTTCTCAATTTTAATGCACATCAGGACAAAACAAATTGCATTTTTGGCGTCCTGATTGCTGTCGGCATCCGCCCTTTTTCGGCTAGGCGTGAGTTCTGGGACACCCTGTATATTAAAGAGCACTTTGGGGTGATAAAAAATGACATAATAATTAAGTAGAAGCGAAAATTGCAAACGATTTGAGCACTTGTTTAGAAATGATAAGACAACAATTTGTGCGTGCTAAACCAGCACCAGAGCCACTTCAGCTTCCAACGCTCGAATTCTGTTTTCGTGTTTGACGATCATCGCCTTCAACTTTCTTATTTCATCGGCGAATTCTGGCAACGTTTTGTCCTAAATCAACAAAATTAGTTTAAGAAAAACCACAAACCCAAACCACTCACCGAAACTTGTGTTTGGTTTTGGGTCTTCCCCGATTTCGAGGAGCTTCGACACAGAAATGATCGCTTTCGATTCCATCCTTGAGCGAAATCAACAGACTCTTCAGTCGACAGCGCGCGCCGCACTGTCACCCAAAGTATCTGGATAGTCCGGTCAGTCCGGAGTTGTTTAGCCTATAAAACCTCGAGATTTCGCATCCTCTCTTCGGCATCATTCCTATGCCTGAGTTGAGTGTTGATGTAATATCACGCCTTCCACCATCTTCCTTCCTGCAAGAAGTGTAAAAAAGCTTCATCAAGAACATGTTTGTTTATCTCACCTGAAAAACAATTGCTATTTCTTCAAGGCAAAGCTTTTAATTAATTGCGCCTGCTTCTTGACCAAGAGGAAAGACAACAAAGTTGTGTTAAGTTGCAACTAAGAGATTAAGGTGAGACCATGAATGGAGAGAAAAGAAAACAAACAAACCTTCCATCCTTCCTGAACAAGCAGATCTTCACAAAATAGCTCACAAGACACCAGATGACCTTCAGAGCCTTTGTAGTATTTTCTTTCTTGACAACTGCATCTCGATGATGCTCTGTTTCCGTTGGTTGAGTTCCTTTGGGTCTTCTCCAGAGGAATACTCGTTTTCTGCTCATAGACTCATTAGATTTGAAAACGTTGCAAACTTCGTGCTCCCGCAATGCAATCAGCAACACTTGAAACATCTCCCAGTCACTGAACGACATCTTCAACCACTGGAAAAAGAACATTTGACTTTGAATTTAACCTTTTTCATCCACATTGCAGTAAAGCAGCACCTTTTTCATGATGTTATGCTCCTGGAACAATTCACTGTACTCTGGGAGCACTGAATGGGTGGTTTCTTCAATTCTGTGCAATAACTTGCAGAGTCCTTTAGCGTTGAGCGACGACAACCGCCTTTTCGACATCTTAGGCTATGGGTATCATCCATCGATTCAGTCTCTTAATAATAAACTCTGGTAATGAAGTTGGAACCTGAAATACCACGAAACATTTCAAGGCTGGAATTCAAACAGTTTTCAGCTTACCTGCGTTTAAAAATTTCAATAAAGACCCATAAATTTGTTGCAAATCAACTCCAACTAAAAATAGCTTCAAATGAACTTCTTAACTTGTGTAATTTCTTTGCTACCATGCCCAGAAGAACGAGAAAGTAAACAGTAAAGAATTCTGGTAGTCTCTTGTGCAAGCAGGATCGTTGTTAATCATTTGTTGTACTCTGAAAATAAGTTTAGTAAATCATGAACATAACCTCAATGTGTGCTGTCAAAATATTCAAGTTAAGACATACGTTAAGATAGAGACATAATACCAATTTTAAATAATTAATAGAATCGTAACCAAGTCGTGAATGTTAAATCAGACTTCAGATTCTTACTCCTGAGGACAAAATTAATAAAAAGTGGATTTTCTTGCTTTAATTTTCATCGAAAAACTGCAAACCAAATAAAAGTTTGAAAAATTAATAAAACATTAACGGAGCGTCGGATCGAAAAATCTTTGACGGATTCTTGTTCCTGAGGTCCAAATTGATGGAAAAAGTCGGTTTCAAGGAGATTTTATTTTTTGTCGAAATCGCCAAAAATCCATGATGTTTAGTCTTTGAACTTTTTTTGGCGAAAAACGCTAAAGTTCGCAGATCGGCACGAAACTTTGCACATGGGATAATTTGACATTTCCACATCCATTTTTGGTCTCCGTTCCTCGCTATCTGTAAGATTTTTTGAGAAAATGCAAATTAAAAATTTCAAAATTCAATTTCCCGCGTCAAGCAATCTGTCAACGAAGCATAGAAGCTAGGACATGCGTCAACAAATCTATCCATAAATAATATTAAATAAAATATTAAAAAAGTCGTAAATCTTAAATCAAAGTTTAGATTCGTTTTTCTGAGATTAAAATTAACAAGTTAAGTAGTTTATTGTATTTATTTACACCGAAAAATGAATGCATAATGTGTGTATAATTGGTTGCCTACCTACATTGCAAATTTTAAGTAAACTTATAATTACGTTTTGAATCCGACTTTAGAGTACAGAATCTTGTTTCTGAAGTCTAAATTAATAAAAAAAAATGTTTTAAGAAGGTTTCGATTAAATTTCAAATATCAGTCGCGAAGAAACCTGTTTAGTTTTCAACCAATCACACACAGCCCAAATAAGAACCGGCAAATTTAAAGAAATTTATTAATAACACGAACATTAACATGAATAAATTAATGAGTACAAAGTTTCTACTTAAAAACTACAACAGGACTTAGAAAGACGTTGAAAACCGCCTCGACTACACTCCTTACATTAAATCTCGCTTCTTTCGGTCTTTTGACCGTCGTTAAATTGTTGTTACTACAAGCGAGACAGCCGATTTCGTCTAACCCGACTTGTACCTTGAACCCCCCACCTCGTTGTTGAAAAGTGTCCCCCTTAAAATCCCCGCTTGCACTTTCGTGGTGATTTCGAACGTGTACAAGTTGTACCTCTTGTCGATTTGATCGCGCTGTAAAACGAGCTGCACTCTTCGCGGACTGCTTGCGTGATCGAAGATGGTGCGAAAACTGTTCGAAACCGAGCGGATTTTAATATCGTTTTTCAGTTTTCTGGGTTGATTTCAGGAGGATTAGAACCGAGAAGACGACTTGGATGAAAGCCGTGAATTTCTTGTACCGTGTTTGGGCGGTGAGGACCACGAAGAGGCAGAGAGACTGAAGATGAGGCCGGTGAAAACGAAGAAGGGCTAAGCTTCCGCGGAGTCAACGTCACGTGCATCGGAAGTCGTGGAACTCTCGCTTCACCTGCAACATTTGGAACGTGACAACTTGTCACTAGCATCAGCACCACCAGCAGCTGCGTTTCTGACTTCGCCAAAAAGAAAAAGGCTAGGAACCATACCAACTTCAAGTACAAGATCTTAAGGGCTAGATGTGGGTGGAGAATCGACCTCTGGACGGACCAAAGGGATGTGATCCAAAGCCTTCAGATCAGGATGGGATTAACAATGGGTAAATGTCCGTGGGAATAATCCACCGTGGCCGATGGGTAAAATGATGTATAATAACGCAAGTTTACACCAAAAAACAAGCGAGATATCGATATGAGAAGTTTGGCATTGTTTTTTTAATCATGAATTTTCGCGAAAATTTGTTTCATAAAAATATTATAATCTTCTATAACTAGACATTTAACAATCGTAGATAATATATATTAAAGAGCCACTTTGGGGTGATAAAAAATGACATAATAATTAAGTAGAAGCGAAAATTGCAAACGATTTGAGCACTTGTTTAGAAATGATAAGACAACAACGCTCGAATTCTGTTTTCGTGTTTGACGATCATCGCCTTCAACTTTCTTATTTCGTCGGCGAATTCTGGCAACGTTTTCTCCTAAATCAACAAAATTAGTTTAAGAAAAACCACAAACCTAAACTTGTGTTTGGTTTTGAGTCTTCCCCGATTTCGAAGAGCTTCGACACAGAAATGATCGCTTTCGATTCCATCCTTGAGCGAAATCAACAGACTCTTCAGTCGACAGCGCGCGCGCGCGCGCGCCGCACTGTCACCCAAAGTATCTGGATAGTCCGGTCAGTCCGGAGTTGTTTAGCCTCTAAAACCTCGAGATTTCGCATCCTCTCTTCGGCATCATTCCTATGCCTGAGTTGAGTGTTGATGTAATATCACGCCTTCCACCATCTTCCTTCCTGCAAGAAGTGTAAAAAAGTTTCATCAAGAACATGTTTGTTTATCTCACCTGAAAAACTCTTCTTACTCTGTGCAGTCAATTGCTGTTTCTTCACGGCAAAGCTTTTAATTGCGCCTGCTTCTTGACCAACAGGAAAGACAACAAAGTTGTGTTAAGCTGCAACTAAGAGATTAAGGTGAGACCATGAATGGAGAGAAAAGAAAACAAACAAACCTTCCATCCTTCCTGAACAAACAGATCTCGCGTTTTCAAGAAACCAATAAATGATGTTTCCTTGACTTCACAAAATAGCTCACAAGACACCAGATGACCTTCAGAGCCTTTGTAGTACATATTTTCTTTCTTGACAACTGCATCTCGATGATGCTCTGTTTCCGTTGGTTGAGTTCCTTTGGCTCTTCTCTAGAGGAGAATACTCGTTTTCTGCTCGTAGACTCAACATTGCAAACTTCGTGCTCCCGCAATGCAATAAGGCAACACTTGAAACATCTCCCAGTCACTGAACGACATCTTCAACCACTGGAAAAAGAACATTTGACTTTGAATTTAACCTTTTTCATCCATATTGCAGTAAAGCAGCACCTTTTTCGTGATGGATCAATTCACTGTACTCTGGGAGCACTGAATGGGTGGTTTCTTCAATTCTGTGCAATAACTTGCAGAGTCCTTCAGCGTTGAGCGACGACAACCGCCTTTTCGACATCTTAGGCTATGGGTATCATCCATCGATTCAGTCTCTTTAATAATAAACTCTGGTAATGAAGTTGGAACCTGGAAATACCACGAAACATTTCAAGGCTGGAATTCAAACAGTTTTCAGCTTACCTGCGTTTAAAAATTTCAATAAAGACCCATCAATTTGTTGCAAATCAACTCCAACTCTAAATAGCTTCAAATGAACTTCTTAACTTGTGTAATTTCTTTGCTACCATGCCCAGAAGAACGAGAAAGTAAACAGTAAAGAATTCTGGTAGTTTCTTGTTAAATCATGAACATAACCTCAATGTGTGCTGTCAAAATAGTCAAGTTAAGACATACGTTAAGATAGAGACACAATAATTTTTAATAATTAATAGAATCGTAACCAAGTCGTGAATGTTAAATCAGACTTTAGATTCTTACTCCTGAGGACAAAATTAATAAAAAGAGTATTTTCTTGCTTTAATTTTCATCGAAAAACTGCAAACCAAATAAAAGTTTGAAAAATTAATAAAACATTAACGGAGCGTCTGATCGAAAAATCTTTGACGGATTCTTGTTCCTGAGGTCCAAATTGATGGAAAAAGTCGGTTTCAAAGAGATTTTATTTTTTGTCGAAATCGCCAAAAATCCATTTTAGTCTTTGAACTTTTTTTGGCGAAAAACGCGAAAGTTCGCAGATCGACACGAAACTATGCACATGGCATAATTTGACATTTCCACATCCATTTTTGGTCTCCGTTCCTCGCTATCTGCAAGATTTTTTGAGAAAATGCAAATTAAAAATTTTAAAATTCAATTTCCCGCGTCAAGCAATCTGTCAACGAAGCATAGAAGCTAGGACATGCGTCAACAGTCTTTAGTCCATAAATAATATTAAATAAAATATTAACAAAGTCGTAAATCTTAAATCAAAGTTCAGATTCGTTTTTCTGAGGTTAAAATTAACAAGTTAAGTAGTTTATTGTATTTATTTACACCGAAAAGTGAGAGAAGTTTTTCCATAAATGCCACCTAGCGGAATAACGCCGAAGTTGATAGTTCACGCCTCCTCTCACCAGAGGGCTAAACTTTTGTTTTTAAAACTTACAATTTTTGAATCAAAACCATTTGCAGGAATAAGGAAGAATGATAAAAAACAATACCCTCAAATTAAACTAAAGGAGTATTAATAAAATAAAAAAACACAAACTCGACACTCTCCCTCCTTCTTCCAAAAAGTGTGAAAAAGTTTCATTAGTTTCATTCATGTTTGTTGGCTTACCTAAAAAAGACGAGGGAAACAATCTGAAATGGACGAAACTATCCATTCTTAATTAATGGTAATTGATTATTGCTCTAATTCCAACTGATCCAAGAGCCAAGAGCCAAGGTTAGTCCTTCGCAAGTGGCGCTTCCTCAAAAATATCTCATTTAACGACTTCTTCAATTCTTGTAAATCATTGTTGTTTTTATATGCTGATGTAACCGCAGCCAGCTTGTCGGACATTTCAGTGCTCATTTCTTTTTCCGACTAAAACAAACCAAATAGTTTTAGGTGTTCATCTTCCTCTGATACTACAAAAGCCATGACATCATAAAGACACTAAATTTAAATCCCAAATTTGCAATCTGCGTAAAATTCTGCGTTCACTGATGTATAATAACTCGAGTTTACTTTAAAAAATAAGCGAGATATCGATATGAGAAGTTTGGCCATAGTTTTAGTCATGAATTTTTGCGAAAATTTGCAAATTTCGACTTTTGGAAAATCTAAAAACGATTTCTTATGTAAAAAATCGCGAGAAAAACGATGCCGCAAACCGCATTCCAATATCTGAAATAGTTTTCGAGATATCGAGCATGAATTGTTTGGAACCTTCAAAAATTTGGCCATCTGGCGACAACCCAAAAATTCAAACGGCCATAACTCAGTTATTTGTTGTCGGATCTGAATTTAAATTCCAGATTTGGATTCAGCGTGAGATTCTGCGTAAAATGAGTCAAAATTTATTGAGTTTACCTACGAAATAAAGAAAGCATTGACCAAAAACTGTTTGGAAGTGGTCATTTTGGGGTGATTTTCAATCACTATTTTTAATGTAAAAACGACGTTTAATACCTTTGTATTATATATCATTCGAAAGAGGAGCTCGAAATCTATCTACTGGCTCAATTTGAGATCGATCAAACAAACGGTTTAGGAGTTATGGCCAAAAATAAAAAAAAAATAAAAATTTTCATCGTTTGAGTCGCAATTTTTTTTCGCGAAAAATCGACCATCAAATTTTGGGCTTTTAAGCACTTTTTCTAACGTAAAATGAGCCGAGAAAAACGATGGCGCAAACCGCATCTCAATATCTCTAATAGTTTCCGAGATATTTAACTTTGAAAATTGGGAAAAATGAGAAAAAATGAAAATCAACTATCCGAAACTTTGATCGGCCATAACTCAGTTATTTGTTGTCGGATGTGAATTTAAATCCCAGATTTGGAATCTGCGTAAAATTCTGCGTTCACTGATGTATAATAACTCGAGTTTACTCTAAAAAATAAGCGAGATATCGATATGAGAAGTTTGGCCATAGTTTTAGTCATGAATTTTTGCGAAAATTTGCAAATTTCGACTTTTGGAAAATCTAAAAACGATTTCTTATGTAAAAAATCGCGAGAAAAACGATGCCGCAAACCGCATTCCAATATCTGAAATAGTTTTCGAGATATCGAGCATGAATTGTTTGGAACCTTCAAAAATTTGGCCATCTGGCGACAACCCAAAAATTCAAACGGCCATAACTCAGTTATTTGTTGTCGGATCTGAATTTAAATTCCAGATTTGGATTCAGCGTGAGATTCTGCGTAAAATGAGTCAAAATTTATTGAGTTTACCCAAGAAATAAAGAAAGCATTGACCAAAAACTGTTTGGAAGTGGTCATTTTGGGGTGATTTTCAATCACTATTTTTAATGTAAAAACGACGTTTAATACCTTTGTATTATATATCATTCGAAAGAGGAGCTCGAAATCTATCTACTGGCTCAATTTGAGATCGATCAAACAAACGGTTTAGGAGTTATGGCCAAAAATAAAAAAAAATAAAAATTTTCATCGTTTGAGTCGCAATTTTTTTTCGCGAAAAATCGACCATCCAATTTTGGGCTTTTAAGCACTTTTTCTAACGTAAAATGAGCCGAGAAAAACGATGGCGCAAACCGCATCTCAATATCTCTAATAGTTTCCGAGATATTTAACTTTGAAAATTGGGAAAAATGAGAAAAAATGAAAATCAACTATCCGAAACTTTGATCGGCCATAACTCGGTTATTTGTTGTCGGATCTGAATTTAAATCCCAGATTTGGAATCTGCGTAAAATTCTGCGTTCACTGATGTATAATAACTCGAGTTTACTCTAAAAAATAAGCGAGATATCGATATGAGAAGTTTGGCCATAGTTTTAGTCATGAATTTTTGCAAAAATTTGCAAATTTCGACTTTTGGAAAATCTAAAAACGATTTCTTATGTAAAAAATCGCGAGAAAAACGATGCCGCAAACCGCATTCCAATATCTGAAATAGTTTTCGAGATATCGAGCATGAATTGTTTGGAACCTTCAAAAATTTGGCCATCTGGCGACAACCCAAAAATTCAAACGGCCATAACTCAGTTATTTGTTGTCGGATCTGAATTTAAATTCCAGATTTGGATTCAGCGTGAGATTCTGCGTAAAATGAGTCAAAATTTATTGAGTTTACCTACGAAATAAAGAAAGCATTGACCAAAAACTGTTTGGAAGTGGTCATTTTGGGGTGATTTTCAATCACTATTTTTAATGTAAAAACGACGTTTAATTTCGACTTTTGGAAAATCTAAAAACGATTTCTTATGTAAAAAATCGCGAGAAAAACGATGCCGCAAACCGCATTCCAAAATTACGAATTTCACTGCACGTGACCATCAAATGCACTCGTCTAAAGTTGGTAGCAGCCCCTAGGGATGTTTATTGGTAACAGTTAACGTCTAGCGCAAGTTTGCCAAAAACCATAAATGGAGAGAAAAGAAAACAAACCTTCCATCCTTCCTCAAACAAGCAGCGATGCATCCAGAATTCCAGATCTCGCGTTTTCAAAAAACCAATAAAAATTCTCTATAAACTTCCATTCCTTGATGTTTCTTTGACTTCACAAAATAGCTGACAAGACACCAGATGACCTTCAGAGCCTTTGTAGTATTTTCTTTCTTGACAACTGCATCTCGATGATACTTTGTTTCCGTTGGTTGAGTTCCTTTGAGCCTTCTCTGGAGAAACACTCGTTTTTTGCTCGTAGACTCATCAGGTTTGAAAACGTTGCAAACTTCGTGCTCCCGCAATGAAATCAGCAACACTCTGAACATTTCCCAGTCACTGAACGACATCTTCAACCACTGGAAAAAGAACATTTGACTTTGACTTAAAACATGTTTAAATTTAACCTTTTTCATCCACATTGCAGTAAAGCAGCACCTTTTTCATGATGTTATGCTCCTTGATCAATTCACTGTTCTCTGGGAGCACTGAATGGGTGGTTTCTTCAATTCTGTGCAATAACTTGCAGAGTCCTTTAGCGTTGAGCGACGACAACCGCCTTTTCGACATCTTAGGCTATGGGTATCATCCATCGATTCAGTCTCTTAATAATAAACTCTGGTAATGAAGTTGGAACCTGAAATACCACGAAACATTTCAAGGCTGGAATTCAAACAGTTTTCAGCTTACCTGCGTTTAAAAATTTCAAAAAGACCCATCAATTTGTTGCAAATCAACTCCAACTCTAAATAGCTTCAAATGAACTTCTTAACTTGTGTAATTTCTTTGCTACCATGCCCAGAAGAACGAGAAAGTAAACAGTAAAGAATTCTGGTAGTCTCTTGTGCAAGCAGGATCGTTGTTAATCATTTGTTGTACTCTGAAAATAAGTTTAGTAAATCATGAACATAACCTCAATGTGTGCTGTCAAAATATTCAAGTTAAGACATACGTTAAGATAGAGACACAATACCATTTTTAAATAATTAATAGAATCGTAACCAAGTCGTGAATGTTAAATCAGACTTCAGATTCTTACTCCTGAGGACAAAATTAATAAAAAGAGTATTTTCTTGCTTTAATTTTCATCGAAAAACTGCAAACCAAATAAAAGTTTCAAAAATTAATAAAAAATTAACGGAGCGTCGGATCGAAAAATCTTTGACGGATTCTTGTTCCTGAGGTCCAAATTGATGGAAAAAGTCGGTTTCAAAGAGATTTTATTTTTTGTCAAAATCGCCGAAATCCATGGATTAACCCCTTTGAACTTTTTTTGGCGAAAAACACGAAAGTTTTCAGATCGACACGAAACTTTGCACATGGCATAATTTGACATTTCTACATCCATTTCTGGTCTCCGTTCCTCGCTATCTGTGAGATTTTTTGAGAAAATGCAAATTAAAAATTTTAAAATTCAATTTCCCGCGTCAAGCAATCTGTCAACGAAGCATAGAAGCTAGGACATGCGTCAACAGTCTTTAGTCCATAAATAATATTAAATAAAATATTAACAAAGTCGTAAATCTTAAATCAAAGTTTTGATTCGTTTTTCTGAGGTTAAAATTAACAAGTTAAGTAGTTTATTGTATTTATTTACACCGAAAAATGAATGCATAATGTGTGTATAATTGGTTGCCTATCTACATTGCAAATTTTAAGTAAACTTATAATTACGTTTTGAATCCGACTTTAGAGTACAGAATCTTGTTCCTGAAGTCTAAATTAATAAAAAAAAATGTTTTAAGAAGGTTTCGATTAAATTTCAAATATCAGTCGCGAAGAAACCTGTTTAGTTTTCAACCAATCACACACAGCCCAAATAAGAACCGGCAAATTTAAAGAAATTTATTAATAACACGAACATTAACATGAATAAATTAATGAGTACAAAGTTTCTACTTAAAAACTACAACAGGACTTAGAAAGACGTTGAAAACCGCCTCGACTACACTCCTTACATTAAATCTCGCTTCTTTCGGTCTTTTGACCGTCGTTAAATTGTTGTTACTACAAGCGAGACAGCCGATTTCGTCTAACCCGACTTGTACCTTGAACCCCCCACCTCGTTGTTGAAAAGTGTCCCCCCTTAAAATCCCCGCTTGCACTTTCGTGGTGATTTCGAACGTGTACAAGTTGTACCTCTTGTCGATTTGATCGCGCTGTAAAACGAGCTGCACTCTTCGCGGACTGCTTGCGTGATCGAAGATGGTGCGAAAACTGTTCGAAACCGAGCGGATTTTAATATCGTTTTTCAGTTTTCTGGGTTGATTTCAGGAGGATTAGAACCGAGAAGACGACTTGGATGAAAGCCGTGAATTTCTTGTACCGTGTTTGGGCGGTGAGGACCACGAAGAGGCAGAGAGACTGAAGATGAGGCCGGTGAAAACGAAGAAGGGCTAAGCTTCCGCGGAGTCAACGTCACGTGCATCGGAAGTCGTGGAACTCTCGCTTCACCTGCAACATTTGGAACGTGACAACTTGTCACTAGCATCAGCACCACCAGCAGCTGCGTTTCTGACTTCGCCAAAAAGAAAAAGGCTAGGAACCATACCAACTTCAAGTACAAGATCTTAAGGGCTAGATGTGGGTGGAGAATCGACCTCTGGACGGACCAAAGGGATGTGATCCAAAGCCTTCAGATCAGGATGGGATTAACAATGGGTAAATGTCCGTGGGAATAATCCACCGTGGCCGATGGGTAAAATGATGTATAATAACGCAAGTTTACACCAAAAAACAAGCGAGATATCGATATGAGAAGTTTGGCATAGTTTTTTTAATCATGAATTTTCGCGAAAATTTGTTTCATAAAAATATTATAATCTTCTATAACTAGACATTTAACAATCGTAGATAATATATATTAAAGAGCCACTTTGGGGTGATAAAAAATGACATAATAATTAAGTAGAAGCGAAAATTGCAAACGATTTGAGCACTTGTTTAGAAATGATAAGACAACAACGCTCGAATTCTGTTTTCGTGTTTGACGATCATCGCCTTCAACTTTCTTATTTCGTCGGCGAATTCTGGCAACGTTTTCTCCTAAATCAACAAAATTAGTTTAAGAAAAACCACAAACCTAAACTTGTGTTTGGTTTTGAGTCTTCCCCGATTTCGAAGAGCTTCGACACAGAAATGATCGCTTTCGATTCCATCCTTGAGCGAAATCAACAGACTCTTCAATCGACAGCGCGCGCGCGCGCGCGCCGCACTGTCACCCAAAGTATCTGGATAGTCCGGTCAGTCCGGAGTTGTTTAGCCTCTAAAACCTCGAGATTTCGCATCCTCTCTTCGGCATCATTCCTATGCCTGAGTTGAGTGTTGATGTAATATCACGCCTTCCACCATCTTCCTTCCTGCAAGAAGTGTAAAAAAGTTTCATCAAGAACATGTTTGTTTATCTCACCTGAAAAACTCTTCTTACTCTGTGCAGTCAATTGCTGTTTCTTCACGGCAAAGCTTTTAATTGCGCCTGCTTCTTGACCAACAGGAAAGACAACAAAGTTGTGTTAAGCTGCAACTAAGAGATTAAGGTGAGACCATGAATGGAGAGAAAAGAAAACAAACAAACCTTCCATCCTTCCTGAACAAACAGATCTCGCGTTTTCAAGAAACCAATAAATGATGTTTCCTTGACTTCACAAAATAGCTCACAAGACACCAGATGACCTTCAGAGCCTTTGTAGTACATATTTTCTTTCTTGACTACTGCATCTCGATGATGCTCTGTTTCCGTTGGTTGAGTTCCTTTGGCTCTTCTCCAGAGGAGAATACTCGTTTTCTGCTCGTAGACTCAACATTGCAAACTTCGTGCTCCCGCAATGCAATCAGCAACACTTGAAACGTCTCCCAGTCACTGAACGACATCTTCAACCACTGGAAAAAGAACATTTGATTTTGAATTTAACCTTTTTCATCACCTTTTTCGTGATGTTATGCTCCTGGATCAATTCACTGTACTTTGGGAGCACTGAATGGGTGGTTTCTTCAATTCTGTACAATAACTTGCAGAGTCCTTTAGCGTTGAGCGACGACAACCGCCTTTTCGACATCTTAGGCTATGGGTATCATCCATCGATTCAGTCTCTTAATAATAAACTCTGGTAATGAAGTTGAAACCTGAAATACCACGAAACATTTCAAGGCTGGAATTCAAACAGTTTTCAGCTTACCTGCGTTTAAAAATTTCAATAAAGACCCATAAATTTGTTGCAAATCAACTCCAACTAAAAATAGCTTCAAATGAACTTCTTAACTTGTGTAATTTCTTTGCTACCATGCCCAGAAGAACGAGAAAGTAAACAGTAAAGAATTCTGGTAGTCTCTTGTGCAAGCAGGATCGTTGTTAATCATTTGTTGTACTCTGAAAATAAGTTTAGTAAATCATGAACATAACCTCAATGTGTGCTGTCAAAATATTCAAGTTAAGACATACGTTAAGATAGAGACACAATACCATTTTTAAATAATTAATAGAATCGTAACCAAGTCGTGAATGTTAAATCAGACTTCAGATTCTTACTCCTGAAGACAAAATTAATAAAAAGAGGATTTTTCAAAATTTGAAAAATTAATAAAACAACGGAGCGTCGGATCGAAAAATCTTTGATGGATTCTTGTTCCTGAGGTCCAAATTGATGGAAAAAGTCGGTTTCAAAGAGATTTTATTTTTTGTCGAAATCGCCAAAAATCCATGAATTACCCTTACAACTTTTTTTGGCGAAAAACACGAAAGTTCCCAGATCGATACAAAACTTTGCACATGGCATAATTTGACATTTCTACATCCATTTCTGATCTCCGTTCCTCGCTATCTGTGAGATTTTTTGAGAAAATGCAAATTAAAAATTTTAAAATTCAATTTCCCGCGTCAAGCAATCTGTCAACGAAGCATAGAAGCTAGGACATGCGTCAACAGTCTTTAGTCCATAAATAATATTAAATAAAATATTAACAAAGTCGTAAATCTTAAATCAAAGTTCAGATTCGTTTTTCTGAGGTTAAAATTAACAAGTTAAGTAGTTTATTGTATTTATTTACACCGAAAAGTGAGAGAAGTTTTTCCATAAAAGCCACCTAGCGGAATAACGCCGAAGTTGATAGTTCACGCCTCCTCTCACCAGAGGGCTAAACTTTTGTTTTTAAAACTTACAATTTTTGAATCAAAACCATTTGCAGGAATAAGGAAGAATGATAAAAAACAATACCCTCAAATTAAACTAAAGGAGTATTAATAAAATAAAAAAACACAAACTCGACACTCTCCCTCCTTCTTGCAAAAAGTGTGAAAAAGTTTCATTAGTTTCATTCATGTTTGTTGGCTTACCTAAAAAAGACGAGGGAAACAATCTGAAATGGACGAAACTATCCATTCTTAATTAATGGTAATTGATTATTGCTCTAATTCCAACTGATCCAAGAGCCAAGAGCCAAGGTTAGTCCTTCGCAAGTGGCGCTTCCTCAAAAATATCTCATTTAACGACTTCTTCAATTCTTGTAGATCATTGTTGTTTTTATATGCTGATGTAACCGCAGCCAGCTTGTCGGACATTTCAGTGCTCATTTCTTTTTCCGACTAAAACAAACCAAATAGTTTTAGGTGTTCATCTTCCTCTGATACTACAAAAGCCATGACATCATAAAGACACTAAATTTAAATCCCAAATTTGCAATCTGCGTAAAATTCTGCGTTCACTGATGTATAATAACTCGAGTTTACTTTAAAAAATAAGCGAGATATCGATATGAGAAGTTTGGCCATAGTTTTAGTCATGAATTTTTGCGAAAATTTGCAAATTTCGACTTTTGGAAAATCTAAAAACGATTTCTTATGTAAAAAATCGCGAGAAAAACGATGCCGCAAACCGCATTCCAATATCTGAAATAGTTTTCGAGATATCGAGCATGAATTGTTTGGAACCTTCAAAAATTTGGCCATCTGGCGACAACCCAAAAATTCAAACGGCCATAACTCAGTTATTTGTTGTCGGATCTGAATTTAAATTCCAGATTTGGATTCAGCGTGAGATTCTGCGTAAAATGAGTCAAAATTTATTGAGTTTACCTACGAAATAAAGAAAGCATTGACCAAAAACTGTTTGGAAGTGGTCATTTTGGGGTGATTTTCAATCACTATTTTTAATGTAAAAACGACGTTTAATACCTTTGTATTATATATCATTCGAAAGAGGAGCTCGAAATCTATCTACTGGCTCAATTTGAGATCGATCAAACAAACGGTTTAGGAGTTATGGCCAAAAATAAAAAAAAAATAAAAATTTTCATCGTTTGAGTCGCAATTTTTTTTCGCGAAAAATCGACCATCAAATTTTGGGCTTTTAAGCACTTTTTCTAACGTAAAATGAGCCGAGAAAAACGATGGCGCAAACCGCATCTCAATATCTCTAATAGTTTCCGAGATATTTAACTTTGAAAATTGGGAAAAATGAGAAAAAATGAAAATCAACTATCCGAAACTTTGATCGGCCATAACTCAGTTATTTGTTGTCGGATGTGAATTTAAATCCCAGATTTGGAATCTGCGTAAAATTCTGCGTTCACTGATGTATAATAACTCGAGTTTACTCTAAAAAATAAGCGAGATATCGATATGAGAAGTTTGGCCATAGTTTTAGTCATGAATTTTTGCGAAAATTTGCAAATTTCGACTTTTGGAAAATCTAAAAACGATTTCTTATGTAAAAAATCGCGAGAAAAACGATGCCGCAAACCGCATTCCAATATCTGAAATAGTTTTCGAGATATCGAGCATGAATTGTTTGGAACCTTCAAAAATTTGGCCATCTGGCGACAACCCAAAAATTCAAACGGCCATAACTCAGTTATTTGTTGTCGGATCTGAATTTAAATTCCAGATTTGGATTCAGCGTGAGATTCTGCGTAAAATGAGTCAAAATTTATTGAGTTTACCCAAGAAATAAAGAAAGCATTGACCAAAAACTGTTTGGAAGTGGTCATTTTGGGGTGATTTTCAATCACTATTTTTAATGTAAAAACGACGTTTAATACCTTTGTATTATATATCATTCGAAAGAGGAGCTCGAAATCTATCTACTGGCTCAATTTGAGATCGATCAAACAAACGGTTTAGGAGTTATGGCCAAAAATAAAAAAAAATAAAAATTTTCATCGTTTGAGTCGCAATTTTTTTTCGCGAAAAATCGACCATCCAATTTTGGGCTTTTAAGCACTTTTTCTAACGTAAAATGAGCCGAGAAAAACGATGGCGCAAACCGCATCTCAATATCTCTAATAGTTTCCGAGATATTTAACTTTGAAAATTGGGAAAAATGAGAAAAAATGAAAATCAACTATCCGAAACTTTGATCGGCCATAACTCGGTTATTTGTTGTCGGATCTGAATTTAAATCCCAGATTTGGAATCTGCGTAAAATTCTGCGTTCACTGATGTATAATAACTCGAGTTTACTCTAAAAAATAAGCGAGATATCGATATGAGAAGTTTGGCCATAGTTTTAGTCATGAATTTTTGCAAAAATTTGCAAATTTCGACTTTTGGAAAATCTAAAAACGATTTCTTATGTAAAAAATCGCGAGAAAAACGATGCCGCAAACCGCATTCCAATATCTGAAATAGTTTTCGAGATATCGAGCATGAATTGTTTGGAACCTTCAAAAATTTGGCCATCTGGCGACAACCCAAAAATTCAAACGGCCATAACTCAGTTATTTGTTGTCGGATCTGAATTTAAATTCCAGATTTGGATTCAGCGTGAGATTCTGCGTAAAATGAGTCAAAATTTATTGAGTTTACCTACGAAATAAAGAAAGCATTGACCAAAAACTGTTTGGAAGTGGTCATTTTGGGGTGATTTTCAATCACTATTTTTAATGTAAAAACGACGTTTAATTTCGACTTTTGGAAAATCTAAAAACGATTTCTTATGTAAAAAATCGCGAGAAAAACGATGCCGCAAACCGCATTCCAAAATTACGAATTTCACTGCACGTGACCATCAAATGCACTCGTCTAAAGTTGGTAGCAGCCCCTAGGGATGTTTATTGGTAACAGTTAACGTCTAGCGCAAGTTTGCCAAAAACCATAAATGGAGAGAAAAGAAAACAAACCTTCCATCCTTCCTCAAACAAGCAGCGATGCATCCAGAATTCCAGATCTCGCGTTTTCAAAAAACCAATAAAAATTCTCTATAAACTTCCATTCCTTGATGTTTCTTTGACTTCACAAAATAGCTGACAAGACACCAGATGACCTTCAGAGCCTTTGTAGTATTTTCTTTCTTGACAACTGCATCTCGATGATACTTTGTTTCCGTTGGTTGAGTTCCTTTGAGCCTTCTCTGGAGAAACACTCGTTTTTTGCTCGTAGACTCATCAGGTTTGAAAACGTTGCAAACTTCGTGCTCCCGCAATGAAATCAGCAACACTCTGAACATTTCCCAGTCACTGAACGACATCTTCAACCACTGGAAAAAGAACATTTGACTTTGACTTAAAACATGTTTAAATTTAACCTTTTTCATCCACATTGCAGTAAAGCAGCACCTTTTTCATGATGTTATGCTCCTTGATCAATTCACTGTTCTCTGGGAGCACTGAATGGGTGGTTTCTTCAATTCTGTGCAATAACTTGCAGAGTCCTTTAGCGTTGAGCGACGACAACCGCCTTTTCGACATCTTAGGCTATGGGTATCATCCATCGATTCAGTCTCTTAATAATAAACTCTGGTAATGAAGTTGGAACCTGAAATACCACGAAACATTTCAAGGCTGGAATTCAAACAGTTTTCAGCTTACCTGCGTTTAAAAATTTCAAAAAGACCCATCAATTTGTTGCAAATCAACTCCAACTCTAAATAGCTTCAAATGAACTTCTTAACTTGTGTAATTTCTTTGCTACCATGCCCAGAAGAACGAGAAAGTAAACAGTAAAGAATTCTGGTAGTCTCTTGTGCAAGCAGGATCGTTGTTAATCATTTGTTGTACTCTGAAAATAAGTTTAGTAAATCATGAACATAACCTCAATGTGTGCTGTCAAAATATTCAAGTTAAGACATACGTTAAGATAGAGACACAATACCATTTTTAAATAATTAATAGAATCGTAACCAAGTCGTGAATGTTAAATCAGACTTCAGATTCTTACTCCTGAGGACAAAATTAATAAAAAGAGTATTTTCTTGCTTTAATTTTCATCGAAAAACTGCAAACCAAATAAAAGTTTCAAAAATTAATAAAAAATTAACGGAGCGTCGGATCGAAAAATCTTTGACGGATTCTTGTTCCTGAGGTCCAAATTGATGGAAAAAGTCGGTTTCAAAGAGATTTTATTTTTTGTCAAAATCGCCGAAATCCATGGATTAACCCCTTTGAACTTTTTTTGGCGAAAAACACGAAAGTTTTCAGATCGACACGAAACTTTGCACATGGCATAATTTGACATTTCTACATCCATTTCTGGTCTCCGTTCCTCGCTATCTGTGAGATTTTTTGAGAAAATGCAAATTAAAAATTTTAAAATTCAATTTCCCGCGTCAAGCAATCTGTCAACGAAGCATAGAAGCTAGGACATGCGTCAACAGTCTTTAGTCCATAAATAATATTAAATAAAATATTAACAAAGTCGTAAATCTTAAATCAAAGTTTTGATTCGTTTTTCTGAGGTTAAAATTAACAAGTTAAGTAGTTTATTGTATTTATTTACACCGAAAAATGAATGCATAATGTGTGTATAATTGGTTGCCTATCTACATTGCAAATTTTAAGTAAACTTATAATTACGTTTTGAATCCGACTTTAGAGTACAGAATCTTGTTCCTGAAGTCTAAATTAATAAAAAAAAATGTTTTAAGAAGGTTTCGATTAAATTTCAAATATCAGTCGCGAAGAAACCTGTTTAGTTTTCAACCAATCACACACAGCCCAAATAAGAACCGGCAAATTTAAAGAAATTTATTAATAACACGAACATTAACATGAATAAATTAATGAGTACAAAGTTTCTACTTAAAAACTACAACAGGACTTAGAAAGACGTTGAAAACCGCCTCGACTACACTCCTTACATTAAATCTCGCTTCTTTCGGTCTTTTGACCGTCGTTAAATTGTTGTTACTACAAGCGAGACAGCCGATTTCGTCTAACCCGACTTGTACCTTGAACCCCCCACCTCGTTGTTGAAAAGTGTCCCCCCTTAAAATCCCCGCTTGCACTTTCGTGGTGATTTCGAACGTGTACAAGTTGTACCTCTTGTCGATTTGATCGCGCTGTAAAACGAGCTGCACTCTTCGCGGACTGCTTGCGTGATCGAAGATGGTGCGAAAACTGTTCGAAACCGAGCGGATTTTAATATCGTTTTTCAGTTTTCTGGGTTGATTTCAGGAGGATTAGAACCGAGAAGACGACTTGGATGAAAGCCGTGAATTTCTTGTACCGTGTTTGGGCGGTGAGGACCACGAAGAGGCAGAGAGACTGAAGATGAGGCCGGTGAAAACGAAGAAGGGCTAAGCTTCCGCGGAGTCAACGTCACGTGCATCGGAAGTCGTGGAACTCTCGCTTCACCTGCAACATTTGGAACGTGACAACTTGTCACTAGCATCAGCACCACCAGCAGCTGCGTTTCTGACTTCGCCAAAAAGAAAAAGGCTAGGAACCATACCAACTTCAAGTACAAGATCTTAAGGGCTAGATGTGGGTGGAGAATCGACCTCTGGACGGACCAAAGGGATGTGATCCAAAGCCTTCAGATCAGGATGGGATTAACAATGGGTAAATGTCCGTGGGAATAATCCACCGTGGCCGATGGGTAAAATGATGTATAATAACGCAAGTTTACACCAAAAAACAAGCGAGATATCGATATGAGAAGTTTGGCATAGTTTTTTTAATCATGAATTTTCGCGAAAATTTGTTTCATAAAAATATTATAATCTTCTATAACTAGACATTTAACAATCGTAGATAATATATATTAAAGAGCCACTTTGGGGTGATAAAAAATGACATAATAATTAAGTAGAAGCGAAAATTGCAAACGATTTGAGCACTTGTTTAGAAATGATAAGACAACAACGCTCGAATTCTGTTTTCGTGTTTGACGATCATCGCCTTCAACTTTCTTATTTCGTCGGCGAATTCTGGCAACGTTTTCTCCTAAATCAACAAAATTAGTTTAAGAAAAACCACAAACCTAAACTTGTGTTTGGTTTTGAGTCTTCCCCGATTTCGAAGAGCTTCGACACAGAAATGATCGCTTTCGATTCCATCCTTGAGCGAAATCAACAGACTCTTCAATCGACAGCGCGCGCGCGCGCGCGCCGCACTGTCACCCAAAGTATCTGGATAGTCCGGTCAGTCCGGAGTTGTTTAGCCTCTAAAACCTCGAGATTTCGCATCCTCTCTTCGGCATCATTCCTATGCCTGAGTTGAGTGTTGATGTAATATCACGCCTTCCACCATCTTCCTTCCTGCAAGAAGTGTAAAAAAGTTTCATCAAGAACATGTTTGTTTATCTCACCTGAAAAACTCTTCTTACTCTGTGCAGTCAATTGCTGTTTCTTCACGGCAAAGCTTTTAATTGCGCCTGCTTCTTGACCAACAGGAAAGACAACAAAGTTGTGTTAAGCTGCAACTAAGAGATTAAGGTGAGACCATGAATGGAGAGAAAAGAAAACAAACAAACCTTCCATCCTTCCTGAACAAACAGATCTCGCGTTTTCAAGAAACCAATAAATGATGTTTCCTTGACTTCACAAAATAGCTCACAAGACACCAGATGACCTTCAGAGCCTTTGTAGTACATATTTTCTTTCTTGACTACTGCATCTCGATGATGCTCTGTTTCCGTTGGTTGAGTTCCTTTGGCTCTTCTCCAGAGGAGAATACTCGTTTTCTGCTCGTAGACTCAACATTGCAAACTTCGTGCTCCCGCAATGCAATCAGCAACACTTGAAACGTCTCCCAGTCACTGAACGACATCTTCAACCACTGGAAAAAGAACATTTGATTTTGAATTTAACCTTTTTCATCACCTTTTTCGTGATGTTATGCTCCTGGATCAATTCACTGTACTTTGGGAGCACTGAATGGGTGGTTTCTTCAATTCTGTACAATAACTTGCAGAGTCCTTTAGCGTTGAGCGACGACAACCGCCTTTTCGACATCTTAGGCTATGGGTATCATCCATCGATTCAGTCTCTTAATAATAAACTCTGGTAATGAAGTTGAAACCTGAAATACCACGAAACATTTCAAGGCTGGAATTCAAACAGTTTTCAGCTTACCTGCGTTTAAAAATTTCAATAAAGACCCATAAATTTGTTGCAAATCAACTCCAACTAAAAATAGCTTCAAATGAACTTCTTAACTTGTGTAATTTCTTTGCTACCATGCCCAGAAGAACGAGAAAGTAAACAGTAAAGAATTCTGGTAGTCTCTTGTGCAAGCAGGATCGTTGTTAATCATTTGTTGTACTCTGAAAATAAGTTTAGTAAATCATGAACATAACCTCAATGTGTGCTGTCAAAATATTCAAGTTAAGACATACGTTAAGATAGAGACACAATACCATTTTTAAATAATTAATAGAATCGTAACCAAGTCGTGAATGTTAAATCAGACTTCAGATTCTTACTCCTGAAGACAAAATTAATAAAAAGAGGATTTTTCAAAATTTGAAAAATTAATAAAACAACGGAGCGTCGGATCGAAAAATCTTTGATGGATTCTTGTTCCTGAGGTCCAAATTGATGGAAAAAGTCGGTTTCAAAGAGATTTTATTTTTTGTCGAAATCGCCAAAAATCCATGAATTACCCTTACAACTTTTTTTGGCGAAAAACACGAAAGTTCCCAGATCGATACAAAACTTTGCACATGGCATAATTTGACATTTCTACATCCATTTCTGATCTCCGTTCCTCGCTATCTGTGAGATTTTTTGAGAAAATGCAAATTAAAAATTTTAAAATTCAATTTCCCGCGTCAAGCAATCTGTCAACGAAGCATAGAAGCTAGGACATGCGTCAACAGTCTTTAGTCCATAAATAATATTAAATAAAATATTAACAAAGTCGTAAATCTTAAATCAAAGTTCAGATTCGTTTTTCTGAGGTTAAAATTAACAAGTTAAGTAGTTTATTGTATTTATTTACACCGAAAAGTGAGAGAAGTTTTTCCATAAAAGCCACCTAGCGGAATAACGCCGAAGTTGATAGTTCACGCCTCCTCTCACCAGAGGGCTAAACTTTTGTTTTTAAAACTTACAATTTTTGAATCAAAACCATTTGCAGGAATAAGGAAGAATGATAAAAAACAATACCCTCAAATTAAACTAAAGGAGTATTAATAAAATAAAAAAACACAAACTCGACACTCTCCCTCCTTCTTGCAAAAAGTGTGAAAAAGTTTCATTAGTTTCATTCATGTTTGTTGGCTTACCTAAAAAAGACGAGGGAAACAATCTGAAATGGACGAAACTATCCATTCTTAATTAATGGTAATTGATTATTGCTCTAATTCCAACTGATCCAAGAGCCAAGAGCCAAGGTTAGTCCTTCGCAAGTGGCGCTTCCTCAAAAATATCTCATTTAACGACTTCTTCAATTCTTGTAGATCATTGTTGTTTTTATATGCTGATGTAACCGCAGCCAGCTTGTCGGACATTTCAGTGCTCATTTCTTTTTCCGACTAAAACAAACCAAATAGTTTTAGGTGTTCATCTTCCTCTGATACTACAAAAGCCATGACATCATAAAGACACTAAATTTAAATCCCAAATTTGCAATCTGCGTAAAATTCTGCGTTCACTGATGTATAATAACTCGAGTTTACTTTAAAAAATAAGCGAGATATCGATATGAGAAGTTTGGCCATAGTTTTAGTCATGAATTTTTGCGAAAATTTGCAAATTTCGACTTTTGGAAAATCTAAAAACGATTTCTTATGTAAAAAATCGCGAGAAAAACGATGCCGCAAACCGCATTCCAATATCTGAAATAGTTTTCGAGATATCGAGCATGAATTGTTTGGAACCTTCAAAAATTTGGCCATCTGGCGACAACCCAAAAATTCAAACGGCCATAACTCAGTTATTTGTTGTCGGATCTGAATTTAAATTCCAGATTTGGATTCAGCGTGAGATTCTGCGTAAAATGAGTCAAAATTTATTGAGTTTACCTACGAAATAAAGAAAGCATTGACCAAAAACTGTTTGGAAGTGGTCATTTTGGGGTGATTTTCAATCACTATTTTTAATGTAAAAACGACGTTTAATACCTTTGTATTATATATCATTCGAAAGAGGAGCTCGAAATCTATCTACTGGCTCAATTTGAGATCGATCAAACAAACGGTTTAGGAGTTATGGCCAAAAATAAAAAAAAAATAAAAATTTTCATCGTTTGAGTCGCAATTTTTTTTCGCGAAAAATCGACCATCAAATTTTGGGCTTTTAAGCACTTTTTCTAACGTAAAATGAGCCGAGAAAAACGATGGCGCAAACCGCATCTCAATATCTCTAATAGTTTCCGAGATATTTAACTTTGAAAATTGGGAAAAATGAGAAAAAATGAAAATCAACTATCCGAAACTTTGATCGGCCATAACTCAGTTATTTGTTGTCGGATGTGAATTTAAATCCCAGATTTGGAATCTGCGTAAAATTCTGCGTTCACTGATGTATAATAACTCGAGTTTACTCTAAAAAATAAGCGAGATATCGATATGAGAAGTTTGGCCATAGTTTTAGTCATGAATTTTTGCAAAAATTTGCAAATTTCGACTTTTGGAAAATCTAAAAACGATTTCTTATGTAAAAAATCGCGAGAAAAACGATGCCGCAAACCGCATTCCAATATCTGAAATAGTTTTCGAGATATCGAGCATGAATTGTTTGGAACCTTCAAAAATTTGGCCATCTGGCGACAACCCAAAAATTCAAACGGCCATAACTCAGTTATTTGTTGTCGGATCTGAATTTAAATTCCAGATTTGGATTCAGCGTGAGATTCTGCGTAAAATGAGTCAAAATTTATTGAGTTTACCTACGAAATAAAGAAAGCATTGACCAAAAACTGTTTGGAAGTGGTCATTTTGGGGTGATTTTCAATCACTATTTTTAATGTAAAAACGACGTTTAATTTCGACTTTTGGAAAATCTAAAAACGATTTCTTATGTAAAAAATCGCGAGAAAAACGATGCCGCAAACCGCATTCCAAAATTACGAATTTCACTGCACGTGACCATCAAATGCACTCGTCTAAAGTTGGTAGCAGCCCCTAGGGATGTTTATTGGTAACAGTTAACGTCTAGCGCAAGTTTGCCAAAAACCATAAATGGAGAGAAAAGAAAACAAACCTTCCATCCTTCCTCAAACAAGCAGCGATGCATCCAGAATTCCAGATCTCGCGTTTTCAAAAAACCAATAAAAATTCTCTATAAACTTCCATTCCTTGATGTTTCTTTGACTTCACAAAATAGCTGACAAGACACCAGATGACCTTCAGAGCCTTTGTAGTATTTTCTTTCTTGACAACTGCATCTCGATGATACTTTGTTTCCGTTGGTTGAGTTCCTTTGAGCCTTCTCTGGAGAAACACTCGTTTTTTGCTCGTAGACTCATCAGGTTTGAAAACGTTGCAAACTTCGTGCTCCCGCAATGAAATCAGCAACACTCTGAACATTTCCCAGTCACTGAACGACATCTTCAACCACTGGAAAAAGAACATTTGACTTTGACTTAAAACATGTTTAAATTTAACCTTTTTCATCCACATTGCAGTAAAGCAGCACCTTTTTCATGATGTTATGCTCCTTGATCAATTCACTGTTCTCTGGGAGCACTGAATGGGTGGTTTCTTCAATTCTGTGCAATAACTTGCAGAGTCCTTTAGCGTTGAGCGACGACAACCGCCTTTTCGACATCTTAGGCTATGGGTATCATCCATCGATTCAGTCTCTTAATAATAAACTCTGGTAATGAAGTTGGAACCTGAAATACCACGAAACATTTCAAGGCTGGAATTCAAACAGTTTTCAGCTTACCTGCGTTTAAAAATTTCAAAAAGACCCATCAATTTGTTGCAAATCAACTCCAACTCTAAATAGCTTCAAATGAACTTCTTAACTTGTGTAATTTCTTTGCTACCATGCCCAGAAGAACGAGAAAGTAAACAGTAAAGAATTCTGGTAGTCTCTTGTGCAAGCAGGATCGTTGTTAATCATTTGTTGTACTCTGAAAATAAGTTTAGTAAATCATGAACATAACCTCAATGTGTGCTGTCAAAATATTCAAGTTAAGACATACGTTAAGATAGAGACACAATACCATTTTTAAATAATTAATAGAATCGTAACCAAGTCGTGAATGTTAAATCAGACTTCAGATTCTTACTCCTGAGGACAAAATTAATAAAAAGAGTATTTTCTTGCTTTAATTTTCATCGAAAAACTGCAAACCAAATAAAAGTTTCAAAAATTAATAAAAAATTAACGGAGCGTCGGATCGAAAAATCTTTGACGGATTCTTGTTCCTGAGGTCCAAATTGATGGAAAAAGTCGGTTTCAAAGAGATTTTATTTTTTGTCAAAATCGCCGAAATCCATGGATTAACCCCTTTGAACTTTTTTTGGCGAAAAACACGAAAGTTTTCAGATCGACACGAAACTTTGCACATGGCATAATTTGACATTTCTACATCCATTTCTGGTCTCCGTTCCTCGCTATCTGTGAGATTTTTTGAGAAAATGCAAATTAAAAATTTTAAAATTCAATTTCCCGCGTCAAGCAATCTGTCAACGAAGCATAGAAGCTAGGACATGCGTCAACAGTCTTTAGTCCATAAATAATATTAAATAAAATATTAACAAAGTCGTAAATCTTAAATCAAAGTTTTGATTCGTTTTTCTGAGGTTAAAATTAACAAGTTAAGTAGTTTATTGTATTTATTTACACCGAAAAATGAATGCATAATGTGTGTATAATTGGTTGCCTATCTACATTGCAAATTTTAAGTAAACTTATAATTACGTTTTGAATCCGACTTTAGAGTACAGAATCTTGTTCCTGAAGTCTAAATTAATAAAAAAAAATGTTTTAAGAAGGTTTCGATTAAATTTCAAATATCAGTCGCGAAGAAACCTGTTTAGTTTTCAACCAATCACACACAGCCCAAATAAGAACCGGCAAATTTAAAGAAATTTATTAATAACACGAACATTAACATGAATAAATTAATGAGTACAAAGTTTCTACTTAAAAACTACAACAGGACTTAGAAAGACGTTGAAAACCGCCTCGACTACACTCCTTACATTAAATCTCGCTTCTTTCGGTCTTTTGACCGTCGTTAAATTGTTGTTACTACAAGCGAGACAGCCGATTTCGTCTAACCCGACTTGTACCTTGAACCCCCCACCTCGTTGTTGAAAAGTGTCCCCCCTTAAAATCCCCGCTTGCACTTTCGTGGTGATTTCGAACGTGTACAAGTTGTACCTCTTGTCGATTTGATCGCGCTGTAAAACGAGCTGCACTCTTCGCGGACTGCTTGCGTGATCGAAGATGGTGCGAAAACTGTTCGAAACCGAGCGGATTTTAATATCGTTTTTCAGTTTTCTGGGTTGATTTCAGGAGGATTAGAACCGAGAAGACGACTTGGATGAAAGCCGTGAATTTCTTGTACCGTGTTTGGGCGGTGAGGACCACGAAGAGGCAGAGAGACTGAAGATGAGGCCGGTGAAAACGAAGAAGGGCTAAGCTTCCGCGGAGTCAACGTCACGTGCATCGGAAGTCGTGGAACTCTCGCTTCACCTGCAACATTTGGAACGTGACAACTTGTCACTAGCATCAGCACCACCAGCAGCTGCGTTTCTGACTTCGCCAAAAAGAAAAAGGCTAGGAACCATACCAACTTCAAGTACAAGATCTTAAGGGCTAGATGTGGGTGGAGAATCGACCTCTGGACGGACCAAAGGGATGTGATCCAAAGCCTTCAGATCAGGATGGGATTAACAATGGGTAAATGTCCGTGGGAATAATCCACCGTGGCCGATGGGTAAAATGATGTATAATAACGCAAGTTTACACCAAAAAACAAGCGAGATATCGATATGAGAAGTTTGGCATAGTTTTTTTAATCATGAATTTTCGCGAAAATTTGTTTCATAAAAATATTATAATCTTCTATAACTAGACATTTAACAATCGTAGATAATATATATTAAAGAGCCACTTTGGGGTGATAAAAAATGACATAATAATTAAGTAGAAGCGAAAATTGCAAACGATTTGAGCACTTGTTTAGAAATGATAAGACAACAACGCTCGAATTCTGTTTTCGTGTTTGACGATCATCGCCTTCAACTTTCTTATTTCGTCGGCGAATTCTGGCAACGTTTTCTCCTAAATCAACAAAATTAGTTTAAGAAAAACCACAAACCTAAACTTGTGTTTGGTTTTGAGTCTTCCCCGATTTCGAAGAGCTTCGACACAGAAATGATCGCTTTCGATTCCATCCTTGAGCGAAATCAACAGACTCTTCAATCGACAGCGCGCGCGCGCGCGCGCCGCACTGTCACCCAAAGTATCTGGATAGTCCGGTCAGTCCGGAGTTGTTTAGCCTCTAAAACCTCGAGATTTCGCATCCTCTCTTCGGCATCATTCCTATGCCTGAGTTGAGTGTTGATGTAATATCACGCCTTCCACCATCTTCCTTCCTGCAAGAAGTGTAAAAAAGTTTCATCAAGAACATGTTTGTTTATCTCACCTGAAAAACTCTTCTTACTCTGTGCAGTCAATTGCTGTTTCTTCACGGCAAAGCTTTTAATTGCGCCTGCTTCTTGACCAACAGGAAAGACAACAAAGTTGTGTTAAGCTGCAACTAAGAGATTAAGGTGAGACCATGAATGGAGAGAAAAGAAAACAAACAAACCTTCCATCCTTCCTGAACAAACAGATCTCGCGTTTTCAAGAAACCAATAAATGATGTTTCCTTGACTTCACAAAATAGCTCACAAGACACCAGATGACCTTCAGAGCCTTTGTAGTACATATTTTCTTTCTTGACTACTGCATCTCGATGATGCTCTGTTTCCGTTGGTTGAGTTCCTTTGGCTCTTCTCCAGAGGAGAATACTCGTTTTCTGCTCGTAGACTCAACATTGCAAACTTCGTGCTCCCGCAATGCAATCAGCAACACTTGAAACGTCTCCCAGTCACTGAACGACATCTTCAACCACTGGAAAAAGAACATTTGATTTTGAATTTAACCTTTTTCATCACCTTTTTCGTGATGTTATGCTCCTGGATCAATTCACTGTACTTTGGGAGCACTGAATGGGTGGTTTCTTCAATTCTGTACAATAACTTGCAGAGTCCTTTAGCGTTGAGCGACGACAACCGCCTTTTCGACATCTTAGGCTATGGGTATCATCCATCGATTCAGTCTCTTAATAATAAACTCTGGTAATGAAGTTGAAACCTGAAATACCACGAAACATTTCAAGGCTGGAATTCAAACAGTTTTCAGCTTACCTGCGTTTAAAAATTTCAATAAAGACCCATAAATTTGTTGCAAATCAACTCCAACTAAAAATAGCTTCAAATGAACTTCTTAACTTGTGTAATTTCTTTGCTACCATGCCCAGAAGAACGAGAAAGTAAACAGTAAAGAATTCTGGTAGTCTCTTGTGCAAGCAGGATCGTTGTTAATCATTTGTTGTACTCTGAAAATAAGTTTAGTAAATCATGAACATAACCTCAATGTGTGCTGTCAAAATATTCAAGTTAAGACATACGTTAAGATAGAGACACAATACCATTTTTAAATAATTAATAGAATCGTAACCAAGTCGTGAATGTTAAATCAGACTTCAGATTCTTACTCCTGAAGACAAAATTAATAAAAAGAGGATTTTTCAAAATTTGAAAAATTAATAAAACAACGGAGCGTCGGATCGAAAAATCTTTGATGGATTCTTGTTCCTGAGGTCCAAATTGATGGAAAAAGTCGGTTTCAAAGAGATTTTATTTTTTGTCGAAATCGCCAAAAATCCATGAATTACCCTTACAACTTTTTTTGGCGAAAAACACGAAAGTTCCCAGATCGATACAAAACTTTGCACATGGCATAATTTGACATTTCTACATCCATTTCTGATCTCCGTTCCTCGCTATCTGTGAGATTTTTTGAGAAAATGCAAATTAAAAATTTTAAAATTCAATTTCCCGCGTCAAGCAATCTGTCAACGAAGCATAGAAGCTAGGACATGCGTCAACAGTCTTTAGTCCATAAATAATATTAAATAAAATATTAACAAAGTCGTAAATCTTAAATCAAAGTTCAGATTCGTTTTTCTGAGGTTAAAATTAACAAGTTAAGTAGTTTATTGTATTTATTTACACCGAAAAGTGAGAGAAGTTTTTCCATAAAAGCCACCTAGCGGAATAACGCCGAAGTTGATAGTTCACGCCTCCTCTCACCAGAGGGCTAAACTTTTGTTTTTAAAACTTACAATTTTTGAATCAAAACCATTTGCAGGAATAAGGAAGAATGATAAAAAACAATACCCTCAAATTAAACTAAAGGAGTATTAATAAAATAAAAAAACACAAACTCGACACTCTCCCTCCTTCTTGCAAAAAGTGTGAAAAAGTTTCATTAGTTTCATTCATGTTTGTTGGCTTACCTAAAAAAGACGAGGGAAACAATCTGAAATGGACGAAACTATCCATTCTTAATTAATGGTAATTGATTATTGCTCTAATTCCAACTGATCCAAGAGCCAAGAGCCAAGGTTAGTCCTTCGCAAGTGGCGCTTCCTCAAAAATATCTCATTTAACGACTTCTTCAATTCTTGTAGATCATTGTTGTTTTTATATGCTGATGTAACCGCAGCCAGCTTGTCGGACATTTCAGTGCTCATTTCTTTTTCCGACTAAAACAAACCAAATAGTTTTAGGTGTTCATCTTCCTCTGATACTACAAAAGCCATGACATCATAAAGACACTAAATTTAAATCCCAAATTTGCAATCTGCGTAAAATTCTGCGTTCACTGATGTATAATAACTCGAGTTTACTTTAAAAAATAAGCGAGATATCGATATGAGAAGTTTGGCCATAGTTTTAGTCATGAATTTTTGCGAAAATTTGCAAATTTCGACTTTTGGAAAATCTAAAAACGATTTCTTATGTAAAAAATCGCGAGAAAAACGATGCCGCAAACCGCATTCCAATATCTGAAATAGTTTTCGAGATATCGAGCATGAATTGTTTGGAACCTTCAAAAATTTGGCCATCTGGCGACAACCCAAAAATTCAAACGGCCATAACTCAGTTATTTGTTGTCGGATCTGAATTTAAATTCCAGATTTGGATTCAGCGTGAGATTCTGCGTAAAATGAGTCAAAATTTATTGAGTTTACCTACGAAATAAAGAAAGCATTGACCAAAAACTGTTTGGAAGTGGTCATTTTGGGGTGATTTTCAATCACTATTTTTAATGTAAAAACGACGTTTAATACCTTTGTATTATATATCATTCGAAAGAGGAGCTCGAAATCTATCTACTGGCTCAATTTGAGATCGATCAAACAAACGGTTTAGGAGTTATGGCCAAAAATAAAAAAAAAATAAAAATTTTCATCGTTTGAGTCGCAATTTTTTTTCGCGAAAAATCGACCATCAAATTTTGGGCTTTTAAGCACTTTTTCTAACGTAAAATGAGCCGAGAAAAACGATGGCGCAAACCGCATCTCAATATCTCTAATAGTTTCCGAGATATTTAACTTTGAAAATTGGGAAAAATGAGAAAAAATGAAAATCAACTATCCGAAACTTTGATCGGCCATAACTCAGTTATTTGTTGTCGGATGTGAATTTAAATCCCAGATTTGGAATCTGCGTAAAATTCTGCGTTCACTGATGTATAATAACTCGAGTTTACTCTAAAAAATAAGCGAGATATCGATATGAGAAGTTTGGCCATAGTTTTAGTCATGAATTTTTGCGAAAATTTGCAAATTTCGACTTTTGGAAAATCTAAAAACGATTTCTTATGTAAAAAATCGCGAGAAAAACGATGCCGCAAACCGCATTCCAATATCTGAAATAGTTTTCGAGATATCGAGCATGAATTGTTTGGAACCTTCAAAAATTTGGCCATCTGGCGACAACCCAAAAATTCAAACGGCCATAACTCAGTTATTTGTTGTCGGATCTGAATTTAAATTCCAGATTTGGATTCAGCGTGAGATTCTGCGTAAAATGAGTCAAAATTTATTGAGTTTACCCAAGAAATAAAGAAAGCATTGACCAAAAACTGTTTGGAAGTGGTCATTTTGGGGTGATTTTCAATCACTATTTTTAATGTAAAAACGACGTTTAATACCTTTGTATTATATATCATTCGAAAGAGGAGCTCGAAATCTATCTACTGGCTCAATTTGAGATCGATCAAACAAACGGTTTAGGAGTTATGGCCAAAAATAAAAAAAAATAAAAATTTTCATCGTTTGAGTCGCAATTTTTTTTCGCGAAAAATCGACCATCCAATTTTGGGCTTTTAAGCACTTTTTCTAACGTAAAATGAGCCGAGAAAAACGATGGCGCAAACCGCATCTCAATATCTCTAATAGTTTCCGAGATATTTAACTTTGAAAATTGGGAAAAATGAGAAAAAATGAAAATCAACTATCCGAAACTTTGATCGGCCATAACTCGGTTATTTGTTGTCGGATCTGAATTTAAATCCCAGATTTGGAATCTGCGTAAAATTCTGCGTTCACTGATGTATAATAACTCGAGTTTACTCTAAAAAATAAGCGAGATATCGATATGAGAAGTTTGGCCATAGTTTTAGTCATGAATTTTTGCAAAAATTTGCAAATTTCGACTTTTGGAAAATCTAAAAACGATTTCTTATGTAAAAAATCGCGAGAAAAACGATGCCGCAAACCGCATTCCAATATCTGAAATAGTTTTCGAGATATCGAGCATGAATTGTTTGGAACCTTCAAAAATTTGGCCATCTGGCGACAACCCAAAAATTCAAACGGCCATAACTCAGTTATTTGTTGTCGGATCTGAATTTAAATTCCAGATTTGGATTCAGCGTGAGATTCTGCGTAAAATGAGTCAAAATTTATTGAGTTTACCTACGAAATAAAGAAAGCATTGACCAAAAACTGTTTGGAAGTGGTCATTTTGGGGTGATTTTCAATCACTATTTTTAATGTAAAAACGACGTTTAATTTCGACTTTTGGAAAATCTAAAAACGATTTCTTATGTAAAAAATCGCGAGAAAAACGATGCCGCAAACCGCATTCCAAAATTACGAATTTCACTGCACGTGACCATCAAATGCACTCGTCTAAAGTTGGTAGCAGCCCCTAGGGATGTTTATTGGTAACAGTTAACGTCTAGCGCAAGTTTGCCAAAAACCATAAATGGAGAGAAAAGAAAACAAACCTTCCATCCTTCCTCAAACAAGCAGCGATGCATCCAGAATTCCAGATCTCGCGTTTTCAAAAAACCAATAAAAATTCTCTATAAACTTCCATTCCTTGATGTTTCTTTGACTTCACAAAATAGCTGACAAGACACCAGATGACCTTCAGAGCCTTTGTAGTATTTTCTTTCTTGACAACTGCATCTCGATGATACTTTGTTTCCGTTGGTTGAGTTCCTTTGAGCCTTCTCTGGAGAAACACTCGTTTTTTGCTCGTAGACTCATCAGGTTTGAAAACGTTGCAAACTTCGTGCTCCCGCAATGAAATCAGCAACACTCTGAACATTTCCCAGTCACTGAACGACATCTTCAACCACTGGAAAAAGAACATTTGACTTTGACTTAAAACATGTTTAAATTTAACCTTTTTCATCCACATTGCAGTAAAGCAGCACCTTTTTCATGATGTTATGCTCCTTGATCAATTCACTGTTCTCTGGGAGCACTGAATGGGTGGTTTCTTCAATTCTGTGCAATAACTTGCAGAGTCCTTTAGCGTTGAGCGACGACAACCGCCTTTTCGACATCTTAGGCTATGGGTATCATCCATCGATTCAGTCTCTTAATAATAAACTCTGGTAATGAAGTTGGAACCTGAAATACCACGAAACATTTCAAGGCTGGAATTCAAACAGTTTTCAGCTTACCTGCGTTTAAAAATTTCAAAAAGACCCATCAATTTGTTGCAAATCAACTCCAACTCTAAATAGCTTCAAATGAACTTCTTAACTTGTGTAATTTCTTTGCTACCATGCCCAGAAGAACGAGAAAGTAAACAGTAAAGAATTCTGGTAGTCTCTTGTGCAAGCAGGATCGTTGTTAATCATTTGTTGTACTCTGAAAATAAGTTTAGTAAATCATGAACATAACCTCAATGTGTGCTGTCAAAATATTCAAGTTAAGACATACGTTAAGATAGAGACACAATACCATTTTTAAATAATTAATAGAATCGTAACCAAGTCGTGAATGTTAAATCAGACTTCAGATTCTTACTCCTGAGGACAAAATTAATAAAAAGAGTATTTTCTTGCTTTAATTTTCATCGAAAAACTGCAAACCAAATAAAAGTTTCAAAAATTAATAAAAAATTAACGGAGCGTCGGATCGAAAAATCTTTGACGGATTCTTGTTCCTGAGGTCCAAATTGATGGAAAAAGTCGGTTTCAAAGAGATTTTATTTTTTGTCAAAATCGCCGAAATCCATGGATTAACCCCTTTGAACTTTTTTTGGCGAAAAACACGAAAGTTTTCAGATCGACACGAAACTTTGCACATGGCATAATTTGACATTTCTACATCCATTTCTGGTCTCCGTTCCTCGCTATCTGTGAGATTTTTTGAGAAAATGCAAATTAAAAATTTTAAAATTCAATTTCCCGCGTCAAGCAATCTGTCAACGAAGCATAGAAGCTAGGACATGCGTCAACAGTCTTTAGTCCATAAATAATATTAAATAAAATATTAACAAAGTCGTAAATCTTAAATCAAAGTTTTGATTCGTTTTTCTGAGGTTAAAATTAACAAGTTAAGTAGTTTATTGTATTTATTTACACCGAAAAATGAATGCATAATGTGTGTATAATTGGTTGCCTATCTACATTGCAAATTTTAAGTAAACTTATAATTACGTTTTGAATCCGACTTTAGAGTACAGAATCTTGTTCCTGAAGTCTAAATTAATAAAAAAAAATGTTTTAAGAAGGTTTCGATTAAATTTCAAATATCAGTCGCGAAGAAACCTGTTTAGTTTTCAACCAATCACACACAGCCCAAATAAGAACCGGCAAATTTAAAGAAATTTATTAATAACACGAACATTAACATGAATAAATTAATGAGTACAAAGTTTCTACTTAAAAACTACAACAGGACTTAGAAAGACGTTGAAAACCGCCTCGACTACACTCCTTACATTAAATCTCGCTTCTTTCGGTCTTTTGACCGTCGTTAAATTGTTGTTACTACAAGCGAGACAGCCGATTTCGTCTAACCCGACTTGTACCTTGAACCCCCCACCTCGTTGTTGAAAAGTGTCCCCCCTTAAAATCCCCGCTTGCACTTTCGTGGTGATTTCGAACGTGTACAAGTTGTACCTCTTGTCGATTTGATCGCGCTGTAAAACGAGCTGCACTCTTCGCGGACTGCTTGCGTGATCGAAGATGGTGCGAAAACTGTTCGAAACCGAGCGGATTTTAATATCGTTTTTCAGTTTTCTGGGTTGATTTCAGGAGGATTAGAACCGAGAAGACGACTTGGATGAAAGCCGTGAATTTCTTGTACCGTGTTTGGGCGGTGAGGACCACGAAGAGGCAGAGAGACTGAAGATGAGGCCGGTGAAAACGAAGAAGGGCTAAGCTTCCGCGGAGTCAACGTCACGTGCATCGGAAGTCGTGGAACTCTCGCTTCACCTGCAACATTTGGAACGTGACAACTTGTCACTAGCATCAGCACCACCAGCAGCTGCGTTTCTGACTTCGCCAAAAAGAAAAAGGCTAGGAACCATACCAACTTCAAGTACAAGATCTTAAGGGCTAGATGTGGGTGGAGAATCGACCTCTGGACGGACCAAAGGGATGTGATCCAAAGCCTTCAGATCAGGATGGGATTAACAATGGGTAAATGTCCGTGGGAATAATCCACCGTGGCCGATGGGTAAAATGATGTATAATAACGCAAGTTTACACCAAAAAACAAGCGAGATATCGATATGAGAAGTTTGGCATAGTTTTTTTAATCATGAATTTTCGCGAAAATTTGTTTCATAAAAATATTATAATCTTCTATAACTAGACATTTAACAATCGTAGATAATATATATTAAAGAGCCACTTTGGGGTGATAAAAAATGACATAATAATTAAGTAGAAGCGAAAATTGCAAACGATTTGAGCACTTGTTTAGAAATGATAAGACAACAACGCTCGAATTCTGTTTTCGTGTTTGACGATCATCGCCTTCAACTTTCTTATTTCGTCGGCGAATTCTGGCAACGTTTTCTCCTAAATCAACAAAATTAGTTTAAGAAAAACCACAAACCTAAACTTGTGTTTGGTTTTGAGTCTTCCCCGATTTCGAAGAGCTTCGACACAGAAATGATCGCTTTCGATTCCATCCTTGAGCGAAATCAACAGACTCTTCAATCGACAGCGCGCGCGCGCGCGCGCCGCACTGTCACCCAAAGTATCTGGATAGTCCGGTCAGTCCGGAGTTGTTTAGCCTCTAAAACCTCGAGATTTCGCATCCTCTCTTCGGCATCATTCCTATGCCTGAGTTGAGTGTTGATGTAATATCACGCCTTCCACCATCTTCCTTCCTGCAAGAAGTGTAAAAAAGTTTCATCAAGAACATGTTTGTTTATCTCACCTGAAAAACTCTTCTTACTCTGTGCAGTCAATTGCTGTTTCTTCACGGCAAAGCTTTTAATTGCGCCTGCTTCTTGACCAACAGGAAAGACAACAAAGTTGTGTTAAGCTGCAACTAAGAGATTAAGGTGAGACCATGAATGGAGAGAAAAGAAAACAAACAAACCTTCCATCCTTCCTGAACAAACAGATCTCGCGTTTTCAAGAAACCAATAAATGATGTTTCCTTGACTTCACAAAATAGCTCACAAGACACCAGATGACCTTCAGAGCCTTTGTAGTACATATTTTCTTTCTTGACTACTGCATCTCGATGATGCTCTGTTTCCGTTGGTTGAGTTCCTTTGGCTCTTCTCCAGAGGAGAATACTCGTTTTCTGCTCGTAGACTCAACATTGCAAACTTCGTGCTCCCGCAATGCAATCAGCAACACTTGAAACGTCTCCCAGTCACTGAACGACATCTTCAACCACTGGAAAAAGAACATTTGATTTTGAATTTAACCTTTTTCATCACCTTTTTCGTGATGTTATGCTCCTGGATCAATTCACTGTACTTTGGGAGCACTGAATGGGTGGTTTCTTCAATTCTGTACAATAACTTGCAGAGTCCTTTAGCGTTGAGCGACGACAACCGCCTTTTCGACATCTTAGGCTATGGGTATCATCCATCGATTCAGTCTCTTAATAATAAACTCTGGTAATGAAGTTGAAACCTGAAATACCACGAAACATTTCAAGGCTGGAATTCAAACAGTTTTCAGCTTACCTGCGTTTAAAAATTTCAATAAAGACCCATAAATTTGTTGCAAATCAACTCCAACTAAAAATAGCTTCAAATGAACTTCTTAACTTGTGTAATTTCTTTGCTACCATGCCCAGAAGAACGAGAAAGTAAACAGTAAAGAATTCTGGTAGTCTCTTGTGCAAGCAGGATCGTTGTTAATCATTTGTTGTACTCTGAAAATAAGTTTAGTAAATCATGAACATAACCTCAATGTGTGCTGTCAAAATATTCAAGTTAAGACATACGTTAAGATAGAGACACAATACCATTTTTAAATAATTAATAGAATCGTAACCAAGTCGTGAATGTTAAATCAGACTTCAGATTCTTACTCCTGAAGACAAAATTAATAAAAAGAGGATTTTTCAAAATTTGAAAAATTAATAAAACAACGGAGCGTCGGATCGAAAAATCTTTGATGGATTCTTGTTCCTGAGGTCCAAATTGATGGAAAAAGTCGGTTTCAAAGAGATTTTATTTTTTGTCGAAATCGCCAAAAATCCATGAATTACCCTTACAACTTTTTTTGGCGAAAAACACGAAAGTTCCCAGATCGATACAAAACTTTGCACATGGCATAATTTGACATTTCTACATCCATTTCTGATCTCCGTTCCTCGCTATCTGTGAGATTTTTTGAGAAAATGCAAATTAAAAATTTTAAAATTCAATTTCCCGCGTCAAGCAATCTGTCAACGAAGCATAGAAGCTAGGACATGCGTCAACAGTCTTTAGTCCATAAATAATATTAAATAAAATATTAACAAAGTCGTAAATCTTAAATCAAAGTTCAGATTCGTTTTTCTGAGGTTAAAATTAACAAGTTAAGTAGTTTATTGTATTTATTTACACCGAAAAGTGAGAGAAGTTTTTCCATAAAAGCCACCTAGCGGAATAACGCCGAAGTTGATAGTTCACGCCTCCTCTCACCAGAGGGCTAAACTTTTGTTTTTAAAACTTACAATTTTTGAATCAAAACCATTTGCAGGAATAAGGAAGAATGATAAAAAACAATACCCTCAAATTAAACTAAAGGAGTATTAATAAAATAAAAAAACACAAACTCGACACTCTCCCTCCTTCTTGCAAAAAGTGTGAAAAAGTTTCATTAGTTTCATTCATGTTTGTTGGCTTACCTAAAAAAGACGAGGGAAACAATCTGAAATGGACGAAACTATCCATTCTTAATTAATGGTAATTGATTATTGCTCTAATTCCAACTGATCCAAGAGCCAAGAGCCAAGGTTAGTCCTTCGCAAGTGGCGCTTCCTCAAAAATATCTCATTTAACGACTTCTTCAATTCTTGTAGATCATTGTTGTTTTTATATGCTGATGTAACCGCAGCCAGCTTGTCGGACATTTCAGTGCTCATTTCTTTTTCCGACTAAAACAAACCAAATAGTTTTAGGTGTTCATCTTCCTCTGATACTACAAAAGCCATGACATCATAAAGACACTAAATTTAAATCCCAAATTTGCAATCTGCGTAAAATTCTGCGTTCACTGATGTATAATAACTCGAGTTTACTTTAAAAAATAAGCGAGATATCGATATGAGAAGTTTGGCCATAGTTTTAGTCATGAATTTTTGCGAAAATTTGCAAATTTCGACTTTTGGAAAATCTAAAAACGATTTCTTATGTAAAAAATCGCGAGAAAAACGATGCCGCAAACCGCATTCCAATATCTGAAATAGTTTTCGAGATATCGAGCATGAATTGTTTGGAACCTTCAAAAATTTGGCCATCTGGCGACAACCCAAAAATTCAAACGGCCATAACTCAGTTATTTGTTGTCGGATCTGAATTTAAATTCCAGATTTGGATTCAGCGTGAGATTCTGCGTAAAATGAGTCAAAATTTATTGAGTTTACCTACGAAATAAAGAAAGCATTGACCAAAAACTGTTTGGAAGTGGTCATTTTGGGGTGATTTTCAATCACTATTTTTAATGTAAAAACGACGTTTAATACCTTTGTATTATATATCATTCGAAAGAGGAGCTCGAAATCTATCTACTGGCTCAATTTGAGATCGATCAAACAAACGGTTTAGGAGTTATGGCCAAAAATAAAAAAAAAATAAAAATTTTCATCGTTTGAGTCGCAATTTTTTTTCGCGAAAAATCGACCATCAAATTTTGGGCTTTTAAGCACTTTTTCTAACGTAAAATGAGCCGAGAAAAACGATGGCGCAAACCGCATCTCAATATCTCTAATAGTTTCCGAGATATTTAACTTTGAAAATTGGGAAAAATGAGAAAAAATGAAAATCAACTATCCGAAACTTTGATCGGCCATAACTCAGTTATTTGTTGTCGGATGTGAATTTAAATCCCAGATTTGGAATCTGCGTAAAATTCTGCGTTCACTGATGTATAATAACTCGAGTTTACTCTAAAAAATAAGCGAGATATCGATATGAGAAGTTTGGCCATAGTTTTAGTCATGAATTTTTGCAAAAATTTGCAAATTTCGACTTTTGGAAAATCTAAAAACGATTTCTTATGTAAAAAATCGCGAGAAAAACGATGCCGCAAACCGCATTCCAATATCTGAAATAGTTTTCGAGATATCGAGCATGAATTGTTTGGAACCTTCAAAAATTTGGCCATCTGGCGACAACCCAAAAATTCAAACGGCCATAACTCAGTTATTTGTTGTCGGATCTGAATTTAAATTCCAGATTTGGATTCAGCGTGAGATTCTGCGTAAAATGAGTCAAAATTTATTGAGTTTACCTACGAAATAAAGAAAGCATTGACCAAAAACTGTTTGGAAGTGGTCATTTTGGGGTGATTTTCAATCACTATTTTTAATGTAAAAACGACGTTTAATTTCGACTTTTGGAAAATCTAAAAACGATTTCTTATGTAAAAAATCGCGAGAAAAACGATGCCGCAAACCGCATTCCAAAATTACGAATTTCACTGCACGTGACCATCAAATGCACTCGTCTAAAGTTGGTAGCAGCCCCTAGGGATGTTTATTGGTAACAGTTAACGTCTAGCGCAAGTTTGCCAAAAACCATAAATGGAGAGAAAAGAAAACAAACCTTCCATCCTTCCTCAAACAAGCAGCGATGCATCCAGAATTCCAGATCTCGCGTTTTCAAAAAACCAATAAAAATTCTCTATAAACTTCCATTCCTTGATGTTTCTTTGACTTCACAAAATAGCTGACAAGACACCAGATGACCTTCAGAGCCTTTGTAGTATTTTCTTTCTTGACAACTGCATCTCGATGATACTTTGTTTCCGTTGGTTGAGTTCCTTTGAGCCTTCTCTGGAGAAACACTCGTTTTTTGCTCGTAGACTCATCAGGTTTGAAAACGTTGCAAACTTCGTGCTCCCGCAATGAAATCAGCAACACTCTGAACATTTCCCAGTCACTGAACGACATCTTCAACCACTGGAAAAAGAACATTTGACTTTGACTTAAAACATGTTTAAATTTAACCTTTTTCATCCACATTGCAGTAAAGCAGCACCTTTTTCATGATGTTATGCTCCTTGATCAATTCACTGTTCTCTGGGAGCACTGAATGGGTGGTTTCTTCAATTCTGTGCAATAACTTGCAGAGTCCTTTAGCGTTGAGCGACGACAACCGCCTTTTCGACATCTTAGGCTATGGGTATCATCCATCGATTCAGTCTCTTAATAATAAACTCTGGTAATGAAGTTGGAACCTGAAATACCACGAAACATTTCAAGGCTGGAATTCAAACAGTTTTCAGCTTACCTGCGTTTAAAAATTTCAAAAAGACCCATCAATTTGTTGCAAATCAACTCCAACTCTAAATAGCTTCAAATGAACTTCTTAACTTGTGTAATTTCTTTGCTACCATGCCCAGAAGAACGAGAAAGTAAACAGTAAAGAATTCTGGTAGTCTCTTGTGCAAGCAGGATCGTTGTTAATCATTTGTTGTACTCTGAAAATAAGTTTAGTAAATCATGAACATAACCTCAATGTGTGCTGTCAAAATATTCAAGTTAAGACATACGTTAAGATAGAGACACAATACCATTTTTAAATAATTAATAGAATCGTAACCAAGTCGTGAATGTTAAATCAGACTTCAGATTCTTACTCCTGAGGACAAAATTAATAAAAAGAGTATTTTCTTGCTTTAATTTTCATCGAAAAACTGCAAACCAAATAAAAGTTTCAAAAATTAATAAAAAATTAACGGAGCGTCGGATCGAAAAATCTTTGACGGATTCTTGTTCCTGAGGTCCAAATTGATGGAAAAAGTCGGTTTCAAAGAGATTTTATTTTTTGTCAAAATCGCCGAAATCCATGGATTAACCCCTTTGAACTTTTTTTGGCGAAAAACACGAAAGTTTTCAGATCGACACGAAACTTTGCACATGGCATAATTTGACATTTCTACATCCATTTCTGGTCTCCGTTCCTCGCTATCTGTGAGATTTTTTGAGAAAATGCAAATTAAAAATTTTAAAATTCAATTTCCCGCGTCAAGCAATCTGTCAACGAAGCATAGAAGCTAGGACATGCGTCAACAGTCTTTAGTCCATAAATAATATTAAATAAAATATTAACAAAGTCGTAAATCTTAAATCAAAGTTTTGATTCGTTTTTCTGAGGTTAAAATTAACAAGTTAAGTAGTTTATTGTATTTATTTACACCGAAAAATGAATGCATAATGTGTGTATAATTGGTTGCCTATCTACATTGCAAATTTTAAGTAAACTTATAATTACGTTTTGAATCCGACTTTAGAGTACAGAATCTTGTTCCTGAAGTCTAAATTAATAAAAAAAAATGTTTTAAGAAGGTTTCGATTAAATTTCAAATATCAGTCGCGAAGAAACCTGTTTAGTTTTCAACCAATCACACACAGCCCAAATAAGAACCGGCAAATTTAAAGAAATTTATTAATAACACGAACATTAACATGAATAAATTAATGAGTACAAAGTTTCTACTTAAAAACTACAACAGGACTTAGAAAGACGTTGAAAACCGCCTCGACTACACTCCTTACATTAAATCTCGCTTCTTTCGGTCTTTTGACCGTCGTTAAATTGTTGTTACTACAAGCGAGACAGCCGATTTCGTCTAACCCGACTTGTACCTTGAACCCCCCACCTCGTTGTTGAAAAGTGTCCCCCCTTAAAATCCCCGCTTGCACTTTCGTGGTGATTTCGAACGTGTACAAGTTGTACCTCTTGTCGATTTGATCGCGCTGTAAAACGAGCTGCACTCTTCGCGGACTGCTTGCGTGATCGAAGATGGTGCGAAAACTGTTCGAAACCGAGCGGATTTTAATATCGTTTTTCAGTTTTCTGGGTTGATTTCAGGAGGATTAGAACCGAGAAGACGACTTGGATGAAAGCCGTGAATTTCTTGTACCGTGTTTGGGCGGTGAGGACCACGAAGAGGCAGAGAGACTGAAGATGAGGCCGGTGAAAACGAAGAAGGGCTAAGCTTCCGCGGAGTCAACGTCACGTGCATCGGAAGTCGTGGAACTCTCGCTTCACCTGCAACATTTGGAACGTGACAACTTGTCACTAGCATCAGCACCACCAGCAGCTGCGTTTCTGACTTCGCCAAAAAGAAAAAGGCTAGGAACCATACCAACTTCAAGTACAAGATCTTAAGGGCTAGATGTGGGTGGAGAATCGACCTCTGGACGGACCAAAGGGATGTGATCCAAAGCCTTCAGATCAGGATGGGATTAACAATGGGTAAATGTCCGTGGGAATAATCCACCGTGGCCGATGGGTAAAATGATGTATAATAACGCAAGTTTACACCAAAAAACAAGCGAGATATCGATATGAGAAGTTTGGCATAGTTTTTTTAATCATGAATTTTCGCGAAAATTTGTTTCATAAAAATATTATAATCTTCTATAACTAGACATTTAACAATCGTAGATAATATATATTAAAGAGCCACTTTGGGGTGATAAAAAATGACATAATAATTAAGTAGAAGCGAAAATTGCAAACGATTTGAGCACTTGTTTAGAAATGATAAGACAACAACGCTCGAATTCTGTTTTCGTGTTTGACGATCATCGCCTTCAACTTTCTTATTTCGTCGGCGAATTCTGGCAACGTTTTCTCCTAAATCAACAAAATTAGTTTAAGAAAAACCACAAACCTAAACTTGTGTTTGGTTTTGAGTCTTCCCCGATTTCGAAGAGCTTCGACACAGAAATGATCGCTTTCGATTCCATCCTTGAGCGAAATCAACAGACTCTTCAATCGACAGCGCGCGCGCGCGCGCGCCGCACTGTCACCCAAAGTATCTGGATAGTCCGGTCAGTCCGGAGTTGTTTAGCCTCTAAAACCTCGAGATTTCGCATCCTCTCTTCGGCATCATTCCTATGCCTGAGTTGAGTGTTGATGTAATATCACGCCTTCCACCATCTTCCTTCCTGCAAGAAGTGTAAAAAAGTTTCATCAAGAACATGTTTGTTTATCTCACCTGAAAAACTCTTCTTACTCTGTGCAGTCAATTGCTGTTTCTTCACGGCAAAGCTTTTAATTGCGCCTGCTTCTTGACCAACAGGAAAGACAACAAAGTTGTGTTAAGCTGCAACTAAGAGATTAAGGTGAGACCATGAATGGAGAGAAAAGAAAACAAACAAACCTTCCATCCTTCCTGAACAAACAGATCTCGCGTTTTCAAGAAACCAATAAATGATGTTTCCTTGACTTCACAAAATAGCTCACAAGACACCAGATGACCTTCAGAGCCTTTGTAGTACATATTTTCTTTCTTGACTACTGCATCTCGATGATGCTCTGTTTCCGTTGGTTGAGTTCCTTTGGCTCTTCTCCAGAGGAGAATACTCGTTTTCTGCTCGTAGACTCAACATTGCAAACTTCGTGCTCCCGCAATGCAATCAGCAACACTTGAAACGTCTCCCAGTCACTGAACGACATCTTCAACCACTGGAAAAAGAACATTTGATTTTGAATTTAACCTTTTTCATCACCTTTTTCGTGATGTTATGCTCCTGGATCAATTCACTGTACTTTGGGAGCACTGAATGGGTGGTTTCTTCAATTCTGTACAATAACTTGCAGAGTCCTTTAGCGTTGAGCGACGACAACCGCCTTTTCGACATCTTAGGCTATGGGTATCATCCATCGATTCAGTCTCTTAATAATAAACTCTGGTAATGAAGTTGAAACCTGAAATACCACGAAACATTTCAAGGCTGGAATTCAAACAGTTTTCAGCTTACCTGCGTTTAAAAATTTCAATAAAGACCCATAAATTTGTTGCAAATCAACTCCAACTAAAAATAGCTTCAAATGAACTTCTTAACTTGTGTAATTTCTTTGCTACCATGCCCAGAAGAACGAGAAAGTAAACAGTAAAGAATTCTGGTAGTCTCTTGTGCAAGCAGGATCGTTGTTAATCATTTGTTGTACTCTGAAAATAAGTTTAGTAAATCATGAACATAACCTCAATGTGTGCTGTCAAAATATTCAAGTTAAGACATACGTTAAGATAGAGACACAATACCATTTTTAAATAATTAATAGAATCGTAACCAAGTCGTGAATGTTAAATCAGACTTCAGATTCTTACTCCTGAAGACAAAATTAATAAAAAGAGGATTTTTCAAAATTTGAAAAATTAATAAAACAACGGAGCGTCGGATCGAAAAATCTTTGATGGATTCTTGTTCCTGAGGTCCAAATTGATGGAAAAAGTCGGTTTCAAAGAGATTTTATTTTTTGTCGAAATCGCCAAAAATCCATGAATTACCCTTACAACTTTTTTTGGCGAAAAACACGAAAGTTCCCAGATCGATACAAAACTTTGCACATGGCATAATTTGACATTTCTACATCCATTTCTGATCTCCGTTCCTCGCTATCTGTGAGATTTTTTGAGAAAATGCAAATTAAAAATTTTAAAATTCAATTTCCCGCGTCAAGCAATCTGTCAACGAAGCATAGAATCTAGGACATGCGTCAACAGTCTTTAGTCCATAAATAATATTAAATAAAATATTAACATAGTCGTAAATCTTAAATCAGAGTTCAGATTCGTTTTTCTGAGGTTAAAATTAACAAGTTAAGTAGTTTATTGTATTTATTTACACCGAAAAGTGAGAGAAGTTTTTCCATAAAAGCCACCTAGCGAAATAACGCCGAAGTTGATAGTTCACGCCTCCTCTCACCAGAGGGCTAAACTTTTGATTTTAAAACTTAGAATTTTTGAATCAAAACCATTTGCAGGAATAAGAAGAATGATAAAAAAACAATACCCTCGAATCGCTGAGTCACGTACGTCCAAAAATAAGCGAGTTAGAAGGGTTTAGGGCCGCCAGATATAAAGGTCGATATCTCCGAAACTAAGTCCTCTATCGATGTGCGGTTTGAAGCATCGTTTTTCTCGCTCTTTTTTACATAAGAATCCGTTGCCAGTAAAATATCGAAAAATTTGACGAATAATTCGAAGTCCAAGGGTGGCCAACCCTATGGTGCAAAACCTAATTCGATCGATATCTCGCTAATTTATTAACCAATTTTAATAAAAATGGTCTCATTTTGTGTAGAATTTCGAGAAGAATCCAAAAATATGGCCGCTGAGTCACGTACGTCCAAAAATAAGCGAGTTAGAAGGGTTTAAGTTGCTGATAGGGCCGCCAGATATAAAGGTCGATATCTCCGAAACTAAGTCCTCTATCGACGTGCGGTTTGAAGCATCGTTTTTCTCGCTCTTTTTTACATAAGAATCCGTTGCCAGTAAAATATCGAAAAATTTGACGAATAATTCGAAGTCCAAGGGTGGCCAACCCTATGGTGCAAAACCTAATTCGATCGATATCTCGCTAATTTATTAACCAATTTTAATAAAAATGGTCTCATTTTGTGTAGAATTTCGAGAAGAATCCAAAAATATGGCCGCTGAGTCACGTACGTCCAAAAATAAGCGAGTTAGAAGGGTTTAAGTTGCTGATAGGGCCGCCAGATATAAAGGTCGATATCTCCGAAACTAAGTCCTCTATCGATGTGCGGTTTGAAGCATCGTTTTTCTCGCTCTTTTTTACATAAGAATCCGTTGCTAGTGAAATATCGAAAAATTTGACGAATAATTCGAAGTCCAAGGGTGGCCAACCCTATGGTGCAAAACCTAATTCGATCGATATCTCGCTTATTTATTAACCAATTTTAATAAAAATTGGTCTCATTTAATGTAGAATTTCGAGTAGAATCCAAAAAATAGACTAGTCCAAAAATAAGCGAGTTGGAAGCTTTTTAAGTTGCTGATAGGGCACCAAGTGTGGCTGACCTTTTTTCTATAGACCACACCCCTCCCCCATTCTTTATCAAGCCACACCCCTCCCCCCTTCTTTATCAAGCCACACCCCTCCTCCATTGACCACACCCCCTCCTCTTTTTTGACCGCACCCCTTTTCCATTAAGCCACACCTTTTTATTAAGCCACGCCCCTTCTCCATTTGGCCACACCCCCTTCTCCACTAAGCCACGCCCACACTCCATTTGACCACGCCCCTTATTCATATGACCGCGCCCCTTCTCCATTTGACCACACCCCTTTTCCATTAAGCCACGCCTTTCCTCCATTTAACCACGCCCCTTTCCCCATTTAGCAACACCCTTTTTCCGTTAAGCCACGCCCATTTTCTATTTGACCACACCCCTTTTCCATTAAGCCACACCTTTTTTCCATTAAGCCACGCCCATCCTCCATTTGACTACACCCCTTCTCCACTAAGCCACGCCCACACTCCATTTGACCACGCCCCTTATCCGTTTGACCGCGCCCCTTCTCCATTTGACCACACCCCTTCTCCATTAAGCCACGCCCATCCTCTATTTGACCACACCCCTTTTCCATTAAGCCACGCCTTTCCTCCATTTAACCACGCCCCTTTCCCCATTTAGCAACACCCTTTTTACCATTAAGCCACGCCCATTTTCTATTTGACCACACCCCTTTTCCATTTAGCCACACCTTTTTTCCATTAAGCCACGCCCATCCTCTATTCGACTACACCCCTTCTCCACTAAGACACGCCCACACTCCATTTGACCACGCCCCTTATCCATTTGACCACGCCCCTTCTCCATTTGACCACACCCCCTTTTCCATTTGACCACACCCCTTTTCCATTTCGCCACGCCCCTTCTCCATTAAGCCACGCCCATCCTCTATTTGACCACACCCCTTTTCCATTAAGCCACACCTTTTTTCCATTAAGCCACGCCCATCCTCTATTCGACTACACCCCCTTCTCCAATTGACCACACCCCTTTTCCATTTCGCCACGCCCTTCCTCCATTTAACCACGCCTCTTCTCCATTAAGCCACACCCATCCTCTATTTGACCACACCCCTTTTCCATTAAGCCACACCTTTTTTTCCATTAAGCCACGCCCATCCTCCATTTGACTACACCCCCTTCTCCACTAAGACACGCCCACACTCCATTTGACCACGCCCCTTATTCATTTGACCGCGCCCCTTCTCCATTTGGCCACACCCCTTTTCCATTTCGCCACGCCCTTCCTCCATTTAACCACGCCCCTTCTCAATTTGACCACACCCCTTTTCAATTGAACCACACCCTTCCACCTCACTCCTTCTCCATTAAGCCACACCTTTTTTTCCATAGACCACACCTCCGTCTTCATCAAGCCACACCTCTTCTACATTAAGCCACATTTCCATTTGGCCACTCTTCTCATTCATGAAGCCACACCCCTCCTCCATTGACCACACCCCCTCCTCTTTTTGACCGCACCCCTTTTCCATTAAGCCACACCCCTTCTCCATTTGGCCCCACCCCTTCTCCACTAAGCCACGCCCACACTCCATTTGACCACGCCCCTTATTCATTTAACCACGCCCCTTCCCCCATTTAGCCACACCCTTTTTTTCCATTAAGCCACGCCCATCCTCTATTCGACTACACCCCCTTCTTCACTAAGACACGCCCACACTCCATTTGACCACGCCCCTTATCCATTTAACCGCGCCCCTTCTCCATTTGACCACACCCCTTTTCCATTTCGCCACGCCCTTTCTCCATTTAACCACGCCCCTTCTCCATTAAGCCACACCCATCCTCTATTTGACCACACCCCTTTTCCATTAAGCCACACCTTTTTTTCCATTAAGCCACGCCCATCCTCCATTTGACTACACCCCTTCTCCACTAAGACACGCCCACACTCCATTTGACCGCGCCCCTTCTCCATTTGACCACACCACTTTTCCATTTCGCCACGCCCTTCCTCCATTTAACCACGCCCCTTCTCCATTAAGCCACGCCCATCCTCTATTTGACCACACCCCTTTTCCATTAAGCCACGCCCATCCTCCATTCGACTACACCCCTCCTCCATTTAACCACACCCCCCCCTTTTCCGTTTAGCCACGCCCCTTCTCAATTTGACCACACCCCTTTTCAACTAAACCACACCCTTCCACCTCACTCCTTCTCTATTAAGCCACACCTTTTTTCTATAGACCACACCTCCGTCTTCATCAAGCCACACCTCTTCTACATTAAGCCACACTTCCATTTGGCCACTCCTCTCATTCATGAAGCCACACCCCTCCTGCGTTGGCCACACCAAACGGTGTGGTAAAATTAGGCCCAAAATTCCATGCTCGCAACTGTACAAATGTAAAGTGCACTCATTGCATTCACTTTCAGGGAGAAATTTAGGGGGAAATTGAATGCAGCGATTTTTGAGGTTAACAGGTTGTCGAACTTAATCTATAATTAATCAAAAATTTGATGCAAAGAGCAGATTCAATACAGATTTGACATCATTGACATGTTTTGGCAATCTTGCGCAAGACGATTAGATTCTACACGCATGCAACAGTTGCGTCAAGGTCAAACTTAACTTTTCAATGAGTGGAAAAAGACAGTCCCGAAGAAAATTTTAAAATATATTTGTAAAAATACTAGTAAAACAATTCTTATTAGTTGTTCTTTGCAAATGCATTACATAATTTATACATTTATTTACATTATTCGTTGTTAAACATGGAACACACAAAATTTACATCCGAGAATTGTCGTCAAGGCCATCTCTATCGCTAATTAACAAAATTATACAACTATGTACAATGTTTTTTCTTGAAGATTTTCCTAACGTTTTATGAAAAATTTGTTATGTACAAAAATCAAGAAAAAGCGAGCCTGTCGTTATTGTCATGTGAAGACGGAAACGTCCTGATCGACACTTGCCTGAACTTTATAAACTATATAACTAACGTTTCATAAAAATATTATAATCTTCTATAACAAGACATTTAACAATCGTAGATAATATACAGGGTGTCCCAGAACTCATGCCTAGCCGAAAACCGGGGATATCGGGAAAAGGTGTGAATGTGTAAATTGCTGAAAAAAAAGTTCCAGCTCCAACAGAAACTGAGAAAAGACATGACAAAGTTGACCAATCACAAGGCCGCGTGGAGATGGTCTGGAGGATACACTCGCGTGTTGCTAAGAAACCAGTTTAAATTTTCTCCTTTAAATTTTGTATGAACAATCTGGTCCACTATAAATTTCACTGACGTTAGAATGACAGGCTTCAATAAATCTAACTCATATTGAACTTAGTGTGCAGAAACGGCTCAGCGTACTTTAGAAATTGACTAGAGGGTTGAAGACTACTGGTTGACGAGCGTTGAATGACAAGAGACACACCTGGAGGACAACTGACACAGTGAAAATCCAAGTGGAGTGTGAAACGGCGTTTCTTTTGGTTTCCCTTGCTTGCTGGTTTCCTAGTTGGTGTTTGGTGGCAACAAATATCCTAAAACGGTTCAGGAGTACTCGGCGGCAGAATGCCTCGAAATGCGTCTTATTTTTGAAGAGTGCTATCGAAATTAGTATTAGCAGCAAAAACGTACCGAGGACGTTTTCCAGGTCGTGATTATTATCCGGACAACAAAACGATTCTTAGTGTTGTTTCTCGGGCTGGACACACGGATCAATTATTAACAGATCGGCGCGAAGTTGGTGGAGCACCAAGACAGGCCAGAACTGTTGAAAATGAAGAAGCCGTTTTGGAAGCGGTTGATGAACACTCCACGCAAAGTATCTGAACTGTGGCACGTCAGTTAGAAATCGGAAAATCTTCTGTACAAAAAATTCTCGCGACAGATCACTGGCACCCGTACCATGTCAAAGTTTGGTTAGAAGAGCTCATCTGTGTGTCCAAAATAATGGTGGTTTGTTCAAGCATTTGATTTAACTATTACATCATGTGTCTTGTTCTGTTTCTTGTTGTAATAAAAGGGTTCTTGAATGAACCGTCATTGTGTTTTTTATCTGTCAAATTGACATTAGATGTCAGTTATAAAAATGTAGTGGACCAAATCAATTTTCCTTTTTAGGATTTAATTCTGAAACCTAGCAACGTTAATATTATTTGTGCTTGAGCGTCTGGGATTGGTCAGTTTCGTTAAGCAATTTCTCAATTTTAATGCACATCAGGACAAAACAAATTGCATTTTTGGCGTCCTGATTGCTGTCGGCATCCGCCCTTTTTCGGCTAGGCGTGAGTTCTGGGACACCCTGTATATTAAAGAGCACTTTGGGGTGATAAAAAATGACATAATAATTAAGTAGAAGCGAAAATTGCAAACGATTTGAGCACTTGTTTAGAAATGATAAGACAACAATTTGTGCGTGCTAAACCAGCACCAGAGCCACTTCAGCTTCCAACGCTCGAATTCTGTTTTCGTGTTTGACGATCATCGCCTTCAACTTTCTTATTTCGTCGGCGAATTCTGGCAACGTTTTGTCCTAAATCAACAAAATTAGTTTAAGAAAAACCACAAACCCAAACCACTCACCGAAACTTGTGTTTGGTTTTGGGTCTTCCCCGATTTCGAGGAGCTTCGACACAGAAATGATCGCTTTCGATTCCATCCTTGAGCGAAATCAACAGACTCTTCAGTCGACAGCGCGCGCCGCACTGTCACCCAAAGTATCTGGATAGTCCGGTCAGTCCGGAGTTGTTTAGCCTATAAAACCTCGAGATTTCGCATCCTCTCTTCGGCATCATTCCTATGCCTGAGTTGAGTGTTGATGTAATATCACGCCTTCCACCATCTTCCTTCCTGCAAGAAGTGTAAAAAAGCTTCATCAAGAACATGTTTGTTTATCTCACCTGAAAAACAATTGCTATTTCTTCAAGGCAAAGCTTTTAATTAATTGCGCCTGCTTCTTGACCAAGAGGAAAGACAACAAAGTTGTGTTAAGTTGCAACTAAGAGATTAAGGTGAGACCATGAATGGAGAGAAAAGAAAACAAACAAACCTTCCATCCTTCCTGAACAAGCAGATCTTCACAAAATAGCTCACAAGACACCAGATGACCTTCAGAGCCTTTGTAGTATTTTCTTTCTTGACAACTGCATCTCGATGATGCTCTGTTTCCGTTGGTTGAGTTCCTTTGGGTCTTCTCCAGAGGAATACTCGTTTTCTGCTCATAGACTCATTAGATTTGAAAACGTTGCAAACTTCGTGCTCCCGCAATGCAATCAGCAACACTTGAAACATCTCCCAGTCACTGAACGACATCTTCAACCACTGGAAAAAGAACATTTGACTTTGAATTTAACCTTTTTCATCCACATTGCAGTAAAGCAGCACCTTTTTCATGATGTTATGCTCCTGGAACAATTCACTGTACTCTGGGAGCACTGAATGGGTGGTTTCTTCAATTCTGTGCAATAACTTGCAGAGTCCTTTAGCGTTGAGCGACGACAACCGCCTTTTCGACATCTTAGGCTATGGGTATCATCCATCGATTCAGTCTCTTAATAATAAACTCTGGTAATGAAGTTGGAACCTGAAATACCACGAAACATTTCAAGGCTGGAATTCAAACAGTTTTCAGCTTACCTGCGTTTAAAAATTTCAATAAAGACCCATAAATTTGTTGCAAATCAACTCCAACTAAAAATAGCTTCAAATGAACTTCTTAACTTGTGTAATTTCTTTGCTACCATGCCCAGAAGAACGAGAAAGTAAACAGTAAAGAATTCTGGTAGTCTCTTGTGCAAGCAGGATCGTTGTTAATCATTTGTTGTACTCTGAAAATAAGTTTAGTAAATCATGAACATAACCTCAATGTGTGCTGTCAAAATATTCAAGTTAAGACATACGTTAAGATAGAGACATAATACCAATTTTAAATAATTAATAGAATCGTAACCAAGTCGTGAATGTTAAATCAGACTTCAGATTCTTACTCCTGAGGACAAAATTAATAAAAAGTGGATTTTCTTGCTTTAATTTTCATCGAAAAACTGCAAACCAAATAAAAGTTTGAAAAATTAATAAAACATTAACGGAGCGTCGGATCGAAAAATCTTTGACGGATTCTTGTTCCTGAGGTCCAAATTGATGGAAAAAGTCGGTTTCAAGGAGATTTTATTTTTTGTCGAAATCGCCAAAAATCCATGATGTTTAGTCTTTGAACTTTTTTTGGCGAAAAACGCTAAAGTTCGCAGATCGGCACGAAACTTTGCACATGGGATAATTTGACATTTCCACATCCATTTTTGGTCTCCGTTCCTCGCTATCTGTAAGATTTTTTGAGAAAATGCAAATTAAAAATTTCAAAATTCAATTTCCCGCGTCAAGCAATCTGTCAACGAAGCATAGAAGCTAGGACATGCGTCAACAAATCTATCCATAAATAATATTAAATAAAATATTAAAAAAGTCGTAAATCTTAAATCAAAGTTTAGATTCGTTTTTCTGAGATTAAAATTAACAAGTTAAGTAGTTTATTGTATTTATTTACACCGAAAAATGAATGCATAATGTGTGTATAATTGGTTGCCTACCTACATTGCAAATTTTAAGTAAACTTATAATTACGTTTTGAATCCGACTTTAGAGTACAGAATCTTGTTTCTGAAGTCTAAATTAATAAAAAAAAATGTTTTAAGAAGGTTTCGATTAAATTTCAAATATCAGTCGCGAAGAAACCTGTTTAGTTTTCAACCAATCACACACAGCCCAAATAAGAACCGGCAAATTTAAAGAAATTTATTAATAACACGAACATTAACATGAATAAATTAATGAGTACAAAGTTTCTACTTAAAAACTACAACAGGACTTAGAAAGACGTTGAAAACCGCCTCGACTACACTCCTTACATTAAATCTCGCTTCTTTCGGTCTTTTGACCGTCGTTAAATTGTTGTTACTACAAGCGAGACAGCCGATTTCGTCTAACCCGACTTGTACCTTGAACCCCCCACCTCGTTGTTGAAAAGTGTCCCCCTTAAAATCCCCGCTTGCACTTTCGTGGTGATTTCGAACGTGTACAAGTTGTACCTCTTGTCGATTTGATCGCGCTGTAAAACGAGCTGCACTCTTCGCGGACTGCTTGCGTGATCGAAGATGGTGCGAAAACTGTTCGAAACCGAGCGGATTTTAATATCGTTTTTCAGTTTTCTGGGTTGATTTCAGGAGGATTAGAACCGAGAAGACGACTTGGATGAAAGCCGTGAATTTCTTGTACCGTGTTTGGGCGGTGAGGACCACGAAGAGGCAGAGAGACTGAAGATGAGGCCGGTGAAAACGAAGAAGGGCTAAGCTTCCGCGGAGTCAACGTCACGTGCATCGGAAGTCGTGGAACTCTCGCTTCACCTGCAACATTTGGAACGTGACAACTTGTCACTAGCATCAGCACCACCAGCAGCTGCGTTTCTGACTTCGCCAAAAAGAAAAAGGCTAGGAACCATACCAACTTCAAGTACAAGATCTTAAGGGCTAGATGTGGGTGGAGAATCGACCTCTGGACGGACCAAAGGGATGTGATCCAAAGCCTTCAGATCAGGATGGGATTAACAATGGGTAAATGTCCGTGGGAATAATCCACCGTGGCCGATGGGTAAAATGATGTATAATAACGCAAGTTTACACCAAAAAACAAGCGAGATATCGATATGAGAAGTTTGGCATTGTTTTTTTAATCATGAATTTTCGCGAAAATTTGTTTCATAAAAATATTATAATCTTCTATAACTAGACATTTAACAATCGTAGATAATATATATTAAAGAGCCACTTTGGGGTGATAAAAAATGACATAATAATTAAGTAGAAGCGAAAATTGCAAACGATTTGAGCACTTGTTTAGAAATGATAAGACAACAACGCTCGAATTCTGTTTTCGTGTTTGACGATCATCGCCTTCAACTTTCTTATTTCGTCGGCGAATTCTGGCAACGTTTTCTCCTAAATCAACAAAATTAGTTTAAGAAAAACCACAAACCTAAACTTGTGTTTGGTTTTGAGTCTTCCCCGATTTCGAAGAGCTTCGACACAGAAATGATCGCTTTCGATTCCATCCTTGAGCGAAATCAACAGACTCTTCAGTCGACAGCGCGCGCGCGCGCGCGCCGCACTGTCACCCAAAGTATCTGGATAGTCCGGTCAGTCCGGAGTTGTTTAGCCTCTAAAACCTCGAGATTTCGCATCCTCTCTTCGGCATCATTCCTATGCCTGAGTTGAGTGTTGATGTAATATCACGCCTTCCACCATCTTCCTTCCTGCAAGAAGTGTAAAAAAGTTTCATCAAGAACATGTTTGTTTATCTCACCTGAAAAACTCTTCTTACTCTGTGCAGTCAATTGCTGTTTCTTCACGGCAAAGCTTTTAATTGCGCCTGCTTCTTGACCAACAGGAAAGACAACAAAGTTGTGTTAAGCTGCAACTAAGAGATTAAGGTGAGACCATGAATGGAGAGAAAAGAAAACAAACAAACCTTCCATCCTTCCTGAACAAACAGATCTCGCGTTTTCAAGAAACCAATAAATGATGTTTCCTTGACTTCACAAAATAGCTCACAAGACACCAGATGACCTTCAGAGCCTTTGTAGTACATATTTTCTTTCTTGACAACTGCATCTCGATGATGCTCTGTTTCCGTTGGTTGAGTTCCTTTGGCTCTTCTCTAGAGGAGAATACTCGTTTTCTGCTCGTAGACTCAACATTGCAAACTTCGTGCTCCCGCAATGCAATAAGGCAACACTTGAAACATCTCCCAGTCACTGAACGACATCTTCAACCACTGGAAAAAGAACATTTGACTTTGAATTTAACCTTTTTCATCCATATTGCAGTAAAGCAGCACCTTTTTCGTGATGGATCAATTCACTGTACTCTGGGAGCACTGAATGGGTGGTTTCTTCAATTCTGTGCAATAACTTGCAGAGTCCTTCAGCGTTGAGCGACGACAACCGCCTTTTCGACATCTTAGGCTATGGGTATCATCCATCGATTCAGTCTCTTTAATAATAAACTCTGGTAATGAAGTTGGAACCTGGAAATACCACGAAACATTTCAAGGCTGGAATTCAAACAGTTTTCAGCTTACCTGCGTTTAAAAATTTCAATAAAGACCCATCAATTTGTTGCAAATCAACTCCAACTCTAAATAGCTTCAAATGAACTTCTTAACTTGTGTAATTTCTTTGCTACCATGCCCAGAAGAACGAGAAAGTAAACAGTAAAGAATTCTGGTAGTTTCTTGTTAAATCATGAACATAACCTCAATGTGTGCTGTCAAAATAGTCAAGTTAAGACATACGTTAAGATAGAGACACAATAATTTTTAATAATTAATAGAATCGTAACCAAGTCGTGAATGTTAAATCAGACTTTAGATTCTTACTCCTGAGGACAAAATTAATAAAAAGAGTATTTTCTTGCTTTAATTTTCATCGAAAAACTGCAAACCAAATAAAAGTTTGAAAAATTAATAAAACATTAACGGAGCGTCTGATCGAAAAATCTTTGACGGATTCTTGTTCCTGAGGTCCAAATTGATGGAAAAAGTCGGTTTCAAAGAGATTTTATTTTTTGTCGAAATCGCCAAAAATCCATTTTAGTCTTTGAACTTTTTTTGGCGAAAAACGCGAAAGTTCGCAGATCGACACGAAACTATGCACATGGCATAATTTGACATTTCCACATCCATTTTTGGTCTCCGTTCCTCGCTATCTGCAAGATTTTTTGAGAAAATGCAAATTAAAAATTTTAAAATTCAATTTCCCGCGTCAAGCAATCTGTCAACGAAGCATAGAAGCTAGGACATGCGTCAACAGTCTTTAGTCCATAAATAATATTAAATAAAATATTAACAAAGTCGTAAATCTTAAATCAAAGTTCAGATTCGTTTTTCTGAGGTTAAAATTAACAAGTTAAGTAGTTTATTGTATTTATTTACACCGAAAAGTGAGAGAAGTTTTTCCATAAAAGCCACCTAGCGGAATAACGCCGAAGTTGATAGTTCACGCCTCCTCTCACCAGAGGGCTAAACTTTTGTTTTTAAAACTTACAATTTTTGAATCAAAACCATTTGCAGGAATAAGGAAGAATGATAAAAAACAATACCCTCAAATTAAACTAAAGGAGTATTAATAAAATAAAAAAACACAAACTCGACACTCTCCCTCCTTCTTGCAAAAAGTGTGAAAAAGTTTCATTAGTTTCATTCATGTTTGTTGGCTTACCTAAAAAAGACGAGGGAAACAATCTGAAATGGACGAAACTATCCATTCTTAATTAATGGTAATTGATTATTGCTCTAATTCCAACTGATCCAAGAGCCAAGAGCCAAGGTTAGTCCTTCGCAAGTGGCGCTTCCTCAAAAATATCTCATTTAACGACTTCTTCAATTCTTGTAGATCATTGTTGTTTTTATATGCTGATGTAACCGCAGCCAGCTTGTCGGACATTTCAGTGCTCATTTCTTTTTCCGACTAAAACAAACCAAATAGTTTTAGGTGTTCATCTTCCTCTGATACTACAAAAGCCATGACATCATAAAGACACTAAATTTAAATCCCAAATTTGCAATCTGCGTAAAATTCTGCGTTCACTGATGTATAATAACTCGAGTTTACTTTAAAAAATAAGCGAGATATCGATATGAGAAGTTTGGCCATAGTTTTAGTCATGAATTTTTGCGAAAATTTGCAAATTTCGACTTTTGGAAAATCTAAAAACGATTTCTTATGTAAAAAATCGCGAGAAAAACGATGCCGCAAACCGCATTCCAATATCTGAAATAGTTTTCGAGATATCGAGCATGAATTGTTTGGAACCTTCAAAAATTTGGCCATCTGGCGACAACCCAAAAATTCAAACGGCCATAACTCAGTTATTTGTTGTCGGATCTGAATTTAAATTCCAGATTTGGATTCAGCGTGAGATTCTGCGTAAAATGAGTCAAAATTTATTGAGTTTACCTACGAAATAAAGAAAGCATTGACCAAAAACTGTTTGGAAGTGGTCATTTTGGGGTGATTTTCAATCACTATTTTTAATGTAAAAACGACGTTTAATACCTTTGTATTATATATCATTCGAAAGAGGAGCTCGAAATCTATCTACTGGCTCAATTTGAGATCGATCAAACAAACGGTTTAGGAGTTATGGCCAAAAATAAAAAAAAAATAAAAATTTTCATCGTTTGAGTCGCAATTTTTTTTCGCGAAAAATCGACCATCAAATTTTGGGCTTTTAAGCACTTTTTCTAACGTAAAATGAGCCGAGAAAAACGATGGCGCAAACCGCATCTCAATATCTCTAATAGTTTCCGAGATATTTAACTTTGAAAATTGGGAAAAATGAGAAAAAATGAAAATCAACTATCCGAAACTTTGATCGGCCATAACTCAGTTATTTGTTGTCGGATGTGAATTTAAATCCCAGATTTGGAATCTGCGTAAAATTCTGCGTTCACTGATGTATAATAACTCGAGTTTACTCTAAAAAATAAGCGAGATATCGATATGAGAAGTTTGGCCATAGTTTTAGTCATGAATTTTTGCGAAAATTTGCAAATTTCGACTTTTGGAAAATCTAAAAACGATTTCTTATGTAAAAAATCGCGAGAAAAACGATGCCGCAAACCGCATTCCAATATCTGAAATAGTTTTCGAGATATCGAGCATGAATTGTTTGGAACCTTCAAAAATTTGGCCATCTGGCGACAACCCAAAAATTCAAACGGCCATAACTCAGTTATTTGTTGTCGGATCTGAATTTAAATTCCAGATTTGGATTCAGCGTGAGATTCTGCGTAAAATGAGTCAAAATTTATTGAGTTTACCCAAGAAATAAAGAAAGCATTGACCAAAAACTGTTTGGAAGTGGTCATTTTGGGGTGATTTTCAATCACTATTTTTAATGTAAAAACGACGTTTAATACCTTTGTATTATATATCATTCGAAAGAGGAGCTCGAAATCTATCTACTGGCTCAATTTGAGATCGATCAAACAAACGGTTTAGGAGTTATGGCCAAAAATAAAAAAAAATAAAAATTTTCATCGTTTGAGTCGCAATTTTTTTTCGCGAAAAATCGACCATCCAATTTTGGGCTTTTAAGCACTTTTTCTAACGTAAAATGAGCCGAGAAAAACGATGGCGCAAACCGCATCTCAATATCTCTAATAGTTTCCGAGATATTTAACTTTGAAAATTGGGAAAAATGAGAAAAAATGAAAATCAACTATCCGAAACTTTGATCGGCCATAACTCGGTTATTTGTTGTCGGATCTGAATTTAAATCCCAGATTTGGAATCTGCGTAAAATTCTGCGTTCACTGATGTATAATAACTCGAGTTTACTCTAAAAAATAAGCGAGATATCGATATGAGAAGTTTGGCCATAGTTTTAGTCATGAATTTTTGCAAAAATTTGCAAATTTCGACTTTTGGAAAATCTAAAAACGATTTCTTATGTAAAAAATCGCGAGAAAAACGATGCCGCAAACCGCATTCCAATATCTGAAATAGTTTTCGAGATATCGAGCATGAATTGTTTGGAACCTTCAAAAATTTGGCCATCTGGCGACAACCCAAAAATTCAAACGGCCATAACTCAGTTATTTGTTGTCGGATCTGAATTTAAATTCCAGATTTGGATTCAGCGTGAGATTCTGCGTAAAATGAGTCAAAATTTATTGAGTTTACCTACGAAATAAAGAAAGCATTGACCAAAAACTGTTTGGAAGTGGTCATTTTGGGGTGATTTTCAATCACTATTTTTAATGTAAAAACGACGTTTAATTTCGACTTTTGGAAAATCTAAAAACGATTTCTTATGTAAAAAATCGCGAGAAAAACGATGCCGCAAACCGCATTCCAAAATTACGAATTTCACTGCACGTGACCATCAAATGCACTCGTCTAAAGTTGGTAGCAGCCCCTAGGGATGTTTATTGGTAACAGTTAACGTCTAGCGCAAGTTTGCCAAAAACCATAAATGGAGAGAAAAGAAAACAAACCTTCCATCCTTCCTCAAACAAGCAGCGATGCATCCAGAATTCCAGATCTCGCGTTTTCAAAAAACCAATAAAAATTCTCTATAAACTTCCATTCCTTGATGTTTCTTTGACTTCACAAAATAGCTGACAAGACACCAGATGACCTTCAGAGCCTTTGTAGTATTTTCTTTCTTGACAACTGCATCTCGATGATACTTTGTTTCCGTTGGTTGAGTTCCTTTGAGCCTTCTCTGGAGAAACACTCGTTTTTTGCTCGTAGACTCATCAGGTTTGAAAACGTTGCAAACTTCGTGCTCCCGCAATGAAATCAGCAACACTCTGAACATTTCCCAGTCACTGAACGACATCTTCAACCACTGGAAAAAGAACATTTGACTTTGACTTAAAACATGTTTAAATTTAACCTTTTTCATCCACATTGCAGTAAAGCAGCACCTTTTTCATGATGTTATGCTCCTTGATCAATTCACTGTTCTCTGGGAGCACTGAATGGGTGGTTTCTTCAATTCTGTGCAATAACTTGCAGAGTCCTTTAGCGTTGAGCGACGACAACCGCCTTTTCGACATCTTAGGCTATGGGTATCATCCATCGATTCAGTCTCTTAATAATAAACTCTGGTAATGAAGTTGGAACCTGAAATACCACGAAACATTTCAAGGCTGGAATTCAAACAGTTTTCAGCTTACCTGCGTTTAAAAATTTCAAAAAGACCCATCAATTTGTTGCAAATCAACTCCAACTCTAAATAGCTTCAAATGAACTTCTTAACTTGTGTAATTTCTTTGCTACCATGCCCAGAAGAACGAGAAAGTAAACAGTAAAGAATTCTGGTAGTCTCTTGTGCAAGCAGGATCGTTGTTAATCATTTGTTGTACTCTGAAAATAAGTTTAGTAAATCATGAACATAACCTCAATGTGTGCTGTCAAAATATTCAAGTTAAGACATACGTTAAGATAGAGACACAATACCATTTTTAAATAATTAATAGAATCGTAACCAAGTCGTGAATGTTAAATCAGACTTCAGATTCTTACTCCTGAGGACAAAATTAATAAAAAGAGTATTTTCTTGCTTTAATTTTCATCGAAAAACTGCAAACCAAATAAAAGTTTCAAAAATTAATAAAAAATTAACGGAGCGTCGGATCGAAAAATCTTTGACGGATTCTTGTTCCTGAGGTCCAAATTGATGGAAAAAGTCGGTTTCAAAGAGATTTTATTTTTTGTCAAAATCGCCGAAATCCATGGATTAACCCCTTTGAACTTTTTTTGGCGAAAAACACGAAAGTTTTCAGATCGACACGAAACTTTGCACATGGCATAATTTGACATTTCTACATCCATTTCTGGTCTCCGTTCCTCGCTATCTGTGAGATTTTTTGAGAAAATGCAAATTAAAAATTTTAAAATTCAATTTCCCGCGTCAAGCAATCTGTCAACGAAGCATAGAAGCTAGGACATGCGTCAACAGTCTTTAGTCCATAAATAATATTAAATAAAATATTAACAAAGTCGTAAATCTTAAATCAAAGTTTTGATTCGTTTTTCTGAGGTTAAAATTAACAAGTTAAGTAGTTTATTGTATTTATTTACACCGAAAAATGAATGCATAATGTGTGTATAATTGGTTGCCTATCTACATTGCAAATTTTAAGTAAACTTATAATTACGTTTTGAATCCGACTTTAGAGTACAGAATCTTGTTCCTGAAGTCTAAATTAATAAAAAAAAATGTTTTAAGAAGGTTTCGATTAAATTTCAAATATCAGTCGCGAAGAAACCTGTTTAGTTTTCAACCAATCACACACAGCCCAAATAAGAACCGGCAAATTTAAAGAAATTTATTAATAACACGAACATTAACATGAATAAATTAATGAGTACAAAGTTTCTACTTAAAAACTACAACAGGACTTAGAAAGACGTTGAAAACCGCCTCGACTACACTCCTTACATTAAATCTCGCTTCTTTCGGTCTTTTGACCGTCGTTAAATTGTTGTTTCTACAAGCGAGACAGCCGATTTCGTCTAACCCGACTTGTACCTTGAACCCCCCACCTCGTTGTTGAAAAGTGTCCCCCCTTAAAATCCCCGCTTGCACTTTCGTGGTGATTTCGAACGTGTACAAGTTGTACCTCTTGTCGATTTGATCGCGCTGTAAAACGAGCTGCACTCTTCGCGGACTGCTTGCGTGATCGAAGATGGTGCGAAAACTGTTCGAAACCGAGCGGATTTTAATATCGTTTTTCAGTTTTCTGGGTTGATTTCAGGAGGATTAGAACCGAGAAGACGACTTGGATGAAAGCCGTGAATTTCTTGTACCGTGTTTGGGCGGTGAGGACCACGAAGAGGCAGAGAGACTGAAGATGAGGCCGGTGAAAACGAAGAAGGGCTAAGCTTCCGCGGAGTCAACGTCACGTGCATCGGAAGTCGTGGAACTCTCGCTTCACCTGCAACATTTGGAACGTGACAACTTGTCACTAGCATCAGCACCACCAGCAGCTGCGTTTCTGACTTCGCCAAAAAGAAAAAGGCTAGGAACCATACCAACTTCAAGTACAAGATCTTAAGGGCTAGATGTGGGTGGAGAATCGACCTCTGGACGGACCAAAGGGATGTGATCCAAAGCCTTCAGATCAGGATGGGATTAACAATGGGTAAATGTCCGTGGGAATAATCCACCGTGGCCGATGGGTAAAATGATGTATAATAACGCAAGTTTACACCAAAAAACAAGCGAGATATCGATATGAGAAGTTTGGCATTGTTTTTTTAATCATGAATTTTCGCGAAAATTTGTTTCATAAAAATATTATAATCTTCTATAACTAGACATTTAACAATCGTAGATAATATATATTAAAGAGCCACTTTGGGGTGATAAAAAATGACATAATAATTAAGTAGAAGCGAAAATTGCAAACGATTTGAGCACTTGTTTAGAAATGATAAGACAACAACGCTCGAATTCTGTTTTCGTGTTTGACGATCATCGCCTTCAACTTTCTTATTTCGTCGGCGAATTCTGGCAACGTTTTCTCCTAAATCAACAAAATTAGTTTAAGAAAAACCACAAACCTAAACTTGTGTTTGGTTTTGAGTCTTCCCCGATTTCGAAGAGCTTCGACACAGAAATGATCGCTTTCGATTCCATCCTTGAGCGAAATCAACAGACTCTTCAGTCGACAGCGCGCGCGCGCGCGCGCCGCACTGTCACCCAAAGTATCTGGATAGTCCGGTCAGTCCGGAGTTGTTTAGCCTCTAAAACCTCGAGATTTCGCATCCTCTCTTCGGCATCATTCCTATGCCTGAGTTGAGTGTTGATGTAATATCACGCCTTCCACCATCTTCCTTCCTGCAAGAAGTGTAAAAAAGTTTCATCAAGAACATGTTTGTTTATCTCACCTGAAAAACTCTTCTTACTCTGTGCAGTCAATTGCTGTTTCTTCACGGCAAAGCTTTTAATTGCGCCTGCTTCTTGACCAACAGGAAAGACAACAAAGTTGTGTTAAGCTGCAACTAAGAGATTAAGGTGAGACCATGAATGGAGAGAAAAGAAAACAAACAAACCTTCCATCCTTCCTGAACAAACAGATCTCGCGTTTTCAAGAAACCAATAAATGATGTTTCCTTGACTTCACAAAATAGCTCACAAGACACCAGATGACCTTCAGAGCCTTTGTAGTACATATTTTCTTTCTTGACAACTGCATCTCGATGATGCTCTGTTTCCGTTGGTTGAGTTCCTTTGGCTCTTCTCTAGAGGAGAATACTCGTTTTCTGCTCGTAGACTCAACATTGCAAACTTCGTGCTCCCGCAATGCAATAAGGCAACACTTGAAACATCTCCCAGTCACTGAACGACATCTTCAACCACTGGAAAAAGAACATTTGACTTTGAATTTAACCTTTTTCATCCATATTGCAGTAAAGCAGCACCTTTTTCGTGATGGATCAATTCACTGTACTCTGGGAGCACTGAATGGGTGGTTTCTTCAATTCTGTGCAATAACTTGCAGAGTCCTTCAGCGTTGAGCGACGACAACCGCCTTTTCGACATCTTAGGCTATGGGTATCATCCATCGATTCAGTCTCTTTAATAATAAACTCTGGTAATGAAGTTGGAACCTGGAAATACCACGAAACATTTCAAGGCTGGAATTCAAACAGTTTTCAGCTTACCTGCGTTTAAAAATTTCAATAAAGACCCATCAATTTGTTGCAAATCAACTCCAACTCTAAATAGCTTCAAATGAACTTCTTAATTTGTGTAATTTCTTTGCTACCATGCCCAGAAGAACGAGAAAGTAAACAGTAAAGAATTCTGGTAGTTTCTTGTTAAATCATGAACATAACCTCAATGTGTGCTGTCAAAATAGTCAAGTTAAGACATACGTTAAGATAGAGACACAATAATTTTTAATAATTAATAGAATCGTAACCAAGTCGTGAATGTTAAATCAGACTTTAGATTCTTACTCCTGAGGACAAAATTAATAAAAAGAGTATTTTCTTGCTTTAATTTTCATCGAAAAACTGCAAACCAAATAAAAGTTTGAAAAATTAATAAAACATTAACGGAGCGTCTGATCGAAAAATCTTTGACGGATTCTTGTTCCTGAGGTCCAAATTGATGGAAAAAGTCGGTTTCAAAGAGATTTTATTTTTTGTCGAAATCGCCAAAAATCCATTTTAGTCTTTGAACTTTTTTTGGCGAAAAACGCGAAAGTTCGCAGATCGACACGAAACTATGCACATGGCATAATTTGACATTTCCACATCCATTTTTGGTCTCCGTTCCTCGCTATCTGCAAGATTTTTTGAGAAAATGCAAATTAAAAATTTTAAAATTCAATTTCCCGCGTCAAGCAATCTGTCAACGAAGCATAGAAGCTAGGACATGCGTCAACAGTCTTTAGTCCATAAATAATATTAAATAAAATATTAACAAAGTCGTAAATCTTAAATCAAAGTTCAGATTCGTTTTTCTGAGGTTAAAATTAACAAGTTAAGTAGTTTATTGTATTTATTTACACCGAAAAGTGAGAGAAGTTTTTCCATAAAAGCCACCTAGCGGAATAACGCCGAAGTTGATAGTTCACGCCTCCTCTCACCAGAGGGCTAAACTTTTGTTTTTAAAACTTACAATTTTTGAATCAAAACCATTTGCAGGAATAAGGAAGAATGATAAAAAACAATACCCTCAAATTAAACTAAAGGAGTATTAATAAAATAAAAAAACACAAACTCGACACTCTCCCTCCTTCTTGCAAAAAGTGTGAAAAAGTTTCATTAGTTTCATTCATGTTTGTTGGCTTACCTAAAAAAGACGAGGGAAACAATCTGAAATGGACGAAACTATCCATTCTTAATTAATGGTAATTGATTATTGCTCTAATTCCAACTGATCCAAGAGCCAAGAGCCAAGGTTAGTCCTTCGCAAGTGGCGCTTCCTCAAAAATATCTCATTTAACGACTTCTTCAATTCTTGTAGATCATTGTTGTTTTTATATGCTGATGTAACCGCAGCCAGCTTGTCGGACATTTCAGTGCTCATTTCTTTTTCCGACTAAAACAAACCAAATAGTTTTAGGTGTTCATCTTCCTCTGATACTACAAAAGCCATGACATCATAAAGACACTAAATTTAAATCCCAAATTTGCAATCTGCGTAAAATTCTGCGTTCACTGATGTATAATAACTCGAGTTTACTTTAAAAAATAAGCGAGATATCGATATGAGAAGTTTGGCCATAGTTTTAGTCATGAATTTTTGCGAAAATTTGCAAATTTCGACTTTTGGAAAATCTAAAAACGATTTCTTATGTAAAAAATCGCGAGAAAAACGATGCCGCAAACCGCATTCCAATATCTGAAATAGTTTTCGAGATATCGAGCATGAATTGTTTGGAACCTTCAAAAATTTGGCCATCTGGCGACAACCGAAAAATTCAAACGGCCATAACTCAGTTATTTGTTGTCGGATCTGAATTTAAATTCCAGATTTGGATTCAGCGTGAGATTCTGCGTAAAATGAGTCAAAATTTATTGAGTTTACCTACGAAATAAAGAAAGCATTGACCAAAAACTGTTTGGAAGTGGTCATTTTGGGGTGATTTTCAATCAATGTTTTCAAAATGAAAATGACGTTTAATAGCATTGAATTATATATCAGTCGAAAGAGGAGCTCAAAATCTATCCACTGGCCCAATTTGAGATCGATCAAACAAACGGTTTACGAGTTATGGTCAAAAATAAAAAAAAATAAAAATTTTCATCGTTTGAGTCGCAATTTTTTTTCGCGAAAAATCGACTATCGAATTTTGGGCTTTTAAGCACTTTTTCTAACGTAAAATGAGCCGAGAAAAACGATGGCGCAAACCGCATCTCAATATCTCTAATAGTTTCCGAGATATTTAACTTTGAAAATTGGGAAAAATGAGAAAAAATGAAAATCAACTATCCGAAACTTTGATCGGCCATAACTCGGTTATTTGTTGTCGGATCTGAATTTAAATCCCAGATTTGGAATCTGCGTAAAATTCTGCGTTCACTGATGTATAATAACTCGAGTTTACTCTAAAAAATAAGCGAGATATCGATATGAGAAGTTTGGCCATAGTTTTAGTCATGAATTTTTGCGAAAATTTGCAAATTTCGACTTTTGGAAAATCTAAAAACGATTTCTTATGTAAAAAATCGCGAGAAAAACGATGCCGCAAACCGCATTCCAATATCTGAAATAGTTTTCGAGATATCGAGCATGAATTGTTTGGAACCTTCAAAAATTTGGCCATCTGGCGACAACCCAAAAATTCAAACGGCCATAACTCAGTTATTTGTTGTCGGATCTGAATTTAAATTCCAGATTTGGATTCAGCGTGAGATTCTGCGTAAAATGAGTCAAAATTTATTGAGTTTACCCAAGAAATAAAGAAAGCATTGACCAAAAACTGTTTGGAAGTGGTCATTTTGGGGTGATTTTCAATCACTATTTTTAATGTAAAAACGACGTTTAATACCTTTGTATTATATATCATTCGAAAGAGGAGCTCGAAATCTATCTACTGGCTCAATTTGAGATCGATCAAACAAACGGTTTAGGAGTTATGGCCAAAAATAAAAAAAAATAAAAATTTTCATCGTTTGAGTCGCAATTTTTTTTCGCGAAAAATCGACCATCCAATTTTGGGCTTTTAAGCACTTTTTCTAACGTAAAATGAGCCGAGAAAAACGATGGCGCAAACCGCATCTCAATATCTCTAATAGTTTCCGAGATATTTAACTTTGAAAATTGGGAAAAATGAGAAAAAATGAAAATCAACTATCCGAAACTTTGATCGGCCATAACTCGGTTATTTGTTGTCGGATCTGAATTTAAATCCCAGATTTGGAATCTGCGTAAAATTCTGCGTTCACTGATGTATAATAACTCGAGTTTACTCTAAAAAATAAGCGAGATATCGATATGAGAAGTTTGGCCATAGTTTTAGTCATGAATTTTTGCAAAAATTTGCAAATTTCGACTTTTGGAAAATCTAAAAACGATTTCTTATGTAAAAAATCGCGAGAAAAACGATGCCGCAAACCGCATTCCAAAATCTGAAATAGTTTTCGAGATATCGAGCATGAATTGTTTGGAACCTTCAAAAATTTGGCCATCTGGCGACAACCCAAAAATTCAAACGGCCATAACTCAGTTATTTGTTGTCGGATCTGAATTTAAATTCCAGATTTGGATTCAGCGTGAGATTCTGCGTAAAATGAGTCAAAATTTATTGAGTTTACCTACGAAATAAAGAAAGCATTGACCAAAAACTGTTTGGAAGTGGTCATTTTGGGGTGATTTTCAATCACTATTTTTAATGTAAAAACGACGTTTAATTTCGACTTTTGGAAAATCTAAAAACGATTTCTTATGTAAAAAATCGCGAGAAAAACGATGCCGCAAACCGCATTCCAAAATTACGAATTTCACTGCACGTGACCATCAAATGCACTCGTCTAAAGTTGGTAGCAGCCCCTAGGGATGTTTATTGGTAACAGTTAACGTCTAGCGCAAGTTTGCCAAAAACCATAAATGGAGAGAAAAGAAAACAAACCTTCCATCCTTCCTCAAACAAGCAGCGATGCATCCAGAATTCCAGATCTCGCGTTTTCAAAAAACCAATAAAAATTCTCTATAAACTTCCATTCCTTGATGTTTCTTTGACTTCACAAAATAGCTGACAAGACACCAGATGACCTTCAGAGCCTTTGTAGTATTTTCTTTCTTGACAACTGCATCTCGATGATACTTTGTTTCCGTTGGTTGAGTTCCTTTGAGCCTTCTCTGGAGAAACACTCGTTTTTTGCTCGTAGACTCATCAGGTTTGAAAACGTTGCAAACTTCGTGCTCCCGCAATGAAATCAGCAACACTCTGAACATTTCCCAGTCACTGAACGACATCTTCAACCACTGGAAAAAGAACATTTGACTTTGACTTAAAACATGTTTAAATTTAACCTTTTTCATCCACATTGCAGTAAAGCAGCACCTTTTTCATGATGTTATGCTCCTTGATCAATTCACTGTTCTCTGGGAGCACTGAATGGGTGGTTTCTTCAATTCTGTGCAATAACTTGCAGAGTCCTTTAGCGTTGAGCGACGACAACCGCCTTTTCGACATCTTAGGCTATGGGTATCATCCATCGATTCAGTCTCTTAATAATAAACTCTGGTAATGAAGTTGGAACCTGAAATACCACGAAACATTTCAAGGCTGGAATTCAAACAGTTTTCAGCTTACCTGCGTTTAAAAATTTCAAAAAGACCCATCAATTTGTTGCAAATCAACTCCAACTCTAAATAGCTTCAAATGAACTTCTTAACTTGTGTAATTTCTTTGCTACCATGCCCAGAAGAACGAGAAAGTAAACAGTAAAGAATTCTGGTAGTCTCTTGTGCAAGCAGGATCGTTGTTAATCATTTGTTGTACTCTGAAAATAAGTTTAGTAAATCATGAACATAACCTCAATGTGTGCTGTCAAAATATTCAAGTTAAGACATACGTTAAGATAGAGACACAATACCATTTTTAAATAATTAATAGAATCGTAACCAAGTCGTGAATGTTAAATCAGACTTCAGATTCTTACTCCTGAGGACAAAATTAATAAAAAGAGTATTTTCTTGCTTTAATTTTCATCGAAAAACTGCAAACCAAATAAAAGTTTCAAAAATTAATAAAAAATTAACGGAGCGTCGGATCGAAAAATCTTTGACGGATTCTTGTTCCTGAGGTCCAAATTGATGGAAAAAGTCGGTTTCAAAGAGATTTTATTTTTTGTCAAAATCGCCAAAATCCATGGATTAACCCCTTTGAACTTTTTTTGGCGAAAAACACGAAAGTTTTCAGATCGACACGAAACTTTGCACATGGCATAATTTGACATTTCTACATCCATTTCTGGTCTCCGTTCCTCGCTATCTGTGAGATTTTTTGAGAAAATGCAAATTAAAAATTTTAAAATTCAATTTCCCGCGTCAAGCAATCTGTCAACGAAGCATAGAAGCTAGGACATGCGTCAACAGTCTTTTGTCCATAAATAATATTAAATAAAATATTAACAAAGTCGTAAATCTTAAATCAAAGTTTTGATTCGTTTTTCTGAGGTTAAAATTAACAAGTTAAGTAGTTTATTGTATTTATTTACACCGAAAAATGAATGCATAATGTGTGTATAATTGGTTGCCTATCTACATTGCAAATTTTAAGTAAACTTATAATTACGTTTTGAATCCGACTTTAGAGTACAGAATCTTGTTCCTGAAGTCTAAATTAATAAAAAAAAATGTTTTAAGAAGGTTTCGATTAAATTTCAAATATCAGTCGCGAAGAAACCTGTTTAGTTTTCAACCAATCACACACAGCCCAAATAAGAACCGGCAAATTTAAAGAAATTTATTAATAACACGAACATTAACATGAATAAATTAATGAGTACAAAGTTTCTACTTAAAAACTACAACAGGACTTAGAAAGACGTTGAAAACCGCCTCGACTACACTCCTTACATTAAATCTCGCTTCTTTCGGTCTTTTGACCGTCGTTAAATTGTTGTTACTACAAGCGAGACAGCCGATTTCGTCTAACCCGACTTGTACCTTGAACCCCCCACCTCGTTGTTGAAAAGTGTCCCCCCTTAAAATCCCCGCTTGCACTTTCGTGGTGATTTCGAACGTGTACAAGTTGTACCTCTTGTCGATTTGATCGCGCTGTAAAACGAGCTGCACTCTTCGCGGACTGCTTGCGTGATCGAAGATGGTGCGAAAACTGTTCGAAACCGAGCGGATTTTAATATCGTTTTTCAGTTTTCTGGGTTGATTTCAGGAGGATTAGAACCGAGAAGACGACTTGGATGAAAGCCGTGAATTTCTTGTACCGTGTTTGGGCGGTGAGGACCACGAAGAGGCAGAGAGACTGAAGATGAGGCCGGTGAAAACGAAGAAGGGCTAAGCTTCCGCGGAGTCAACGTCACGTGCATCGGAAGTCGTGGAACTCTCGCTTCACCTGCAACATTTGGAACGTGACAACTTGTCACTAGCATCAGCACCACCAGCAGCTGCGTTTCTGACTTCGCCAAAAAGAAAAAGGCTAGGAACCATACCAACTTCAAGTACAAGATCTTAAGGGCTAGATGTGGGTGGAGAATCGACCTCTGGACGGACCAAAGGGATGTGATCCAAAGCCTTCAGATCAGGATGGGATTAACAATGGGTAAATGTCCGTGGGAATAATCCACCGTGGCCGATGGGTAAAATGATGTATAATAACGCAAGTTTACACCAAAAAACAAGCGAGATATCGATATGAGAAGTTTGGCATTGTTTTTTTAATCATGAATTTTCGCGAAAATTTGTTTCATAAAAATATTATAATCTTCTATAACTAGACATTTAACAATCGTAGATAATATATATTAAAGAGCCACTTTGGGGTGATAAAAAATGACATAATAATTAAGTAGAAGCGAAAATTGCAAACGATTTGAGCACTTGTTTAGAAATGATAAGACAACAACGCTCGAATTCTGTTTTCGTGTTTGACGATCATCGCCTTCAACTTTCTTATTTCGTCGGCGAATTCTGGCAACGTTTTCTCCTAAATCAACAAAATTAGTTTAAGAAAAACCACAAACCTAAACTTGTGTTTGGTTTTGAGTCTTCCCCGATTTCGAAGAGCTTCGACACAGAAATGATCGCTTTCGATTCCATCCTTGAGCGAAATCAACAGACTCTTCAGTCGACAGCGCGCGCGCGCGCGCGCCGCACTGTCACCCAAAGTATCTGGATAGTCCGGTCAGTCCGGAGTTGTTTAGCCTCTAAAACCTCGAGATTTCGCATCCTCTCTTCGGCATCATTCCTATGCCTGAGTTGAGTGTTGATGTAATATCACGCCTTCCACCATCTTCCTTCCTGCAAGAAGTGTAAAAAAGTTTCATCAAGAACATGTTTGTTTATCTCACCTGAAAAACTCTTCTTACTCTGTGCAGTCAATTGCTGTTTCTTCACGGCAAAGCTTTTAATTGCGCCTGCTTCTTGACCAACAGGAAAGACAACAAAGTTGTGTTAAGCTGCAACTAAGAGATTAAGGTGAGACCATGAATGGAGAGAAAAGAAAACAAACAAACCTTCCATCCTTCCTGAACAAACAGATCTCGCGTTTTCAAGAAACCAATAAATGATGTTTCCTTGACTTCACAAAATAGCTCACAAGACACCAGATGACCTTCAGAGCCTTTGTAGTACATATTTTCTTTCTTGACAACTGCATCTCGATGATGCTCTGTTTCCGTTGGTTGAGTTCCTTTGGCTCTTCTCTAGAGGAGAATACTCGTTTTCTGCTCGTAGACTCAACATTGCAAACTTCGTGCTCCCGCAATGCAATAAGGCAACACTTGAAACATCTCCCAGTCACTGAACGACATCTTCAACCACTGGAAAAAGAACATTTGACTTTGAATTTAACCTTTTTCATCCATATTGCAGTAAAGCAGCACCTTTTTCGTGATGGATCAATTCACTGTACTCTGGGAGCACTGAATGGGTGGTTTCTTCAATTCTGTGCAATAACTTGCAGAGTCCTTCAGCGTTGAGCGACGACAACCGCCTTTTCGACATCTTAGGCTATGGGTATCATCCATCGATTCAGTCTCTTTAATAATAAACTCTGGTAATGAAGTTGGAACCTGGAAATACCACGAAACATTTCAAGGCTGGAATTCAAACAGTTTTCAGCTTACCTGCGTTTAAAAATTTCAATAAAGACCCATCAATTTGTTGCAAATCAACTCCAACTCTAAATAGCTTCAAATGAACTTCTTAACTTGTGTAATTTCTTTGCTACCATGCCCAGAAGAACGAGAAAGTAAACAGTAAAGAATTCTGGTAGTTTCTTGTTAAATCATGAACATAACCTCAATGTGTGCTGTCAAAATAGTCAAGTTAAGACATACGTTAAGATAGAGACACAATAATTTTTAATAATTAATAGAATCGTAACCAAGTCGTGAATGTTAAATCAGACTCCAGATTCTGACTCCTGAGGACAAAATTAATAAAAAGAGTATTTTCTTGCTTTAATTTTCATCGAAAAACTGTAAACCAAATAAAAGTTTGAAAAATTAATAAAACATTAACGGAGCGTCGGATCGAAAAATCTTCGACGGATTCTTGTTCCTGAGGTCCAAATTGATGGAAAAAGTCGGTTTCAAAGAGATTTTATTTTTTGTCGAAATCGCCAAAAATCATGAATTAACCCCTTACAACTTTTTTTGGCGAAAAACACGAAAGTTCCCAGATCGATACGAAACTTTGCACATGGCATAATTTCAGATTTCTGCATCCATTTCTGATCTCCGTTCCTCGCTATCTGTGAGATTTTTTGAGAAAATGCAAATTAAAAATTTCTAAATTTAATTTCCCGCGTCAAGCAATCTGTCAACGAAGCATAGAAGCTAGGACATGCGTCAACAGTCTTTAGTCCATAAATAATATTAAATAAAATATTAACAAAGTCGTAAATCTTAAATCAAAGTTCAGATTCGTTTTTCTGAGGTTAAAATTAACAAGTTAAGTAGTTTATTGTATTTATTTACACCGAAAAGTGAGAGAAGTTTTTCCATAAAAGCCACCTAGCGAAATAACGCCGAAGTTAATAGTTCACGCCTCCTCTCACCAGAGGGCTAAACTGTTGTTTTTAAAACTTACAATTTTTGAATCAAAACCATTTGCAGGAATAAGGAAGAATGATAAAAAACAATACCCTCAAATTAAACTAAAGGAGTATTAATAAAATAAAAAAACACAAACTCGACACTCTCCCTCCTTCTTGCAAAAAGTGTGAAAAAGTTTCATTAGGAACATGTTTGTTGGCTTACCTAAAAAAGACGAGGGAAACAATCTGAAATGGACGAAACTATCCATTCTTAATTAATGGTAATTGATTATTGCTCTAATTCCAACTGATCCAAGAGCCAAGAGCCAAGGTTAGTCCTTCGCAAGTGGCGCTTCCTCAAAAATATCTCATTTAACGACTTCTTCAATTCTTGTAGATCATTGTTGTTTTTATATGCTGATGTAACCGCAGCCAGCTTGTCGGACATTTCAGTGCTCATTTCTTTTTCCGACTAAAACAAACCAAATAGTTTTAGGTGTTAATCTTCCTCTGATACTACAAAAGCCATGACATCATAAAGACACTAAATTTAAATCCCAAATTTTCAATCTGCGTAAAATTCTGCGTTCACTGATGTATAATAACTCAAGTTTACTCTAAAAAATAAGCGAGATATCGATATGAGAAGTTTGGCCATAGTTTTAGTCATGAATTTTTGCGAAAATTTGCAAATTTCGACTTTTGGAAAATCTAAAAACGATTTCTTATGTAAAAAATCGCGAGAAAAACGATGCCGCAAACCGCATTCCAATATCTGAAATAGTTTTCGAGATATCGAGCATGAATTGTTTGGAACCTTCAAAAATTTGGCCATCTGGCGACAACCCAAAAATTCAAACGGCCATAACTCAGTTATTTGTTGTCGGATCTGAATTTAAATTCCAGATTTGGATTCAGCGTGAGATTCTGCGTAAAATGAGTCAAAATTTATTGAGTTTACCTACGAAATAAAGAAAGCATTGACCAAAAACTGTTTGGAAGTGGTCATTTTGGGGTGATTTTCAATCACTATTTTTAATGTAAAAACGACGTTTAATACCTTTGTATTATATATCATTCGAAAGAGGAGCTCGAAATCTATCTACTGGCTCAATTTGAGATCGATCAAACAAACGGTTTAGGAGTTATGCCCAAAAATAAAAAAAAATAAAAATTTTCATCGTTTGAGTCGCAATTTTTTTTCGCGAAAAATCGACTATCGAATTTTGGGCTTTTAAGCACTTTTTCTAACGTAAAATGAGCCGAGAAAAACGATGGCGCAAACCGCAACTTAATATCTCTAATAGTTTCCGAGATATTTAACTTTGAAAATTGGGAAAAATGAGAAAAAATGAAAATCAACTACCCGAAACTTTGATCGGCCATAACTCAGTTATTTGTTGTCGGATCTGAATTTAAATCCCAGATTTGAAATCTGCGTAAAATTCTGCGTTTACTGATGTATAATAACTCAAGTTTACTCTAAAAAATGAGCGAGATATCAATTTCAGAAGTTTGGCCATAGTTTTAGTCATGAATTTTTGCAAAAATTTGCAAATTTCGACTCAAACGACTCAAATCAAAGAACTGTTTCTTATGTAAAAAATCGCGAGAAAAACGATGGCGCAAACCACATCTCAATATCTGAAATAGTTTCCGAGATATCGAGCACGAATTGTTTTGGTTGGACCTTAAAAAATTTGGCCCTCTGGCGACAACCCAAAAATTCAAACGGCCATAGCTCAGTTATTTGTTGATGAAAATTCAAAAATTCTTATAAATTTGTCTCAAGTACTTAATACACGACTCAAAAGTAGTAACTTCCGTGTAAAGTTGGTAGCAGCCGCTAGACAGGTTTATCGGTAACAGTCTTGCGGCGTCTTGCGCAAGTTTGCCAAAATTCTTATTTAAATCAAAACCCTTCTTTCAGCAATACCAACTTCTAACGAACTTGCACAAATTCTTTCGTACATTTCCCAGGAAAATGAGAAAGTCGAGAGTGAAGAATTTAGTTGATTTCTTATCCAAGCAGCATCGTTGTTAATCATTTGTTCGAGAACGGCGCTCTAGGATTGATTTCACACAAATACTCGTTCGAATACACTTTGAGTACGTCACAAATTATCACAGGATTAACACCTTCCGCCATATTCTCCAGACTATTTTTCATCCAAAGGCAAGGTTCCTAAATTAAGCAGGTTTGCTCGTTACTAAGGCTGAAACTCCACCCTCTTTTGGTTGCTACTGACGTGTGACCATAAATGACGTCACAAGAAAGTTCTGTCAATTGGTTTGGGGTGTAAAAACATTGTTGATCGCCAATGTTGTTTAACAAAGTTCTTGTAGCAGCATCACAGAGTGTTAAATATTGCTGTTTTAAATAATAATAGCAATGAAAAAATTCAATTGGAATTTAATAGAGCTTTCCGATGACGTATTCGCGCCAGTTTAAGAGGCCTGCTCCTATTGGCTCAAAACTTTTTAGCAAACCTGTTAATTTTAGTAACCTTGATCCAAAGGTATGTTTTCGAACGCGCCCCTGTAAAAGCTCGATTTTGACAGATCTGTCATCTTGAAACTAACCTAAGTTCTAAAAATATCAGCAAAACATCGACAAATAAGTGCAATTTCTGAAAATATGTAAATAACGACGTCATTTTGAAACGCGTCGTAACAAATATATTTTTTCAGTTGTTTCTAAAATGTACCCTGAACTTAACCTCAAATTAAGCTCTCCGTGAATCATAAATATGCCTGGCAAGGTTAAAGTGAAGATCATCTCTGGGAGAAATCTCCCAGTGATGGACCGTTCTAGTGACACCACTGATGCTTATGTGGAGATCAAATTAGGGGGTACAACATACAAAACTGATGTCTGTAGGAAGTCTCTGCACCCCCAATGGAACTCTGAGTGGTACAGATTTGAGGTACGTTCGTCCCTCCAAGGGGGTGGAGATATTTCAAAGGTTCTTTTTTTTTTGTAGGTTGACGACTCGGAACTCCAAGATGAACCTTTACAAATCAGACTGATGGACCATGACACCTATTCAGCAAATGACGCAATAGGAAAAGTGTACTTAGATTTGAACCCTCTTCTTTTACCAACAGCTGGACTCTTAGCAAGATATGGAAGGAATGGTGACAATGAACATTCAACAAACGGGAGCATGTCAGGCTGGATCCCTGTATATGACACCATGCATGGAATCAGAGGAGAAGTTAATGTTATTGTCAAAGTAGAACTCTTCTCTGATTTCAATAGATTCAGACAATCATCATGTGGCATCCAATTTTTTTGTTGTAAGCCTCACTTTTTACTCGCACAATTCATTAATTAGCTTCTTCAGCTAAATCAATCCCATATGGATACTTTGCTCAGACAGTTCATGGTTTTGTTGAGGAACTTATTGTAAATGACGACCCTGAATACCAATGGATTGACAAAATCAGAACTCCTAGAGCATCAAATGAAGCGCGACAAACTCTCTTCTTTAAGTTATCAGGAGAATTACAACGCAAAATCGGCTTGAAAGCCTTAGATTTGGGTGGAAACGCCGTCATTGGTTATTGTCAATGTTTTGACCTGGAAGGTGAATCCGGAATCGTCGCTCGAGGCATTGGAACCGCTGTGACTCTAGTCAAAATTTTAGACACCCCTCACTCAGTCGCGGAAGCTCTCAATGAAGAGTGAGTATTTTCACGAAAGAACTACATTTATCAGTTGAAGGGAATAATATATTTTTTCTGCCCTGTTGCATGCAGGCGTGCAAAGAGTTACCTAAAATTCCTTGGTTCTCAAGCTAGCTTTCATTTGAGTCCCATTCCTGAAAGTAAACTTGTTTGTGCCAAGACGCAAGTCCCGTCGCCTTTATACGCACCGCTTCCTAACCTTGATATCCAAAATCCGCGTTATAAACACCTTCCTAAACATCTATACAAGACAGAATTGTCGCAAAACCTCAGATCTACCAGATCCAATCCTACTTTATGCAAACCTATCCACCACGCTTCAGTCAAAATTCTTCTAAAACAAGAAGACATGCGTGGTACTCCAGGATACGGACTAAGCCAAAAGTTCCGAAATTTAAAGTACTCCTCTCAGAGTATATTGTCGAAGAAAATGACAGCTTTGAAGGCGAAACTAGGTGACTCTGGAATCGGGGAAGAGCTTGATCAGGAAATCGCTGAGGCTCCAGAGAAACGAAAGGCATTTCCCAAGTTTAAAAGAGCGAATAGCGACTCCAGCGTTATGGCAGAAATGTTAGCACGCAGCGTACTCCACGCTCATAACAGTCTGACATGTATTCTAGAGGCTCAGGACTCTGTTTCTTCTCAATTCGACGCAGAAGAATCAGAGGAGTTAGATGTGGCCGAGGAAGAAGGGGAGTGCTCAAGTCTCTTAGAAAAAACAATGTCGGAACCGCTGTTATCCATCCAAGACCCATTACTAGAATCCCATTCATCGGTTGTTTCATCTTCTAGCTCTGAATTTGGAACCTCAGATGACGATGAGTATGTCTCAGACTCTAAAGATATCAATTTTGAGACAGTCAGCGCCATCATCAAAAACGTCGAGCTTCTAGAGAAGAGTTCCTCAAGCCAGAAAGTACTTTCAAAACAAATGTCACTACCGGCGATTTCGTACGATGAGGAAAAGGAAGATCTGGAAGATAATCCTTTTGTCTTCCCGTTAGTTTCCCAGCAGGAAGAGTGGGAACCGGAACCGGAAGATGACGCTCCAACTGAGGACTTCCCCGAAGAATTCTTAGAAAGATTGAAAGCCCCCATTGCTAAAATCGAAACTGATGAGGAATCTGACGATAGAGACTCACTGAATGTCGATTTTGAAATGGAGAAAACTCCCCCTATTATTGAAACGAAGAAGAAAACAATCCTTCCTCCAGTGAAAATAGCTCCTGATATCAGACACAAAGGGTTGTTTAAAACCGCCATGCAAACCATCCTCTTGGAGAAAATTAACATTGTGGGGACATATACTCCTCCAATGTCGCCTACGTCAGTTAGAACAACATCTCCTACTTCTTCGTTGAGTTTCATCCCTCAGAACACGCTCGGGAAAGTCCCACGATCCTCCACAGCAGTGTCTTTGGATAACATGGGACAACAACACGAGACAGTTCTTGGAGCACCTTTCACTTCAATGTATACTCTGCGACGCCAACAATCCAACCCTTGTATATCCGCAACTTCTTTCGTTTCAAACGTTCAACAAACATTCTCCGACAGTGCTTTGAACAAATCAACAAGCATGCTCTCGCCATTGTCCGCTGAAAGCCCTCAATCAGAAGACAGCATCAATCGTAACAAAATCAGTTTTATTAATTTGTTGAGCCGCCGTCAGAGCTACTCTGGGGAAGAGTCGAAACCGTTTGATTCTGAGCAGCTCCAGAAACGGAAGTTTAGTTTTCTGCGCATGCAGAGGCATAAGTCGCATGATCCTTCTATGAATCTAAAGAAAGTGAAAAGCGATGATTTGCATAAGAAGCGGTTTTCGTTCTTAAGATCGAAGAAGAGTTCAAAGAGTACCGGGAAGGATACTTTGAAGAAGCACGGGCTCTTAGGGACGGCGCTTGGGAATGTGGTCATGGAAACTGTACAGGATATTTTGGCGACTACTCGTGCAGATCAAGAGCAACGCAAAGTCGTGGTGGAGGAGAAAATATCCCCTGTTCCTTCCCCTGTATTAACTTGTACTAATGATATTCCCGATGTATCTGATGATGCCTCTGTACCTGTCAATACAGAAATTGATCGAGGCACTAGCGTTAGCGATAATAATATGCATGCAAGCTTACCCCCTTCTCTTAGGAGTAATAGTTCACCAGTTCCTGAGCACCCACCAGAACAAGGCCATCATAGAGCAGAATCTGTCGGTACAAAAATGATACAATCTCCAGCCAAACTCAACAGTGTTCCTTGCATCTATCGGCGATCATCAGACTCTGATATAAGCATCACACCAAAAGGTGAGAATGACACCAAGTTAGTTATATTAGCGTCATAAAGTCTAAAGCCACAGATCATTTTTAAACCATTTTTTTTTGTTTCTTGGGTGGTAATTTCTTACCATAGGATTCTTTAGGAAAAGTGAGTATACGCGCTTGCCACATAATTGTTGCATTACTTTATTGTATCAATGTTTCACAACTGAGGTCACTAACATCATCTAAACATTTGACATTCTATGTGGTAACAATAGGCTAGTGAACGCTCCCTTAACCATAAATGTAACACCGCTTTTGCAAACAAAAAAACAAAAACACGCTCTTTTCTTTAGGGAATAGCTTGACTGGAAGCGACCGTTCAGCTGGTGGCATCAATGGACATCTCAAGACCACCGCGTTACTCAGAACAACTGTACCTCAAGAGAACTTTGATATGTTTGAGTACCCTTTTCTAACCATGTCGAAATATCCATCAGGATTCATGACACAACTTGGTAAAATGCAATATTAGCTGTTCTTGTCATCATTCTTATGTTTTAGGAGGAGCTGTCAGCGCTAGATCTGTTAAACTCTTGGAGAGGATCTCAAACCTTGAAGAACCGGAATCAAGAGACACGTGGTGGTCAGAAATACGGATGGAAATACGATCGCATGCACGGGCACTGAACTGCAATGCTGTTTTGGGATACTCGGAGACAACCAGCATATGGTAGATATTCAGTTGCTGAGATACGCATTTAATTTTTGTATTGTTTCTGAAATTTTTATGAAAAAAAAAACTTTAAATCAATTTTTTCTCGACTTATTTGGCTAAAGTTATTTCAATCTTGAATTAGAACAAAGCGTAAACAGCAACTTCAGATATTTTAGTTGGGACATTTTCATTGCTTTTTTTTAATTGAATTACTTATTGGAGTATAACTGAATAGAGCGGAAATTTGATAACGAGCAGAAAAAACTTACACTGCCTAAAAACAGTGAAAGTTGAGATAGCCGCTTATGCGAATATTTTAGCTGGTTACATAATCGTATCAACACGTTGAACACGTAAAACGTATGAGATTTAATATAACTTCGCTATGAAAAAGAAAATTGGTTTTCTAGTTAGGATTGCAAAAAGAAAATTTTTAGCTTGTGATTTTTAAGTTTTAAATGGCGCAAAGTATTTGTGTAACATTCGCATGTGATTTGATTGCACCCTGTCATGCATGTATGTCAAGGATAAATAGAGAAAAACTCCAAGGATTATAAATGTTTTTCAACACTATTTTTTCACTAGTTCTTCTTGGCTCGTTTTATGTATTTATGTTTAATTGTCTTTATTCATGATTGACTACGACTAACTCAATATTGACCTAGCTGATGGTACTTTTCAATGCAAAGATCGCTCAATAATTGCATTGTTAGTGAACTAACTACAGAGTATGCATTTTATCAGTTCACATCCGAAAATTGTTGCCTAGGCAACATTATAATTAACTGCTTCATTCAAAATATTTTTCTCGAAAGGTTTAAATTCTTGTATTTTTTGTGTCAAGTAGTATCGAAATTTCCTTCACTTTTCATTTTTTTTAGTCTAAATTAAAAACATTACTCATCGACAATCTAACTGCGTGATTTACCACAATCGACACTAATTTTTCCGTGCGTAGTCACTGACTAACCTTTTTTTTTAAATGGTCACCTAATTTATGCAGTTTTTGATCTAGTTTCTGAAAATACCGTCAGAATGTTTCCACGACGTCTGATTTTAATAAATCGAAGAGTTTTAAAAAGTCTTCTATCTAACTACTTTAAAACCCGACCAGAAGTATATCATTTCTTTTGATAATTCTACTCGCAATAAGCAAATAAAACGACACGTTTAAAATTTGTTATTCAGTGTTATTTATAAAAAAATAAGCAGAGTGAACAGATAAAATAAGCACATTGTACTAAGTATGTCTCAGTTTAATTACCAAATTGAATTGAACCGCCTCGATTTTGAAAATCTATTTTTTTCAGTGAGGACGTTTGCGTCTTGAGTGCCAGCGGCACAGCAGCAGTCATCGGTGTTCCTCATATTAGTGACCCCATTGACAACATAGGTCTTCCCTCAATAACGAAACACCCAAAAGATGTTCTAAGTTCGTCACTCGAACGAAACGAATGCGACAAAGAGCGAATTTTACAAAAATCACAGGAAACTGTACTCTCCCTTTTCTAGTTGTTTATCTTTCTTATAAGTGTGTTTTGTAGAAAACGAAAGCGCTTCTGGAAAGTCCAGAGCATGAAAATATGACAAGCCATGGAAGTTCTTCTTGTATGCTTTGTCATTTGCCTTATAACACCAATAATGTCCCTATTAGGGCGACAGTTTTGAAGTGTGGTTCTTGTCGGGGTGGGAAGGTCCCAGATGTTTTGATTGCGACTATTGAGGCGCCTGATGGGGCCCCTACAGTGGGCAGGGGGTGCTTTATACAGTCATTTGTGTGCAGGTATTTTCCTTTTAATTGTTGATATTTTTAGTCTGGTTAAATCAGTTTTGACTCACTGTTACGCATTGCACGTAATTTCTTAGAACAATCGGTTATTAATCATGACAAATGACTTTCATAGGTCTGACGAAATATAATGAGTATGTATGACTAATGACGAAAAATTTTAATTGGCACAACTGTTGTTTTCGATGGTAATTTGAAAACAATTTGTTCACATTTAAAAATTCGCTCCTCATTCTTACTTAAATTTCAGTTGAACTACCCTTTAATGTGTCGGAATTTTTTCGAAAAACTCTGATTTAGTGTGTTTTAAAACTCACACCGAAATTTATGTCTTGAAAATCCTTTGAACTAAACAATGAAATAAATGTGATGTCAGCTTCTAAAAACTTCGCTTCATTGTACCATCAGTCCTTAAGTTATTTATGGATGAAAATCAATACATTTTCTAGGCTCAAATGTTTGAAATACGTTTCCTTTAGTCATTATTTAAATAAACACTTGTCAGAGTCTTCAACGCCGTTTATTTATTGCATTATTAAAATTCCGACTCTTTGTACCGAATTGCAATTCCACAAATCACGTTTAAAATTAGGTACCATTTAAATATTTATGACAACGCAGAGCTCATAAAAACTGTAAAAAATGAATTATTATTTTTTAGGTCTCTTAAGGACCTGCGAGGGGAATCCAACGCGAAGGAAATTTCCGACGGTTTACCATTTCTAGAGTACGAACTTCACAGACTACTTATCAATAAATTAAAAATCAAAGGAATGAACGCGATTTTTGGTTTGAAAATTCGAATTTCAATTGGAGAGAAAATGCTTGTAGGAATTGCAACGGGCACTGCAGTCTTTCTAACTCCTTTACCAACACCTATATTACCGAAATTAGTCTCAGATCGCTCCGCTGATGAGAAGAAATTAGCAGACTTACAGAAATTGTTAAACGAAACTGTTAGGAGAAACAGAGAGATTTACCAATTGAAAGGAACTGTAAGTATCGTGATTAGAACCACCGAAGTTTTATCAGTTCTTCCAGGATGATTGTAATGGTCGCGTTTTATCCGACGATGACTCCGAAGAAGAACAAACTTCCATTGATTTATCCACGGGCAATAAAGACTGTTGCGTACTTGAGGTACCGAAATTCCTTTAATTAGATGTTTATTTATTCGAATCGTTTAGGTTGACGATCCGGAAGACGCCGACGTTTTGAAAATGTTAATGGAAGAGCGACCACCAGACGGTTTCCACGTTGTCAACACCGAATTCGTCCCCGGTTTGGAAGAGCTGGAAATCGTCAAAAATCTCCAAATGTTCACCCAAATTTACAGAGCGAAATTCCAACCTCCTTATAATTTCGATGTTCATTTTCATAGATTGTTACAGAGTGTTTATTTTAAATTGCGAAGAATGGTTCCATGCGCTTTGTGTGACCTACAATTTCGAGTTGACCTTCCGGAACCGGACGAAATTCAATTGTGTGTCTTAGGTGAGTTTCGTTCTTAAACTAGCGAAGTTTTAATGGAGTTGCAGGAATGGCGTTGGGACTGGGAGACCCACAGAAGATGAAATTCAAAAGAAAGAATACAATAACGAAAAGACACGGTAAAACGAATATTTTAGTTTGATTTTTAATAAAAAAATCTTGCAGAAGACGATTTAATTTTTAATTTAGAAGAAGACCAAATCCCGGAAAATAGTGTTACGAATACGCTTCAAACGCACCTGAATGCTCACACCGCACGATTAAGGCAGAAATCGCCGTCGAGGAATAGAATACAAACTGTTAAACAAAGACATGTAACAATCGAAATATTTATTCTTCATTCTTTTAGTTTGTTGTTTCAGATGCCTTATAAAGAAAGACATGGAGTTGATATCACACCGTTATCTTACGTACCTGGAGGAAAAATAGAACATTATTTAGGGAATTTAAACTTTTTTTTTATCAGAGAAACCACATCAATCAGAGAGGTAATATAGTAAATGCAACTGAGGGATGTTACTATAGTTAGTTTTTTTAGGAGGGTGGTTTAAGCGGGTTTATTCATAGTTTTGTAACAGAAGTCCTTGCGATTGTTAGAGCACATGTCACAGCTTTGGGGGGAAATGCCATGGTCGGATATTTTATGACTGAGTGCGTCTTGAATCACAATCTTCATAAAAACCAAGTGAGTACAAATTTCACATTTTCAATAAAAGAATTTTTGTATTGTTGAAACCACATTATGCATTTTAAATTAAAATTCTGTGAAGTCATTATTAATTTGTTAAAATCTAAACCTGACCAGCAATTCCAATTTCGAATGGATCATTTTTTAATAAAAACTGTACTGAAATACCGTGAACAGCTGGTAAAACCATATAAATATTTAATGCCTCTAAATTAATAACTGCGCGTTGAAATATTAACGACGTTGAAAACCTCAAAGTTTTTTCTGTTAACTCAGATCGTGTAAAAATAAGTTTGGACAATTTAAGTTTATTCTTAACACGCTTTAGGGTTGTTCACTTCGAAGGTATTTTGCTTCATCCCAATCAATATAGGTTATTATTAGTTATTGATTCTAATTTGTAGAAAGAGTACAATACCATTAATTCCATTGGTTTATTTTTCATTGAAGACGCTGATTTTTTGTTCCGGTAAGTGGCGCCACCTGTATCCATTCCAACAATCCACCAAAACAGATTTAAATGAAAGAACGTTAAAAATAAGCAGAAAGATTTATGAAGCCTCATCTATTTATATTGTGTGGAGATGTTTCTATTTTTGAACTACAAAACTAGATCTTTTTACGAAATAAATACTTGTTGTTTTTTTAAAAAATAATTAGAGCCTTCACGTGTTTGCAACACTTCGATTAGTCGTAAAATTTATTGAGGAAATTTAGATTTACGATGCGTCGAAATTGTTGGTATTCATAAACATGAAGGATATCTTGGAAAGAATTTACGTTCGCTGAACCAAATTATTGTGAAAGTGAATTCTTTTGTCATCGATTCGTTGAAAAGCCACAATAAATAATAAAGTTAGTCGCGTGTGGCAATTAACCCTAATTGTCAGAAAAACCGCCCCATAGATGGCGCAAAGAGTATTGATCGTGTGTTAAATTTTGTTACTTTTGAGCATTGGCCCGTTGAAAAACAAAGGGATGTAATTTCATATTTCGACTGGAAAAAGAGGGATACAAAGCGTCTCCGATTACACAATTAAAAAAATTTAATTTCATTGATCTCGATCAACTGGGGCAAGGTGTCAGTTTATCTGAGTTTATTTTTTTATATATGTATAAACAGTATTTATTTGAGTCGTGAGTGTTTATTTCGCCGACCGTTTTTATGAACTTTCATTCGCTTCAAACCGGATAAAACTTGAGTTTATATAAAAATAGTTTCATATTTTGTCGAAAAGTGGGATTATGTAATTGGGTGCATCGTTAAAAACGACCTCAGAATAAAGTATTGTTGGCAATATTTATTCGACGGATAAGTGACTTGCAATTATGCGACAATTTAAGATGCGTCAAAGATCCAAATATAATCCAGTTGTTTAAGTTGTAACACACTCAAATAATAGCACTGAAAATAAATTTATTCTGAGCGTTTGGTAATAAAATTTTAAACCTTAGTCCGTCTCTGCGTAGGAAGGAAAAATCTTGGCGTTTTTCCAACCGTTTAAAAAAAATTGGCATATGATCCCTGGAATTTGAAAAAAATCCCATTTTGAACTTGACATCGTAACAGAGACATATTTTATTGCGATTTTAAAACCGAATTTAGTCAACGCCTGGAAACCTGTTGATTGGATAAATTTCCATACTTGCAAACTTTACGGTTTAAATTTTGTAAATACTTCACGTTACGTGTGCTGGCACTTCCATTACTTTAATGCTGCTATAAATGCTTTTAAGAAAATCAACATTTGAATAATGATAAAAACACATTATAGTGTCATGATGTTACCATCATTTTTACAATTAATTTTATTTTCTTTGCACGCAAAAAATATGGAAAACCAAAAGAATGTCCTTCCCAAAGCACCTATTTTAAACTTGACCGCGTTACTTATCTTGTCCTCGCTGACCCTTTTGTCTATTCATATCAAACGCACATTGATAAGTGATAAGACGACACAACGTTATGACATAACGGATTTCCCGTGTTTGTTAAAACGATGATTTCTACTCTATGAATATAAATATTTCTAATAATTAATGAAGTGATCGCGTGTCATTTGTCCTACGATGGCGTCAAACGGAAATTGGCATACATAAATCCGGAAATAGCCATTAAAACGTAAAATAGAGGTCAACAGTTTACGCTCAGTTTGTTTATTTGTACCAAATTCTAATCAACTTTCGACAGTTTGTTGGTCACCCTGTATATTATTGTTGCGTTTAGAAATACCGAGCAAATTTTATCGATGCCAAGCCGCGTTTTATTTTTAATTTGTCAGAACAACAGTAGAGTTCATATAATATTTACAACCTCTCAAAAAAATTGACTATGAATTAAAAAACATTTACTCACACATTTTGCAGTTTCCAGTTTATTGCTTCGTCTTACAAAACACTAATTAAGATTGTGAAGTACAAAAGAGTCCTAAGTCCTCAAAATCTGTTGTTTATTTGGTTAGACGATTTAGTTTTTTTAGCCATATTTACACAGCTTTTTTGTTAGATAATATTAACGGAAGGTAATAACAATAACTAATAACATCGAAGCCAGAAACGTAAAATTACAATTGTGGGGCTTCGTGCGACGCTAAATGAAAATCTTGGAGTTTCTTCTTGTAATTTTAGTTACGACTGAATGTCAAACTTGTGAGGTTTATTTCTGAGTTTGGATACAAATTTTTTTCCGGGTACTCCAGAGATGTACTTTAATTAAAAAAAAATGCGGCTATTTAATCAATTGATTTCTAAAATCAAACATTTATCAAACACTTAGTACTGATATGATATCGTCAGCTCTCATACGTTGGATGCAATTAATCTATTTTTAATGTAACTCTAATGAAGGGCTTTCGAGAATGTTATCAATACAAGCGAATTTGGTGACTAGGCGACGTCAATTAGAATTGTGTTTGTAAGAATTTTCGTCTGTTATCACCTAGGAAAAGAAGAAAAAATTGTCTAAACGAATTATGTTGTTTTGATGAAAAAGATAAATTGATCCCGTTGAAATTGATGGCGTTCTAATTCGACTTTTGCGCTTTCAGGGACAATGCCTTATCAACGTTGGAGGAGATGTGGTTTCCGTTTCGTATTTTAAAGAAGATTCGTAAATTTCTTGTTTTATTTTAGTGGCGTTATTAACGTACTTAATATCCAATAAAAACACAGTACCTATTTCGATTAATTGGGGCATTTTTCGTGGTATTTGCCAAGTTTTAGGTGACGTAAATTTTCATTGCCGCCCAAGTTCAGATTAATTTAGACAGAGGGTCACATAGGTTAATTGTTCAATTTTAGATTACACAAATATAGAATTTTACCTTGCGGACAGTTTTCACTTGTTTGTTGTGACTTTGCCAATCAAAATAACGAAACATGCCCTAATAGCTCCGTAAGCTCAAGTTATGTCATTAGACATGACGGATTTTCACCGGCGCTTTTAATCATTGTCGTCGTTATGTAGGAGTAGAATTTTGTATTACCTGTTACCGTTGATTCTGTAGATATATTAGACACCCTGCAATATATTGTGATGGAATTGTGATTTGATCACGATTCCAATGTAAATATTTGATTTTGACATGATTGTTTGGTATTTATTTGGAGATTGTTGAATAAAAGTCTTAATATCGGAGATTCATTATTTCATTGATGAACAAAAAAATGTACAAGTTGAGTGAATGCAAGGAATTAGGTGAGTAGAAAAGTTTATGTGATTTACATAAACATCCAAGGCTTATGTTTATTATGCCTATTATCGATTACAGTCATAATGTATGTTGTTTTAAGGTAAATATTTGAAGCTTAAAATAGTTTTTGAAATAATAGTCAGCGGTATACTTATAAATATACTGTTATTAATTTAATTACAACAATAGTGTTTTATACACATACATAATCAGAGAGGAAAAAAAAAGCGTTGGATTCCCGTTTATCAAATCAGATCTTTGCAATTAAACGTAACATTTATTGAAATCAGTCGGTACAGGAAGAAGCATTATTGACTGAGGTTGGGCGTCTTATAAACCGAAACGTCTTCCGAAGCGGAGGAAAACATGGTCGACATCTTGCCTTTTCGTGTCAGGATTCATATTTCTTTGCGCCAGACTGCTGCCATCACGCTCCACAAGTCTTCTATCTGCAACACAATTATTTTCCCATAAACCAACACAAATCCAGCTTTTAAATCATCATCAATATTCATCGATTACCATAATAATCAATTTTCAAAATAACCAATACCCACAGGAAGGTTCATCAGGAATGACATTATCGCTGATTGCGCGCTCGAGGGCATAGCACAAGTGACGCAAAGTTGGGGTGGTCTCCAGGAAGTCGTTCGGAGGACAACTGATCAAGTAAGCTGTCGTGGAGGTGCTGCTCAGAAAAAGGGTGACTACTCCAAAGACCACAGCAGCCAGAGTATATTGTTGCATGCTGCAAGAAAACCACGTATCGTTAATCTCTCACACGAACAAATAATCACATAAATGCGAGCAACATCACGTTTTTCCCCAACAATGTTTCCATCACGTACAACTTTTTCAAAATCCGCACGTTTAAATATTTGAAAAAATTAGCACGGAACGCGACAAAGAAATCATTTCGCGTCCCCCGGAAAGCCTAACTTCATTCACACACAGTTTTCAAAAATTCTCACTTACTTGAAGGATAGGAAAGGCTGAACTATCACTGGAAACTTCAGTGTTAATGTGCTGTTTGGACCAGATGAGATCTCCTTTATATGTTGGGGCGCCTAGCGCCTACGTTTCTTTGCGCTTTTCCCACCCCCTGGTGTCACCATGCGCATCATCACCTGTTTTCATAAAAGCATTAAACTAAATCCATTCTTTTTACTTATGGCACCTATCACTTTTCTGACACTTTAATTGATACATTATGTGCCACTTTATTCTGTTTATTTAACTCGAACCCAAATAAGATAATTCCATCAGTGACAAAGCTCTTATCTGGTAAAACCGCCCTCTGATGATTATCTTCCAGTTACGCGCACCGCATCATTAAACTCCTTCAATTAATAATCCTGGCGACTCACAGAAATACTTCTTTTCTTAAGATGTGAGTTTTCCACAAGTCAGCTTCAATTTGAACAACCCACAGTCGAATAAAATTCTCATATTTCTGACAAATTTGCCCTTCATAAAGATAAAACTGGGTCTTCAACGTGTTAGAGAGCAGCAAATGGAGCTATATTTCGAGAATGGTGTGGTTATATTAATAAAAATATGTAACATCATGTTTGCTCTAGTTTTGAAAGTAGCAAAAAATTAGCAAAACGAATGTGTATTACGACAGAAAATTATTGAAAATTTTTATAGCACCTTTTGACACGACCTTTTGTGTAAAATTCAAGGACGTAAAATAAGAAGGTTAGGGTGCAAAGTATGAATTTTAATAATATTTATTAAATGCAAATCAAATGGAAGCAATGCATGCCTTTCTAATGAGAAATGAATTGTGGAAAAATTAAAGACACCGTAAGCGAATAGGCGCTAAATTAAATGAACTGCGTCTCAATAGTCCGTAACGACTGTTTTATTGTCTTTTTATCAATAGAAAGGAATAAAATAGTCAATAAATATTAAAATATGTGTCGCCATAGCTGCATATAAATTGCTTTTTTCTTTGTTAATTTTCCTAGAAATTCCAAATTCATGGATTCATATTTCTCTGTCATCTTTGTAATCTCAAAGAAAAAAATGTGTGATGGGAGTTGAGTTAATGGGTACAACAAGATAATGTTTCCTTTTGATGGAATCCATATAATGGCATTTAACTTCAAAGATACGCCCCTAATTTGTTCTTAGTGCAGTATGTCTATAGCTTGAAGGAGGTCCAGAGCTTAATTGAATCCTCCCTAGGTCAGCTAATCATCAAAGATAATGTAAACAGCCCATTATTGGCTGTTAAATGCGACCGATATCAAAATTATTTTCAAGATAAACGCCACTATTCGAACAATAAGAAATAAAGAACTCGATAGCTGAAACTTCATCAATGTTTCGTATCAATATTTGTCAAAATTAAATAATTTTATTGACACAGAGCGGGCGCTTTATTATGTTCGCTTTAATAAAGTCTTATAAGTACAGGTTGACAATCAATATACTCCTTTTTAGGAAGGCAATATTTTTTTAATGGCGGCTGTAAAAAAAAACAAAAAATTAGTCTCTTATTTTTAGAACAATGGCAACGGATATTAAAACGGCAAAAATTAATCAACACAATTATTTTTGTTTATTCACTTATAACGAGAATTTTTATCACCGGTTGGTAACACTAGTTTACAAACCTCAATTTTTTATGTACCTAGATTGGCCATTAAATGCTTCAGACGCTTGTTAATAAAAAGTAATTGCACATAATTTTATTAATTTTTGTTAAAGTAAAAACACACTTAGTATTTTTTTGTTTCGACATTCTAAAAATTATTTCATCTTTTTTTGGAATTATTCATTTCTGAAGAGTGCATGTGTGATTCCATGGAAACATTTTCTGGATGTAGGAACGAGACATTTTAGTGTGCTTCTGGTGTCTCGTTATAGCAGGTTTTTACTGTATTAATTAATTAATAAAGAATTTATACTTACTGACTTAAATTGCTCTTAATTCCTTGTAGTTCTTTTGATTTCTTACCTATAAATACAGAAGAAGACTAAAAAGGTCTTGGGGTTAAAATGTCAGACTCACAAAATACACGTTTGCATAATTTTCACTTCCTCGATTTGAATTTTGAAATAATTACGGCGTAGTGAAATTTTGGGCTGTTTCACGATTCCTGCGTAGTTCTTAATTCGGAAATGGCAGTACTATAAGATTAAGTCTTTGCAAGGTTAGAGTCCTGACGTAAAGAACCGAAGCTGTAGGGCCAATTTAAATAATACAAAGTCTCGCTTAGAATACTTAATTGAACTCTCTAAGCGATAAACAACAATTATTTACTAATAGACGTACAGATGCTCACAGGTTGATCCCTTGATTTATTATTCAAGTCACATATCCACAATATTTGAATTCTTTTTTTTTTGTAAAATGCGTCAGAGTTGAATGTAAAATTGTGATTTTGGTAAAAGCAGCAATATTTTTGTCTGCACTTGACGCAGCTCGTGTATGAAAATGATTGCAAAAGGTAATGTTGGAAGACAAGAGCAGAGGTCATGAACAATAACAACATTTGCATAGGAGGACAAAGACCGGAAAGTACAATATAAAATGTTGAACTTCCAGAGCTTCTCCATTGTGTAAGTATGAAAGTAGCTATAATTTCAAAGTGTTAGCTAAAACAAACAAATTTTCATTGTGCAGCCATTATCTAGCTAGATAAGATCCATATGTTCATGACACAGTAGCAGGTTGATTTATTTTATCTTAAACGTTTTACTGGAATTATTCTTAAATGCACTGCCTTCGCGAACAGTCCTGACATTAAGTGGGAGTAAATAATAACACGACCAAATTATTATCTGGTAACAATAATACGCTCAATTAACTCAACTTCTGACAGCGTTTACTTTACTTACTATATTAAAAAAACATTCTTCTTGAAAAAATATACAAAGTTTACAATCTCCATACCAGCACCAACAATATCAACTCAGACCGATCGGAAATTCATGTGTGTTAAATGGGGAAACTCGACCAAACATGTTTTTCTAGTCACTCTTGCTCTCAATATGTCATAACAAAAGTCATAGAAGAAACAAACAAACAAAGATTGAAACCATAGCTTATCCTTATTCATATTTTTCTTTTCCTCGGGGTTCATTCTTTATTGCCAATAATCCTTTTACGACCCCAATTTGTTGGCTATATTTTTATAAGTATTCTTTTATTGTTTTACCCGGCAAACTTCAACTCTACACGTGTAAACATCTATCGGGCGTACTTACACACATAAATCTGTTTCCACGTGGTTTAAATAAAATTCTCCGTACACAAATTTGTAGACTCGTTCGATGGCTTCAAACATAAATCACGTAAATCCATTAATAAAAACTTCCACTCCTCAACTGTTATATTAACCAAAATCGAATCCTCGGCCATTCTATGGTAACAAAGGTTTCAATTCAAACACAAAAAATTATTTTGCAAATTTAAAACATGAATTATTTATGTTGCCATATTTTACTTACATAAACGTGATGACCGTCACATTTTTATAACGGAGCTCTAATCAAACAACCTTGAAAAAATAAAATAAAAAAGTGATATAATACGAAATAAACAAAAGTTTTTAACAATATTTGTTTTTATACCTTTTATCCATAAAAAAAATACATCTTTTTACTTTTTTTTGTGTTTTTAAGTTTTGATTTCACTTTTCACAGAATGGCCGTCCTTTACTAATGTAACTAGTAGCACATAGGTCAGAAAGTGACGCCTTATTTGACCTCAATACAATTCAAAATTATTTTAGTATGAGTCACCACGTAAAAAGGGAGGTCAGGGTTATAACAGAACATTAAACTCAGAAGAACATTTTATTTAAGAACGCAAAAACTAAATTAAAAACATTGAAACAAGTGAACTCTAAACATGAATTATTTAACATTTATAAGTTGCAAACGAATGAACAATTTAATACTAACATCAATGGTTAAATACACGAATAATATGAGAGCTATACTTACAAAGTGTAGTTAAATTAAATAAAACTCTTTGCAGGACGAACTCCCATTGATTCTTCAAATAATTCCGTGGAAGACTAAAAAATAAAATCATACAAGATTATTACCGAGGAAAAAAAATTAACAACCCTTCTAACTAAAGTGGGAACAAAAATGGTGGAGGCGCCGGACTAGAAAAAAGGTTGTGGGGAAAATGATTACGTTGCTCACTTTTGATATAAATTATTCCATTTGTACCTTGAAAATTTCGTTATCAATTGTTGCAGAATTAGGTCACCTTTTACTCGCCATTAAAAATCACGCGTTTTGGGTAACCGGAGCGGTTCTTAAAAAGTGACCTGTTCTGACATTTCGACTCAATAAAACATAAAAATTATCAAATTTACAAATATAGAAGACAACAATTAGATGTCGTCTATTGGGGCAAAAGACATTGCAAAATTATTTTCATGCATGTGCTTTCAAAATACAGTTAAAACGATAAGAAACAAGGCCAGTTGACTTAAAGAAATACAAAAACTATTTCTTTCCCTCGAACTAAACAAAACAAAGTCATTACAAAGACAGATAAAAAAAACATGAAGTGCCGATTAACATAATAGCAATACTAAGTTTCGATTGGTCGTTCCATATACATCAAATTTGCAGAAACTTTTTGACGTAAAGTAGCAATTATACAGTTGATACCATTAGCAATTTAAATTTTGACAAGAAAGCAAAACAAAAAAGAGGGGGGTTATAAAGTTAATATATACTACTCATTGTCCATCTTTCTATTAAAATCGATTGTTAATCCATAACTATAGTGTGTGAAGTGAGTGTTTTTTTTTTAAAAACTATGACAATGCACGACGGCGGTGTTAGTGAAATTAGCAACATGATGAGGAGTAGTAAATACGAAAACCACGCCTGTAAAGCCGAAAGTACGTTTCTATTTAAAAGTGACACAATTTGAAACATGCACAAATTAGATCAAAAAAACTTGCACGAGGTGTATTGACAATGGAAATTTGTGGCTTCGCCTATGTCAAACAGAGATCATACCATCAAAAAGTATCGAAGTAGTAATGATATCAGCACTAATTCTAATAAAAAATTCTAAAATATTCATTGTTGTAAAAACAATTGAATTGAATTCATGATTGACTAGCCGTTAACCGTTTCCTTGAACTTACAGACCTTATAAAAAAAGAAAACCCTTACTATAGTAAAAAATATGAAGAATCGTACAAGGAATCTATATCAAATCCTGAGAAATTTTGGGCAGAAGTGGGACAATCAGTTCGATGGACCAAACCGTGGGACAAAGTCATGGATAACTCTCATCCACCATTTACAAAATGGTAAATTTTGAAAATTTTTAATTTATTCACGTTTCGGAAGTAAGATTGACACCAGCGACAAATTTTAGGTTTGTAGGAGGAGAATTAAATGCCTGTTACAACGCCGTGGACAGACACGTCGAAGCGGGTAAAGGATCAAAAGTGGCTCTAATTCACGATAGTCCTTTAACAAAATCGATTCGAAAAATCTCGTACGCTGAATTACTGGATAAAGTTTCACATCTCGCCGGTGCTTTAGCGAAATTAGGAGTATCGAAAGGCGACCGAGTGGTTATTTACATGCCTCTTATTCCTGAAGCTGTAATTTCAATGCTAGCAACCGCTAGATTAGGAGCTGTACATTCTGTGGTTTTTGGAGGTCGGTTAATTAAATTTTTATTCTTAAATCCACCAGCGTGTTTGTAGGATTCGCTGCAAGAGAACTTTGCTCCCGAATTGTTCACGCCGAGCCGAAAGTCATCATTGCTGCGAGTTGCGGAATTGAACCAAATAAAGTCATACGGTAATAAATAGTGAAGAGATTTCGGTTGTACTAATTTATTTTTAGTTATAAAGAGATTTTAAACGAGGCTATTGAATGGTCCCCGCACAAACCAAATAAATGCATTATTTTCCAAAGGCGCAACATTGAATCGGCGCCTATAGACGTCGAAATGGATATTTTATGGGAAGATGCCCTAAAAATGGGAGGACCACACGAGTGTGTCCCTGTGGAAGCCAATGATCCACTTTATATACTTTACACGTCTGGTACAACGGGTTCGTGCATTTTATTCCACTTTGGAGAATCGTACGATTTTGGCAATTTCTAGATCAGCCAAAAGGGATTCAGCGACCTGTTGGTGGCCATATCGCCACTCTCGCTTGGTCTATGACCGCGCTGTATGGAATGGGACCCGACGATGTTTGGTGGGCCGCCAGTGACTTGGGATGGGTCGTTGGTCATTCTTACATATGTTACGGGCCGCTTCTCTACGGAATTACGAGCATAATGTACGAAGGAAAACCCGATCGTACCCCCGATCCAGGCCAATACTTCAGGTACCCTTAAAAAAAAATCGAAACCGGCCTTAAAATCGTTTCTAGAATTATCAACGAGTATAAAGTAAATGCGATTTTCACCGTCCCGACCGCTTTCCGTGTGATTCACCGAGAAGACCCCGAAATCGAATTCGGACGAAAGTACAATATAAGTAGTTTACGAACTATTTTCGTAGCTGGAGAGCATTGTGATTACGAGACGAAAATTTGGGCGGAAAAAACCTTTAATGTCCCTGTTTTAAATCACTGGTGGCAAACTGAAACTGGACATGCTATCACAGCAACTTGTGTAGGTTTGGGTCACAATTTGAATCCCCCGAAATACACAGCAGGGATGCCATTTCCGGGGTACGATGTTAAAATTTTGCGACCTGATGGTAGCGAGGCGTCGTACCACGAACTAGGTAGAGTCGTGGTAACGTTACCTTTGCCTCCAGGGACTATGACTACCCTGTACCAAGCTCCCGAAAGGTTTTGCCAAGTTTACTTTAGCAAATTTCGGGTAAGTTATCAACAGTATATTTCCAACAGTTTTAACAGATCCAAAGGGTTACTACGATACCATGGACGCAGGCTATCGAGATGAGTACGGATATATTTATGTGACCGCACGCGATGACGACGTTATCAACGTCGCCGGACATCGGATATCGACCTCTGCTTTAGAAGACGTCGTTCTGTCGCACCCAGACGTAGCCGACGCCACTGTCGTCGGCGTCCCTGAGTCTACAAAAGGCGAAGTTCCCCTTTGTTTATACGTCATTAAAAGAAGTACGTACTCGAGTTAAGCTTGCCAAGTCTGAGGATTTTTTTTTCACAGATGCTAGAAAATCTGAAACTGGTATAACTCGCGATTTATTGAGGATGGTCCGAGAATTGGTCGGACCTATTGCTGCGTTTCGAATGGCAACGGCCGTCAGAGGACTACCTCGGACACGATCGGGAAAAGTGTGCAGGAAATCTATATCAGATCTAGCCAGAGATAAGGAGATCAGGGTGAGATAGATCTATGGTGAATCAAACTAAAATTTATTAACAATAACTTTATTATAGATTTCGGGCACTGTAGAAGATCCAACAGTTTACAAAGATATTAAGGTTGCTCTTCAAAAACTGGGATTCGCACATGGTGCGCCGGACCCCCAGTGAAACATATTTACATAAAATACAGAACAGTTCCATTAGTTAACTTTATATACTAGTTATTAGTATTTTGTAACTTATTTTGTTTTATTGTTATTGTTGAAATGTTGGTAAATTGTTTGATTAGGTACAAAGTAATGATTAACTTAAGAGAATGTAAATTTGGACTAGTCGAGGAATTGAAAAGATAGAAAGGGCAAGTTAAAAAAAAAACGCGAGTATAAATAAAGCGTAGACAGAGAGGTGAGGTTATTAAATAAAATTCAGTGTTAATTATATATGCGTGATTATATTTTAAAATTCATGTTTAATATGAAAATATTCATAGCATTTTGTAAATTCTTTAAATTATATTACAACGTTGAAGAACAAACATTCATATGAACTTGAAAAATATCTGACAGAACAAATGTAATAAAAAAGGCCTTTCACAACAATAAAATAATTTACAGGCGATCCTGAAATGGAATCATTAAAACACTTTAACAGCATGTTATTCACCTCTCTTTAATTTAAAGCTCAAAATACCTTTATTATATAAATAAAAGCACAGACAGACAATAAAACTTAATTAGGTAGAATGGTCACGGCCGTACTCCGATCCACCTTTAGTTCGATCCTGAGCCACCGGACCTGCCAGTGGCGCGAGTTTATGCGCGAATAGCGCGAGAGGCGAGTTCGTATAAAATAACAACCATAACATGATAACGATTTAATTGTACCATTATAAATTACAAATAACAACATTCAACTTAAAATGCCACGTTGACAAAATTCGGCATAATCGGGACTTATATATCAATATCTGATCTGCGTCTGCTACTGCTTCTGGCCTGTGTCCGTAAGAGATCTCGTTTGCGCCAAAAGAGACCTACAAACTGGCTATTAACTAACACCCCTTCGATTTCATTTTTCAAGTGTAGAACTACAAAAACAAACGAGGTAATAATAAATGATTGCGGTTCGTTTGATCAACTAGAAGTGTATGGAGTCTGATGGGCAAGGGCGTGACGAACCACAGATGGATATAACTTAAGTAAATTATATTACATAGTAATAGGAACGCGCACTACCACGGAACCAACGTGGGAGAGCGCGTCCGTCGCGACGTCCAATCCGAGATCCAACGCCGGCCGTGCCGTGCGCCGACCACCAGCAATCATCGACAAATTGTGACTAGAATGGTGAGATGGTAGTCGGTAAAGAACGTTGTGGGCATCTCGGATCGTTGGTCGTGGAGGTATTCATCGAAAGTCGGTTCGTAGAAGACGTGCGTCGAGGATGTCGGCGAAGGTGCGCTGTTCGCCGAAGAACATCCATCGAGAGACGCGTCTTCTAAACGACACCGCAATCAACGAACACCTTAACCGATGGATCCGATACGGAGTAGTGTATAAATGTGTGCGCGAGCTCGTCGGTCGCAGCGAACCAAGACCGAAACAAATGATGCTTAACAATAAATACGATTGAATCTCATGTACTCGTACTCGGTACGGTGTAAGTCACTAAGGCCGAAGATACTGGATGCGTTTGGTTTTTTTTTGGTTTTATTTTTTTGTTTCTTTTTTTAAGTACCATCGCCGACTAGAAAGGAGTCGTTTGGTCACGGCTCGATATGCCGACGCGCCATTATACACAGCTTACTAACTACGTACGTAATAAGTTTAGAGTACTGTACTGTTTTGTTTTGTTTCTTTCACTCAAAGTACATTTAGATAAAGTATAAAAGAAATGAATCTCTCTGAGGTCGAGGTTGTACCTCGTACAGGATATTAATATGTATATGTATATCTAGTGTTCACCGCTAGACTATCTACATCATAACTAAGTCAGAGTTAGACCTAGATTACAACAGAAGAAGGCGAGGAGAAGCAGTAATTCGACTAACGGTAACTATGTCATCATATTTATAAAGACTAATCTATAATAACTGCACGTGTGGTTATTGCCTCCCCTCAAACATTTGGCAGACAACATCTGAATCCTACATTTTTAATAATAAGATAGGACGGGTCGCCCACGCCGGTGTGCGCTTCAGGTCCAGCGGATCGGCGACGGCGGCTCGTGTGAGAGAATGAAGAACGAGGGCGCGCGCAGTGTTACTGACGATGGGCCTAGCCGCGACGACGGTGCACGAGGAGTCGTCGCAACAACAATGAGAGAGCTCCTGGTCGACGCGGCGGACCCCGTCAGAGTGCACGACGGAAACAACGCACGTCCTCGTCTCGTGAGAGTCCCACTGGACGCGAGTCTCTCACCTAGGCACCTAATTTAACGCTATGAGCGAACTCGCGATCGCCCATTTATTGCTAATCAATTTAGTTCATGTCGCCAGCACGGATCGATCCTGTCTTCTAAATCAAAACGAAACGAGACACTCAATGTCCACTAGATAACAACAAATCAACGAACAAACGCTGCAACGCAGTGCAATTATATGCATATTGTATACTTGGATACTATATTAGATATATAATTGCGCGGTCGTATGGCGGGGCTACCAGCGGTGGGCGGTCGGGGCCGGGCAGTCGTCGATGTTCGATTACGATGGCGTTTGGAGTACCCGGTAGCTGCTCGTGTCATAGGCTAACGATGGAACAATGGTATAGGGGAATTGTTGAACTGGTGGTAGTTGGTGGTGGTGGTGGTGGTGTAGGTGTAGGTGTAGGTGTAGGTGTAGGTGTAGGTGGTGGTCGTGATCGTGGAGCTGGTTTATGATCGGAGCAGAGCAGGCAGGACGGGAGCGCGGCGCGAGGAAGAGGTTACGGTTACGGGCTGGGAGCTAAACAGCCGTCTCTGTATGGCTGTGTGAGGATAATCGCTCCACGTCTATTTCGGGGATCGTCAACTCATCTGGGATGTTATCGGCATACTCAATGGAAGAAGTCTGAGACAACCTCTTAGAGAGTGATGTCTGTTTGCGAAGTACCTCGGCAAGGGAAGTATTGCTGTGTTCGCCGTACCGAGCATCTAGGCCCTGACGGAAAGCATTAACTACTCGGATCTGAAATGAACAAGAAACAACAAAACAGGGAGAATTAAAATAAGAACATTCCCGGGATATGGCGAGCAGTTAGCACAGCCGAAAGAACAATACAGAGCCATTAATAAAAAAGTAGCCGCGCGGTCGGTTCTCGGTGAAATTGCTCTGCATTTGTGTGACTGATCAAAAAATCTCGTCTCATGCACTAAACACATCCGAGTACATATAAATATTCTCAGGAAGGGGAAGTGTGCTCTCACAGTATCCTTATTCGAGAGAAAAACATAAGAAAAAACGACGTGAAAATTGTGGGTGAAAAATATCCAAAGTGACCGCGACCGACATCTGAAGCACCTCGTGCACTACACAACTACTATGACTTAGAGGTGCCCCAGCTATCGTCTCGCTTTCGAGAACCGACGCGCAATGACCAGAAGTACAGTTATTGACAAACATGCAGTATTTTTATTTACATGCCACGAACAGCTGTGGCTGCATACATACACGTGATTGGAGGCAGTTCAACTGACAGGACTGCCAGAGCGAAATGTATTTGTGTAGAGCCATCATACATGCCGTGAATTAGATACTCCGAGGCAGGTTTAAGCTTTACATTTACTGATTCGATTGCAGACTATAAAGCTAGAATCTGGATGCCTCCAGTTGAAATGATTAACATTTATATGGAGGAACAAACGCTCGTCTGCGCCGTGTGCTTCCAAAATGCGAGGCGACGCCGACGTCCACGTCCACTATCAGAGACCACTCGCAAGCGAAGCACAAGCGCAAATCGCTCGTTTGTTCGCTGGTAGCAAGCAGTCGGATCTTGTCATACCGAGTGATCAGGATTAAACATAGAACTTGCAAAATTTTCACAAATCAACACAGTTTAAATTGTCTGAGCACCACTTAAAAACACACACGAATAACAATAGTCAAATACATACAGTCTTTACCAGATATTGGTTACTTTGCTTACGTGATTTTGCCCCACCTGTATGTATGTATACGTGGGTATTAGTAAACACACAAACTTTGTAAAACATTATTTAAAAGAAACACATAAAATAAAGGCGAATTAAACACAACCTAGCAGTTTCTCAAAATAAAAGTTGTGATAGGTTTATTAATTTTATTCAAAATAAAAAAAACTTGCATCGAAAACAGCTGCTTGTTAGTATGTTATCATATAAAACAATTCTAAGTACACTTGTCTGCTTTAGATATTAATATATTTGTATATAACACATTATAAATAACAAAAATATGCAATTTTAATGAAAACAACCTTTCTTTTTAGAAATATAAATTTATAAATAAATGGAAGCCTCTACAATAATTCAACAAAGTCATCTAAGTATATGCAACGAGGCCGTTAATAACAAATAACCTAAAAAAAAAAGCGCCAGGCATCATATCATAAATAATAGCAGACGTATCACGACGGCGTTTTGCAGTGCCAACACAACGCGTTGCTTTCCATTGTTGTTTTTGTTAGTGACAATCACGGAAAAATCGATTGACAATCACAGGCCACAAAAACAAAAAAACAAAAAAATAAAAACGATTGCATCATCACACGGTCTACTTGGAGATGCGTCGTTATGTAAATTTCAATAATAATCTCGTTAGTAAAATGAATGAATAATAGCAAACTTTGAATCTTTTCGTCAAAAAACACTTTTAATACTTATGCGGTACTTGGCCAAAAATATTTGGTGCTAGTACTAACACACCTGCTCATGATAAGTATAAGTACAATACTCATGTTAAGTTTAATCAACAAAACTAAATAAAAAATAAAATCGGCCGAGCAGTCGTTTTGAGCGATCTTATGCATCTGTGAACTAGGTGTAAATTAATATAATTAAATAAACAAAAAAAGAATGTATAAACAACATGCAACATGCAAAAAACCAAAACGGTATTAAAACCGATCAACAGACAAAGAAATACGGAAAAAACTACTTTTAAATCAATATTAAATTGGTTATTAATTTGTTAAAAAAAACTTCACTGCTTCGATATTGATAAGGGGCGTTAGGTTGAATCGATAAATCGATAAATATTCAAAACTGAAATTGAAAAAATAAAACGATCAGAGGCAAGCATAGATCAGTCATGGTAATGAAAGCTTGTGCCTCTACACAATGTGGAAGCAGTGGAAGCGTGGCCAAACACAAACTAACAAGAGCGAACAGCGGCATACGAATACATAGCGGACAGAAAGATGTAGGAAAGCGGCTTACAGCTTGGTCAGTGGAGCTCTTGCTGTACGGAACCGGAATCAAACGTTCTTGCAATTCACCACCTATCACCTTCAAGAGTAAAGGGCAACGTTAAGAGTGGTTCGATAGACAGTGACAGACACATACAATAGATAGTGCACAGAACAAGATAGATCAGATACTACTAGTAACCTGAGAAGAGTGGTAAGCGCCGGCGAAGGACGAACATCCTCTTACTTGATGTCCTCATCTAAACTAGTCAAGTGAAGAAAATTTCTATACAGATGAAATAAGAACATAGAAAAATGAGTCAAGACGAATCTTCCGCATGTGTGCGCCCTTCGCCGGTACCTGTAAATAAGGAGCACACGGAAGTCCACTGGCGGTGCCATCGGCACGACTTCCGCATGTTCGCTGTGCTGTAAATAAAAGTGTTACAATCAACAGACACACGATTGCTCGAAACGTGTATCTACAAATGGCCCAGTGCCGAATATCATATCAAGAACAGAGCATAGAAACAGCGCTATTGTATATAAAAACGTTATATTCGACGTAAAAAAATCAACAGTTAAATTTAACCATTATCCACTATATGATATATCAATAATAGGTAAATATATATGTGTATATATATGTATGTTTACGTTAATATACTACAATTGGTATATAACAGTTGATAAAATATATATAAGTATGTATCAATTGAGTATTAAGTAATGTGGCCTGCTGACCGAATGTGAGGATGAAGTAACTAATGAAAATAAAGAAATAGATAAATATAGTAGAATATATAATATATAAGAGTGTATAAAAAGGTTTTTTGATATAGTTTGGCATGATCGTTCTTTTGATAGTTAGGTGTATTATTAACACTGATCATGTCGTTGGCGGTCGACACACAATACAGATGACTCGCAGTTGTGTGCATGCGTTCAACAAGTTGAAAAATAAAATGTTTCTTTCCATTACCACTAACCTGAGAGGTCTAAGGCTATCTAAAATGCTATACATACAGCTAGTCTACAGTGAACGACGAAATATTATATACAAAATAATACAAAATACTCAGATTTGGTCAAGTAAGAAAGTCTACTTAGTGCTAAGCTAACGATAGAATAGGAGAGGCGGGTAAAACGAGGTCGGGGACGGCTACTATGGAAGGCGACATCTACTATAAGAAAGTACTGTGTGTTTGATGGGTCCAGAGCGGAGCGGAATGTGTCGGAGAAGTACGATGGAGCGGTCAGGCGGCGGGCATTGGGCATTGGGCGTAGAGCGCAGAGCAGCAGAGGCAGAGCGGTGGCAGAGCGGAGGCGGCTGCGGCTGCGGCTACGCTACGGCGGCAAGCTACACCGGACACGGAGCATGCGGTGCGCGCCGCGGCTCTGCGGCCAGGACCGGCACTAGATGCGAGTCTCATGCACGGGCTTGGGCAGCTCCGAGTTGTTCGCGGGGGAAGGGGCCAGGTGTGCGTTTTGCGGACTGTGGGTCGGGAGCCTCAAGGTGTTGGGGGATAGCAGCCGGTGGTCGTCGCGCTCGTTCTTCGAAGGTTGCGACGACAGTTTGTTGGCGGTCGGGTCCTCGTCTATGTAAGTGATGTCTGAGAGAGGACGAGGCGGCCAAGGGCCGGTGTGGCTTCGCGAGCTGCGCAAACTGTGTAAGCTGTGTAAACTATGTACCGAGCGACGTTCCTCCAGATCCTCCAGGGTGGACTTGAAAGCTCTGATTACTCGCAGCTGCAAACACAGGGAAGCAGGGTACTCATAAGGCCGGGATCTGCATGCACACACACACCATGCTCACTCTCACCCTCGTTTTTTTTTTTTTTTTTCTCTACATTCTCACCTGGGACCGGACAGCGGACACGCTCGTCCTTTTTAATACTCTTTGCGCTGGTGATAATTTAATCCATCTTGTTAGTAGAATGATAACATAGCAATGAAACTCGTATGATGATCGATTCAAGAAGAAACAGATGCAGAGATAGAGAAAGAGGAAATTTTGTGAAACAAATACGAACGACGCTGACGAAGACGACGACGCCCAACAACGACAACGACAAGCTAAAACCTTAAACCGGCGACATTTTCAACTTCCAATCAAGCGTAAGCGTAGCGTAAGCACCGGATTCGACTACGTTTACACCACCAATGATTTCGAGCGAATAAATGAAACGAATACAACCAACATAAAACGATTAACGATACCGCAACACGTCCACGACGACGTCAAGTGTTTAGTTTTCTAACCACGTGGCTGTGTTGTCGCGGAGGAAGCACTACTCCCTGGCCTCCACATTCGTTGGAATACTAATGTCGTTTTTATAAAATTTTATTATCGGCTTTGAAATCAGGGAAAAGGCAACATCCAAGGTGGGGTTGCTCTAAGACAGCTAACACCACAGTGCAACACAGCAGAACGAACGCATCGCAGTCATTGCATGAGCTAAAGGCCTACTACAAGCTACGTACTTGTTTGTACTGCGACAGGATTTGCTTGAAACACCCACAGCGTTCCTATACCTCAGTTTCTCTCATGGGTTCCGCCGGCTGATAAATAAATTCATGTTAAAGACCCATAAACAGGTACAGTGCTGTTCTAAAAATGCTTGTCTGGCTTGACTGGCCGCGGACAAATCTAAAGGTACTCTGTTTTGGGCTCAGACTGAGTTCACTAGAAAGCAGTCCACTTGCAACATCCACATAAAAACAGACATTTAAAAGGGAGTGAAAAACTAGCAAGTGGCAAAACCGGGATTTGTGAAAAAGATCCGTGGGCGATTGCGGGGCATGGTGCAACCTTAAAGACAACACAGCCAACTCGGGGCTCGGGCACGAAAACGGACGAACGTGGACGTTTTTAACATGCACATACTATTTTGCTATCCTAATTGCGCTATTGCTAGGCTACGTGTTCCGCGGGATTGCTAACTACGTGATGCTGATGCACCGCAGTGCTTTTTGGCTGGATGATCTGAAAGCATGCCTTGGAGCAAAGATGGATAGGGTCGGTTATGCCCGACTTCGGGACAAGTAGTGTTAATAATAAAACTCAAGCAAATGCTATTTAAAATATCACCAACTTTTTCAAAAAAATAAATAAAATAAAACTGACACTCGATGAGGACGGGTGTATATCCACTGCTGGCCAATCATAGTCTTGCCATATATGTATTATCTTTGTCATAGTATCTACTACTAAGTAAAACACAAACATATTAATTTAGTTATCGCATTTGCAAGACACTTGATCTCCTAATAAAATAACAAATAGTATTAAAAAATACATTATGTCTATGCTACAAGGAACACTGACAACTAAAGCAGCGAGATGAGGATGTGGGTGGGTTAACTTTAAACTTCAAAATTGCCAACACTGAACACACAACAGATTAATTTTTGCTTCACAAAAATAAAAGAGCAAACAGTGTTAAGTGAAAAATGCAAAACAACACACATACCTATCAGAATCCATTCCTATTCATGGATTTCAACTTACAACTTACATGCAAGGTGTTCTATTTAAAACTCCATTTTTCTATAAAGATGATCAACTTTTCCTTTAAACTTTTAATTGATTGAACCAACTCGCTAATGTATAGAACAAGAGATTTTAATTTAATACTTCTTTTCATAACTAATCTTCTCACGAGCCTCAAACTTCATAAAAGAAAAACTGTGAATGACATAGAAATGCTTTCCAGGCTAATTTCATAGCGCTTTTTAGTGACAAAAGAGGAAACAAGTAAGAGTGCAGTTTTTGGTGACCTTTCCATGCGAAATCATGACCACCACAAGACCAAGATTCAAAAAAGTTACTGTTTCTCTCTTTTTTTTTTAGATTCCACAGTCAGAGTTTTAATGTAGACACCCTGTTTGTATCTGATTGTCAAATGTGCTAACAATATCGACAGTGTTGTAAAGTTCAAAGTTGGGGCCCTGCGGCCACGGTTCACCCTCTCACATCATTAATTCAATTGCACACACATTGTCAGATGTCAATGCACCATGCTTATCAATAGACTAACACAGAGTCGGACTAGGGAAATGGACGGGAAGGAAGGAAGCCTCATCTGATGTGGTCTGACTGACTACCTATCAAATCCTAAATGACTGAGCTCTGTTCATCAATCACTCATTTACATAATGCTTAGCACATTGGTGGGTCAGATGCTGCCTTTACGCGCAAATAGTAACAGCGTCTTACCCACGCGCGCTAAAATTCTGTGATAACATCGCAAATTTCGCAATGTACACAATGCTCGTACTTACCTGCGTTTGCAACCTAGTCAAACCACGGATCCATAGAATCTGACCGGCACGAGGCTTCTTGTCGGAATCGACATCAAACTTCTCATCACCAATGGGGATGGCTTCGGTGTATTCCTCAGGATGACCGCGACCCCAGCTGTTAAACCACACAAATCAGTCAATTGCAAACTAAACACGTTACCAATCAACTTACGATAGAATCTTGGGGATCTTGCGAGTAGGAACTGTAGTTACCAGTTGTCCCCAGAGTAAGGTTCCCAGACCGAAGAAGAGGCACCAAAGCCACTGCTCCAAGGTTAAGCTTCTGGTTGAGAACGCCATTTTACCATATTGGATAATTACGACCTGTGAAAAAATGACATTATTCATGTTGAAAACGATTAAGATCGTATTTTACTTGAGCCACGCAAGTGCAAATCCAAATAGTGTAGAATATCGGATTGGTGAAAATTCCTTCAAATACGTTACGCTGGCCGTGAATTTTTCTCGCATTGAACTCGTTAAAGAGAGTCATCATAACAAATGAATTAAATATAACAGTGAAATGTTGCGTAGGTCCCGCAGTGATATCCGCACCACGTCCAGATTCAATATCTAACATCTTGTCCCCTATAAAAAACACATTATCACTTTTTGTGTATACTAAAAGAATAGTTGATGAGACTCACCGACGAAGAGAAGAGCAAAAATGACAGTCAACTGGTAGACTGCTTGTCCAAGAATATTCTTCATCATCGTCCTGGAGATCAAAGGCTTTGTTCTGCCGTAAGGTTTTCGTAGCAGCAAATCGTTCGTAGGCAGTTCTGTGGCTAAAGCCAAAGACGCCAAAGTGTCCATAATTAAATTAACCCACAACATTTGTACAGCCTGTAAGAAAAGAAAATAACAACAGTTTGGTTAATTAGCCGAGAATCCTACCTTCAAAGGACTGTCTTGAACAGCACAGGCACCAATAAATGCTACAACAACAGCAACAACGTTAACAGTAAGCTGAAATTGCAAGAACTTTGCTATACTGTCGTAGACATTTCGCCCCCACATGACGGCTTTTACTATACTACTAAAGTTGTCGTCAGTCAAAATAATATCAGAAGCTTCTTTTGCAACATCCGTTCCGGCAATGCCCTGGAAAAAAAATCATCATTATCATGGTTCTTTACAATTGTGAGAGCAAGTACCATGGCAAAACCGACATCTGCTTTCTTCAACGCGGGGCCATCGTTAGTACCGTCACCAGTGACGGCAACGACTTCTCTGTTGTCGCTAACTTTACTGTCAATAATGCCTTTGACCAAGGTGTATTTGTCAGTGGGAGAAGAACGTGCGAGCACACGTAATTTAGGCCATACTTTGTCGAGGAGATGTTGTTGGACCTATAAAGTTAAAATTAGTTTTAGAAACACATTTAGAATTAACGAGTTGACAACTTACTTCGCCGGAGCTGTCCCTGATGCGTCTGTTGAATTCTTTGCCCTCAATGATAAGGAAATCTTCATTAGGTTTGACGATACCACATTTGGAAGCGATAGATCTCGCCGTGTTAATATTGTCACCCGTGACCATTCTGACTGTGATGCCAGCTTTTTGGCATTTCCTGATAGCCTCGGGTACTTCGGGACGTACGGGATCTTCGATGCCAACAACACAAAGGCATGTCAAATTATTGACTATGTTATCTTCGTCCTCCCAATTTGGTTCGTTTTCTACATGTACTTGATTAATTTCAGCTTTGCCTGGTACGAATTCGCGGAAAGCGATACAAATAGTTCTGAGACCATCACAAGCCATTGGTTCAATAACTTGTTTTAGCAAACGCTCTTGCATATCTCTGGTGAACTTTTCTAAACGGCCGTCGTGACCGTAGATGAAGGCACACCTAGAAAAAGCAGTGTCACAAAGGCAACAATAACTAAAAGAGGATCTTACTTGTTTAAAATCATTTCAGAAGCACCTTTTGTGAACAATCTATATCCACCACCCGCTCGAGGGATAACAGTGCTCATGGATTTTCTTACAGAGTTAAATGTATAAACGCGGGTAAAACTTTCTTCAGGATAGTCATCACGAATAGTTTGATAGTTTTTGCCTAAACCGAGAACGAATCCCAACAGAGCGCATTCAGTTTTGTTACCAACTTGCTTGGGCAGCTCGGTAGGATCTTCTGGAGGCTTCGGATCGAAAATATGATAAGACCAAACAGTCGGATTAGGTTGAAAAACTCACCATGACACGTGATGTGTAAGCGCAATTCACCGCGATACCTTGAAGAATCGCATTTCCAACATGGGCGGGAATATCAGAGAATTTGGGCATAGATTTACAGAGTTGTTCACAAATGTAAGATTGCACGACAGTCATACGATTGGTGGTTAAAGTTCCGGTTTTGTCGGAACAAATAGCGGTGGCGTTACCCATTGTTTCACAAGCATCCAAGTGTCGAACTAAATTGTTATCTTTCATCATTTTCTGGAAGGAATCACGGATAATGTTTGCTATGAACGATTATGGTAAACTTACCTTGACACTATAAGCTAAGGAAAGTGTAACAGCTAGCGGCAAACCCTCTGGTACGGCCACAACGAGTACAGTTACACCAATGATTAGATGACGTACCAAGTAGCTTGCGTGACTTTTTTCCCATGAATGTCCCTTGACAACGTACATATTAACGCAAAATTGAATAATCAAAATGACAACTGTTAGAACGGCAATGGTGGAACCGGCGTAACCGATTTGTATGGCAAGTTTTGTAAGTTTTGCCTGAAGAACCGACTTTTCTTTCTTCTGAGATTCTGGTGCTGCCGGCGCAGAAGCTACATGATTTTCTTTTGATTCTTGTCCACTACTTTCGTTATGTTTATTCGGAACTGGCGCAGGGGAGTTCATATGACTGTTGCCAGTGACATTGTCATCATCCGCACCTATAGCGACATACCACTCGATATTACAATACATCGAAAACAACGAGCGAGAAAAACAAATCACAATTACTGATTAATAAACATGCTAGTTATTAGATTAATTATCAACATTTAAAACTTGGTTATTTAGAAAACTTCATTAAAACAAAACATTATTTATTTAATGAATGATTATGATTTTAAATTTAAGTTTAAATCAAAATATAAATATGAAAAAATTTATTCACCTGTTAGACTTTTCTTCTTCCGCTGCTTTTTAGCTTCTGTACAAAAACACATGCAAAAGGAGAACATTAGCAATCTCAAAAACACTCCCAAAGTCCTGACATGGGTAAAATATAACAATAATTCACTCGGTGGCGGAAACTACCAATTACTATGTCATTTACGTTATTCACATGTTGTTTACACCACCGAGTAAAAGACTATTAACCAAATAAAAATATATACTGGAATAGTGGAATAGAATATTATGTGGATCGTGTATCCATCTGCAATGCACTGTCAAGTTGGAAACTATTATTAAACAACATTTAGGGATGTGCACTAACAGTAATAATGACATTTAATCTTTGAGCTGCCAGCATCTTCTTGTGACAAATAATAATGTAATCTTCCAAAAGTCCTGGTAATTTTAAGGTCGCTTCAACCTTGACAACTAGGATGTGTATTTTCTTCGGTGTATTTTGGTATTTAAAATATCAAAACAAGCTGCAAACAATGTAGTCTAATGCCAGTGTTTGTATAACTAAAGTGGATAGTTAAGCGCGTGCCTAAATTGTAAATTGTACCTCCGAAGATAAACGATTCGCTTTGTTTTTAAGTGAGTAAATGCATTCCGGTTTTTGTGGCAAAAATTAAGGCCACTTGAAGGAAAACAAATATTAGTTCCACAAAAATAAGAGATAAAACAGCGAGGATCTCGTGTTGATATAAATCTAGGATTTGACGCAATATAAATATGTTTGTTGGGACGCTTTAAAATTAAAAGGATTACTCTTGAAAAACACTTGTTGTTGAGGCAATGAAAATATGATTTTTTCATTTTAAAGCTTATCTGGCGGTTGCAATCAAATACTTGAAAAAAATTGGAAAAAGCTTTTCTAAGAATGCTTGAAATAAACAGGACTCTTGTAAATAATGAAAAATAAACACGAAATCGGCAACTGTCACCTGAATTTGCTGACACTTATATTGGGGGACAAGAATCAAACAATTGACAGTAACATGCTGTGGTGTACAGATTAACATACCTTTCTTCATCTTCTTAATTTCGGCTTCTTGTTCATCGACAGCTGCCCCCAGCAACGTGAAGATGATACCGGCTTGTGAGTTGACACCGACTGCCGATACTAACATTTTTCCAGAACCTTCCATTACGTGGGTGCCAGACAAAACCATAGGATCGAAATTTTCGCCCTTTTTAACATGGTCTGACTCACCCGTAAGTGAGGATTCATCCACCTGTAGAACAACATAGTAATTTTCTTAAGATAATGATGAGATTTTTACCTTGAGGTCATTGGACTGGATTAGGATACCATCAGCTGGTAAAAGATCGCCGTATTTTATCTGGCAAATATCACCTACAACTATATCGCTAACGGAAATTTGTTTCACTTCAGCTTGTCGAATCACAGCAAATCTATGTTCTCCTTCAATCCGACTCTGAAGACCTCTGAACTGTCTTTCTTTCGAATAATCGTTAAATGCTGTTACTAGCACTACTACAATAACGGAGATTAAAATGGCCAAACCCTCAATCCAACCGTGACCAGTCTCATCGTCCTCAAAGGCGGCTGTAACGATGAAGGTAAGTAAGTTTGTGTGAGATCTCCACCACGAGTACTTACCGGCATTTTCTGGTGGCGGCCGATAGAAAGAAAGAGCTAAAGATACAATAGCTGCTACTTCCAGAATTATAAGTGTGATGTCTTGTAAAGCTTCCCATACTAATTGAAGAAAGGTTTTTGGAGGTTTGGGAGGAATTGAGTTTGAACCAAATGTTTCTCTTCTATGCTCTAGGTCCACTTGTGACCCGCTAAGACCTAAAATATTCCAACGATTTTTAATTTCGCTTTTCCCATTGTCGATAAATTATGGAAAGTCGTGGACACACCCCAAAGGAGCGCCCCTTCATGGATGGTTGAGGAACGATTATTTACCTTCACTGGGCGACGTGTATAGCTTTTTGCAAATTTCTTGGACTCCTCCATATTCATGTACTTTATTTATTCCTTCGCGACCTCGATGTTCCATGAGGTCGCGTAACTGTTTCAGGGTAATTCCATATTGCGCGGGACGGCCGTCTATCGTAGCCATTTCTCACAGCTAGATCTATTAATAAATCCAATATTACAAATACACATTGGCATAATTTATTAGCATACAAAACATCAACAAACAGCCCTAATTTTATTCAAACATACGATACCAATTCGCTAATAACCGGTTTATTGTAAATACTCAATGTTTTGGTGGGTTTTATCAACCGAAAATACGGAACTTGCAAAATCGACGAGTTAATAATTGTTTGACAAGAAACAATAATTTATAACACATCGCACGGACACTAACGACTAATATATCGTAGTTAATTATAAATAAGCCTTTAAAAACCGATAAAATTTCACATAACCTAAAATATTCTCATACCTAAATATTCACACAAAACTGCTGCCAATTTCACTTTACCACACTTTTCTGAACTATTCAATTACAGTTTCATTCCTCGATCGCAAAATGCTTTTAATTAAGCTCGTTAATTACGAGAAAGCATCCAAAAATACACCTCTAAAACAAATCCAACAAAAACACTGCGCCACTGAATTGACAAGCAGTACTAACAACCAGCAGACTAGATAAATTTCAAAACGGCGCGGTGGAAAATTTTCAAAGCCGAAAAAAAATCAGTTGAATTTAAAAAAAAAGATTATTTTGATAATAGAGACGGAATGGAATTTTTTTCATCAAGTGTAAAAATTGTTTTTGCCGAATTCGTCGATCGTTTCCGGCTAACTTCACATGAGACGGCGTTTCACCAGAACATAAATAAATAATAATGAGCAAATAATCAACATAAGCGGCATTCTACGCTAATGTAAATCGACCTGTGTTAGTCATTGTTAAGTTTAGAGACAAAGGTAGGAAGAATTGGTTAAAATATGATATTTTAGTAGCAAGCGCGTGATGTTTGATATTCCCTGGGTACAGGGCGGCCACCCTATAAAAAAAAATGATGATGATGGTAAGGTTGGTAGCAATGTTGATAGTCGTTGATTTGAAAATTGGCAATACTCGTCACCTCGTAAAATGGTAAAACGGCTCCGAATCACATTTGAAGACAGTAGAAAGCACGTAAGAAATCTTTTTATTGCGAGATTATAAGCGCGTGGGTTTTCTAGGTCGGCATCAGAATCAGAATCAGACGTGTAGGTCTGGCACTCGAGCACACGAGACACGCAACACACCGGCCTAAACTGAACCTCGGCGGCGACGGCGACGCTCGACGTCACAGAGTCCAGGGAAACGGCAAGTCCGAAACGCAATCAAAGATGGTCCTTGATGTTTGGAGGTTTCGATTATTACCTGTCAGTTCAAACCACGGACAGACTGCGCGGATTAGCTTAGAAGACACATGTAACCTCGTTCACACACGAATACAGTGCCCGTGACGTAGACGACACTCTGATTGAGCTTCAGTTAATTTTGTATATATCTGGGACTCGGGAAAGATGAACGTCGACTGAGGGCACAACAGCGGCGTTCGTCTCTCTGGCGCCTCGAAGCCACGACGGCGTCGCAAGGACGATTAGCCCAGCACTGCCAACAAATCGTAAAGACTGACAATGCGTATAGAACTGCAACGATATTAGGAATTTTATTATCAAACCGTAATTCCGGTGATTATGGCTGAACAAGCAGGAAGCCGTGCAGAGCTAAAGTTAGAATTTAATGGTTTTGGACGACAACGGCGGGGATCCGGTTGAAGTAAGACGGAAGAACCGAACGAACATTTGCAGATTAGATCCTTGCTAGCCGTGGGGACATGGAGGAGAGTCAAGAGTTGGATGGCGTAACCGATCAGCCGATCAGGTTGAGATGCACACCTGCAGTGAATATGACCCCGGCCGGTGAGCGGCTATGGCTCTCAGCTTTTCGATATTAAAGGAGGTATTGAGGTTATTTATAATGCATGCTAGTCAGGAATCTCATGGATAAATGACGTCATGCAGACCGCTTCATTCTACTACCGCCACTCAGTCGGCGCTGGCGATCGATTTCGCTCTACTCACAATATTAGGTATGCGGTGGCAGAAATAATAAGCTAGACTGGTTAGACCTTAGACCGGTGTCTGGCGATGGTATCCGGTCATCGTGAAAAGCCTAGAAGATGACCGCGACGGTGGGAGTCTTGGAGAGACCCAAGTCAAAAGGTCAGCACCTTAAACGCACCATACTAGTTTACACTGGTGTTGGCTGGGCAGTGCGTGACGTCATACGATAGGATTCGCACGGAGTCGGCCCTACGTCGAGCCGTCGAGCGCGTCGAGGAGCTGCGGCGAGGAGCGCCACTACAAATCCCTCGCTTCCGCGCGCTCTTCGACTCCGACGACCTCCGACACTTTGACCACCCGATTCGGCCCATCCCACCGCCGTCGGTTGGGCCGTTTGACCTATTTCCGACGACGACGGCGGCGGCGGCGGCGGCGACGCCGAACTGCGCTAAGACTTACTTTGTGCCTTGGTCCAATATGTCCCGGCTGCGGTAGCGGTCGCCCCGAGCCCTTGTCACAGTCCACTCCGTCTAGATCTTCCGTAGTGACGGTCAAGTTAACATTTGTCGCCCGATAATAGATAGCAGATCTGGGCGCCCGAAACGCACCCAGGCACTACACACACTCAAACTCAACTCGCTCGCACCACTCCGAGCCGCTCTGCCCGGTGGACATTAACAGTCCCGAACGTACGTAATGGTCTCGACTCGCCGTTAGGGGCGCTGCCTCTGTCTGTTCAATGCTGGTGGTAGGTAGCCACGATGAGCCCGATGGGAACTGTGATGGCGCCTAAACAACACGCGCACAACGATCGCCATGCCTACGCCCTCTATCAGTTGCCGCGCTAAAGCAGCCGACCCGCACCTCCACCAAAAAGTCACGATCCATGCGGCCTGATACACTTCTGCCACTTCTGCTTCACCACCTACGACCCCCCATGATTACAACTACCCCAAAAACGCACTACGACCGATAAGGGTGCAAGGCAGCGCCGGGGTGTCCAGCGGCGCCGATCAGCGAACTGACACTTTCCACTCCGGACTCCGGGTACACCGTGGCGCCACCCAATACCAGATACTACACTTAGGCACTCTATGCCCGTCTGCGCCCGAATCACTACCTAGTCCTAAATTTCCAGTAACCCCAATCAAACCAACTAATTTATTATCTTTCTATTAAGCCACGACCTATATATTCCAAGACTTGACCCGGACTAAGTACATATCCTAGCTCAAAATCCGGTTTCTGCTACAATGGAAAATGCGGTAGCGGTGGCGGCGGTGGCGGCGGTAACGGCGGCAGAAGCTATGTTATCGATTGCATATCCACGGCGACCTGAACCTACCCATTTCGTTTCCACACTATCGTACATACTAACTTACACTCCAAAATATAATACTTACGAACGAACCACTTTGCGAGAAATTCGTTGCTCTACACTCACTTCATTCATTATATGACACGCAAGACTATTTATTTATTTCGAGTCAATACTATTATGCATTATCTCAAGTAAATAGACATTTCAATAATATTATATCCTCCATACTACACACGATAACAGTTTATTGTACTCATTTAGCATAATTGAGCTTTTAAAATTCTTAACATGCAGGCAGACAAGCATTACGAATTTTACAAACAGTCGTCATTTATATGACCAAACGTCGTAAACCCGACTTCATGACGTACTTTTTAATCACTCAAACCACACGGACAATAAAATATTCTCCCAAAAACTAAGCTCCACTTTTATTTAAATAATGTAAAATCCCTTTTTTGCCATGTTTGTTTTTTACTTACACAATTTATCTCCTTTATCTCAGTTACATAATGCATATAAATGCCAAGATACTCATATCAACCTCCAATGATAAACTACCATTCCACATTAACATTTTGCACCGTAAAGGTCATTGTTATTTCTGAGAATTACGTCACGGATGATGTCAATAACACAAAATTTTAAATCTAAGTCATCATCAGTCGCTAATGACTCTTTTACTAAGAAACTTTGCAAATATCTCCAACAATATTGATTAGCTAAATAACCACACCACCTATTAATGTTTCATTTTAACAGCTTTAGCTTGTATTCCTATAAAAGTAGCGGCTAGCATTTCTCCACACACGGCAAGTTTGGTCGATATCGTGGGTCGAGTTCAATAAAACACGACAAGTGCACATACACGATGTTTATTAATATCATTTACAAAGCAAGGTGTTTTAAATAAACTCTAAGAACGCGATTAAAAAAAAAAAGACCATTAATTATCTAACCAATTACCTTTAAAGTCACCTTTAAGGGTGCCAGTCGATAACACCGAAATTTACTAAAACGGATCAAATAAACTCTCTTTGGTATAATAGGCAAGAATATCTTTCAGTTTATTAACAATAATCAATAGTAATTAATAAAGTATAATCATTAACAATACTCACCAAAAATCAAACTAATAAGAATACAACCTGCACATACTAGATAGAGTAACAGTACTAATGCTTCGAATTCTAGTTTATCTATTTATATTTATCTTACTATCTTTGTAGTTATTGGTATCTGTTTCTTATCAATTTCTTCATTCGTTAGAAGCTTCGATCTTCTGTCTGGCTTTGGCAAGAATGGCTTTCAGCTCCGAACTCCTCACAGTTTGGTACTATAACAATTAACAAAAAACGTCCCAAAACCCTTAAACAAAAAAAAGGAAACTTACCCCACTGACACTCTTCTGAATGTTAAGCTGCGAATACAATCTGGCCCCTTCTTTCGAGCCACACAGCCTTTCCAACTCGTGCTTAGAACAGTCAAATAGACGATGCCCAGAAACTCCCTTAAACTTAGAACCAATATGGGCATCAAAATCTTTAGCCTTCAGCCAATTTTGGATCTCTTCAGGATTAGATTTCTGATTGATAAAAACCTCAGGAGTTTGCCTCACTTCTATGTGTGGTTTGTATTTTTTGTCTTTCATTATCTCCAAAACGTGGCTAAGTTCATCTTGCATTTTTTCAGTGTTGGACTTTATAGATGGATTACGTTTCAAAGTCGGCACTGGGGTTACTGGAGTGGATGGCACTGACAGTGGTGGTGGCGGCGGGGGAGCTGGGGGCGGTGGTGCATTGGTGGTTTCTAGTAATTCACATGAAAATATTATCGCTTGACGTAAATAGATTACATCTACATTTACGCAATTGGACTAGAAAAAGTCGGTACAATCCAATACGGTTAATCATTGCGTGATTTCAAATCGATAACAAGTAAATTCCTTTTACGCGATGAATGATCAAGAATGTCCCCAGAACAGATCAATACATTCTTAATTCGGGTAGTTTAATGAGATCGCCCCCGGTTTGATTGTAATTCTACTGAAAACTTATTAGATTTTTCAGACAAAACATCGCGGCGTAAATGGAGTTTCCAAAACCCAAACATAAATTTATAATGGATCGTTTCGCTGATCACATTTTTATAGCCTTTCATCATCATAGTGCCATTTTCTCGAAATGACATCGTGAGTGATTAATACGGCCTATAAAATCGATGATATTTTTATCTGAAAATCTTCCAGAATTTGTCTTTTTTGCAAGGTCGTTTATGCATCTATTTGCATACACTCTAATTTTTATAGACGTATCTCGTGATAACAGTGATTTTTGTATTAGTCCGTCGTCATAATCGAGAATTTATTGACCTATCTGAGTGAGTCACGGTGCATGGTGCATATTTTTCCGCTGACGGCTAAAAGGAGTAATTTAATTAAGTTATGATTAACAAAAAGGAAAAATCCTGTCATGAAAAGGTTTTGTAGGCGGAGGTGAGCTTTATAATTCATTTTCTTTGAATAAGACGAGTCAACTGTTCTTTAAATAGAACCAGAAGAAACAAAGTTCCGAATTGGTTTTGTTTATGCTATTAGTATCAAGTTGTCATTATAGCGTTCAGGTGGGGAAACTTCATTTAATAGCAACGTGACCGAATCAATTAAATCCTCCGGTAACCTTGACTAAAATTTAAATTTCAACCTAGAACTACCAAAAACTGGTCATTATGTTTTTAAAGCATGGGAACATACACAAACATGATACAAACAAAGCAAACACAGAACAATGTGATAGAAATTTTATTTTATACTTCATAAATATAAGACGGATCAAGTTAGTACAAAACTTATAAAATGGACATACAAAAAAAAAATACAAACGTATATACAGTTTACATACACGGACGGATCTGACCCTCAACATGGAATGCGATTAAAAATAATACCTAAGTTACGTTAAAATAAAAAAGAAGAGAAATAAGTTAGCCTGTTACATGTAGTCTTTGATAAACATAAATCCAACGCCTAACAATAACAATGTACAAAACAACAAACAGTATTATACAAGAAGCAGATCAAGGATGTGGTAATAACACTGGACAGTGCTTAGAAATAACGAAATTCTCCTTTCTTACCAAGTCTTTCTCTTTTAACCCAATCAGCAGAAGTTGCGGAAACGGGAGGATTCACATGTTCGGGGGTGTTCGGACTGTGACCTCTATCTGACGGGGAATCCTAAACAAAAAAATTAACCCCTCCTCAACAAAAACCAACAACTTACTTCTCTATTTCTGGGGTAGTTGTTATGGGGGATGTAAACAGGGTTGTGGGAAATAGGGTACGGGGTGACGATGGTATGAGGTACATGAGCCACTTGTCCACGGCTGTTGCGGGCCTTCCACCACTTGCGACTGTCATCCAAAATCTATTAAAAAAAAGTTTGATAGATGGTAAAAACTACGAAATTAAAATCAATCACCTCAAGATACTCTCCACGAACCACCGACAACTCCTTGTCGTTGTTGGCAGTTCTGGGATAAGTTACTTGTACGATATTAGCTCCACGAGCTTGCAAATCGTCCAGGAAGCTCTCTTGGCTTCTTCCAAAACCGCGATCTTCTCCTCCATTACGCTCGATCGAATCCACCGAAATGTCGCTTCTGGTGCTCTCCAAATTCGGGGGTAAATCAGGCTCGTATTTCGGGTGATGGGAGTCGGCGTTCTTCTCATAAATAAAAAGATCTCGATGGTTTGTATCGTAGTCATAATCGCTAGTATATTGGCCCTCATTGTAATGCTTATTTTCATTATTAGCGTCCAATTCATCCACCACCGGGTAATCTGGAGACCAGCCGTCCATGAAAATCGGATGATAGGGAGCCACGTGACCTTTCCATTGGTCTCTGGAATAGAAACGCGAAGTGGAAAGTAGAATCGACGAATGAATGACATTTCTTTCCAAGAATGAAAGGTCAACCAAGAGCGAACATTAATCAAAATTCCAGTGTTAGGTATGCTAAAAACGGATTTGTTATCTTTATGGGGGGCCTCCGGAGATTTGCCAAAATTGAAAAGTTAACAATTACATAATTGTTTGAAAAATATTATACACACGTCAGTTTGTACGCTAATCTATTTTTAACACAATTTTTTCTACTAAACTTTGAGTGTAATCTAGATAGTGCACCTATCTAAATTAAAACACAGTGCTATAATTCGTATCTAAGATTTTATCGATATTGAAAATGAGTAATTTACGTCAGGAAAATACGTAAATTTTAATCTTTTCGGACACTTTGTAAATAGAAAAAAATAATCCGAGATTATTTTCGAGTATCGATAGTACTGTTTGAGACCTTCAAGATTATATTAAGAACTCTTTTGTTCTCAAATCTATGGTTTTAGAAAAGAAGTGAACAACTGGAAGAGTAGCATTGGCACGAATCTCTAAAAGAATCATCAAAACAGTAGTAGTTGCACAAGTTCCTGTTATCGTAGCCAAATTACCGTGTAAAACGAAATTTTAATAGTGATTTTATGATTTTTGTCCGACTACCTTGAAACATACGAAGGTAAACAAAAACTCAACTCTATTTTATGGTAATTTATTTACGCGATATTCTATGCACTCGTTTCCAAACATTCATTCATGCACTGAAAATATTTGCAAGAATAATTGCCGTAATTGTGTTCGTCCAATTACTGCTGTTATTTCAACAATTGTGTTTTCCTGTTAAAGCAGTTAAAACTAGGAGAAGATATAATTTTCCCGACGATATTTATATTTTATGTCAAGTTGAGAACCGTTTTTCTTGCATAACCTGACTGTTGTTTTAAGAACTTTTCCTAAGTTGTTTCAGCAGATTTAGAATTACACCTTACAATAAAAAAACTATTTTTGGTTTATTGGTATTCGAGTTACATTTTAGAGCTTCTCGAAGTAGAGCTATTTTTGCACGCAGACTCTTCCAATTAGAGAAAAAGTGGCAGAAAGAGACCAATATTTTTTGCTCGTGGAATTCTAGCCCAAAGTTAAAAATGACTCAAAGACCATCGGCGCATCTTATTGTTTAGAATTTGCAAAATTAATTTAATTTAATTTCTTAGGAAAACAACACCCAAATCTGAAAGAGTGTACATTGGAATACCAATTTGTTTATCCAATATTTTCACTATTTATTAAAGTATGAGTTTTTTAGTTTCCTTCGTGCCAACACCGCATACTCCGAATTTAGCATAGAAGTAGAACAAATATCTGAGTCATTTCCTATAACCCTGGGTCACCACGTCACCCCGTCTGAATCATAACTTATCTCTAAAGATATAGACCGCCAAATTCTTTAGTGCGGTGACCCTTTAAATAAGCGATTCACTGCAAAACGCCATAAACAAACAACCCTCAGACGGTTGCGTGTTGTCTGTTCCCAATGAAAATATTTATGATTGTTTACAGATAACACTTGTGATTATGGGGGTTTACTGAGAAGAAGTCAAAGACACGAACGCACTATGTCATTTGGCGATGTATACAGGGACATACCTAGGTATGAGCCAAGCGTTTCCAAGCGAATGCCACAATTCCGTTTCCTTGCTGGTGACACAGTTCATCAACAAATTGACCGCTTCCCTCGTCGACAGCGGCGATACCACTTTCCTTGGGAGTTGTGCATCGGGATAAGTGTCATGGGAAGCTTCCACAATCAACGCCAGAGGTGTAAACAAGAAGTGCACCAATTCTGGAGCGTTGGGATCATGAATATGTGCTTTTAGTTTTGCTAGGAGATTAAAGGACAGCTTAAACTTCTGGAAGATATCAATGAATTCCTTCTCCGGTGGCGGTTTGGTCCTCATTGACAACATCCCATCTCCCATATCACGTTTCTTAGTTTTCCTGCTTCGCCGTCGCCGTTCCAATTCTCGGGCCGCCGCCGCCGCATGTTGCAACCTTGCTATAAATTTCTCGATGTCATCGAAGCAATGGTTGAGAATTGTCACATCTCTTTCATATTTCTCACTCGTTGTAGAGCTAGAATCGTCGTTATTTGCTGTCAGCTCGGAATCAGAACCGTGATAATCCCGAGGATCTCTTGTAGCATTTATTACGGTATTGGGGGGTTTGTGGATTGGTGGAGGAATGCTGCTCTTACGACTTCTGGTAAGAGTTTTCCCCATTCGCAACTGCTTCAGGTCTTCAACGAGGTCTTGAGCGGATATGCTTTGGCACTGAAACACCGTCATTTAACAAACAGATGACAAATTATCTTTATTAGCCACTGAATATTAATTGAGTTTGTGCATATTTGTCAACGAGCTGTGATTCATTGCCACATTCGCAGATCATGCTTGATTAGATTCTTTATTATAACTAATTTTATCGGGGGCCTTTAATTAATCCTTTTTTTTTTGCTTCTGAATTATTTGAGCCACCAACTAATTTAATGCAATAAATTTAAGTACCATTTTTGATTCAGTTTCTGGCAAAATAGAGCTTTCAGAATAAAAAGAATCAAAATATTTATAACTAGAAGTCCATGTATTGGTAAAACAGATTTTTGAATGAAATATTTTTTAATATCTGACTCTTAACACGCAGTGCGTTTGTATTAACGCTTCAAACAAAGTTGTACGTAATTAAATGTTTTGCGAAAAAAACTTTCATGTTGTGGATATTTTTGAATTAATACTGCATTTAATTACATAAAGCTGCTTTTACGTGGGTATTAAAGAGATAGTCTGTAGTCAAAATGAGACTTTTACGGATGAACATAATTTTTATAATGCCGTTGATAAAATTGAATAACAATGAAAATTATCAATGACAGCATGATCCAAAATAAACTGAGAATCGTCATTGGGGGCCCCGATAAGACGTTTATCGAACTCACCTGAAAAATGTGCATCTCTGGCGGGTGCGAAAGATTTAAATTGGCGACGTTAAAAACTAAAATGTTGTTATACATCTCCATGGGATCATGGCTGGTAAAAGCTGTGGGTTCATGTATTGAATTCGCTGGGAACCGCTCCATGACACTCTAAATTAAGAATTTATTATAGTAGTGATTGCAATTATGTGAAATTATTTACTCCAGTTTCATAATCCATAATTAGTACCCATGAGCGGTCGAGGCAGAGCTGCATTTTTTGGGACCAAATCCCGTTCGTTTTTTCTAGTTGGAGTAATCTGCGCATCCCGTCAGCTGGATACAAAATACCCGTTTCTTTGGTGACTGTAAATGTAGCCAAATGTTCCATGACATAAGTCGGTTTTTCACCCCCTTCATCGCGATATCTGTCCATTTCATCCCCCGAGTATCCGTTGGAACGGTACGCCATTTTCTATGCTCTCAATCACTTAATATATCTGAAATTATTTCGATTACTCCTAAAAATTCTTCAAAAACTGATAAGATTAGGATTATATATCAAATTCAAATAGTTCTTTAAATTGTCATTGTTTTTTTTTAATCCTTAACATTTAAAAAGCCTATTTGAGCGTAATGACTAAGATTAATTTCCTCTCTTTGCCACACCTTCAGCCATAATGGAATGCGAAGAATGTCAACAATTCTTTAGTTGTTGTTGGTCCGTACTTTTACGGATACCAACATTTATTGTGAATATTAATAAACCAAGCGGTAGCGAACTAAATTTGGAAAAGGAAAGGGCGTGAAATGCACGTGAATACTAATTACTCGCCGCGCTCCATCATTGCATATTTCAATTCTAATTACCACCAAATCAAAGAACTATTGAAACTTTTAGAAAAAGTTGATTACAAGTAAAAATAACAAAAACAACAACTCTAACTGATTTGCGCAGCTATTACTTTACGTCAATAACGCTTTAACGCAAAAGCCATCGTGGCGACCATAATAACACAATAGCCATGAACAGTAACAATAACAGTATTTACACTTTTTCCAGTAGTTAGGGGGCTTTTCTCTTGTATTTTCGAGACTTACCAATGAAAACTAATCAAAAAATCATACTTTGAACACTCATAACTAAAAATATTTACTTAACACATTTCACACTAATCACAACGAAATTAAATTGTATGATATCTACAGGTGGGTACCTCGTATCTTACCTGTCAGGTAAGCCAAGTGAGTTTAGCCATGCGCAGAAAGTTGCGAACGTGTACCTGTGGAAGCGGCATTCTTTGACATAATTATACCTGGTTCCAATACATTTTAGTCGAGTGTAATTGGAAAATCACATTCCTTTTAATCCTACTTTACGACAAATATCATAAATATTAGCTCTTTTATGGCCACGTTTCACTTTTATTGACCAATTCGCGCAGAACGAGCAAAGAGGGCAAAAGAAAAGCCAATATCGGACACATTTGAGAAGTAGCTAAACTAACTAAACAGATTTTTCAGAACTTTTTGATAAATATTCATTGATAGGTGCGATGGAAAATTACGCAAATAAACGGGTTTTATATGATCAGAAGGAAAATCAAAAGATGGAATCTGAAGCTTTAAACTCGTCAAAAATTACCAATTTTTCTTTGACTTTGTGTGTCCGTTAAATAAATATTGTTGTTCTTATCGGGATGAAGTGATAATTGATAAATCAGAATAGTTAGAAGTTTTATCTCAAGGTTTCAAATCTATCTTGACGACATAGAAAATTTAGAGCAGAAAATTGAAGTTTGATATCATAAATAACTTCAATATCCTTATTTGTTCGAGAAAATTGTCTTATCTCTCATTTTTCTCTTGTAGAGCTAGGAATGGAAACGAAAATCGTAGACAGATTGGAATATATTGCTTTTTTTTACAAAAAATTGTTTCGAAATTTCGATCCTGTAACGATTTCTTTGAGCGCGTTTTTCCTTTAAAAGGAGCTGTTTCAGGCACATATTCCTTGGAATTTGCCTTTGAGTGATTTTTTTTCTTATTTTTCTACTCCGTCTTCTTGCTCCAGCACCGTTAATTCAATGCTTGCATCTCGGAAAATCGTGGAAATTCGCGTTAAAATTCACTTCCCCCTTGAGTATCCATTTAAATTAAATAAACAAGTGACTTATGGGATTTCCTGGATTCTAAAGGATGTTTTCCTAAGGTTCGATGTGCGGCTGCTCTGTTATCCGGAAGATAAATGTAAGTGTGAAGGAAAATAAGAATACGACACATTAAGGGTTTCTCATTCTCGCGATAAAATGTTGTCGTGGTGTTCTTTTAAGAGAAATTAGGACGTCTCTACTTGCACTACATGTCTTATAATTGTCACTTTTGACCATTCATTATTTATTACTCGTATGTATTTCATGGTTTAGATTTTCACACGACATGGCACGCTATAAATGAATTAATCAATTAAGTTTAGCGTGGGTTATAGCACCATAGCTTTTGCTATAAAAAATAACTTTTTAGCTTCGATTAAAATTTGTTGTTTTCGTACAGAGTCAATAAACTTACTCATTACTTTATCGATTTGTATATTTTCTTCGTACTGGCGCCAATATGTCACTGATTCTCATTAATATTCAAAATCTCAAGTTCAGTGTTGTACTATCACCTTGTACGTGTTATTCTGAGTGAATCTGATAGGGATTTGCTATTTCCTTTCCTTGCTTTCCCAATTCAAGACAATGATTCTCGGTTTTGTTTTTTTAGGATCATATTTCTAATGATCCGTTCGCTTAGGAACTCCCTAATGTGCTATTTTCCGGTTAATAGAGGAGTGGTTCGGGGTAAGTGCCCTCTAGTAGCGCTTCGAATATCGCACCCCTTGGATTTTCCACCACTGCTAGTGCCACCTGTTGGATGACCTCATTTCAAGGCTAGATTTCGGGGAAATGAATAATTCAATAAAGGTCAAGGTATTTAAAATACTTTATTGAAATTAACCGATACAAAAGAGCCAAAAGAACAAATAAATATTTTTGTAATCAGTCTTGAATACAAATATGAATGTTAAGTTAAAGTAGCAGAATTTCTGAAAGCTGACATTAAGATGTCGAAAACATTTATAAAAACACATAAGTTGTGATATGTATATTCACCATGGAGACGTAATGAAAAAACAGTCACAAAAATAGCAGCGTCTTGAACCCACCATTTAATAAAAACTGATTTTATTAGAAAATACAACAAACGTAACAACAATTAATAACAATGACTAAGTACACAATTATCTCTAAAGAAGAGTCATCAGCACATTCAGTATGTACAACATATAAACAGTCAATTCACTATTTCCAAAATGAAGAATCTGCAAATGATCTATAAAAAATGGAACAATATTTACAACAAGTATGAAGTTATCACAATATATTGCTTTATATTTATGTAGGCAAGTGATTAAAGCAATATAACTTAACTAATGAATGATGTGAATAATAATAAGTACCATACAAAAAGTACAAAAACACTTAAATAGTGGGTTCACTTCAGTCAAACTGAAAGTTTATAACTAGAACTGGGAAATGTGATGACTTTGTAAATAAATTACTTATTAAAACCTTAGAAATAGTCTTAAATTAACATTTTATTCTAGGGTTTAATTCTTGGGCAACCCCTCCCCAAGCTAATTTAAAAACTCTGTTCCGCCATTTAATTGGAGGGTCTAGAACGGCATTCGCGAATAAATAGGGACCTGACATCTCCCTAAACAACCAACCAATAACAAAATGAAATTTATTAAAAGGCAAGGAACCATTCTGTAAAACAAACAATTAATTTTTGATCACAGTCGGGACAAAACTCACCTGTACTATACAGAGTAAGGACCAATCACAGATAAACCATAGCAAAATATGCACTAAATAAAAAACAGAAAAGTCCCATTGGAAAAGAACACTAACCGACCACGCCGTACATGCACCAATCATCATGCACTCTGAAAGAGGCTCCACTAGGATGACGAAAGGAATCATTGCAACTCGCAGTTTGGCCCATCTAGAAAAATCACAAATTCCAGCTTCAATAGTCCAGGAACTGACTAATTACCTTGTCAAACGTGCTTGGAAATTTTCTACATCACAAAGACCAGAATTCTGCATCGCTGGTTGACTACTTATTACAGTTTTCCATCCTCTGTTTATGTACGACTTTGCAATAAAAAAGTCTTCAGCTAAATAACATCCAAAGGACTTAAGTCCACCCTGTTCTTCAAGCACAGGCTTTCGCATCAACGCTGACATTCCAGTGTGACAATTAATCCTAAAGAAGTCGGCTGCTAAATATATCCTAGATTGTGCTGTACCAAAATATATCTGAAAAAAAAAGGGTCATTGTCAAAAAGTTGGTTTCTAATGAAAATTTCTAGCTATCGCCTACCAGTCAAGGAATTTATTTATGACGGCATTTATCGTTAAACTTGGTAATAAAAGTTTGTGATAATTAATGTCCCATTGTGGAAAAATCACTTATTTTGTTTTAAAAGAACTTTAATGTGGCATATGGATAACAATAAGTTTGCAAAATTTTAGTCCAGTTTACACAGGCAAAATGATTTCTTTAGTTGACACTTAATATTGTCATGTAAAGTCACATGTGATTGCTTTTCTGCTAATCAAAAGTCAGCAATCGTCAAATTAGAAGCCCTTGATATTTTTTTTACTTCGGAATTTTATTTAATCAGCAAACATTTTTTATTCTATTAATTTCTATTATGTTACTATTTGGGTGTATTTTTAGTATACAATTTTCCTTTTTACTGCGATAAATTAAATTTAATATTATTACCAATAGTAGAAATGTACCTTTTCTAGAGTTGCCGCGAATCCAGGCCTGTCACATGTGAAAGGCATTTGATGAACCAATCCGGTCCTGTCGTCCATATGGTTTACCATGTCTAAAAGGGTATCCTCTTTCACTAGAAATAAAAATTCAAGTTTTGGTAATTTTAGACACAAACCCAAGAAAGTAGTTTGTGAATGGAAAGAATTGGCTCGCAGCGTCCATGATAAAGATTAGCTCGCTTAGCTCGCCAAAATCATAGGTGTAATGAATCACTCAATATGACATGAAATAGGCGGTAATGAATCAGCGTGGTTAATTAAACTCATTATTATTCTTAAGGTTGCAACAAATTTAATATGACCTTGCGTAAACTATGTTTGCTTGTAAATTAGAATAATTTCGCCCATCCACTTTCGCGTAATTTAGCCTTGGCAAGAAACAATTATCATATTACAAAAAAATCAATAAACAAGTGATAAATTTCCTGCATAAACTTTCCGGTGGTAAAGTATAGCAAAGGATTTACAACAAGTGTCAACTTTCAGGTGTTTTGGACCTCACCTTGAATACCCTTACAAATATTTTTAGTGGTAAATATTTACCACCACAAACGCAACATGTAATTCGATCAAAATTCCGCCAGATAAAATAGAATGAGATAAGAGAATAATAAATTGTGTTCAAACCAATTTTACTTTTATCCGTGTGATAAATTACGATAAAATTTAATTCAATGTAAAATTGTGTTGCTTATGATTCATTAACCCAGAATTAAAAACTTACGGAAAATTAGTTCAATTAACAAAATGATTCAACGACTTAAGTGTTATTAAGTTCAAATTCCAGGCTAAGCTGACCTAGGAAGATTACTCAGTTAAACAATAGAAGGAATGTTGAAAACAATGACGCCTTTGTTGGTAGAAAGTGGTTTTAAAAATGAGATTTTCGAAGAAATTTTCGAATTTTAGTGGGTTCAAAACAAGTCAAAGGATAATCCATAAAAAGCAGTTGTTTAGAAGTAATTAACACTGAATTTGTGAACTGTTAATTAGAGGAATGTCCACATAAAGCTTTAAATTTACTATTATGAGCAAATAAAATTATGTATTGTAAGATTATATTACTGTGAAGGCGAGCAACGTGTACATTCACTTGCTAAAGAGTCATAATGGGCAAATATTAGTTTTATGAAATCAGTTGGGTAAATAGTCTAGTTATTGATAAAGACATGAAGATTACTCACTTCTTATTCCACTATCAGATATGAGTATCAAATCGTAATTGCTAGCTTCATAGGCCCTATTCATATTGTTAATTTTTGGATTTACACCCACAATAGAGCCACCAATGAACACATATGCAGACACTTTAGGGTACTTCTCTATCAAAGTATTTACAACTTGAATAGCTGGATCAGTTTCATCTTCTATACAAAAGAGGAGTTCATACTGGAAAAGTGATGTCAGTTGTTTGTAAACAGAAGACAGTGACTTACCAAAGGGTAATTCATTGTAAAAAAAGTTTCTAAATTTGTTGTCAAATTGCTATCTACTCCCATTAACGGTTTTAGAATAGAAACTCCTGGACATGGTTCATCAGGGGGAAGTTTTGTTACTTTATTATGTAACCTGTATTTGCTGTAAACTTTGAGGTTAGAACTAAGTAACAAATGAGAAAAACTTACCCATAGAATATTGCTATAAGATGTAAAAGCCACATAGCAAACCAAAATATTATAAAAAATAATGCGAACAGATATGAAGGATAAATCATTGGCGCCATTCCATACATTTAAAAAATTTGGTCATCAATTTAATATTCTATATCACAATATTTTACACCATTGTTGAATTGTCTAATTTTAATCTTCTTCTATTATACTTGAGAACACAATTCATTCTATTAATAGTTATAACCCCAAGAATTGTCGCAGAACTTCTTCACGCATTGCGAATATTGCGATAGCAACACACCGCCAACGCAATTTTGGAAATTCACAAAAAGACAAAACGATAGAACTATAACCATGCGCTGTACGCAACAGTGTTGCCATCCCACTACACCATTCAACGAAAAATCGCGATCTCAATCATACTAATCTAGGGAGAAACGTACAAACCGGCAACATAAATCATCTCTCCCACAGAGCTAATATCTGATAAAACGACACGCATGCGCACAACACCATTAAAAAGAGACGACACCACTTTGAAAGGGGCGTGTTTCTTTGTATATTTTGTTGCATAATCCATCAACCCCCATTTTGCCGCTCAAATTTTAGGGTGGAGTTCAAATTTTCCGTTCTGGTATTACTAAAATATCAATTTCAGGGAACGCTCGTTTATCTTATCGCAGGTCTTTGAAGTTCGAGTTACCACTTATTTGTTATCGACATTGGAATTTTTTAAATAAACGAACTTTATTCTTGTCAACCCATCAACCTGACGGATGATTCAGCTCGTTACTGATAACTTGCTTTGTTCCTATGTGACACATTTTAATTGGGAACAATGTAATCAAGCATTTTACATTTTTTGTTGTGTTACTAATAATCCGTTTTATCGGCCAAACTATTTTCGTTTTTGTACCACAATAATAAAAAAGACAACACCACAGTCGTAATATTAATGACAAAAAGTGAAAGAAATAGAATTATAAAAGAAATTGTTTTGTAATTGTATAGACGAATTTACTTACCTTCTTTGAGAGCACTTATATAGTATGTAGTTTGAGGATGAATAGATATAGAAAGAAGTGTTTAAATTATAATAAATTTATTAGAAACAATATTAAAATTGACTATGGTATGTCTGAATTGGTTCAAATATTGAAAACGCTTTACAAATGAAGTAATGTCATAAATTGCAAAAAAGTTCGGCATACGATATATAAAACAAATTTCTATAATATATCTATAAAGTTGTTTATAGGACTATAATTTAAGTATAATAAATTTATTTAAAATAAACCTCATTGTAAAAAAAACAAAAATAAAACAATGTTTACAAAAAATTTCGAGGCAAAATAATATATACAGGCAATTTCACTTGAAGCTCATCACAGTAAACCACAAACTAAATATTACATATTTAATATGAATCAGTGCATTATATATCTGAACATGCGACAGAACATTGATATATAACAAGTGTCATTACACCCAGGAGTCCTTGCCGGCTGGGACACTGGTGAGCTGCGGCTCGTCCAGATGGTTAGCGTTGCCCAGGTTTGGTTGGCGATTTCGTTTCTTCTCCATGTTGACCTGAGCGTAGAGGGGTTCCGGCTGTAACACACCCTCAGTGAGTGACGAGTGCGTACAGCATGTCACCGCAACAGGCCCCCAAACTTCTCAAACTCGAAATTCTGAATATGTAAACACAATCAAACAAGTGTTTCAGGTGTGTGTTTTAGGGTGCTCTATTAAAAAAAGTGTTTTACTGATGTAAATTTTATTACATTTTAGTTCGATGTTTACATGTTCAAAATCGTTGTAAAAATTTCTACAATGTGTAGCGGCTCGGGTACTGCAACACTAACAAATTATATACAAATTGGTGTTTATAGCGTGGTTTCAGGCAAAGTGTGATGACGAGCCGCCACTGGTCGCGTTGTGGTCGCGCGACTTTGGTCGTGAAGTGAGTGAGCCTGTTGTAATGGACACGCTGTGTAGTTGGGCACACGGCTGCTGGGCAGGGCCTCTCGTCTCAGCTTGAGCGCAGTCAACCAAAGGCCCTGAGCAGCTGCCACAGAGTCTTACCTGGGCACCGGTCGGCGCCGGCGACGGCGACGACGCTGCTGCCAGGGCCTTCGCTCGCTGCCCACCCCACCCCACCACAACACAGCTCGTATCGTATCAATGTTTACAAATCATATGTCATATGCTACAGGTATAGATACAGACACAGCTAGTACATAGTGAGAGTACAAGGAAGACTATGCTCCAGACCAAATCAGTAAAAATGTAGTAAAAACTCTTACAGTCAAGGGCTCCATACATAATACGGAACAGAGGATGCTGCTACAAATCACCTACGACTGTACTTGTAACTTGTACTGTACATGAACATCAAGATTATTAACAGTCTAAGTGAATGCCGTGATCGACGTTGAGGCCGTCGTGTTCGTTAGTATACTATAAGATGTACATGGAATGAGAGTTGCCATATTGCTAGCTTGAGCAAGAGTCTGTGCTCAGTCCAGATCCACCTTCACCAATATTATTTTATTTTTATTAATTTTTTTTTTAATTTAAACGCGATGAATTGACACGGACGTGTAGGGTTTGTGCGAGTGGCTTATTAGTGACTTACTGGAGGTGGGTTTGGACCAGGGCCAGGGGGATACGCTCGCCCCATCGGGGGTTGCGTTTCTGGGTACGCCATATCAGCCATTGGTATGTCTTCGTTCTAAAACACCAACAATAAATCGCAATTTCACTTGAAATTTTAAACCTACCCTTTGATATACTGGAGCGACGCCCCTAGCGCCTGGAGCTGATCGCTTCATTGTTCTATCCTCGTACCTCGTTCCACTCTGCGACGCCATGGGTCTATTCAAAGTGCTATTAGCGTTATTCGGGGAATTAGGACCGGAATTCCTAGCTGCCACAGTTTTAGTCACAAAATCTTGTTCCTTCCATCCATGTTTCTTATAAACATCTCGTAAATCTTGGTGCTGCCACATCGTGAACAATACCTGACCGGCAAACTTTAAAACTCTTGGAGTATATTTCTGCCGTTGTCTCGTAATGGTCATCAGTCTTTCAACTCCACCAGCTTCCAAAAGAGATCGTGAAAACTCTGCATTCTTTTTGATAACCTCATTCAAAGTCGCTAGAACTGCCGCGATGGTATCATCCGACGTTCCTTGATCATGTTGAGGATTTCCCGATGGCAACTTCTGCACAAGATCACGCATTGCGTATTTACCTATTAGTTCTTTGTTACGTTGATCTATCGCTAAGTTTCGGAGAGCTGTCGCCACGGCACATACTACTCTATCGACTTCCATCCGCAGCAGTTCTACAAGAATTGGTAGTCCCTTTTCTTTACGAACAGCTGCTCGGATTTCTATACTCGGCTGCCAATAACACGCTGCTAAATTTTGAAGAGCACCAGCAGCGGCTTCTAACGTTTCAGGGTTTGAGCAACTCTGCAGAAGAGCCAAGTAAGATTGCACGACTTCTGGTTGCCATAGCAGTTCCATTCCACGCACTGGTTCGCCTCTTGATACGGCACTGTTGCCGCCGCCTCCAGTCGATACCCCCGAAGTGCTCTCTTTCACCTCAGTGGATTGCGAATCCTTCTTCTTTTTACTGCCACCAAAACAACCAAGATTCTCGCCTGAAAATAACAGATTGTCACAAGGGAATTACAACGGGAAGATTAATGGATACCTTTCGAGTTGGCAGCAACCCTACTTTGCGTGGGCAGCGGGTTCTTATCATAATTGGGGTCTTCAACTTCTTGGCAACGGTAGGAAAGATTCCGCAAGATACACACGCAATTCTCGACGATTTTATTGCCTATGTTAGATTTGTCTATGGCACAGCGTACAACGAACAACAACGCATCCACCAATCCTTCACATTCTCGCAATTTTTTTCTAGCGTATTCACCAGCTGAGCTGACGTTTCTTAAGACGCCTGAGGCGTTTCTGAATACTGTTGACCAGCAAGTTTCTCCATGGTTGCCCTGAGGATCCCAACCAGAGTGTGGAATAATGATGTAATTCACGATAATGTTTATACCATCATCGATGATGTTCCGTTTGAGGTCTTCGCAAGAACTCATGTTCCATATAACGCCAGTAACTAATTCTTTGATTTCTGCCTCGTTGGCTCTTCTTAAAAGGTTGATTAGAGCGGGGATTCCGCCAGCGTTTTTAATGGCTCTTTTGTTTTCATCGTTCTGTCTTCCGTAAGAGAGATTTCTTAGTGCGCCGCATGCGTTTCTATATACTTCTACGCTTTCGTGGCTTAGTAGTTTTACGAGAGGAGGTATGCCCCCGAGGGCTCTAGTCTTTTGTTTATTGGGGTCATCCATGTAACAGAGATGTTGAAGATAGGCCGCTGCATTAGCTTTGATAACGTTGTTAGGGTTGTTGAGGAAACCGATGACTTCGGTTAAATTAGGGTCGCGCCAACGCATTCCTCGTTGGTCATCGTCACCCCCGACACTACCTGGGGATGCCATGTTGTGTGTTCTATTATGAGGTAACCCCATACTATGGCCATGTAAAGACATTTTACTCATATGTTTCTGGAGCTCCTCGTCTTCAAACATCCTAATTGGCGCGCCCACAGGGACGGGACCGTTCAGACTATCTTCATATGGACGCGAATCATATGTTGGTCCTTGGTGCACAGGAGCAGTGCCGTAGGGAGAAGGCGAGACGTACCCGTAAACCACCGCAGGGTCGTCTTGGTATGGATCTAAGCCTATAGGACCCCCGGGAGAAGGGGTCACCCTGAAATGTTCAGGCAATTCGTCATAGCCGGAGCTCAGATACGGAACTCCCGGCTGTGCGCTTATGGGAATGGGCGACGGTGCCCCACTGTGCTCGCTCGGACTAGGAGGCGTTGGGGGCCGTTCCGCCCCTGTCGGATATCCCATATACGCCCCATATGGATTAGGGTAATGTTCGTAGTCTTGGTAATGAGGATGTTGGTGATACTGCGAATACATATGGTGTGCGGGTTGTTCCATATAATCAACGTACTGACTTCTGCCGTGGGTTGGATGCGAGTACGAACCCAACGGCACGGGAATGTATTCCCCTGGTTGACCCTCTCCCAACTGTTGCACTTCCCGCACGACTTTTGTCACAGTCGTCACTTGCTGAGTCGTTTGCTGTTTGTGAGTGCGAACTAAAGGCTCATCACTGTGAACTGACATATGGCTGGAATTTGGCGAATGCTCTGAATGTCCATTGCTATGCGTATGATAGGCTCCTTCGTTTACTGAACTTCCTTCGGGACCCCTACGCATAAAATTACCAATCAAAAACATTCGAAAAATAAACCAAACAAAGTTACTCTCAAACCGCATGCAGCAAACTTACTTATAATGCTGCATTTCGGGCACCTTCTCTTGCAAAACTCGCCTAGAAACAACAAATGAATATGATGAATGGGCATTGATTACAAGTACAAGAGCCGAGCAAATGCAAGGGCGCAACCGACCGAAAATCAAAGAGACGAAACTTCCGATGACTCAGAACAGATTTTTTTATCAAGACGTTGCGACTCCTCCTATGATAAATCTTATCATTTTATGACTGTATGTAAACACGATGCTTTTCATGGAACTTGGACAAGTTTGAATGGAACGAAGAATGATTTTGGGTCTTTTGCTGATTTCCCCACCTTGCATTTGTAGAATTGGCGCGTCAGAGCTTGAATTAAAAGAATGATTTGATAAGCGACCTAACTCATGAATGATTGGATTGCAAAATGGAAAGCAGAATGTGAATGAGCCCCCTACCTTTGCGTGATTTCAGTATGTGTGATGCTGTGCTCTTGTCTTTGTTCCACTCGTCGATTCACCAAGCTGCCAGTGTGAAAGCAAATGTTTAGCAGAGCAATCAACACCATTTAAGGCATGCATAAAAGTGATATTACAGCAAATAAACCATCTTAAATTTTATCATTAATAAAGCAGTCATAGCAAATAAATGGTTATCGGTTAGAGTTGATACTGTTAAATTGATAATAGAATAAACAAGAAATTTGACTGTTTGGTTTAACTGAGCTGTTACTTACAGACACGAATCCATAAGTTGATTACCAGACATGATGAAAAGCTGTTACTTAATTTATCCTGTGACATACATGCAAACAGACATTAGACATAAGCAACCAAATAAAAACCCCGAATTATGTTCGTTTTATTGAAACAAACATAATTCTGTGCAAATCAATACAGATGTTATGTTCAGTGGGTTAATGATGTTGAGTACCACATGGAAACGTACCTCTTATCAATTAAAATCCTTTCAATTTTAAGAAACACTGCGTTTTTCTCTTAGCCATTAGGTTGCATTCTGCAAAGCAAAAAATAATTAGCTTAGTTTGTCCCCGACACAATCAGTCATGTGGTGTGACATGAAGAAGTATCTCCAATTAAAGCATTTAAAAAAACACACACAATTTGGAACGTGTCACTGATCCAAAGAAGAAAAAAGGAGATTAATATCGCTTTAACTGGGACGTTGCAAAAACGATTTTTCTAATCTCCTGAATTTCTCTTATGAAAGTTCCAGTTTAGTTTAAAAGTCTAATCAGGAAGGTGCGACGAGGTTTTCATTGCACAACGGTTTTATTTGTAAAAATGGAAAAATACGAATACAAAGGCGTTTTTACGCAACCGAGGGACTCGCTTCGTGAGAATTAATAAAAAAAAAATACATTTCGAGCTAAGCTAGTGTCCCGGCCCGGGATTTAATAGAATCTAGAATAATTTAACGTTAATTTCAAGCAAAATAAAGAATTGATTTATAAATGACAATAGTATGTGGTGGGGCGGGGCTAGAGTGTTTACATTCCATGGTCTGTAGTAAAGTGGCGACCTAAAAGCCGCAAATGCACGTTCGGGGATTTGGAACTTGAGCCCATTAAAACCGCATTTTTTCATGATCCAAAGACACAACACCCTTTTTATTACTACCAGCAACATACCTTGCATGTTTTTAGAGTCTCTAAGGTCGAGGCACACAAGAGGTACAATGGAGAATACGTCACCAGCGAGCCGCCACTACTGTCACAACTTCGGGGATAATTTTGGCGTTTTGTCACATCTCTTGACAGAGTACGGCCGATAAAAACGATTTCAACTAGTTTTAACGCCAACCCGTACAAATTTCCCTATTAATTTGCGGTTTTCACAACGAACAGACAACTTAACTTACAGCACCAGCCAGACATCACTCCCACTCATGATGCATGCTGGGTAACTGCAGCTTTGATCGAATATGCACCATGACTTTGGATAATTCTCCAAATGGAGGAGCCCCCAATGGGTGAAGTCGTGGAAACTGAGCACTAATGAGTTGATTACACGTTGTACGACCCCATGACCCCCAATTAGTACCGGGAAAAACGGAAATTAACCGAATTGATTAGCGGGGTTTGAAATTGCCGCCCACTGCTGCAGGTGCGCCAACATAACCTGTCGGTGTCAATCGAATTGACAGGTGTTGGAACTAGTGACAACACGACGTCGTGGTAATTAAACCGAAATTGGAGAAAATCCGTGTGGTGTGGGAGTTTGAGAAAACCGGCGAGTTATGCTACCCTTGGAATAATCGCCAAACTCGCCCTCTTTCTCGTGATAATGTCGTCCTCGGCAATTTACATCTTAGATGTTAAGGGCAAGGTAATGATCAGTCATTTGAGTTCTTTGAGCTAATTCTCATGCTTTTAGGTGCTCATCTCGCGGAACTACCGCGGGGATATTGACCTGGGGGTTATAGAGAAGTTCATGCCTTTGCTTATGGAAAAAGAAGAAGAAGGCCTCCTCACACCACTCCTTCAAACCAGCGATTGCACCTTTGCTTACATCAAAACCAACAACCTCTACATCGTGAGCACAACCAAGAAAAATGCAAACATTGCCCTTGTCTTTGTTTTCTTACACAAAATCGTCCAAGTTATGACTGAGTATTTCAAAGAGCTTGAAGAAGAGAGTATAAGAGACAACTTTGTGGTCATTTATGAGCTCCTAGATGAGCTAATAGACTTTGGGTACCCTCAGACTACAGATAGCAAGATCTTGCAAGAGTATATTACCCAAGAAGGACACAAATTGGAAATCCAGCCGCGAATTCCCGTAGCTGTGACTAACGCCGTATCATGGCGATCTGAAGGAATAAAATACAGGAAAAACGAAGTCTTTTTAGACGTCATAGAATCTGTAAACTTGCTAGCCAACGCTAACGGCAACGTACTTAGAAGTGAGATCGTGGGGGCCATTAAAATGCGCGTCTACTTATCAGGAATGCCCGAATTACGCTTAGGTCTTAACGATAAAGTATTATTTGAAAGCACTGGTCGCGGGAAATCCAAATCCGTCGAGCTAGAAGACGTGAAATTCCACCAATGCGTCAGACTCTCCAGATTCGAAATTGATAGAACTATTTCCTTCATCCCACCAGATGGTGAATTTGAACTGATGTCTTACAGGCTCAACACACACGTTAGTATGAACTTACTATGACTCCAACTTAATCTTTTTTTTTCAGGTAAAACCACTGATTTGGATCGAATCAGTTATTGAACGTCATGCTCACAGTCGCGTTGAGTATATGATCAAAGCAAAGTCGCAGTTCAAACGGCGATCAACAGCCAATAATGTGGAAATTGTCATTCCAGTACCACACGACGCTGATTCACCAAAGTTTAAAACAACAATAGGAAGTGTAAAGTATGCTCCTGAACAAAACGCAATCACTTGGACTATCAAGTCGTTTCCTGGGGGCAAAGAGTATCTAATGAGAGCTCACTTTGGATTACCGAGCGTCGAGTGCGAAGACACCGAGGGAAAACCGCCCATCCAAGTCAAATTTGAAATTCCATACTTCACTACATCTGGCATTCAAGTAAGAAATTTACCACCAAAGAAATTAGTGTTAATTTTTTTTTTCTAGGTGCGTTATTTGAAGATTATTGAAAAAAGTGGATATCAAGCCCTGCCCTGGGTACGGTATATTACGCAAAACGGTGACTACCAATTGCGCACCAACTAACGCTTTAGTGATTACAGAACATTATAGTTCATTGTTTTGTAATGTATGTAACTGATTTTTGCAAATATATTATTTTCAAACAATGGAATCAACGCGTTTTTGTTCGATTTCGCGGGTTTTATGGCGTTGTAAAACTTTCGTAACACGTATTATCGGCATTCCACTTTATTCAAAACAATAAGTCGCTAATACTAATCCAGGAACTCTCGTGCTGATAACACGAGCGTGAGTAATAAAACATTGTTTTATGAATTATCTTCATTCTTTCAGTCACTTATTCTTATATAAATCACAAACAGTTAACTAATTAGAAAACAATATTAACTGAACTTAAATATAATATAAATGCTAATTAAAAATAATGTAATGTAACTATTTATTAGCTAGTTCATTTGACAGCCAGTCCAAACCTTCATACAAGCCATCGCCTTGGGTTGCACAAGTTGCTTGAATGTACCACTAAAAAACATAAAAACATAAGATTAGATTCTGAATTTTCGGACACTTATAGTTCCACCAAGTTCTACGGTGCTACCATAAAATCATAAAAATCTACGGATAAATCACAAATATCAAAGTACCACAAGCTGTCTGGTTGCGGTACCACTTACATTTTTATAATTTTATGGTAGCTTAGACCAACTAGGTAGAACTATAATACAGTTAACTCAGCGGTTTTGTGCGTATATGGTCAAATACCAGCTCAAATGGTTTTGTATTTGCAATAAGGTTGCTGTCAAAACCGTAATCGCACACGTCACGTTTTGTCTACTTACACGTCTATTATGCAGCTGATTCAGGTTCAATTTGTCAGTTAATTCCGCAGCAGTCATAGCATTAGGGAGATCTTGCTTATTAGCAAACACCAGCAGTACAGCATCCCTCAATTCATCTTCCATAAGCTGTAACAAAAACTCACGTCAACCCTTTGAAAATTCACCACCGCGAGTCGTGTCACCCCTCAATACTTGCCATGTTTTTAAGTTCTTGAGCTGCTTCAGCTATTCTGTCCCTATCATTAGAATCAACTACATAAATCAACCCTTGAGTGTTCTGGAAGTAATGACTCCAAAGTTTTCTAATTTTAGTCTGACCACCGACGTCCCACACCGTAAATGAAATATTTTTGTATTCGACAGTCTCTACATTAAAACCGATGGTTGGTATCGTGGTGACAATTTCTCCGATCTTTAATTTGTACAAAATCGTCGTTTTTCCAGCAGCATCTAACCCCACTAGAAAGAAATACTAAAAAATTGAAAATCAAGTTGACAAGATTCGTGCTTACCCATCAAAATTCTCATTTGTTTTTTACCGAAAAGACGGCCAAATACTGTTGATATTGTCAGCCCCATTCTAAGTCAGAATTCCAACTTTTGAGCAAGTTTTCAATGTTGTGCCACGTCAATTTTGTACTATGCGCTAAATTGCACGGATTGTCAACTGTCATAGTGAGGGCGTTACAATCGCTCGACCGCGAAATTTAAAATTTGGGTGTTACAGAGGTTTGGAATGACACAACTCACTGTTTTTTATGCGGTGTTTTTCGCAATTTATGGATTTAGCCCACTTACCATGTGTTGGAGTTCTGATTCGGCTTCACCAATTCGTTCTCTATCATTGGAATCAACCACAAAAATCAAACCTTGCGTGTTTTGGAAGTAATGACGCCACAATTTCCGAATTTTGTTTTGCCCACCTACATCCCACACCGTGAAACAAATGTTTTTATATTCAACTGTTTCAACATTGAATCCAATTGTTGGTATTGTGGTGACAATTTCGCCTAACTTCAGTTTGTACAGTATCGTAGTTTTCCCAGCAGCATCCAAACCCACTGGAAAACGCATAAAAGTTGTTTTTAATGTTAAAGAGTAGCGTTAACCTTACCCATCAAAATACGCATTTGTTTTTTACCGAAGAGACGGGTCAAAACACTTGAGATTGTGAGCCCCATTTTTATAACTATGATTTTACACTAATTACAATACTTATAAAAGGATATTCAGTTTGTTTTGTAACAACAGGAATTTTAAAATGATACGGTAGCCATTACAGTACCCGAACAATAAAACTAGAACTGTCATTCGGTGGCGCCATCTACATGGCCAATTATTTTTTGAAAAAATATGGACTTTTATAAAAATGTTGATAAAAGGTTTAGTTTTTCTTTTCGAAGATTTTTGTCAAAAAAAATAACTCCAAAATTTTTTGTGATTAATTTAAAGTATAAAACGTTCCTTCAGAGCCGTATTAAGGTCAGTTATTCAAAAAATCATTTTGCAACTTATAGTGAAGTTAGTAGCATGTGCAAATTTGTTTTATAGAGTTTTATAATTGTGAAAAAATTCAATATTCAACTCTTAAAATTAATAGAGAAACGAGAGCTTACATCTATTTATTTAAAGTGCCTGTATTAAAACCAGAAAAAAAGGGGTTTTGTGGGGTCTCTCTAAAGTCGTCACTGCGTTTGCTATATTACTCAATAAAAATATAGTAGCATTTTTTCGGGTTTACTCTGTATAGTCATGAATAACTCTAGTTTACTCCAAAAAATAAGCGAGATATTGATATTAGAAGTTTAGCAGAGTTTCAATCACAGTGTTCAAGATGAAAACGATTTTTAATACCTTTGTGTTCTACATTAATCGAAAGAGGAGGGCGAGATCTCTCTACTGGCCAATTTTAAGATCGATGGGACAAACGGTTAACGAGTTATAGTCAAAAATAAAAAAATTGAAAAATGTTCATCGTTTAATAAGTCGGATTTTTTTTTTCACGAAAAATCGACTATTGAATTTTAGGCTTTTGAGAACATTTTCTAATGTAAAATGAGCCGAGAAAAAGAATGGCGCAAACCGCATCTCAATATCTCAAATAGTTTCCGAGATATTTAACTTTGTAAATTACGAAAAGTGAGAAAAAATGAAAATCAAGTATCTGAAATTTTGATCGGCCATAACTCAGTTATTTGTTGTCGGATCTGAATTTCAACCCCAGATTTGGAATCTGGGGAAAATTCTGCGTTCACTGATAACTTAGGTTTACTCCAAAAAATAAGCGAGATATTGATATCAGAAGTTTGGCATAGTTTTAGTCATAAATTTTTGTGAAAAATTGCAAGTTTTGACTTTTCGAAAATGTATGTAAAAAATCGCGTGGAAAAATGAAAATCAACTTTTCGAAACTTTGATCGGCTATAACTCAGTTACTTGTTGACGGATCTGAATTTAAATCGTAGATTTGGAATCTGCGGAAAATTCTGCGTAAAATGATGTATAATGTCATGAGATGCATACTTATATCGAATATTTTATCATTGAGCAATGTACCACAGGAAATTCCGTTTTATTTTTAGTGTGTTATCTTTAGAAATTGAACTTGGAACCACTTAAAAAAAAAGAATCACATATTTGCATTGTAACGTAAACATTAGAAAAGTACAGTTGCGGTCAGTGAGTTTCTGATATAGTTGCGATAAGGAACTTTTATCAATTGAACAATAAAAAAGCAAAATTTTAATATGTAGTTTGAAATTTTTTTTTATCTGACGTCACAACGATTGATTTTACCGCGTCACCCTAGTTTCTACGTCATTGTTAATGATGGCAACCCTGCGTTATCAAATGACATCTGTTGCTAAAGTCATCCCGGTAGCCGCTCCTTTTTTGGAAATAGTTTGACAGCTAAATAAATTGTTTATATAGTTTAAACAGATTAGAAATGTGATGATTTAGTATAATAAACAAAAGTAAAAATAACGAAAGTCAATGAATAATTCAACGAGAAAGAAATATGTACACTTTGGTATTTTTATTAGTGATTTTGGAGGTTTGTAATGGTGAGACGTACAGTTATTGTGGGACGTATAATGGAGCTATTTGTAAGAAATACATCGATAATACAAAGATAGTGTGGTATAACAATTCTGGGGGTTTTGAAAATGAGGAGATTACCAAAGGATTATGGACTGAACTAATAGAGACTTTGGAGGAGCCATGTAGGAAAGCGGCTGAAGTAAATATTTTCCCACGTTTTCTATTATCAACTAAATCTTATTTTTTTAGACTTTTTTATGTTTCTACGCTTTTCCATTATGTAACGTGGACAAGCCCTTGCCATTATGCCAAGAAGATTGTAAGGCAGTGAAGCAACTATTTTGTTTCAAAGACTGGGCTGTTATAGAAGATAGAAAAACAAATGGAGTTTACTTTAAATATCGCGGGCATTTTAGACTTCCAGTTTGTGAGAACCTACCAAAATATGAACTACATAACCAAACACCAACTTGCTCCTATGCTGGTCTGTTGGAACTAAAACAAGATGAAGTGACACGTAAGGTGTTAACTATATGAATTAAATCCCCATTTTCTGTTTTAGAGGACTGTATTAAAGGCCGGGGGCGTTTTTACCAAGGAAAAGTCAATGTTACCAAAGATGGTCTCTTCTGCCAAAGATGGGACTCTCAGAAGCCTCATTCTCACAATTCCCCTTTGGATATTTTTCCCGAATTTAAAAATCCAGAGAATTATTGCCGCAATGTTGGAGGGGAAGAGAAGAAGCCGTGGTGTTTCACCACAGATCCTGCTGTAAGGTGGCAGCATTGTGATATTCCTAGATGTTTAAATTCCAGCTCCGAAGAACATGAAGACACTGTTATAGCAATGGATAAATATCTATCACCATCGTTCCTTATTGTTTGTTCAGTGATTGGACTTTTAGCCGTCATTATATTAATGCTGCTAGTTCTACTATGTCACAGATTTCATAAACATCGATTGGGGTACAACCCTACAGAAACTGCTGAGGTTAATATAGATTTAGATAAGTTACCAAGCAACATGGCTTATCATAGACATGGTGTTCCTTTGAACCCAAAGCTAGAAAAACTTGAGTTTCCTAGAAATGATATAATTTACATAAAAGACTTGGGCCAGGGGGCCTTCGGCCGCGTTTTTCAAGCCAAAGCTCCTGGATTAGTCTCGGGTGAGGAGTTCACTTTAGTTGCTGTTAAAATGTTGAAAGATGATGCTTCTGAAGACATGCAAGACGATTTCGAAAAAGAAGCTTGTCTCTTAGCGGAATTCGACCATCCAAACATTGTTAAACTCCTTGGAGTGTGTGCAATTGGACGCCCCATGTGTCTTCTCTTTGAGTTCATGGGCAAAGGAGACTTAAACGAGTTTCTGAGGTCGTTGTGATGATAATTCTACTTCGAATTATAACAGTTTATCTTACAGGCAGTGTTCTCCTAGTAACTACGTCGTTCGCAGCGTTGTAGATGGCGAGTATGGCAGCAGAGACGTCTTCAAAGACAACCAACTGAGTCACCTTGAACTCTTAGAAATAGCACTACAAATAGCTTCAGGAATGGTTTACCTTTCTGACAGAAAGTTTGTACATCGCGACTTAGCAACGAGAAACTGTTTAATAAACGAAAATATGGTTGTAAAAATTGCCGATTTTGGCCTCTCTCAGAAGATTTATTTACAAGTGGGTACTGCACATCTTCACTCATTTTTTAACAGTTTGTTATTCCAGGATTATTACAAAGGTAGTGAGAGAGATGCGATTCCAGTCCGATGGATGCCTTTAGAAAGTATTCTCTACAATAAGTATACACCAGAATCGGACGTTTGGGCTTTTGGTGTGTGTCTCTGGGAGATTTTTTCTTTCGCTTTGCAACCTTACTTTGGGATGACCCATGAAGAAGTCGTCAAGTTTTTAAAGGCAGGGAATGTCTTAAGTAGTCCAGAGAATACCCCACCTGCTATTTACCAAGTAATGAAAGACTGTTGGGCTGAGAAACCAGTAGATCGACCAGATTTTCGCACAGTTCATCACACGCTCACTTCAATACAAACTAACATGATCTCAACGCCAATGCATACAACGTAGTCATTTTTAGAGTTTTATTTGGGAATTGTGATATGTATAGTTTACAGGACGTCACTGTTTTGATTATTTTACCACCAAACCTATTGTGTCTAAGACTGATTTTGTATCCTTTAGTTTAACCAACGTGTCAGGGAGTCAAATTGTTATTTTTCAGTAGATACATGTGTATAAGTGTTGTGTGTTTTTATCATTCCTATTTAAGAGTGCTTGGTACTATATTTATACCTAAGGAAGAAAATATGTTTAATACAAAATGTTTTTTAAATTTAATACCTGTGACAAATAAAATTGGTAAAAAAAAATAAGTGTGTTTTTATATCCCCGCGGAAAGTACAATGGGATTTTTTAAATTTACCGCGATTGATAGTGTGCGCCAATGACTGCGTCTTTGACGGAAAAGCAGCGTTTCTATTGGTGGTTAAAATACGTTGAGAATGAGATAGCGATAGTTGAATGTGTCTCGTTTTGATGCCCCTTCTTACTGACATACAACCTGACTGACATCAGAATTTTCCAAAGTTTAGTGCAGTACGCGAGTAAATATAAATAAAATAATTTTATTCTTAGTGCCTATCTTATGTTTAACCAAGTTCAAGATTTCAAAACATAGTCCTATCCCAGGTAATGACAAATAAGGAGTTGTCATGTAAGTATGCTAAACATCTAATAGCATTTACTTTTCTATTTGGATTCTGGTATCATATATGGCATATTTTGGAATCAATTGTTAATGCGATTTTGTTTTTTCAGTACCCCCTGCGATTATGGAACAGAAAAACGTAAGTCACTAGTTAGAATCACTAGTTATTAAAATAACTTTAGGTTAGGTTGATAAAATTTCATTTCATCCAATATGCACCCCCACAATTCCTCCAATCCCAGTTTAGTTTTATGTCAAGTTATCTTAACAATCCGATCATTTTCAAAACCATTAAGTTTTTGATTCAATTTCTCTATATTTTTGTCTTTGCAGTCTGTTACAGAAGTTGCTGGAATGTCAAATGGTTATAGACGTCCAAGAACTAGTGCCGATTTTTACGACTTTTGTACAATGGTTTTGCAATATGCGAATTATGAAGGCTGGAAAAAAGACGTAAGTACTATTTCCAACAGTTTTTATCTTGATTCCTCTCTTTTTAAACCCAAGCTTCCCTGTCTTAAGAGTCATGGTTTTTCTCTCAATGACTGTTTTTGGTATCAGGAACTACGTAACGAGACAAACCAAAGCCCTCCCTTGGATAGTTCAGGGAGTAGTGTCAATTCAGAATCCACTAGTTCAGGACAAAAGGACAAGCAAAGTGAAGATGATGAAGACAGCGACTCTTTTAATTTAGTTACTTGTTTCTGTGGAAAACCGTTTGCAGGTAGACCTATGATAGAGTGTTTGGAGTGTTTGACATGGATTCATCTCTCCTGTGCTAGGATAAAAAAAACTAATATACCAGAAGTAAGTTTTTGCACCATTTTCTAGCATGGTAGTGTTTTTTTTTACACGGTTTTTGTCAATCTGTTTCGAGAACTGCCGTTTTTCTCATTGTTTTTTCAAAATGTCCGTCGTGTTCGAATTTCGAATTTAGTAACTCGAGAGCTAAGAATTCTGTATTTGTTTTTACAGGCCTGGATCAAAAACAAGTCCAACTTAGTAAGTGTGCCAAATTTCAAAGTTATAGACCCAAAAAGCCCCGGAAATATGCCAGTTTCAACAAAGCCATTTTTTTGAAATCTGCAATACCACACGTCTATAATTTTGAATTTTGACACACTTGGTGAAACTTTGTGAGTGTGTTAAATTTCAAAGTTATAGACTAAAAAATTCCGGAGAAAATACACTCCGGGTAATATAAGCCTTTGCCAAATTTTCTCTCACGTTTTCGAATCATTTGGGTGGAAATTATTCGGTCAACAAATATTTTCTTAGTGTGTACACCAATTTTCTGTGTCATTGTTCGATATTTAAACGAAGAAAAATGATCCAAAAATGCCCTGCTTAAGACTTCTTTCTATTCAAACTTGCAAATCAGTCAGTCGATTTTCGATAATTCGATTATTTAACGCAACGGGAACATTCCATAACTCCTTATTACTCGAGTTTTTCCACGAATCAATGATTTGGCATGACTATTCCGCGAATCGGTTTAACAATCTGATTATTTTCGAACTGTTTTCTCTCTCCCTTGCAATTAATTTTCTTTGACCAGAAATCAAGTTGAATACAGAAAACTGCTTCTGAAGAAAAATTAAGAGCTTCAACAAAAAAGCGTATTGGTTACTCAATTTTTTTTAATATATCGTGTGATCCAATAAATTTTTATTCATAGTTGGCTTTGAGAAAAAATTCATGTCGTAACTAACACCATCGCTGCAGTTTTGACGCATAATGACCAAAAATTTACGAAATTTGACAGTTTTTAAGCAAGAAACCGACGTACGTATTGGTGGATATAAAAAACTGGTAACTAGATAATTTTCTAAATTAGGAATTTCAAACATATATTTTGGGCTCTTTCAAAAATATTTTCTGCGTTTAGTTTACACCAAAAACACAGCGAAATTCGTTTCTTGTCTTGCCAGCGGCAAACTTGCCCATAAAATCAGCTAACTTTTGCAGCACAAATTACAATGCCAACATTTTCAGTGAACAAGTTTTTTAGGTACGTTGGAAATTCATGCCTGTCTAGAATGGAAATTTAATAGGACAGACGATATTTAGAAAAAAACAGTAATCTGAAGTTTATTTATTGTTAATTTTGGCGTCTCGTGAATTTTGAATTATCGAGAGTCGACTGTATTTTAATTAGGACGTGTAGGCTTGTTGCCCATTACTAATTTTAAATAGGTTCTCAATTTCAGGAGTGAATCTGTGTACCTCATTATATTTTGTAGCTGCTTTTGCTGTAGTTTTTCAAGAAGTATCGTGAGAATCGTTTAATTTTTTCGTATTTTTCGTTCAAAATTGCATAAGAAAAAGTACGAACATTTTCAATTCAATTATAAGTTATACAATAATACTGTCTGATAAAGGTATCAGTTTTTTTACCGATAAGTGTTCGATTAATGTTTTTAACACTTATTTGTGCTGGTAAAATGCGTACACACCTTGCGTTTGCAAGAATTTAATTATACCTTGTACGATAGCGATTTTTTACGAATGGCGACAAGTTTTTAAATAAAATTTAAGGCCTAGAGTTGAAGCATAGAAATGGCAAACAAACTGCGATAAGAAACGATTATTACTTGATTGCGAAAATCGTTAAAATTCTAGGACCTTTCATCTAAATCGATCGTGTTTTTTTGTTTAAAGGAGGCTTTATTTTGCATGTTTTGAAGAAACGTTTCTATGACTAGACATCTATTTTTGTATGTATCCTTTCAACTTCTTACTCAAACTCTTGGGAAACAAGTCTCCCGAGTAAACTTTTTTTAAACGTAGTAAAAAATACGCAGTTCGGTGAAATCATGTTGTTAATCATTTAATTAGCTGTTTTGTTTTCTTAATTTCTTGAATGACTTCAGCATTGTTCAGTAAACGATAAACATGCATGTGTTTTAGTTATCAGGTAGTTTAAGTAATTACTTTAGTGATAAGCGTAATTTGATGATTTTTTTCTAATTTATGTTGCTTGGTTGTTAGGTGTTCCTATGTGCCACGTGCAAAAAGAAGCAGCGATCTGTGTCTCCCACTAGTCCCCCTGACAAAGCTGTGAAACGTCCGCGTAGATCAACGTAGAGTTCTTACAGATACATTGTATATAAACAATACGTAGATAACAATGTAAAAATGTAAATACTCTAATGTAAATTCTTGATTATGTGCCCTTAAACGGCCGTTTTAATTACAAAATTAATTAACCTATACAAAATGATAGTATCTCTATATTTGTTGACTGTTTTAGTGATGCTATATGATCGTGATAGGTGCAGAGTATTCTCCATTTTTTATTTCGAATCATAACCAACTCATTGTGTCATTTTAATTTACATCTTTAGTTTTAGGAGAACGTGTAATATTAAGTTATCAAATAAAAAATGGAGTTTACTGTCAATTTTACTTTTTTTACAGCACGAAAGTATTGTAAAAAAAAACAGACGCAGTAGCGTTCTATATTTTGTAAACGAAAAATTCTATATTTATAAAAAAAAGGAAATCATTGTTCGGCAACACATTTTCATATTTGATGTTGGGATTTGATAGGCAGTTTCTTGATAAACGCTAGTTCACGTTTTATTTTAAATCATGCGCTCTTTTTAGATCTATTTTTAATTGAAGACTCACCCAAAAGTGCCCTTTGTGTTTTTTTTAATTGTATATATTTTCATTCCCCCGAAAATACTCTTATGACCGTGTGTTTTCCGAATAAACTGAGTCTATTATTTTCAGTTGTGAACACATAAACATAAATTGTGATATTCTTTAAAACATAATATATTATATAGCGCGCCCACAAAGTTATGACAAATACATTGCTGTAACTTATTTATTTATTTAGCGTTTTTCGTTAATGTGAATTAATTTTGAATTTTTAACCAACGCTTATGATATGTTCTGTTATGTAACCAACTATTAAGTGATCAACCTTATTATTACGCGGGACTTGATAATAATTTATTGTAAAATATTGTAGATTATCTTCATTAATTAAAATGTTTTGCTGGACTGAATTGTTTTAAGTTTGTTACCACATTTTCAAGAAGTATCTCATGTAAAGTAACTAACATTTAGTTATTGATCAACTTTTCTTGCAGATGTTGGTGTACCTCTAATATCATTTTAGTTTGTAGCATAAGATTTATTATTTTGATATGTTGTATGTTATATTTTACTTCCCGTATATTTTTATACCCTTATAATAAGTTTCTGGTAATGAAGTTTTACACTGGTCAATCAAGACTTGGTGTTGTTAATGATAAATATGAAAAAATTAAAATACTTTTTATAAGGCATTGTATTTGCAATAAAATTTAAATGTTTCACCCGCATTTATTTTTTTAAAAAACAATACCTTTTGCGATTTTCGATTCAAAACTCCCGCCAGTGGTGACGTCACCCTAAACTGGAACGTGGCGCCTGTCACATTCTGCGCCTGGCTTCTGTCATTTTGTTGAGTGTTTGACTTGTGTCGGGTGTTCCAACGGAGGTTGGTATACTTTTTCCACAAAAATCTCGATAAATACGTATCATCCACCCGAAAAACCGTTCAAATAACCAAAATATCACCCTTCTTTTTACAATCCAACTAATTTTACTCTCACAAACGCCCTTCATTGTGTCAAAATTCGCGATCGTGTTAATTGAGGTTATGTGTTCAGTGTTGTGACCATAAGTTTTTCGTCGGTTTAAAGCTTCTTTATGATTTAAGGACTAGACATGGCACCCAAAGGTAATAATATGATCCCGAATGGGCACTTCCATAAAGATTGGCAACGTTTCGTGAAAACATGGTTCAACCAACCTGCACGAAAAATCAGACGGAGGCAAAACCGGATCAAGAAAGCTAGAGCCATCGCTCCAAGACCTGCAGCGGGTCCTTTGAGACCGATTGTACGATGCCCAACAGTTCGTTATCACACCAAAGTTCGTGCAGGACGCGGGTTCACTTTGCAAGAATTAAAGGTACGTTGATGATATTCACAATAATTGAACTAATTTGGAGGTTTTAGGCGGCAGGTATTAACGGCAATTTCGCCAAGACTATTGGGATTGCTGTGGATTACCGTAGAAGAAACAAATCTATTGAATCAGTTCTTCTCAACGCCCAACGTCTTAAGGAGTATAAATCTAAACTCATTTTGTTCCCTATCAATAATAAGAAGAAGTTGAGGGCTGGTGAAGCCACAGAGGAGGAGAGAAAGGTAAAAGATAGGGGCTAGTCTACATCTCTCTGAAATGTTTAACAGGGTCTGGAGATGTGACTACTTAAATTTTGAGTTAGCAATTGTTTTACTCAGTAGGCCTCTTTTGTTTCTGTGGAAAAAAACCGTTAGTTTTGTTGTAGTAATACGATGTATAAATGTTTCACCATCAAGGGTGGCTTGGGAATTTATATCATACCATTTTCCCGCTTGCGTTTTTTGTGCTCATTTTTTAATGTAAGTTTGACATTTCATAGCCACCTTTGATGAGGATCATTTATAAACTGTATGTTGGTAACCTTGTCTGTGACCAACATAATTTTGCAATCGCATTTAAAACATTTGCTAAGTTTTCTATTACAAGTATCAAGCAATTTAATTGATTTATATGTATCAGATGACAATTTTTGAGTTTACGTAAACTTTTTGGGTGTTTTAGATGATTCATCTGTTGATTTTCAAGTCATCAGTGGTCATCACATTGGCGTTTTTTAAAGCTTATTTAATTCGGATAAATATTTTTATTATAATGAATGAGACTTTCCATTTAGAACTATAATTTTCGATAAATTATGTAAGATGTAAAATAATCAAAACAAAACTGAGCGCGTTCCATTTTTTTTGCCATTGACACATTTTCTTCTAATTTCTTTCTGTTTATAACAATTTTTACGAGGTCTGAAATCAGTTAGAAAATGTTTCAATTTCTTTTTTCTTGCAGGTCGCCACTCAGCTGACCAGCGAGGTATTGCCTATCCGCCAATCTGCCGTCAGGACAAAGGCTAGAATTCCCACTGAGGAAGAAAAGAACTTCAATGCCTTCATCACGCTTAGGAAAGTAAGTAGCTTAATTCAACCAAGTCTTTATTATTTTAAATTTCTTTTTATTTGTTTTCTAGGCTCGTGCTGATGCTCGTTTCGTTGGTATTCGTGCTAAGAGAGCAAAGGATGCTGCTGAGAATCCTGAAGATGTGACCAAGGCTGCAAAAGCTCCGAAGGCAAAGAAGTAAATGAAGTTTTTGTATAAATAATCAAAAAGTTATGAAAAAAAAGAAGTTTTATTTCAAGTTCACCTGTTTTTCTAGTACAAGAATCAAGGAAATTTAATGGTATTACCCTTATATTGCTATTCTCGTTTTTTTACTTTTTTTACTGGCAGATTATGTTTTGAGTGGCGTCAGTAATTTAAAAAGTTTCGGTAAGTAATTTTAAAACATTTGTTAATGTATTAAAACTAAAACTGGATTTCTTGATTTTTGAGGGCTACAATATTTTCGTTTCTTTATTGCACCAGAGACGGAGTTGCGGTTAAGATTCTAAACCACTTGTGGTCTTTATATTGTTTAAATTTATAGTTTTTAAAAACAACTCGATTTTAAGAAAAAAACTTAACGATCTCGACTTTTTAAGTGAGTTCAACACAGGTTTCTGTAACTATGTAATGATAGTGCTACCATCTATTAGATAATTAAAGTTCTAGCGGCATTCATTCACTCAAGCGGGCTTTGTAATTTGAAATGTGTTGGTACCTCTTCTTGATACAAGTGTCAGCTTTGAAATGTTTGTACAGAGCTGCCAACACAAAAATAACAAAACTAGTTCTTATATTTCTATAAATACGAAACCAGAGCTCGTCACTTCATGAATTCTCAATTACTGTTTTGATTGGCAATTTCGAGGTTTTCCAAATAACCGTCGAACTTGTTTTCTACGAATAGATTTAACTAATTAGGTGTTAAACGGCTGTTTTCATTTCTAAATTGATTGCTAAAATTCGAATTCTTGAGTTATCTTTAACTGTAACAGTAGCGGGACAGTGGTGATCTCATGCGGCTATCTTAATTTGTAAATATTCAAAATTGTTCGTTTTGACCTTAGAATGATTGTTTGAAGTCCATTTTGGGATTTTAACGTTCCAAGCGAACAACATTTCAGTAGAGTTACGTAAGATCGTGGAGCAAAAAATGCCTTCTGCCCGTTTAAAAAAACACATATTTTACTCTCTTGACCAACTATAATTAATCTCTAGACCTGTGGTTTCTTTGTTTGGGGATTCTGTGAAATTTCCAAACTAATAAAGAAGACTTCGCTATCATTCCACGAACGTCATTATTCTTATTTTAATTAATAATTTAGTTGGAAAATATTCAGTAGCGCTCAGGACCACTTGACACTGATAATTAGAATTCTTTAATTATAAGTTATGTTTGAAATCGTTAATTAGCTTTTGGTACTTTGTAAATCGTGATGTTATCTACATCTACCGCTTGATTTGTATAGAGGATGTATAAATTTCCATGAGCTCATCGAAAAATCGGTACATTAATACAGCAAAAAATAGAAAAAAAATTATTACCAACCAATAAATATTTCAAATAAATGAGTGCATTCACCTGTGATAACTGTTTCGAGACATTTTCGCATATTTTTGGTATAAATATTTTGAAACAAGTTATTTGGCTAATTTGCATTTTGATTAACGTGCAAACTATTGTTTTATTTCCCTGTGGCACTTTCGCGGGTGATTACAAATTGTTGTAACGTTATGTAAATTGGTGTTTTTTTTTTGAGTGTTAATTAATTTAGTAGTCAAACATGTGCAAAAAGACGTGTAGTTTCTACGATGCAATAAAAAGTCCGTTCGTGACGTTCCAACGAAGAGGTCAAAAAAATAACCATCTGAAGTTTATAATAGGAATATCCATGGGAGAGGGATAGGGGGAAGTTGCATCCGGTAATCACAGCCACAAAAACAACAAGCGATTGTAAAGCTTCTCAGTCGGCGAGTTCGCTTTTGATAAAGAAACATCATGGGTCGTTACGTTGGTGGTTTATCTGCTGTTTTAGTCTTTTTTATTAGTTTGTCCACAGGTAAGTCACTTTTCGTTAATATTTACCAATTTCTTAAGATTTTCGTGAAATTTGTTTCATTTTTTTTTTCGTAATTTGACTTGATTTTTTTTCGTTGTGTAACTGTTTGATTAGAAGTTTTTTGGGGTTCGTTAATTGTTAATTTGAATCGTGTTAAGTCACACATGCGCTTTGTTTGCAGTGAAATTGCATTTGAGGAGGCTGGAATGCGAAGCAATTTCGTTGAACCGCCATAAAAAATAGGTAACACAACAAGTTTTAGCACGGCTGTAAAAATCTTAAATATCTCTTTGCTGTTAATCGCCCTTGAATGGGAAATTGGTACTATTTATGGCTAAGTCGCGTCTTGCAGTGCAAGTCTTATTTTTCTGATTTCGTTCAAACATACGATATTTATTGCCGCTAGTCGTCTCGGTCGCTTTTATTAGTTCTTTTTGAAAAAAGGGTTTTCTCGGTCTCAGACGGCCCGCAGAGCTGCATTTGAATTTTTTCAAGGTTGTGCGTTGTACTTATTTAAAATTTAACAGGTTTAGTATCCTGTCTGGATGAAAACCTTTTTGGTATTCATCGCAAATACGAAGACTATTTTACATCTTTTGTATCGGATGTAGTCTCGCTTAGTTCCGGAATATGACTAATAAATCAATATTCTATCCTCGTAGAAAAATCGCAGGTCTTTGACTTTTTTTATTTAATTTGATCCCCGGCCTTGGCCAAAACTAAGCTTAACTTCGTGACTCTCGAGATTAATTGTTTAACAAAGGTGAGGATTCTTGATTTTGTTGCAAGGAAATTTCTAGCAGGTCACTGACTTGTCTGTTTAAACTTGAGATGAGAGTACCGAATACTAGTTCTTATCTCATTTATACCTGTCTCGCACGTGTAATTAATAAACCATCATGGATTTTCAGGACAAAGAATAACCACCATACAACTTGATGGTGTGCAGTACTTTGTCAGCAGAATGAATCCTTACTCTCCTGAACTGAACTACTATCTGGCATATCAATACTGCCGATCTTTAGGACTTCAACTGGCTTCATTTGAAACAAAGGAAAAAGCTGACTCCATCACGCAATATCTCAAAAATGCAGGTTACGATAAATTCGATTTTTGGACTTCTGGAAATCGCTTAGGAACTGATATGTTTTTATGGATGAGCACAGGACTTCCTTTCAACGCTACTTTCAACTACATGCGAAAACCTGAAAGTGACGACGACAACGGTGCTACTATTTCTGATATTGTCAGTGGTAGTACCAGTCCTCAAAGAACTGCCAGGGAGAGGTAAACTCGTGATTTTTTCGTTATTTTTATACAGTTCTTTGATTTAGTAGCGACAGCGGTTCGGCCAACGGTTGCGTTGTTTTGAGAGCTCCTAGCTTCGAATGGGACACTGATGATTGCGTTTCAATCAAAGACTTCATTTGTGAGCAAACCCGTTGCTATTATTACAATTATGGATCTATTCCTGTGTCCACTGCGCAGGGGTAAGAAGGTGAGAGCCCCACGGCGACTCATCATGGGTTAACAGTATTTTCTAACTCTATTACTAAGTTGTAAACAGATAGGTCACCTTTTGACACCTCATTTGAATTGAATAGCATTAACATGGTACCGAGGTGATAGAATTTATTAACGTTATATAGCGACTTAACCCAGGTGATTGGTGGTTGAGAGGGCAAATTAACAATAACAAGAACCGTTTTGTGGTTTCTTAGACTAACACTTTTTTTTTAGGAAACCAAAACCGACAGTTACTACCACGCAACCTACTACAACTACAGAAAGTCTCAAAAATAATTTTATTCATATCAGTAAACTCATAAGTAAGCTTCGTTCAAACACGCAAGTGGCAAAGAAAGATGCTAAACTGGATGATTCTGCAATTTTGACAGATAAGGAAAATTTGGAACAGTCCACTAATGGACCCTACGATAATTTCAACGTAAATGCAGAATTGCAGGATGACCCGGCAGCTATCGCAGAGCAGGCTCAAGAAGGGTACGTTTCTACTATTGTGCCTGAGAAACTTACCACTTTGATCGACTCTTCTAATCCGTCCAAGTAGTATTTATTAAATGTGATGTATTACGTACATTTTCTGTGTTTTTAACCAGTACGATGTAGCATCAAAATAAAGTATGATAGTTCTTTTGTACCTTTTTATTTTTTTTCCCATCTCCTATCACCTTATACAAATTTAAGTATTCAAAAAAGCGGGAAGGAGCGCCATCTGTACTTCAACGCCAATTTTTTTTTAGTACCGCTATCGTCCACTAGGTGGTGGAACGTTACATTTCTTTTTAAAACTTTGGAGGCGTTTTTACCACTTTTGTTATTTACTTTCTTTTTCGTGTTTTATTGCTGTACTATTGATTCCCTTTACCAGATGTGTAGCATCAAAGTGGATCAATCAATAGGTGTAGCAAACACCGTTAGATTCTATTATTTTCAGCAGTAAAGTTGTTTGAATCACAATTGAATTATTGCTCGATTACTTGTATAATGTTAAGTGAGGTTTAGAAAGGCAAGGAAGACGAATTAAATTACCTATTATATTACAGTAACGAGGTAACGGTTACGTAATAAACTCTAGGATTTTAGACTTCGATTTTATTTTGTATTTTTATCTTTCGGAAAATTAAATTTTGAAGTGTTATTTGTTATTATTGTTACGGAAATAATAAACACAACACTTAGTTTTGGGTAAAATAAAAATCAAAGTAATGTTGGTAACGGTTTAATAATTTTACGGTTTTCGTGCAGTAAATAAATATTGCTTACTGGACCGTGTTTCGCGCCTACGCTTTAAAAGTATCGAAATCTTCTATAGCTAAATTCTATTTTAATAAGTTTGAAATTCGAATTAAGACCGGTTTTTTATGTAAAAATGTGCGAGAAAAACGATGGTGAAAACTCAATCTTTCGCTCTGTTTCGGAGACATCGAGCAGGGACTGAAAATTTGCTATCCACGAATTTGAACGCTTCTTTTTGATTATTTATTGACGTACGTGAAAAAATCGCTCAGTTTTAAATTTTGCGTAAAAGGATCGCCAATAATTTAATATTACTTCATAAATAAGCAAGATATCGACCGTGTCTGAATTAGAAACCGAAAGGCTGCTAACTTCCATACCGAAAAATATTATATTTTGAATTCGAACTATCGAAGATCGATTTCTAAGCTAAAAAATCGCAAAAAAAACGTTCCGAAAAGGGTTGTTTGATATTTGTCATAATTTCGGAGATATGGAGCAAAATCGTGGCCTTCTGGCGACAACCCAAAATTTCAAACGCCTCTAATTCAGTTATTTGTTGGCGAACGAGAAAATCAATGATAGTTTTGGATTCAGTGCGAAATTCTGCGTACAATGAACCTATATAGCTCAAATTTTCTTATCAAATAAACGAGATATTGACCGAAATAGATTTTTAACGGGTGTTTTTAGGGTCATTTTCAAGAAGCTGTTTCGGGGCGAAAATTGTGCTTAGTACTATTGAATTACATATCGATTAAAAGAGCAGCTCGAGATCTATCAACTGGCCAAATCTCAGATCGATAGGTCCAGTAGTTTACGAGGGGCGATCGAAAAACAAAAAATTTTAATTTTTTTATCGATTGAGCAAAATTTTTTTGCCCTAAAAATTGTCTATCGAATTTTCGTTTTTTAAGGGCGTATTCTAAAGTAGAATGAGCCGAGAAACACGCTGGTAAAAACGGTTTCCAAAAATCTCTTGTAGTTTCGGAGATATCGAGTTATTTGTGGACCGATCTTAACGAACCTTACTTTTTTGGATTCTACGTAAAATGAGCACCAATACTTTAATTTTGCTTCATATATAAGCCAGATATCGGCCGTGTCTGAATTAGAGAACGACAGGCAGCTAACTTCCATACTGAAAAAAAATAAAATTTTGGAATTGAACCATCGAAGATCTTTTAGTCTTAATTTTTCTTTAATTTTTTGAAGTCGAGTTAAGACCGGAGTTTTATGTAAAAAAGCGCGAAAAATACGACGGTGAAAACATATTTTTTGCTGTCTTCGTTTCGGAGTTATCAAAGTTTAATTATACACCTAGGAACTAAAACTCAGTTATTTGTATTGAAATCTGTATGTATTAAAGAGATCTTTTAAATGAATTATCATTTATCAATTATCATGATGAGAGGAATTTTTATCCATTTACGACACCAACTGCGAATATTAATCAAAACGTTAATTCAATTTTTGAACTAAAATTCTTTCGGTATTACGATTGGCAAAATTGTATTTCTACTAGTGTCTGAATTGAATTGGTACTCCGATCACGTGGGAACAAAAAGATTTTACCTCTAATAATATTTACGGAGAAAGTAAGTAACTCGTGATATGGCGAAGTTACATGTATTTTTATATGTAGGTACATTTCACAGTAATTTTTTATTTTGTTTCTTATCTTTTATCGTTATTTTTTCGATTTGAGATACATATTTCTCCATCAAAAGTACAGTAGAATTTTGGTGATCCGGAACCGAATTTTTCCGGATAAGTGAAATTTGTGGAATCGGGTGTTAACCTCTCAGTTTCAGATTTTTTTCCATAGTAATACATATATTATTTTATAGAATTCAGTGAAAATAAGTCTCAAAACTCAACGCTACAGATATAAATTCACAATACGGTTTTCAGGAACGATTTCTAAAAGGTTTCGGATCTGTTGTGGATTACACAGCTCAAAAACATTTTTTTTGTTGCCCTGAATATCTCTGCGGATTTCTATGTTTTCAAGACCATAGTTTTCGAATATTTTCTTGAAAGTACTAAATTGGCTCTGGTGTTTATGATTTTGGCGTATTTTATATTTTTAATAATTTAAAATAGACTTTGAGTCGGCTCTTCAGAACACGAATTATAATTAAGTGTTTATTATCATGTTAAAATTCGCTTTGTGGACGCCACGTGACCAACAAAAGTTGGAATGCTTCAAGATTTTCAGTAAATATGGGCATAAAGTTACACTTTCTCTAGTCATCTAGATAGATTTTCGGAGAATCTTGGAAATTATAGTGAAGAAGAGGGAAAGAGCTTCCACCATTCTAAAACCGATGACAGAATGATATTAGGGTAGATGGGATTGTCACTTGATGGCAGATTACTGCCGATCTTTAAAAAGAGATTGTTCTCAAAAAAATGTAAAAGATTAAAGTTTAACATACGTTTTATATATTTTTTTTCTTTTTCAACTTCTATTGTACTTTAATTAACCACTCAAACAAAACAATTTTTAATAATTTTCAAAAAAAATATATATATTTAAGAATATACTTGTTATTTCTTTCTCAATTTGACCGATTTTTAGTGAAATATGAAAATCAAGATTGAAAAAAAATCTGAGTTAAGCATCCAAAACCATCCCTAGTTTCGTGAATTGTTGGCATAGAAGTATGAAATCACTCTAACATCAAGGGCAACAAAATTATTGTTGACCAGTGTTATGCGTGTTTTTGGGTATCTAGCCCAGTTTTCTTACTGTTCATTATTTTGATTTTCGAAACTATTTTTTTAAGATTTTTTTTTATATTTTTATACATATGTATTGGTATAATTCTGACAATTTTTTTAATTTTACAAATTAGTTTTTAATAAAAAAAACAAGCAGCAAAGTATTCTGAAATTTTGCATTTGCTCTAAAGTAGGTTTTCCACGTGCTAGATCAATTAACAGTAAATCGTTCTTTTGGGCTTTGGTTTTGTTTGGAACACCTACCAACTAATTTAAAGAACTGCCACGAAATTCGTTCCAGAGTTTTTATTTTCAAATCAACCTATACATAGTCTAGCTACAGGAAAAACTGTTTGACCGCGAAAGCCAATGTTTGACGAACCATAACTCCGCACGGCAAATTTGTCAAAGCTTTATTGTCTTAAACTGAGTAATGTTGTTGACTTATTCTTGTGTGACCATGCATGAAAATGAAGTTTTTGGCAATAGTTTGTAAGTTTTAAGATGTTATGTTATTAAGGTGGTTGTCTGCAGGTATTTAAAATAATTGTTGTGTGAAAATGCTAATAAATCGTGTGTATTTATATTATCATAAGCTAAAGCATGGATAGAGTCTTTATATGACAGAAAGTTACTAATAAAAATAAAGAAAGCTTTATGGTGAGCAGAGAACAGGTTATTTGAGAGGCGTATCATAAGGCGTGGTTTAAATGCCATTGTTCAGTTGGCCAATGGAGGTGTAGTGGGCGTTTCTCGGTTTTCCATATGTATTTATCCAAGTATAGAATTCAGTTCAAAACCGTCAAAGAGGTGGAACACATCTAAAGAAGTTGAAAACTAAACGCGGGTGGTGTGTTGTGAGTGTCAAAAAGGCAAAAATGCCGCGACCATCGCGAGAATCTTACGGAGACCAAAAACCTCCATATTCTTACATTTCGTTGACAGCCATGGCAATTTGGAACTCTCCTGAAAAAATGTTACCGCTGTCTGAAATCTACAAGTTTATCACCGACCGCTTTCCGTACTACAGGAAAAACACCCAAAGGTGGCAAAACTCCCTAAGACACAACTTATCTTTCAACGACTGCTTCATCAAGATCCCTCGCCGCCCCGATCGACCTGGTAAGGGCGCATATTGGGCTTTACATCCCGCCGCTTTCGATATGTTCGAAAATGGTAGTCTCTTACGTCGGCGGAAACGGTTTAAGCTGTTAAAAAGCGATAAAGAGACTCTAGACAACGAGCTTGCCGCTTTGGCGAATATTAACCGGTTTTTCTTCACTCCGCCGGAAAACGGAGACTACCCACCACAAAAACAGTTGCGGGAGCCGTCGCCTATTACCAAAATCAGCGAAACTGCCACATGTATAAGGCCTAAGAGGTCTTTTACCATCGAAAGTCTCATTTCCCCGGATAAACCAGCGGAAACACAAACTGTTCAAGTTATGGCACATCCTCACCCGTGGAATATGGCATCGTACTGCGATTTGGCTCTGGCACCGGTGAATCTAATGCAGTCTCCGTGCTACGCCAACTATACTATTCCACCTTGTAAGGATCTCATAGGACTATCGCAGTTGGCTTTGCGCTCAATTTGATGGTTGTGTCTGACTGATTTTCGTCCAGTGAACGTGCAGTAAGAACTGACAATGAGTATCTGTAAGGTAATCGTTCCTTGGGTACAGTACCTACAGTAGGTATCGACCTAGCGTATATAGGCTATCTAGACAAATAAATGTGATATTATTTAAATTATGATACTGAACAAAGGATGTACTTTATCATTTGTTTCTCAGCACGCGAAGAAATTATATTTGGTCGTTGTTGAATTAGCCCTTATCACGAGATGAGCATGTAAATATTTGTACTTTATTATGCGATAGTAGAATCGCACTTACGTTTCTATTGTGCATATGTGAATGTAACATTTACGCAATATATGTTGTATATATTTAATAAAACTATTAAAAGTCACCTTGTTTTTAATGCACTTTTTCACTATTCACTTTTTTTTTCAAACTATTTGACTCCTCTTAACAAACAATTACAACAAATAAATTGTTTCCATGACATTGTACTTTCAGAGAAATACAACAAAAACGTCTCTTTACTTCTGATTGCATTAACACAAAAACCGTGTAATTTTTTCATTTTTTTACATTTACCACGACAATGGACGGATTTAAAAGGCTACAATCACAAAGAAGCTTCAATCATTACACTCCCGAATTCAAAACTTTCGTCACTGCACATTTATTCTTCATATACATGCTAATAGCCAAGAAACGTACTTTGGGGTTGAAACAAACAGAAATCAGGTGAAAACTTTTAAATTAGTACATAGTATAAGAGACGGAAAATTCATGAAAAGTTATATTTATTAAACAGGTGTTTTAAAAATGTGTCACGCTGTAGTAAAATGTCGAAAAAAATCTAAAAGTAAAATCCTGGTAAGCTAAAATTTGCTCTAATTGAATTTCCGTTTTTCGGGATAATTGCGAAGCTCAAATTTCACATAATCATAGTAAATTGTTGAATTTAAATTTTGACATAATGAGACCAGTATGAGGTATGTTAAATATCCATAAATAAGGTAGGGCTAAATTAGAATTTCTAATTAAGGCGTACGACTTGGTACAACCGAAACAACCCATATGGATACAGTTATAATAAAACGGTTCCATAATAGACAACTTTGTTTAGACCTCTAATTATTTTTGCATTAATTTTCGGATGTAAATAACTTGAGATCATCTTAGCGTAGGTGGTGTTAGTTTGACAATACTTCATTTCCATAACTATAATGTAAATGGCCGGCATTTGAGGCTGTGAGAAAAAAACTTAGATACATTATCTGATGTAAATTAAAACGGAAAGTGTAAGTCTATACATATAAATTAATGGAGTTGTCATTAAATTTGGAGCTCTGTATAAAAAGAGCTTTTGTTTGTTAACTCCTGTTGATATTCAACAAAAAGTTTAATCAACCACATTGTTTAGAATCATATAATTAAGTTGAAATGTTGATGAACGTCAGATAATACGTAATTAGTTAGACTCATGTAAAAGGCAATTTTAATTACACCATTAATATTGAATTAATTGGATTAATCGATTATCGGGGATATTGCGGAGCATTTCTTCCACCTCAAACATATTCTACTTTGATGATTGTAGATAAGACGAGTAATAAGAATGGATTTCTCGCGATCGAGAGAAGGAAAATTGAAAAAAGCGTTTAGCTGATCCGACGGTTGATTTCGGCATGATGAAGCAAAATGAAGAAAGAAATTCTGTGCTGGGTGCAGTGGGGGTGGGCAAGCTTTATTGGTTTATTTTCATGCTTAGCTAGATTACATTTTTATTCTTTTCATTATTGTCTTCCATATTTCTTAGTTTGAAAATTTTGAAATTGAAGTGTGTAAAAAATGAGAATGAATGGGTCTGTGCGCCCCTGGTGATTTGAACGTGTGTAAATTTGAAAAATCGTGCCTCACAACACATTAAACCATATCTAATAGATCAGTTGTCCGACATATACGATACAAATGTATCATCAAATGGAAGTCACATCCCTTTGAAAGCAATTATCAATGGTCTATGCATAAATATTGTCACTAATAGAATTCAGTTTGGGGTTATGTTTTGTCAAATAAGCACAGGGGAGTGTCAGATGTACCCTAAATAGCAATAAATCACAAGCATATGCAGTGAACGCCGAAAATCAAATTATATTAAACACTTTTGTAAGGATGCACTTCTATAGATATTTATTTATGTTTTTATAAAGGACAAAAGTAGGCGTGACATGTCTTTGCTCGGTTAATTTTATCGAAATCTCGGGACTAAAAATGCATCAGACAAAGCCCGAAATAATGGTTTTGAAATAAGAGTATATAAACAGTCCAACGGGGCACAACAATGATGAAGATAATAGAAAAACACCATTCCCATCATACAAAGAGCTGAAGAAGGCAAGCCGACACGTCCGCTGTTGTCACAGGTAATGTACGTGTGCTTTACTTAATTATGGTGTGAAATGAAGCCCATTATACCTATTTGATTTCATTCTTACTCATAATTGACCACCCATAAAAGTGAGAATTTGATAAATCGATCGAAAAAATTCAATCAATACATACAAGGCAAAAACTAAATTTGTTTTTTCTTAAACTGTGTGCACCGACATATTAACTTCAAACCAATCTTCAAAAAAACTTTTTCTGGGAATACTTGTCAACGCTAATCGGGATTTAATAATAGTAGGGTTCGGTTTCATGGATCACCTGCTCAATAAGTGCGAAATAAATTTACGTTCTGACACTTCTTTGCTCTTTTTTCTCTGTTATTACGCCAAAAATTGCCGACCTGCCAAATTACGACTATCACATATTAATTTATTGTATTAATTTAATTATACACATTTTCCGGAAATTCTTACACCTAATGTCACAAATTAGACAGGTGCTAAATAGGCTTTGGACCTTCCAAATTTGTTTTTAAAACGATGTTTGCCTCAACGAAAGGTGCACAAATTTTTTCCGTGCCTTAAATTATTATTCTTCTAAGCACCGTTCAGGACCAACCGCCAGATTGCGTAAAAACTGGACTTTTACCGGAGTTTTATAAAACTTGCATGACTGCAATCAGATGTACATAACTCTATAAACGCAACAATGTCATCATAAAACTTTTATATTTGGTGTTCTCTAATTAAATGATTGTCTGAGTAGACGTTATTAGTCACTAATTTATTTCACTACTACACCACAAGTATTTCGTGTATTTATCAGATAGAACTGGAATTTCGTGTCTGCCACTTCGCGAATTTTTATCATTTGTTAAATCTGTCGTGTTTACTGATACCTATAATTAAATGTTTACTTATCTGAAGTATTTGTTTTACAGTGCAACAGCAGCTATTGAGGACAGGTTTACCACATAATAATGGTAATTTATGTTTCCATGAACACGTAGATACTTGCATAGTATACTGGACCAAAATCGTTCGGTTAAACTCAGTTCTGATCAAATTCTTTCGTCTTTTGATGCACTATATTGCACTGTTATAAATGAATTTATTGCCCTATAGATATTTACATGATAAGGACGGAAAGTGCCGAATTTTGCGCGAGTGAGAATGTAGATATCAACTTTTCGACGAGTTTTACGTACACTAATTTTCTTACTATTCTCTATCTAATTTCTTAGGAAAAGTTTACCATCTGAAAACTGTCCGTTTATTGAATACAAGGCTTTGATTCTTTTGTAAAAATAATAACAGATGTCTACCAAATTGGCATTTATAAAAGAAAATCCTCTCATATTAGAGATTAATCAAATGACGCTTGAATTTTAGGCCCAAATACTTAAACGATTTACTGTAAAATGACATACGTACATAATTATAAAAATTAATGTCATATTTGCTTTATAAGATTAAAAATTGCACTCTGTGCAGTGGTCGCCATATGCAAATATGTGCAAAGTTGTGCCAGAAACAAGATGGAATGTAAAGTTAATTGTGGTTCAGGTTTCTAATTAAGTCATTGAGGTTGAGGTTTTTCGAAATTGAATAGAAAGAATATCGATGAGTGTGTATAAATGAGTTTCTTCGATTAGTAGTGTAATTTGTGCTTTTGAAATTCTTAGTTGTCTCTGGAAGTTAAGTTTTGAAAAGTATGTGGAAATGTCGTATTATGATGGTGGTTATGAAGTTAGCCAGGTGTGTTTTGAAACATTTGAATATTTTAATAGAAGAATCGTTTAATAACATTAGAAAAAGCGCATTAGAAAAACACTTAATGGTCGGAATCAAAGTGACATTAGTAAGAAAATTATACGGGAAGTTTGAATTTATTACTGAGAGCACAACCGGAACAACCCACAATCAAATTAACATGAAGTTGTAGTGGAAAAACGTCAAATGATATAGGAGGCGTGGCTTACACGCTTACTTACTATAATGATACATATTTAATTTGTCATTTAAGTAATATTGATAGTGTATAAAAACTAAAAGCAGATATAAAATAAATGTCTCTATAATTATGTTCATAAATATTTTGTAAGCCTAAATGAGGAGAACACATGTTATTTTGGTAATGTGTTTCGCAGCTTGCTTCACTCTGTACAATATTACGTGTTTTTTAAGGTGCCTGATGGTATTTGGCGGCACCCTTGTTAGTGTAAATTTTAATCAAAAATTAATTGACTCCGTTGACCTGGATAACTTGTAAAAATTTCTATTAATAAAACACAATGCTAAAAAATACACAAACCTAATTTTAAACACATCAAAAAGATCAATAACTAAAAGTTTCTTTGTTGCCGGTGTACATAATAGCATTAATCTGTTCAAGTCATTTTATTACCATTATTCATATAAAGGTATAGTGAGTCATCCATTGTTGTTTTGTTGTGCCCAAATTTCTCCTAAATTTCACAGGGTCGCACTTTTCAAATCATGCAAATTCATTATCATCTAATGGAAATCCTTTCAATAAAGCGACAGAATTTTACCGACTTTGTTTACATAATATGTCATTCCACATAGATTCGGGTTTGTTCCATACTATGGCGGCAACTATCAAAGTGCTATTATGGGTGAAGACGGTCCTGTGAAGGTCGGTATGTCAAACACCTTAGCTTCCCCAGGGGTCTTATTGTGTGACTTGAAAAATACATACCTCCTGCTTGGATCATAATACGCTTTAACCGACACTTAACTAGCGGCACTTTACAAAAGTACAAAATATTAGTATACACCTATTTTATAGCCCACAAACGCTAATGCCTTTAAACAACCGCATATTTACTATTTATTAATCACACGAGACAATGCCTGCATGATTGCTTTATCACAAAATCACCCTTGTCTGATATTACTCGCTGTACCATAACCAATCAATTTTTTTATAAATTATATACGAAATATACCATTATCTTACACCGTTTAAAATGTACGTCGAAAAGGCGAGTTTGTTTAAAGCAAGTTATAATTTTGAACCCAAGTTTTTATTTCTAGATATCTAAATTTTTACACAACGTAAATTATTGTCTTTTGCGTCAAGTTTCTATAATAAATTAGGTTGTAAATCTATTGATTACTTTTTATTTTGAAGTTCTCAAATTCAAGAATTCTTCATTTTTTTTATTTTATTTTATTAATAATGATTCGTATAGATTTTTCATATTCTTAAACAATTGTCTATAAATTGCTTTTATTACATCAAAACTTATAAGTTACATTTGTAATTTTGCTGTATATAATTTTGCATGTCCTACTTGTGTAATAAGGCTTTGTAAAAAATATAAAATGATAATTAAAATTTAATGAAACCTCTTTCTGATACATTTAAGGTTTACATGTGATTTTCTGCCTTTTGTGTCGGCATATACCACTAAACGTTCCGCTTTTGCGTTGGAAATTGTTAAACGTTGGAATTCGTTATAGTTTGATCTTCAGTTTTTAAATACTAACATAAGCTTTGCGGTCGTTTTTCGATCACACCTGGCCGCCCAACAAACTTTTACCTGCTTCTTGCCGTGCTAAACAATAGGGGAACTTGTATGTAATAAATCACCCAGAGCTGTGAAGAAATTTGTAAAATACGGGTCAAAGTGCTGATTAAAGAAGCGGCGCGGCATCCAGAAGAGACCTTAAGCACAAAACAGCTAAATTATTTACAAACAACTTCAATACAAAGGGAAGCTACACAAAATGACAGAATGGGGGTGGTTAAAAAATTCCGAAAGGAAATCTGCCTGGATTCATGGTAATGATAGGTAAACATACCTTTGGAATTGTGTGCTATTATTAGTTTTCGTTATCTTGCTCGTAATTATAGGACTGGCTTTTACACGTTTTGGTGACTTTTATTACGATTTAACGACTTTTGTTCGCTTTAATAATTACATTTTTATTGAATTGGTTAACTGGAACAACCACTTCTTGGTTACCTTTCGTCAGGAAAATAAATCGAATGAGAAAATGGTTTAATCAAATTTTACAGTGAAAGGAAAGATTACTTTATTGCCATAAATAATATGTATTAGATTAATGATTTTATCATCTAATGCACTATTTTATTCGTCGTAAATCGTGAATATACTTCTAAATTTACAACTATTGCAACATAATTTGATATATTATCTGAAACAAATTAGGTAACTACAAGTTTGTTGCTCCTCACTCAAGTTTTCCTCATTTCGTTCTTTTTTCGTTATTCTTGTTGTTTATTGGTAAGAGTGACAAAATTAATTAACGTTTTGACGAAAGATGTTATTAATTACCAACGAAAAAAGTCGGAACAGGATAAGACTTTATTTTATAGCTACTGCAAATTATTCAATGTTGTGTTTTTATGTTCACGGCTTGTTTGTATCCAACGCTTCCTCTCAAATCGCGACCACTTAAAATAACAAATCACTTCATTAAATTCACTTTAGATGTAATTTTTCGTCCAGCTTCTTAACATTTTTGTCTTAATTTAGATTACTTACAACTTTCTTCATATTGTCGCGAAATAGACATTTCAATGTATCGAATTTTCGTTAAATGCTCATTTTTAAACTAGCCTACCGTCTTATCTTAGACGAATTTGCATTATTATACACTAAAATAACGTTTAGGAGTGAGTAACAGCACTAATAATCATAAATTATCAAGGAATCAAGTTTATCCCTTGTGGCCAACCGCTAATATCACGTCGTAAATTAAAAGAAATTCTGAGAAAATCTGGATGTAAAATTTTCGAGCAGTTATAATTATCTTATTTATAAAAAAGTTAAAATGCGGTTTACATTAATCTGTTAAAAGTTCCAAATTTAGTCGCATTTATTTTGTTTTTGATCATGAAATCGATTATTAATTATTAGTGAGTTTATTCAAAACTGTAAATTCTCATATCTCAATCTCTTATGTATCTAATGTTTTCATGCGTTTAAAGTGTAAACTTAATTTAGTTATTTTTTTAAATGAATATATTTTATTAATGATCAATAATAACAGGCGTTCGCTGAAAATCAACCGTCTAAGTCCAGTGGACAAAAAAAAAACACAAATTCGCACATCAAAATTTCAATTCTGGACATTCCTGATATCTTCAGTCTGACGTTTCTAACATTTCTTATTCTGTCCAAATTTAGACATTTGAAAAGGTGGTTAAATTTGCAATCACGTCTAGTTCTGTTATTTGTTGATGTAGGGGAATATACAAATATTGGAATATTTAAGTTTTTGGGGTGGCATTTGTGCAGCTTTGTTTGGGCGAAAATGAGGTCTAATGTCCTGGGTGTAACAGAGTTCATAAATCTAATTAAAATACGTGAGAATTTTGGAAAAGTGAAAAGGAAAAAAATGTTTGTTTTATCGAGATCTACCACCAGTTTAATTTAATGTATTTATTTCTATTACATCAATCGAAAGAGCAGCTCAACTGACTAAAATTAGTTTGAAACTACAAAGTTAAGATTGCTTTATAAATAAGCGAAATATCGACCGAGTCTGAATTAGAGACTAAAAGGCAACGATCTAAGACCGATTTATATACTATTTTCTATATTACTGCTTTTATTTCGATATTATGTTTCTTCAAATCAAGCTGACATACAATTTTCATTTGCACGTATTTTGATTACGCCCTATAGTTGGTTATCAACTTAAAAATGATTGAAGAATATTTGTTTGTTATAGCCTTATTAAATATAAAAATAGGTGAAAAACTGATTGCTTAAACGTGATTATGTTCTTAGTAAGGCAGTTAGTAGAAGTGGCAGAAGATAGTGTGTATCACAATATTTGTTAAGTGTCGTAAGTGTATTATTAAGTAATTATGTACGTCTTAGTACCGCCATATAAGTGGTAATGTGTGGAGTTGTTCTAATGGTATTGCATATGATTTGGTTCAACGTCCTTAATGCATCTCCGTAGTAAAATAACATTTCGAAGAGCCAACGGTTTACGCAATTACGATTGTCGCATAGGTACGCATATATGGGTGTTAGACATGAGGGTTGGTTATTTTCAGTGTCTGTAATTAAAAAGGTAATTGGTAATGCTGGTGTGAAAGCTTATTTATTATGCGGCGATGATTTGAAGGCCCATAATGATGTGATTGTACAGAAAGCCGCCCTTGCTTTGCCCCAGGCTGAGCACTCGCTATAATGCGAGTATCTTTCTGATGAATTATACTATTTTGGCTTAATGTCGCATGAAATTTGAAGAAGCAGAGTCCATGTCGGCATAACAATGCATACAGCTGATCGTATCAGTTAGTAATTGAGCGTGAAAGCCATCTAGTTTATCTATTAACTAGTCGATCGACCAAACAATAATACGCTCCATTGTCTATCCTTTACCTCAATCTTATAAGTTTTTCATATTGCTGGAGTCTCCACGAATTTTAATTGATTTTCCGCTTGCGCCGAACCGAGAATCCCTTAACTATAAACATGAGATATATTATCCGCGAGCTGGGCATTAAAATGTTTGCTGCAGCATTTTATAATAACCCTATTTTTATACAGATGACACAGGTTTATTGAAATAACGTTTCGCTGACTCTTAAAAACTTTGAGACCGAGCTTAACAGCGTATAGAAGATAAATTGCGAACATTATTTTCGAAAGTAGCAAATATTTTACAGTTCTCGTAAAATGCGTTATTATTATAGTCCCTTCTGCACTAAAATATGTACAACATTTGTCTCATAAAACTTCGTACTGTTTAACAACGTATGAAACTTGATTTATTGCACTATTTTCCATTCATAGTTTCAAATCTACCAATTCATTTTCGAAAAATAGCCACCATTTCTTTTCTCTTTTAATCATATCTTTATCTAAAACATTGTTCTATCGTACATTCACTTTCTTATCTGCAAACTAATCTACTTATTTTATATTTCCATTCTTTAAAGGGTAGAAAAACAATAAAAAAATTTACTTGGAATTTGAAAAGACCTAAATTTTATTTGTTGAAATCACAATTATAAATATTTTTTTTGCAAATTTTTGTTAATGGTATTTTTTGTGGTAAATAGTTTACGTTTGAGAATGCTTGGAAAGGCGTCAATTTGCTATTTGCTCTCTAAATTTGAATCTCATCTTGTTGGACAATAAATGAAAATTAACGCAAAGAGAAAATATACTAAAAATTAAATTATGAAATGTTTTTTGATTTTTGAAAATAAAAAAGCTGTCGAGCTAGAAAAAAAGGTGAAGGAAGAAAATAGCTTTGCTAAATGTTTTGGAAGATAAACGTTCACATGTTTAAAATTAAATTCTGCAATTCAAAGTTTATTTGTTAATAATTCGAACCTTCAATAAATCAGACCACTTAGTAATTGGAACTTCGCGGGCGGTTCGAGTTCAGTGTATATCTAAAAGTATGTATATAAAAGTTTGAACTTATTTTGATTAAAATGCGTAAAATTATGACGATCTATTTACAGCTTTTATATTGACCGAGTCAATTAAATAAAATTATTGTTTTCAATTGCTTATTGTGAGCTTGTCGGATTTTCGAGATTTTTTTTTAATTATTTTTGAAAAATTGATATAATTTTAAAATGAATACTTAATAATGTAATAAATGATCCATCTTTTTTCGATTTTTCTTGTAGTTCTGAAGCTTTCAAATACCAAAGATTAACAAGTGCAAGAATCATATACTCGCAATTTGAACATTTATTAATAATGGAAATATTTTAGGGGTATATATAAGAGCACGACAAATATAAAGATTTTCCAAATAGAAAAACTCCGACTGATTAGTTGTTAATCAACGACAAATTTAAATACCTGAACGACAGAGTATGAACGATGAAAGAGGTGAATGTCAGACATAAATAATAATTTTAACGACAAAAAAATATGTGATCGACAATTATTAATGTTTTCAACGACTGTTAATGTTTTCTTTGACAGAATGGCTAAAATCGGCGGCAAACAAATTTCACCTCACAACTAGTAAATAAATTACCAGTCGTGCAATCTATTAAAAACGGCAAACTAATGTTTTCCAACTGTCGTGCAAAATATTTTGAAAATTAGTTTGTCTGATTTTAATTTTTTTTTCTATCTCCTACGTTCGGCCGTTTGCTAGTTTTATTTTGTTGTTCTGCTGTGCCTGTTGAGAAATTAAAATTTATGTCGTTAAAAAATTGTTTAGTCTGCCATTGTTGCATTCTGTCGTTGAAGTTATTAAACAACCAGGTGGAATCAATTAATTGCCTGAAGAATATCTTTATTGTCTTGATAAATATAACTTGGCGCCCGATTTTTTTATTTTACTGGGAAATATCAATCTTTTATTTTGTCGTTCTATTTTGCAATTAATAATTTGGTCGATTTTTCAATTGTTTTCATCGTTAATTTCATATTATCTGTCGTGCTGAAAAATGCCACCCAATATTTTATATCTAAAATTATTCTCTATATTTACCAACAATAACAAAAAATTAGAATAAATATAATGACGATGTAGTGTAATAAGAGGTTTAAACAAATTTTCTTGAATCATCGCGGGTAACATAAAAGTCGAAACTTTTTTTGACGATTTCGTAAAAACTAGTGTTAATCAGTGTTATTATTGTTTGTCAATTCTACGACATTATTTTTGAATTGAAATTCTAATTTTCTTTTTGGTTTTTTTGGATACTCCGAAAACCTGGAGCTTCTAAACTTTTTTTAGTTTCTTCTAAGTGTTGCAAGGTCGGGATCTTTTGCAGCTTCTTGATCTTTGCAATAGCCACAGTTGAAAATGATTTTGCTCCCAGTTTTAGTTAAAGCGATTAAAAATATTTTTGGTCGGTTTCACATTAAAATTTTATCAGATTTAATCGGCTCTTTTAGTGTTTAAAAATGAGTAGCCACAATTATTATTGAGACATTTTGTAATAGCCATAATTATTGGTCGGCACGTTATCTTCGATAAGTAAAAAACGTCCGTTTTAAATTTTTAATAACGAGATTTCTGTAGCGCGCTAGTCTTAGTAATAATAATTAATGGATGGTTCTAATTATAATGAGAAATCTCTATGAAGTCCATTACAGGCGTTTTCTCTTTATCCTGAAATAATTAATCGTTTGATTCTAGGCATTTTCGCTTTTTTCCAAAGTAGGTTAATTTAAGACAATGGGCCAGCGGCAAATATTGAATGGTTTTTTTATAAGACTATTAATTTTTTAATGGTATTATTAAAGTCTATTGTACGATATTGAATACAAATGGCGGCTCTGTGTCACCCTCAACTTTTAGATTGCTATCCGCGTCACTGTTTCTATTAGAGTAACATAAAGAATGCATTAGCTGCTATGTGTACTAACGGTTACGGTAAGTTAGTTCTGCCCTATGTTTGATAGCCTCCATCACTTTATTCTCCTTTATTGCCCACTATACCCTTCTTTTGAACACATACTAATTGAAGAAAATGCGCCCAGCTCGGACACAATGTTTACACAACAACAATAAAAAAATAAATTTCCATCGAAATTCTAATGAGACCAGTGCAGCTTCTTTTTCCTAGAAGACACGTGTCCTATGAGAGTTGGATGCAATTCTGCGGTGCCGCTAGAATCTATTATCTTCTGCCTATTGCAAATGTTCTTTTATTGGATTTTATAGTACTTATTGTCAGTCATCGGAATCGTGTAGAGTCTATTTAAGTAATGGTCCATGCAAGATGGAGTGCAATATGGTTCGAAGCTGAGTGATATGAGTTGCGTGGGGATAAAACCTATTATATTTTAAAGAAAGCGCGTCACGCGCTAACGCCCCAACATTGTTTGCTATATTAGATCATTTGTTCATGTACTCGCTACCGTTTTCCATTGTTCTCATTTATATTAATAAAATATTTTAGTATTTTCCTATTGAAATGTTTCGGACTCGGAATTCTGAAAGGTCTTTTCACGAGATTCGACTACCCCTCGCTTGGTTTACTTAAGACGAAACAATAGCCACGCAAAATAACACTAATTTCAAACAAAAATAAATATCCTGAAGGAATTCTTTCGCAAATTAGTCGATTCGGTCAGTATTGATTAGACTCTGCGTTAATTGCTAATACCAGACAGTGGCAAAGTGGAGCTTTTCCGCCGATTAGAGCAGGCAATTTGTTTATAATTACCTCTGTATTTGTTCGCACCGCAAATAATTGCAAATTTAAAATAAAACATATAATTTGCATATTTTAGCACTATAGGCATATTTACATGTCACGCCAACGATCGAAAAAGCTCAGCGAACGGTTGTTTATTGTTTTGTTATGTTTTAAGCCAGTTCGGTCAGATGAAAGAGCAGCTTGATAATGATAGCGTAGTTATCGAAATGTGCATCGCTCTTAAAAATATCTGGATACGTTTGTGGGTGTTTTATTCGTCGGTACCCAATTGTTATCCGGTATCGTGTAGCGAGATTCAGAGGCGGCTCTAGGAGGTTCGGTGGGAAGCAAATACACGCTCTAATTTGTTTTAGAACAACGCGAAAATCTCTCATTCACAATTTATTTTATTATGACTGCTTCTGCAAAAATTATTTCCACTTATTACAATTTGAACAAATTTGCGTTTATACAGTCGAATCGGGTATAACGAACGAAATTCAATGTCTTGCCTAAAATGTCTATTAAACACACGAACTGCAGTGGCACGACATTTTGCTTCGTTCTTTTTTTATGGGTTATTTGGGTTTGATTACAGTCCAACAGCTATCTTTCAAAACGGTTTTGATCCAACACCTCTGATAACCTTTTTACATGGTTGTCAAATCTTGGAAGTTTTTGCTGAGAGACCCAAATTTTGTAAAAAAAATGGACATTTTAATACGCAGTAGTTTTGTTTCTTTCTTCTGGTACCTATCTAAATTAATAAACACTAATCAACAAATTTTGGGCAAAATTCGTAGAATTGCTTCCTGATTCCGAATGCTGAGCTCATTTTACCTTGCCAGGACTCAGAGATATTTCTAAACATTTGTTTGTTTCAGTTTTGAGTAAAATCATGGAACTTTATGACACATCATTCAAAAGTATTTTTAAATAAGCTTTGTAACGAACAAATAAGTCGACCGGGGATTTGGATTTTGCGAAGATATTTGAGAAAAATTGATGAATATTTCTGAAATCGAACGGTTTCATACTTTTGATACTATTTGCGTGGAATTCCTAAATTGGTTCGTTGATTTTTGAATATAATACTCATAATAAAGGATAGGATCTCTGCTTTCTAACGCGGTGTTAAACACGTTATTATTTCTTATCATTTAAAAGTTACATAACAAAGATTATCGAGTACTTTTGAGAAAAAAATGGGTTTTTATTTGAATGCTCACAAAATTGTAGTTTTTAGTTTCTAAATGATTTTTTTGGTCAGAATGTAAAGTTATAGATACATTTTTTTTAAGCATCTGCATTTTAAATAAATTTGAAGACCAATCTAGATAATTTTTTCCCCTAGATGAAATTTTCGCAAAATTAATGATGATCGGTTACCCATCAAATTGTTTGGAAAAAAGTTCAAGCAAAGATGCAAAAAAAATCCGTTTAATAATTTTTTGCTTCATCAGCCAACAAAGAACTCTTCATCCTCAAGAAGTTTCTTAAAACGTTATATTCTAAAATATGAGTATTTGCTTATCATTCTCAAAATGCTGATGATGGCTAAGAGCCGGACAAACGTGAAATTTGAAAATTCGGTTTCTTTGCCACGGTGCTCTTCCTCATTAGACTTTTTGCAGCGGGAGACAGGAAGAGATAAAAAAGCTCTTTTCAGTGGAGACTCATGATCGGTGTTTCAGTTCATTGGAAAGGAAAATAAATGTAATTACAACAATCCCAGAAGAACAAATATTTATGAGTTGTCAGAGCAAAACGGCGTCAGATTCTTGATTGTGAGTTTAATTTAGTTGTTAGGTATCTACGATTTCGTTAATTGTGTTGATTCTCGTCTAAGTGATATGTACGCGCTTTTGCGGGCTGGAAGGTGCGCCTCTGGGAAAATGTTAAATCTAGCGACAATAAGAACATGGCTGGATGGATAATTGTATCTGTAATCTAGTTGCGCATTTCATGTCACACTTGAAGTGTAAGACTTTGCCTGAAACAACGCGCGATAAGGGTAAGTTTCGACGCGTATTTGCGTTAATTACGGTGTTGTAACATTTTAATCTTTCCATGACGTTGTAATGTCTGTCGCGGCAAAAGAACGTAATTAAGGTGTGATCGCTTTGCTATTTATTTATCAATTATGTGGAATAGAGTGGGTAAAATTTCGAGTGTATTTGCACTTTTATATACTGGCATTATAAACATGACTGGCTTGTCATTATGAGACCAAAGTAGCACGTTAAGACCCATGATTAAGGTGGTTAAAGTTGCCGCTTAATTGCTGTTTACCGAGTCCATTCGCGCGTTTGATCTGTTGAGATCAGCTTGAACCGCATATCCAGTTCTGTGATTATTAACTGAGCCGACAAACTTTCTGGCCCTAGCTACCAATTGAAGCATTCGCGGCCCCAGGATATATATCAAACCATAGCTGACCAATCTAATTATGTTCCATAGCCACATTTCGTTGTGTTAGAGTCAGGTGCTGGGATCTAAATAAATATACACAACACCGTCCTAAACGATTACTTCTAAATGGTCTTTTTTACACACACCCGACGCTTTTTCACTATAATTATTGAAAATCCACAAATAACTTTTATAATTATACCATTTACGATAACCTCGCAACTACTCCAATTAATAAATGTGATACTAGATAAAGTCATTCAAATTGAATATTTGTATTTCTTGATTTATATCGCGACTTTTTTAACATTACGGACAGCTTGAGAAAAGCTTGACTGACACTACAACAAATCGATCTAATTGACGCTATCTAGACGGAATATTAAACATTTTTTTCTCATATTTTTTACGGAAAAACACGAACGTACATATTAAAAGCTTATTTACATACAACATTTACATTACCTCTACACTTCGCTAGCACGATTTTGTAGTTTACCCAAAACCTTAGCCCACACTAAAACCAAAAATTTAATGGGTTTGAAAGAACTGCTAAACGACAGCTGTTTTGAGTGCTTTAACAGTGCCGTAGCGTTTTTAATTTTGCTGCTATTTCACTACCATGCTTTGCATTTTTTCTGCAATAAGGCAAATTTAGATATTTAATTCGCTTGAGCTTTTAGTATTCTTCTGCGTTTTGTATATTACAAATTTACTGTACTTTTCCAATAGTCACATTTAGTAATTTTAAAACTGAGTTAACCTTTTGTAATCCCCCATGGTTAGTTCTTCTCTAGATAATTTCACTTTGTAATACCTACTAATTTTAATATCGTGTTTCAACAAATATACAATACTTGTAGCTCAACCCAGGCTAATATTGATATCCATAGTATTGTACGCATTGAATAGATCTCCATTTCATCTTTAACAATCATGACAACGGAATTTTTCATTCATCATTTCAATTGGCTCAAAGCTCTCATTATTATAATTTCAATTGTCAACGACCACCGCCCGTATAATTGTAAATTTAATTCATATTTTATTCGCTTTAGAAAATGGTCTTGAGAGGTGTTTTTGCATACAACTTAACAGTTGTCAGTCTTTTTTTATACATTTTATAGCATGTTATTTTGAAATAAAAGTACAATGTAGATCTTTTCAAGAAGTATAGCGGGACTTAAATTGCAATGACTCTAAATTTAAATAAAGTTTTTTGCGGAAATATAAATAGTACTTCCCCAAAAAAATGGGGCTTTGTTGCTATAAAGTTGGACCTGAATAACTCAGTTTGTTTTTTCTAGAAATTTGCCTCTTGTGCATAGATCTAATTCCAGGTTGTAACTACAGGTCATAAGAATTGGCTTCAAACGGCAGCTATGATGGTACTTATAATTGAAAGGTAAAGAAACGGGTAAAATCGAAAACATTCTGTGAGGACCAATAAGAGGTAAATCACCAGTTTCTTGTCAGCCTGAAAGCTTTACAACGTTGCCGAAATCGTAAAATTTGAAGCTAATCATTCCTCGGAACATCTCTAAAAATTTCTAGGGTGCTTTAGGTACTCTTATTCAGAACTAGATCAAGTTTGCAATGTTAATTTTTGCAATTGAACTTCGCTTTTACTGCGAAACTTAAAAGTGTTAAACTATAGGTATAGTTAATGTCACCACTCTGTGGTTTCTTGTGAAGTTATTTTGTGGATTTTGTTCAACTTTAGATTCAAAAGTGGTATGTTTCAATCAGTTACAGATCACTCAGAAGACTTTTTAAAAAATTTGGTGCCTCTGTGAATCAAGAAGATGCCGGGCAAGTAGCAGGAAACATCTGCATCATTTCGATTTTCTCATAACCAAGTGAGAAAACTTGCTCAAGTATCTCAAGATCTGTTTTGTTTATAATGAACAATAGTTATGGGTTTTAGGAATTTGAAGTTTCTTCTCTTCTCTTCAGGGATTGAAGAAGAAACCAGAAGCACGTCGGTGAACCTGCAGGAGTTTCGAAAACACCAGTTTTTCTGACATTGTTGATGCCGTTTACAGAAGAAGAAGACACTAGAATAAAGTCGGAGTTTTTGAAAGATCTCTTTGATGAAGTATCAGATATTTTCAATGCAACACGAAGAGTTGATTTAGAGATGCTGTTCACTTGGTGCCTCAGTGAACGAAGAAGAGAGCAGATCGTTGATGCCGAAGAGCATTTGGAGGTTGTTGTAATTTTGGAGTGGTTGAGATAACTAAAGCCAGCAGCAGGTCGAAAAAGGTCGAATTGGCGGCGGTTGGTATGACAATATAAGAAAATTTGATTATCGCGGTGTTTCTTTGTTGTTGGGGTGAAATTTAGCTTGTTGTGGTATCAAGAGTTCCTTTATTGAGCGTTGGTGGTTTATGTAATAGAAGTGACGCTGGGCGTCAGTTCTAGGTGTCGCGACGAACGCCCCCTCTGGTGGGCGGTCCGGAACGTTATCTCTCTCGCCTCTGCAGATATCGACCCCGCCTTCCGTGTTATCCAGCAGTTTGTTAACCGTTGAATTGTTTTAGAGCAGGTAGGTAGGTGAGTTCGCGCGTCCGCGGGTTGAGTGGGGTACGCGGCTACAAAGGTGCCGCTGACGGCTGACTAAATGCCTATCTTTAAGGTGTCAGGCCAACACAAATGAGTTTCCTTTAATTATAGGACCAACTCGTTTCTGTATTAGGCCGCTCGAGCCGCCGCCTCAGCTGCGACGTGCTTTGAGCAGCTTTCGCTCTTGCTAGCTTCTGAGCTTTTGCTCCGAGAACCGGTCGTAGATAGGCTCGGACGGACCAGAGAGGCCTTGCCCTTAAGCAAACATATCATGAGGTAAATTGCCTGCCTACTCTTCTATCTAGCGTCCGACTCGATTGTACTCGCTTTGCTGTGATGACTTTAAGATACACAAAGGCATTATAAAACAAAATCATTTATAAATTACACGTTAAAGCATCAAAACGTTGTCCGCCTTAAACGATAAATTATCTTTTTTCTATGTACCCTAACTGCAAGATGAGACAACTTCTCCCGACTGACAGACAAACATTAAAAAACACTAATACACACCATCCTAAAACAACTATTATCATTATTATTGCTACCATTATCATTAAATTTCACCCCCCGGCTATAATTAATTCACTCCCAAAGATCTAAAATAAATTAGTAATGACTCAATTTAGTTTTTCTTATTCTAATTTTTTTTATTTTTTAAAACTTTGTTGCCGCGACTATCCAATTTACGCGCATCATAGCATTCTTGAGCTTGATTTTGCCCGAATCTTATTAAAATAAATTAACCTCTAATGGAAAGACTTTCCGCGTACTCTTTCACAAAAAAATGCTCAATTTGCTGTGGAATCACCCAATCGCATTACGTTACTTCTCGGAATTTTATGTTTTATGGCGTTCTATTCTTCCATTTCCAAAAACAACATCATTACGACCGCATTTATCTAAATCCACAGAGACCATCAAATTGTTAACATAATTATTTCTACCATTACCTACACAAAACAAATAAATTAGCTTTTGAATCACCGTGAACTTCTTTTCTTCTGGAAATTTCATCCATTCCGCTCCACAAAAAAGCGGACAATCATCAGCGTTTATTTGAAGTTGCAAAAAGCGAAGCGATATTTTTCTTAAATAACTAAATTATCAATAACCGTGCTTGATTAGAATTGTTTATATTTATTTTCGTAGATTTTAGCGAAACACAATGAACAGTTATATTGGAAATTTAATTTAAGTCAAAAGAAAGGCGCGTAGGAATTTCAAGTTTTTTGGTGCTCTTGTTATTGTTTGAAGAAATTACTGTGAACTAGGGAATAAATTATGAGAACACAATTTTTAATGTAAAAAAATTAAGAAAGCTGCTCGTTGCAAATTTATTCCTAAGCTAATGAATGTGTTAGAACAAAAACTAATGTTTTCGCAAAGTACCCGTATCCTATAGTTAAATTAATTAAATAATATAAACTACATTGTTAAATAAAAACTGAATGCAACTTTGTATTAATAATTCTGGAAAGTTGGATGAACTGCCACCCTCTTTAATAAATCGATTATTAGGGGAGGAAGTTATGTTTTTAGTTTAAGAGTTATTTGATTAGCATGTCCTGTAGAAAATTGAGACACACCAATTATTTACAGGATAAAATCTAAATAACGACATTAATGGTGACACCTTTTGTGTCAGAATTTGAGGTCATTTCGTTTTAAAATTGATTCTGAAATAAATGTGTGACGGACTGCCTTCAAAAGTTCTGAATAGAATTCTTCTATTCACATCTCCTCATCTAAAAAGAGATTAAGGCGCATATTAAAGTTGCCACAAAGCCGCCCTGAATGGAAGTGTAAATAAAATATACCTAATCTAATTTTTCTTGAGATTTCCATTTACATTCCTCGAGAACAAAAAAGGTTGCCCTTTTAGGAGTTTGTTTGGATTTTGGGTGGTATTTTATGGTGGATAACAGTTTGGAGGCGGCGGATAAAAGTGTTGTGTAACGTCAAAGTTAATAATTTTGAAGAACCAGGAAAAGTTATTCCTGACAGGTGGTTTTACCTGGTTCTAATGGGTTTATGGAATGTGAATTAGTCACAAAAAACTGATTATTTGTTTCGCCGCCAAGCAGTCTGAGATGAGTTTTATGTCGGCTTTGTCGAAAGATACGCACACCTTATTGATGACTACTTAAAATGCAAATGGCCGTATTGTAAAAGATTTTATATCACGATTGCGGCAGGTGAAATATTTTTTAATGCAATTGTTTCTTCTTTGATGTAGCCCCTAAGTGGGCTACTCCCATTCAAAAGCTGTCTGTCATTAAAAGCGCCGCTGAATTTTGAAGTAAACTTTTTAGCACGTGCTATTGCGTTTGAATATATTAAGTACTCACAGTGTGACAAACTATTTTGACATACTTCACATACGCTTACACGAGCTGTTCAAAATACTGTTTTAAGTGTCAGTAATTTTCTCATCACTGCACACAGTTTTAAAGTAATCATTTTGTTCAACAATAAACCGGTTTGCTTTACAAGTCTTTATTACTTTCTCGCTTTTTCTGGCATAAACTTGGATTAAACAAACAACGAAACAATTCAAATTTAAATTATCATGTTACACATAAAAAAAATCGGATTTTACACGTCAAGGATCGCCGAAAAACAGGTCGGAACCGACCTCCATTTTTGTTTGGAATTTCACATTTCTTCATGCATTTGCATAAACATAATAGACACCCAAAAAAATGTCATTGTTGTTAAATAACAATCAACACGCTTTAACTAAGTTATGTTGTTTCAACATTTAGAAGAATTATGTTGTTTGCTGCTTATCATGTTTGCAAAATAGGGTACTACACTGATGGACGACATGACTTTAATCGACACATAATTTTATACCGATTATACTCATGTTGCGTAGAAATTTATGACTTATCGTAATTACATTTTGATTTATTTAGCTTTTCTTACTTATTCTAATAAGAATCGATCGCTGCGAGTACCTGTCTTGAAAAGCGAGCAAAATGCATATTACCTATATAAATTGCACAAAAATAATCACGAACAATTTATCTTTTAGTTATACCTAGAAATAAATTGTGTTTGGGATTTTCTTTAATTTGAGTAAATTTGATAAGCCAAATCATAAAAAAAAGAAAAATTGAATTTTTGGAGATTTAATGTCATATTTTGAAGCTACCTAAAACTGAAGTTATTTACTAAAAATTAGTATTTTTCGATGAATAACTTCACTTATTTTTTCTTATTTGGGTGACTAGTTTTATTACTTAGCGAATTTTATGAAAACCGCATGTGCTAATTCATTAGTCTGCATATTTGCAATTATTTTACAAATATATACGTACTTTACATATTTTAACAACAATTCTTCGAAACGTTTAGTGTAATGTAAAGTAGGTGGACAAGGAATAATAATAATAATAATAATAATAAATAAATAAATAAATAAATTTTTTTTCTTGAATTTTTTTCTTCATGTAACGGAGGAAGTTATTACGGCGCAATAGACCGGTAGTTATTTAATTCATGCAGAAGCTCTACTAATTACTTAAAAAGTGTATGCAAACGTGAAATTGGTCATTACTTGTACAAGACACATGAAGGAACATTTTTTAGTTTTGTTTTTTAAGTTTTGAACATCTTTGAAAAGCAGAAAACCATGAAACGATTGCAAGAGCTTTAAACATGAAAACTACAGAAAATATAAAACTCTAAAACTTTTACCGCATAACAATTTACCCCATTTTATTTTTTGTAACGACCCATCTTGGTAAAATAAGTTTTTGTCTCTAACTGGAGCGGTAAATTAATTGGAACTTTGAAATTCTTATACTTAAAGTCACAATTGCAACTGACAATAAAATTATTGTTTGAAAAACATTTATGGACCTAAACTAACACTCTAGAAAACTGCGAGTCGTTCGTAATATAAATCTTCTAGATTCTAGAGATGGCAATAAATATACAAAAAAAAAATATTTCGTGAAGTTTATAAAAATTTAAATGGAAAGAATCTAAAAACGACAAGATCCGACGCAACCAAGCTGAATTCATATCTATAAGAACAGAACAATTAGATAAACTTTAAAATATTAAGGTGTAAAGTAATTAAAAATTAAAAAATTTTAAGCATTTAAAGATACAAACATTCTTTACAACGAATTTATAACATAGAAGTATTTTAAGATTCTAAATAAATTCAGAAATAAGCTAAAATACTTTTTGCGTAACTGTCAAATTAATTTGGGAGTCTGAAATTTTAAATTAATAATCATAACAATACTTAAAAATTCCAACAGTCCTTAATTTATTATGATTGTTAATTATAACTAATCTAATAGAATATTTTTATTATTTAAATTTGAATATTTTATTACCATATAAAACTGAAATAATAAATCTTCTGGTTATTTTTGTCGCCTAGGTGGTGTTTTTTTTTTGACTGACCCGTTTAAAAATAAATTGTTGGAATCTGTGGAATTTGAGTACGAATTTAATTATAGTCAGAGAAACATCCATAAATGAATAACGATCTTGATAAAAATATTTGTATAAAAATAAGTGTGCTTTTGTGTGATTTGGAATAAGCGGCGAGCTGCAAACAGTTCGTTTTGAAGCTGGTTATAGTGGGTGGGGTGAGTAATTAATAATTGGTTATCTGGTCTCGTCTCAAATGCGATTATTTTGTGGGTGAGGCGTGAAATTGCGTTATGGCCGAAGTGACAGTTTCGAAAATGCAAGCAGAGTAAAAGCAATATACCGCCGTTAAAGTATTTTGTTTGTTTAATTGCCTTCGACGGAAGACGCGCAATAATAAAATAGGAATGGCAATTATGGAGCTTTTGTGTGAAAATGATCGGTGGTCGTGCTTTGAAAGCTTCGAGAATAGTATTAGAATTGGCATGCAAAATGATTAAGTGAAGATTTTCAATTAATATCGGCTTATTTTTATTATTTTTTATTATAAATGTTTGTGGCATATGGTTATAAATATCTTTTTATGTGTACCGCCTTGCCTCTGATGGAGTTTAAAGCACTGCCAGTTTAGGTATCCTAAGCATGCCAGCACGCATCGAATGCCTCAGGCTCTGCACAGGTGTTAGCGTTTCAACTCACACCTCACTCGGTCTCATCAACCCCAATTACAGGGCCGGTTTCATCACAAGATTAAATTTAAAACAATGCATACCTATTGCTCGTAAATAACATTCCGTACGAGACTCATGTGGCATGGAATTCTAAAATTACTACATATACCGACACTTCTTTACTTCACTTATACAGTTCTTCTATTTAATTCACCTACAAATTGAAATTTTATATCATTTTATGGTCTATTACATGCTTCTTTCGACTCTTTTCGGCCCAAATTGATCCGAAACCCTCCTCTTACAACGCACTTTTATTTCACACGAAATACACTATAAAGAACCATTCTTCACGTTTCATCGTTAAAACTCATTCCTCGATCTTCGAAAAGAACCACATATGTATTTACATTTTCGCTGGTCTAACCGCTTTAAATAATAATTTAATATTTATCAACATGTGATAAGATACTCTGGAAACGGGGGGAGATAATACAATTATAATTTACTATAATTACGCGGAAAAACGAAGTAATTCAAGCCCTGAAAAATTTTTCTAATTCGTTGTAAAATAGAACAAAAATGAAGCTCCATCCATTTTACACACATTGTGCTGAAGACTAACTCAATCTTATTGTTTTATCTTTCATCGAACGCGATAAGAATCCAGAAAATTGCTAATTAGTGCCTTTTATAAAACAAGAGAGCGTTTTTACCGTCTGTAAGTTAAAAATACTCAATTATGATCCACGGGCGCTCAAATGATTAAAATAATCTCAGATTTAGATGATTACGAAATTTACATTTAATATACACATTGTGACTTTCTGTTGAAATTGGTTATTTTGGCTGTGGCGGCTTGAAAGTAGTCACGTGACACATAAATCTTTTTAACTCGTCTAAGAAATTCCCCGCCATTGTGGTTACATTGTAACTCTTGGACATGGTTACAGTGAGGTTTTGCCGGTAAACCTACAAGTGCACAATTCAAAATATTTGACATTTAACCTCAAGTTAATTTATGTGGCACTTTTTAACGGCACTTTAGTGAAATATGAACAAACTATCCTTTTAGATTTGATTGTGAGTCTTACAGGAAATTGTCATTAAATTAGCGATCGGATTATATCTATTTTGCGGTTTTGTTTTGTTCGGTTACTTCATTTCCTCTGAATTTTAATAACAGTATTTCATCAATAATCAGCTTGTACTTTGGGCTTCGGGCAAAATGTAAAAAACATTTGCGGGGTGAAATAATTACATGGTGTTCTCCAGTTAATTTCTTTTTGTTTCTTCGTCTGCATAAGTCCTCGTGATTAGTGGACTTATGAAAGCTCAGAGATCTTACTTTTTCGGAAACTTTTTACGAAATCATGGTAATTAATCATAAAATATTACTATGAATTTTCGTTGTCTATTGTAATTAAATAGGCAAATGCTTGACTTAATTGTAGACTTATTACTAGTAACCACCACAAAAATGAATATACTATACAATTATGCAAACAAAACGACTTGATAAACACCTATTTTAATTATCAAAAGTGGAATAACATTAAATTTAATTTTGAACGAAGCTTAATTATATAGTTCGGGTTGAACAGGACCCTCGTCATTTTTTTTATAAATCTTAGAACCGACGTGAACGAAGCTTCCTTTTATGACCATTTTTCAGTAATTTAATGTTTTTGTAACAGTATTATTAGCAACATGATTGACATTTCTTGCAGCATGTTCGTAATTAATCATATTCTTAATTGTAACAGAACTAGGATCAAAATGTAATTTACCAATTAAAAGTGAAATAACTGCTAAATTTGACTCCTAATTGTCATCTCACTGATTAAAATTGTAAAATCTCCAACTTGGAATTAGTTTCATCACAGTTTTAATCAGCCACGCCGCCGCTCTAATGAAATAATTATTAATCGAGCCGTAATTCGAAAAATCAGTGACAATTTAATGATTTTACGGTGAAAGATGTGTGAAATTAATGATAATGGAGGTCATATTTAAGATGTGAATGTATTTTCCGAATAAAAAATAACCGTATCGGCTATAAATTATTTAAACGGAGATGTTTGTGGAAATATATTTTCGTTGAAATTAAACAAAACTGCGTGTCACGTAAAACTTGGCTTTTATGGTCAAGGAAAACAATGAATAATTCACATTTAAATGATTTCCGAGTTCGCTGAGGTTGATGCTAAAAGAATTAATTCAATATGAACGTTTTAAAAACCACAAAAGCATTTCCCGCTTGAGATTTTCCGCGTTGTCGTTTAATAGAATTAATTCGGAACACTACAAGAATGCTAAATTTGTTCTTTTTGTATTTAGTCCCGGGAGTTTCGAAGAAAAAATCGTTCTATTATGTTTGCATAAAAAATATTTCGAGCAATTATGCTTGGAAATAGAACCGACAGTTTCAGGGTTATTTAAATAAGTTAATATCGCGGCACTAATGCATTAATAATACGCATTTTCTGGCAGAAATAATTTTATTCTAACACGGTTATACGCAACCCTCTCAATTATTGTTATTTTGTTAAGAACCAGGTTGAATATTGCTTATTAGTCTTATTACACTGCAATATTCTTTTCTTATAGTTGTTAAAATTGCGTGCATTGTGACCATCAACCGCCCCGTGCATAATAAATACAATAATAAAATTTTTGTATTAACTTCCTTATTAAAATAAGGAGAATTTATTTTAAAATATTCAAGCAATTTTGAAGGCAAATTGTAACTTTATTAACGATAATTAAATGAGGGCTCACTGAATTCTTGCTACAGGTGGCTCTAAGAACATGGAGGTAGAAGGCGGAATTTTAAATTTTACATTACAATTTTGCATAACTAAATTACTTACTTTAAAGTCACGAAAAAAATTAACCGAGTTAAATCGAACTAAAGGAAACTTTTGCATTACAAATACTTAATTTCTTAATTATATTACTCTTTTTTTATTCAAATTGTGCTATCTTTAATAATGACTCCTCCCATCTTACTTCCTCTCGTCCACTGTATATATTTTTTTGATAATTTAAATTTAAATTGGTTGGTCGTTCAAAAAAGGTGATCGTTTTACGGAACCGACTGAACTGGCCCGCAAATTAAATCACTAACACCTGGCAAGAAAAATGGGCTGTTAGATAAAAACGGACCTATTATAATTATTGACCTGCTGTTGTATTGGAAACAGTCTTTATCGGGATTAGTCATATCTTAAGATAAGGGATGCAGATAGCTGTTATTAATTCAATAACTCAAATTTCGGGGCTATTACCATTCTAAAGGCTAAACTTTAGGAGAATTAGAAACAGAAACTTGATTGTGTGATTCTAAGGGACAGAAAAGCGGCATTTTCTCATCAATTTTTATTTAAATTATCTATCAGAAATTAAATACAATAACACAGTTATACACAATAACGCAACTACTATTTACACGTTGGTGGTTTCCTCCGAAGATGATGAAGATATCTCAATGTTATCCTCTTGTCCACTATGTGATATAAGATAGTTTGAGATATTTTTGTCTGGGACGTTTCTATCACATTCATGTTCAGTCTCATATTCTATGTTACGCACATTTGGCATGCAGAACGAGTATTGCACTGGTACTGGTACTGAGTGGCACGAAGCCGGATATAGAGCACTTGGCATAATAGGAAGAGGTCGTATGACTCCACTGCCTCTTTTCGCGGTACTTGAAGAATTGATAGAGAAAATTGCAGCAGCGTACTCAAAAAACGCCGCTTGTTGGGCTAGAATCAAGTCGTCTCTATTCTGCACGTCTGTTGAAGTAGAAGGAGTTACCATGTTGACCCAAGACAAATTAGGAAACGTTTGTATGGGTGGTATAGAAGGAAACTGGCTCTGCGTCGATGGTGTTGTTTTATTGGCGTTGATGATGCTATCAATACTAAATGATTTTGGTGCAGGAGTTGTTGTAATGGGTGTGATAGGAGGTAGAGAAGTAGGTAGTTCTGAAGTCGTTGGACATAGAATTGGAGGAACGTTTGGTACACAAGTCGAAGGGTTTGGACTAATAGACTGTCCAGCCATAAAGGAACTATTTAATTTCGAAAGACTGTCTAGTTCTTCATGGACGTGTTTCGGGAGTTTGAAACGTTTTCGTCGTCGCAGAAAACTTCCATTTTCAAACATGTCTAAAGCTGAAGGGTGAAGAGCCCAGAATGCTCCTTTTCCAGGACGATCGGGACGTCTTGGGATCTTAATAAAACAATCGTTGAAGGAAAGATTGTGTCTTAGAGAGTTTTGCCAACGCTGAGTGTTTCGGCGGTAGTAAGGAAATCGGTCGGTTATGAAGCGGTAGATTTCCGACAACGGCAGCATCTTCTCCGGGGAACTCCATATAGCCATTGCTGTTAGGGATATGTACGAGTAGGGCGGTTTCTGGTCTCCGTAGGTTTCACGAGGTGGCCTTGGCATTTCTGCAAAAAATTACATTGTTTAGTGAAAATTGTAGAGTAAGAAGTCAAGTTTATTATTTCTGTTTGGGTCTTTTGTTGTGTGAAGATTGGCACATGCAAGCTTCCGCCGCCAATTACCTAATTATAGAATGTCATCGGTGTTTGAAAAAACTTGCAAACACTTAAACTATTTGTAATCTTTTTACCCGCATAATTGTTCAACAACCCTATTAATTCCTCCTTTCCGTTATAGAAAGGTATGGTTTTTGCTTCAAGTTGCAAGAGTAACACACCTGTAATTCGTATATTGCATACATCTAGAATAAATTCAAACTCAGTGCACCTGATAACTTATGTAACATCAAAGGAAGTCGAGGTAAAGAATTATACCCGCAACTTAAGTCAAAGCAAATATTAAACTTCAATTTAATAGCAAACGGTTTAGAAGGTGTAATACATACACGGATAATTTATGATGATTATACCCACTAGGTATTTTACTGGTCTTAATTTTTGTTTAGCAAATGCTTTGAATCAGAACCGCTGTTCACTTAATAACCTAAATGACAAAAATATCTAACTATAAATTCATTGGACTTAAGTCTGGAAAACATGGGGGCTGTTAAATATTCGCGTTTATCAATTATGCAAATATTGAAATATGTATGATGCTACTTTGATTTTTATAAGAGTTCACTTCCGATCATAAATCGTCTTAAATTCTCGATATTATTTTAGTAACGACAGTTTAATTGTCATCATTTTAATACCGTTGACGCGAAATGTATGCAGGTATATTTAAATACTAGAACAAAGGTAGACTGATGGCACTACAATTATTTTAAATATCCACTGCTGACAGTCAGATGCAAATTTTTCACATTCTTAATTTGATGTGCTTGTAACAACAGAAATCGACTTATTACCACCGGCGAAATTGAACTCGAGCATGTGCTTATAATGAGATTCCAAATTGGAAACTATGAAAAAGATTTGAGCTATTTTACGACTATTTGTGTTTATTTGATAATAAATTTACACATAATTGAATTCCGTCTTGAGCGCAGTCATTTTTTAAGAGTTATATTTGCCACTTGGCCTTATGCTTAAAATCCTCATAACAATTAGTTAATAAGAAGAACAATGAAGTTTTGTAATACTTTATAGCTAATAAATTTTCATGGAGAGGCATATAATTCATCGATGATGACGTCATTTCAGCAGTTTTTAATCACCATTTAAGTGTATTTCTGATTGTTTTGTGAAATCATAAGTAAGTAAGCAAAGTTACAAATTACAATAGAAATGAGTTCATTGTGGTGGTCGTATGAAACTGGAAATATTTTCGAAACGAGAACATTGCGTAACTGTTGTGTGCCGGTTTTTCTATTTATAATGAAATTACCGTTGAAAAAGGGTATTTATGTTTATTGTGCGAGTAGATAACATAAAATTACAGGCTGAATAAAATAAAAATCATTTATGTTATGAGCTTTTTTCGTTTGTTGGAAGCCGAGTTTTGGCTTTCGTGTAAACTTTGCTTCCGATAACCATCGTTCTAATTAACTGGGTTTATCAAACAAATTATTACACACAATAATATCAGAGATCGCTGAACATACTCTATTATGGATTTTTAAAAACGAACATTGTTTACTGAAACACGAAACACGTGTTTGTGTAAAGTTTAACGTTTTAATAATTAGCGAATAAAAGCTGCTATTTTTAACTAGACAAACCTAGCTTCCTGACTATAAAATTAATACGTGGTCACTACTGGTTTTACTTTTAATTAAAAACAGATTTTTGACTTTTATGGTTGTGCTTGATTAGCATATTAATGATTTTGTGTAAAGATTAAAAATTGCGTTTTAACTCAGAGTCAATATTTGTGTTAAACTCGGAAAGTCGGTTTTATTGTCGTGTTTAGTGATTATTATTTTGGGGTGTCACGTTAATCATGGCGGGAAGTTTATTTCAAAACTCACCCCAACCCTCTATCGACCTTTGTAGAGGATATACGCTTTTTCGGTGTAATAGCAACACCCTCGCAAGATAATGTGAACAATCTCAATAAATGGCACGATATTCGCTCAAGCTTGGTAAAATAAAAGTCCACGTAAATTTTCGTTTCTATTATCAGATACTTTAAGCTGAAAACCATTTAAATAAATAAAGAACATAAGCGGGGAAAAAGCGGTCAGTTAATAGCCAGAAATAGCACTAATAACCCAGTGATGGTGTTTGCTTTATAAAATGATCGTTAAATTTTTGATATCTTATAAAGAAGGTCGTAAATTTAGAATTATAATTTTTTACAGCTGAATAACTTCACCTTTGCACAAAACCCGACACAGATCTTCTGACTGTAAATATGGATTTTACAAATTGTGTGCCTGATTTATACGTTTTGTTGCAAATCAACTTTAAATTTGTGGACTTCAGTTCAGAAAAAAACAAATTTAAAGGACATGTAAGGTACTGGAGGGTATTATGGCCCGGTTCTTCAACAGCGGACTCATTAAATGGAAAATCATGTATTTTTGGTTGTGGTAACGTTACGGCGATAAAATTTTAGGAGGTTGCTACTTTTAACTTAATTATTAACTGTGTCAAATTACAAAATTTTGGAGCAAAAGACGCAGATTTTAAAAATTTTCATTTGAGGACAAATCCAAAAGATATAAAATTTTATAAAAATTCTTTGGTAGTGTTAGCACTACAACGATGAAATTTGGTGAGGTTGCTACTCTTAACTCATTTATGAACTGTCCGAAATTACAAAATTTTGGAGAAAAAGATGCAGATTTTAGAATTTTTATTTTTTGGACGAACCAAAGAGCTTCGAAATTTTATAAACAAAATTGTATCTTTGGTTGTATGAGAGCTACAGCAATGAAATTTGGTGAGGTTGCTACTCTAAACATACTTATTAACTGTCCGAAATTACAAAATTCGGGAGCAAAAGCCACAGATTTTAGAAATTTTTAGTTTAGAGACAAACATTTTTTTAAGTAACTCCAAAATAATTTCTTTCTTCAGCAATTTTTTTCTTTTTTTGATATTTTAGAAAATATCAATTTTTTTATTTTTTTAATGTACTTTTAAAAATTTTGAAAAAGTTATCGTCTTACATGTTTTTACAATTCATTAGCCTATAAATGCAAAAACTAAAGTGTTGATTGACGTTTACCGTTTTATTAATATTGTGAAGGGTTTTAACAACAAAACTTCTTTAATTTGTGGTTGCGGAAGTTTATTGTTCTCCATTTTTTCTCAAAAAATTAGTGACAGTTTTGTACAGAAACGTTAAAGTTAGGTGTGGAAACGCGTGCGATGATTATCTCTCTTACCACAGAATCAGCAGAAATAACTGCGAAATCGCAATAGAATTATTAATATTTTTAAGTGGGCAAATACTTTTGAGCGGTAGTGTATATAAAAAAAATGTATCTTTGATTGTGTTCGCATTACGGCGATGAAATTTGGGGACGTTGCTACTCTTAACTTATTTATAAACTGTCCGAAATTACAAAATTTTGGAGCTAAAGATGCAGATTTTAGAATTTTTTATTTTTAGGACGAATCAAAATGTTTCAAAATTCTAAAAACAAAATTGTATATTTGGTTATGTGAGCGCTACAGCGATGAAATTTAGGGAGGTCGCTACTTTTAACTTATTTATCAACTGTCCGAAATTACAAAATTTTGGAGCAAACGACACAGATTTTAGAAATTTTTAGTTTAGAGACGATGTCAAAAGTTTCAAAATTATATAAAAAAAATTGTATCTTTGATTGTGTTCGCATTACAGCGATGAAATTTGGTGAGGTTACTACTACTCTGAAATCATTTATGAACTGTTTGCGATTACAAAATTTTGGAGCAAAAGATGCTGTATTTAATTTTTTTATTTTTAGGACGAACTAAAAAGCTTCAAAATTGTATAAAAAATTGTATCTTTGGTTGAGTGTGCGCTACAGCACAAATTACAAAATTCTGGAGAAAAAGACACAGATATTAGAACCCAAAAACTTCAACAATCCGTAAAAAAAATTGTACCTTTGGTTGTGTTAGCACTACAGCGATAAAATTTGGGGAGGAAACAGCAACTTATGTATACTAAAGAGTTTATATTTTTGTTCCTAACAATTTGAGAATCGAGGCCACATTTTGGCGGTTACAAAAATTGCCAACCCTTGAGTGGGCCATAATACCCCCTGGTCCCTTGTATTATTTTCGGAGTTAAATTAATTATTATATTTTGTTTGCGATTGTTTCCAATTACGAATGCCTGGAAAACATTACTGTTAATTGCTGGAAACTTGGCGTACAATGATAATTTAATGTTCTGGTACATGAATTTGTACTTCTAACATGGTGTCTTACACTACGTTTGAGTAAATTATGCTTAGTAACTTTTACAATTGTCGTTAAACTTGATTAGTTGTCGTATTAAAATGTCAGTTTTCAATTTAGTAACCGCAATTAAATAAAAGTACAAGTATTGTAGCCACATTTGTTGTAAATCACTATACAAAGTGATTTCTTTTATACGAAACAAATAAGTGGATTTCTTAGTATGTGATAATTTAAGTAATCCAATAATTTACGAGGTAAATATTTATCTGAAAAGAGTGTCGTCAACCACTGTAAATAAAAGTGTGACAAATTAAGTCCATTTCACAAATTGCACATTGAGATACTCCCCTTGTATCACAAGCTCTGCATTAGTGAGAAATGCCAAATGTAACTTCATTGTTAACCGCTTTCTCATTGATAGGGGAGCAGATTTTGTTTGATGTAGAGGAGAAAGCAAGCACACAATTAAGCTAATTTTACACACATTCTTATTATTTTATATTTGAAAATTGGAACATTTATCAGAGTAATTTGGCAACAATTTTTACGTTTATAAAATTAAAAGACAACAATTGAACAGAACTTTTGTCAGTAATCCATTGGGCAATATGTTACAAATGGAAATCAATCGAAAATTCACAAAGATGAAAGCCAGAAAGCGAAGGAAAATAATTTAATTTTTAGATAAGCAGAGAGAAATTAACTTATTCGAAGGGAAATTATTCTTCATATTAATGAGTACTATCTGCCTGTATGTTTTTTGCACAGTGAAGAGGTTTTATCGTTATTTTTTGCGAAGAATATGGAATTCGTGGTAAAAGTAAGGTTTAAGCGTTTTTTTGTCAATTTCGTTTCAGTAAAAAATTCATTGCAAATGTTTTGTTGACTTAAATCTTTCGATACGCATCTAGAGAAATGACCAAAATAACAGAGCCGTGTTTGGTGGCTAATTAATCTGCGATTTTTTTTCCACTTTTGGCACGAAACAATGTGCATTAAATTAAGTCGCCTTGAAAAAAGTACAGAGCGTGTCGATTATATTTTCTGTATACACAAGCCGCCACGCGCCCTCCGGCAAACCACCCGATTTTAGCCGAGATATTGTCATTGTGTCCTTATTATTAAGCGATATTTGGGGTCGTTCAAACCCTGGGAGACTTGTCGAGGGTTGTAAAGATCCTATTAAAACTTCCTCAAAATGTGTTACTACAACTATGTAAACAGTGGTTGATGTCGGAATATTATCAACACAAAAGAACAGAGTAAGAGCCGCCACTCACGCTCTCACTAATAGGGTTTCATCCTACTCATTCTAAGACATCATATAAGCCAATTTATTTATTTTTTCGGGGATGAAGTCAAGTGCCGCTAAACAAATTACTTTATTAACTAATTACCAGCGAAAACAATGTTTAAATTAAGCGGGTGCTAATGATATGCCATGACTACCGGCGGCCATTATAATTCTATTACCATTACGCTCGACAGATAGTAATTAAAATAATGACCTAAGCGATTATTGTTTATTTGCACATGTTTCTAGTTTTCGTAAAATAGACGACAGATATGTCTAAATGGCTAATTACGAGCGGAAAAGTGCTACATACACTAATTAACCCTTATAATTTGCCATTTGTAATACCATACAATAATATTGTTTACACGTGAAAAATCGAGATTTCAGACTTTTCTAACCAATGTCACGTGCCGGAAATTCACTGCAATAATTGTAAATTATACAGATCAATCATTGCTCATACGTTTTTTTTTAGTTGGTATTTATTGTGATGCAACTTCCTCTTATTTATTCAATTTGCACACTAAACATCCGAATTTCAAAGTTAAATTATTATTAGCCAGATTTCTGAATTTCGAAAATTTTAGATTTATTACTTTTTCAGGCTGAAGATTTCAAAAATTTTTAAGGTTTTGAGTTTAGAGGATTAGTGATTTTAAATTGTAGAAAAATACTCCATCCGATTTAAGATTTTTTGAGCGTAATTAAGTGCACATTATCTCAATAAAAAAGTACAAATTACATAAGAAATGTGTGTTATGCTTCGGCTACATAAATTTAATTAAATTCACCATTATTTTGCTTAGTTTGTGTTAGTTTTCTCAGGAGATCGGTCATAATTTTGATGGAGCTATCTTCAAATCGGACACTTATTGTTGGACAGATGGATAGTTGCTATGTTTTTTATTTTGCTCTATTTATTAACGTTTTTTAACATTCTACCGGCCAGTGACTTGCGTTTTAAAACTGAATTAAATATTTATTTTAAGTTAAAGACTTAATTTAACTGCCCTTAATCCAGTTTAGTGGGAAAATGTATAAATTCAGATTTCCTTATAATCAGCAATGGGGAATTTTGTATAAATTTATCAATAGAGTTGTTTTCCCACGGAGTCGTTAGATTGTCTGTTTCGAATTTATAGTGACGTTATTTTGCTTGTTTATGAAATATGCAAAGTTCGATTTGATTATGATTTGATCGGTATTCTGGACAAATATTAAGAGTCAAATTGGACTTTTATGGGTAGTAAATCATAAGTCACTTCAAGGAAAAGCTTCTTTGGCTGTTTTATAGATCTATAAAAGATAATCTATAGATCTGGAAATTGAAGCAGATTCGGTAAGCTCGTATTTTACTAATAATTTGGGCTTAATTTACATAACTTGTATTGAAAATGAGGACCGCTTTTGTGGTTTCCGCCGAAAATGAGTAATGTGTTTAGTAAATATAAATCAAACAAACTTTCCACGAAGCCGAAGAAGTAACCATTTGTTGGATACCGGCGGCTCTTGACAAAAGGTGTAAAGATATATTAAGGTATTAAGAAAGACATTCATTCTTCTATTAGTTTAATGAAGGTAAGGTAAGGTAAGGTAAGGTAAGGTAAGGTAATACAGTTAGAGTTGGTTATTTTTTGCGTTAAACAATTGTTTGCAGTTTCGCTGTGTAAAAATCATTGTGAACTGTATTGAATAATGTTTGAGTAATAAATATTAATTATTCACCATGCGGCCACTATTGTATACAAGAAATTTATTAAACTTATCTATACAGTGTATGTAATAAGGTCTTTTATGTTCGATTATGCAGCTGACACTGATAATTAATAGCAACCAAATAGACGAACAAACCAAAATCATTTATCACATCTACTTTGAAGTCAAATTAAATTTATTCATCCCTGGATCGATATTTTTATAAAATACGTTTAATTAAACTGGGCCCAAAAACATATCCAGCTCTCAAAATTCAAAAATCGGAAAAAATTACCTGCGTTTCCAGCCGACTTTTAAGTGGTTCTTGTTATCCATTTGTGCCACATGACAAATTCAAAAATAAATTTCCTTAGTTCTTTACGCGTGCTGTTTATTCGTGCACCAACACTACACAATACATAACGTTTTAATCTCAGGAACCACACTAAAGAAAATCACTGTCGGCTTATTTGTGATGGAATTGTCGGCTTGGCTTTGTAGTTAACTTTACAAATCGGTTTATCTTAGAGAGTGTGATCAAAAATGTGTATCATACTAGAAAAGTTATGGATACGCAGGCCTTTTCAAGCCCAACCTCGAAATGTAACGACCTCTTCTCATTGGAGCCTTACAAATCCTTGGATATAGGCGGGAAATATTAATCGGTTGGGAGGAGTTTCACCCTAAAGCTCCATTTTGTATGGCATCCTTTTTCAACAGATCCTTTCAGTCCGTTCTCAATATGCTAATCGAAGGATAACAGATGATCAACGAGAAAAAACTACAAAAGCTCGCGGCTTTACAGACGCAGCTTACGAATTTTCTCGGATTTAACCAAAATTTCCAAAGAGAATTTTAAAAAACTATCTTACCGCCAGTTTCTTTTCTAATACTAGCAGCGACATCTGTAGAATAACTTCCAAGGTTCTTGAAGTCGTGAGACGTATTCTCTCTCTAATTTTGACAGCTTGGTCTATCGGTCAATAGATGGCTCTCTGTAAAATTATTGCACATTTGAGTGTGAAATTTAAAAAAAATTCTACACTTTTGTTTTTTTTTGTTTTTTGCTAAAAATGACCAGTGTTGCACAGTGAAAGTTGGGACCTAATAACGCGCAAAATTTGACAGCCAAACTAATAAATTAGTTTTATAGTTTGGTTTGGTTTCATGTCGTTACCTCTGGTACTTTTCCACTGAAGGAAATTTTCTTAGTTTCTCTCGTCCTCACCTTCAACTCCTACAAGACCTATTCGAATGAATGATTTATCTCAAGAACTCACCTCAATGTCGATGACAAAAACACGGAACGAATAAAAATAATATCACATTTATTGCTTTAGTATATGTACATTATCATTATTTACACTAAACAGACTCAAATTCTATATAACATATTCGTCTAATAAACGAGAGAGAAATATTTGGAATAAATATAGCAATAAACAGCAGAATGGGGCTCAGAATTATGAACACAAGATATAGCAGCAAGTTCCAAAGACATTTGTCGAAGGAGTCATCATACATTGCTTTTGGAACCATAACATCTGTAAAAAAACATTATAAGTGTTGCAAACAATTAGTACTTGCGTGGTATTTATCACGATGGAAAGTGCATCTTAATTTCACAGTTACACAACAATGCAGTGGCAGTTCAAATTGGTGCCAGAGTGGTACCAGTACTGTAAAGTTGAACCAACTACTCAATGAAATGAGTTTTATATTTAAACGTTTATTGAAATTGAAATATTCGACCTGCTTAAGCATCTTTGACACACTTTTCTTAGTGACATAATACTTGTGACATCACTTTGATCATTGTTCTTTAAAGTATACAAGTAAATCAATGAACTATATCAGTTTTAATGAAATGTTTAAAGTCCTACCTGTGGCCATCCGTCCCTCTTTTTGCACACTCTACTCATCATTGATCATTGATCGTAGTTCTAGTATTTTGAGAACAAAGAACATGTTTTGGAATTTTTCTACAGGAGCTGCACAACAAAATACCTCTCCCACAAGACTAGTCTGAACAATCTGAACCCGTCGGCTTTACCTGGTCGACCTTCGATGTTTTGTTTAATACTTTCGCTTTTGCGCCACGGTTTGTTCATTCTTGATACAATTATATAATTGTAACGAGTTGTATTAATGTTCTTTATTAAATCACGTTGGAGATATAAACAAATTAACATTAACGTGATATTATGTGCGTTCCAATTGTTTGAATTGTATTCCAGGGTCAGTGTTACGATGGACGACAGCAGCTTTGATTTTTTACTTGCGTCATGAAGATTTATGGAAAATACCACTGTTGACCAATTGTATTCGATGCTTTCTTTTAACGCCTAGCAATTATAGTTAAGATGTCGTTTTGACATTGAAGGTGGACGTTCTCTTTTTCATTGAGGATGTCGTAAAGATTCTTTGTTCATTTGAGTACTGACAAGACATGCCTCAAAAGACACCAATGCTTCGTAATTACAACATAACACATCTCTTTGGGTTAATTTATATTTTTAAATCAATAAGAATTCTCATATTATGTAATATTTATTGACTAATTTTTTATGCCTACGTGTGCTGGATCTCTATCTTCAAAGGAATTATTTTTTCGTACTTTCTTAAACACGTGGCTAGTCACAAGAATTTTTAATTTTATTGCAAAAATTAACGACCCTATCATGTATTTACTATGTTTTGAGCATTTAAAAAAACAACCTTGTCCGTTCACAATCCAGATTTAGTTTGCAAATTTTTTAAACCTGGAAGAGCTTATAAGGTATCTGAGGTAAATAAGGTCTAACGCGTGTTGCGGCCTAGCAGAGCATAAAGATTTCTCGGGGCCAAATGAGACTTCAACTTTAGACTAAAAATGAAAACTATTGCAGAATATGTACCACGCATTCATTTCACTAAGTGACGCTGTTTGTCACATACCTAGCAAACTTTTGGATGTTATTTTCCAGAGAGTTATGTAAGTAAAGCACTTACCTAGAGAACCGGATAGTTTACAAAAAGAGAGTTCTTAAAAAATTGACAGGACTTTGACATTAACACTTACCGTATATTTCCTCTCATTCACCACTTCGTAATGATTTATTAAAGTTGCGTCAAGGAAAAAACCAAATATTTGGTATGTCTGCTCTTGATTAAATATATGGAGCAAACTGACACTTTTTCAATTGGCATGTTGTTCAGAAAACTTTATAATGCAAAATTGGCCAAGTTAACACATGATTAAGGCACATTACTTAAAATATTTTTATTTCTCATTGGCCCTTACGAGTTTTCAGCGTCTCGTATTTGAATTTAATTTGTTGGTAGAGTATTATACAAAAAAAGTCAATTCATATTTAGTTATTTTTGAGAAATAAAAGCAATGAAAATGTAGGACTTGCCTTGAATTAGACGGTCACTGCTGTCATTTTAAATCTATAAATTTTCCAAGATATATTAAAGTACTACTCGTGTGAAATTGGTTTAATGCAACCAACAGCGCATAAACAAAACTACCAATGTTGTAGATGAGGGTATTTTATTATGTTTAACCTCTGTCAACTGTCAAACATTTTTTTTGGATCATACTGTATGGGAAATTTGGTTTCGGAGTAAAACAGTTCGGTAAGAAAAAAATATATTTTATAGCATTTATCGTACAGAAGTCTACAGTAGAAATGATGAGTAAAACAAACTTATCGTTAATTAATTTAGGTCTTCAATCTATATATTTCGATACGTAATTAAACTTTCACTATAAATTAACATTACCTAAAATAACTATGATATTGGCTATTTACATAACATACAAGCATATTAACTCCTCTTATTATATGCATATTTTTCCATAAAAATTATTGCCAAAAAACAAGTAATAGACAATACTTATAGATATTGGATTCACACAGTTGTTTCTGTAACTGGGTAACATCTAAACATTTGAAGATAATGTACAAATTTCAACATTGGCCATAAAACGAATAATGGTGAAATGTCAAATTTAGTCAAGGCAAGGTCAGAACGTCGTTAAAGTTTTAACTGAATTAACATGTAATATATATTTGGATTGGCAGGTTTAACATTGTTTCTAGCGTTTAATAAATTCTGGAGTAGTCAGTTCCGAAATAAATACAAGACTAGATACAAATAGCTTTGCAAAAACACTCCTAACTGTTATTTTGTCGTCTAGTAAATACATTGACTGCCAAGATTGAGAAATGACAGATAATAGGTTACAACTACTAGGAACAAATAAGATTTGTACAGCTTAGCTCTATACGTTACTAAGTAGCAAGTTGTGCTTGTAACTTTGGAAAAAAAGTCAAATCTTTGTACAGTTGATATGTAACAAAGTCATTGTAAGTGGCAGTCAATGTCTCAAACCTGTTTGAATGCTACACAGAATTGCACGTAGTTATCAACAGTACATTTATATACAACCATATAATCATATCTAAGCTAAATTTTAAAATGGAAAATTGAGGAGTACGTTATATCAGTCTCACAGTTTTACATCATTTAGTATTTATTGCACGATGCAACAAATTTACATCCGTTAAATTTCGTTATCATGACAAAAGCTAATTTTATTTAATTCATTAGACATCATGTCCAAAGGTTTGGAATTTACTAAAATATGTTGGATGCACCCTTCGAATCCTGCGTAATATGCTGACGGCAATCCTTGGGGTAAATTAGTTGTACCACCTAGAAAAAACTCATCAAGTCTCATTTTTTTCGCTTTAAAACATACCTATCCATAATTTTGAATTCGTTCGTAACGAAATAGCACCATATTTTGCGATGCCTTTCACAGGGGGCTCCCCATCAATTGAAATAAATCCTGCCCTTTTCCTTCTTCTCACTTGGATTATATGCCACTTACCGTCGTCAATTTTCGTTTTGGATCTAAAAAATTGCGTTTTCCACACTACTTTTATCAAATTTAATTACCTGATTGCCCAAAACGCGTCTTGTTTTCCTAAATTATAACTAATTTCGGGATGACCATTAACAATAGCTATAGAAAAATAGTCTTCTTTAATACTTCTGTTTTTACTTCTCCAAAGGAGAAGAGCGTCGGTTGCGAACGTGCGGAGTTTAATTTCGTATCTGTTGCCACGTTCGGGTTTCCTCCTGAAAAACAAAACAAATCAGGTAATTCTGTTAACGACAGCAAGCGCCTGGCACGTGTTTTAGTATCTTTAATAATATTTAAATAAATAAATAAAAATGCATTAATGAGTCTAAGGTTTTTATCGTGGTCTTGAAACAGTGTTATGAAATAAACCATTAAACGGTCATCATAATTGATAAATTGATTAATTTGCATACAAGTATGTGGATCTTTTATTGTAGTTTTTGCGTGTAGAATGTTTTATTACGATTTTTCTGAGTTGTTTTGTACAGTTGGTTGCATATAACACACACTGTAAATCTAGAAACTATCTCGTTTTCCGTGGAGTAAAATAAAATAGCGGCATTCATTTTCTGCAATTAATCAACGGGTTAGTTATGGCGTTTTAAAAAAGGCCATTTTATGGATTGTTGACATTAAATTTTTTTATTAGCTCATTTAAAAAAGTAAATTAAAATCTGGTTCGGCAAATAGTAGATTGTTCTTTTACACGTTGGAAACATTTGCGCAATGAAATCGATACTTGTAAACGCAAAATTTCTACAAACGATCAAATTTTGAAAAAATGTTTTATTAAAAAATTAATAAACAAATTTATACACGTGTTTTTTGTGTTTTCATTGGATTTCTTTTATTGTTGTTTTTTTTTGAAGCGGAATTTTGAAAAAATGTTGGTTGAAATAGCAACAACTGGCGAGTCGTGTAAATGTAAATTGAGTCAAACGATGTTTTTGTGATATCTGTTATCTTTAATGTTTGGTTGTGTGTTATGGTTAGGGTCAGCAGAGCGTACGTGATTTGATTAGTATTAGATTGGAGTTAATTGTTAGTAATCCTACCTGCCATTATCATAGAAATCAAAATTGTAATATTCCTCGTCGTCGTCGCTATCATAAGTGTTATTATCGACAAGTTCTTCTTCAAGAGTGTCAACATCATCTTCTTCGTTGTCAGGGTAATCATCGTTAGTGAAATTATGACTGTTAGTAATTTAGAGTTAGTGAAGTTAGTAATAGTAAAAGTAAGTTACCTTCTATATCCACGGTTTCTAAATTGGAGAAAAGTGGCCCCGTTAAATTTAATTGCGGGAGTCTCCTCTTGAGCTGGAATTTTTCCGTTAAAGTCGTGAATTAAGGGATAAAGAAATCTTACATATCTCGCAGTATTTTCCCTTGGTGTTGGTGGGACATTTGCATATAAACTGATCGAGTTCTGGTACACATAGACCATTATTTAAACAAGGATTTTTGGAAATGGGACATGGTAATCCGTCATATGAGCCGACATTAAACGCGCATCCGTTCCTGTTAGAATCAAAAGAGCAATCCGGCAATTTACCCGAAATGGGAAGGGGTTTTCCATTTAGGAGAATCCTTTGTATTACACCCTTATATCCTTTAGATGCGCCAGATAAACGATGCACTTCATCCCAAGCTCTGAAACGTATACACCATGTTGATGATCGAATCACACTATTTTGTGAATAAGTATATTACGATAAAGATCCAATGTAGAACGGCAATTCCAGATTAAGTTCTGTTAGTGGCGTCCCGGAATAACCACGAACTATGCTAGAATTATCCAATTGTAAAATTCCTTCTCGTCCGTCCCGGAATATACGGGCCCAGTGCCACTTCCCAATATTTACAGTCTCTTTAGTTCTGGAACATTTAAGGCATATCATTTGTAATTAAGCTCTCAAGCTGAGAAAAATCACTCACGTTAAATTTGCTATTCCGCTTCCTAAGTTGAATCTAAATTGTAAATGACCACGTGCCAAGTTCAACGAAATAAAATCACCACGACCATTTTTCATCTGGCCATTGTATAGTATTAAACCATTAGCTGATTTTGGCATAAAATATACTTCAATCGAAAAACTCTTCTTAACTCCTTGTAATCGACTTATGCGCATATAACTCGAACCATTGAATTCCGGATTCACAATGCCTGCATATTTATCTTCTGAAACAACACAAATTTTCCAAGTTCCATACTGGACATTGTATTTACTTAAAACATTCTAAAGCTTTCGTAAACAATGTGTCATTAGTATGCGGATGGACACACATGTCGCTTTTTGCCGGCTTCAATGGCATCAAACGAGACAAGCGATCACATATCAACGTTAATTAAAAAATTTACATTTTTATACGACATTTTCTTAAAACTGCGGAAAATAATAAATAGTGCTTTTCCCGTCAGGGCCCCAACCAGTTTTTGCCATGTTTTACTACTATTGTTAGCGTTAAGTATGTCATTAATGTCATTATACAGAGAACGCTTTTATTGCCTCTAACTTTTCCCGAACTCTGTATCAACAGCTCTCGATCCACTTACAATTAATTCGGTCACCAAAGTTTTTGACAAATTAAAAGCCCAAGTCGGCGTGTTTCGCATAATAAATTTTTATTTTCTAGAGACTTACGATTAGGATTCATCGGAATTGTATACTTTGCGCTATTTCAGCAAGAAATTATGATCGGTACCGAATTTCCCTTCCCGAGTTTGTTATCTTGTAACCGCATGAAAATTTTAGATAATCTGGGCAGCTACTCTCAGTTCTCTCGTCCAGCATCATATCGATCTTCTTTGACGAAACCCTACAATTATTAAGATCGTGCTAGCTTCATAACAACGGATGAGGAAACTGGGACATGTTTCTACAATAAGATTACATACTCAAACGTTAAAGATCCTATTTTATGCTCTTGTCGAGCTACAATGGAAAATCAACTTTTCCCATAAAATTTACGATAACGTGAACTGTAAACAATTTAAAGATACCGTCGTACTAACAGCACGGATTACAATGAGTGTCAGAGTGTCAGGACTTGAAGACTTTAAGAAGTAGAGGAGAAAAAGGATAAAGTCCACTTCTAGAGAATCGTTGAAAGAGTGAAAAGTGGAAGCGACGCGATTGACCGATTTTGTCTCGGTTCTATGAAGATGATTATGCGGTTAATTTCAAGAAAAGTGCTCACTGTAATCATAATCGAGCTCTGAAGGATGAATTTGAGATTTTGAGTCGGAATGTGAATTTACAGAGGAGCGTTCTCTTTGGCCATAAATTTCAAAGTACTGAGTATAAAAGCAGCTGTTTATGTAAATGGTATAATTGGGGTTCTCACGGCTGATCATGTTTAGCAGTCGTTTTGTTTTCTAGTGCATTGATTACCTAACTCGGTACGTACTCAGACAAATTAGAGTAATAAAACTAGAAGCCCATTAAAACTTCAACTTACCCATTTCGCAGCGAAGCCCCGTTCGACCAGGTGGACATTGGCAAATATAATTGTCGGAGTTCAAAGCGATGCAGGTGGAGCCAAACTTGCAAGGATCCGATCGACAAGGTTCAATAGATTTCTCGCAAAATTCGCCAGTGTAATGAAGGCTACATTCACATCGATACATTTCTGGTGTAATTAAAACACATTTTCCATTGTTCAAGCAGGGTGACGCCTTACACGGATTTTCAGCGCATTCAGAAATGCCTCTTGTGTCCAAAACCCAATTGTCTCTGTTGACGTGTAGTTCAACTGGCCGACGGCCAATTTTCAGTTTTCTGATGCAGCCCCGTAGGCCAGTGGCCGTTCCAATGTTTTCGTAAACTCTGCAGGGCAAATCGATTCGTAAATTAACAATACGATCGACCTTATTAAAAAAGCATGTAATCATGAACAACTCCGCTTTTCATATGAACGATACCGACTAACTTTTACCTGAATTATTAGCAAGTTTGGCCTAGTAAGTCGATCAGGTCGACAAACTTGAAAAAATGTGAATAATTGATCCAATTAATAAACTAACACGGAGCGGTGTTTGATTAGAAGAAACGGATAGTCCTTGAAACGTTCTTGTTTTATCAACTTGTCTATAACTAATCAAACACAACTCCGCTTCCAACTACCTCTCTCTACGGTTTACCCCGAGGACACAGCTTTATACTAAGTCATCTTTAAGATTTCCCCATTCTGAAATCCCATACAAGATAACACATTCTGGATGGCTTCGCCAATCCCTACAGTTTTGTTCCCTTCTTTTATTTACGTAAAGACTATAAGATCGAGTTTCGATAACTCTCCCGAATGACATTGTATATCTTTAGCGATATTACGGGGAGAAATTGGTGTTTTGTGTTTTAATTTTTATGGTTTGGTAAACAAGGATGAATCGGTAAGTGTCCCTCCCGGGGCTGTAGGAAATTTCCTCCTTGCATTTTAATTTAATAAATAAATTAGTGTGAGGTTAAGTGCTTATCAAAGTTTGTTCAGGTTTACATGCGAGCAAAAAATATGTGTACGGAAGAGTAAGGGAGCTTACCTTGTGTAATTGGAGGGGACATAGCCAACGTATGTGTCTTCAAGTAAATCGAGAGCTTTGAGGGTGCCTCTTGCTTGTCCTGCGACATCTTCTCCCTCATCTAATTTGAGTATGCCGTCTCTATGATATCTCTTAATAACAACTCTGTGAAAGAATCCGAGTTGAATTTTGTCGACAGAGCGGATGAGGACGTGTCCATTTCCTAGATTGTATTTAAATTCGACAAATCCATTGACAATGGCGAGCGAAACGAAGTCTCCTAATCCGTCGGGTTTTTGTTGATTGTAAAGTAATATTCCGTCGTGAGTGTGAGTTTTGAACTCGACTTCAATGCTGAGTTTATGGTAAGCTTTGAGTGGTTTGAGTTTAACGTAGGAGCGACCGTGGAATGCCGGCGTATCGTATTGTTTGTAAATGACTTCGGTTTCGCAAAGAGAGCCCGTAAAGTTTGCGTCGCAAATGCAAGTGAATGTGGCAGCAGGAAGATCAACACAAGTACTGGACTGATGACAAGGTGATGAACTACACGCCCGGTATTCATCGGTGGGATTTGGCTGAGGATCAGCTGCAAGTAACCGTTATGAGCGTTGGGGATTCCACAAAGAGTTCCTTACCTATGCACTCTTGGCGATCTGACGACTCGGAATGATCAGGAAGACAAGTGCACGCTCCTGCTACGCAGTGGCTATACATTATCATGCAATCCGAGTTATCTGAACACAGATCGCCTAGAAGGGCTGTTACAACGCGAACGGTGGCAGGGGTCGGACGGTATGCTGGAGCGTAGTTTCCACCTACATGAGATAAGAACACGTCTTTTATCTTATATACTCATTTTATTCAAACAGTTTACACCACAATGCTACATTATGTCTACGTTAATTTTTATTTATACAATCGTTTAGAGCATATCAGTCTCACCGCGGGTATTGTAAATGGCATTAGGTCCTGTGGCAGATACGTTTATTTCGGAAGCAGCTTTATTATCTGTTTCAGCAGGATAAGAGACTCCTTGAACGGGGCGCATAATAGATCCGCTTCTCTCATAGTAGTAACGGGGATCGGGAACTAGTAGATGTCGTGTCGATTTTGATAAAGGCGAATTAGAATCGTCAGGTTGTGTAAACTGTAGCGGAGTGTAACGGCGAACAGGCCAATCCGTGCTTGGAAACATGTCCTCTATAAAACACGTTCGATTGTGTAAATCTGTTCATTGCAATTTCATTTTTAATTTACCCTTGCAAGTACCGAACGCTTGGACTACGATGTCTTTTTGTAGGCGACAAGCTACCTGGCGCAGCTCGCACGCTGACGGATATGTTTGACCGTCGCTTCCACACACGACCTGAAATATTACAATTTTACTTATATGTAATTGGATTTAAATCAATTCTCTAAAGTTCAGATTAACAATTGTATTTGTAATTGGAAATGTAATTTTTCCGTCATTAGTTGTTCTCTGAAGTTCGAAGCTAATAATTTAATTTGTGACTGTCGATGCATGTAACAAGAGATCCCGTCAGATTACGCGATTCGTAAATTACTTGTGTTGCCGTTTCTATAGATGTCGAACTATTCTAACAACGTACTTGAGCGTCATTTTCTTGAGGACATTCAGTATGACATTCACATATAGCAAATCCACCCCGTTCGACGCATGTTGCTCCAAAATAACAAGTCAATTCTTTGCACGTCGTCGGAGGCGACGTAGTCAGATCCGCTGTGGAATTTCAATTGAAATAAGATATGTCACTTAAATCCATTATCAGTCATACCTGGCACACAACCGTTTGGACTTAAAACCTTGTTATGACTGGTGCAAACTGTGCATTTTTGACCTTGCACTCCTGGATTGCAAACGCATCTTCCAGTCATTTGTTCGCAGTCCTCTCGGACAGATCCGAAAGTGGAACATCCACAAGCTACACAATGTCAAAACGTGTTTTCAGTTCAACAAATGGGAAAGACTTACGAATGCAGCCGTGATGCCCGGAGGAGATTTTTGGTAAACCCCAATATCCAGGTTCGCATCGATCACATTTGGCACCACCTACTCCCGGTCTACAACGACACTGTTGCGTTTCTGGATCGCACGTGTCTGAGTAGGAACCGAGCTTGTTACATCCGCAGAGGGAAGGACATCCTGCATGATTTGGGCCTTGGGCTGGGGTTTTCCCATCTGGGCAGCAACCGTACCAACTGTCCTCGCAGCTCTTCTGCTCCAGGATACTCTGATCTGGAATTAACAAGTGTGTGGCGGTGATCAGTTGTTTGTAATTTTTGATCTTTTACCTTTAGGGCAACACCTCGAGAATCGTGTTGTTTGATGGCAATAGCTGCCGGAAGGACAATCTTGTCTTTTCGGACCGCTTCCGCAATCTAATTCCTTTCCTGTGAGGGGGTCTGTTAATGGTTTTTCACCATTGCATGGCTTTACTTCCATTCCTGCGTACAAATTCGATTTGATGGAGTAATGGATAAATTAGTCGTAATGAATGAAATTAGTACGGTGTTAATCAAACCTTGACAGAGATCGAGTGGCCTCAACCGCAACTCCTCCTGCCTTTGACACGCTTCCATCTTCATAGCGCAAACCGAAGGATAGATTCGCAAATCGGAGGCGCAAACGGGCTTGGAGGCAGAAACGAGTGCGGCGCCGGCACAATCGAACTGACAGGTGCAACGTGGAAAGTTGTCTGGACCAAGTTCGCAAGTGGCTTCGAAATCGCAATGAATATCACGGCAGGCTTCTTTCTCAACAGTCGAAGAATCTGGAATTGTGTTCTCTGGACCAACTGTATCGAGGTCCGTGCCAGGGCCGATGTTAGTTTGAGCCGTGAAGGGGGAAAGAGTTGCTGGAGAGGATGTTAGATCGTTGTTAATGAGTTTCATTAGTCGGTTGCTCGGTAAAGGGAGTATAAAACAAGAACATGACAACTTGTGAGAACTTACTACTGAGGGATCCCGCCACTGGAAACCTTTCGCGACAGTCGCCATAGAACACTACCGTTAAAGGGGGAGAATTTGTCGGTTGTAAACACATCGCTTTTTGCAACTCGCACTCGTTGGGGAATGTCATCATGTTTGATGCACACACCGGCTCATCACCTGAGCCTTCGCAATTTGTGGGACACACGCACTCACCAGCTTCGCATCTACCACCGTATTTGCATTCCACTCCCTGGCATAAATCTGGAAATATTTATCGCTCAATTACTAAGCATTTTTGCGCGCCACTTTATGGAAGCTATTGTTTCGACAATTTTAATCAAAACAAAACAATTATTCTTGCCAGCAGGAAAATTTCATCATGCCGCTAACACTCCTATATCCTTTCAAACTTCAATAGGAAAACCCTTCAACTAATAAAATGAAAATGACCAGCACCAGACCCACAATTTTTTATTCATATCACCCATAAATAAAAACTTAAATTTAGATAAGCATGTCACTCATTCCCACCGTTTCTATATTCCTGTGTTTTCGCCGAATTAATTCAATTTGCTAATTATTTTTGAGAAAGCTGTGTGCTTTTGCCAATTCAATCTGTTTATTTTCCATTTTCAGTAATCGGCGCTCGTGATTTACAACAATAAGCAAAATTTCAGGTATAAAACCAATATTCGATTTTAACAAATTTTTAATAAACAAAAGTTACATTTTCAATTTAAAATAAACAACTGAAATTACGTGAATCGTAAATTTAATCGGACACAAATCAACAAGTTTTCGTTCCGCTTTCAAATTTGTAAGCTCAAAATGTTGACTTAATCAGTCTCTAAGCTGAGTTAAATTCAATGATGATATATCGTGTTTTTGAAATTATTATCTACGAAAAAAATATCTCGACAATTTTTAGTGAACGTCGCCGTTCTCGTTTCTTGTAAGTAGAGTACTTTGTAATTGGTGCTCTAACCAAAGTTAATATTAACGTTCGAAATTTGGAAAATTAGCACATTAATTTTGTCAATAGTCTTAACTTAGCTCATAACACAAAACTGGCGCAGGCAGCAAGTTATCACGTATATAACTCAATTTGAGTTAATTTTACATCAGTGAAATTTTGTTGTGTAAAAACGAAAAATAAAGCGATCCCCAACGGAGAAATGCTTCTTAAAAGGTATATAAAATTCAGCAGTCTTTTAGTTTTTTTTGCAATCGATAAATCGGTTGTCCGAGCTTTTTTTGAATATTTTATAAGCGTTTTATTTATTAAAGTGTTTCGTACATTTTTGATAAGCGTTATTTTATGGTGGTCAGTGTGTTTTTAGCTTCCTTCATGTTTCCTGTTTCGTTAGAGGTTGCAGCGGCGCAGGTCCGTACGACATAGATTTCCGAAATGGCAAATTAATTAGAAATATGATGGCATTAAACTTACCGCAGTTTCCCTTATACGCGACCAAAATGTACTGCTTCATTTTGCAAGAGGTCATGCGAAGTTCACATTCGTTTGCGTAAGTCACTCCATCTGTTCCACAAACCGTTCCATCGTTGAGCTTTGGGAACAAATGTGTTTAACTATCATCTATACACTAGCCGGTAATATCTGAACAAGCACGGAATATAAATACAGGATTTCAATAAATTCGGACGTGTTTCAAATCTACATTGGTTTATTTAAATAAACTCTTTTTCATTACTGCAATTTCGAGAAAGCTGACCGTCGTGAAGTTTGTAAACGGGAATTTAAGCAATTGTTAAAGCTCTGAATTTATAGCCGCGATTGTAAGTTATGTTTCTTTTTTACCTTCAGATCTGTGCATGATTTGGGGCAAATGCAGCGTTCTTCAGTTGCACCATCGCGTTCGCAAATAGAGTAAAAGTCGCATTTTTTATTCTCGCAGCCGTCTGAAACAAAACCAGAAAAAAATTATTTGGGTTAGTACAAGTGGTGGGTATTGTAGAGCATAAAAGAAATGATTTGGTGGAGGATTTTCGTATTTGTAGATTTGAGTTCGACAAAACGCCTAAAAATAATGTTAGACTCGAACGTATCCGACCCAGAGATGTAGATATTTCCTGAAAGCATAAAACTGCGCCTTGGGGCACTTATATAATATACTATGTCTGTTTATTTTGAAGACTAATATAAGACGTTACCCAATATAGCAGTAAAGATATGAAACTTTAAACTTACTACAAGGACCGTCGTAAAGGACTGTAATATCGCGTGGGTGCTTACAAGCTTCCAGTCTTAGCTTACATTCGTTGCCATAGGATATTCCGTCGGAACCACAAACAGGTTCAAATTCAGCAGGACATACAGGACATTCGCAGTGTGCAACCCCGAATCGTTCGACGCATGTAGCTCCATTTTGACAAACGTGCTCGCTGCAAGGTCCTTTCTCTCCACACACTCCAGTATACGATATTTCAATAGTAGTCCTGGTCAGGCAGCCTGTTCTTTTCAATTCACATTCTGATGGAAACGTTCGACCGTCTTTTGAACAAACCGGTCTCATGATGGGCTCACACGTGGGTGGGCACTGACAATGTGCTATGCCGAATTTATTTATGGCACATTCTTCCCCCAAAGTACATCGCACGCTCATGCACGGATTTATACCTGCAATAAACCAACCATCAATATTGAGAATTTTAAATCATTGCCATTAGATTTATAGCACGCTATTCGTCATTCTTATTATTACTCCATCCAATGACATTTTACATAACTTCCATCCCCGGTTACATTCAATAATCTAAACAAAACTCTGTTTTCTGCTCTCGCTTCCACTCCAACCGGAGCTGAACAGTAATTTCATTTTAGATGGTAACCGGTTTGAAGGCTTCCGAATCAAGAAAACGCATTTTAATGGATGGGTCGGGAAAGGAATTGATCAACACTCGGTAATTGTAAAATTTCACGCCTTGGGACAAAAATAATCCATCTTCTTCTCCGCTGTTTAGTTAAGCTAATTCACCATTTCCCAGGTTTCTTCAGATTGTGTTAAGACGACAAATTCGATCTTGTCCGAGGGCTATTTTCATTATTATTTCTCAAATAAAAATACAAAGGAATTCCTGAAAAATCTCGTTGGTGCGGTTCGGAAAAATGCAAGAAAAATTCGCAGTGGAAGCGAGCAATAAAACCCACCTAATTTAGAAGGCATTGAAAGCTGAATAAATCCAATGTACGTTACTTAGAATGCAGTAAGTGTAAATTTGATTCTTTCCCTCAAAAATAACGTCCCCTTTGGCGCTTGTTAGTCTCCGTTATGCTGGCTGTGTCGGATGGAAGTTGTATCGATTCGAGTCAAAGTTAAGAATTGTTGAAGAGTCATTAAAACGGTGCGTGTTCGTTGGAGTGCGTCGCAAAAGCAAATAAAAGAGAAAGTGTGGAATACAGACAGACCTGAGCTGCATTTTCCCCTATATATGATATTGAGGTTTTTCCGGGCCCTACAGGCTTCCTGACGCAGCGTGCATTCGTTGGAGTAAGTTTTTCCGTCGGATCCACAGACGGGAGTGAATTCTAGAGGGCAGCTGTCCCCACATCTACAAACGGGATTGCGATGCTCGTCCAACTGACATACTTCGGGTTCTGCACATTCCACTCCGGCACAAGGATCTGGAGCAATTTAAAATAATGAATTAAGTGGCCGACGAGAGTCAATTAAGCACGTTTAGCTTGAATATTTACTGATGCTTTGCAATATTTATCAGAACCATCCGGACAATTTCCTAAGAGGCCAATTAATTCTATTTCCGATCTGTAGTTTTTCCAGAATTTAATTATGTAATTGTGCATGGCGGCGTAAACCGTTTGGTCTTAAAGCGATTGCCAGTTGCTCGCTGATGCGAGTCTTAACCTCGGAAAAGTTAAAATGAAAAAGTTGAAAAAATTTTCAGCTATCTCGACTTGTATAAAAAAGTTTCGACTCAACTTATGTACTTTAAAGCGTTTAAAATATCATTTTGGGTACTATGTTTAGCGTGCCAGATTTCTTGTAAAATGAATACATTCCGCCTTGGTTTGTTATTAAAGAATGTATTTTTTATTTAACGCTACGACAAATTCAGGTTCTTAAAACTTCTTCTATTAAAAGTGTGGAAGAAACTTTGACACTCACCGCATTTGCCCGAAAACTTGACTGTGATGTTTGTGTTAGAAGTGCAAGCGGATTTTTGAAGTTCACATTGGTTTTTGTAATCCACCCCGTCGCTTCCACACACTGGACGAGACGTTGTGTGATCTCCATAGCTGGGGCATTTGTCCGGACAGACACAGCTGGCATTGCGGCCATCAGGGGACACCACACATCGTGCCCCAAAACCACATTGCTTGTCTCTACAAGGATCGTTTTGCTCTGAAACACAAAAATATATACATTATATTAAAACATCTCTTTTCAAGCTTTATATTACTATTCTACTCATGCGCATTATCTACAACAAAGTTTCAAACTTCCCACTTACCCTTTGGGAATACGTAGCAACATAACGACATATCAATGCGGCTATTTATTAGTATCAACAGCAATATGTAATTTATTTTTGCTGCCATTTCTGCCATCGATTAACCGTGATATACAACTATACAAGAATTTATCACAGAATTTTCCTGAGAGGACAATCCTCACTAATATCTCATTACAAAAGTTTTATTACAACCGCACTATTATTCTACTACAGCAATATCATTAACTTTTCCTTTAAAAAATTACTCCTTTGGGCTATATAAGTGTGGAAACTTTAAATCTTAATTTGCCTATCCACGGTGCCTGCTCATCCAATTTTCTTTTATTTTATATTCTATATTATAATAACGAAGATTCGAATTTTTGCCAATAATATGCGACGCCAAATGAAAATGTCGAATGAGTTGATGAATTATTGTTTGTATGGCAAAATAGGCCGCTATTATGGACACTCTTCAAACATTTTAATTGAGTCTCTTATTTATAAGTACAGTCGAACTTCCATAACTCGAAGTCTGAAAGGAAACCATAATTGGTTCGAGTTAAAGAAAAACGAAACAAAAAATTAAAATTTTATTGAAGTACATAAATTTTCGGTTTGTTTAAATTTTTTTTCATATAAATGTTTTTTTAAAGAATTATAAATGTACTTAGTAGCAGTCTTTCATTGTAAAAAAGAGTTTCAATAGTTCAATCGCATTTTTCACTTATAAATGTGAATCTTCAAAATATACATCGTTTCGAGTTGCAATTTTAATAATTTTCTAAAATTTTTGTTAAAGATCTGATTTTGATCTGAATTTTTAAGATATTCTTCAGTTTTCAGAATCACTTACCAAAACCAGATTTTTGAAATATAATTCAGAATAGTTTTTTCGGTGACATTGGAGATCTAACACTTTTGATAAAATTCTAGATTTATGGTGGCATTAAAGCTATTAATATATTCAGAAGTTTCAAGAAAGTAGTACCACAATATCAGCTTTTACAAGCTAATTCTGAGAAAATTTTTGAGTTATAGAAGTTTAAACATCGTATGTCGGCAAAATTTAATTCGATTTATAGAAATTTTCGAGTGATAGAATTTCGAGTTATAAATAAGAAATCACATGTAAATTTAAAGGGAAACGCAAGGGAATAAAATAAATTTCGAGTTGTAGAAAAATTCGAGTAACAGAAGTTCGACTGTATAACAATGTGGTTACAGTACTACCTTAGTACCTTCAACTGATCAAACGATATATTATTTAGCCCTTATATTTCGTGGTGTTTTGGATATATTAGCTGAGCACGCACCGTGTGGATGTTTCTATAATTTGTGGGCCAATTTTGGATAATAGTGTTAACAGGTGCAATAGGTGTATGTGTCCGTTTTAATTTGAGTGTTGTGTAAGGACCAGATCCAGACACATTCCAGGACACGATACTATACGAAGTAGTACGATCGATTACGACGTATTGCGAACGCGCGAACAGCACAGGGGTCGAAACGTCACTGAGGTAAATATCCTGTGCTTCGGCTTTGAAACAGACTAACTTGCACTGCAGGTAGCGATGACTGCACACAGCAGAGCAGGCGCCATATTGATTTTAAGTTCGGCAAAGCACCAGAAGAGATTACAACGTCGCGTAGGTGGCCAGTGACGTTTTGCTTTGTTCTGAAATATTACTATAATCTACTACAAATTCTACCTGCTGAGGTTATCTGTCTTTTTTAGACGTAAATAGGCTTTTTATAGTACCTTACTGCTAGTTTAATGCAATATTTCAAAAACGCTGTTAACACTCACTCGAAAACTTGCCTCTTTGATAGATGGCAGCCAACAGAAGGTTTGTGACCTAACTTTACTTGCGACAAAGCACAAACATTAAAAGTTTTTCCAGGCTTACACTAATAACGAACTTATGGGACCACGCAACGAAATTATTACGTCTTGATATGAGAACTACAACGATTGGCGAATAATGCGTACGTTGGGCAAAAGCAACGTGTTCAAGCGTTTAGATTTGAATAAATGAGTTAGTAAATATTCAAGCAGTTTCCTCCTTGCACTTCATAATTACCATCTTCTCTAACTTTTTAATCTAAAATTAAGATGAGTAGCTAAATGAACGGTTTCAAGACTGACATAATATGCAAGTGGAGCAGCTAATTAACGCGTCGTGATATAGTATAATGCAAATAAACGAATTTAACGTGTGGAGTTTTTTTTTTCACCCGGCGCATCCACCATTTTTAAAATTTAGAAACTTGAGCGGATTTACACTGACCAACCTAAGACTTCATTTTTCATTAAAAGAGACCCTTGAAACGTGGAAAGAAATATGTCATCGTAAATTGTCTTTGATAAGAGTGTGAATGTAGGGAAATGTAAGAAGAGATAATTCCTTTCTAGGTCCTTCATAACGAGATAATATTTTTACGAGGTCACACGCTGGGCAGTAACTATCCATTTAAGGACCTGCGAGTCGAGAAATAGTGCCTGTTTAGTCTCGAGGGAAATGAGAGGCTCACATATTTGGCATTATCTCTAGAAAATATGTTCAAAACTCATGGGATGGTCATCGTTACACTTTTTCATCTTGTAATAAGATTACGTCCTTTGAATCAACTCTAATGAGTTTAAGATGTTATGACTTCTAAGAGGATTAACCAAAGTATTTTATATCTCTATTAAAGTTATGTACACTGCGAGATTTATAATCACAAAGAACTTCAGGATTTCAGATGCTGTGTCTAAACTTTCCGCGATAAAACTTCATAAATAATTTTGGCAGCATATTTTTAAAAGCTCAACACAAAAGTGAACTAATTGAAAAGTTATAGTGGGTGTTAACTGAGTTTCTATTTCAGAAAAATGGAAGATGTCACCACAGAAAATAAAATTCTTTTAGTGCAAAATTTTGTTTCCTTCACTTTATGATAATTTTTGTAATAAAATTGTCTCGGTGCACTATCGAGTACATCCGTCTTTCATTTTAGGTGAGCATGTACCTGTCGTTTTACGGTTCATTTTATCTGAGCTAAGGATTTAACAGAGGCAATTTTGAGCGTCTGCGGTCCCGCCTGAAGTTTTATTTTTTATTTTTAAAAACTACAATTTATGTGAACAGATCCGTGAAATTGCGGAAATGTCTGCACAGTGATAATTTTTTGAAAATGTTGTATTGCTTAAACCTGGGTTTAAGCTTTGATACCTCTAATCTCTGTTGTTAAACGGTTTCCGCTTTTATTTGGGTAATTTTGCCGGAGAATATCAATAATTCACCCTCTTCTCTTAGGGTTTACATGGGTTTCTATATTTTAGCATAAAATAGACCCGAGGTGAAAACTTTGTGATTTAAATAAATTAATTGGTGGCGGTTTCACTGTAACGATCGTTTTTTTTTTAAATTGATTTGAAATTCGATATTGTTAATGTACAAGTTTTAGGTAAAGTGTGTTATTTAAAACCTGTGCTGACATTGTGCTGGAGCTTTGCCAAATAAATGTATCTGGTTTGACAAATGTGAAAGAAAACTTTTTTCATTTCATATCGTTTAAAATATTGTCGGCGGAAGAATTTGATTAAAGTATAAAGTGAAATTTGCCGAGAAAATATTTGTCGAACAAAATGAATCACTTTGTTGTTAGTACGTGCGCTTTTTGTTTATATAAAGACAGCTTTAATTACACCAAAATTTATTGCAGTTAAAGATTGCGACATAGTTTTTAATTAATTTATTTTATTGTATTTGTGTGGTGAAAATAATTAAAGAAGCTATTAGTTCGTGAGTTGCATAACAAAACTATTAGGATATAAAGCAATTAATATGGAATTTGCGTCCCCTATTTTTTAATGATTTCGGTCAAGCTGTTACATGCAAAATAAGCAAAACATACAAGCTTTTTACATGTGAAAATTGCTTACCACACTCCCCATCATGTTTAACCCTGGTGTTAAGTCGAGCCTTGCAAGATGCCACCCGAAGTTGACAGCGATTAGTGTAAGTCTTTCCATCAGTCCCACAAACGAGGTCAACCTTTTGTTTGCAATGTGTGGGACATTGGCAGAGGGCACGACCATCAGGACCAGTGATACATTGTGCACCCCAAGCACAAAATGTTTTCTCGCAAGGTTCTAAAATGTTAGTAATAATGTTAGTAACATGCAAAATGTTAATTGCGATCGATTTGATACCGTGAACTATCCCAGTCAGTAAGGAAATGATAAAAATACACTCGCGTGAGATTCCGCGAGAATGCACACAAACATTCATTATTCATTAATGCGATTCGTTTTAAGTATTATATTTATCGAAGGCACGGGCGGATTTATTACAAGCAAGATCTGCAACCGATTAAAAAACATTATTAATGAGTTTTCAAAATATCTCTTATTTGTATCTAACATTCAGAGTGCTTTTCAAATCAACAAAGCAAAAATCTTTATTTATACACTGGGTTTATAAATTCTCGAGCTAAATTTTCGCTAAATACTTAATGCTTAAATTAATTACCAATTTTTGGCAGAATTATTTAGATGCTCATTGAAAATTTGCTTGTGTCTACTTTAATAGTTAATTAATAATTCAAGTTTACTACAAAAAATAAACGAGATATCGATATCAGAAGTTTAGCATAGTTTCAGTCATGAATTTTTGCGAAAAATTGCAACTTTTGACTTTTGGTAAATCAGAGAACTATTTCTCATGTAAAAAATTGCGAGAAAAACGATGTCGCAAACCGCATGTCAATATCTTTAATAGTTTTTGAGATATTGAGCACGAATGGTTTCGAATCTTCAAAAATTCGGTCCTCTGGCCACAACCCAAAAATTCAAACGGCCATAATTCAGTTATTTGTTGACGAAAATTAAAAATTCTCGGCTGTGACATTTTGCGTAAAATGAGCAAAAATTTGTTGAGTTTGCTTAATTTTAGGTCATTTTGAGAACATTTTCTAACGTAAAATGAACCAAGGAAAACACTGGCGCAAATCGCATCTCAATATCTTTAATAGTTTCCGAGATATTTAACTTTAAAAATTAAGAAAAATGAAAAACTTTTCGAAACTTTTGTTTTTTGTCAGATCTGAATTTAAATCTCCTATAACCCGTGTTAAAAATCGCACTGTATATACAGGGTGAACCCGAATAAAGTGCAAAGATTTTAACCCCAATATCAAGCACGGCAATTTGAAATGATGGCCAAATTTCGCGTTACGAATCATCACCGTTTCAGAGAAAAAAATGTTTAAAATTTTCTGCAGCAATCATAATTCTAAGGGGTTTTGCAAAATTATTATTTTCAGCGGTGTCTGATATTGTGGTTAAAATCTGTACACTTTATTCGGGTTGATCCTGTACATAGAAAGTCACGAATTGAAACTAGCAAAAATTCGGGCGCATCCACCAAAAATGTAAAAATGTTGATAGGTACTCTAAATTCTCAATTATCATCTTGTTCAAATAAAAAAAAGACCTGAATTTCCGCGTAATTTTTTGAGGCACAACACAGTAAAATATCGTTTTAAATTCGCTTCAGCACTGATGTAAATTAAAAAATGTTTCAATGATTCAGCGTGAATCTAAACGGCGTATAAATTCCGAGTGCAAGCTAATCAACAAAGTTAAGTTGAAATGCAGCGTATGATTAAAAATAAAAAGTTGATTTCGATGTTTGATACTATTTAATGAAAAATATTCGAAAAAAAAAATCATGTTGAAAGAGTATAAAAAATGAAGCTTATGAAGGTTTGTACATTCCAATTATGAAAGTCGTGTATATATCCTACATAAAGCACACATATTGAAAATTGATGAACTGATCAATTAAAAGTGACTATCGATGTTCGTCTAATTGTGTGCCCTATTTAATAACGTTTGAGGCATTTGGCATTGGAATTTATTATCAATGTCCACAACTCACTGATAATTGAATTCAAATGCTTGGCAAATAAACAGGTGTTAGTTTGTAACTAGTCTGTAAGACTATTTGCTAAGTTCTAAGCTCATAACAAAGTTTTATTTGAGTAATAAAGCCATTTAAAAATTCATTTTAATGAATGGTTCTTGAGATAAGTTTGTAGAGAGCTGACCACCCTAATTTTCTTGTCCAAGTCTGTTGTTTGAATCTCTATTTTATTCAAAGTGCTTGGCATAAATCCCGTCCGTTTACTCATATATTAAACATAAACATTAGTACGTGATATTAAAGGATATTTGCTCTGTTATTAAATGTTCTCTTTGAAAGCACTTTGCCGTTCATAAATGATAGAGGTTTCTTTTCTAGTTTCTAACGAAATTCACATAGTCACAGATGAAGCACAATAATATTCAATAATCTCATTACGTAGCGACTATCACTTTAACTTGGTTTTATTAGATTAGATTTAATAAATTTAGTAATCAAGGAGGATAGAGAGTAATTTGTCGTTTTGGTGAAAATGGGAGAGTTTCTCATTTCTTTCAAAAAGTAGCGCATAATTTTATCGTTGCTTGGCTTGCAGACAAGCGAACGCAGTCGTGATCAGCATTAATATTAAATTTCGTGCATAAAAATAAAAACAGTCAAAAGAGGAAATTGATAAAAGGCAACAAAATTTAATAAGTAACCAAAAGTGGGTTAGATTTTTTTTAGTTCATTTATAATGGAAACGCACATTCGCTACGCATGTTGTGAAATTGTGATTAATTAAACACACGTCTGACTATATATCAAAGCTTTACTATTCTAAAATACCGCATGTTTCCCTTAAGAGACATTTCGTGACGCTTACACTTGAAGTAATTCCCAATAGTTTGGTTACAAACACCTCCTGCTTCAAACAATAATTTGATCTGTGTACAGCGCCAGATTTACGTCTAAATCAAATCGATTCAAGCAGCCGCTGAAATAGCAACAAAAAACAAATTATAATATCATTTATCATCGTAATTTATTCGTTACGTCCTGGATGAGAAGACTCGCCAAAACTGACAACAACCCTCATGACGGTTGTGTATGCGACGATGAATACGAATATGAAATATAGATCTAGCGACCCAGATAAATGTACCAGCTGTGAACTTATACCCTTAAAATTTATCAATTGAAAACTACCCCAGTAAAATAGATATACGATTTCAATAAATCTTAACGCCCATTTTCAAAATTACTATCTTCCGAGCTTGAATCTGACTAAAAGTGACGCAATTTTTCACATATATTGGGTGACCAGAGGCGTCGGAAAAATTAATAGACTTGAAGATTCGATTTATGCTGTGGCGACAGTAATGCCTCGAAAGCAGTTGCAGAGAATTTATTGGTAAGCAAAGTACAAACAAAAACACGTCCCAAAGATAATGTCACAATTTTCTCGTCTTAAGGAAATCAAACACCGGCGCATCCACCAAAAGCGAAAATGAACAATTCGATTATTATTTTACTATCTTTGGTGTCTAAATTTTTACGTGATGATTGAAGATTGAAAGTTATTAAAATTTTGACAACATATCAACCCGTGTAAAATTGAGTTACAGTTAGACACAGCGCGTGCTTTTGAAATTCTAACTTAGAAAATATTCATGACGTTACTTTAGACATCCACGTAGATACGCGGGAAGGCTTTTAACCTTTTTTTGAGATTCGTTAAATGAACGTCCTGTGGATCTACAGGCATTAAAATCCGCTGTATTACTACTTGTAGAAATGTCTAAGCTTCTTTTGGTGTAATTACAATTTTCAATAAATTCTCTTTGATTCTGAAGTGTAATCGGATCGAGAAAATCCCTTCCAGAGGCATTTTTTCATCTAGTTGATCAGAGTAACCCACATCACATACCTCATTACCTTTATAAAGATAAGTGAAAGAGAACGAGAGAACGCAAAGCTATTCTTGATCCAGTTCGCTGCTCAGTATCACCAGTCCAATTACTGACAAACCAATTAGATTTAACTGGGCCGTACCTGTAAGTCACTAAGCTTTGCAATCAGGTTGGTATTTGGTGTTATTTGAAGAGAAATTCGCCACTGAGACACGTTTACAATAGATAACTCCTGTTTCTATTTTTGGAATAGCCGAGTGACCAGTTGAAAAATCGGAGCTTTGATCTTTGTGGTGTTTTCGGTTGGTTGGAGAAAAAAAGTGATTCTTGCTACGGTTTTTTATTAATCAAGATTTTATCCACGAATTAAAGATTGGAAGTTTTCATGCCAGTTTTACATGAATTAATAACACACGCTTTGTGTGGGAATGCATTTGTAATAAATTGTTTCTAAAACGGACAGTTTCATTTAATTTGATTATCTTACGATCCGCAGACAAAAACACTGTCAACTTTACAGCGAAAATAGCTTTTGTTTAGTGGCAGCGTGCGTTTGATGAGAGAATGGGTTATGACAATAATGAAATTTATGTGGTCGGGTTTGCGAAATTAAAAATTCTTCAAAAACTGCAAATTAAAATGTTTCTACTTTTTGTCGTAAAAGAGGTTTGAAAAACATAAGAGATTTATCCTTTAGGTACGTGTTCAATTATTCTGCCTTACCATTGACAAGCGCATTTTCTGCCTGTCAACCAAAAGCTTTTTACATCAATATGCGGAATTTGAGTATTTTCTTCTTCCTTTTTTTGAAAGCGGCGAAATAAAAATCTCGTTATTCTAGCGTAAATTACGATCAATATGTTGATGCTTCTTTTGTGATGGTTACCTGTGACAAATATTTCACTGTGATTTTCTGGTATTGCTAAAGAAATTATAAAACTGTCAAAGCTCCGCTCGGTGCCGTGAATGCAATATATATTAAATTTATGACTCGGCAGTTCGACAAGCCATTTGTCGCAAATTTCATTAAACAACTTAATGAGGAAAGAATGTTGTCGAAGGTGCGAGAATGTCACACTCTACTAAATTTGGAGGAAATTTATGGACCGGGGAGAGGTAGATCCGCTTAGTTCTGCGCCTTGTCTAACTTACATGTCTATAAATCTTTATAATTTGCCAGGGAATAGTGTAGCATTCACATCCATTCCAACTTACCAGCTTGCTAGTGCTGAATGTGACGTAATACATCACTTCACTCTTTACCATAAAAACACCTTTACTCCCGGGATTACACAAAATTTATTCAAATTAGACTAATAGCGACAGCATCATTCCGTCATAAAGACACGATTCTGCGCTATCTCTAAGCACTTCACAACCGAAACTAATGCTGAAAAAGATCCACTTTACGAAACATAAATACTATCTTGAAAAATTCAACTATTGCGGAAACTGTTTCTCCTTAAAATCACTATCACATTTTATCCCCGAGATCACTATTTAATATTTAATGACTGGATTTTGCTGGTTGGTATTAGCTCGGAGGTAAATATTTTTCTTTAATTTTTACTGTAGATCCTCAATATTACAATCCCAAATCGTTGTTGACTGAGTTATCCTCCTTCTATTTATAGGCAAGAGAATGAATAATTAGCACGGTATTGATGAGCTTCAACTGAAGCCCTCTAACCAATAGGTGCGGTTATTTGAGAAGACAATTCTATTTTCTTCGGTTTGTAAACTACAGCGCGCAATATTACGTTTATGACATTTAATAGGAAGTATTAATGTTGAGTCAGTTTAAAAATGAGCTTCTTCACCTCCTTAAGTTTAAATCGTTATATAAGTCATTCTGATCCTTCTAAAAGTGAAAAGTTTCAAAGGATAAGAAAAGAAGTGTCACTTGCTCAGTATCGTGATACAGATTTATGGTTAAACTGTTCAATTCTTTTATAAATGGTATTGCTAAAGATACGCGAAAAATCAGTGGATGGATATTAAAGCTTGTTAGTTTTATTTCTGTGGTGTAAATATTGATGAAGCGTAATCCTGAAATATTAGTGGTCCCTTTCCTGCTTTGGTATCTATTTCATTTTCCGAGAGCGTAGACGTACGAACCCTTATATCCCACGAGATTTTCTAAGTGTCAAGTTTCTATAAGATGGGTAAAATACAAATAAATTTTCCTAATCACGTATTTTGCAGTTTGGCAAGTTTTCGTCTGTATTTTAGAGTAAATATTATATCGAGTTGAGACTCACGTTTTCAATATAAATTTGAAACAACAAAAATTGCAGAGCCGTGACTGAAAAACAAATGGAGGTATTTTACTTCCAATTGAAAATTAACAGGAACGCTACATAAAAAGTTGAGTGTTACGTAGTTGTCAGTATCAGATCGGGGATGAAATAATGTAAGCAAATATTTCATGGGGGTCTCGATTTGGTCTTTTAATTGATGTATCTCCCGTTAGTTTCGTTGGACAGTTGTAAAAAGCATTTATCAGGAAATCCCAATTGAAATATTTAATTCTTATCCGCGGTTAACTCAAACAATACGATTTAATTAGTGAACCACTTGTATGCTATAAAGTCCGAAAGTGGTTGGTGGGTTGTTGTCAAAACACGCCAATCAGATGCCAGTCCAGTTAATGACAAGTAAATTACTCTTTGTTGAATGATGTGATACAGGACCCTTCACAGCTTAACACGCTCTTACAACGTTTACAACCAAAACATACGTTATGCTGTGGCAATTATCACAAAACTGGATAAATCTTTACATTGTAGACACGTTTTAATTTACAAAAGCAACCAAATAAAGTTTCTCATTTCGTTCTTTCCTACATGACAAAGTTCAAGTCTTGGTTAGAACATTTCAACAAACGAGCAACGACTACCCACACCTGAACCGGACACATTCCATTAATTAAAGTTTTACGGCACTCTTTCTCATCTAATAACTCTATCGACGTCCAGGATTCTTTAATTGTTCGAAAAAGTCCAGATTCTAAAGCAACAACAGTTGCAGATATGCAAAAACCGTCGTTATATCTTATTTTATGCTTCATTAACAGCTTTTAGAAACTGTTTGCACTTTTGAAATAACAATACGTAGTTATTAAAATATAGCGGTGCTTACTTTGTGTTCTTAACTTTTTATTATTGTTTTACGGTGTATTTTATATGCGAGTCTTTTTTGAGCTTCCTTAATTGCCTCCCAACCGTTTATTTTTGCGCGAAATTTTACTCAGGTGTATATTAACAGTGTCATAAAGCGAGTATTTATGAACTCTCGGCTTTATTGCGGATATTGGCATTTCCATATAAAAATAAAATCCTTATTTAGTTTGGAGATCTAACAAAATCTCACCATGTTTTAACCCCATTTGGAAAAAGCGTACATTTGCGGAAACACATTTTACAGCTACATTACAACTATCTTTTATTGCAATAAAAGCAGAAACCGCAGATATGTATAGTTTATAAGCAACTAAAATAAATTAAACCCAGGAATTTGTGCAGTGCAACTGTAATGTTATTTTACATTTTTTTATTCGAATAAACTCGGGATTTTATGATTCGCCAGAAAGTTAGTTCGCGGCGAAAATAGATGTGGTTCTATTGACTCTGAAAAGACAAGCTTTTGCTTACAAATACAAGTCGATCACGTCGGAGGATTGCGAGCTTTTGCCCAAATGCTTACCTGCTGTTTTACAAAAAGAGAAATAGCCAAGTTGGGCATTGGGGTATCGAACTCGTGGTCAAGTAGTTGTCATGTACTCAAACAGTGGCTGTAAAGTAGCTGTACTTAATTTGTTCAGAGTGCTAAAGTGGCTGTTGTAGAGGTTGCCTCCAGGCCGTAATAACACAATCGACAAATTTTCTAAAAAATTTTTACTAGCGAAGGAGAAATTGATTTATAAAATGTTCAATTTTGTTAGAGTCCAGTACAAATTTTCCTAAATTAGTGTAATTAGAAAAATTGTAGACTTAAGTTGTATCGAAGCCGTCAACAACTTTACCGTAAAGAATTTGTGTAATGGCAGTTTTAAAACCGTTCTCGAAGCAAGTTTAAAACTTTGGATATTTATTTCATGGCATTGGCACACTAAACCGTTTCTACTTGAGGAATTAGGCTTTAATAAGTAATTAGGGTTAGGGAGCTTAATCACACCGCCCTATCACGTCACGAAGGGACATGATACTATTCTAAATTGATACAAAAAGAGGAATTCCCTTGAAGAGGGACGGGCGTAAAACTTTATTGCTAAAATCACAGAAAGAATAGAACTAAATCATGGTGAATTTCTGGAGGAATCTTTTTAAAACACCTTAGCTATAGGATTTCGGGTTGGGAAGAATTATGTACACCCAAGAAGGGATAGAAGGAATAAAATATAAATAATTAAGCGCCTAGTCAACATTGGGTCGTATTTCTTATAAATGAGACATTTTCAGAACGAATGCCCATGGAAATTGAAAAAACAATAAATTCCTGAACCGGAAAATGATTTAACTGGAAATCGTCCCCAGTGAACGGAAATTTTATGTAATTAGAAGTTTTGATCGAAAAATAATAAAATAAAAGGAGCATTAGGTTTATTGATTTTGCGGTTATTAAATCGAATCAAATTTGGGCACAGAATCTTAAATGAAGTGTGCAAGAAATGATATTGATTTTCGGTTTTATTTAATTGGAAAAGTTTTATCGATAGTGAATGTTGAGCGTCAGCATAATACAAGAAAATCAGAGGTGGTATAAGCGCAAGTTAAGTTGTAACTCGACTCTCTGTTTCATTTATCTATCAGAAAAGTCGACGAAGTCTTGTACGTGAGAATAATAATCATGTTAAAGCAACTCAGCAGTGCCGCCTTTACCTTGTCGACAAATGGCAATGCCTAAATTTTACCGGGGAATTTCAAGCTATATCTGCAAACTGGTGGTAACCTGAACGGCTTAAATTCGCCCTGAAGCGAGGAAGATAAAGCATGATTATAATTTAATCGACACTCCAAAATGGATTAATATTCAGACGATACAAGTTATTTTTATTCTAAAGATTCCATCTATGCAGAACTAGCAATTAAACTCCAGGACATTAAGTGGAAAAATCATTGTCTTTTAGGTTGATAAATGTTGGAGGGATTTATGTCCTATCGTTTCCTGAGAGAGTCATTGCAAATTCAAGTTGTTTGTCCATCTTATTGAGTTGATTAAGTTTGTCAAGAGATTGATCCAGTTATATGTCACAAAGTAAATCAGAATGACAGCTCGGGATTATGATATTGACCTCTATTTATTCATTATACACAAACCGCCTGTAAAGAAAATCGTTAATGTCTCTGTTTCGGCTTCATTAGGGCAACGACCATTCGTTATAAATATTCTTCAGTCCTAAAACACATCCGGTTTTGTTCATTAGCTACGTAATTGTCCATAAAATTGTTTTATATTTTTCCATATTGTGTTGTAAGAAAAAAGCGATTTTATTATCCAGGGAGTCGATAATCCATCCTCGACATGGTCGTAGATTTAAGGATGTGATAAAACAAAATAATGGAGTGAAACGTCGATATCTTTATCGCTTCGGAAAAGACTTGGGCATTTACTAATCCCATGAATTTGTAGCTTGAAACTTTTGTGGCTAGAGGACTTTTCTACTTGTATGAAAAAGGTGGATAATACTCAAAATCTCAGAAAGAAACTTATTTACCGAACTACAGTACAACCTCGATTATCCGCCCTTCTCAGGACCGGACTCCACACGAATACTCCAAGTTCTTAATTTAAAATTATTGAATATGACTAAGAATCAGTTTTGTTTACAAATCTATGGCAATAGCGCCAACGAATTAATTTTTATTATGTCAGTGAAAAAAATGTGTGGTATTTAATACATAATCAGGTACGTAATCAGTACATTGATTGATTTACATTAGTGTTTCTTTTTTCAAAGAGAGATTTAGCTAATCATTACGTAAAAATAGCCATAAAGCCATTATTTATTCAGACGTGCTTCGGTATCTCGAAATTTATTTCAGTGTGTTTCACTGTTTTGCTAATCCGTTTACTGTTGTTGTATATCTAAGTGCGCGAGACAGTTTTGTCCGGTCAGTGTCTTAAAATAAAATTAAAATCGTTTTTGAATCAAGGTGAGTGAGTGAGTTGGTTCCTGGTTCTTAGAGTGGGATGTAGAGGTACGACCCCTGACGCTACAGCGCGAGGGCAGAATTAAAGGGTGAGTTAGTTTATTTTCCCTAATATTTATTTTTTTAATTACAGTAAGATCTGGGATTGTTAGGCGTTTTCCGAAATAGTTCATTGTAATTTTTTTTTTGTTTTTTTGTTTCGTAAATTCGGTTCCGCGGTCGCGTCACCATCTCGCAAAAACCGTCGAAACCGCGTGTGTTAAAATTAAAAGTCGAGTTTCGCAAAACAGTGCCGAAGTACTTTTAGTGTGCAAGATAATTAGTGCTTTAAAAGTAAAACTAAAGACGTGTGAGTGGTGCCTGGTTTCTTGAGGGTAATGCAGTGGTAGGAGCGCGACGATACAGTTTAGAGATCAGGATTAAAGGGTAAGTTAATTGTCATTTTAAAAATGTGGGTGAAAATTTCTAATAAAAAATTTCTAGTACAGTAGGTCCGTGTACGAAGATGATGGCAACGTTGGATCTAACAAGATAGGATTTTTCCTTTTTGGGTGATGGGATTTGAACGACGATGGACTCGCGATGTTGCGTTTGCTTTGATCTACTGAAGTCGCAATAAAATAAAAAAAGTTCGTATTTTATTTCTGTACTGACCTAATGTCACTAAAGCACACTAAACGTTACTCGTGAACATCCAAATTTTAAGTTTGTGCATTCTTGCACAGCTAATCGAGATTCTACTGTAATAAATAACATGAGAAAACACTACAACTCTTCAAAAAACAATTTAGATTGGATTCCCACAACTAATCTCTGTGCTCTAAACCATATGCAAACTCCAAATCATCGTTATAATGCTGCGAGCTTATTCTAATCCTAACGACATGAGATATAAATCTAGAAAATCAAAACTTTTAATTTTAATAACTTGCTTTGTTACCAACTTATGATAACCATCAATCACTGACCACACACAAAAGAAAATAGATTTATGATGTGTTTAGACCACGCGGGAATCGACATCTGCTAACTTTTACAATAGTGCTTTCACACCCCGCTGCAACATTTTTTTAAGTCAAATTAATTTACGCGAAATGGCGGAGGCGCCGGGTCAGTTCCAGAGAAAAATAAAACATGAATGTTCCACAAATAAAAATCCACTTACTTTCTTTGATTCACTGCAACAACGATAAAAATTAAACATTGTAGCAGTCATAAAATGATCGGAATCTCGAGTTTTTATTACTATTATATAGATTTTTATAATTTAAAAACTCGGATCCGTTAAATTATCATCAGTAATGATGATTTTGTCGAGTGTAATTTTACGATGTCGTAACGGAGTTTTAAGCAGGTGTAAATGATGTGATATAAAAAGCTCCGGTCAAGATAGTAAAAGGGAATTTAATAGTAAATATTGCTTTTCCGTGACGTCCTTTTTAAGTATCTCTCAGTTCGCATCGGGAGATTTTTGAGGAGGATACATTTTGATCAAATCTCAAATTTTTTAACCAAATCTGCGGTTATATTTGCACGATAATGACTGGCCATACAATTAATACAATGATTCTATTAAACAATAGAATTTTAAATAACAGACTTCATTAAAATTTTCATTCCTCGTTGGTTAATAAAGCTTTCAATTTAGGTACACATTTTTTGTGTTCGCTTTTTTAAGCGGGGAAAATAGAGCAACAAATTAAATATGGTGGGCTCACGTTTTGTCTGTTTTTATATAACAATACAATTTCTATCGATTATTTTAGAACGACTGCTGTGCACTTTTCCAGCTGTAATGAAAATTTTAATAAAACATAACACGCGATAAATTACTGCAAGCTTGACTTAATGTTCTAATTACAGCGTAAAATTCGATAATCATAAACTAGATTATAATTGAAGAAAATACGTATAAAGTTATTCTATCTGTCAGTTGTTTTATCAAATAAACTTGTTTTCATAGCTATTATCTGACAATTCAGTTTAATATTATTATTTTATTGGTAATTTATATAAAACAGTTTTACGACTATCAAATTCATTTAGTTTTGCCTTTTGTTTAAATTTAATAGTAATGTTTATAGGTGTAGATAACAACGCTGAATGATTGAGTTTTAATTTCAAGATAATGGTATTGAAATTGTTCAATGACTGGTTAATAACGAGATTTTACTTACTCAAAGCTCTATTTTCCACTTTGTTCGTTACATGTAGTTTAATCAAAAGAATTATTTATAAATTCCGTTTCCACATTTTGGGATAACTAATGGGGTATATCAACTTTTTTACAAAATTGGCAGTTTAAAAATCTAGTCAATCAAGTTCTGTATTATAGAAAAAAGGATAGGAAATTTATAATTCGGTTCAATAAATCGATTCATTGGCTTCATCCTACGGAAAATTTTGCCCAAAAATCGTTTTCTACTCCAGTGAGCGGAATATAACTATCAGAAAATAATTCATAGTTTATAATGATTTTTAATTAATTTAGTAGAGTTCCTCTAAAATGAATATTTAAGAACAAGTTATTCGAACAAGACACGACTCCTCCTATAATTCGGTCCAGAAGAAAGTTTGCCACTTTATCATAGTCTTTTTATTTTTAAAAGTCAAACAACTTTATAATGGGCTAACTATCTTGAAAACTGGAATGACCGAAAACTTTTAAATGGTCAAAATTACGTAAGTTTGTTAATGTTAAAGTGATGTTCGCTTCATTCAGTGGAAGTTTAAATTGCGAAAATTATTGCGACGGTAACTTTACAAGAAAATATATAGTCTGACCAACAGGTTACCTTATTTCAACGGAGCTTAATGGTTACTGAGGGCGAAAAATTAAAGAGAATGGGAAACAAGTATATACGTTAATTTGACGTGAAAAATTTACAGCTGTGAAAAACAATATCATTTTAATGTGCCAGAAGATAGACAGGATTGTTTGATCAGTTTTGATTGTAATTTTATACTTCTGCTAATGAGTGTGTGTAAAATCATTGAATCGGAAAAAAAGGATAAAGCTCCATCGAACGAGCGTGAGTGGATAAATAATTGAATATTATTTTTAACTTCTTAATAATGATGGTAATTAAACTTTTAACAGTAATTTGGGGTGTGACATAAGAACAAGGCGTAGTTGCCATCATTAATTTTTAATTAAATAATAAGTGACGTTGTTCCCACGCTCCGGAAAATCCGGCGAAAATAGTGAAACCGATGCGTTTTAAAGACGAATTTAAAGCAAACAAATAGACAAGATATATCAAAGAAAGCTTGGTAACGGACATTTAAAAACGAATGCCGGTACTTTAAGAAAGAAGGAAGTGGGATAAGATGAGATAAAAGATAGAGTGAGTGGATTGAACAGCGAAATAAAGTGATGAGAAAATTTCAAAGTTGGAAAGAAGACAATTACATCTAAAGTGAGATAAAGCCCTTTCTATGTACATAAAGAGCTATAAAAAGATTCGCCACGTGACGAAGCGTTTAACTTCAAGAATAAATATTTATCAATACTTGACAGTATCTTGTGAAAAAACAAATTTGTTAAAGAAAACTGTTTTTACTTACAGTAGAAGTTAATATTATTTTAAGAACGTTGCCCACTCCTCTTCGTTTTTAAGTACGGCTTTGTTATATTTCAAACTGTTTTAATTTGTTTCGCAAATTTAGGCGGAAGCTTTGTTGCTACAAAGAGAAAAGGAAACTCTGCTTTAGGGCCTACAAGGTGAAATACGAAACGTTGATTTCTAATGTAAAGACTGAAACGTGATCAGCTTTTCAAAACAACTACTATTGTATTTCGACGAAAATAAATAAATCGATTATTTATACAACGTAACTTGAAGGGAAAATTATTGTATCGTTTGTTACTACACAAATATTTTGAAATCATTTTCATAATTAAACGTTCCGACGCCTATCTAGTTTTGTTTTTCGTAATCGATACTGCTTCGAATTTATCAATTATGTCTGACAATAGAAACGTGTACTCTCCCTTTCCTTAAAGTTGTTACAAATTTCCAGTGCTATTTCACAAGATAATTAAGCATGTCAGTGCAACGGTTCTACACAACCTAAATCCCTTTTCACGCCCCGCTTGATGCGAATTCTGTATATTTATTCCGAAAACGAAATGCACTTTTGATGAGTTGTAATACAATACGATCTATTTCAAGTTGTTTAATTAGAATTAGCAGAAGGAATTTTCTGAACTACAAACGCGTGAAAACTGTGGATTTTCAAATTAACATAATTTTTTAAAGGTCGTTCTATAATCACGCTATATTTATATGGTTTGTGGACAAACGACGACAAGTTAATGTGATTTACACGCGCTTTGGTTTCATATCACACGAGCTTATTTAAAAAAAAAAACGTACGTTCGATCAAATTTTTAGTTGAGCATTGACTTTTAAATTGCTCTCATTTCAGTTTCTGAACATGTTCAACTCTTGGGAGGAACATTGATTGCATGATTTTCTAGTGCGAAATGTTTAAACTGCTTCTAAATAAAGATAAATGTTTCTTGGTGGGTTTGTATTGTGTGAAGCCAAACTATTTTACAACATTAAAAGGCTACAAAGTGTTATATTTTTAAGTTGTCTGGATTAAATTCCCTGAAAAGAATTCACCAAATACCTTGTGTGCACGTATTAAAATTCCAAAGATTTACACTCTTTTACATAATGGACCCACGTCACGAGATCCAAGCTATAAAATTTATTATCAACTTTAAATGTGTCAGTGTTTTAATTTTGTGTTAACACCTCACTTAACAGCAATTTTAGATTTAGCTTCCACCTTTTCCTGCCGATCTGGTCTAGTATCGATTCAATAAATACGAATATTTTTCGATGTGTGTCTTTAACACACCACTTTTAAGCCAAAACGTAACGCGTTTTAGTTGATTTATTGATGTTCCTTCGGTGCAGCAGCCACAGACGAAACTAGACTTTAGGAGCGAATTTAACTTGGACAGGAATTTGTGACCGATTTAGCTCAGCTGAAATGTTTTCCGGAGGTGAAATCATTTTGTTGACGACACATATTTTAATAGAAAATTATCGAGAATATCTTTACATAAACGGGGTTTCACTATCATTTTTAATAAAATACTCCTTTGTTGGTGCGGCTTCTTTGAATATATTTGTCTTTTATTACAAAATAAATTTCATGTTACCACAAGGCATATGTGTAAAACAACACTGTTTGTGAGTTTATTTTGTTGTACCCACGGAGAAGGAAAGCGTGTTTGTCATTTTTACGAAAACATAACTTTGATTAAATCTTCCTTTAATTAATTAACATACCCCTAAATTTGCCCAAAATTTATACTAGGCTTCAAAGGCGCTTATCCCCATTCTACACACTACTGATGCAAACAGTTTTAATTACGCATCTTCATTAATTAATTTACCACAACGCCAATTTCTAGTGATACGTTCAAACCAAAAAACAAGTTTTTTAAATACGTAAAAATAATTAAATTTTGGGCGCTGGCGATTAACCCGGGGTAAGTGTAATCTATAAACGATAATAAAAAAATTATACTATTTAAGTAAACATAATTTTTAGACAATTCTCAAGAAACTTTTAGCCAAAATTATGAGAAATTCCGTGGAAACTGGATAGTTAACGAGGCACTAATGAAATTACCCCTTTAATTAATTAACATACTCCTAAATTTACCCAAAATTTGTACTAGGCTTCAACGGCGCTGATCCCATTGTATACACGACTGATGCAAACAGTTTTAATTACGTATTTTTATTAATTTCTTTACTACAACATCAATATCTGGTGATTTATTGAAACCGGAAAAAAAGAGCAATTTTAAATCTGTGAAAATAATTAAATTGTGAGAGACACACGGCGAAAACAAACAAATGCTCACTTTTCATTAAATTACCCCGGGGAAAGTGTAAACTTGGGGTAAGTGGAACCTAATACGGTTTTTGAGATTTGACTGATAATAAAATAACATTTTTACTTTGCAAAAGTTTTCTCTCGGGGCAAGTGTAACCTATGAACTATAATTAAAAAAAAAAAGAAATGCCAACAGTTTAAGTAATTAGATTATAATAATATTAATTAAAGGAGAATTATTGAGTTTCCGACCAACGAAGATCTTGTGGTTGTCGGCAATATTATTAGACATAAATATCTAATATCATTTATCTTTTGAAAGGCTCCAAGACGTGACACAAACGATGCTCCAGAGAGTAGTAAATTTATATCAAAATAACAGAAAATGTGACATATATGTGTCTACATAGCAGGATAATTTTTAATTATAGAGAAGATGTCTAGGACGTAATGGATAAGATGAGATGAAAATAATGAAATAAAAAATACTGTGGGTAAGTTGTAATCCGACATGGTCGGCGTATGAATTTTTGTGTTTAAATGAAGCGATGGGGGTCTCATCCAGTTTTAATCTCGATTGAATTTGGACAGGAAAATAAATTCAGTGTTGATTTCATTTGCAGCGACAAGCCTCTATCTCGATTAAAATACAAACACGAAGAAGCATCGGTCCGAATATTTACAAACGGTTTAACTAACACGCCAAATAGTATTGTGCGCACACAAATCAATCACGATCTAGGCAATAAGCTCTACTGCCAATAGTAGCACCTGTGAGAATGATCTGCATTACGATTAAATACGTGATCGTGTGAGACATGTTTTTCGAGGGTGTTATTAGAATTATTATTACATGGTTGGAGCGTGATTCTTCCGAATTAGGTTTTTCGCCCCGAGTGCTCCGGTTTTTATCAAAATTCGCAAACAAAACCGGTACTGGGGGAATTAATGCAAATAGAAGAGGAGGGCGCAACAACAGCAGAAAAAACATTACAAAATCTTTTCTTTACGGGCTATTTATTTAAATGTTAATAGCTTCTGATAACAGTGTAGAATTTAAATGTTGCGTTCAGTTTACATAATCAATATGAATTGGTCCATGCAGAGAAGATAAAGGGAGTTACATTAGAGTGTCCATTCGGTTGATTAATTTGCTCGACCGGAGACTCTCGAAGCACCTAAGCATTGTTTAATTTAAAGATGAAGTTCTCGTTTAATGGAGAAAAAATCGTGTCGGACTGTGTTCAATTAAGTAATTCCGGTTGGTTAAAGTTAAGTGGGCAAGTGATTTTTAAGGGTAAAATCGATACAGATAGAATAAATCTCCAGAGCTGGAATTCGGCATCTAACCACAATTAATTGCCATGTTCTGGAGCTAACAATGAGCTAATTGAAAATATTTTCCCTTTCGGCAATCTGCATTAGTAATTGATGGTCTTGGAGAAGCTGTCTATCTAGTGCAGTCCTTATTTGTATTCTATCATTCTGGGGGATTGCCTCGTTCAATTCTACTTGAAATCTCATCGAGAATGAATCAATCTGCCGGTCCGAAAGCAACGAACAGAGGTACTGCGGCGTCTTCAAAATGTCTTTGCTTTATCCAATGTCAGCTATAGAACTGCATAATTTTTACTTATTCCTCTCGTTTCGTCAGCTTCCATTATCATAAGAAAACTCGCTTGTTTTGTCTCCTCTATCTTTATTTCCAATCTTATTTAACTTTTCTCTCGGATGATGCCATCTTTTCAATTCACAACGATCCCAGCTTTCAACAAGAATTAATTGTCCAAGCATTATTATTTATAGCAGCAAAATATGAGCAACAAAAATTATTTACTTTCTAGTCTCGCTTGGTACAATTTCGTTCTGCGATTTCCGGATAAATCCAAATAAACGCATTGCTGACTACTGAAACAAGCGCGCTTTCTTATTGGCTGTCGCATATAAAATACTTCCGCAAAGTTGGACCGCAGACAAACGCCGTCTGTCTTTGACATTAAATGTTAAATTAGCCAAATAAATTAGAGTTTCTTAATATGTATACAGCATAAATCGTTTTCTTCTCTCTAATAACATTTTCTCTTTTCTCTTGTTCCTTTTCTTGTTCTAATTTTACTATTAATTGTTTTAAAAAGCCTACGCAGTACAAAAAATATATTCCCTAATTTCAATTCTGATGGAGTGTTCGATTAATTTAATTAAACAACTCAAGCAATGGTAATGAATTATTTCCCAGTTCGGCTGTGCGTTGGTAAATGTAATCACATTTGAAAGGACGCGTTTGGAGTGGAAATATAAAAATACGTTTATAGAGCCGTAATTATATTTGAATCAAATAGGAACAATCGTCTGTGGTGAATTTTGCGATGAGTGGTCAGCAATTTAGTGGTCCATAAAAAAAGTCAGGCGCAACAAAGAACCTAAAGTTTACGACGGACCTTGCGGAGTCCCTTCAATTTGTAAGCACGATAAGGCACAGAATTGGTTTCCAAGAATTTTGTTTCCAATTGAAATTAGAAAGTGCAAGGGTAGAAGAAAAAGAATTTCGACGGGAGAAATATTAGCATTTGTAAATCAATGTATATGAAAGTTTTCTAAGGAAACAGGGTGAATTGGTCGTAATTTTGTGTGGTTCATTTCAGGGAAAAAAGGTTTGCTCATGTTCATAACGCTACTATTATTGCGGGGGATGAATCGCGAAAGCATGGGATGTAGAATTGAATTATATACTGAGCAATTCGCACACAATTTCCTCACTTCCTTCCTTACATTTGAGAAATCTGAATGAAAAATTCGTGTAGACGACTATGTGGAGTGATGCAGTTTGGTGTCTTCCATTTGCCCAAATTGGGCTTTTGTCTCGCAATTGTGCTAATTTGCCGGTCGATTTGTTGTGGATGGCTTTGGGGGCATTGCGGGCATAATTTAATCTGCGGAAGATATCCGGAAAATCATGATCGATGGCCGCGATCTGTTAAAGCTGACATAAATTAGTAAGAATAGGGAGGAAGGTAGGTCGAAAACGGTTGCCCTCAGTTTGATGTCAGTGCTATTTAGTCGATGTACATTCAGGGAGCGGTCAGAAGACCTAAAAAGAGAAGGAATATAAACTTGTCTAGTTTAACAGGATGCATTTGTCAACCGTCTAGACGCACCACCCTCTCCAGTTATGCTTTTACATAAACCAATCTATTTCGCACACCATAGAACATTTTGCATAATTTAAACTCACAAATTGCTACCCGGATTTAAGACGACGCTTTTCTCCACTTTACCACAATCAAACTCACTTTGTTTCACAACAAATGCTTTAATTCACCCACTGATAAATTGCCACACATTTAACATCACAACCTCACATCTGTCTGCATTTTTGCGCCAATTCAAGAGAAAAGCACAAATCGGCAAATAAACCATGATATTAACAAAGCGCATTTCGAGAGCTTCGTTTCAACGAGAACGCTTGCCTCGTTCAATCAATAACAATACGAACATAATAAGAGCGACAATTAGGCTACAATGACACTCTTCTTTCACAAAGAATACAATAAATATTCAAATGTTAAGCAATAGTCTTTGGAATCTGCAGAAAGCTTATAAAAAAATTTCAACATGGAACCAGTATTATATGTATCCCTAGTTACCAATGATTCTTGTTTCAACTCTCAAGGTGCTCAGGATGCGTGACTCTGCTATATTAGGTGATAGGAAATAAGCGACATGGTAGAATTGATAACAAGCACATGTTTGCAACAAATACAAGAAATTCAAGTAACTTCATTTGGTTGAAAGTATTGGGAGTCTATTTACTAATCAACATTAAAAGCTTACTCCCAGCGTTCCTTTGTCTGTAGATCGAGCATGCAATTAGACTACCGAAAAAACGTCGGAATTCTTTTAATAAGCGTTATTTTAAGAAAACAACGATATTTTCATGAACTGCAATGTTCCGGCTAATAATAGAAGAACGCGTTGTAATCACGAACAAAAGGTAACAAAAGAGCTTGCAGTCTTGTTTAATAAAGCGAACGTGCCTATAAAATTTAATCTTTTCTGGTCATCTCGATTGTGCAGATGCAGTGATGTAACTGCAGTCAAAATAAACTACTTGAATGAAGTGACAAATTCAAACTCATGAGATAAAGGCGGTGAACTTTTCTCATCTTGCATCGCAAGTTGAAGAAGTAGTTGAGTTTTTTGTCGAATTTGGTTAAGAATCGAAGCCAATGTTAACTGCTTCTAAAGTTGGAGTTTCGCCTCTAGAAACAAATTTTAAGAGCGATTATAGATACAGATTAGGGCTTCAATTCAGAGCCGAGAGAATTAATTTCGGTTAGCAAAGATTTCAGTGTAATTATGAAGTTGCTTTTAGTAAAGCAGGGCTAAACGAGTGTTTGAGTAGTGCAGGTTATAGAGGAGTAGTTTCACGAGTGATAAGGCCGACACTCTCTCATTAATTATTGAGGGGCGCGTCCTGCCAACAGCAGCGATGGTTTTATTGATTGAAAAATGTGCAAACCTTTCCTATGTTGCAGCTTCCAATAGAAAAGAACTTTATTATTCATAAAACTTTTCGTACAATTATGTGCTTACAAAAACCTCAACTTTTAGCAACTTCTCGTGCTTTGCATAAATGACAGAAACTTTCATACTGATCAATTTCCTACATTGCTTTTTCATTAAATTTTCAATATGCCAACAGAATTACACTGTCTTAAGACGAACGTTTCGTCGGATTTGTGCATTTAACATTCTATTGATTATAAGATCGTTTTAAAACGATATCGTCTTTGAAACTCACAATATATGGACGCAGGTGCTACTGCACCGAATTAAATTACTATATTTTCCTTCTAAATGTTTAGGGTATTATGTGCCCCACATTCTTACAATTTTCTTTCAAGTTTCCTACTTAAATTAACTCGTTATTCGATTATAAAGACATATAAACATTCAAATTATCCGTCATAATTTCCCAAAAAAATGGCTTTGCTGTACAATGGAACAATTTATCCTGTGCCCCCATCTCCCCTACGGTTTGATCCGCAGTAGACATACGAAATTAAAACGATAGCGCTTGAAGAGATATGGCGGGAAGGGTATGTTGAGGAGTTTATATTTAGAGGGTTGTAACTCTCTTGTAAACGTTTAACAAGAAAATATTATCCCCAGGTTGCTGTTAATCTTCGTCGACCATGTTATAGTTTTAAACCAACTCTAATCTATTTATTGACCTTTCAGGAAAAATTGGTTTTTGATCTAATTTAAATCTCTCGAGATTTTTCTATTTCAACTATTGTGGCCGATATCGAATTATAGCATCGTTCCCCCGATCGTATTATATTTTTTACAAGTTATATTTATAAATTCCGGCAACTGTGAGCGGAAACGAGAGGTTCCGACTCCTTAGGGTGCACTTAGCGACAAGTTACCTAGTTTCGATGGCCCCAGGGATAATAGCAATAAAATTAAACCTAACATGGGTTTTATTTTTACCCGCAGATATTTAAAATTTTTTAATAATGTCATCCACGCCAACCGCATAAATATGAAATGTCACGGTATTTCTATGATCCTAAAATAACCACGTCTGCGGAAGAAACACAGTATTTTTGCTCAAAATTTCATAATTGCACAGATTTAATGAATACAGTTCTGACAGACACTAATTTCGTTTTACCACGCAAAATCGTGCAAGAAAACGTGGAAATAATGAAAAAGGTTTTGTTGCGTAGTTAAATTTTTACCTTCGAAGCAACAGGATGTCACTAAAAGTAGTAACCTCAGAGATGTCGAAGCACGATCTTCCAGAATTTCCAATTAAACGTTTCCGACATGAAAAATTCCTTCGAGAAAATATATCAAAAAAATGTAATTATAAAGTTCCACATACTTTCAATCTGGGACACTGGGCAAAGATGGTAAAACAAGTGATTGATTAAAAATTGGTTTTTAGCTTAACCCAACGCCTAAATATTGCGTCGGTGCTTTGTTTACCTAGAAACGAGAATATATCGATTATGGAAACCCGACCTTCTTTCTCCATGCACATTGACACAATATGTATTGTAAATCTTGAATGAACTGAATATTACTAGGAATCCAGAGATGCGTTTTTGATGATTTCAAAACGAATTTTTGTGATGATTGTGTTTGAGTCAAGGCGATTAGTTTTAGTCGTCTGATGCTAATTTGTCAATTCCGTTTCATTTCCTGAGCTTCAGTGTTATTAATGAGTAAGTGATGACAACAGGTTTCTCATACATATTCCACTGTTTTGTTCGTGACAAAGAGCGTTTATTTGGAAACAATTTGCTTTTATGCACAGTTCCGTGGGCTGAATACATCCCGCAATAACCTCATTTAGGAGATTGTTTCTACTATCAAGGCGACTAAGTACAACAAAAATGAAAACAATTAGATTCCAGTGGAAATTTATAGCGGCGATAATTTATTGACATCGTAATCCTGCAAAAATCTCTTCTTTCTCAAGAGGTTAAATCATTTAATTATATTTTCCAGAGTGACAAAATTCGTCGAAGTTTTTCGAAGAGTCTACTGTTTCTCAAAGGTTAGGTCCGTAGGGTGATTGAACAAAAATCGATATTGCTTGGGATTAAGCCGTAACGACCTAATTGAATAGTCTCGGTATTGTGTGAGGTGAAAAATTATGACTGTTCCGAATGTCACCAACGGAAACTTGATTATTTACTGACACCGAACGTGCTTGTGAAAGAGCGCACTTTACAAGCTAATGGTCCAACTTCACCGTTGTAAAGTGAAAACTTTCTACATTAATCTATTACAGAAGAGAGCCCGTCTTACCAGAACATGCCTCAAAAGTTCTTTTGCCGTAATCAACCACATGTCATGCGTGATGTCTAATGCTTATTTAACTATTCGCACAAAACCTCACAAATTTTCAGGTCATTACCAGAGAAATCATTTCACTGTGGGTCAAGAACGGAGTTTAAAATTTCAAAAATTACTTTACTAAAATATTAGACAAGTTTTCCAACATGATTCACACTGGGAAAAAGACTGAGTTTATCCCTAAAACCCATGTTATTTAAATGGGAACTAAGTTGAGTATGCAGACACCCTTCTAATGAATATTAAGTGAAATCCTTTAACTTGAATTTTTGTGTTATTTTGCTTGGATTTGCAAAGACAGACAAAATCCACCCTAAATATATTAACCCTCTGAATGTGACATTGTTATCATTATCAAGGATCTAATAATTTTATTGATTATCGTTCTTACTTTGATTATTGAATGATCCATATCACGCTCGGTACAAACAACAAAGTTTCCCGATGCTAAGAGTAGTGATAATGATAATGGATTTGTGAGTGTGCATTTTTTTGTTTCCGTTCATATTGTCGACTGTTTTAGCCGCTATTTTAGCTAAAAGCATTTAGTATTCAAGCCTTCAAACCGCCGCTTCGACAGAAATTACTGTTTTAAGTCCAATAATGGCAACGTGCCCTAACACAATTATTGTTTTGTCACTTACAACTAGTTACCCAAAACCAATTAAATAGTTTAATTGACAATTAAGTCAGTTTAGCATGATAACGCGATTGCATTTAATTTTAGTGTTATTTTACTGTCAGTCAACAATTAACTAAACTGTTTCATCAATTGGTGGCGGAAATAAAATAATTGGAACCCAAGGGGATGATGCTGAGATATTTTTAAACATATTGGCCAACGAACGCTGTGTCCTCCAAATTTATTGGTAACTAAAATCGTCGACATATCTAAGAAAGGAAAAATGCGGATAATGGTGCAATAACAGAACCAAGAATTTGGGTCGTGCCCTTAAAATTGTCCCGTATTCTCCTCTCCTCATTTAGTGTAATTGCTTTTATTTAATTTTTAATAACTCACGGGATTTTATCCGTACTTTTTACTTCCAGACTAATTCTCGTTTAAAAGAGATTATCTTTTAGTATTATTGTACGAAGGTGGAGAGGATTGCACTTAAAGAGATATGTGAAAACATTTACCCTAATCTTATACTGCTCCTTTACGTGCTCAGACCATTCCTATAATTAAATTATATATGTTAGAATAAAAAAAACTCCAACAAAAGATTTTTATTAAGTTCAGGATTAAAGAACGGATTAAACCTCGAATGCAAATTTTTAATACCTCCAGTACCGCATCAATTTCTTTGATGTACATATTAAAGGAGACTTATTAACTCTAATTAAATCTTAGAAATTCAGGCAACTCACGCACTTTTGCGGTTTCACGAAAAACTAAAACAAGTACGTACAAAGAACTCGTTAATAATGTGCGAGCTTCGGTGTTCTTTTTTCAATTACACACGTTTCAACGTAAAAGTATAAATTCTGGAGATACAAACAGAACGACCAGGGATAAATTCTTCCCTCAGGAACAGAAACGTAATCTCGGGGACGGTCAATACTTATGTAGGTGCGCTCTATAAATAAATGTAAACATGTGACATGCTTAAAATTTTTTAGGCTTTGTAATTACAACTAAAATTCTTACAACGGTTCAATAAATTACGAGATCGTTGTCCAGATATGTAATTACTTGCAGTATTTTCTAGACCGTGATTAGATTAAGAGCTTTTGTAGTATTTTAATTATTAGGGGTCTTTTCATTTTGCATGCATATTTTTAGCGTTATCTGGCATGAATGGGCATATAGTTATGATTTAACCATAATTAGTATTCATAGAATTCGGGTGTAATTTTTTGCCGGGTAATGCAATTTCCTAGTACTGAATGGTGTCTTCCTGCTCGTAACAGTATAAAAAGAAGTTCAATCAAGATTAGAGAGCAAAGAAATTGGGTTAGAACAGGACACGTTGTATAAAAAGTGTATAAAAAGGCAGGCACAGCGTTTAAGCGCAAAGAGGGTGATTGATAATATGAAGTGAGATGTTGATTGATTGAATGTGTACTTGTTGTTCCTTTAGTTTAATCTTAGTTCTTTTAAATGCGTGATGTAAATGCACTCTTACATATAATTACACTTTTTATCGGTCATTGACCCCAGAAAATTACAATTCATTTAATAGAAAATACTTTTTTAAAATCGTTTGTTTTCAATTAGGATTTAATGAAGAAAACGCAAACTGTGATTATAGACCGGGCGTTACGAACAGGAAAATTGGAAAACGAGATTACTTCTATATTTGCGTTTTTCGAAGCAATTTGTTGCTTTGTTTGCTAGCAGGAATTGACGACTCTTTTCAAGTTTCGCTAAGGTCAGGATTACAAACGCAATTAATCTTGAACGTTTTTTCTAGTTTCATTTCCGTTCCAGTCCGATATTAATAACGTGGATTCTGTTTGAGCTTTCAACGACGAGCTTTTTCTATCCGAATTCTGAACAAACCTGCTTATACAATCAAACCTTTGATTAATTAGTACTCAAGCTCAGTCGTTAATCTATGGTAAAATCTCAACTTAGAAATACGAGAAAATAAATTGATATCCCTTTGTTGTGGCTGGAAGAGTCGTGATGGCATCTAAATTTCTATACACATCACATCTTCATTCATAGCACCAACATTAAGGATACGATGTTAAAAACGACGTGGAGCTTAAATCTTTTACAATAAAAAAGAATATTCCAACTGGTTTAAATACAGCAAGTTTCTGATAATAAATTTACAGCGTCCGTTGTGTTCAAATTTGGTCGTTTTGTTGCTCATAATACGAATACTTAAGCACGGTCGTCGGTGCAATCCTTGTGCATCGATTTGGGCGTTGAATTTTTGGCAGTAAATCATCGGCTCCGATTTATTGGAAAACTTTGTGCGCTTTAACTAATATCAATTAAGCCAACAAGGACTCCAAGATGATTTACCTGAAAGTGTTGATAAATCACCGGGCTATCTAAACACTTAAAACAATACGTTATTAATCGAGCATTGAAAGTGAGAATAAAACTCAATCAGACGGTGTTATAATATGTGTGTCTATTCTTCAGAAAGGTCAGTGCTTTGGGGGAATTTTAATTGGCTTGAGGCTGTTGGTAAACTTGATCACCGGGAATAATACCTTTGTTCTTGCTACGAGGTAAATATAGAAGAAATTTTAGATTGTTCCCATGGTTATTATACTTGAAATATTTAATCTTCCTCTATAACGTTTTATTGCGATTAGTTCAGAATTCCAATAAGGCAATTTTAGCACTTCACTAACTTCAAACGTTTTCAATCTATCAATTATAACTACCTCTACCAGCAACATTGTGTTCAGACTAGTTTATCCAATGATGGTTCAAAATTTAAAGAATTCCAAGTATTACAGGTACAAACTAATAAAAGCTACATTTCATACAAAACGTTTTGTTTTTCTAGTCAAATTAATTGCGGAACTGCAGTGGCATTTTTTGTGAACATTCCTGAACTTGATGCAGCGCAGTGGTTTCATTGTGATCAACCAAATTTTCGAATTAATTAAACCGTCATTATTTTATTCTACAAGTACAATTAGCATTATCTTGTTCCTGATAAAACGGGGGATTATAGAAATCTGTAACGTACTGTAGATGTCACTCGCAGTGAATTTTTTGCAGGAAAATCTGATCAATCAAATGATAATTTACTTTAATAAGCTCCACGTTCCGTTACTTATAATCTCGTGATTGTTCAATCGATTCATAAAAACTCCGGCTCCATTTCTGAGATCATTAATATAATCATTTAAGACTATTACTTCAGCATCAACGCTCACTTCTCTTTATTTAGAATTCCAGAGATAAGAGATAATACAGGGTTAAAATTTTCAGTCGTTTTATAATTCAGTTTAACGCAAAATTTAACCAATCGTTTCCAAGTGTGTATTTTGCGAACGTTCTAATACAACAAAATCATTAAAGCGAAGGAATTTAAAATCCGATTATTAAAGTACATTGGCCGAAGAAAAGAAATTGAGGAGAAGCGGCTAAGAGCTCTACTTTCATCCAAGTTTTTTAACAAGTTATAAAGGCAAAATTACTTCTATAAAATTTGAGCTGCGATTAAAAAAGTCTGTGTCCATTATTGGCGACTTGACGATTGTGTTGAACGACAAAAACTATCGAAAGCAATTTTCAGAATGCAAACTCTCCGATACAAGAAGTTTCAATGCAACTAACTTCTTGCAGTTTAGAGAATAGTTGAACTTCAATGGTTGGAGCTTAAAGTTCTGGATCTGATTAGTGTTTAGACCATCAAAGCAAAACGTGATGACTATCAATTAAAAAGTGTTTTAACAATAATTGTCAAGATTAGAATTTAAAATAATTATCTGTTATCAGAAAGTAGGAAAATCAATCCTAGCATGTAAACAGTTGGTTTGAGGGCGCACGCAAACATCAATATTTTACTGTTATGTCAGTGAAAGTATGTGAATGGCTACCAACGTCGGGAAACCACAAATTTGTTAATTTAATATACCGGTGCACGAGCACCCGTTGAAATTTTGTCGATTTAAAAAATTTATTGATGCATCCACTTTTTTGTTTTTGGTTAACGCATCCGCACGAATTCGATTTAGGCGCTTGCTAATAAATTGACGGTAAATTTTGTTTGCCGTCATAGTGAAATAAACTAGACTGAGGTGTGTATTTGGCATTGTGCATGCAAGAAAATAATAAAGGATTGCCGCGAATGAAATCGATTTAAGCGCGTCCGATTTTTTCCAAATGAAATACTACTCATGTTATTAAGTACATTAGGCTAATGCGTCTTTTGTAGGATTATTTATGTTACGCCAAAACCGATTTTCTTCTATTCAATTTCATTTCGACATGTCTCTCGGTTGATGTTATAAAATTTAACACTTTAGAAAAATCCATTCAACATTAATAAAGTGCTCAGAACTTAAGTGCATCTAAATATTAAATCTCTTTTATTTCAAGACCGACTCGCGATATCACTCCGAGGGTTGTTAATTATATTTCTTATCTCTGTAATTTAATAAAAACTCTAAAAACTTAATAGAACGAAATGTTGGCATATTTATTCCAATGGTTGCTTTTAGTTTTATTAAACGATGTTAAAAGTTAAATTAAAAAACTTGCAAAATAATGTATTGGCTCCGCTCGAATATGAAAACAGCAAACATTATTCTAAGAACGACTCTCTTTATTTGATTGGGTCAAATAAAGCTCGCAATGACATTGAGCTTTTAGTGTCAATACCGTTACCTGTCGAATGAATTTTTAATTAATTTCAAAGGAAAAATTAATCAAGTTTTAGCGTTCAGATTTCACTGAATTAACGTGCAAAAATCACTCCAACACTCACCGAAAATTCAATAATATACTTTGTTAAGGTGATACCTATTGCGTGTAATTGAACTCTCCATTAAATCACGTTTCAACATATAATACGCGCAATGTACATGCGATAATTCATCACTCAGGTTCCATTAAATAGGGCAAAACATGACCAAAACACCAATTTTGGAAACCAATACTATAACTACAGTATCGATATACAAAAGCTTCATCTAAAAAGAACTGCAAAGTTTGGAGTAAAGCCTCGTTTACCCTTTTGGTTGTATAAAAATATCAATAACGTGTTGTTCTTGATTTTAATATTTATTTAAATAAACTACATTTATGTGGATAGAAAGTTGTGATTATTAACCAGCATCGAAAAGCAAACAAACTTTCGAAACAACAACATATCATTTGTATTATTTTCCAATAAACATATTATGTGCTTATGGCTTTGTCAAACTCGGTGTACGAATTTATATATTTTGATTTGAAAACATTTACAATTTAAGCTTTTTATGCGTAAATGATATGCGGCATGTGCCCATCAGCATATTTCGTTGATAATTCCAACAAATGTTTTTTTTACATAGCAGTATCCTCAATGTATAACAAAACCGACAATATATTCATATATTCGTACAGTATAAATCGTATCGTACATCATAAAAGCTTTATTTAACAACTGATAAATGAATATTGACAGCATCCATAAATATATATGAAAAGGTTTATTTAAAAAATTGTTCCAAACAAATAGGTACAGCCAAGAATTAAATACACGTGATATAAAATAATGTAGCCGAATAATTTATAGCGTTATCTCCAAACAAGTATACGGTGGCGTTACCATTAATTTTCGTCAAAATAAAGCGGTCCCACATGGTCATCCTGACGTTGAACATTCAAAATCATTTGGCGGCAATGGCGTAGTTTTCATGATTGTGAATACACCAACTACAATTATATATTTGTATACTAATGGGTCATCTGAGAGTATGCGCTCAAGAGCAATATATTACATTTCTAACACGGTCTCTCAGGTCATTTAAAATTTGCTATAGAAATTCTTCTTCATAAAATCCCAACCACAACCCAATTTTCTCCCACCTCAACCGTGTGTTAAATTAAGCAGTAATTCTTCAATACAATTACGCAATTAAATGCGGGTTCACTGGTCCAATTTGCGCTTTTTTCCCCTACCCGCGTCTTGTATCTTGTACACACCGCCATAAATTAGAGAAAACTCATCAAAACTTTCGCTGAATTACAAGTTATTAACTCTGAAAACTAACTTTGAGAATTGTATAATTAGAAAACAATTGGACAATTAACAATTTCGGAACGTAGCGCCTACGAAAGACAAAAATTCAGTTTATCAGCTCAATTCTGGGATCAAAGAAATTGTGGCGATGACGGCAATACTATACTATCAAAGGAATGCATATAAAATACCTGTCTAACCTCTAGGGTCGCCAAAAATCAACAGGAATTTTTGAAAGGAGCCGTTTTACTTTAAATGTAAATTCGAACTCGACTGCGCACGCTAAATATACACCTGATGAATTCATAATTAAGAATTTTCCCAGATCAAAGCTATCAAATTATATGTAGAAATGTTGCAAGCACCTGAATCGTTATTTTGGTTTAACCTTTGCTTATTAAAAATTATTTTACTCCTTTGACGAAGGACAAAAAAGGGTCAGACGGAAATTATTTATGTACTTTTATTAGGTCTAAAAAGGATTTTATAACCACAAATGATTTTTATTTCACGTTTCTATATTTAACTAAATTGCAAACGATCTCCATAAGCCATCAGATCAACTTTATGAATGATCTATGCAAAATTTGCTGTTTCACTGGGATAAAATGTTATTTATTCCGCGTTCCATCTAATAGCAGTGTTAATTGGCAGAATATTCTGCGATAAAATCGTGCCATTTGAATTGGGGAAAAATACCACTTGTGTATTAAACAATGCTAATACTGTTATGTCTATAATAAAGAGAGAATTATATCAAAAACTCATAGGTTTTCACTTTAGCATATTGGCTTTTATTTTTGGTTTGTTAATCAATTATTTTAATTGTAAATTTTTCTACTTTCCACATATTAACAGTAAACATCATTTACATTTCCTAAACACTAAAATTAAACGTATCAAATTCAACGATGCATCAAATTTGACCACTGCTGCACGAGTTAAAATGTAATTAACGTAAATTGCAAAGCTTCAAAAATGCGACGTTAAAATAATTCACAATTCAATAATCTCGACGATTCTAATTCTATCAAAACTAACATGCAAACAACGTCAACATTATTAATCTCATTAAACTATTAAATAACTAGTACCAGAAAATTAATGACTTTGTACATTGAAAATTAACATCGAGTTATGATGACAGTTACAATTTCACACAATTTAGCCTAACGAAAATTTGCATTAATTAAGGTACTTATAATCAGGACATCCGAAATATGGTAGTAATTGAAAATTTACAGTTTGAGAAATAAAGCTTATTAGCAAGGAAATGTCTTACACATCTTAAGCAAATCATCAAAATAATTATTTCAGTAATGCTCTAATAATCACGGCCTTAATTAACTAAGCGCTTAATTTACGTCGGAAGTAAACATATTTATTTATAGAGATGCAATAACGCTCATACCTGCATTAATTTCTCTATAATTAGTATAAAGCCATTTACTGTAAAGCACTAGAACATTTCTACCTGGAATATAATAACATTTCACATTCAAATTGAATGTATTATATAAAAATGGTGGATGCGCCGGGCGCAATATAATAAAACTTGAAATATATTTTTAAATCACGTGTCTCGAGTATCTGCCACGTTACATGTCAAGTTATATGTTTTAATGGTTGTTACTTTTATGACGCACTGCAAGTTAAAGTTTTATCAAAAACTAATCTCCATACTAAATTAAAATTAAGTGCTCTAAAAATGTGAGTCAGCACAATTTCCACTAGTAATTAGAAAATGCGTCATCGCAGACTTACCTTCGATGTAGTGCTGTCGCGGTTTGTGCATTAAATCTGAAAAACAAAAAAAATATTAATTTTTCCTCTCCAAACAAATGTTTCAATAGAAACTGTTTGTCATACAAATCAGGAAGAAAGCAAACATGTTTACTTCATATGTGTGCATCTAAATTTCAAGCAATTCTGTTCTTGAGTACGTTTTAAACAAATATATGCGATGAGTCATGCCTGGAAGCGAAGCTGTATGTACGTGCAACCAGTACTATGAAACACTAAATGGTACGTAATAAGTGGGTGTGTTTGTAACAAACATTAATGCATATGCGGACTCTGTTCGCGACTAATTAAAAGCGCTGCCGCCATCTCACTTCTTTATTGCCACAATAAATTACCATTTATTTCGCTTCACTATGAGGTGACCGCAAATTTTTTTAAATACACATAAAATTAGGGCAGTTACTCAGCTTTTATGACCGTTACCTGGAATAAATAACAATCATTTTTATTTTCAACGGACCAAAGCTGAGCAACAATGTATTCAATAGCAACTGTTGATTTTAACACGCAAAAATCAGTCAAAGATAATTAAAGCCAAGAAACTTTCACTATAATCCAATCAAATAGAGATAAGTGTTATCTTCTCCACTCACGATATTGTTTTTCTTGAACTCTAATCAATTAAATTCTTCTGTTGTCTCACATTGCTCGAGTATGTTTATTATAGATATCGGTATCACCTTAACTTCTAAATATCAGAGTCAATTAATCTCACCCTCGCTCCCAAATAAACATTTTTCTGTGTACTTATGAAAATGAAAGTTGCGGATAATTTTTCAGTGTCATTTGAAATTAGTAATAAATGTCGTGATGATAAATCTCTCGATGAAAAGAACGATTTTATCAGAAAATCAGTATTTGAAGTACAAAGATCAATCATGTTTAAATTATCGTAATCTATTTATTGTGTGTTATTAAAGAAATATATGCAAAGACGCTCATAATTTATACAAAGAGTCGCGAAACATGCGAGAACGAGATGAACGTGGAGAATAAACGTATTGATTAGCTGTTGCAAGTAAATATTGAAATACTATAAATATGTATTGTCAGAGTTGTATATAATCAAGATTACTTCATCCAACTTCACAATTCTGAAATGTTCAAAAGTAACTTCCAGAGTAATTAAACTTTATTCAGAGCGAGCTGCAAGAAGCGGATGAAAAGCTCACTCAATAATTTTAGCTGATAATGAAAAAGTGGATATTTTAGATTGTATCGAATTAGTAGGTATCATGAAGTTGAATACGTTTCGGAACTGTTTGTTCTCGTATAAAAGTGCGAATATGTGTCGAGTGAAACTTGATCAGAATAAAAGTAACTTTTGTTTACAATAGCAATATAAATGATTGGGCACTTTACGCTTTAACAATATGCTTTTATGCAAAACTGAGTGATATAAGCGAAATGAGAAAACTTGGAAAAGTGGAATATAACGGTAGAGAAAGTGCGGATTAGATCTAAAGCTGTGTAAGCTAAAATGCTACGATATGAACTTATAGAAGCTGCTTCGAAACGATAAGTCACTGTAATAAACTGAAGATGCGGCAGCATTTTCAAACAGACACTTACATCCAGAAATGGAAAGTTCCCTGACTATTGATTTGGAGCGACGCTAGGTAAATTAGAGCCAGTTATAACTCAACTCCCTGGAAATTTGGTAAATAATATACAATTATATTCAATTGGTGCACTTTTTCAACATGAACCCTCTTTGTAGTTATCGGTTTTTATCCAACTGCTCTTTTTACAATTTCCTTGTGCTGAGAGAGAAATATGTTCTACCCATGAGCGAGATTGAAGAACTTTATTTTCCACCGTGCGTACATATAATTTCAGAACACAAGGATTTCAAAGAAAAAACCTGCATCCTTTCACACGCGAGCATACTTTCAAGCTTTGAGTGGTAACCACAATCCAAGCTTGCGGATATCAATAAAATTATAACCACGCTCCAAGCTTTCATTTTTAACACTAGAAATTAATTCAAAAACCGGGGAACAAATTCAGAATTTCTGTCAAGGAAAGCCAAGAGCTCTTCTATGTTAGCGTTGAGCGTCGTAAGCAGGTTAATAAAGGAGAAGATGAATTATTATATTGCCTCGAGGAGGTTATATTTCTCATGGAAATGTCTTTAGTTATTTGCTTAATGTAAGCGTAAGAACGAACCATCCAGTTTAGTAATTGGTGGACGCTCAACTTTAGTTTAAATGGCCGTACAAACGTACTTTTCACTTTACATTCCACTGGAACATCCTAGAATGACTTGAAAAAAAGACATAAAAACAGACAAAGAATGCTGGTCTTTATCGCTGTCTGGTTTTAATTTGACGAAACACGGAAAAGTCTGATTTCCATTGTACGTTTCGTTCTCCACCACTATTAACATAAACTTGTCATTTTAATTCATCACACATGTCATGTCCGTTTAATTAGTCAATATATGCATACACATTAAATATGCAATTGGATACTAAAATAAAGGTAGAGCATCGCTGTGGCACCAACACAACCAAAGATACAAATTTTTATTTTGAATTTGAAAACTTCTGGGTCTGATCGGAAAATAAAAATTTCTAAAATCTGCGTCTGTTGCTTGAGAATTTTGAAATTTTACACAGTTTATAAATGAGTTATAAATAGCAATATCCCCAAATTTCATCGCAGTGGCACCACAGTACAACCAAAGATACAAACTTTTACTTTGAATTTTGTAACTTCTGGATCCGTCCTAAAAACAAAAGTTTATAAAATTTGCATCTGTTGTCTAAGAATTGTAAAATTTAGCACACTTAATAAATGAGTCAAGAAAAACAATCTACCTAAATTTCAACGCAGTGGCACCAACACAACTAAAGTTACACATTTTTATTTTGAATTTTAAAACTTCTGGGTCTATCCTAAAAATAAAAATTTCTAAAATCTGCGTCTGTTGCTTGAGAATTTTGAAATTTTACACAGTTTATAAATGAGTTATAAATAGCAATTTCCCCATATTTCATCGCTGTGGCATCAACACAACCAAAGATAGTTTTTTTTCCATAATTTTAAAATTTTTTGGTTAGTCCTAAAGATAAAAATTTCGAAAATCTGAGTCTGTTGTCTCAGAATTTTGAAATTTAATACAGTTAATAAATGGGTTAAAACTAGCCAAATTTCATCGCAGTGGCACCAAGACAACCAAAGATACAATTTTTTTTTATAGAATTTTGAAACTTTTGGCTCTGTCATAATATAAAAATTTCTAAAACCTGTGTCTGTTGCTCTAGAATTTTAAAATTTGGCACAGTTAATAAATTAGTTAAGAATAGCAACTTCTGATACAAGATTCAATTTGTTGACTTGTGTAATTGTCATCTTCAGTGATGTCGACACAAAAAGTTATGATCGTAATGATTTTTCTGTTCGACGGCTAAAACACACCGCTGGTGTATTTTTATTTCTAAAGCCCAGCATTCGATGAATAGAAATTGTGGTTGGTCTAGAAATACTTCTTTGTGGTTCGGTTCTCTAAAAGCGTTTTCCAAGTCAACAAAAGACATCTCGTTTGGCTATAAATAATATTGAGCAATCCCATTGCTTTAATTACATGTAATGGCAGTTTAAGAAAACGCAAACTTGTCACTTTGACCGATTTCGAGTGTCATAAACTTTCAACTCACGTGGTGAAACACAAAAGAAAATTTTATTTTCCGTATCTTGTGAACTCGGCAATAAGATAACGTCTGGTTGTAAAACGAGCGTCGCTGTTTTGCTAAATTACAAAACAGCATTTGGAGTAGAAAGGGATTAAACGTTATGCGCTTTGCTTGGATTAGTCGATAAAAACAATAATTATGATGATATATGCTCTATTTAATGGAAAAGCTCTGGTGAAAGCGTAAGCTGGGCGACATCAGGTTTCAAAAACGTAAATATTTTCAATTGTGCTTTTTAGGGCTATACATTAGCAAAACCGGACAGTGGAAGGGTGAGCAGCACATAAACCGACACGTGCTACACAGTGCCATTATATAGACATCACGATTTATACGATAAGAGTGATCGATGTGCATGGACGCCTGATTACTTCTATCTACAAACTCACTATTTACACCCTCTCTACACAATGCGTTCTCTGTAGAAATAACGGTCAATAACCATTTCTGTGCATACAGATCGATATTGTGTAATTAATTAAGCACGACCTCTTTTAAACTTGATCGTATACTTTGCTTAGAACTAACTGAATTAAAACATGCACTCTCCTAGTTTAAACTTTCCATTACGCCGGAAAGTCAACAACCATATCCGAATCCCGAAATTTATGTGTCGTCTGCATGGTTTTTGCCACATTAATTCAATTGCAACCGAACCAACATTGATTTATATTAATATACGATTCAATTTGTTCAAAAAAACTGTAAGATCGATTAAAAAATAATTCATGATTTACTGACACGTTAAACTAAAACTGAACATTGTTTAATTAACACAAATTTTCACATGTTTGCGGTATTTCATTGTTACATTATTACCAACTCGATAATTTGTTGTTTTTTGCTGTTGAAAATTGAAATTAAAAAAGACGCTTGTTTGAAACGGTCGAATTTTAATTAATATTTTATCTCTGGAAACCTTTTTGCAGGGTCTGCTTCTAATATCTGTATCCTATTAGAAACTAAATTTATTTAAATTGGGAATTAAGTCAATTATGAGACATTGCGTCTTGTCAGCAACACGTAGTCCCATTAATTTAGGCAAAGACAAAAACGGTAGCTGACTTTGTTCTTGTTGAGAAAAGGTGACATGACGAATACGCGCGAAGAACTTGACCCTAAAGTTGAGACTTTAAAATGTTTTGCCAACATTTTTATTTATGAGTTACTTAAAAAATGAACGGCGACTTTCAAAGCTGTGGAAGCGAACAGAGATAAGGACCATTATACAAACAACTCTATTGACCAGAAAGATTCTAAGAGCCACACTCGTATTTTTCCTTGAAAAGAAAATAAATCTTCAAACGAAATATGCCATTTGGATGTTAACAATCTGTTCACACTGACGGTTAAATCGTTCAGCTTTTATATTTATTAAAATTCTAATTGGATTCTACTAGATTCAGATGATTTCAATGCGAAAATAGCATCAGTAAAAGAAAAAAGCTTCTCAAAGCTGAAAACGAGACTTGCCCTGGAATAAAAGTATAAAATTATCATCCTTGTTGTGTTTATCTGACGAGTTTATAAAAGGGAAAAGCCACAGTCCGCAGTTCTTTGACAACAGCGTGGTCTTTGACTGTTTGCTATTAATTACAAGCGAAGCTAATTTTATTTTAACTAGTTAGACAGTGACTTGTTAAAATTTTTAATTCAAAGGTTACGAGAGCAATTTCCTGCGTGCACATTAGGCGTCAGGGATAGATTGAAGTTTGAAATAATGGAATCTAAGGACGTATTAAGTGCGAGCTAATTTGCAGTTAATATTACCTGCGGTGAACCTAATATTAACCATGCACAAGTCCGTGATGTTCGTGCTTGTGAGATACAATATCAAGCGATTAGTTGTGGTAAGACTTGCAAGTTGCGAGAAGACGCTACGCAACTTGAAAATCATTTCAGTAATAATGCGAAATGCAATGGAGCATGCAATTCTCTCATTTTTAAAGACAATGGTCAGAGAAACTGGAAAGTATGTCAAAGCTTCAGTTTGCGTAATCGATAATTCGAGGCAACAATTTTCTGTTAACAGCCCACAAAAACAAGATGTGGAAGTGTGGTCGCAAAATGCAGGTTGCGAGCAAATTGTGCTGGCATGTACTGGCGAAACTACAAGCTACGTCTGGTAAGCATGCGGGTATAAACATTGAACATACAGTTATAGTATAGTAGAATCCCGGAGACCAGTACGAAAATCACAACGAGTAAAACTAAAATGAGCAGAAGTATAGTAGGCCGACACCAAGAGGCCAAGCAGGAGGTCCTCGCCGAAGGAGTGGTGGATGACCTCGAAGTCAAGCACCAACCACACGACTCTGATTCGACAGGAGCAGCTTCCTGGAGATGTGATGGTCTCAAAACTCTGCTATCTCCCGCAGCGTTGACGACGACACCACGATATAAACTCGGCCTGGAGATAAAGGTCTTTCAAGTTGAAGCAAAATAGAAAAAAGAGAGTTTCCCCTCTTTAGTTGCTTCAATTTGACAGACCTGGGGATGAATCCGTCTTCATCTTCGTCGGGGCGAAGAGTAGCGTCGTTATAGACGCCATAAGAAGCTACCATGCTCGCCGCCGATTGAGGGCCGTTTGTGTACCTCATGGCGGGTTCAGCCGCTCCTTCAGACTTCGACCAACACCAGCAGGAATGTCTCTGTTCTTTATCGACCGTCGCGGCAGAGCTGCTGCCATATGTAGTCGTTTCCCTTACGTACCAAGAATCGCTATACGTCTGGGGTGATTTAGACTGACGGCTATTCGTATTGTCACGTGTCACGTAGTAATTCGTATTTATTCCTGGCTCTCCCTTGTAATTAATTTTGTTTGCGCTCAAAACCATTTCTCACACATCGCCACTTTTTAAACCCGAGAAGACGCCATCACGAACGGTTCCATGCGCGATTTTTTAGGGATAACGTATGTAAAACAACATTGTACAACAACAAATTAACCGTTTTTAAACACATGCTTGTTAGGTTTTATTAGCACCATCTCTTTCCAGGCATCGTTATAGGTCAGCACGGAACTCTGCAAAATAAATACAACCAGTTATTCAATTGATATAACACATTTCTCACACAACTGAAAAATTAAAACCAAACTTTCTACAAGCGTGTAACAAAACCTCTGCAACTAAAAACAACAAAACTGCCATGACTATGACTCAATATGCTTGTTAATTCATTGTAGAGTGCAGTAGGCGCACCTACGTTTTATTATTCGATCTTATTCCCAGATTTTCTCGAAATTTTTTAGGTTCTACTGTACAATTTTTTTCCAGTTTTTGTTTACGAAGATAGTCTTTCATTTGGAAACAATAATATATTGATTTTACTGCGGCGACCTACATTGGGTATTTACGACAAACTTTTGAACCAAAGAACTAGTAATAAAAACTTGGGTCAACCCCATGATCTAGGGAATGAACATTATAATTAGAGCTCTCTAAAAATTGATCGTTATTGTAGCTTTTGATAAAGTCCAATAATTTTAGCCGTGCGTGTGCAATTAACTTTTTCTGTTTTGGTTTTATGAAAAATAGATTTTATTTCCAATTTAATGGAGATATTTATCATTTAATTGCTGCGGTAATTAAAAATAGCCGATCCAACACGCTATTAATTTCAATAGTACGACACGTCTAATAGTGTAGGTTTTCTGGAGCAAACAATGAAAGTGGTCGAGGGAGTGTAAAAAAATTGATTTTGTGTATTTTTAGACAAATGTTTTAAAGTCAATAAAACGGTGTAGTAAGATTCTGTGATGTTTTTAAATTCCCCGTTTCTGGAAGCTTATTAAGAATATTTACTTAAGGAAAATGTTTTTATAAACACACCCGAAACTTTTGAAGAAATCCTACAGATTTTGTATTTATTTTAGGTTGCATGCGACCGTGTTAAATATAATTCCAGAGATCTGATGAATTCCATCGGCTCGTAAAAAGGTGGGGTTGAAAGTATAGCGAGTTTAATAAATAAACCAGAAAAACGCTAACAATTTTAATTGAAACGACACTCCCACAAAATTTCACCCAGTAGAGGGTTTAATAATCGGGTTAATTGCACAATTCCGACATAAGTAATGAGGTCTTTTCTCAGTTTTAAAAACTACTTGTGACACAATGAATAATACCACCTTTATTTCAGCAGCAGAGTTTGAACAAGCATGATATTCTTGCAATTAGTTTAATTGAAGATAAGGGGCCGATATAAGTAGGCATTAATTACATTCAATTTGTAACTTTTCTGAATATCTGCCAAAACTGCTCAGGAATATTCATTCTTAGGTATTATCGCTATAATTAAAAATGTTTTATATACACTAAGCAACTTGTTGAATAAAATAACACGATCTGGTTTTATTTTACAACGTCGAAGCATCTCAAATAACTTTAAGCGCAAGACTTTATTAATTGTCGATGTTCAGTTAGATTTGAAATTCAAGCTTTGTAATCTGTTGTCGTTTGTAACTTAATTTTCCAACGAATTAATTAAAAACGGAAATGTCTGGCGATGTGTTGGCACACTAATTACTTTTTAACCCCGCATTGTCTGAAATGTCTGGAATTTATGGAATGTCAGAGAAAAGTCGGCAATAATTGTGTAAAAACGTGCAAATCCGCGAAAGAATATATGCGCCACCTGATATCGGTGTCCTGGAACTCGTTAACATGCTGTCATGTTGACTGTCATGCTGTTTTACTTAACACGAATAAACGAAATATATCACAAGGGACTGTCGGCTTTTGCCCTAAGAAACTTGAGATAAGAAAAGAAATTAATTAAAATGTCTCTCGAGTAATATCACTACTAAATATTTATTGTTCCTAATAATTTTAACTTGTCGAGAAATTGTATACAAGATAGATAAACTGCAAAGAGCCACAGATTGCAAGTTTCTGAGATAATACCTAACAATAGAAAATAGCCGTATTATAAAGCTTTAGTGGCCGTAAGTCGGTTACAACCAATAAAATAAAATTCTACACTAAACCTTTAAATGAGAAGTATTCATCAATATCTCTCTGGTAACGTGCTTTAGAAATTTATCACACTTTGTAACAAACAAAATACAAAGTTGTGTTCAAACTTCTTTCTTATTACAACTCGGAGTGGAGACTATCATTACGATATAGTTACAGCTGTCACGTGTATACTACAACAGAAAATTAATAGCCTTAGTGGACAACAGACAACCAACTGTGACAAAAAAAGGACTTCCATTAACACAAAGGTGCACAAAGCTCTAAATATAGACACATTTGATTCCAGTTCAATTCTTCAATACTATAATTAATAGACGTGTTATTTATTTAAAGCTAATATTGATTCAAACTCGTCTGGTTTGAAGATAATTTGTTGTATTTGTTTAGCCATAGCGAACAATAATTTTCTCTTCAGGGCATGAACAAGTGTAGACAATGGCTACGAAATGACATTTTGAAATTTATGAATGGGAGATCATGTAAGCAACCAACTGAGTAATGTACTTTTGTCATAGAAACGAGGCAGTAAATTGCAGTAGATTTCAATTTAAATCCGATTTTAATGATGGAAATGCGATGACAAAAAAAAAGTAAATGCTCTGTGACAAAATTCGTCTTTTGTGTTGTAGTGTTTTAAAATTGATATTGGAACCTATAGAGGGAAATCAAACTGCAGAGCATAAATTGCATTTTGCCAAAAAGAATCTCATTTTGGGAATATTTAACGGCACAAATGGTGGATGCGCCGGGAGGAATTTTTCACATATAAGTGTTAAACTCGTTAATTAATTTTCGAAATGGAGCCATTAAAATAAAAAAAAACGGTAAAACAACGTTGTTGCACGGAAGCCGAAGCGTGGAAGTTCATCAAATGTGGAGCTCATTAAGTCGTCTCTATAGTGCAATAGATTATTCGTTTTCCAAGGAGCGCAGGGACTGCGCTTCATTGATCAACGCTTATTGCTCTTCATTACAAGAGTGCAGCAGTGCGATCCCCGATTTCATCGCTATTCAAAGGAGTGAAATTTACGCGAATGAGTAGCATAACAACATTCCGGACCACAATGGTGCCATAAGTATCGGATTCTTGCTCGGTCCGTGTATTTCCGCATCGACACATGTATCTTCCGAGCTGGCGCCCAGCGTCCCAGCCACTATACCGTGGCTTCCATCAATCTTGCTCTCCGTCACGGACCATTTATCTCCGTATTTTTCGCCTGTCCTTGCCTTACCTTGCAACCAAATGTTCTAAGTTGGAGGATTGCCGATCACGTATGTTCTTTTGTTTGCTTTTAAAGAATAACCTTTTAAAAATATTGCGCATATGTAACGCCTGCAACTTACTGATACCACGGAACGAGCCTAAATGCCCTCAGATTCTGAGTTGGAAGCGGCGGGAAATTGGAACCGATGCATAAATAATAACAAATACTCGAAATACTGTCTTCAATTAGTGGATTAACCAGATATTGATTATCACGTTCCACGTGCGGTATCGTTGAATTCAAATACATTTCTAATTGTATATAATTTTCACGAAATTATATAGGTTATCGCTGCCGATCGTTAACCCATTGTACGATTCGATATTATCTAATATAATAATAAAATAGTGTTCGCGAGCTTTTCTGTAGTTCTATTATAACAACCTTACAATTCTATCGGTTGAAATATTGATACCCTTACGTTTGAGGGTCAAAACTGAATTTCAATGCGTCAACTTTAACCATCAAAACGCTCCGTGCAAGTTATTATATCGTATTTTATCGCGTCAACTAATTTTATCTCAACTCAAAACCTTGAATTCCTTTACTTTGATCCTCGAAATATTTGTGCTATTTGTAAAATCGGATTTTGAAATTTTATGAAACATTGGACAATTTCAAACAGAAATTCCCGTAAAGGTTTTCTCTTTGACAACTTGGTCGAATACATTTATTACTAACTTCAACGTCTGTTTACTAATTTCATATGTGGACTATAATACCGAATGGTTGGCAAAGTTCGAATCAAAAGTGCTTTTGAAACGGTATCTGAAAGGGCCCCAACAAGGTAAATTAATTATATCTTCTTTCAGTTGACAATTAAATAAATTACGCAAAATTTAAAACTGTTGCACGTCGAAAAAATGTGACAAAAACGTCCTCGCTTAGACGAATTAAATTCCCTTTGATACACAGAACTAACATAACAACATAAAGATAAATTGTTTAGAAATGCCTCATCCAAACGTAGTTTTACGTAAAAGGAATGCGCAGAGTTATGCAAATCAACTCTACATATAAAATTCATTTTTACCACATAATTGCGGTGCGGAATGTTATTCAAATATAATTTGTGGTTCTTTTGATAAGTTCGTTAAAAATTTGGAAAGAAGCTTTTGAAAGAAATTCGTGAAAAGAAACGAGTTTTTACAAATCGTGCGTTTAAGTAATTTGGGGGAAAAGTGCGACAACTTTATTATTTAGTTTATGTCCGAGTGTTAAAATATTATAGAACTTTGCAATCCCGAATCTCATAAATTTTTGAGAATGAACCATAACCAGGTATTTCCTAGAAGATGCAGTCGTCAACCTGCATGCAAGAGCTGAAAGTAACGAGAGATTTCATAATCCCATGCATCGCAAATTTTAACCGGATGCGCACAGATTCTCTCGTTCTCGTATAAGTAAAAGAAACGAGGTGACTGAAGTCGTGTATTGACTAATGAACTTTGTTGGTTGTTACTATAAAAACTCCCCAATTATTATCACCTGATATTGTACCAAATATAGTTTACAATATCCTGTGAAATTTGAAACTGCAGGAAAAAATAAACGAGGGAAAACTGATCCGCTTGAAAATTTCAATTCGCCTACATTTTGACAATCAACGCGAAAATTTTGCGTACTGATAATGGGATGCTTCAATAGCGTTACTACTGCTATTTAATTGTGCGGCTTCACCGTTTTCGTGATGTGTCTATTGTTTAATTGTTAGGGGAGCGTTGTTAGGGCTGTCTTGGTTCCTCCGCTAACAACTTTCATTTTCGTTGGAATTATTCAAATTGATTTAATTTCTTCACTGTTTACATCACAATACGAGAATTTATTTCAACAAATTTTTGACTTAACTACATATTATGTTAATTTCAAACTGAACCGAAATTCTCCACGTCGCTTTCTGCTGGTTTTAATGAGATTTAAGCGACTACATCACGATGAATATGATATTTGAGACACTTTGAAATGGAAGTACGTAAAATACACTCCACATTTCTATAAAACACATTACTTCCAATTTATCACACTTAACAGAGATGGGTTAAATCCCGGTAAATCTCCAAATGTGATCATATAATGTTGAATGTGCCCATGAGAGAACCCAGGACCCTACCCAACTCAAAACCGATATCTACAATTTTGCATCCATAAAAATAATCCTCGATACTGTTTCACGACAGTTATAGCCATCCACTTGAATATCCGCTCACGTACATACCCAACAGTTTTTATTACTATTTCCCTCAATTTTGCACAGTACCTTCAGAAAATAATGTTCGCAAAAAAGATTACCGCATCACAACCTCATAAAAATTAACGTGTCTGCAATAACAACAATCAATCATTGAGTAGTGTCACTGTTTCCCCAAAACTGATACTGAAACAACCAGCAATTTTGCACGATAAAATTAACATAGAAACTTGCAGCCTCGTGGTTTATAATAATTGGTGAAATTAAATTTTGGCAACAAATATTTGTTGCCAACACGCAATCCGGTGATCTCATTTCGGTGGAACCGCTTGAATAAGCGCCTTTTTTGAATCTCAAATTTGCTAAAACGTTTATTGAAAGCTACTATTAGCGGTTTGTACGAGCTTTCGTTTGAATAGTAATCATTTCTGTTTTTATAAGTATTCTCTTCCTTCTGCTACATCACTTTCAAAGCAATTCCGCAGTTCCTTCATAAAATACCCGATATATCATTGAATCCCAAAGCACGTTCTGAAAAAAATGAAACTTTTGGGGAATGGAAATTGTAATTACTGTAAAATCCATTATAAAATACACAACGTAATACAAGTTCCGGTTTGGACCGGAAATAGGATACGTATTCTGTATAAAGTGCATAAAAATTGTTCCTCCGTCAGTCAAGATAAAACATGGACAAAACACCGGAAATTTGGTAAAATGGCAATAATAAAACGCCCTTAATAAATTGACGTTAGTCAAACAATTGAACGATATTGAGGACAATAGCCATTTTAGGAGTTTATCCAAACCTTTTATTAGCTTAATGGATGTCTTGAATTTGACAGTTTTTCTCCTTCTTTTCGTAATTACAATACAATAGAAATGTTCTATAAAAATCAATAGCTTTGATCTTCTTGGGTGCTTTACATGCAACAATTAGACCGATAACGATCTCCTTTGAGACAGGTTTTCGCCTCCAATGCTAATCTGTACGTCAAATAATTACAACACAGACATTTGCCTCGTTTTGTCTTTTTGTTGTGTTTTGCTTCTATTTGAATTCAGGTTAACGTCAACTCCACTTGACTCAAAATAATTAATGTCGTTTAACAAAAGAAACTGTTATTGATGCAGTGAAACGGTTTCAACATTTAAAATTATTCTGAACACTTGCATGAAAACCGGAGGAACGCGAACAATTGCAATGTTACATTAATTATACATAACGCAACAGACATTACGTGTTTATTGAGTTTTCGCAACAGAATCTCATTTGCTCATTTCCGTCGACCAACAAATTCACGGAAAATGCGAAAACTCAACTCAATCATGGTTTAATTATCATGTGAAATTTACATGTAACACATACACCACTAGTTTCTATTTTTTACATGCTACCACCGCTAAATGAAGGCTACAGAATTAATTACAGAAAAAACAATTTTTTTCGAATACTCTAAAAAATAAGCGAGATATCGATATCAGAAGTTTGGCATCGTTTTAGTCATGAATTTTAGCGAAAATTTGCAAATTTCGTCTGTAGTAAAATCAAAGAACCATTTCTTATGTAAAAAATCGCGAGGAATACGATGGCGCAAACCGCATCTCAATATCTGAAATATCTTTCTGAGATATCGAGCATGAATTGTTTCGAACCTTCGAAAATTTGGCCATCTTGCAAAAACCCAAAATTTCAAACGGTCATAACTCGGTTAATTGTTGACAAAAATTAAAAATTACCATGTTTTTGGAGTCAGCGTGAAATTCTGCGTAAAATGAGACCCAAATTTGTTGAGTTTGCTTAATAAATAAACGAGGTATTGGCCAAAAACTGTCTTCGAAACATCATTTTAGGGTGATTTTCAATCAATGTTTTCAAAATGAAAACGACGTTTAATAACATTGAATTACACATCAGTCGAAAGAGGAGCTCAAAATCTATCTACTGGCCAAATTTGAGATCTATCGGACAAATCGTTTATGAGTTATGGCCAAAAATAAAAAAAATGAAAAATTTTCATCGTTTGAGTCGTAATTTTTTTTCGCGAAAAATCGACTATCGAATTTTGGACTTTTGAAAACATTTTCTAACGTAAAATGAGCCGAGAAAAAGAATGGCGCAAACCGCATCTCAACATCTCTAATAGTTTCCGAGATATTTAACTTTGAAAATTGGGAAAAATGAGAAAAAATGAAAATCAACTATCCGAAACTTTGATCGGCCATAACTCAGTTATTTGTTGTCGGATCTGAATTTAAATCCCAGATTTGGAATCTGCGTAAAATTCTGCGTTCACTGATGTATAATAACTCAAGTTCACTCTAAAAAATAAGCGAGATATCGATATGAGAAATTTGGCCATAGTTTTAGTCATGAATTTTCGCGAAAATTTGTAAATTTCGACTATTGGAAAATCTAAAAACGATTTCTTATGTAAAAAATCGCGAGAAAAACGATTCCGCAAACCGCATTCCAATATCTGGAATAGTTTCCGAGATATCGAGCATGAATTGTTTCGAACCTTCGAAAATTTGACCCTCTGGCGACAACCCAAAATTTCAAACGGCCATAACTCGGTTATTTATTGACAAATTTTAAAAAATTATCATATTTTTGGATTCAGCGTGAAATTCTGCGTAAAATGAGACCCAAGTTTGTTGAGTTTGCTTAATAAATAAATGAGGTATTGGCCAAAAACTGTTTTGAAAACATCATTTTAGGGTGATTTTCAATCAATGTTTTCAAAATGAAAATGACGTTTAATAGCATTGAATTATACATCAGTCGAAAGAGGAGCTCAAAATCTATCTACTGGCCAAATTTGAGATCTATAGGACAAATAGTTTGCGAGTTATGGCCAAAAATTAAAAAAAATGAAAAATTTTCATCGTTTGAGTCGCAATTTTTTTTCGCGAAAAATCGACTATCGAATTTTGGGCTTTTAAGCCCTTTTTCTAACGTAAAATGAGCCCAGAAAAACGATGGCGCAAACCGCATCTCAATATCTCTAATAGTTTCCGAGATATTTAACTTTGAAAATTGGGAAAAATGAGAAAAAATGAAAATCAACTATCCGAAATTTTGATCAGCCATAACTCAGTTATTTGTTGTCGGATCTGAATTTAAATCCCAGATTTGGAATCTGCGTAAAATTCTGCGTACAGTGGTGTATAATAACTCAAGTTTACTCTAAAAAATAGGCGAGATATCGGTATGAGAAGTTTGGCCATAGTTTTAGTCATGAATTTTTGCGAAAATTTGCAACTTTCGACTGTTGGAAAATCTAAAAACTATTTCTTATGTAAAAAATCGCGAGAAAAACGATGCCGCAAACCGCATTCCAATATCTCAAATAGTTTTCGAGACATCGAGCATGAATTGTTTGGAACCTTCAAAAATTTGGCCATCTGGCGACAACCCAAAATTTCAAACGGCCATAACTCGGTTATTTATTGACAAATTTTAAAAAATTATCATATTTTTGGATTCAGCGTGAAATTCTGCGTAAAATGAGACAAAATTTGTTGAGTTTGCTTAATAAATAAACGAGGTATTGGCCACAAACTGTTTTGAAAACATCATTTTAGGGTGATTTTCAATCAATGTTTTCAAAATGAAAATGACGTTTAATAGCATTGAATTATACATCAGTCGAAAGAGGAGCTCAAAATATATCTACTGGCCAAATTTGAGATCTATAGGACAAATAGTTTGCGAGTTATGGCCAAAAATTAAAAAAACTGAAAAATTTTCATCGTTTGAGTCGCAATTTTTTTTCGCGAAAAATCGACTATCGAATTTTGGGCTTTTAAGCACTTTTTCTAACGTAAAATGAGCCGAGAAAAACGATGGCGCAAACCGCATCTCAATATCTCTAATAGTTTTCGAGATATTTAACTTTGAAAATTGGGAAAAATGAGAAAAAATGAAAATCAACTATCCGAAACTTTGATCGGCCATAACTCAGTTATTTGTTGTCGGATCTGAATTTAAATCCCAGATTTGGAATCTGCGTAAAATTCTGCGTTCACTGATGTATAATAACTCAAGTTCACTCTAAAAAATAAGCGAGATATCGATATGAGAAATTTGGCCATAGTTTTAGTCATGAATTTTCGCGAAAATTTGCAAATTTCGACTATTGGAAAATTTAAAAACGATTTCTTATGTAAAAAATCGCGAGAAAAACGATGCCGCAAACCGCATTCCAATATCTGGAATAGTTTCCGAGATATCGAGCATGAATTGTTTCGAACCTTCGAAAATTTGACCCTCTGGCGACAACCCAAAATTTCTAACGGCCATAACTCGGTTATTTATTGACAAATTTTAAAAAATTATCATATTTTTGGATTCAGCGTGAAATTCTGCGTAAATTGAGACCAAATTTGTTGAGTTTGCTTAATAAATAAATGAGGTATTGGAAAAAAACTGTTTTGAAAACATCATTTTAGGGTGATTTTCAATCAATGTTTTCAAAATGAAAATGACATTTAATAGCATTGAATTATACATCAGTCGAAAGAGGAGCTCAAAATCTATCTACTGGCCAAATTTGAGATCTATAGGACAAATAGTTTGCAAGTTATGGCCAAAAATTAAAAAAAATGAAAAATTTTCATCGTTTGAGTCGCAATTTTTTTTCGCGAAAAATCGACTATCGAATTTTGGGCTTTTAAGCACTTTTTCTAACGTAAAATGAGCCAAGAAAAACAATGGCGCAAACCGCATCTCAATATCTCTAATAGTTTCCGAGATATTTAACTTTGAAAATTGGGAAAAATGAGAAAAAATGAAAATCAACTATCCGAAACTTTGATCGGCCATAACTCAGTTATTTGTTCTCGGATCTGAGTTTAAATCCCAGATTTGGAATCTGCGTAAAATTCTGCGTACAGTGGTGTATAATAACTCAAGTTTACTCTAAAAATTAGGCGAGATATCGGTATGAGAAGTTTGGCCATAGTTTTAGTCATGAATTTTTGCGAAAATTTGCAACTTTCGACTGTTGGAAAATCTAAAAACTATTTCTTATGTAAAAAATCGCGAGAAAAACGATTCCGCAAACCGCATTCCAATATCTGAAATAGTTTTCGAGATATCGAGCATGAATTGTTTGGAACCTTCAAAAATTTGGCCATCTGGCGACAACCCAAAAATTCAAACGGCCATAACTCAGTTATTTGTTGTCGGATCTGAATTTAAATCCCAGATTTGGAATCTGCGTAAAATTCTGCGTTCACTGATGTATAATAACTCGAGTTTACTCTAAAAAAATAAGCGAGATATCGATATGAGAAGTTTGGCCATAGTTTTAGTCATGAATTTTTGCGAAAATTTGCAAATTTCGACTTTTGGAAAATCTAAAAACGATTTCTTATGTAAAAAATCGCGAGAAAAACGATGCCGCAAACCGCATTCCAATATCTGAAATAGTTTTCGAGATATCGAGCATGAATTGTTTGGAACCTTCAAAAATTGGGCCATCTAGCGGCAACCCAAAATTTCAAACGGCCATAACTCGGTTATTTATTGACAAATTTTAAAAAATTATCATATTTTTGGATTCAGCGTGAAATTCTGCGTAAAATGAGACCAAATTTGTTGAGTTTGCTTAATAAATAAACGAGGTATTGGCCAAAAACTGTTCTGAAAACATCATTTTAGGATGTTTTTCAATCAATGTTTTCAAAATGAAAATGACGTTTAATAGCATTGAGTTATATATCAGTCGAAAGAGGAGCTTAAAATCTATCTACTGGCCAAATTTGAGATCTATAGGACAAATAGTTTACGAGTTATGGCCAAAAATTAAAAAAAATGAAAAATTTTCATCGTTTGAGTCGTAATTTTTTTTCGCGAAAAATCGACTATCGAATTTTGGGCTTTTAAGCACATTTTCTAACGTAAAATGAGCCGAGAAAAAGAATGGCGCAAACCGCATCTCAATATCTCAAATAGTTTTCGAGTTATTTAACTTTAAAAATTACGAAAAATGAGAAAAAATGAAAATCAACTTTCCGAAACTTTGATCGGCCATACCTCAGTTATCTGTCGTCGGATCTGAATTTAAATCCCAGATTTGGAATCTGCGTAAAATTCTGCGTACACTGATGTATAATAACTTAAGTTTACTCTAAAAAATAAGCGAGATATCGATATCAGAGTTTTGGCATAGTTTTAGTCATGAATTTTTGCGAAAATTTGCAAATTTCGACATTTGAAAAATAAATTTTTTATGTACAAAAAGGTTTTTTATTTTTCACTACCCTTTAATAGGTTTGATGCATTTACCAAACCGCATTCATTTGAGGTGCAATTTACGTAATTTTGTGATCTGCTTGTGATTTGGATGCCGTAATTTTGTAAATTAATTATTTAGCTTGACAGGCAAGGTGATAGCAGTCCTCCATTTTTAATCCTTGTTTTTGCATGTAAATTTTGTTATTAAGTTGAGAATAAATTAGTTTTACAGATTATCTAACAGATTCGTTAATACCTGGCTAAATTCAAATTTTGTTGGATATAATTCCCCAAATTTCAATCCATTCGGAAGACGGGTGACGTGTCCTTTGAAACTCTGCAATGTGTGATTAAAAATTCAAAGAAATAATTACTTGTGTAGTGTGAGCTTCGTTCGAATCCAACACGTCTGATCTGAAGAGATAAGACCCTTAAAAAGGATGCATGTAAAGGTTAACAGACGTGATTAGGAAGCAGCACTGCGTTCTATATTATAAAAGGTTAATAACAAAGTGGTTGCGGTGCAACCTTTCTGTGACCTAGCGCGATAAGGTCTGTGCTTTGTAAGCTAGATACGCGATGTCTCGTGAGAAGCGCCCTCTACATTACTACTTGCTTATCTTAACACTGGCACAATATTAGACCTTTGTTTTTTGTATTACAGAAGAATATAATTTATTTTCCACACAGCTTGTCTCCGGGCACTTTGGCGATTTTTTTCAATTACATCCGTCTAACTGCAATAATATTCATTCCGAATTCATGGCGCGGTCACCGATGACACTGCTGAATTCACATCAAGATTTGGCTCTCGTAAAAAAAACGCCGACAAGTTAACTGAATTAAAGTGGGTGATATATATAGCACAGGCAGTAGAATTGTCGCTTAAATTAGTTAAGTTAACGAACAGAGTTAGAAAAGAATTAGGATTAGATTAACCGTGAGCTAGACGGTGATACGTCGTCATGCATAATGCTGCGTTTGTCACAGTCAAATGGACTACTAATGTTAGTAGCTATTAACTTTCATTATGCATACAACTGTTAAGCTTCAGCTTGCGCAATCTGAGCAACGATATGAAACCTCGAGCGTCTGAAGCACCGTCTGTGGATGTCAAAACATGTCTCTGTACGTAAATTTTGAATAAACGTAATTATTCATTGAAATTGACATTTTTATGTACACAACGGGTTCTCATCTAAATTAAACAAAACAAGCTGAATTCAAAGCCAAAAGTTTAGTTATGGATTATATTTTTATTTTGTTAAGCTCCGGGGAAAATATTCAAATTTAATAGAAACGAAGCACCCTAAATTTGAGGACAAACCGATTACAAGTTCAATTTAACGCCACCATTTCCGGGAAAGTAAAATTTTAATGCTACAAGCTAAATTACTGTAAATTATCCTCACGTCTCGCCTTATTATTACAAGTATATACGTGTTATTTCTAATTTAATTGAGTAATAACTCATAACTGTGAATAAACTCAGCTTCGAGCTAAACTCACATTTCATTGTCAACCTATGTGATCTGTTTGCTTACAATTTATCAAAACATTATTGTATACAGAATATCAGTTTAGAAAGCTCCTCTCTGGAGAAACATCTCAGTTAACTTCACGCCACCACTAAAATTATATCACAATATTTTGCTAAATATTTCAAAATCTTCTTATCGTTCTCAATTAATCCCACGTCAAAATCGATAGCATTGTCTAAACCTCAGATTCAACCACAGATTTTTCACCAAATTCCATTAACTTTGATGCTATCTCGACACAAAGAAAAAGAAACTCACAAACACCTTCAACGCTAGTTTCGGTATCGACTTTCCACATCAATAATTGATCAACTCTACTACTTTTTACAAGAAAAAACTCACGGCCACTCTTCCCTATAGGTCATTTCAATTAGATCGAAAATTACTTAGTAGTCATGTTCCATTTAAGTTATTATTGCTTGCATTAATAATCGAAAGAAGCGATCTTTCCAAAACATTGTCGGTGTTGAAAGTGACATATCATTAACACGCTATTTTTACATTTGTCACGTTCTTTCAAAATGTCTAATTTCAAATTGTTCAGTGATGACTCTTGTACTGACAGACAGAATTTCAATTAATTTTTATAATTTTAATACTAAAGTAATTAAATCTCTTCTTAGATGCACTATTAACCGCTGAAATTATTGATGTAAAAAGAAAGCATAAAAAGCGATATTATCTGGCTCATAAAATACTGTGACGTCAGAAAGTAATTAAATCTCGGCATATAATATCAAAAGGACAATAAGACGCGTAATTAGTTCTCCAACTGAATAAGAACGAGAATTTATGTTTAAAAGAAGTAACAACGTTATTTCAATGTTTAACGACTAGTGTAATTGAGCTTGAAATAATGAGAAAATTGTCTCAGCAAAATACATGCTAGGTCAACAAGATAAAGTCACTTTGGTGGATGCGCCGGGATAATTTATGAACAGTCGCAGGCGCAACGATCTTAATTCTCAAATTTGTAACTAGAAAGTGTTGACATTAGTCAAGTTCTTATCGAAAAAAGACAGTCCTTGATAATTACACAGAAGATTGTCATTATTCAAAGCTTGAGGAGATTCCTGTACAACGTTTGTACAGTTCCGATGACATCCATCAACACAACTGTTCTAATTTGTGAAGTTTGCAAGTTTTGGACTATGACAGCAAGAGAAGTACGAGAACGCGACGATAGACATAGTGGTAATCACGCCAAAAGACAATTTAAAATTTTAAGTGTCGGTCAAATGGTTGGTTTGTGGTGTTGACTTTTTGCGGAAGTTAGAAGAGAAATAATGTGTCGGGAAGTGGGTCGCCATCTATTTATTAAGGCGTAAGCGCCTTATCTGCTGCAAGAGATCAAACAATGGAAGAAGGTTGACACCTCATGGTCATTACAATAATTTACAGCATCTCCAACGAGAACGCTATTTTTCAAAAGATCTGCGCGACAGCTTTTTGTTCACTTCACGTTAATTTTTCGTAATAATGGATTAAGGTTATTGTGTGACCGCGAAGCGGCACCACCATACTAAAAGTGCTGGTAAAATAAACATTACGAAGCACAATGTATAGAGCTTTTTGTTTTCCGTGCAGCGGTGTAATTAGTTAAACGCGCAGTGTTCATAAACGCTAAAGTCGCTAGCACGTATGGGTTAAGTCTAAACGTGTCGTATTTTTAAAACGAATCGATATTACTTAATCAACAAGAGAATGCGCACAAATCGACTCATTTTTATTTCTTAATCTTGAACGGATAAAACATGACTAACAATTTCCTTCACGGATGTTCATACTTCATATTTCCAAACGTCGGTTTATATTGTAATGAAGTAATCGTAAACCATCCGCATAAACTTAAACCATAAACTTTTTACGACGTCTTACCTATTACATTGAATCATTCTAATTTTCTCCTACTCGGGCGAATTTATTGAAAATCTGATAGTTTAGACTCGACACGTTCATAACAACTTACACTTTTGGTTTTATTACTTTCAAACAACGAGTACAAATTGTCTCTCATTTCACTACTTTGTAGAACAAAAAACTATACTTCTCCTCGCCAAAAATAATGAATTGGAGACGCTTCAACTAAATTTTACGGAAAAACTTTTAAAGTTAAATGAACTTTACCTAAGTTCTCACTCCAACGCCAACGCTTTAGTTTTATTTCTTATAACAATCATACTGTAACATAAATTACATAACATCAAAATACGAACTAGAAACTTAAAAAGCGTAATTACAAAGGGGAAATACTCTAGCATGCATATAATAGAAAAACTTTGCACAAAATGCAAAAATGCACGCACCTTGCATATTTGATTCTGATTAACGATGCCGTACCCTTGAACTCGCTCGAACTCTACTGAAAACTTTTCCGTCTACTGAACTATGAACATGTTTCTAATTAACCACTAAATTATTTTTTATAAAACAAAAATTGCGACAGTGATTAGGAATAAAATGCCATTTTGGTTTAGCCACGGAAAAACAATGTCCACGAGAAAATTAATTTTGCCCGAATTTCGAGAGCCAACTTGTCTTTTTGGTCTGAATTTTTAATTACCCATAATACACATTTTTCAGTGTACTTTTGTTTTTTAGACATATGTTTGTATTTTCTGTCATCTTGGATTCGTCATTTTCTTATGCTAATGCTAATGTTTTAAAAATAAGGCGAAAAGCAATTTTTCCTTCTTGAATCCGGCGTAATTTTCCACTTTGTAAGATTTTTCCTTTGGAAAAAAAAATTCGGTGGACCTCGCTTAACCGTTCTTCTTTAAAAAAAGAGCCAAGGCCACCTAGTTTTTTGTTTGTTTAACAATTTTGTCATCTAATTTTTTCGCTTTGAATTTTAATTCAGGCATTGTTTATTTTGCCATTTTGTTAGCCACTCTCTATGTATTCTAAAGCGATTTGAAAATAGCAGCAAATGTTTAATTTCGGTGTTTTCGATTCCGCCACAATTGATCAAAATTCAGACAATTAACATTAATAACGTTAAACAATAAATTGCGATTAATGTTCAATGCAACAATTGCTATAAATTATTGAGAATTTACTAAAACAGGAAAAACATTTTCAAAGTTTGATTTTCTATGTGTAAGTAATAACAGATGCCAGTTATTTTAATGTCTACCGGGGGACGTCCTCAATTATCGATTTTGATGAATAAATGATATATTTTCATTGAATGATTTACAATATTATTATAATTTAGTTACGTCATTGAATATGATGGGTTTAATTCGTTGCTAGAACAAATTGGATTTGGCCGGGAAAAGCAATGATTTAGAAAGATTTCAAGTTTTTTCATGTACATAAAGTTTCTAAATTTTGTGCTCCGTTCTTGTCGCATTCCATTTCCTCGAGGAAGTATATTTCTCTACAAATATCTACTGTCAATAGATGATAGTGTTCGACGTGCATGTTTTCGTTATTCCAAACAAAAGTTAGTAGAAAACAATACAGGAGAGTTTCGACATGATTTATGAAGTTCGTATCAAAGGTAATGATTTAAATTTTAATAGAAAAGAGTTTATGAGTGAGGTCGTGCTGGGTATTTGACAAAATAACTATGTAAAGTCGTTATCTTTTTCATCGTTCGACAAGTCGATCAATATGTAATCAGGAGCTAGCAGCAAATCTTAATTAACTTTTCGAATGAATGAAAAAATGAATTTCTGAAGGGTGTTAATGAAAGTTATTTTGAGGTTTTTTAGGTACGCGATCACTATAATTGTTGTGTTTGGTTGCCTACTGACCTATTTCTGGAGCATCTCAGTTGAAAAAGCGTGAAATTACGAGTTAAAAAGAATGCGGAAAGTGGCATAGTGGTCTCTAGAGTGAAGAGAAAAGCCAGTTCCGTTGTACACCGACATTTCATTATCATTGCGGCATTCTCGTTTGTAGTACGTTATATCACAGAATATTTGGAGGCTCGCAGTGAAATTTTTATGCACAAACTGCACATCAAATAAACACGCTCGATTTCCGTAATTGATCTTCAGACTTCGAAGTTCTCGTTTGTAAATCCCCTGTGTTCCACGCGTTTTACTTTGTAAATTATAATTTACATACACTCCTTATTATCTTGTGTATACTTCAAATGTATGTGAAAGCCACTCCGTCTTAACCCACGCTTTACCGCAGTCTACTCTGCTCGAAAATCAACATATCATATATTAAACCCGGATAGAACCTCAGAAAAGCCCAACATGATGGGAAACACGGATCTGACTTTTTAATTACGTACTTACACTTAAACAACTTGCACAAATCTCAGGTTCGTTTTCGAAAAATCCATACCTAATCCAAAAAGCGGCATTTGTTGTTGTTTGTATTTGGAATTACGCTGCTCGATAGCGAAAAAGTTTGATACAGCTCCAAAGTGTGCAAATAGATTTCCAGACACGCCTGCTGCTTCCAAACATAAAATTTAAAGAAACGCCAACAAAATCTTCGGAGAATTTAGATTCACTTTGACAATACTCATTCTCCAACGTCACCTAAAAAATTAATCCCGAAACTAACATGCACAACAAAACTTAGAAATTTCTGTAAAACTCAAAGTTTCATTTCGCTGAGTTTCAATCTCCTCTTAACCACGTGTCATTTAAAATTTAACGTTCTTTCTCGTTTCCGAGTTATTATTTACGCATTCTTTACGTCTACATCTGAAAATCCGAGAGCGGAGTTTCAATTATTAAATTGCCATAGTTCGATTCTTGAAAAACGCCGGATTACGAAACAAGTATAAACATTTTTACGAGTCGACGTTAAACGCGTTTAATAATTTTATATTTCGCTATTAATTCAGTTAAAGCGGATAGAACGAAGGGTAATGGGAAAAAAGTCTGCCAAAATTTAACTTCCGTCTCTCATATTCGCTTCTTTAGGTTCGTAATTTATCTATAAGCGATAGTATCGCGAGTTTGCCCTTGCATAAGTTTGGAAGAACTGGTATAGAATCTCAGGATGTGAAGTCGTCATCTCTCAAAAGCACCAAAGCCGAAACTGCGATATCTGACCTCGACAGAAAGATAAGTCTTTTTTTATTATAAAGCTGTCTCAACACTGGTGGTAATTTTATTTATTTTACACCTTCTTTGTAAAGATATTAGTTTCAAGATAATACTTTTACAATAACTGGATTATCGGATTAACGCTCACGGGGAAAACAGAGTAGTGTACACCTTCCTCACATCAAAGAAAATATTAAATTCCCGATATTTGCAGTACTTGTGGTATGACGAAAGACCTCGTTTTAAAGTTTTATAGGAATATAAAACTGGGATTGCGAGGCATGACAAAACCAACAATAAACAACCAACGAGGAAAGAATTATTTTGTTTTTATACCGCAATAACACAAAAACTGAAAATATGAACTATAACAATAAAAGACGGAAGTGGGTATATCAAATAAGGCACATTTTTTCATGCTAATAAACTCCGGACTGGCTTTCGTGGTTAATAAGTTGAGAGAATCTTCTACACCGTATTCTGGCTCGAATAATCTAAATGGAATTATTTTTAATTTTTCAGCAGTTGCTTTTGCGGAGTGGAGGAAAGTTTTCTCTAAAGTCGCTCTTCTCCAGTTCGATTTATCGGACTGACGATTCAAGTAGAATTCACCCTTTGCGTCTTAGTCAAGCACATTGGAAAACAAAGAATTGAAGATCCATGAAGTAAACAAACACATCAAGTTTTGTCTTTTCTTGTTGGGTAAACAAATACCTCTAAGTAGTATTTATTTGTTGGCCGAGTTAATAGCATTAAGTTAAAAGCGTACCAAACACATCGAACTAAATTAATCGATCAATATAATCAACATAATTCAGATAGAAAAATTATTGTTTTGACACCGTAATGAGCTCGAGCACGCCAAGTAGAAAAAAATGGAATTGAGGAAGAAACATCGTTCCTTTAATTTGACAAAGCGTTTGTTCGCCACTAATGCAATTACCTGAAGTACAGACTGTGTTGGTGTTTGTCAGAATGAACTGTTGGTGGCGTTGCGGACAATCCTCTAACATGATCAACACATAAACACGCGGCGATACAGTGCTAACGGGTCAAGACTACGAGACAATTGGAACAAATCAGTTGGAGTAGAATATGTTCCCTTTTATCGGCAACCGGTTTTCGATTATTAGTAAACCGGTTGTCCCCGGGTGTCTCGACCGGTTTTGTTAATTAAACAAAACACGTTCAGCTTAGTTACCGTTGGAGGTTAAAGCGTTTAGTAATAAATAAGGATGGCGGTATTAGCATGATCCTGACGAGAAGCATGCGAGTAATTTAGCCTAATATCCTTTATCATTACCGGTTGCGCTCAAGTTTAATACTAAGGCTTATTTTTGATAAGTTCATTTTGTGAATTATTAAAGGAGTAATCCCCTAACGGCGGACACATATGAGTAACCCCCATGCCCCAATTTAGCCTTCTCCCAAACACCTCCATATGTTTGAGAACAATATCAAAGTCGGAAAACATATTTACGAAGTTAGTGGTGTACAAGACGTGAACTCGGGACACATAGTGAATATCAAATAAGAAGTTGAAGACTTCAGTAGCAGCTGGCAACGACCTGTCAACCGCATTTCTCGCTTGTCCTTTCTAAACGTCCCACCTCCCTGTGGCTACGGTATGACGCGAATCGACAATTTCAAACTATCCTTCTCCCTTTCTAAGCTCGTTTCTTTTTTAAATTGTACAAAACGAAACCCTTCACCTGACGTTGTTCTTGCTCTCTTATTAACAACGCATACAGGCTGTTATTGACGTTTCATCTGTTATTGACACTGCCTCGCATCTCAAACCTTTAGAAATGGTGGATGCGCCGGAATAATTTCAAAATTAGTCACGACAAAACTACTCTCGCACATTTTAATGGGTTCCACCCTAAAATATTAAACCTCTATTGCACCACTTGGAATAATTATTGAATATTCCCCAAACAAATTCCTGCTTACTGGGCTCGGGTAGCAGGTGGCGATAAGGTTACCAACCGTTCTTGACCTCAAGGGAACGGCCTTTTTCACAAAATACCCTCCCTTTTCTCACATCTATTAAAAAAAATCTATTCGGAATCATTCGAAAAATAGAAACACAAATAGGTTTTTGGGCCATTCCGGACTTCCTCAGGGGTACTCAGGATATTCACTTCGATTTTATTTAAATATACAATCCTGTCAAACCAATTATTATTAGAGAAACCATTAAACTAGTGTGTAGCAATGTAGATAATTTTCTCAAGTTTTTTAATTCCTCTTCCACCAAATTTAACTCAAGTTAGCAAAGTAATAAAGTTTCCGAACTACTGTATAAGTTAGAGCCATCAAAATTAGTTGCGTTGGAATAATACAGTCTTCTAACTTGAAGCATTAATTTTTGATCAGACACTAGAGATGCGTCGAATCTACACAAAATATTAAGCCATCGATTATTGATTTATACAGTTTACATATTTAATTAAAATTTCCAAGTTTTGGACCCCTCACTATATCGATAACTTTAATAAAAACTTCATTTTCTTGCTCGTTGAAATTTTAATGAAATGTTGAGTTTATTTAGAAACGCTCCTGCTCATATGAATCGTGTCTTCCTAAATTTCAACTAAATCATCGTGGCGTTATGAAAACATTTTTCAACATTGTAAGGTATTTCTGTATCGATTTGGATTAATCTGTTAGCGCAGCTTAGCGTCGAGAAACCTTACATATTCAAGTTCAGATGGACGTCGACCATTTACAGCGATTTAGGGCGAACAGTGAAATTGATCACCCTATTTTGTGAGGTCACTTTTTACGTATGAACTTTCACACTCGGAATTAAATAGCAAAAAATGAGAATGTAAAACTTTTTCAAATTAGGTCAGAAATGAAAAAAGGAACATTAAGAATAATTTACAAAGTTTAGTCTTAATTGCGCTAAAATTATTTGCAGCAGCGGATGTAAATTTTTATGTTCGCCATTACACACAAAATTTCAGAACATACCTGCGTAATTTCACAGTGTAATGATTAAATTTTTACTATTATAATTTGTGTTTCTTCATATTGAGGTTGAAAAATGTTATTTTCCAGTTAAGAGAGTTTTTCCTCCCTGTTAAAAATCCGCTGGCAAATTGAAACAAAATCCATTAATCACATATTTCGTTTTCTATTAATTAACATTGCATGATTAATTACAATAATTAATAGCGGCAATTTACGATGTCAATCGTAATTAATTAGACATTCCCGCGCTGGGTATTCTTTGAATGCAAAATTGAGTCATTTTTTGGCAGCACACAAACCCAAAAAATCAACAAAAGCTCACTTTTTCAACATACCTGAAATGAACGTTGCTTTGTGCAACAAATTACTTTAGTTTTTAAGCCAGTTGTTGTCCTACTTAATTATACATTTCGTATTAATATTCACAAAACACGTGGTAAGCGCGCGCGAAAGTGTCGGGGGTGAAAGCTCACGTCCTTTCGCGTTGAAAGCTCGCGGGAGACTGGCGCTGTAGTCGAAGCTTTCAGGACGGTGGGGGCGACGCCTTCGCCGTCGGACCCCGGCGGTCACTTTGACACATATCAAGTGAAAACCTCCTTTTGTTACTACCGTTACAACCGGCTAACTTAGGTTTATTCTGCTACAAGTCTATCGAACGCCAAAGCAAATCACTTAATGCAACGCAACCGACGACCACTCAACCAGATCGAACGCTTTGTTTTGTTGAATACCGTCACCAAGGTGTCGCGAATTGACATAAATAGAACACTAATAAGCTAAAGGGGCGAGAGTATACATTTTAGGATTGGTATAAAATCTCGAATATTTTTTATTTTGTGCTAATTTTATCCCCGCCAGCTGCAAAAACTCTTGTTTTAAATAATACATAAACATGAAAATGTGCTCTAATAGCCACATCATTTTTGAAGAATAAATTAAAATTCTCGAATGCAATCTTCTTTATTTGCGAACGCTTATGGTGGATGCGCCGAGTGATGATGAAATCCCATTAAAAGTTTTAATATATAGACTAATCAAAACTCCATTCAAATTTTGTGCCTAAGATTAATAAATGTTTAAAATATAAGCTGATATTTATTCACGGTGAGCTATAATTCTACTATCTACAATACAGAGCAGTATTTTATTTCGTTCAGAACTGAGCAAATCTACGTGAACATTAAACGCCAATTTATTTAATAACGAGTTAATTACTGTAATAGCAAGGGTACGTTTCTATTGCTGTATGCTTTAAAGCAGTAAAGTAATATCTCTATTAATTTAATTTCATATGAAATTAAAATGCATTTCTAAATTAAGTATCTTAACTAAAATAAATGCTCACAGATAAAATGTAATATTATAATTAATTAGTCGGGAAACAAAACAATATACAGGGTATCAACAAACTCAGCGTTCGGTTTATTATCTTAATAATAAATAATAAAGTAATTTATAAACTAAATGAGCAAATTCAAACTCGTACAAAACAAATAGTGAAATTAAAACGGTGTGTAAATGTTTTTAAACACTGCCAATTTAAAAATTCCAATTTTTGTGAAATGGTGGATGCGCCGGGTCAATCAATTTTAAATTATTATCGGTATGCTAAAAGCCAGCTGTATATTTCAATTTATTTATGCATGGGCTGTCCAAGAAAAGAAAACTTTTAGGTGGAAAAAACTAGCTGACACAGCTTAACAAAACGAGTTTATAATTGCAGCGTGTTAAATGTTGAAGTTCAAAGAATTTTATTCTCTTCACCAGTAGCCCACTTTGGGCTTTAAGATCAGAAAGCTCAATTTTAGCCGAGTTAAACTTTTAGAAACTTTCATAATTCAGTTTTATTGGAGATATATAGACATCTTTAATTATTATATCGTTTGGTTTCTTTGAAACATTGACAACACGTGACTCCGCAATGCGACTTAGAGTTCAGTCTTATCGATTGATTTAGAGATTCAGTTGAGACACTTTATCCCAAACAGATTTGACCTTGCGAGTCACAATTTTCATATTATATTTCACACGTGACAGGGAGCTCGACGCTAATGTTTGAAATATGAAAAAAAAGACGAGTTCAAGTGACACTTTATTGTTACGAATATTCGGAATGATGAAAGTGTACTTTTGTGTTTTGATTAGAAATTTGAGATAAACTTTCATGAACTCGAGAATTCTATTGGAGCTAATTCAAATTATCGACAAGTTAAACGCCTCATTGGAAACTTAGCTACCAAACAACTTTAATAACGCAAACTTCTGTTAATGAATTGCTAAAACAAAATGTTACAAACTCAATTTAAAATAAACTAATCGCCACTTTCAGACGGCGGAGGAATTTTATTTTGCGTTTATGTTTTCTCGACGCTTATGTGCATAATTAAAACGAGAGCAAGAATTCCGGAGCGGGTTTTATGGCTTCGTCAAAAATGAAGAAAATGAGAAAAAAATCCCTCTATCAATCTGCCGATAATTGTGCTGATCTCATTAAATCAGCAGTTCTAAAGCGTTGGAGCAATCTAATGCTGTATCTAATTGTAGCCGTCAAGGGAGCGAAGGAGGATACGGATTAATTAGCTTTGGCATACATTTCGTCCAGCAAGAACAAACACCAACACAATGTGTTTTAGGGCTTTGATCCATCTCCGTACCTTGGCTTAACCAAAATTGTGGCAAACAATCCCATCAATTTTATGTTTCCTAGGATAAATATTTGATCAAACGACGATGAATATTAAAGTTATAAAAAATTGTACGTACATGTAACGAATTTGTGTTTGCTGCTCATGATTTATTCATAAATCGACAAACGAGTAGTTAGTAAAATTAAAATAAAGAAAACTCAAAAAATGAGACGATTTGTCGCAATTAATTTTTAGTTCTTTTAAAAGAGCCCGGAAATTTCCTGTCGTAATTTCAAAGTTTTATTCTAGAAAAGTATTTTAAATTAAATGGTTGGGATCCAACTTCCGGAAAAAATACAAAACTTGTATGATGTTATTTTAAAGGAAAACTTATAAAGTTTAGGTCCGATCGATACTCTATGGGAATCTTAAAGCTGTTATTATTTCCCGTCAAGGGAAATATTAAATGTTGAGCCTGAGCAAGTTGATTATTTTATATGAGACAACAAAGCTTGTTAGTCATTGTCGGAGCTGACATTTGGCACAAGAGGTTTTTAGAAATGTGAAAGATGGAGAATAAATTATACATGTGTCGAGTAAAGTGTATTTGCGCGGGCCTTTGGCAAGATAGAATTTTGCGCCTAATAAGAGGGTAAATAATAAATATAGTGCGAAATGCGCTGCAAGTTCGAATCTGTGAAGTTTGTGATTGGAGACGATGTATTGAATCATTAAGGATAAATTCCGTTTCGCTGCAACACATGTAGCGTGCGTGATTACCGAATATTCAGATCGATAACAATTGGGGTTTGCATCGTAAATAGATATTTGCAGAAGCATTAAGAATTCATATGTGAAAAATGCGGTGAACAAATAAAAGCGTGAACGGAATTTGGGAACAATAGTGTTTAATCTAAGAGCTTGTTAAAGCAAGCTGTGCCGTTTAACCGCGAAAACGAATCAGCAAAATGGCTGTTAGAAACTAATTTAGATCGAAAAACTTCAAGTGGAGCTTTTAAAGGTAACAACTATTAAATTAACCAACTAGGGTTAAAAGCCGCAGGAAGTTATAGGAAGTAATGAAGTCAAATATGGACTTTATTGAAATATCCAGTTTGTTCCAATATAGGAATGTCTGTTTTGCTAGAACCCGAGCTAATAGACTTTGGTAGTGTTGTATAATGAAGTATGCATTCGGTATACTGTGGATATTAACCGACATAAGGATAACGCGCGTGACTGAGATAGATAAGGAGCTCCCGTTTCAGGAATTCCTATTATCTTCACCAGACTACCAGCCACACTTCGTTCTCAGTATGCCAAGATGTCCAACGTTAACACTATACAAAAAACAATTTCGAATACCTCTCGTGTATTCGTTTTTGCTTCTCTTTCCAACCCGAACCATAAAAACACTAATTCAAATAAACTCTACTATGCAACATCCCTTCCGTTGATCGACCCCACTTTTTGTCAGCGTTTCATATAAATAAATTTTAAACTATAATTACGCACCGCCACCAGCTATGACATTCCAATATAGCTAAATGTTTAAATGTGTCAGTTACGACCGTATATTTAGCAACAGCGTTGAATTACGTTATATCAAAGCGGTTGAATTGATTCATTAAACGTCATAGCCGATTAAACCGAACTGTATTGCTCCTTCTGCTCAAATTTCGTTTAATTCCTACCTTAAATTCACTATTTGGTACGACGTGATACCACTGCAACTTACATTTGAAATGAGTTTTTCAAATCTTCCCTCATTCGAGGTGCAAACATCTGAATTGTCTTGGAAATTGTAGTCACATAATAACCCCAATTTCTTAGCATTGTCTTACAATCGTTGGACACGTTCCAAATTCTCTACCAACCAATTTACTGCTGAATGTCTTTGATAGAAGTTCGTTTTGCCTTCATAAATACTTTTACACATGTTTTAACTTACTTGCATGCCGCTGACAACAATTGCTGTCCAATAATGGATTGCCCTCATCTGAAAACAAACAACAATGCTTTATTTCGTGATAGAATTGATAAAAATAAACTTATTATTTGCATTTCGTTAAAAACTTCCAGATACAATCAGGAAACGTAATTACGACCTAAAAGTTAGACTTGAAGATGACAGGTTATTATTAATCGTCAACAATTCAAAGAAACAATTCTCTGAGGCTAATAAAAGGGTTAACGTAGCGATGTCGATGCTTTAAAAATTTCATTAAAATTTAAATCAAGTGTATTAATATATTTAATTTGGGACTCCATCACGATGAAATTTCTTTCCATCTAGTTCCCAATTCTCACAGCGTTAGATCATAAATTACGTCATGAAATTTACATAATTTCTTGAGCTACACGTAAATTTTAGATCTAATACATAAATTCCATTATATAGAAATTCGACACCAATCACAAATCAATATTTACGTTGGAAGACACATTTTTATGCGCTCTCCGCTTCTTGTTCATTGCACCAAAAAAATGCAAACAAAATCTAAAAATTTATGGAACACCAATGTTTACAATAAGAATAAATAATACATATTTTATAACCTAAAATAGGCAACATTAATATTGGGGTAATTTATTATTAATTAAAAATCCACAATTCCTCACGCTACCTGGCATCAATCAAATATTTTTTCAAATTTAACTATTCATGCCTAAATGTTTAATTTTCTAGACTCGTGGCAAATAATTAATGTTCAAACACAAATCAGCTTAATCAGTAGCCGAGTCTTTGGATTTTATTTGATCCTTATTCCCTCGAATGCCTGGAATTCTTCATCCTTTTTATTTTTACTGGAATTATGCAAGCGTCAATTCCTCTACCTGTTTGATAATAAGACTAAATTATCATTTTGCATTCCATAAATAAAGCTCAAAGTCTTCAAAGGATCTAATGAATACCAAGATTTAGATTTCATAAGTATACTCTATAGAAATGAAATAATTTGAACGATCAAAAAAAGAGTTGGAAATTTATTGGCTTTCATTCATTCAAGTTATTCGAGTTTTTACACATTATAATTGAAGACAACCTTCTCTCTTTGAGGACAGTTGGTGAAGGTGCCCTGCGTTATAATAAAGCGAATTCTGCGTGCATTCAGATCCATTATTTCCTGTCAGTTGTTGTACAAGGCAAATAATGTTCTTGGCGCGTCTCCTGGTTGCTAATTACGGATGTAGCCTTTTGAAAAATCAAATTTTCTGTAGCACGAAGAGCGATCATCGCTTCTTGAGTTAAACTCTGATCACGTCTTGGCGCAATTATACTCGTCTGTCGTGCCATCCTTCAAGGGCACGTGCTTCACATGCAGCTAAGAAAGTGGCCTGAGGGGTTTATGCTGCTGCAAGTCCAGCTCCTAGAATCATCCTCTGTCGAGCTTTCGAAGAAGGGTCAGAATAGAAACCGTTGAGCTTATTGAAAGTCCTTCCAAATGGAATTACACGAAAAATAGAAGCTATTCTCCACACCGGGATCTGGTATACGCATTAGCGCCTAAGGAGCTTTAAAACTAGTTAGAGCCCTGCATTTCTCGATGAAGTTTGAGATACATACTTTCTATTATTTCCACTTTGAGTAACCAACAACGCAATTAAGAAAATCAAGAACAAGCACTGCATTAAACTGATGGTTTTTCTTTACAAATTCCTGTTTGACACGAATGAGCACTTTGATAACATTTGATATTGCACTCTTTTATTATTATATTCACATACATCAAAAATCGATTTTTCCACTCAACCTTACCTGTTAAAAAATTCTAGACACACGATACCGTACACAATCACATTACTTTACCTACCCTTCGCGGAAAAAAATATTTATACCGTCAGCCTTTCCTTACACAAAAAATATTTTTAACTGATACTCTCATCGCCATGCGGAATGCGAATCCGAGACATATGTATATTGAGATTATAAAATACCAAAAAGAAGCAATAACGCTTACTTCCTGTGATATTAAGGAAGAGAGAAACACGAATGTGACAAGAAATCATTTTTATGATCTGAAATCTAGGCCAGTTTACCTTTGTTATTTTCACAAATCATACAGTCAAATTGACACAATTGACAACTATGCAACAATGTCATGGAGACGCAGAAAATTCTCTTTTTGGGCAATTAGAAGGCGGTAGGAAAATTTGGTAAACTCTAAACAGAACTCCAAGACAAATATTTCTTCGCTAGACAAAGTTCAGTGAATTATAAACGTAGAAGTTTATCGAACACGTGGGATACGAATACCAGATATTTTAAGTCGTGTGGAAAGAATGAATAATGAACGATTGCCGTAAAATTTATGACGGGTCTTCCAAAACTCTAAGATATCTAGATTCATAGCGTTGAAATAAATTGATGTAGAGGTTCAAAATGTATTATGTAGACATGAACAAATTTGCAAGTTTTATTTTTACTTTCTAGAAATAATTCAGATGTATTCGGGGAAGAAATCTTTGACTCAAAGATCACATTTGTCAGAGTAGATTTCTTGGGATCTAGGCTGGTATAAATAGAATTATAAAACTTTATCACAACACACGCAAACACAAAATTCAATTTGGAGAAACCCTTACCTATGTTCCTAACTCAAGCAATTATCTCAGTTTGCGTATTACATTGGTCACATTGTGTTTGCGGAAACTTTCCTGGCGCAGTTTTGAAGCGATCCTTATTTATTGGCACGTTTCTGTTTCTTACACTCATAAAAAAGTTACGAGCTTATTTGCACATGTGCATGGCAACGCATGATTCGTCGAAAGGGGTTGCATTGCGTGTGAACTTCCGATTGAACGACCCCTCATGTTGGTAATACAAGATAAAGATGTTGCAGGGAATTCTGGAAATATTCTGCTAATATAAACATGGCGTGTGTACACCTAATATGCGAGCACAGAGGGAAAATGCAATATTCTGAAATCTACTTATCTAATTATAATGGTGTACATATCTTAATTCAACTCTACAACATATACCACGTTGTTTCCATTAACGATATGCAAAATAGGCTTCCACGAGCGAGAAACGGAAAACCGGACACTGCGTCATTAAAATAACCGAAACAAATCCTAACAGAAGAAAAGTAAATTTTAAAATCACATTAAATTTGAAACCTTTCAAAAGATTTCGGCAAATCTTCAGTTGATCCTAGAACAAGTCCTGCTGTGTATGGTTTTAAGAATCGTAAAACAACAGTACTGCGCTCATTAAAATACAATGTCTTTCCAGAGAAGCGTCCCAACTTTGCGAGTTATTTTAGAATAACAGAGTGGAGTCTCCAAAATCCCGACAAATTCATACAGCCTGATGTACATAATAGTTTCACAGTGGCTTGTGTAAACTTACACGGACGTCAAGATAGGGTATCTGATTTTATATCAGACTTACGTCAAGAGCAGCTGAGACGAGAATCAAATCTGAACCGTACGTGTCCTGTACTGATTTTAAAAGGATGACTTGCCTGCTGAAGACTGACGTTAACATCCAAAGAGTGAATTATCTATTCTCTGTATAAACTTGAAGCTCTATAAATAAACAAATGGATTCTAGTCACACGTTAAAATAAACCATTTGTGTAATTATTCAAGCGTAGGGGAGATGTAAACATTTCGGTTGCATTAAGTTAAACAACTTGCTCCCATTTCCCCTATTTTAGCTAAATAACAATCCCGTTAGTGCCCACGGAATGACAAGCTTAGTGCCTTTTTCCTTTTACTAAAAATTTTTAATTAATTTTATTGAACTCGAAACGCTTCCCATTATCCTCGATTAAATCTGTTAATCTAATTGCGATGTTAAAAGTCCAATTTAAGTTATCGGTGGATTGATTTTTCGCGTTTTTGATACTATAAGAATCTGCTCGCTTTGAAAGGCAATGACAAACACATTGCTCGCTTTGAACAGACCTATTTTCACGAGTTTTGCTGGAGTCATCAGTATTTTTCATCTATTTCATTCTCTAACGCCTATCTGACCATTCATGCATCAGTTAGCGTAACGCGAAAATATTAACGAACAAAACGCCGAGTTTCATCTGAAAAATAATTTCGTAATTGCTTATATAAAAGAAACTCCTATACTAATAGCTTTGTTGATCCCTTTACGCTTGTGCTGTCGTAAACTTATATAAGACAAGATAAACCAAAAGATTAAATAAGATCCGACGCAGATAAACCGAAAATTCGAACTTGAAACTCTGCGAAATATAAATAGCTCTTAGGAAGATCGATTTCGCCATTGGAAATTCTGTAATTGTGTGTCCGGAGAATATTCAATTACGTTCGTAATAAATAACTTTCAAAACAACGAAAGGGTTAATGTTTGATGGAGACGAATTTTCAGAAGATTACAGAAGGAACTCAGGCACTCTATCAAAAATAATCGCATTTCAGTGTACTGTCCCGACATTACTTTTTAGTTTACTTGTGCTGATTAAACATTAATTCGTCACAAACTGAACCCTTGCCGGTCATCGACCATGAAATTGTCATTACGTTGCTCTAAAAACTGGACAAAGCTGCTGATTATCGATTGTTTTTAACATTTCCCCAAAACAACATTCAATTGGATTTCGATTAAAACACGATTAGTTTACAATCAATTACAATAAAGTGTATCTTTGATGTTTCGCGAAAAGAAACCACATCATAGAGTAAACTGTTTGCTTCTATTTTCCACACGCGCACCAATTTAGTTACATTAGTTAATAGTTATTTACAGTACAAGCGCCGAAAGACCTCATGCAGAGGACTGCAGACGAGCGCGTTTCAAAAAAATTACACATCATTTTTTCATACTGCTAGCTATGTATTTTACGAACTTAATATCATCATCATTCTGATGTTCAGGGCACTAGAATATGATAAATGAATGATACAAACGTAGTTTTAGTCACGAGCGGAGCGAATGTTTAAGAAAACGAGGGTCTAAAGAAATTTTTACACGCGTTACATACTATACTTTTTCTACGACTGAGTTCGTACTGTCAATGTCATGAGCGTCTTTGGAGTCGTATGTGCAACGTAATTTAGCGATGCTGAAATGACGAATTGGACTGAAACTGTAAGTAGGATCTAATTATCGAGTTATGAACGCGACGTCAAAATGTGTTGCCAAAATAAAACAATAGTTATTGGCAAAGTTTGAAGAGATCTTGTGGTTTGTTCTGATAAGTAGATTATGAGGACTACCGTCCGACCCCTTTTGAACTCCGTGCTTGGCACCTCTACAGAAACCGATATCCAATTAGGATTACGCCGTACAGTTTGATGTTATCGAAACTACGAGTAGGATGGCCTATTTCTCCAACGTCAAGCTATACCATCAAACAAACCGACAAATTGAATAAAAATCAATTGGAGAATTAGCTACTCTTTCGAGCAAGTTAACAACTCTTTAGATAAAACCTGAAAATAAACAGCAGAGAATATTCCCATCAGTAGTAAAGCACCGGTACCTCTTATAGACAGTAATTAAATTTGAAATTATTTTCTTAAGTGCTTAAGCCGCGAAAGTGAAAGTATTGAATAAAGCATCTTGGTGAAGGTGAAAAAATATTAATTATAGACGTTTAGAACGGCACGAAAAATGCCTTCCTGCTGATTAAATTAACCTGACAAAAGTGTCATATGGTACGACGCGCGACATAATCAATGTAAGGCAAATTAAGTCAAAAAAGTGACATCATTTTCACGACACGTTGTCGAACTTTTATTATGATTCATGCGTGCTGACAGCAGTTTTAAAAATAAAGAAAAACACTTCGATATCTACCTATTAACACTTACTAAATTTCTGCTTGAAGATATTGTTATGTCATGTGTAACTGTTTTTGGGTATTCTCGACACTTTTCACGATCCCCCGCGCCCCTGGACACTTTTCTCGCGCATATTTCCGCCCTCCAAACGGCACAATTTACATAAAAAAAACGTTTTTAGTCCGACGATTAACATTAACATTTCGATGGATGGACGCTGGTGGCGCTGGTGTCGTGCTTCGGCCAATGAGCCTTCGCCACGTTCACTGGATCGAAAACCCATTGCATGAAAAAAAATTCGATCCAATGACAGTTGGCATTGCTCAAATTTCGTCCTAATTCTCGGTTTTTTTATGTTAAACTGCCGGAATTTTTGATGTTAAAAGTCACCAAGAGCCCCCTTTCCGGCAGAACGCACAGATGGGTGACTCCGCTTATTTCATAAAATCCTTTATCGCCCGGCAAGATGTGAGGTTATGTTATCTGTCAAAGTTTTAGTTGGCTCCGATGAAACGACCAACTCACGCTCTAAGGTTGGCAACACTGAGTGTGTTTCACGTGCTGCCTAAGCAAATCGAACTTGAAATGTCATTTTTGTGAGGTTATGAGGTGACGTTTTCTATCTTTGCCATTAATTAGCCCATTATCTAATCCCAAGCGCTCTCTTCATGAAAACCTCTTCCCATGATTGCAATTCTGGGATTGGTGGAGGCACCGCAGATTGTGACGATCAAACGAAAAAGATCATCGGGTGGTTTATGAAAGGGCCTTGAAAGACAACGGAATAATCGTTGTAACAATCTGTTCTAAGGTATTTCTTATGCTGTCATTCTGACGTCAAACTTTCTTCCCATCAGAGACACCTCACTGTGGTTTCAATGACGAACAACATTTTCGAAGATTTTTTATGCGTCACAATCTCTTATGGAAGGTAACAGAGAAACATGGACATCTTTAGACATCAACATAATGGGAGTTTGAACAACTTTTGGAAAACATTTATACTTGACAACCTTTTTTGGAAATTGTTAGGTATGTATTTTCTTTTACATTGTCAAGGCTGTCATTCTGAAGTCAAGTTTTTCGAAACTCCTCGCTGTGCGGTTTTATTGCAAAACAACTTTTAGATGATGCTTTATGATTTACAATCCTCTTTGGAAAGCAGAGAAACGTGGAGATCTTTAGACATCAGCAATATAATGGGAGTTTAAACAACTTTTTGGAATAAGACTTAAACTTTAAGACCTCTTTTGGAAAAATGCAGAGAAGCACAGAGATCTCCTGTGTTATGATGGGCTGTTTTGAGGTATTTATTTTCTTTTACATTATCAACGCCATTCTAAAGTCAAACTTTCTTCCCATCAGAAACACCTCGCTCTGGGGAACAACTGTTGATGATGCTTTATGCTTTACAATCCTCTGTGGAATATCAGGGGAAATCATTGGGACATCAGGGGCAATCAATAGGAAACCAGGGAAAGTCAGACGAAATCACAAGGAAATTAGGGAAAGTTAGACGAAATCACAAGACAATCAGCGAGGAAATCAGGTGAACTCAGGTGTACGCCATTTTTGAATAGCATTAACCCCTGGTCAATAACAATTTATGAATTAATAAACGTAAACAAGCGGGTGGTTCCCAAACAATGGGCCCCAAAATTAGCTCATTTATAATTGCTCAAATCTCAAAATATCAACGTTTTTTGACTCGGTCATTAATTTTTGTATGTTGTATGGCAGCGAAAACACCCTGCATGTATAATAATGGAAGATTTGTGTAGAAAGCATACGGAGGTTCAGTTGGGAAAAACAAAACTTTCTACCCATCTTTACTCTCGCTTTTGTTGCAATAACCTTTGAAGAACAGCACGACGGGACTCTTCCGGTCATTGCAATTCTGGGATTGGTGGAGGCTTCGCAAATTGTGACGAACAAACGAAGATGATCGGGCGGGCTATAAAAGGACCTTCAAAAAGACATTGGAACAACACTTGCAATTGCAAGTGAACGATTTGTTTCAGAAGTGGACAATTTACTTCAGTTTTTGTGGAAAACATCAATGACGTGAAGTAGTGCTTTCTGTGTTGTAATATTCTGTTCTGAGGTATTTTCTTTTACATTATCGATGCTATATCATTCTGAAGTCAATTTTTTTCCATCAGAAACACCTCACTGTGTGGTTTAATTGACGGACAACATTTTGGAAGATGTTTTGTGCGCCACAATCTCTTACCGAATATGACAGACAAAAAAGGAGAAGAGGAAGAGGTAGTGTAGTTTACGACGAAAGAGATTCTACGACGAGGTAATAGAAAAACAACTTTATGAGAGATCTTTTTTCACCAGAGCACATAGATGACAAGTACGCTGTTATTAGAAACGTCTATTCAAAATTTTAGGACCTACTCCAAATATAATCAGGAAAAATCAAAGAACATGTATAGAGGAAGTCAGGAAAATGGTAACAACAAAAACAGCTACTACAATGTTTTAATGACGTGACCAGACCTAACATTAAGGTAACTGCAAATGCTTTAGACTCATATAACAATTATAATTATTAAGGATATTGAAATGCAATGTTCATATGAAAGACTACACCTGTCTGATTTATAAATTTTCCGCGTACTGTTAAATTTTTTATAGCGAAGCCCGTTGGCTTTATATGTAATCTATTTTGAAAATTTTATTCTTTTTTTCATTCTGAAATTTTCAGGAAAATCTTCATTTTGCCAAGCGTAATTATTTTTATCAGAGTTTCAAATATCGAAAAACACAAAAAATTAAGTTATCCTAAAACTTTCTTTGCTTAATGTTAAATGGCCAAATACAATTAACTAGGTGGACCTCGGAAATCTGTGGATCTCGCTTTTTGTAGACCTAGCTTTTCCGTGGCCTTCTTTGTTTTATAGTATAACAAATGACCAACCACAAATTAATATCCAACGCCACGGAAAAGCGAGGTCTACGAAAAAAGCGAGATCCACAAATTTCCGAGGTCCACCTAGTCAGTACATAATTTATGGTCGGATATCTTTCTCGTTGTCAGTGCTGACTTAAAATAAAATGTGAATTCAGTGTTATTTTATTCTGTCGTCGGAAAAGCAGCAATCTGTTGTTGAGAATAGATTAAATATTAATTGAAATTTTATCACAGAGTATTTGTAATTGTATTTCATTGTTGAATTTTCGAGTACTGTATCCGAGTCGGTGGGTACTTTCAAGTAGGTAACCAATTATGCCTGATCAAGCTGCTAAACCTGTCGATGGAATGGAATCAGATCGCGCGTGGTTTACTATCGACAAGTAATTCTAATTCACCATGACCGAAACATTTATTCTCGGTCACACACATTTGATACTAAAACTATTTGATTAGAATAATTTGCGGTAATGGACGCTCCAACAGTTATTGCAGCAATTACACTCTCTCCTCAATTCCATTTCCTCGACGAAATTAAAATTCGGATCAGACAAAAATTCATTACAAACATTAAAATTTTCTAGAATTATTACACGTTTCTTATTGTAATTATCCCATTATTGGATTTTAAACTTTCCAGTCATGATAAAAGTGGAGAGGTTTCATCCGTTCTTCCGCAAATGACAAATGGAAAATCGATTTGATAAAATTGCATAAGGGTAAGATAGACGTTTCTCAAATTAGTTATGAGGAAAGTTTTTCATTTTTTTACGTTTCTCTCGATTCCGCCGGAAACAAACTCAGCGCTCATTTTTAAACGCCGCAAGATGTAAAATCAAAATTGGAACCGGTCATCGATCAGGATTACGTGATCTCTTTATCGATTTCTGAATTACTTCGAGTCGTTACTTATGGAAAGATGTTTTAATAAATTCAACTGCGGCGGTTTGTGTCGATGGAATCGTACATGCACGTCAATGAAATCAACTAGTTTATTATTATGGTTATTTGTCTAGAAAAGGGATAATCAGAATTTTTCAATAGTTTCCTCAAATCGACGACCATTTTTTAGCTATTTTATCTATAACCATAATTCGTTTATAATATGTTCGTTTTTAGAAAAATAATTAAATTCGTCGGCTCTAATTGGCATCTGGTATCCGTGTCTCCACTTGCCCGCTCAACTTAAGGGTCTTCTAGTTCTTAAACGAAACACGTTAGGATAAAAATTATTGCACATTCTCTTTCCATGAAGTCCCGAGACTTACCAATTTACGAATTGCCGTCTATTTTCGAAACGCCCTGTATAATTACACATTTTTATTGCGTGTCCAATATAACAGGAGAGAGTTTAGTGTGGTTTTGGTATCTCGTTATAGCGGGGTTCTACTGTAAAAAGGACCACAACACATTTCACAGAAAGGTCGTAGATAAAATGTTGTATTTTACTCGCATATTATAATTATTCAATAACGTGCTACTATTTCGACTGCCTGGATCAAGTAAATTTTATGATTTTTTGTGCGGTAATTGAATAGAATTTCGGGTGTGTCTGAGCATGTTTAGAGAGGGTAACAATGAATTGATAAGAGTTAGCGTTGCACATTCCGTGTTCGTGCAATGGCTTTGTTGATTTTAGGCAAAGCAGTTTAATCTAAATGTGTGTGTATTCGGCAGCGTCTCCAGACTTGAGCGTGATTGCCCCATAGCGCCCGACTCAATTTGACGTAGTAAAGTAATGCAAATGATAGTCGAGTGAAACGAGGAGAAATTCGCGGCCAACTAATCCAGAGTCTTATCCTGGAGTAAGTTCGTCAACTACCTTTAATAAGTGGTACAAACCTGGAGCAGAGAACCTTAATGAATCATGGTCCGGATATTGCCATGTCAGCACCCTTCTTCCCTCATCCAGTACTTCAGTGGGCTCAATTGCACGTCATTACATATACACATTTTACAGTGATACACTTAGGAATTTAATCAAGACCACATTGCTACATTTCTTAAAGTTAATTTATGATCTAATAGATTACGAAACAAAGAGATGAAAAGCTTAATAAAAGTACTACACGAGATATTAAATTAGAAATTTTAATACCGGCGGGACAGAAGCCGAGTGTGCAACTAGTATGTAAAAGAAGTCGGTACCAAGCAGGCTTGTCTTCTTAATAAGATTCACAAACTTTCATAACACCCAGTCCTCGTCTCTTTTTTTTTCTTTTCCTAGAAACTTTTTCAAACCTCGCTTATTGTAATTTCCTTGCGTCAACTCGAGCGACATCAATCCATATAATTTCAAAGCAATTACAACGATTCTTTATGCACCTTTGTACTATCAATCACCCCCATTTTATGCAAATTATCCAATCCACCGCATGCTCACTAACTCCAACCCTTTAAAATTCTCACAATCACCGCCAACATCCAATAAAACTTCCGACAATTTTTCATCCAACTAATAATTGCCAACGACATACCTTCAAAAATCAAACATGAGAGTCGCGAACGCACGTGTGGAAAATTTTAAGATAAAACCTTGGCGAGTGGGTAAAAATTACTTAATCGCATTTTTGAAATTATCTTAAACATAATCTCAAATATGTGTTAAATTACTTTAGCGACACCGCAGTGAAACGCAAAAGGGGGAAATCAGCCACGAAAAGAATTATCGTTTTCGATAAACAAAATGTTCACGTGCCGGCAAAATGCATTTGAACGGATTTTGCTGTCGTGTTAAATGAATTTTAAAAAGTGAAGCGGAAAAAGCAGTGGTGTCTCCTGGGGCAAGGTGAAATAAAAAGTGCTTTTTTTCTAGTTTCGCACTAATGACTGTTTTTTAATTTCGATCGTTAGTTGGGTGAAATCTGTCCAAGACATACTAAACATTTGATGAAGGTCTTTGTGAGGTTGATAAATAAAATGCGCGGAAATTCACCCTTTTGGGGTTAATGTCAACTATTTCTTTAATACATCTCGAGGGTAAAATTAGACAAAGTGTAGATTTATAGGTCTGGGGGTGAAAGGTTGTTGAAGTCGTTTATTTGATCTTTAGATGATGATAAAAAAATCGATTGTGGTGTTCATTTTAAAGTTAATGTATGCTACGTAAGTAGATTTGAGTGTGTATATAAATTTCCTTCGTCGACGGGAAAGGGCAGAGGCACCAACCGTTAGTGAGGTCGTCATAGAGATTTTAGGGTCGAAATGTACACAGGAAGGGATCTACGAAGAGAAGGCAGTAGAGAATATTTAATTTATTATTCATAACTATTGTGTAACACTTGTCATTTACATGTTTGATTAGTGAATCCATCGGCAGTTAGGAAACGAGCGAATTTGGGTGAATTGCTATAAACAAATAAATTGCTCCGAGATGAACGTATTGTTTCGAAGCAAAAGTTAACGTGTTACGTTCATTGTAAATTCTATAAGATCGAAAGGAGCATGTTGTTTTGTTGTGCCTTGGGTCGCCTAGGGTGAAGTTAATCCTATGGGAACTAGAGTGACGTCAGGACAATTAGAAATTGTGGTCGCAATTCCCCACTGCTCCTTCACAATAAAGCTGAGAATACAACAATCGCAAACCCGACGACTTCATTTCTTACTAATACTATGAATAAGATTAGGTACATTCACATTTATTCACAAGAGCCATTATGTTTTCAATGAGGTTCGATCGAAAGCGCATTCTCTCTACTTGTTCACTCTAAATTTATTTAGCTCTTTTAATAAAAATTTGTCGAATTTCAAATTTCTTGATTGAGCTGTTTTCCAAAAGTGCGTACTTCACTGAACACTATTTCAAACCTCGAGCTGCTTTTAGTTTACTCTCAAACATGCGGGTTGAATTTGACACTCCCCTTGAGGTCTGATATTCCAGTACTAGCACCCACTTCTTTGATGTGCAGTTTATTATTTAAACACAGCATGTCTACACCGTACTAGTATACTCTATTTCCATTTTCCATACTCCGACGCACCTTTGTGCTTGCCTACATATACATTTGCGCGTTTTTATCAAAGACATTTTCAGGCTTCGGATATTTTTCTCAGCTACGTTACAAGAATCAAATAACAATTTACCACATAACAAACAAAAGACCCCGCAAAGATCTTTTATTAAATTTAACATTTAAACAATTTTCCGGTTGTTATTTCTTAAATTTATCGTTTTACTTCGGAGCTGCGAATAAAACAAACACAATACGTATTTTAGTCTTGTTCTAAAACTATCGTAAAAGCAAAAATTAGAATTTTAAAAAGCCAATTAAGAATTATGTACAGTGTCGTTCCAATTTAACTAACTAATTAAGTTAGTAGCTTGTGTTTTTAGTACGTTAAAATAATAAAATAAGAGAGCACTATCCTTCGGAACTTACCATTAAGGAATAATGAGAGTTTGAATTTTGCTGAAAAGAAAAATCGGCAATTACTAATCAAAGCATAAAATTTCTGGTAACTAAAGCTACGACTACCTGCATCTAATTGCCTTCTCCAATTAAAAATTATCGAAGCTTTTAACGGTCTAATCGAAAATTCTTAGAACTAGATCACGTCACACAGTTAATGTAGCATCACCTCTTCAAATTATCGAGAAAATTCCAAACTAGTGAACTGTTAACATTAATCGTGCCTTGTAGTGTAAATTAGCTAAAACCTCAACTTAAATGTGTAAACCGTATCAAGGAAAACAGGCTTTTAGCTCAAAATAATTTAATCTATACAAGAACAAGTTAAACATTCTACTCTTATACAACCCACTATACACTTAGTCGAGTGCGTGGCGGCATGTGCAGATGTGAGCTAAATCTTTTATTTCCTGCTAAAATCAACAAGCAACAGATTAAGACAATTTCCGATCACGTGTAAAAGCAATTTATCCTTTCTAGCCGCGAAATAAAATTATCGCAAATTAAGTGAAAGTGCACGAGCCCTTTTAAACTAATTATATTTTAACCAAAACCGGATATGTGCTAATAGGACTTAATTTTATTAAAGGGTATTGAGAACATAATCTTGGGGTATTTAATACCTAGGGCGCACTTATTAAGTTAACGCATCCTTTACCAGAGAACAAAGAACTTGAAAAATGATTATGGTGTGAATATGGTCATCAGGTGCGGTTTAAAACCGTTTCCGGATGTTAAATGTCCTTTGTTTTCTCACACAAAAATTTATATTGTTACACAAAATCTGCTGGTAAAATGTGTAGGCAAAGATGTAACAATGAAAGCAAAAATGAGCTTTTTGAAAAGACAATGAAACTGCGATGTGGGTGGCTGGGCGGCATAAGACGATTCGTTTCGTAAAAAAAAACAAGTAGGACGTTGTTTTTTTTTCTTTAAAGACGGAAAAAACTACATTTCCCTGGAATTTATAAATCAATACAAATTCTTTAAGTTGTAATTACTATGAGCTTAACTTTGAATTGTTATAGCTACAAAACGTAGAGCGCTCCGCGGGTGTTTTATCAATACTCTTGCAGCTATAAATACTCGCGTCGAAGTGAGAAAGTTATTCTACAGAGTGTACAAAAAAGCAAAAATCAACAATAGAAAATAGAGCTCTCAATAAGTGTTAAGTGATGTCACTTTTATCAAGAACCAGTGTATTCTTCCCCTTTGAGCGATTTTCGGTAAAGGTGACAATAGTGAGCTGTGTAGGTGTCGCCTTTGTTAAACTAAAAATACACTTTGCACTTGAATTAAATCATTTTTATACAGATAGAAACAGGGAAACTTTAAAGTTTTAAAGTAACAAATTTTTCTCCGTACACGAAAACTCGCTTAAAACCAAAGCAATGTAGATTGTACAATGTACACGTCATCTTTTATACATTTTATGATGACATAGATGCGAACGTACCACCTACAGTGTGTTTATATTTTTGTTCACTTAAATTTAGTTTAAATAAAATGACTTAATTAACGAAGACAACAAAGGCTCAGATTACGTAAACACAAACGAAAATTCTTCCGAGTTTTGGTGAGAGATAAGAGAGTTTGAAAACGAATTTTCTTTAACACCTACTTACTCTGATCTTTTTTAAATACAAGTTACAAAGAAAATTCATTTAGATACCTACGCAGCTTGTTTATTGTTAGCCTGCATAACAAGTGCTCGTACAAAATATTGAAATAAGCTTTATTGTGTCAAGTGAAAAAATGTGTTTTAGGATCGATCAACGCGCTGCTGCCTTGATAACGTTCTAAACACGTTTATTACATCTTGGGTATTGATTTGGCGGCATTCACGAAGCAAATGTGGACAATGATCGCATAATTAATCTTCTCGTATGTATAATATATAACAAACATGTCAAAACATAAACGATTAAGTATTGTAATTAAAAACTTGAATGAATGTGCTTTATTTAATTTATTTATGAGCAAAACTTTTTCTATAAAACTTTTCAGTATCTATGTGGCATTTAATTAAAGTCGCAGATTGATTGATTAAAAAATGACGAGAACAATATTGGAAGAAGATTTTTCATAAATTCATCGATGAGCAATCGCATTTTGAATCGAGTCGAATTTAAGATAAATCTCGTAGTTTCGGTGGTGTATTTTATATCTTCCGTGATTACTAATTAAAGTGACATAACATTTAAAATGCAAAGAGAACCAGTAGGATGCCCACTAATGACACAGCTGACATATTTATACGATGATTTGAATATCACACATCCGACCATCTAACTGCTATTCATGAGTCTTACAAATTGCGTAAAATGCTTACTTTCGCATTATACCATATGCTTAACGAAAATGCAACCGTATAAAAATGTGGATAACGTACGACTTTCGTGGATGATTTATTTGAAAGTCGTCTGAAAATGACAAATAATAATAGAAGAACAGTTGTTGTCAGTATGGCCTTCATTCTCTGCACAGCTTATCATGAAGCTGAACCCCATAGCGAAATTTTCATGAGGATTTGCCAAACTTCCACGAACGATGACAGGCGTCAGTTTAGGCTTTCCGTGACAAGCTCATAATTTTAAAAAAATGCTTTACTTTTGCGGGGTTTGTATTCATATTGCTACGTGTTTCCTTTTAACAGTGAACTGAAAGAAACACATTTCGCATCAAATGATATGTACAGTCGCACCAAAAATATTCAAATGCGAGGGGTTACGTATCTTGCAACATTGTTCAATTTTATTACCGCGCAATTTAAAGTCAATATAAACAATAATGTTTTATCAAATGTTAATTGGTTTTATTGTTACGTACGATGCGGATTCTGTTTTAGTTTTAATATATGCGTCAATAAAATTACACACGGAACTGACACTCTTCTATTTATTCATAGCCGCAAATGTAAACACACCGAATTTTGCTGGATCGCCTGTAATAAATGAAATTTCATTCGTCCACCAAAAGCGACACATTCAAATTAAAATAAATGCAGGTAAACTATCACAATGAAGCCAAGACTGGCATTATTTAAAATTAAACGGGAAAACGAATCAAATGTGTTTCAAGCTGTTATTTGTATTCTTCTCTGGCGACGATCATTTGTAAGACCACCCCCTAAACATTCTATTCAACGTTGGAGACACATTACCCATTGTTGTTCCTAATAAAGGTAACTCATGTCTTACATCACTGATTTTACGTGTAAAAAAGATGAAATATTTAAAAATGCGGGCGTGATTCGTTTCAGCAGCGTCTGTCGGTGAATAAACCTCGGAATTTTATTGGTCAAAACAATAAAAGCGATAGGAGTTAAAAATACACAAAATATTAGACAATAAAAGTCTTTCATTAAGTCGATAATTTTCCAGATGCGACATAATCCCTCACTTAGAGCTTTTACGGTTTTATTTTATTTGGTTTAGTTAAGATTTACTGCCGAGATTGTTCTCTATGAGCATTGTTCTCATAAATTTTTATGAGTGGAAGTAATTAAAAAAGTTCTCGATTTCGCCGGTTTTCAGTAGAATTAACAATCTCTATGTTTGATTAAACGATATTCAATACGTAGAGGATGAAAGACAAATGTGATTCACGTTCCGGCAGTGTTTGAATGTTTGTGCAAGTTGATTGCTGACTGCTTGATTCCGAGTATGTTTTATCATTTATCATCAACAAATCCTGAATTACCCATAAAAATCAAACAGTCACTTTTCCGTACACAGGAATATAAATAATTCCAAAGCTTAAACAATACACTGATTTATTTTACGAATTTTACCCGGTGGGCCTCTTCTTTAAATTTGCGGCTTGTCTGCTTTAAAGCTCATTGTGCATTATGTGGGAGGCCGTGGACACACCTAGCCCAATAAAAAATAAATTTTTAGGGCGGCTAATGTATTCAAGGGTAGATTTTAAACGTTTAAATGCTACATTAACGTTAAAATGTTTTATTAACAGACGACAATAAAAACAACAATTTAGGACCAAACTTTGGTTTAGGTGATGATTTATTTTTAGGGGAGATAGGGGCACATTGTTCATAAAAGTTGGTATATTATTATTTTTTACACTTTAAGCTCGTTGAAACAAGCAAACATGATAAAAAAAAGTATTGTTTTATATTTATTGTGGTGCAGTAACAACTTGTTTTGTTGTGATAACTCGTGAGCAGATTCGGTTTGATCAAGTATTTTGTGAAATTGAACGTCATGTTAAATGTCACTTCTACCAAGAACGTCTGAAATTAGAGTAACCTTTTCTTGTAGCACAATGTCTGGTGAATAACTTGCAGGAAACTTACCTAATAATGTCCCGACATATTCATATCGTTCTTGTTTCAGCTTTAACGGTATTTTGCTAAGGCGCTAAAACAAATGTTAATCTTCCTTTCACCCTATTTCAGTTACAAACTACTTGTATTTATAACAACAAAAGATGATTTGTTGAACGCATTGTTCGCTCTTTCTTTTATGCTTCAAAGACAACCGCAAATGTACCGAGGCGGCCCCAGATTAAACGAAAATTTTGCGGGTTATGGCTGCGGCAATTTGCGTTTTCGACAAATATAGTTGGTGTGAGTATCAGTTTAGTTTATTTACATTTTTATGTCGTGAAATTTATTATCGTGTAGTAAAAGTCGTGCGACAATAGTATATTCGCAAAACTGGTAAGTACAGCACTTCTGGGAGTTTTTAAGGGATAGTAAAAGTACCCGACAACAATGCTCGACGTGTAACGTCAGAAAACTGCAACGTGATTATTGCTGGTTGGGGCAACAACGAAACTGAAGTGTCTTTTGACGCACATACTCGCATAACAGTTAATGGAGTAACGTCGCAGGAAAAGAAACCGCAACTACCACAGTACGACAGCCATTGCGGGATAATTCACTATTATGAAATGACAAAGCAAGGACGTTGGTTCGACCTGGAAAGCTTGCAAACGCTGCAAAAGATTAGAGAGACTTTTTTTTAAATCCGATCGAATCGATTGTTTGGTGTCATCACCATGGATGAAAATGTTAAATAATATGTATACAGATTTCTGTCATTAATTCGGGTCTGGGCTCGACATCTATAAATCATGACCGAATCTGCAAAGTTTGGGGCAAAAAATAGCACTTCTGAACACAACAAGTTTCGAGATTTCCCGACGAATTTCTATGATCGACGTCGTCCAGAGACGAGAAGTTTTGACAAATAAGGACGTGTACGAATACAGGACATGGAGGAATTGGAAACAGCAATAAATAAAGATTACAATAATCGTTTTTTTTCTGAATTAAGTAGTCGACACGCAACAATTACAACTTGACACGTTTGTCTCTGGTGGCTTCTTGCTTTTTCGGGTTTCCCACAGAACACAATGACTATAGGTGTGGCTGGCAATTGAATTTTCTAGGTGTAGGCGTAGTATAATTAACCTACTGTTGGTAAACAATCGGATTTTCCAGATTTCATCTTGAAAAACTCCGCTGTTATAAAACACTCTGTTAGTTTTATTAGTTTAGGTGTTAGCTGCCCTGATCCAGTTGATCTACACAAACGTGCCTATTTCCATCATTCTGTCATATAGGATTTTCAGTTTAATGTTAAGGTGATGTATCTCTGCGTTTATCTAACTTGCCTCTTGTTTAATCCAAACATTAATCAATCCATCCACCTGCCACTGCGTTGTCCTCGATGTGTTTACTTCTCTAATTTTTTATTAGTGCATTTGAGTGTTAAAAGGTAAAGTGATCTTAGTCTCCTAATGTTGACATTGATCGTCGTAAAATCAGGACAACCGATCAATGGGATTTTATGAAACTATCAAGACTCGAGGAGTTCTGCGTTCCAAGAGATGCAAATTCTAGAAGGGATCGATAATGAAAAGGGACAACCAACTAACTAATTATACAATATGACGAGGGATGCTCCAAAAATACTTAATTTGTCTTCTCTCACACGAGTAATAAAACTATAAATTTCGAGTAGAAAATAAGTCTTTATGATCGTCTTAGTTGGAAGTTAACAGTTACTTGAGATGAATTTTCGCGGTTATGCAACAATATTAATAAATCAATATACAATATAGTGAGTTAATTGGGTGCCCATAACAAGGACGACGTAGAAAAAAATAATAATAATAAAAAACGAACTTGAAATGGGGACATAGATCACCGGTGTTCTTTATACTGATTGGAGGATTTGTAGAACGTCGTAAATAACTGGGGTATGCTTCACCTGATTCGGGTCTCCCTTTCAACCCCGACTGCCCCCACCGCCCCCGTGGACACCCATACTACGCCCACGTTATATATAGCGTAGTGTGACTGCTGACTGCATTTTCATTTAGTTTTGCTTTCTTTTAAGCGCCTTTTACCTGTTACTGCAATTCATGGTAATTATAAAAAAAGTGAGTTTGAAAGCAGTGTGAAACAGTAATAAATAAATAGTTTAGATATGGGTTGTTTATTAGTTTCGGAACAGAATAATTATGCATATTAATATCGATTTTATGCATAAATTGACCGTAAATAATAGAATTTTCTGCTTGATGTGGCCCGACTCTTATCTAAATATATTATGCTAATGTGTCGAACAGTACATAACGTAATGGTTGATTTATAGTTCATTGATGAAACAAATCGAGTAAAACGAGGAACATCGCAAAATAATGTGACGAACTGTTAGTGCTTATCTGAAGATCTAAAAACCTTGTTAATGACTAAAATAAGCGATTAAAAGGAAATATAACACTCAAAATCTAGATAAAAATCAAATAATGAGCTTGGAGAGAGACGGAGAAGAGCAATTTAGCAAACGTAGAAGAGAGCTTATATTTTTAGAACGAACTGAAATCGTGTAATTGAACAGTTTGTTCGGTAGTCAGCAGTTGCAGAAGTTTAATACAAACTACAATAATTAAAACTACCATTATTCTAGTATTGAATGTTTTTCTTTACGGAATTCAAATGGAAGATATAATTAACAATTAAAATTAACACTCGGTTTAAGCCAAGACTGCTAATGCTGTAATTGCATATTAAATTTTTGGTCTCTCCCTTTTCACATTTTTCTCATTTCCTAATTAAACGGAAAATTGCTTTTAGAAATATAAAGTATAAAGCGGTCTGTTCTTTTTGTCAACTTCCCCTCTTCAAGATTAATATTATCTTTTTGATTTCAGAAAGAGAAAGCCAAATCCATTTGTGTCGTTTGTTATTACTTGCTAAAATAAATTTATTAATCCAGCGTTAACCAACTGATCACAAACTTAATTAGAGTATTTAAAAGCGTTCATCGATTCACGTATTCTATTGATCCAAAAGAAATTGTTCAGCAAGCAATTCATCAACGGTAGTTACGGGAAATGCAAAGAAAAAGATAAATGACACAGAATTAATTATCGCGGAAAGTGGACTGTTGAGGTCACATCTCAGAATAATATTACTTTGTCAACATCAAATCCTCAGGCTCAAAATCAGGGCAAAAACTATTAGTATAATCCCTCTTTCTCCATATTTTAAGCGCAATAAAAACACTTTTATTACTTCATTTCGGTAAAACCTCCCTCGAAAGACAATTTCGAACACTTCGTTGTATATCCCATAAATCACATGTCACGAGAGCATTGACACACTCGCATGCAGGTATGTATGTCTATAAAAGTAACAAATGATAAATTCTCATTTCTGTTTAAATTTCTCATAAAAATAAAACCACGTTGTCACAACTTCCACGGAAACAAACAGAAATAGAAATTGGTAATTTAATTTCTAACTTTTGTAAACATTTACCCCAAATTTATTTCATTCGGGCTCCGAAAATGCGTGATAACAAACACAAATTATTTTACACAAACTTTAAGAAAACAGATGCAAGACCGATTTCAGTAAATTTTCCAGAATTCAGGGCTAAAATGCTGTACTCTTTTGTATTCAAGAATCAATCAGTAAAAAAGCCCAAAACTAACAATTTTGGATCTATAAACTGCTAAAAGTTGTCAGAATTATAAATTTTCAATATTCAGACTCAAACTTCTCTATTTTAAACTATGTATTAAAATTAATTAGACAGGAGAAATGGCGAAACATTGCTACAATTACAATGGGGCAAGTTGTCTTCACAACGGGACAAATAATTTTTTTTACAAATACAAATAGTTTATAACTGAAATAGAGTGAAACGAAGATTAAGATTTGTTTAAACGCTTTGGCAAAATACCCTTAAAGCTGAAACAAGAACGATATGAATATGTCGGGGCATTATTAGGTAAGTTTCGTGCAAGTTGTCACCAGACATTGTGCTGCAAGAAAAAGTTACTGTAATTTCAGACATTCTTGTGTGACATTTAACATGACGTGCAATTTAACAAAATACTTGATAAAACCGAATATTTATATGAGGTATCAGAAATAACTCAAGTTTACTCTAAAAAATAAGCGAGATATCATATCAGAAGTTTAGTTATAGTAATGAATTTTTGCGAAAAATTGCAACTTTTGGCTTTTGGAAAATCAAAGAACTATTTTTTATGTAAAAAATCAAGAGAAAAACGATGGCGCAAACCGCACCTCAATATCTGAAATAGTTTCCGAGATATCGAGCACGAATTGTTTTGAATTTCAAACGGGCCATAACTCGGTTATTTGTTGACGAAACTGCAAAAATTATCATGTTTTTGGATTCAGCGTGAAATTCTGCGTAAAATAAGACCCAAACTTGTTGAGTTTGCTTAATAAATAAACGAGGAATTGGCCAAAAACTGTTTTGAAAACGTCATTTTCAGGTGATTTTCAATCAGTCGAAAGAGGAGCTCAAAATCTATCTGCCGGTCAAATTTGAGATCTATCGGACAAATAATTAACGAATTATGGCAAAAAAATAAAAAAAAATGAAAAATTTTCATCGTTTGAGTCGGAATCGCGAAAAATCGACTATCGAATTTTGGGCTTTTGAGAACATTTTCTAATGTAAATTGAGCCGAGAAAAAGAATGGCGCAAACCGCATCTCAATATCTCAAATAGTTTCCGAGATATTTAACTTTAAAAATTACGAAAAATGAGAAAAAATGAAAATCAACTTTCCAAAACTTTGATCGGCCGTAACTCAGTTATTTGTTGTCGGATCTGAATTTAAATCCCAAATTTGAAATCTGCAGAAAATTCTGCGCAAAATGGTGTACAATGACATCACTGTTGATACGCAATTTTTAGTGGAGGAGATGGAAACACAGTGTTACACCAAGTTGTGATTCGGTTATGTATATAAACATTGAATTTGACGTTAAATTAAATTTAATTAGTCGTTATATTTTTACCAAAAATACACAACGAGGCAAGTTGTTTTTATAACGGTGTAAGTTGTAACAACTTGTGCCTGCATCTCCCCTACTATGTAAATTGAAAGTGTTTTTGTTACAGATAGATTTGTTTAGTGGTTTTTTACGCTTAATTATTTATTGTTATGAAGGAAAGCGTTTACCCTGGGAAGGAAATTGGACAACAACAGTATTTTCTTTGAATATTTTCCCCGAAAATCGATCGTGTCCACATTGCATAGGTAAACTCGTGCATTTAGTGTTTTTCAACATAAAAAACATTCATCTCCGGTCGTTATACAGTCTGCATAACTGATTCATCAGACCTGAAAATGGGCTGCAGGAAATGCAATGAAAAACGTAAATCAGCACAAATTTATTGCAGTGTATAGTGTAGTCCTTATCTAAATTAGCGGTTTCCAGTTTGTTACATTTGTACCGAAATACGAAATAATCAACTCCTTAAACGCATGCCTTGGAGCTACAACTCTTTTAAGAAACTTTAAAAAGGTTGGTGTTGAATTTATGCTAGAAAATTTTGGCGCACTATCAGATCAAGTTGAAATATGATCTAATTATTGCCGTTATAAAGTCTGGAATGCTTTAAATTGGATAAGGCGATATTTAATAATTAGCTATGTATCCGTTCGATAGAATGCGACTAGAGCCATAAACGCCACATAAAATCCAACAAATCGTACCATATGGTTTTGCTGGATCCAATAAAGCAAACCCCATTAGCCGGACAAGGTAGAATCAAGTAACTCGAATCTAAGCATCGATTTAACTTAATTCACGACTTTGCGATGTTTGCAAAACTTCTCCGCTTGTATGTTCCCGATAAATATTTTCTATTTCTCACAGATGGTTTTTGATATTCATCAAATGAGGTGAAATGCATTTCCGTGGGCGTCACTAGACATTCCATGCACGCAGTAACGCCGTGAGACGTTATTTCATTTCTTCAGAGTCCTTTACCTTGTCCAAGAAGAATTTCCCAGAGTTGACATCTCTGAATTTTGACGCGAAAAAATTCCACATCTTCATGATTCGCCAAAATTAATTATTATTTGAATAATTATGTTAAGACATCATTTAACCAGAAAAGTCGTACGTCATGTCTTTACAAACTGACACAACACGAGACATAAATCAAAACTCACAGCCACAATATAATTTTAAACACCCTCTTTGCCATTAATGACTACGATTTAATTGTAATGAAAGCGTAATTGTCAGTTCAACCATCAATCACGTCGAGAGCGTTTCTTCCGATTTATTAGAGCTCGAACAATGGATTTAAATAAAAACAAAAATTTCTTGTTGTAGTTTTTCCCTGTCGATGAAAATGATGTTTTTATCAGTTGCAAAACGTATCAACCGCTGCGAAGAGGGTAAAAATTTATCTCCGCAAACTGTGCGAATTGCATGATCGTGTTTATTCCTGAGCGTTCCAATGTAGGTGGTCTTGTTGACCTTTTATTTTTGCACCATTATATGGCGCTTGAAAGTATTAAATGTGTGCGATATATTAGACTTATAAACCCATTGTCATGTGCCCAGAACTATACTTTCGGTGCTTCGCCGCTTTATTTCTGCATAATATAAACACACGTGCTTAGCTCAAAGACAATTGCACATTTTTTCCTGGAATATCACATTCGTTTCGATATTTATTTCCTTTTCTTCCTACTCACGTCTAAATATAACGTACATCAAAACGATGTGAAAATCCGTAAAATCGCTGTGACGTAAAGCACACAACAAGTGCAGTTTACTCACCGTAAACATTACAATAAGCTTTTCAATTTAAGAAACACTAAAACTAGAAGTTTGTTGGTATTCCAGGAACTTTACAATTTTCAAAATTTATAGTTTTGGTACGAAGGGTTCATTTTTCTACATGACAATTTTGTTCCGATACAGGTGTCAAGCGCCAACGCAAAGCTCACATTAACATTATACATTATGTTAAGAAGACGTCAGAGGAAAAAGGGAGCGGTATCACAGAACGCTCCTAAAAAAGAATAATATAAATCTTTAGATTCCCAATGCATGTCCAGATAAACAAATGAATTACAACGAAATTGTCCTTTTAAGGTAGTACCATAAAGATGACAGTAACGTGATAAGGGGATAAAATAAACCGAAAAAAAAAACAAAAATTATTGATAAGTTTTTCGCTTACAATAAAATAATCGCGTCGTAAAATCCATTTAAATAACTATAATTATATTCAAACTTTAGATTCAATTAGCTTATCTTTAAACGTGCGGTTTTGTTCAAGATTCTTGTTATCTTGTCTTGAGAATATTCACAATTGATCTGCTTTTTCAGCCCGCCTTCATTATTATAATTTGGACCACCACTCAACCACTTTCTCTTGGTTTTGTTTTAATGGCTACCAGTGAGAAAAAAGTCCTTTTACCTACTGCCCACAAGATAACGAATGCGTCACTTTAAAGTGAGTAGATGAAATCTTAAAAATTTTCACTCCATTGTCATCAATTACATGAAACCTTTTACTCATCTCCTTGGCTGTCATCAAGTTATCTTCGTGATTGCCCAACAGAGAAAAATTTTCTTTGATAAATGACTTTTTGAGAATTTGTGGTACTAATCAAGCAAACAAGCCGACTGATTGATCTCTTTAAAACAAAATCTTACAATTAGTTCGAGACTTCAACATCTTCAAGTCTTTATTAAGCAACATAGCAGCTAGGATCATAATTGGTAACGATTAATCAGGTAATCAATTAATAGCTGCTCCTAAATAATGTAAGTTTATTCAAATTAGAAGAGAACCGTGTTTTGGAAAACATGTAGAATTTTAAATTGGAGGTAATGGCTGTGACAGAAACATGGATAATTTTTCATGATGACCGGATTGTTTTGTGTCATCTTTTTGCGGAGTTATCAATGATCTGGGCATAAATTTCGAGCTAATAGTGCAACTCACAATAAATTGAACACGTAAAATATAAATAACTGCGATAAGAGAACCTGAACTATATTTCTATAGGACATGATAACAGGAAATCTATACTTGGTAATAAAATTAATCCCAACAATATGATCCAGTTTGCGATTAACATGCTATAAATAAAAGTTGAGCAGGCTATTGTGAGCAAGTTATCAGCAGCGATTTCAATATAACATATATTTAATTATAATGTGACGTATCCCGAGGGATGAGGCAAGCATATCAATTGTTTTGCTGCAATTTCAAACAATAACCGTGTTTTTGACACCTAATCTGTATGGATATTATTCATTAGCAGCAATTTATATCAAATCAAGCACAATGAGCAATTAATGATCTTGATCGAGTAAAAAACCAATTGATGGGTTTTGATGTGTTAATAATATGACATGACTCTCACATGATGTCAGAGTATGAGAAAGAGCTGTCGAGTTCAATTTTAAGTCGCTTTGGACACGCAGGGGTTTAAACCTACAGAATACTTGTCAGCAATGCATTGATGTCAACCGCACCTGCTGTCTAGGAGATAGTTGTCAATTATAAAAAGATCAATATCAAGCCCATACTGTGCTAAATTATAAAACGTAGGGTAGGAAATTCAACCGGCATTGTTGTTTAATGAACGACATTTAATAAATGCGGGAGATAATGACATTAAAAATTTTGATCTAAGTATGCTCATGTGGAGCAGAAAATTACTAAGAGCTCAAGACAATTTTTGACCCATGCCATTAATCATTGATATCTTCCGTAATTTATCATTTTTGAACGATTTTAATGTAACTAGAGCTTCGGGCAGACACTGCGCTCATTCAGCATTTCACACGATCGATTATACACATTACAATTGATTAATAATATACATGCAACGTGTAATGAGAAAAAAATTATCTGACCAGTAGCACAGGTTTTCGATGAAAAAAGCTGTCGCTGCGAACTCCCACGGAGAAATCACAAAAAACAACTATTTCTACGCCAATAAACTAATTTGACATCTTATTTTATGCTTTGTGACGTATGCAACTAAGAACGCGTTTTTAGATTAGCGTTTTATCGTCTATTTGATTCCTTGAGACACTTTAGCCACTCATCAACCAGTTTTCAACTTCTACATTCTCAGTTTGTTACACAGTTACACGCATTTCATTAAACTTTTTTTTTCATTTTCTAATTCTCTACCCTTTAAATACTCGAAAATGGAAATTGGAAATCTAACATTTACAGAATTGGGATTTGAAATTAATTAAATTCAAAATACAGGGTGTAACAGAAATAATTAAATTAAACTGGTGGTAGATCTTGGAAAACACTTGATAATTTTAAAAAAACGAAGAAGAAAAAGTTGTTTGTTTATCGATATCTACCATTAAAATATGGAAAAACCCCAAAATGTTTAAATTTAAGATTGGCAACCTAGAAGTCTGAGGACTTGGAGAGTTGTTCAAAGACTTTGGAACACCGCTCACTCTGTATATGTGAAAATAGCTGTAAATCGGCCATCGCCTATATTTACCACTAAAATACCTGCAAAATTGATTTTGTAAAATTTTCAATAATTTAGATGTCCTCGGACCCAAAATACCAAAGCGCAGGACACCAAAAAACAAGACATCAAGCAAAAATTAATTCTTGCAGTATTTATATGGATAAATTCGCAAAACGATTTATGAAGCAAAAACTATAAAATCCGCAGTTTAAAGAGAAACAACAATTATGAAAAATTTACGCGTTTCATTAGTTATTGGAATCTTATTTACTACGTGGTCTTCTCCTTTAAAGTGTAACCACAAATCAGTGAGACATAGCATGAAAAATAAATAATTAAATTCTTGAATTACCGGTGAATTTATGCTGTTTCATATTAAAAGCACGTTACTGTCTGTGCGCTTTTGGATTTATAGACCAACGTAGGATAGTCTCCCAGCATTGTTTTCCATAATCTGCACCTTAAAAAGCTTGTCCTATGTCTATGATTTCAGACACACTCAAACTGATTTATATGTTAGTTTCTACAGAAAGTTTTAATCGTATTTCCAAAAACGACGAATTTAGGTCACATATAAATGTCGTCGTTTTTGGAAATACGATTAAAACTTTCTGTAGAAACTAACATATAAATCAGTTTGAGTGTGTCTGAAATCATAGACATAGGACAAGCTTTTATGATCAATTAATACCCTGTTTATCGCAAACCACGCAACACCCACAGCTTTATTGAATAATTGGTCACATTTTACATGGAAACGCCACAACTGAATATTCGAATACAAATAATGACGAAACAAATTTTAAAAGCTCACCTTTGACTGTGAACTGTGGGTAGTAAAATTATGATCATCGACGTTTTCAGACAGTTCATTAATTACTGTGTATCATAAAAATCTTTACAGGGTAATTTCCATTTACGTTGGCGCACGAAGAATAGCCAGTTGATTATTTTATGATCTATTTCTCTTGCTTTGTGCAGTTACGCAAAGTGTAAATCGCGGGTTCTCAAGAGATGGCAACCCTTTCAGTGTTTCAAACTTGGGGTTAAATAATTTATGATAGAGTTAACTTTATTTAAAATATGCTTATTGGAAGCTTGATTTTTTGCAGCTTTTGACGAGCTTTCAGCGCCGAGCCGACAATCAACGATCCATAAAGTATGCAATTAAGTTGTTACACTTAAATACATATTGGCTATGTCTCAATTTACAACGTCTGTGGGACTGTGGGAGTTTCCATTTGTTGTGTTATTATTGAACGAGATTCCACTGTCTATGCGACTTTTTTACCCGCAGGTAACCAAAACGACGCGACGTGGACAAATTTACATCTCATGTAATTATCGGGGTGGTTTATTACCTGTTTAGATTCTTACGGATTTAAACCCTCGTCTTCTTATAATAGGTTTGATTTGGGACAAAATGATACCAGATACTTTAATAATCGGATTTTATAGTGACACACGTCAAAGGTGATTACCGCCCGCTGTCCTTTTCGTATCGCCACCATTGCGTTACTTTATTATAGGCATAATCTGTTATCAACGAGATAATTGCTCAAAGAAACTTAATATTATATTAACCACAAAACTGTATGGTAAATAGGAATACAGTCATTAAATTCCAATATTTATAGCGGCTGTAATAATAACCGTGTAATTATAATATCATTTCACGTTTTATGAAACGAAATTGTTTGTTTTATTTTAGACAATAAATAATGAATAATGACGGGGAATGTGGATCAGTTTCTGTTTTTATTTTCCCTCTAATCATGCTTAATAATAATAAACGTTAACATGCTAACAGTTTCTCAACACATTGTAAATATGCTGGAGCGGTATGATTACAGAAGTTGCTTTTGACTCTATTATCATAATATCTCGTGTTGAACTTAGTTTGTTTAAATAAAAAGAAAACTTGCTACATTAGTTGAGTTGCCCTAATTACACCACATTTCCAATCAATAGAACTTGTGGGGAATTGTTATCATCCGAAGCATTTTATAACTCAGCAGTTGTAATAATTTCCCGATTGCACTGCAGTTATTGCGCCTTTCTGAAAACGTAAGGGGACAAAATTTATTGTAATCCTGGCTTTCACTTCATTTATTTATATGCATAGTAAACCCACGCCGATTTTACGGCACGATAAAAATTCGTATCGTTACGTACCCGTTACCTGTACATTGTGTAGCATGCATTCATTACAAATTTGTCTCAATAATTTAAATATAGAATTTAAAAAATTCCAAACACCGGATAAAAGCAATAAATAATACATCGATAAAATCAGTCGTAATTGGTTTTTTTAAGCACGTTATTGTATAGGTTGAGAACATCTGAGACTCAAACCACCCAAAGTCAAATATGTTAAGTGGCATGTGGGCAGCACAGGTGCTATGAAAGGGTCTGAACAGGGTTTATGATAATTAAACAAAGGCTGCGTTCAAGTAATTGCGGTAATTATTTATTTCTCATTAATTAGTTGCATATTTTATTCGATACTTTTCTCCGAGATGAAACTCATCTGGTCTATAATTAAAAATAAAAATTAATTCTTGCAAAAGGGGTAATTTACATAAATATACTTTCGTTGATTTATTGAACGAAATTGTCGCTGCGAGCGTTGATCTCAACTTTTTCTGCAATAACATTGTTCCAATAACAATTTAATACGCCACTGGACGCGGCACGTTTAAGATGGAAGATAGACAGTTATTAACATATGTTTACAACGGAGATAAAAATATTCTTTTAAACACTAAACAGATTATTTTACAGTTTCCAATCGTGTTTATCAGCATGTTTTCTATAACTCATTTTTACCGAGCTTTGCCAAATTAAGATCTCATCGACAATCTAACCAGAATCTTCAACATATAAACTTTAATTAGTACGAATTAATACGTTAAATTAATTAATTTTGTACCTAACGTAATTAAACACAACACAAACTCAAATTAAATAAATCAATCTGAGAAACGCAAGCATAAAATTATACTTTAGTGATAATTACCGTAAATTACATCACGTATTAATATAAGTAGCAGTGTAGTGAGATTCCGTAATTTAAATGATTTAAGCTCTAACATTCGCAACATGAAATGTGAAAGATGTATTTTGATAATAAGCCACTGTATACACCACAACTATCAATTAACTCCTTTTCCGCTGTCTTTAACTTCTTCAAATAACTAAAGTTTTATGATTACGCGACTTGCAAAGACGGGAGTTTCATTTTGATGACCGAATTAAAAATCGTGACGCTTGCTAATTCCCAAGGGACTCATATTTACATGAAGGCAATCCCTTGCAAATATTGGAACCCTTCATTAAATTCAGTCGTTTCCAATTATTTTCATGAACATGTCATTAAACATCAGGATAATTTACATCCCAATGTCGGACAAATACGTGAAAATACAGTACTTATTGTACAGTCGCCACAAAACTCGAAACCTGCGGTCGTTATTCTGGAAAATATCACTGGAGGACGCAGATTTTTACCACAGAATATCACAATTGCACTCATTTTTACTAGAAATTCCGGAATATAATAGCTTTTCGTGGTCAGTTTTTCCTGCGAGGAAAAGTACTGAAATAAAATACAGCATACACCAAAAGTTGTAAATATTTCATCACAATTTTCTAATATTTTTCAGATTCAGATTTTGAGATGTTTTTAATTAGAACCACCTTCTTTAAGTTCCTCTTCGATGCTCTAGCCATGTCTATTTTAGCTTTTCTAATTAATCGAAAGCTACAAATTTTATCGTTACTGAGGCATTCATTCTTTTAAATTTGGATCAAAAAGCCAGAAAAATTCCGCGCAATTCCAAACTACAGCGTTTTATTTTTGTTTGAAAAGCTCTAGTTTTTTAGATTACGTAATTTGAAAATCCAGCGGTTGGTTTAAACATCGTACTGTGTTGGTCTAAAGTTCGTGCGCAATTATTTGCAGAGTTAGTCAATATTGAGCGATTAATTAGCATCCATAAGGTGGTTGTCAGGTTGGAAAATAGCCGTTAGATTTCTCTTTTCAGATCTGAGCTCGCTTTAAATCGAGAGCTTTACTGTTTTTTAAGATAAAAAACGGTTCGTTTGCAACGGTTTGATAGGGTAAAGATAGTTGTAAAATGTGGTAGATAAGTCAACAGCACAGACATTGCGTCCAAGTACCTGAGGGCCATGACTCAAGTGCAAAATTATGCCCGGTTATGCTTTGCTGTCTTTATCAAGGTAAAATGCGATTATAAACTCCACTGATGACCTTGTCTCTATATTACGACTCTACCAACGACCGTTCCTATATTCAGACACCTGAGAGGAACGCATTTAAACAACACTCTGATCGCGCTGAACAAATAATCACCTTTTTTCATAAGCCGATTAGATTTATGCAAAATGTGAATGTCTGGGATGTTGGAAAAAATTGGATAGCACTGTCTGGAGCTTTCCCGAAGGTAGGGGAAGGATTAATTAGGAGATTTTGATAAAAATAGAATTGTAACGGATCAAGACAAGTTGCCGTTGTAAATGGGAGAATAAAAGACGCAATAAAACGTGACAATAAATAAACATCTAAATGGGAGAGTTCAGCACTACTGTTCTGAGTGGAGTAATTGGAGTTAAATATGGGGAATATCACAGTCTTATCAATGGAAGAATCTTGGAAATAATTGTTCAAGGAAGCCCCCGCTGCACCCGATCGAAATGGTATAAATTTTAGCACAGCTCGCACTGTTTCACTAAAACAACTTAAGAAAATAAAGATAAGAGAGAATGATTATTGATGAAATCAACATGAAATTGAAATGAACGTCTGACAGTGAGCGGTCGGGCGGTTCGACTACATCCCACACAGAACCAGAGTGTAGGCTGATTAGTCTTACATGCTACAATCCACTACATCCATTCTACTCGTCTCTAATAAAATTTGAAAACACTACTCAGCCATCAGATACATTACACTGTGCACACGACATAAATAACATATAGCGTTCTTATTTGGGAAATATGTAATGTGGATTAGCCAACGCCATCCATCTTCCTAAAACAAAACTCTCCACGACAACTTTTCCACAAATGACAAAATTCCAGCTTATTGTTCTTTTAAGCTGCGCGTACACTGTCATGACCTCAATCTAAAAGACAACACTACTTGCTCCCGTTGGCAAACACTCCCAAGTGTCACAATTTAATTGAACTGCAAACATTGCCCAAACTTATATTCTTCCAGAAGAATTTCATATCACTTCACATCAAAAACTGAATCTCAAAAAGCGTCGTCCTAACTCACTCGTTTTATTACCGGGACAAAGTGTCCGCTCTTTGGGTCTTGACGTTATTTTAACTTATTTATCTAGCATTGTTTTGCTTTTTGATTTTAACCTGAGCCAGTGAAACCGGTTGTGCATAAACAAATAATTTTTTCTTCGCATATTTAATGATATAATTTATCTGATTTTTTAAATTACAGACATCGGTAATTTTAGGCTATAACGGCTGCTATGTAAATTCGGAATCAATTTTGGAGTCATTTAAGAGCGATTTCGATTAACCCACATGATGACAGCTGGACAATACGAAAATCATTTCTGAAGTAGAATTTTGCTCCATCAGGTCAGGATTCAGAGATATTTGTAAAATAAGCTTTTTTTTCGCCGACTTCAAAAGCTAGGTAATTAAATCCTTTTCTCGTTCTGTTAATTATAAATTTGATTGTCGCTAAATTATCCGAGTCGAATTTTGTTGATTCACTTTAATAACGTCGTGTTTAAACAATACAAAAAAGGCAAACAGCACGAAACGAGTTAGTTCCTTGCAAACTGAAATACCTACAGGAAGATGAGTCGAAATGTTTTGAGTGTGTTAATCTTCGGATTGGCAAGTTTTAAAATGAAGGGATTTGTGTGCAATCATATTTGAGTGGTGGAACCAAATGGTTGATATTTGCATCTCCTGACAAGGTTGTCACGAGGCCAAAACTTGGTTCTCCGCCTACTTGTCTTGAGCGTGTTTCAGGTATAAGCAGTTAATTAATTAAAGCGTCTGGTAAACTTGCGATTTGTCCCGTTTGAGTCAAAAATGATGAATTTTCGTCCCGTAACCTGTTGGTGAGCTTAATTTGAGAGGTTGAGAAGGGTCTAAAAAAGTGAACAGATGGGAGACAAAGGGTGATTTTTAACGCAGCTCCCTGACAAATGGTTCTACAATTTTCGTTTAAATGTAAGCTATTTCTAAACCTAATGTAGTTTAGGTAAAACAAGCTATTCGTTTACTACTTGACACCGCCTTAACCCGTGGCTAACTAAAATATATTATGTAATAAAACCACTGAAGTCTAACATGAGAACTTTTAATCTTCCAATTAATTATTACAAGTTTTTCTTAGTTAAGTATCGATACTTTTTAAACTGGCGCGAACGAACTGATGTAAATAAACATGTCAGTGACGCCATTTTCAGCTTTGATATCGTATACCGCCGCCTTTCCCCAACCATAATTGAGGTACTCCACAAACTATTAAAATAAGTGGCACTTGTGATTAAATTCTCAAGAGCCGATGAAAAAAACCGCTCAATTTGGGGGTTTACAGGTTTTCTATTGACTTTGTGTGTACATTGTTAGATTTATCGTTAATTTACGCAAATGTTGATTGCGCAATTGCCGGACAGGGGCAAAATTTCAAGTAGTAAATTACGTTTTAATTACAACCTGACAAATTACAGCAAGCTGTTTACATTATTTACTCTACCAAATTCAGGCCAGCAACCCTCGAATGGCTTCGATTATTTCTTCGGAAAAAACTTTCACATATCGCCGCAATATTGTCCACTTCAGACTTTCTAAAATAGTTAATATTGTGGGCGGAATCGATATATAAGACATACATTGAAATTTTCTGAGGACAACTAAATGTCTGTTTAAACAAAAAAGGAGTCAGAAGGTTAAAATACGCAAACAAAAAACTAAGCTGAGATCATTTTCATTTGATTATAGAAACGGTCAAACCTGAATAGTTCGTGTTACTCAGCAATTAATAGTGTAATATATCCAGGAAATTCCACTGTATGTCTTAAAAGCTCTAATTTGCCTCTGCAACTACTGCCAAGAAACGTAATAAAGTAATTTGAAAGCGAGTTAGACAAATGACGCTGAACTGGATTGTGAAGAAAATTTAAAAACTTAATAAAGAATGTCATAACCGTTGTCTAAACGAAATTTGTGCTCATCTGCGTTATGTAGAGCAGCCAGAGAATGACGGACTGTAGGTGTAACAGGTAAGTCATGTTCAGGATCTTAATGTGAAACCGTCACGCCTATAGTTTCGAATGAAGAAGTCGAGCTTTAAACATTGCTTAATAATCTCGTAACAGCAGTTTCGCTGGTGGAACAACGTTTTAATCGAAAAAAATCTTTCAAACTACCACACTTAGAATCCCACACCAAACTATAAAGACAATCGAATAACACTCTCGCCCCATTTACACGGCGGATATCAGGATTATTAGCCAATTTTAGTCATATAAACAAGATTTAAAGTGTGGTACTAAGTTTGAATTTTTTCTTAGTAATTACGAGTTGTTTATTTGTGTGAAGTGCCGAGAAATCCTACAGAGTGTGAATAAAGTTTCGGCTGCGGCCAAGAATGCAACGGCTGCACCAGTTTATTAATAATTAATTATGATCATGTGGGATTCTCTTGTTGTAGAAAACCGTAAGCTTGAACTTTCTTATGCTACAAGACTTATAAATTATTCCCGGCTAGCATGAATATTACAATAGCGCCCACCTTACTATGCATCAACACAACATTTTCACCAACCACACCATAATACCATCATAATAAACAAAAAAACCATACAAATGCGAAACGTGCTCTAATTTTAAAGTAAACATTTATGTTGAGTTAATGTTCCACCTAGATAATGAAACAAACCAACTGCTGGATTAAATAAATAGAAACATGCATTGGATTTGAATAATTCGACTGCATTCGAATAAAGTTAATCATTTTTTTGAATTAATTCAAATTAGCTGCTTGTAACTCGCTGATTTGTAGATCTTGTACAGGAAATGGTTCTACTTTACACTTCTGATGATAGGATACAATGCGGAGAAACCATAATATATAATTCCTAATTCTCAGGTGCAAATTGACATATATTGCATTTTATAAGGTAGCACTGTAATTATTTTTGTGAGCCTTTCACGTTGTAAATAAAACACTTTACGATTATGTGCCAGATAGCAAAATGCACTAGTTATAATCTCGCTGCCTGTAATTATTACTATTGTTAACAAATTTCAATTCGACCACAAACTAACTCGATTATCTAACCGTTTTATATTAAAATTTATAGTTCATGTTCAAGCGTGATACGATTTCATTTCCACCAAAAACGTACAGTTTGGTAAAAATGAACTACTTTTAATATAAACCTACGACAACATACAATTGTTTGCCGCCAGAGGTAATTCAATTATGTGATGGACAGTGTTTATTACTGGTCGATGAACGGAAAATTTATAAATACTCTGAATATAAGAATTAGGATTTTTGTAATCAAAAATATTAAATGAAAAAATTTTCCGGCCATGATTTTTTTAATACAATTTGTAATTCTGGTAGTTCTTTTATAACAGCATAAAATTTGGGGATATTACTCCTTTGGACTTACTTATTAACTGTACCAAATGACAAATTGATAGCGCAAACGAGAAAATTGTAAGAAATTTTTATTTTAGAACGTACCATAATTCTATATTTTTTCCAATAAAATTATTAATTCTGGTAGTTTTATTGTTACTGCACTAAAATTTGGGGAGGTTACTTTTAGACTTACTTATTAACTGTACGCAATGGCAATATTATAGAACAAACGAGAAATATTTTAGAACGAATCAAAATTTTACATTTTTTCTTCCAATAAATTTTGTAATTCTGGTAGCTCTTTTATAACGACATTAAAATTTGAAAACGTTACTACTTTGGACTTACTTATTAACTGTACATACCAAATGACAATATTATAGAGCAAACGAGAAATTTTTTAGAAGTTTGTATTTTTTAAAAAATTGTATTAAATGGGTGCGAATTTTTCGATAATCCTAATGGGGCCGGTTTTAACTAATTCGGATTAGCGAGAAATTATTCTATTTTAAATGAAGTCTAGAAAAACCGAGGCGTAGCCGAGGTTTGCAACTTTTTTCAACATTTTCCAAAACTTTAGTCATGATTGTGAATAAAATAGTTTACAAACCGAGGCGTAGCCGAGGTTTGCATTTTAATTTTTTCAAAGACTAGAAAATTGAGTGATATAGACGTTATTTCCTATTTTCGAAGAATGACGGTACTAGAAACAGCCCGTTTCTGCTGGTAGTGGGAATCAATTATAATCTGTCGAAATGAAATCCTGATTTAATCTCGTGTTGATTTTTGTAGCCTGTTTGATCGACCACAAATATAACTTTAATATAAATCTTCCAGTTTATGTGCGCCCCACGAATCATCCCTGACAAATGAAAATGTCGAACCGTCTTCAACAATATGTTCGAAATAAATTTATTTAGGTACAACTGGCTCGATAGCTAAATTATAACCCAATATAAAGATCTGACACAATTTAAGTGTCCATTTTATATTTTGTTTAAGTCAGTATATCAAAGTGGCAGCGCTGTAAATTCTCTTTCTCCAACTACATAAAAAGAAACCACAAAATCTTGTAATTACACATTAAAAAAAAGTGTTTAGTACCAATAAATAAAAGGAAGATTGTTCAACAAATAAAGGGAAAAACGTGTCAATATTTAATTTGTTTATAGAAATTTGTTAGCCGAAGATACTTGTGTATACAAATTGCTACATAACTATAACGCCGAAAGGGCTTGTTATTGTAAGAGGGGTAATAAAACAGGAGTTTTATCGTGATTGTTTACTAAAATCCAGTTTTGTTGTGATAATATTTTTGCCGTGCGTTTCCGAATAAACTGTGCCGTTAACTTTTTATGATTAAACATGGCTACAAATTAGACATAGGCCACGCACAAATTGGATCGAAACTATTTATAGTAATATCTAATTTAACCGAAAAACGATCGTAAATGTCTACGGACCCTTAAAACAAGCGACATATTTATGTTCGTTCGAATAAAACGAATATTCAGTGTGTTCCATCTTTTCAACTATACGTGTAGCTTCAACAACACATTTTAATTAGGAAATCGATAATTATGTCTCAATTCATTTTGCTCGTACTAAAAGACTAACGAAATAAAGTAAAGCAGCGTTTCAAAAGATTTAAAAAGTATGTCCATTAGTAATAAAAGTTCGTCAACTTACTTCAAATTCGAAATTTAGGGTAAGAGGTTTACTAACAGATTACTGGGCTTCGACGTTCTGCAGGAATTTCAACGCTGAAAGCTCTGAGTAGCGATTAATGATAAAAACTATTATCGGAAGGAGATAAAACCACAAATAAATGCTTTTCAAAGATTCTATATATACCTTCAGAGAGTGACATTTATGGGCCGATTATTATGACGAATGAAATTTAGTGAAACTGTTTGCAGTAAATCGGTTCTCGAGCGGTCATGCCTAAAGGATAACGAATGCTATAATGAAAAAGCTGAGTAATTAATTGTTTCGGCAATAACAAATAAAACTTTTAGCAAAAAGGTTATATATTATTTTGGGTGTAGTCCAACCATACGGGCTTCAATATAAATATCAGTATAGCAGACTACTTTATAAAGATACCTGGAGCGAAGCAAAAACTACAATATTTTTTGAGAGTGATCGTTATTTTTTTGTATTATTTATAGCAGTAGGTGAAATAAAGTTTTCATTGTAATTTTTGGTTAATATTTTATAGGTTATTAATTTTTTGTCCGGCCATCCTGAAGGTAAAGGTAAATAAAGCTTGTAATTACCGACAAACGATTAATTATCAATTAAACGATGGCAATAAATAAAGCCCTACATACCTGTTTTAGATGGCGCCACATGTTTTACATATCAAGGTAACTTTATACACGCCGTATTACCCGAATACACCGATAATGCTAAATTAAATCACTCAATTAATATTTAAATAACCGCATTACACCTGCTGCATTTGTTAACAACTTGATGTGCTAAAACTTCAAATCGCCGTCGTAAAAATTCTACTCTCATGATCTCGACAACTTTGAGAAATTGTAATTATCGCGCTTCAAGGATGCAATAAAATACTTTAAATTTTGCATAAAATAATTACGGTCGTCTACAAATAACCACGAGGGTACAATTGACAGAATGATTGTCATTACCTAATTTATGTTTACTCGGTGCGTGGTGGTAAAAATGCGTGGCTACTGGATTATCACATGAAATTCGGAAAATTTCTATAATCACAGCGGGGTTAAATTTATAGCGATATTCTAATACTCCCTAGCGCGATAATATGCTTGTCACATAAATGTAAGATAGTGAATTGAGCCAGGAGCCGATCACGTTACACACTTGGATTTCGTACAAAGCTTTTTCTTTATTATAAGTTCCCACACAAAACTCCCAACTTTCTATAATAAAATAAGTAAAAATTACACTCTACACTACCCATAATGTGTTATTACTCTGGCAGTAACTGTATTCTACTTCTGGGGTATGAACGACATTGCCGTTAGACATAAAATAATAACTAAGCAATTACCTCCAAACAGACACAGCAGACGCTTAAAAAGTCCATAACAAAAACAATAATCACAAATAGTTCCAGACGCCTTCAAGTTGCACCGTAAAATAGTCTTAGCTAATATTGTGAATTGATTTAGGTGTTTTCACCTGGTCGACGCCACTGGATTCTGTAAGTGCAATCAATATATTGACAGCATGCTTCCGGCTCTTTTTAAACTTGCAAAATTGGAATAAATAATGCAAGCATAAATTCAAAGTTTAATGAGTGAACTTGGTCGCTTTCCCTGCATTCAAAGCTTTCAATAATGAATCATTTTATTTTAGAAAACAACTTTATTAGCGTTGTTGCTGCGGTTAGATTTGTTGTTAGAAGGTGACATTAAAAGTTGTAATTAAAAATCACCTAACGAGCAACCTACGCAGTGATTTGAATAAAGTTTTGGCGAAGTGATGCAAGTGTTTATTTATATGAAAACAGTGGCGCCTGAATTTTTGGTGGTCTCTCATCGGTGTAATTTATTAGGTGTTGCATTAAAAATGCATATCACAAGTAAATTGGAGTGTCACAAAATGTGTAAAACAACATTTTTGTCTTCTGGCGATATGAAAGGTCAGAGACTGGCTGCAACATCGGTGCCGCCAAAGTTGAGCCTTGGGATGTAAAAATGCAAATTTTACAACTGCATGTGAGGAGTAATTTTATTATTTTTCCTGTAATTACTCGAACGAAAAACACGATGTAAGTAGTTCCAACGCCTACAAAAAATTCCGTAAAATAAAGTGTCGCAGACACGATAAACTTCCACCAAAACAGATTAAATAAAGTAGACAAGAATTAATTACATCTCGTGATGGATTGACTTTAAGCTCGATAATTATATTTCACAAGCACTTACAGTGACTGGTAATTTCATTAAGTCGTACAAAACACATGTCAATTACGCATTGCGTAGAACGGCAGTGCATTTCTCAAAAAAATTGATTAAGTGAAAAAATGCCACATCTGTACTGTCACTGTGAAAAATTTCCAGATAATATGAGAATGATGAAATCAATTTAATCCATTTTGACGGCGACTCATCAGGAGGGCGAGTGTCGGCGTTATTTATTGCTAAAATCTGTCGAGAATTTATATTTTTCGTAATAATTGCCATAAATCCTCTTGTACACGTAGCGTGCGATCGAATAAAAAACGAATCTGACTAACCTAGGTACGACTTAATATACGTCTGTTCTTGCTTCGCCTGACAAGCAATTCAACAGCTTAGCAGCAAGCTTGAATCAAGAAACAATAATTGTCGGCGTTAAGCGTAATAATCCGCAATATCTTTCACATAAATCTCAACTCACTTAACTCTAGAATAAATGACGGCTAGATTCAAAAATATAATTATATCTTAGACAGAGCTTTCACATTATAGATAACGGCTCTGCTGAACACACACTTTTTTGCGATGTAAAAAAAATATCAGCTCTAAGCGATAAACCAATTTTATTGACAATTTGTTGTGGCGGTGATATTTATTTGAAATTGTGAAAAACTGTTTTAGTCGTTTTGGACCAAATTAATGCAAGTGCAGAAAAAAACGATGTAGAGCAGTAGCATGAGAAACTTTTGTTGAAAATACGTGGGTTGCAATATTTTAATGCAATTTTATGCAAAGCGGTTTAAAAGTCAGTGGCGTCACTTACCTTTAGTGGCGGCGCTAACCCTGTCAAGATTAGTTAGCGTAACTGGAACGGGGCTAATACTGAGTTGAACATCCGCTTCCTGAAGCTTTTGAGGTTTTCGACCTATAAAGATCGCCATGTATCTATACCGCAAAACTTGCCGACACTTAACTCCTTCGCCATCGTATAAAGTTTTGAGCACTCTCACTTCCTGATTGTCCTTTAATCCTGCGTTATTCTTGAAATAACGTTTCACATAAACAGTGAAGCTAATCGTATTGTTATTGTAGAAGCTGATGTCGCTCGTCACCTTCCCGGTGAAGACAAAATTGGCGAGATCGATTTGCTTTTGCAATTTATCCTCGTTCTTAATTATATGCTCGTCGTATTTGCACCGTGGTAAGAAAACGGGGTACGCGGAAATTTGGCGTCGTGCCAAGAAGCCGTGACGATTGTTAGCATAGATGTGTAGCCAAAGGGTTGAAAGCAGCAAATATATTCGGAGCATGCTGAAGTGGCACGTGGCCTGCACCCTTTTTGTTGACGATGTTATGAAGGCAAGAAACACGCACGACTAAAGACGCGGCATGACTGGCTCGGCACTCACCACGCACGGTACCGCTCCTTCCTTCAGCTAGCTTAGCACTAACTTCTCAAGAGATTTTCTATCATAGCTGTACCCCATTGGTCATCCGGACCACAACCCACTCATTCAAATTAGAGTTTAATTAACCGGTTAATGTTTACACGATCTTTACTTGAATAACAATCTAACAGACGGACAACCCAACACCAACTTTTACCTCATTCCTCAACTTTGCTCAAACAACTAATCACTCCATAATTACTCCATTTAGACCCTCAACCGCTTACTGGTGTCTCTCATCCGTTCCAAATATACACTTATTATTACAAGTTTTACGCAACATATGTTTTATCAAACTCACACATTTTCCTACAACATCAATTAATAATTACAAAACTGTTCTAATACTACCAATACAGAGGGAAAGGAGTCGTGTCATATATTTTTTATTTTGTGGAGGCACAGGACGAATTTATCTCTTCCCCTTTGGTGTTTTTAAACGTGAAATATTCCCATTTTTCGTGCAATTTTCATTTAATTTTCTTTCGCCACAAAGCAGCTCGACTTTACGCCCTACACTCGTTTAATGTTTATTTATAAACTCATTTAGCTCGCAATTTAGTATGTGTCTTCTACATATACAACTTGTGCATTTTACAGTTGAATAGCGCATTTCCAACCAACGCTCCTGAATATCTTCTTCAGCTTGTAACATGTTCATAGTCAGAAAATTAAACAGTATAATATCTTCTTCTGGAAGCCCTCGTTACGTTGACTATTGAATGTTATAATTAATAACAATAAATAAAGCCTGATCCTGTGTGGTTTTTACGTTAATTAAAAGCGATTTATTTTCACGCACATGCAGTGGTGTTAATGTGTTGATGACGGCGGAGTTGAGAGTCCTTAAGAATGAAAAAGAAGAAAGCCTCATTAAGAATTGCGCCACATCGCCGTAAATATAATTTAACACTGCAAACACCCACCAGTAAACAAACATTGCTTTAGATTCAGTTGATTGGATTAATTTAAGTGTGTAATATAAATTTGTTGTTATCGATATAATCAATCATGTTGCGTGTTATTAGAACTTTCGTTAATAACACGGTTTGAAGATGTATAATTTGAAATTTGTCGCTGTTTTTAAAGTCGTTTTCGGCATATATGGAACTAAATTACAAAGGCGCTCACGAATTCAACTAAGCAAGCAGAATCAACACTGCCGTAAATTATAGTTATAATATAATAGCTTAATAAAAGCGTAAAAGTAACATGTCTGAAGTAGAGACCTGTAATTTAAATGTTGAACCTCCAATTACTTTGGTGATTATTAAGGAAAAGTCAACACAGTCAGGTAGATCAAAAATGGGGAATATTTCACAAATCTGCTGCGGTAGGCACTGCAGTATTATACACCGAAGAATAAGCATTAGTTTATTGACAGGTTGTTACAAATTGTACGTTACCGTGTTTGACATGCTATTTATCTGCTTACATGCAGGACCATATGTAGCAAGTTGCGCTACCGGGGCGCAGAGTTCAGAGTTCATGTATATTTACATAATACCCATAATTCATCTATTATTTTATATAATACGATATACAACATGATTAATGTCATTACATTGCACCAGTCGAGACATACGCGTTTTATACTCGACCCATCTCTATCATCAGATCCTATGAAATCGATTATTAATAATAAATTTCAACAGCTTCTCGCTTCGGATTAAGTATTACACAAGAACACGTTGGGGGACCCATTTTATTTATTACAAATTAAAAATATTTATGTGCAAACATTTACTTGATTAAATAAGCCACTCAATCAAATATAATGGAAGTTAATTCCGCCGATTTCACTGGAATGTCATTGCCGATACTTCACTTTGATTAACCAACTAATTTCGGAACAAATATGGCTCATTTTGACCCACACACATCGGTTCTGTGTAATCAGTGACCGACCAGAAAATTTAAATTATTGGTTCTCATTTGAATAGTTCGCATACTTTAGACGCTTTTTCGTAATAACAAAATGAAGATTAGCTCTTCTATTGTCTACAACAATTTAATTAAATGTTGTTTTAAGTAGGAAGTCATTTTTTCTTGCATTGTTTTGACTTTCCTTTCAACGACGACAAGAAAATCCCGAAAATTTGTAGAGACAAAATTAAACGAAGGATCTAGACAGAAACTAGTAGTGTTGTTTGGTACTTTTGTCCCCTTGAAAGTTCGTAAAAAAATTGATTTCGACATTTTGTCGCCAGTTTCTGCCACCAATTGAAAAAAAAGCGACAACACAGATTTAATTAATTAAACATTGACGCAGTTTAACCAGTTCTAAAATCTCATTCTGCAATGATTAAATATAAATCGATCTAAAAATTTAACTGCACGTCATAAACGAAACCAAAAGCTTAAATTTCGGTGTTCTTTGTAACGAAATGTCTCATAAATAACCTTAGCTTATTGCATTTCCGACAATCTCCCTATTTTCTGTGCTATCTTTTTCATTTTATATTACCATGCAATTGCCGAATAATGAAAGGTTATCCAGTTATGAGAGACCGGGTGTTAAGATTTAAAATCTTTACAACCAATATTCCTGTTAAATAAATTACGAACGAAACGACTCGGTTCGAGTGAAACTAAATCCTGCTTTTCGTGTTTGCCAAATAATATAACAATGTGATTAAATGAACTGTGGGTTTAATGCGACCGAATGGAGTAAGTACGTGTTACACATTAAATTAATAGATGTTAACAAGCGTTTTATAGTTTAATAATTCAGCGGAAATAGCAGCAGTAAATATTTCCAGGGACCTAAGCAGGTATATCATTGTCAACTATTGTATGATGTAATTTTATGTAATTTAGTAAATTATGTACAATTACGTAACCTCAACATAGTATATCTGTAATTACCTTTAAAACGTTAACGCTGAATTAACGAGGACCGCTGTAAATGTTTTCAGGACCGGAATGTTCACATCATTTTTACTCATATCTAGGATTCAAAAACTAACAAAAAGTCAATAAACCACCTCAAAGTTCTAAATAAATTCGTAATTTTGTTAATGTTAGAGCAACAGCTATGAAATTTGGGAAAATAACTAACTTTTAATCGCCAAAATTGTAGATCGAAAGCCCCAAATGATTCACTAAAATTGATAACTCTGGTAATTTTAGTGAAATTTGAAGAAGTTATTACTTTTCGTCTACAAAGACACTCGAGGGTATTTGAATTTATTTTAGAACTCGACCTTCTGAAAAGTCGTTGTCATTCATTACCCTCGGTTATGGCAATAGGTTTATCTGATTATTTTTTGTTCGCTCAAAAAAAAGGTAGTTTTAAGCAATTAGGAAATTACGTATTAATCTTTATATTGGAATCAGTTGTGTTTCGGTTTTTGGAGAAGGAAGTTGTTTAAGGCGTGTGTGCAGTTCTGAGAAACATTTTTGAAAGGTAGGTGGAACCTACTATACACTATTTTCTATTCAAAGAAACGTTTGACGTGTTTAATTGTTAAATTCGTAATTTTGGTAATTTTAGTGCAACAGCTATAAAATGTCAGGAAATTACTAGTTTTTAATCATATATTAACTCTGCCAAATTGCAAAATCGTAGGTCAAAAGACGTAAATTTTAGAATTTTTTATTTTCAAGGCGGAACAGAAATATGAGAAATCTTCCCTAAAATTCGTAACTTTGGTAATTTTAGTGCAATCGGTATGAAATTTCAGGAAATTACTAGTTTCTGATCATATATTAAATCTGCCAAATTGCAAAACTTTAGATCAAAGGACACAAATTTTAGAAATTTTTATTTTTAAGGCCAAGCACAAATTGAGAAATACTTCCCTAAAATTCGTAACTTTGGTAATTTTAGTGCAAACGCTACGAAATTTCAGCAAATTACTAGTTTTTAATTGAATATTAACCCTGCCACATTGCAAAATTGTAGATTGAAAGACACAAATTTTAGAAATTTTTATTTTCAATGCCAAGCAAAAATTGTCATATGTTTCACTAAAATTGATTAAAACTCTAGTAATTGTAGTGAAATTTGAGGAAGTTACTATTTTTCAGTCGTTTATTAACTCAATTGTTTAAATTATAGTGTAAATCTATTTTGATGGATAATTATTCCGGAATTTTCAGTACTCCATATCTCCGAAGCTATCTTATCAGATTGGAAATTTTCAAACTGTGTACTTTTTATGGTCACAACCGCATTTGTGCAAATAATTTTAAATTATTGAATGTGACCGCTTGAAATGTTGCAAAATCAGTTTTGTCTACAAATCGACACTCTGGATATTTGGATTTATTTTGGTACTCGACATTCCGTAAAATCGTTGTCATTCATTCATTACTCTTGATGATAGCAATAGCGCCACCTGATTATTTTTAGTTCGCTCAAGAAAAAAGTAGTTATGTTATAAAGCCACTGTTCGAGAGTTCAATTCGTCGTGTTGTTATTCACGATGGTTACAAAGCTTGTTTTACAAGATTCCGAACGTCTAGTAAATTATTTTTTTAACTTCTACATACAACATATAACAATGAATTTGTTCCACATTTTACTTGCCTCGTATAATATTAAAAGCATTGAAATTTTATTTATAAATCTCAGGAGTCTTGCTCATAAAACAAAATAGAACAAAGAGAACTTCATAAATAATTTCGTTTAACATTTGTTTTCCAGAAGAATAACAACCACTACTTGACCATAAATAATACGTGAGATTGTTCGTTAAAGGTTTTTACTGCTTGAGTCAACAGCACTGTGTCACTTTCCTAATAGAAATTGCGTTTAGGTGTAAAGAGGCAATACAATTCTATTACAACAGTTTCACTAAAGATACAAATTGCAACAGTGAATAAACAAAGTAGCAACCAACAAAAAAAATAAACAAACAAGTCTTCTGTGTTATTATTATTACTAACTCCCACTATTCATTTTTGACTGATAACGTGCCCTTCTGTTCTTCAGGACTTTATAAAAATAGGCGTGGTGAGTAAATAACGTTTCACCCTTTTGTAAACTCATCGAGCACCTGACAAGTCATGGCGTGGTAAAAATGTTTACTTTTGAACTTAGACCATGACTTGGAATATGTTTTTTTGAAGAATTATCAAAATGACTACGTGAGCTCATGACTTTGAAACGTTGCAAATTTCGTAGTCATATATTTTATGCTAGATTTTAAAACATTTCACTGTCTTTCTGTTGGCATCGTGTGCGAGTCTCGTCTAGAAAATTAATTGCTAACATGAACGCGCTGTTGTTAAAATTTATCGTCGAAATTATTTACCCCTTTATTTTTATTATTCTAATAAAACCAATTTTGTGTCGAATAAAAATAGAATTAGTGGTGATGGTATAACGGAGTAATAAATTTGTCCCTGTAATGAGCGTGATCACACCATTTTAAGCAGTAATGTTAATAGGTATTGAATTAAGGAGTTTCTGACTAATTTAGAAGCAATAAACTATAGCTTTTAGAGCTTCAGTATTATTAGCTCTAGCTTTTAATTAATCGATTATAATTATACGGTTCAAGTGATAATTCGGTTTCATTACGAAGTGTGTATTGATTTTGTTGTAATTAACATAACATGTTTGCAATATCGGAAAGAAGAAATTCGTTACGGAAGTTGAATAAAAAACAAAACACCCAAGAATTGCTATAATCGAGGTCAGGACGTATTACTTCTCTGCTCCTGCGTCCTGTCTAATCAAGTATTGGAAGTGAAGTTTTACTGTTCTATTAGCATTTATCGATTAGTCACGCTTGATTTAGACTCCAAGTTAACTGATTTCATTTGACCATTGAAACCGAGATCTGACTCGGAATCCTTTTTGCCTCGATTGAAATCGAAACTGGCATAAAATTCTTTCCGCGGCATTAATTGCGTCATCAAACGAAAAAGGATAACAATCAAATCGAAGATATTTCAATTTAGTTTAATTCAGTACTACTTAGGCAACTGGGATTTGCATGTGTAGAGCTTTTGTACGAGATGGCATTCTTGTCTCAACTTTCTATTATGTTATACAAGTTTAAAGCCTAGATTTAACTCTATTTGCTGGCGCTTTTAGAGAATAAGTTCAAAGGGAAATAGAAAAAAGATCCACCACTGGTAAATATATGTAGAAACTAAGCTTCACTTTTATAAAGCTTTTGGTGGCAATAAACATATCTAGTTAAAGTTAGATTTTCAGCTGACTAAATAAATAAACTTTTGTTGGAAGCTTTGTACTCTAGTTCTGATTTACTTGTTTATGTATGTTTATATTTTATTAAAACGCTTCTCCGAGGTTGCCTAAAGACAAATCGATATGGAATATTATATGTTCGACCAAATTCCTCGCTCGCTAAAATAAAATCGCTTTTAGCTTGACTGCTGAAGCCGGTCTGTAATTTCAAACATCTACTTTACTACCTTAAATTTGTCACAAGGCGTGTGACACTTAATCGAAGTGTCTAGAAATTATTTTTCTTAAGATGAATAATGAGGATCGGATGGAACAAGTCGTATTCCACTCATTACCCCGTCCAAGTTTTTTCATTATGGGTAAGCAACCACTATTAATCATGCTCAATTAGTATTAATCAATAAAAAAAGTAATGATACGTCTCCAGTTCACTTTTGTGTGGCATCACAACTCAAAACCTGTAACTGATTGAAACATTCAATTCGATCGAAGAAACTGTTAAGTTTCAGTGCGCCTGTTGATACCTTGACAAAATCATTCATAATAGTAGGAAAATAAAATACAAGAAAAATTGAACAGCTCATCCTCAGTACGTGTGACAAGAACCTGGTGGTGATCCTATTTGTCAGTGTTGACTTGTGTGGGCATTATAGTACGTGTTTACAAAGCCCTGTTCATGAATATCGAATGTTAAGGTGTGATCTTTTAAACTACTAACTTCCCCATATATGGGACTAACCCAAGTACCTTGTCCAATACACTTAATTGATTGTCATATGAATTCCAAAAATTTCACACTGAACGTCTCTATCAAAAAAAAAGTGACACTTGAGAAAATGCGGCTGTTTTCTAATTGCTATTCCCTCAACATCTCCATTATTTATTATTATGATTACAAACCATTAACGGCACATTAACATATAATAAAATAACATTTTCAAGCAAGACGTTCCGGACGACGTAATTATACATTTTCTTTATTTATAACTACACAGGTATTGATTAATTGATAAGAATCACTGTGCATCTAACTTCGGTACACAGAACACGGAACTGAATTTATTACGCGATTCCTGCTAAAAACACCTTCGCCTTTTAACGTAATGTACGAACGTGGCAATAAAAGTAAAATTTTTAACATCTACCGTTGTTTTCTCATTTTAATAGAAGCATCCAATATTTTTTATTTTAAAACGTCAAATTTAACGCCAAACCACTTGAGATGTGTTGGTTAAATATTGTATGAAAAATCCGCGATACTAAACATTACCGTTATAAATATTAATGAGACAACACAACGAATGTCAATTATCGAATTGAATTTTAATACATTCAATCAATTTGGTCAATTTATATGTTTAATTTCAACAGTCTACTCATTTTGGAAATGTGAACAGGGAAAGTCTAAAGGTGAATAATTGCCTTCTAATTCTAATTTTGCAGTTCGTTTTGCTCCATTAACTCAGATATTTCTAAAAAAAATTAGTCCAGTGATTTGGCCACCCCTTCAAAACAGCGATATTGATATTGTGGTTAAAATCTTGGCACTTCATTCGGATTCACCTGTAGAAATGACTTCACTTCTCGAGTACAAAACGTGTACTTTATTTTATTGTATGGATAAGTGAAAATATCTTCTTTAGTTGCGTTTATGACAATGTCAATATATAAAACTTTCATGTCTTTACAAACTCGATTTATGGTCGGTTTTATATATTTGCTCGTTTTAATGTTAGATTTGTGAATCTGCAAACCGAACTTCCTCTTTATCGAGAATAGAAACAGATTGTAAATACATCCACCTATATTTGTTCTATCTATAAAGTGAGACTCGTGGGAATTCAGCATGTAAACCTCGATATATAATGTAAATTAAACTGATGTATATGGTATTCTAACTAGCTTCTGTTTGAAAAGCTTTATTTACACTTGAAGAGACATGTTATTTTAGTTATTACTCAACGCAATTAAGAAAATTACTGTCGCTACTGAGTTTTCTGTAAAAATTTATTGAAGAGTGTATTCAAGTTTTCTCCTTTTGTTCTTATGTCCATTCTGCGCATAGTTTACCGCAAGAAATCAATTTAATTGTGCAAGTAATATTTATGGAACAAGTCTTCGGACCTAACGTGCATTGTAAATGATGATTATGACGACATTTATGAGTTATTTAGCTCACCAATTACATATTAACGCCAGTCTTCTGCATAATGCAGACTTCAAAAATTACTCATTCCTTTTTGGCTGAAACAAAACCGGATTTAAGAGAGTGATTTATCAAAAAGATCGTGCACTTTTCATTGGTCTAATTTCTCCGAACAAGCTCATCTATCTGTTGCCGGTGTCTTTGGTGTCAATTTTTCTAAATTTTGGCGTGTGGGTTATAATTGGAGTCGTGGTTTACGCAACGAAGAGTTAATGAAGTTGTTGAAAATATTAATGAAAGTGGAGGCTACTGTTAAGGCCCCTCCCTCTCAAGCCGATCGTTAAGTTAAATGCCTATAAACATTAGTCGCCGGCAATATATTCGTAGTACATGAATAATGTTAACATGAAGTGATGTCACAAGAATAATAGTGATTGGTTATTGTAAAAAAACACGAGAATACAGCGACGGTGGTTGGGCGTGTCACTGTCCAGTTCAGTTTTGTGTTGATTATGACAATAGGATGGGTGCAAACGGTGGTTATTTATTTGGTTTATAGAATGAATTGCGGAGGCACCATTAGATTCATGAACTTGATTCATAAATTATATTGGAACTTTACAAATGTGCGATGTCACACAATCATAAATTTAAGCTTTGTAATCGTCAGGTCTCGTTAGATACAATATTGAACGGTGTATGTCTTGATGAAAGAGTGCCAGTGGGTGCACGAAATCAGTGGTCTTCCAAACCACTCCTGCAATTAATTACAGTAGACAGCTTCAAGAATGGCAACGAGAAACGTCTTAAATATTGGAACGAGTGGGATTTCTTTGTGTTGAATCAATCATCGGTTTAGAGGCAATGTGTGCAACCTGTTATTATGTCCTCACAAGCCGTAAACGAACAATGTAATTGACAGCAAAAACGCTGCTATTACTCTCTATTCAAGAAGTATCATCACTAACCAGTCGTATCAATTCTACTCAAAGCATCAGCACAAAGACTAAATTAGTGTCGCTACCGATGCACAAACTGTTAGTTCTCACAGTCTTAAAACTGAACGATTACGAAATTGGACTTCTCCAGCTGTGATTCTAATTCCCTCCGCCAAACCACTTAAACTTTTTCAATTTTTAAGACCGCATTTCACCCCAATTATTTTAATGCGACACATTCAGACGTTCGATTGGAAACTGCGACACATAACTACCACTCTAATCTGTAAAATATTACTTTCTACACAACCTACACAACAAATCATCAAGAGAAGCCGTGTCGGCGTCGGCGGTGTCAGGATCGGCTTCAAATCACAAAGAATCGTAAAATATATAGGGTGTTCAAAAGGAAAGCGAGGCCGCACAAGTCTGTACTTGTTTTAGTGGAGACGAATCACCACCATTGGCAGTCATTTAGAGTCAATAAAAAACAGTTAATTTATTAGTTTGATATTTAAAAAATTATGTCCGTTGCAGCTCCGTCCGCATAGATTTAGATCGAATATAAAAACTCTGATTAAAATGGAATGCAGTTCTGTAAAAAAATTATAACCCGTTAGTAAAATCCATTTATCATGTGTCACAGATTTATCAGCTTCAAAAACACATTGAAAAATAAAATTTATATATTTGCATTATCAAAACTAAAACAGCAATGGTAAATGAGTTATTTAGAAATACATAAATAACATTTACAAAATTGGTTTGCCCTGTCAGTTTTAGATAACGATTGTTATTTTCTCTCGGCTTTTCTAACAATCACCGATTACATAATCCAAAGCATCACCTCCCAAGAATTCTGCTTCATTTAACATGATAAACATTCCCCTAAATTTCGCAGTGTAAACCCTGCGTAATTTACATACTGGTATCAATTTATTTAAACTGCTAAATATTAAAAGCAACGTATTTAAACCTCGACGAGAAGTGAGCCATAAAAATACGACACCACTAATCGAATTCTTTTGGAAATAATGTCTATTTAAATTTAACAACTTTCGCGATAAGAAAACATAAAACGTACCACTCCGAAGTGACCCTCTCACTCAAGTCCCAATTATCTGGGCGAGGATCTGAACCAAGACAACGATCAGATCGTGTGTGGGCAAAATATCTATGAACTTATCGGTTTTAAATATCAGACACAAATTTGTTATTGGAATGAGACATTTCCGGAAAAGCAATACGATTTGTTTAAATTCGACATTAAATACGTTTTATATTTGATCGTCGATGTACAAATTAGTGACTGTTGCATTAAAGGGACGTGTGAATTTTGGCGGTGCATCTCGAAAAATGTGGTTCGGTCGTTCCGTTGAAGCCGTCCCTGAGTACGACGTGTGTAGTCGAGCGTTTCCCCTGTCGTCTCTGTTGTAGTAAAGCCTTAGGTTAAGCAATCATTTTCGAATCGAACTAGTTGTGCGATCGAAATTATAGCTAAATTGATTGGTCATATCGTTTATTTACAATGTGAACTACCCTCTTACCAACACGTGATAAAATCGGTACCGTGAAAGTCTCGATACGAAACCAACAAATCACATGTGGACTTCACCGGGCGCCATGACAAAGAACTTCTAAACAAAGACAGGAACACGTAGGAGTCAGAAGTGCATATTTTATTACTTATTGGCAGGATAGTGGAGTGCGGCGAAAACTAAGGCCATGTTGACACGTGATCACTGCGCCACAAACAAATACCGTTTTAATTCTCTTCTATTTATTCGTATACTTGAATTATCCTAAACAAACAGATCTTATGCTTCAGACCGCGTCTTACCGGATTCAGTTACCCCAAAGGATGTATTATTGATCACGTATCAATTTCGTACTGTACACACATTATATTATATTGGGTGTGTATACAACCAGGAACTACTCAAACATGCTACTACAACGATCAACAAAAATCGAAGAGATAACACGAAAAAGCATCAGACATAAACCCCAAGTACCCAAAAAACAAAATAACCCACCTATCAAACTGACACACTATTATTCGAGCTTTTAGCTCGTTTTCATTTCTCTAGAGCTTTCATTAAGATCGCGACGTCTTAAAAGCGGACGAAGAATGGATCCATAGATATTAACGATTCCAATAAAAAATCCTAGTTTCTACGTTATACCAAAAATTCGTTGGAATATTTATGTGTTGTGGAGAAAAACTCGCCCATGAATACTGAATTTTGCTACAAATACACACAACGAGCGTGAAAACATAAAAATATGTCTTCAAAAAATGACTACTCCTAATACTTTCTCAATTATTCATCATTGTTTCTCGCCGCAGACATCGGAAACGAGCTTTCTTCGACCGCCGAAAACATATTTCTTGAAGAGGGATTTTCGATAAAAATACAATAATTTCATCCTAAGTGTCACGTTCATTTTGTATGCTGCACCTACGTCAATTCTTGGGGTCGATAGTCTGTTATTTAGATTACCATCACAACAAATCAACACATAGTAATTAATCACGAGAATTGAATGAAAAACCGATCGACCTCTTTCTTTGATTTTCTTTGACCAATTTATTTAAATTCGCGCAAACACTGAGTAGTCAATTTTCCCGAGCTTGAAAAGTATTCAGGATTTCTTTTAAAACCGATGGGCTGATTTAAACGCAACTCGGAAAATATAATCAAAAGAGTGTTTTCGGTCTATCAAAGAATGAATTTAAAACGGTCCCAGTTAAAAACTCGTTGTTTGATGAATATTTGATTATAGCTCTTTCACAGTTTTTTGTCGGAAGCTCTGCGAAATTGAAAGTTCTCAACAGATCTATAATTAAATTAGACGCGGTTTGGTGACATAACTACAAAGCCTGAACTGAAATAAGACTCATTATTTGCAATGAATTTTCTTAGTGACAATTCTCGGGGGAAAATGTTTCAAAAAAAACAGATAAATGTTTTAGTCGTTTTAATAGCACCCTGTACAAGCAAATCCGGTCCTGGTTCATTGGTTTCAACATGACGAAATAATGCACAAAGTGCGGTTCTCTGACTAGTGGATTTTGAAATAAAACTGTTAAAACAAATAACCAATTAGCGATGGGCAAAACCATGTGTTATGTTTGCTTAAACCGGCACTGCAAAGCACATTTAAAAGCTTTTTGCCTAAAAACGATGATAATGGAAACAAGGCGTAACACAAATGCATCTCAGAGTAAACACAAAAAGCGCATAATTTTGTTAAAGTAAAATGTGTCAACAAATAGATTTCGTAAGATTTGCATTAAGAAACCTTTTGTGCTTTTCTCACAATTGATATAATTAAACGCGTGATATCACAGGGGGAAAGTTCGATCTTTAATAAATGTTATCGGTTTGTTGCTTTCACATAAAAATAGCAAGATCGCATTCACAGATAGAGAATGTGTAAAAGCTCATAGCAAACACGCTCATTTTGTTGTTGGCAGAACTAACTACACAAATGTTTCACAAAATGTTTGCTGATTGAATTATCATCACGAAACAAGTAAAAACGATACTGCAGCTTTGTAAACGAGTTATTTTACAACGAATTACCTAAGCAGAAAATGCCATGAAATTGTTTCATTCTAGTCCGTAGACAATTTCAATTGAAACATCCCAACAATTATCGTTTAATCAAAATGTATTTAAATGTAATGTACAAAGGTAATTTTTCTTTAAACCGAACTCAAATCAAAGAGAACGAAAGTTTTTCTAAAAAGCGTGTATTTTTAAACAAATACAAAATAATATAATTTCATTATGATCACAATCAAGCTGAAATTCCAAATGGTTGGTTTTCGCTGGTGGACAAGAAGTAGTCTCCGAAAGTACATTTCTCCAAATGAATATCGCCCATATATGATTTTGGCTTATCTACACAATTTCCGTTTTGAAACTGTTTCCAATCGGTGCACAAACTTGCTTCAAAAACTGAACTTCCTCTGCTTAAAGCTTCAGCCAAATATTTGTAGGCTTTGCTATGAGCGCAGGTTCCCGCCAAGTCCCAACCACATCCCGGTTGTGACATTCCACCATTAGGGAAAAAGTCAATGTGTCCCAAAGAACTAGCAAATCCCAGTAAGTTTCCATTGGTGTGCATAACTTGGACGAGTTTCCCATCGGAAATATCTAACCGATCTTCTGGGTGGTTCAACGAGAACAGAGGACCAGCAGGATCCAAACCAATGATATTACCGACTTGGTTAGTTACAGTTGCTCCTGCGCTTCCAACGACGTGGGCACCGAGACTGTGTCCAATCAACACAAAAGAAGAACCATCAATTTTGTATTTTTCTTGGATTGCGTTGATGAAGTCGCCAACAACTTTACCAACTGGAACGACTGAGCCTTTGGCACTCAAGTAGAGTTTGTTAGCAGGGCCGCTCCAATCAATGATAAACAAATTAACATCGTTGTTATTAAAAATAACCTGACGGATCTCGGTATTGACTGCTGAATTGCGGTTGTTGTTCCATCCATGAGCAACAAAAACGCTCTTTTTCCTGGGGTCGAAGTTTGTACGACTCAGCGCGCTTACATCGTTACTTGTTACAATGTCGGGATAGTTTTGATTGCTTCTGGTGTATAAATCATATTCCACATCCGAGACACTTATTCTTGGGGCGATTCCATCTTCTCCTTCGCGCAAATCTACCATTTCGTATTTACCATTGTTCTCGATATAAATGTATCTTTTGAAATTCGGGTCGTTTTCTTCAGGGACATACTGCCTCACTGGAGAAGCTAAGAAAAAATAATAGAAAATTTTCTTTGTTAGTTGATATTCTCACCTGGACCCGCGATCACAAAAGGAGCTAGCAAGAGGAGAAGGATTGTTACTTTCATTTTGGTTTTTTACTATGTTTTGAGACACGCGAGATTCTAACTTATATAGCCATTTTATCAAATCAAAAATCACTTAAGTAAAGCAATAGTTTCATCTTTAAACGATATTTTAATCCATGGATTAAGGGTATTGATCCGACAATTATATTTTATATTAAAATTATCCTTGATGGATTTAAGTAATAAAGGAAACGTGTGCATTGTGAAATAAAAATAAACCTTGTTATTGTTTCAAACACATTCCTGGAAAGTTCTAGTAGTGATATCGTACGTTAATTTGTTTTGTTGGCGGAAAATCTTTTGTAGGGGTCACACTAGGCTATTATCACTCAATAAAGCAGCAAAATTATCAATTTACGATTGCAATCAATGCAACGACAGAAGTCTTCAAAATCTAATGGATCTAGAAAAGCCAAGGTAAACCAAGACGATTCAGAAGAAGAAAAAAACTAAATACTGAGCGGGATCAAAAGAAACTAACTATAACTATAGAATTTGATCAAATTTGGGTTTTTATGGGTAGTTTTGCAAATGAAGCGACTTTTATGTAAGGAAATCTGTATTTTTGAACAAATACAATACAATAAAATCAATTTCGTGATTTTTCTAAACTGTCAGTCCTTCCCATAAGGTGCATCCGGGTTGGTTTCCAAAAAATAGTCTCCAGTTCCGTCCTCCAAAGTAATATCTCCCATATCCAATTGAGGATTACTCGAACAACTCTGTGCTAAAAACTGATTCCAATCGGAGCAAAAACGCGCTTCAAAGACCTTAGCTCCTCTAGTCAACGCTTCTGCCATGTATCTATAGGCTTTACCATGAGAGCAAGTTCCAGTTAGATCTACTCCACATCCCGGTTGGTACATCCCTCCATTGGGAAAATAGTCGATGTCTCCCAGAGAACTTCCCATTCCTAGAAGAATCCCATCGGTATGAATTACCTGTACCATTTTCGCATCGTTTTCATCCAAGCGCTCTTCAGGATGATTCATTGAGAATAACGGACCAGCAGGATCCAAACCAAAGATGGTACCGACTTGTTTAGTTACTGTCGCTCCTGCACTTCCTGCAACGTGAGCCCCCAAGCTGTGTCCGATTAAAGCGAAAGAATCACCATCAAGATTGTACTTTTCCTGGATTAAATTAATAAAAGCACCAACGACTTGACCAACAGGGACCACGGAGTTACGACCGATTAGGTAAAGTTGATTAGCCAGACCACTCCAATCAACGATGAATAAATTGATATCGTAATTGATAAAAATAGCTTCTTTGATGAGGGAATTAACGGATGAATTTCTATTGTTGTGCCAACCATGGATGACGAAAACTGATCGTTTTGCAGGGTTGAAAACCGACTGAATTGAATCAACATTGTTGGCTGTGATCACCACAGGATTTTCGAGATTGCTTGTGGTGTAGAGATCATATTCAACATCTGATACTTCAACTCGTGGAGATGCTGTCAGTTGAGTTGCACGTAAATCAACGAATTCGTAGCCGCCATTTGGATTTTCCACAGGGATATATCGTTTGTAGTCTGGATTTTTCTCTTGGGGAATGAAGCGCCTCTTCAACTTTGCTACGCAAAATTTGAAAAGTACCAAGATAAAAAAATACAAGACTTACCTGGACCAGCAAAAGCTAAAGAAACGAACGCTAGAAGAAATGCTACTCTCATTTTGGCTAGTGCTAAGCAAGTCGAGGATTTTTATTTATATTTAGTGCTTATCAGGTGATTTGATAACATCACTGAGATTTTTTACATAGATCTTCGACTATAATTGAGTGAAATAATCAAATTTGTTTTGCTACGTTTTTGGTTTGTGTTAATAAAAATTTGCATTGCGTTTTTGGTGCAAAATTGTGGATTTTCCGTGAAAATAGTTTTCCGTCTTAAAAATGCTGAAAATTTTTGTAATCTGATTGTAATTACAATGGGTACTTCAGTTTTTATCTCTCACATTTACGTGTAAACAAACTGCATGTTTTCGAGGTGACAATGATAACTCTGGATTACATGGAATTATCGGGAATTACTTCTAACACCTGCACATTCTCCACGACCATTGGACTTGATGTTATCAGTAATTGAAATCACACAATTCAAAGATTATGATCTTATTAAAACATACTTTAGTGTTGCAATAGTTTTGACTCGACGAATTTCCATTACAGAGAGAAACTCAATATTTCTCTATTGTCTGTGAGGGAAAATATTGCAAGAATGAGGTTCGCTCGTTTACATCTCGCAAATTTCATTCCATGTCAGATCGTCTGCCATCCAGCATAGTCTTTGACCTTTGATGTGACATTTGACATGCCGGGCACCACCGGCCTTGAAACACTTAAGAAGAAAATGAACAGTCCAGAAGCGCGTTAAAAATGTTTTCCAGAATTTCGCGGAAACGAGTGAACGTTGTTAATAAATCCATTCGCGAATAATAACATGTCTGCAGGCTACGATTGCACACATTTAATTTTGAGAAAAAGCATACATATCACGGCTATGTGCATTTCATAACGTTGAAACTTTTTAATTGTCAAGCCTCTGTTATTCAAATTTATTTCACTTGCGAAAAATAGCCAACCCTATGTTTCCTAGTTTAGTCACGTTTGTGCAGCTTTTACATTTAGCGCATTAGTGAGACGCTTTTCTGTAATTCCGCAAGAAATATTTAAACAAATGTGGCTTCTTGTTGTTAATCTTGGAGATTAAGATTGAGTACGATGAGAAATGTTCGAAAAGATGGCGATGTGGCTGTTTCTAAAGAACATTGTTTTTATGTGCATGCGATTGAAAGCAACACGCCCGAGGAAAAACGAAAGCACAAATCGGAAAATTTCTAGAATGATTTAATCTGGATCAATTTTGTGAACTGAACATCTGACACAACGTTTACCAAACGCAGAAAGAAACTAGTTTCAACGAATCAATAATCAAGCATAAACACAACTAGTCGTTATTATTAATTATTTATTGAATTGCAAGCGTTCATTTGGTTCGTTGATAGAGGAAAATCCTTTAACATGGGGCACTAGAGTCGAAAATAGAATTCCCGTGAAATTTTAATACCGTTTTAATCAAATAAACGAGACAAAATATTGATGTATTGATATATATACGTACTGTGCGTCTCTAATGGTACTTTTATGGACGTGTATTAGAATTTTTATTAATTTTGTAAAATCATAATGCGGATTATTATACCTCGTAACGATAATGGAAATTCGAAACATAATTATAAATAATATTCTCTGAAGAAAAATCATGACAAGCTCTTTGCTTAAATGCGATATATGCGCTCGCAACGTCAGGAAACTAACCCATTTAAATGTTTTGTGTACTTTGGCTTATTTAATTGAACACGACTTGCATTACCGCCCAAGAATTTAATCTCATCTAAATTAGTTGCTGATTGCAGGGACATCGTTAAACTAATGTTGCTTTCAAAGTTGCTAACAAATCAAAATTTTATAACGTGGTTAGATTTTGGTAATGTAATTAGAAATGCGAGTGCAATATTAGGGGTGTTGTTGGAAGTTAATTAGTGAAATGACGATTGTTCCTGAAGGGTGAGTGAGATTGCATCGATTTGCCTTTAAGGGTTCGGTTCTGGATTAATTCTTATTTCCTTGGAGTAAGTAGTTTAGATAAATTTGAAAGAGACCAAACAATTTGAGTTTCCTCGAAATGGGCTGTTTAAAAGTTTCTGTCAAATTGGTGATTAATGGGTGGAATATTGGAAGCGTTGATGGCAAATGTCGAAGTTTAATTTAGGAAATTGATTTTACTAGGTAAATCAAGATAAAGAAATAATGGAGGCATTCTATGGATCGTCCTATAATTACTACAATGTCAAGCTCTAGGGTTTGTCAGTGTGACAGGGGAGGTCTTATCTACGTTATCAACAGCGGTGTGGTGAATTAATTAAAGGAACTTGTGACACCATTAGTCACTTAACGTTGCCCTGGACTGTCTACAAATAGATAGACTAGCTGATTTACAGTTGTACACGTGGAGGGATGCTCAAGATCAACCCTAAAAGTGGACCCCAGTCATTTAAAAAAATAACAAATTAGTCAATTCACCAAAAACAATTCTATATTCTGTCGGCTCCGACCAGAGTTCACTGTAAAATAATTAACACCTACATTTCAATGAAATCGATCAGACTGTAAAGAGGGGCGACCCGACCAACTAAACATTGAAAATCCATCTACTTCTTCTATAAACAAGTCGCTTTCAAATTATTTAAATCCAACCGGTCAACAATCAACAAGTGACACGATTTCATGTCTGTAATCACTAATTTAAACCACTTTTGTTTCGCTTGGCTTTTATTTTTCTCGTTTAGAGACGTGGGCGATTCTGCGAATATACCTATGCATGGACCGCTGCTGGGAAACCAAGCGCTATAAAAATTTTCAGTATTTCCGGATTTTTCTCCGGCGGAATTTGGGCCGTATCTTAATTAGGAATGTTAAATCGCTTTTAACATCTAATTATGAAAAGTTAAATGTGAGAGTCGTTGTAGAATAGCTTGCGAGAGAAAGACTGTGTGGGCCGAAGAGGCGCCATGCCGCGACGAACAGGTGATAATGGCCAACAGATCTGTGTCCGCGATATAATCGTTCTTTTTGTGACGTTTCAACATTCTTGTTATCAATTTCTTAAAATATTCGCAATTGGAGGTGCCATATAGATGCCACTTCAGAAACCAGTTTTTAAACCTGTGACTGAAAAAACGATTTTTTCGGAACGGAAAACGATTTTGAAAATTGAAAAATCAGCTTTAGCTTGTTGTCTATCGAGTTTGACAATTTAAAACTGTCAGGGCAAAATTAAATCTAAAACCTAAAAATAAAATAAAAAAATTCAGTTGAGGCAGTAATGGAAAATTTTGTCCAATATAAAACCTTTGAGCGAGCCCACGGTTTCTAATTTGTACAACAGAACCATCTTTTGGCTAAATTAAATATCACGAAAGCGCAAATATTACAGGTTTCTGTAATACAAAGCGACATCTATAACGTAATGTACAATTATTTTTAAAATTTGTATATTTTCATGTTGAATTAAAATATCTAAAATTGAAGAAATAAACAAAATTTTATTGCGGACAATAATAACATTATTGGGATAAAATAATTTGTACAGGAAAAGTGGAAAATCATTTCTGAAGGGGAATGGTCTCCTCATTCTGAATCTGAAGTTTGTTTTGCCCCATCAGGTCCGGATTCAGAGATATTGACAATTGTTTTTCAGGTTTTATTGTACAGTTATTCAGTTTTAAAATCACTTTAATGCTAACGCAGCCCAGCATAATGCATTTTAAAAAACTTCTTGATGAAGAGTTCTTCGAATTAGAGAGAATTTTCTTAAAAGAAAATACTCGCTAATCTGTCGGAAAATTATCACAAAATAGAAAAGCGGCTGTCACTGAAAATTTATTCTTTTTATCTTCACTTGAACTTTTTTCCGGACAATTTGATGACAGTACCAATAAGATATATAATCAATTTTACGAAAATTTCGTCTAGGGTGAAAAAACATCTAAATTCATACGAAAACCTCTTCAAATTTATTTTGACCAACAAACTTTTTAACAGTTTCTGTATAATTTAATTTTTATCCGTGATTCTCCATTCTGATCAACAATAAAATAATTTATAAACGCAACATTTATCGAAAAACTACAATTTGTGGAGATTCGAACTAAAGTTTTTATAAAACCGTAAATTAACACAATGTTTTTTTTTAAATCATTTCATATTCTTTGTCATGTAATTTCTAAACGACAAAAGAGAATAACGTGGGCTTCGGATTCATGATGACCCGTGTTATCTTATCTCCATATGATCTTAAAAAATTGTTGATAGTTTTCCTTTGATCATCAACAATCCACATGTGCCCGGGACGGGCAATATTTCATAAAATCAATAAAAATCCGCTTAATAGCGAGTAAACAGGACAGTATCAAAAACAATGAGAAATCAATAATAGAACAATTAACTAAAGCTGACTTTATTATTTACAGTTGCCCAAACAATACTGCTGACGTTTTGGTATTTGGCCCAAATTAGTGAACACAGAGTCATCTGGGTTTGCAGTTTTGAGAGCCACTTGATCAATATCTCTGGACGATTCTTAGATTTCAGTTATTGCGACATCTGCTGTTGTTCGTGGGATTTAAGATAAAATGAATGTTCGATTTAAATTTATTAGTTTCCAGAAAATTCTATTGACTTTTCTTTAAAACCATAAATCAGAAAAACTTCAATAAAAATATAGAGGATGACAACTTTATATCGTTTATATATCATGACAACAATATATTAATTTAGTTTGATTAAAATTCAACTTCTAATGATGAAGTGTCTTCTTCGTAATTTTCAAAATTCCGTGTTTGCGTTATTAGAAACAACTCTAAAAACGTCAAAATGGATAATAAATGACGGATTATACTTTATTTATTATTTTGAAGAAATTTATTATTTTATTACCATATGACTCGTTTATTGCTTACTGATTGAGTAAACACTATAAAATAAGAAGAGTTTCTGCTCTGGGTCCAGTCGAAAAACCAGCCATGAAAGCATCGTGTTTGCTTTTTGTACTCATAGCGTGTGCCGTTGGCACCCAAGCCAGAATTTTCAACCCTGAAGAAAACGATGTGAACTACAAGAGATTCCAGTTGTTGGTGACCAAACGAGGAGAAGAAGAAATCGTTGATCTTCATGATGGACAGTCAGTAAAAGCTGCTGTGGCTGACGTGACTTATTATCTTTACACCGCGAAAAACACTGATACTCCTCATCCTCTGGCTTCTGATAACAAAGCTCGTGAATTGGCAAAATCGCATTTTGATCCGAAGAAAAGGACTATTTTCCTTATCCACGGATGGGTGGATGACCACACTGCTGATGTCAACACTCTTATTAGAACTGCAGTTCTTAAGAAGCTCGATGTCAACATTATCGTCGTTGATTGGAGTCCAGTCGCCAGTCTGAGTTACAGTGCCGCCCAAGGTTCAGTAACCAACATTGGGAAATTCGTTGGTGAATACATCAACAACATGATTGACGCCTATGGAATCACCGGAAGTCAGATTACTATAATTGGACACAGTCTTGGAGCCCACATCTCCGGTAACGCCGGAGCTGTTATCAAAAGTCGAGTTTCGCACATCATTGGTTTGGATCCAGCTGCTCCTTACTTCACTGTTGATCAAACAGACAACCGTTTAGATCCAACAGATGCAGATTACGTTTCTGTCATCCATACCAATGGTCGTTTCCTTGGTTTCTCTAGCTCAATCGGACACGCTGATTACTATCCAAACGGAGGATTGATACAAGCTGGTTGCGGAATTGATCTTCTTGGAGGTTGTTCGCATGCACGGGCCTTCCAGTACCTTGCTGAAGCGATAGAAGGAGCGAAATTCACCACCACGCTTTGTGGAAGCTATTCGGATTATCAGAAGAACAAGTGTACCAATAACAAGAAGGTGCTTTTGGGAAGTCTTACTCCAGACAAAAGGTTTGTAGTTGAAGTAGAGAAGTGACTTAATCATTTATTATTGTTTTAGCGTTGTTGGAGACTTCTTCTTTGATACGAACTCAGCTGCCCCATATGCACAAGGTTAATGTTTGACGAAAAGTGATCGAAAATGGACTATTAACATTTAGTTAGCATCTATAAAATTGTGATTTATGTACTTTATTGATTCCTACAATAAACTGTCGTAGACAGAGTTTGGTTTTTATAGAAATTCATGCTAACATTGAAGCTACAATTTTTTTTACAAATACTCTCAAAATTTGATTTGGAAATTCGTGGAAGACAACTTAATTTAACGCAGTCTACTTTCTAGAATATTTCCAAGTATCGGACAAATATAATTACGAAACATTTGTTTCAATATACATAACTTTTTCAGCAAGTGATCTATATTTGCAAGTAGATTTATTACTTTAGAAAGTATGCAGTGACATGTCTTTGTTTATCTAGATCACTATGCAAAACTCTGGTTATTTATAACAACGGCAAAATGAAGTGGAAGATATTTTTCAAACATTTAGTTGTGTAAATCGGGATTTCCACATAAACGAAATAGGCATAACATTGACACTAAAACAAATGAGAACATTTACATTTATGTCATCTTAGTAGTCTTAGTGTGTCAATATTTATTCCTTTTTTCGTTTGAAAACATCTTCGCATTGTACATATAAGCTTATTATTTAATTGTCTACATAGTAATAGTAGTTCTAATGACGTACTAGTAGTGCAATAGAATAGTTTTTGACCTGTTTTACAATGATAAAAATGCTTGTACCACTTCATCACTGTACATTCATAAATATCTCTATGGCTCAATATCTCTGGACAGTAGCCACTAAAGCTATCACTATGACATATATGTTGTAATTTTCACGCAAAACAGATTTTACTGTAATAATAATAAATTTTATGACGCAGAAAATTCAAAGATTTTTACTATTATTGTCAATAAATAACGATTAGAAGTGATAACTTTAGACTTCTTAGTCATTAATTTCCTTCAAAAGTTTCTTCTTAATATCTTCAATTGTGACATCGGCTGTTATTTTCAAAGTTTTATTCCTTGATTTGAATCCCTAAAAAACTCATTTTAGTTAAAAAAAGGGACAATAAAAACTACCTTATCTAGCGCCACATCACTCTTACGCAACCCTAAAACAGACGCCATGTATTTTACCAGTTCTGTATTTGCTTCACCCTCTGTCGGAGGAGCACTGATTTGCACCCCCACACCCTCTGAAGAAAAACCTGGAAAACTACACTGTTCTGACTGAACCACCTCAAATTTATAATCTTACTAGTCACCGCACTCTGTTTAGCCCCCGGCTTTGCTAATATAGAAATAATTATATTATTCGACTTGTCCCGACTAATGGGGCCCTCATCCTAAAATCGCCTAATTAAGTTTTAATCAAACATGAATAAAAGTAAAACCTTCACGGCGTTTTCCACCTTTTTCTGGGCCCCCTTGTTTTTGGCTTTCTTTGACATGGCATTCGCAAACTTCGGTCTTATTTGGGGCTGTCTTCCCCAAACCACAAACATAACCTGAAGTTTGAGGTTATGCTTTGTCGCTGTCAAAGTGACAGTTTGTAGAGAGAGTAAGTTGTGTGAACTTAGCTGCATACTTAGCTCCCCAAATCCCCACCACTAAGTTCGTTGCACAGCCGAATAACATTGTAATTTACTTAAAACGTCAGAAATGTTTGTTGATTAATATATTTGATAATTACTTGTGTGAAAAGTAGGTTCAAATGAACAAATTCTGAATTGGTAATAACAAACTATGTAGAAAAGACATCAAATTTTTCATAACTGAACTGTAAAAAGTACAGAATTATCCCGACGGATCTACCATTCTGGCTCGGGCTCAGGGTCCGGATCCGGCTCAGGCTCCGGATCCGGCTCAGGCTCAGGCTCAGGCTCCGGTTCCGGTTCCGGCTCGGGTTCGGGTTCGGGTTCGGGCTCGGGTTCGGGATGATGCACTATTCCAATAACAATAGAGTCCATTTTAAACTGCAACAACCATTACTACTTTGAAGGCAATAATAAAAAACTTACTTTAAGTGGTTCAAAACTAGCTCCTGTTGTATTACAGCCAAATTCAATTACTTCAAACTCGGGCATTTCTAATTCGAAAAAAACAATTTAGTGACATAACCACAATGTGCCTCGAAAGCGTCCTCGGGTAACAAAAGATGTAGTTTGGTGCCTACCTTTACTGCGCATTGCAGAAAAACGATGCAGCTCAGTGATTTTCTTGTAATTGTTAGAATAAAATCAACACTTGAACGGTTCAACTGCGATTTTCAGGTAAAAATGTTCGTTGACACAAGCAGGAGTACCAATCGTTCAAAATTTAAATAACTATTTTATATATAATACCAACTTTATTGTGCTATTCAAGTCAAATAAACCTAAAAGTGTGACGTCACAGGAAGCGCCAACTTTAAATCAATCTCCCAATGCAAAGCTTCGTAAAAAAGTCGACCTAATAACTTAATTTTACTCCAAAAATAAGTGACATATCGATTTCAAAACTTTGCCATTGTTTTAGTTATGAATTTTCGCGAAAAACTGCAACCTTCGACTGTAGACAAATCAAAGAACTGTTTCTTATGTAAAAAATTGCGAGAAAAAAGATAACGCAAACCGCATCTCAATATCTGAAATAGTTTCCGAGATATCGAGCACGAATTGTTTTGAACCGTCAAAAATTTGGCCCTCTGGCGACAATCCGAAATTTCAAACGGCCATAACTCGGTTATTTATTGACAAATTTTAAAAAATTATCATATTTTTGGATTCAGCGTGAAATTCTGCGTAAAATGAGACCAAATTTGTTGAGTTTGCTTAATAAATAAACGAGGTATTGGCCAAAAACTGTTTTGAAAACATTTTAGGGTGATTTTCAATCAATGTTTTCAAAATGAAAATGACGTTTAATAGCATTGAGTTATACATCAGTCGAAAGAGGAGCTTAAAATCTATCTACTGGCCAAATTTGAGATCTATAGGACAAATAGTTTGCGAGTTATGACTAAAAATTAAAAAAAAAATTTTCATCGTTTGAGTCGCAATTTTTTTCGCGAAAAATCGACAATCGAATTTTGGGCTTTTAAGCACTTTTTCTAACGTAAAATGAGCCGAGAAAAACGATGGCGCAAACCGCATCTCAATATCTCTAATAGTTTCCGAGATATTTAACTTTGAAAATTGAGAAAAATGAGAAAAAATGAAAATCAACTATCCGAAACTTTGATCGGCCATAACTCGGTTATTTGCATTCGTATCTGAATTTAAATCCCAGATTTGGAATCTGCGTAAAATTCTGCGTACACTGGTGTATAATAACTCAAGTTTACTCTAAAAAATAAGCGAGATATCGGTATGAGAAGTTTGGCCATAGTTTTAGTCATGAATTTTTGCGAAAATTTGCAACTTTCGACTATTGGAAAATTTAAAAACTATTTCTTATGTAAAAAATCGCGAGAAAAACGATGCCGCAAACCGCATTAAAATATCTCAAATAGTTTTCGAGATATCGAGCATGAATTGTTTGGAACCTTCAAAAATTTGGCCATCTGGCGACAACCCAAAATTTCAAACGGCCATAACTCGGTTCTTTATTGACAAATTTTAAAAAATTATCATATTTTTGGATTCAGCGTGAAATTCTGCGTAAAATGACACCAAATTTGTTGAGTTTGCTTAATAAATAAACGAGGTATTGGCCAAAAACTGTTTTGAAAACATCATTTTAGGGTGATTTTCAATCAATGTTTTCAAAATGAAAATGACGTTTAATAGCATTGAATTATATATCAGTCGAAAGAGGAGCTTAAAATCTATCTACTGGCCAAATTTGAGATCTATAGGACAAATAGTTTGCGAGTTATGGCCAAAAATTAAAAAACATGAAAAATTTTCATCGTTTGAGTCGCAATTTTTTTTCGCGAAAAATCGACAATCGAATTTTGGGCCTTTAAGCACATTTTCCGACGTAAAATGAGCCGAGAAAAACGATGGCGCAAACCGCATCTCAATATCTCTAATAGTTTCCGAGATATTTAACTTTGAAAATTGGGAAAAATGAGAAAAAATGAAAATCAACTATCCGAAACTTTGATCGGCCATAACTCGGTTATTTGCAGTCGTATCTGAATTTAAATCCCAGATTTGAAATCTGCGTAAAATTCTGCGTACACTGATGTATAATAACTTAAGTTTACTCCAAAAAATAAGCGAGATATCGGTATGAGAAGTTTGGCCATAGTTTTAGTCATGAATTTTTGCGAAAATTTGCAACTTTCGACTATTGGAAAATTTAAAAACTATTTCTTATGTAAAAAATCGCGAGAAAAACGATGCCGCAAACCGCATTAAAATATCTCAAATAGTTTTCGAGATATCGAGCATGAATTGTTTGGAACCTTCAAAAATTTGGCCATCTGGCGACAACCCAAAATTTCAAACGGCCATAACTCGGTTCTTTATTGACAAATTTTAAAAAATTATCATATTTTTGGATTCAGCGTGAAATTCTGCGTAAAATGAGACCAAATTTGTTGAGTTTGCTTAATAAATAAACGAGGTATTGGCCAAAAACTGTTTTGAAAACATCATTTTAGGGTGATTTTCAATCAATGTTTTCAAAATGAAAATGACGTTTAATAGCATTGAATTATACATCAGTCGAAAGAGGAGCTTAAAATCTATCTACTGGCCAAATTTGAGATCTATAGGACAAATAGTTTGCGAGTTATGGCTAAAAATTAAAAAAAAATAAAAATTTTCATCGTTTGAGTCGCAATTTTTTTTCGCGAAAAATCGACAATCGAATTTTGGGCCTTTAAGCACATTTTCCGACGTAAAATGAGTCGAGAAAAACGATGGCGCAAACCGCATCTCAATATCTCTAATAGTTTTCGAGATATTTAACTTTGAAAATTGGGAAAAATGAGAAAAAATGAAAATCAACTATCCGAAACTTTGATCGGCCATAACTCGGTTATTTGCAGTCGGATCTGAATTTAAATCCCAGATTTGAAATCTGCGTAAAATTCTGCGTACACTGATGTATAATAACTTAAGTTTACTCCAAAAAATAAGCGAGATATCAATATCAGAAGTTTGGCCATAGCTTTAGTCATAAATTTTTGCGAAAATTTGCAATTTTTGTTTGTGGCAAAATCAAAGAACTGTTTCTTATCTACAAAATTACGAGAAAAACGATGCCGCAAACCGCATCTCAATATCTGAAATAGTTTCTGAGATATCGAGCATGAATTGTTTCGAATCTTCGAAAATTTGGCCCTCTGGCGAAAACCTAAAAATTTGGCCTAGTTTTAGTCATGAATTTTTGCGAAAAACTGCAACTTTCGACTTTTGGAAAATCATAGAACCACTTTTTATCTAAAAATCGCGAGAAATGGCATAACCGTTTTTTTTTATCTGTTTTAGTTTCAAGGTTTAACCACTATATCAAATACGATTATTATCAGCTCAAGGCTGAGGAAAACGATGTTGAAAACTACACCTTTGTCTCGGTTATCGTTCCGGAGATATTTGGTTCCAAATCTTGTTACCGTTTGTTTTCGGCTGTGTGCAACGGACTTGGTGGTGGGGATTTACGAAGATGGGTGTAAAGCGCTAGGTTCACTCTTAACACAAGTTTTTTAGGTTATAATTTATAAATTAGTCTTTTAATTATTGTTCCATCTGTTTATAATGCCGAAAAAATTCTCCACCGAAAATTCAAAAGCAGTAGCTTCTCGGGAACGCAAGAAAAACGCAAAGGAAGCAGAACTCGTCAAAAAACAACAACAGCAAGACGATGCCTATTGGGAAGATAACGAGAAATCGATTAAAAAGAAACAACAAAGAAAGGTAATTAATATGTAGAAATGAACAATTTAAAGTTTCGATTTTGCTATTTAGGAAGAACAAGACAAGAAACGTGAACAACAACTCGCTAAGAAAGCTGAGAGTAAAATGTTGCTGGAACAAGAAATGAGCAGTCTTAAGTCTGGAAAGACAGTAAATCCACCATCAAAAATGACAAGGGCACAGATTAATACTTATGTGAATACTGCAAAGAAAGAGCCTGAGAAGAAGGAGAAAGTTGTTACTCATTTAGATGAGCCTCTTTTAGAAAATATCAATAGATTAACAGTTGAAGGAGAAGAAGCTAGGACTATTACTGAAGCCATCGGTATTTTAAGGTATAAAAATGAATCGAATTTGTCGTTAAAATTACTGTCTGAATCTTGTATTATTTAATTTGATAATGGTCTAGTTTTTATTTTTTCATCACTAGCCTAGTTTTGTTAAATTCACCACACAGAAAAAACGACGACCAAAATGAACTGGGACAAGTATTATTGGCATTGTTAAACGGGACAAAAATTAATCTATTGAACTACTAATAGGATGTCATCGTGACTACTGTCACTAGTTGTAAGTAGGCAATTTGTTAAGGGTACCAATGAATTCAAAAGTAAATAATAATATTTATTAATTCAACAGACCGAGGTTCAAATTAGAATCACATATACAAATATATAGACATAACAAGTACAATAAAATAGAATGAAGAACAAAGAACATATAACATTGCGCAAGATAGGATTTAGAGTTTTTATATGATGTAGCAGCGAGTACGTAGTATTTTGAGGGTAAGTGCATAAACATATAGCAGGTATGTGGACGAAGCGCATGCAAGTGGCATTGAATTTTGCCAAATTGAATAATTAAGTACCAATATTTTTTAATGCATCTGGCGCTATCAGAAGATGACTGGCCTACTAACTACAACTGCTGAACATGGAAATTGGAATTTTAGTTTTTTTTCTGCTTTCCCGAACCTCTAAATAAAATTCGGTTGTTGTTGGATTGTGTTTTAAGGGGTTCTTAATATGAGAGTCATTTTTAGGATCTAATGTTATTGCGCCATTATTAAAATATCGAATTTTAAATTTTCATGTTATTGCTCTATGTAGCACTGTTAAGCCTACAATAATAATCATTGTACCTACTTCGTTCATGAATGAAATCCTGATTTACGCAACTAAATTTTTGAGAAATAATTTCCAAGACTTGTACCAGTTACAATTTTTTATTAATTTTTTTATTACGTTTTTTATTGAGAAAACATTCTGTGCATACATTTTTTGTATGTTTTCACTAATTGTTACATTTTTTAGTTCCAAGCCTGACGATCTTGATAAACATCCCGAGCGTCGAATGAAGGCCGCATACACAGCCTTTGAAGCTAAACGTATAGAAGAACTGAAAACTGAAAATCCTTCACTCCGACTATCGCAATTAAAACAAATGGTGTTCAAGGAATGGCAGAAATCGCCTGAGAATCCAATTAATAAACAATAGAGAATGATAAAAAGAATAAATTTCATCACGAAGAAGCGTAGTTTAGAGAAGTTAAAGCACTAATCTAGGGCTTATTTGGTAATTCTGATTAATTTGGTTGTGTATATTTTGTTCCAACATTAATAGAAAATGTGTCACAACAATTTTTGTTTTATTCAAGTTACATAATCTCATGACTATGTGATATTTCGTGTAGGTAGAGCTGGAGGAGGGACATCCGGTATGTTAGGGTTTCTCTTTAAATTAGCGATGACATTTTTTGGGTCGTCTGGCTTCTGGAAAGCTTCTTCAGGTTTCGGCGACAATTCCGGACTAGCTTGGGGTTGATTAGGTTCATTTAACGGTGGGTAAAAACCCTGAGGGTTGTAACCATAAGGGATGAACTGTTGAAACGGTTTTTGGAGTTCGTCCCCATGAGGGTTTTCCACAGGCTGTGCTTTATGTACCTTGAAACAAAATTAGTGGCGGTTTTATTAACACTGAAGGAACTTACGTAGTTTGGTTCGAAGGTACCAAGTGGCGACTGGTAGAAAATGGGTGGCAGTGCTATTCCCAAAGACGTGGTTCTTAAAACAGGCTCGTAAATTGGCAGTGCATGACTAGGAGACAGATTTTTTTTCGTGCTGATTAGAACATTGTAGATTTTGGGCGTTCTAGGGTCAGCACGAGCGACTAAGAGCAGTGCAGACAATGATAACAATCTGTACATATCTAAAAAAAGAGTGAAGATAACTGTCCTTCATTAAACAACCGGATTTTTTAAAGCCTGCCCAAATGATGTTCCAGATGAATCGGAAAACAGCATGACCAATGTCATTTCCAGTTGATTAAATTCAGATTGATGCGGTTTAACGCAGGTGTTTTTTCATGTAAATGACATTGCTAATTTTGCCAATAATTAGTACAGGACGACGATCAGGAACTGTTAGAAATTTTCGAAAAAAAATGTGGTGGGGTTCAAAACCGCGCACTGCCTGCAAATTGCGGTTAATAACCACCTTATTAATATTCAACAGTAAAGTGTTAATTTGAGCGAGTCACTTTTGTGTTAACAAGCGGTGTAATTATAGTAATTAAAACAAAGCCGGTAGATCCAAACAAATAATGGTCACTGCACAAATTTTGAATGAACCCACAATACACCAAACACATTATTTACCTTGTATAAATTGTTTCACGTCACAACTGCAAATAATTGCCTTGATAAAACAGAGAGGTCTTATATAGTTGTTGAGGTTGTTCTTTGTACCGCTCAACTATTCGTGTTCACTTGTGAAGTACATTTTTCAACGAAATCCCTTCACTAACTCGAGCCTTGTATGCAATCAAGGTATTTGCAATGAAATTTATTGTTGTTGTGATTATTGATATTTTTTACGCGAATCAGTTATATGATCAACGATTTTTTTTTAAATTTAAGCCACTTCAGATGGGAGTTAACAAGGCGTGGACGGTTATTATGAAATAACAACAAAACGGTTTATTAGATGCTTTGTAAACAACATTGGCTAACTAAAGGAGTGTCCGAACTCTTCAATTTTTCACCACCTAAACAGTGGAGTACCGATTTACAATTAGATAAATTTACGTCCACCACTGATTTGTATTGTTTCTGGCCTTTTACCATTTCAAGTACAACTCAATTGAACTTGAAACAGGCGGTTTGATAAGGTGACAAGAAAAACTAGTTTAATCGCGATCCGCCAAATTCACTCTCACTTAATGAGTAAGATTTATTTTAACATAAATTTACACTTTATTCTTGTCGTGTCCGAAAACTTGAACGAAGAAATGAAAACCTTTTCCATATTCGGTCATCACATTAAATTCGACGTAATTATGACCAACACCTCCAGCTACAAAACTTGGGTAACCTCCAGCACCATCAGGCACTTCGTCATAAATCTTAACGCAGGTGATGGACACTTCAGCTTCAACGTTCACCTGTAAAAATGAATTTTAACACGTGTCCTTGCCTCATGTGCAGTGGGTGCTCCAGTTTTATTTATTATAACAAAAATAATTTCTCTCAAAACTCATTAGCATTTAATAAGGTCACCTAAAACACAATTAGGCAGTTCCTATCAAGATTTAATCTCACAAATCGAATTCATTTCGGAAATTGGTAACCTTGTGATTTGCAGGAAGTTTTACGCACTTTTATAGCAGCAGACACGTGACTTTTTCCATCGTTATTTAGAATGATATTTTCTTGGTGGAGAATATTATCGGTGGGTTTGCATCGCCCGATAAAAAGGTGGTGAGGTTTTTTTAATACTTTGTATTCAACTGAAACAATTCGATAAAGGGTGGTTTAAAGTTGTTTTATTACTTACTTGAACCTCGAGCCACTTCTTTAGCTTTTATGGTCGTTTGAGCTGAGGGTGGAATATCGTAAGAAATTATTGGGGCACAAGAAATATACGAAAGAAACGCGTACAAAATTAGAAGACGGAAATACATGGCTGCGTGTATCGAAATATTCTGAAAATTCTTAATATTAATCGTTCGATTAATTTTATAGGTCACTGCCCCAAAGGTTATCGAAAGATGACTCTAGAAATTAAAAATCCAAGGAATTTTTGAAACAGCTAAGATTGAGGAAATCAAACGAACGGGAGCCTAGAAAAAACTGCTCCGCGGAGGTGATGTTCATTCATCCGAATGATGGCATTTGTATTGTTGTTTGAACGGTATTTATCAATAAGGTTAAAGGCTATGAATGACAATTGCAACAAAATTCTTCACAAGGAAATTACAATTTTTAAGTTTTAGTAACGGTAAGTTAAACTTCCGAATTTTTTTCACGGATATTTACTTTTGTTCTTTGATTCTGCTCCAGTGAGATAGAAAGGTCAATCATTAATCAATATTTATGAACATCGTATTTTTCAATCATGTTCTAATATTGATATTAGACTGGCTAGACTTTTCGTTTTTTGTTGCTCTCATAATTTGTAGCAGCACCATCTATATTTTGGTTTGTACATCTAAAAGTAGTCACAGAGGTCATCTGTAAATCTAGGTACGATTTTTTTTCCGACTACCAACAGATGGTGCTGCTACGAATGTAAATTAGTCACTCTGTTCCATAGAATGTCGATACATTTTAGCGGAGTTTTTTTTTATGTTCGAATTTTAGTATTAAAACAATTTATTGATTTATTGTAAAGGTAAAAAGTGAGAAGAATTTGGAATTAGCGAATAATTTTTTGCTGCTCTTGTAAATTGGACGGTAGGGTTCTTCTAATTAAAATAATTAGTGCAATTACCTAATTTGGCGTCAAGCTAAAAAGAATATTGTGTTTTTCTTTTAGTATTGATCATGAGGGTGTTTTTGTAAATTTAGTCTCATCTCACGTTTATACCATTTTCTTTGTTTTGTAAGATTTCTGCGAATTCATCATGTTGATTAGGTTGTTTTTAAAATGTTGATTCCGGCAATTTTCCTTTAAAATTGTTCTGAATTACGTTTAATTGATTTATTCTCTAAGTAAATAGAGTTTTCGTGTCGCTTTGTGAAGGTTTAATTCTGTGTTGAAAGCGGAAATCGTTTGTCTAGTAGTGGATATTTGTATTTGTTTTTTTGGCAAATCTCCGTTATTATTTCGCGAGTCCATGGGGAAACGTATTCCGCTAATAAATGGGTTCAATTTTGAGGCACGCCATTGTCTTGGTTTTTCACCGTTTTCTGCTTTTGTATAATTTCGTTTTAAATAGTTTTTACGTTTTGATAAAATTTTAACGTTTAATGAGGCAATTTAAAAGTGATATCTGAAATGAGTGGGAAAAGTGAGGATTTGAAGTTTGAAAATATTATCCTTGCTGACAATAAAAGACGTCGTGTACCTTGAATGCAGATTATCTCGGAGAAGTGGCGTATTTTGCGTCAATAAGCTCAGTGTTGAGCAAGGCATTCATTTGGATTACCGCTAATAAAAACGAATGTTTAAGTATTAGATTTAAGGTTTAAATAAGGAGTTTTTTGTAATTAATGAAGACACATTGAAAAATTTATTGGGTTACTAACTGGAAATATACGTTATAATTAAAATGAAGGATTTTTATTAAGCGTTTACATTTACCCAGGCGAATTGTTCGTTTTTTATTAATTTAGAGATAATTTTGCATTCGACTGTTTCACTCTATATTAATAGCCTCTCCTAACGCAGCTCAAGCGTCAAATAATTGGATTGCTTAAACAAAAACACGTTTCATCACCAATTGAAGCCAAAATGCGCGGTAATGCTTAACATTTTATTTTTGTTTAACTGAAAAATTTCGTTCTAACACGTATCGAAACCTTACTACTTTACAATAAATCGATTCTTTTCCTCACAACATTCCTTTCATATTTTAAACTCACACAAATATAAATCAAAATTTATGTTTTAAAATAAAGCACAAGCGACATGAGTGAACATCCAACTTTTCACGGACTCTGGGGATACATACTGAGAATGCATTAATCCTTTAGAGCGGCACTAAAGGTGCAAAGTATATTTTATAAAATATTCATAAAAAATGAAAATGATAAAACTAAGCGTACTCACAGAATAAACAGGCAAAAATAAATTGCAAATTGTTTCTACATAAATTATCCTGCTGAGCAACAGAGCATGAACCATTTTTCGACATCCTCACTTAACCCATTTGCTACCTAAAAACTCGGCATTTTTAACCTGTCACTCGCCACGTGTAATCAATTTTATTTAAAAAATCGAAGCGCATATATGCCCAATTACATCAGACGACTCAAACTCGCCCTTCACACACAATTTAAAGCATATACGAGAATGCAGAGGAGTGTGTGAATGTGCTTGCTGTTCGCGTTTATCAACACCGTTTTTAAACCCGCATTTTGATCTTGGAGAAAATTATAGAGGTGCTTATAAATAACGAAATATGTATTTAAGTTAAAATGCAAAGACGTTGTAAGCCTCTCATTGCTTATGCGGCATTTGCGTACTGATAACACTTAATTCTGGGATAAAAATGTTGTGCATTTTATTTCGAAGTGAATATTCTCCGTCTAATATTTGTATATGAATTGTTGTCTCTTTTAAGTTAAAGAGAAGATCAGCCACATTGTGATGTATTCGCATGAAGACAGTTAATTATTCGGCAGTTGTAACTGACATGGAGCGTACTAGTTCCCCTGATTAAAATAGTTTTGTCTGTTTAAATCGGTCTGGCAAGAATAATCATTGTTATCCAAATCCGAGAGAAAATGTGTTACAAAATTTGAATAGCAATGTCAGTTTATGTATGTAATATCTGTTTTCTTTATGGAAGCTGTAACGTGCAACCTTCATGCAGAGTAGTGCGTTGGGCAGTAAGCGACGAGAGTAAACGTATAACAAATATGTAAATGCAAATTCTATTACCTATTTAGAAGCAAAGAACTGTCTTTTATTTGGACGACGCGTAGTTATGCGAACAAGTTGTTTGTATTTATGAATTCTAAAACGAGAAACTTATGCAGGGGAAAAATTGCGATGACGTTGAATCAAAATGAGTACCTATTTGGATGTGTTGTGGTAGAATCTTTAATTTAGAAAATGATGAAGGAATAAACATGTTGGTCGGCCGCATTTTCGCGTTAATAAATATTAACATTAACACCAATCATTCTTTATCCACGCTGTGCTCGTTGGAAGCTGACGTTCGTGATATACAGTCTACTTGTATTAGAAGTTCGCTTTATTATTTATGTTTAGCTGTGATGTATGATTCTATATTTCTCAGAGAATATAAGTTAACATCTGTAGATCACCTGACGCGTTGCAAAAGCGATCCATGATATTGAATTCGGATACAGTGAATAATACATACAATAATTGGATTTCAGAGGGGGCGGCACCTAAGCTATATCAGAAATAATCTGAGCATACACGTACTCTCGCTCCGATTACATGATTCGTCACGTACTCGGAATTAAAAATCTCTGGAAAAAAATATGAAATTTGCTTTACCAGAGCAAGGATAGAAACGCTTTCCAACGTTTATCCTCGAGAGATAACTCTATCAATTCACCAGAAAAAACTTTTGTCTACTTAAAATACTCCAATTTTTACCCACTTATTCACTCCAACGACTTGAAAAATTCGCTTGCTATTGATTGCACACTCTCGATTATGCAAACCAATTAGTGATCTCTTTTGTTTGTGAACTAGTTTGATCTAGTTTTAGAATTTATGTACCCATCCCGATGATAAAAAGTTAAAATCGATCTTTTTTTACAATTTATGCAAATACGCTTGATTTTTATCGATGGCTATCTCTGTTGCATGAACTACTACTCCCTGTTTTGTTAACAGATGAGGAGTTTACAGCTCGATTTGGACCTACATTGTTGGGATAAGGTTTACGAGTTTAACTATAAGTGACATAATGATGTGTTCACCAATGACAAACAACACCTTTAAAGTTTGCTGCTACACAACAAGCAACATTTGGATTTTTATTAAAACTACTTACCTACACAGTTAATTGAAAACTTCATACTTATTACAACCGAATGTTCAAGTTCTTTTAATGCTACACTTAGCAGCACGCCACCGAAATATTTCACATTTAGTCTCACAAATTCTAGTCATCCACAATGAAATTAAAGTTTCCTTTCAGCGAGTTTTAATTTATAATTGCCATACTACTAAAATACATTCAAAATAATCTGCGATTTTAGCTAATAATTTCGTCGTCATTTTTTCCCAGCCTAAAGAGTTAATTCCAACCGAGAAATATTTCTTTATCTTTTATTCATATTCTGCTCTTGTTCTTGTTCCGCTTGTGTTTGCTCAGGAAATATCTTAAATGTCTTCTAATGAGTCACTATTCGTTATGCATACTTTTTAAGAGAATTTTTCGCAATGAGGTGGTTTATCTCAGCTCTGTTGTTATTGGTACTTTTGCGCTGTCTGTAGTAATAAAGTTACAAGCGGCTGTACTAAAACAGTACATGAAAATTACAACAATATATGAAGCCCGCATGAGTAAATTTGTTGGTATCTGTGTCCTCATCTTTCAGCGAAAAAGAGAAAGCCGCCATTAATTAAGCATATTAAAAAGTGTCACGATCCGAGTTTAAAAATCTACTCGGTTTATTTGACTTTTTTTCCGTTATATTTTATTCTCGCTAGGCTAATTAAACTTTAATCAAATCGGTAATAGTACACATAATTGGGAATTTTAAAAATTCAACGTCATAGCTAATTGATTGTCAAATAAATTATTCGGTCTTGCTTATTTAATTGATTTTTGTGTTTAGTTTCAACAAATGTGGTTGTTGGTTTTGGAGAGAGTAAAGTTTTAAATGCGGTTGTTGTTAATCCAAAAAGTAAATAATACAACAATAAAACTAAATTAGGTCGTCCACTAATGTTATTATATTTATTTTATTGTTGGATCTAAATATAAATAATAAAATGTTTTTATTACATTATCTGTGGAATAATTTGCATGAGGAGGTGCATTTTCATGAATAATATTTCGTTTTAATTTGGTAAGTACATTTACATGAAACTCAATCGAGCTGACTTGATTCGATTCAATTCAGGTTTGAACAGAACGTGGTTTCCTTTAATCTTAACAACAGACGTTATTAAAGCTTGATGCTTTGACAATAGTTATTGAATTTTTGAATTAACGGTGAAAAACAAAATTGAGTTATATTGAGTAGAGGTGAGCTTTTCTAGTTATTTCATCATTGAAAAATAAAGTGTATGAAATATTAAAGCATTGAAAGTGAGGTGAATATTGTGTTGCGAAAGGGGCGAGACGAGGGTGTCCAAGCGATATTTTTGGGTAATACGAGCTATAGCAAAAGTATTTTGTGCGTTAGGGCGGCCTTATGAAGATTGTGTCCAGAAGGCAATATGCATTTTGCGTGATTCATAGCTCTTTCTTCGCGAGAATGGTCGAGAGGGGTTGGTTGAGTTTATGACTTTAGTGCAAGTGCGGTGGAAGCGGCCGGAATAACTCCGGACTTTCTCGACTCTACCGGTTGATCTTATTTAAGAATGACGCTGCACCATGACAAATGCGCTCGCTAAAAATGTACATGTAGCATAACTGCGAACTATTACCCTTAGTTCGCATGATAGCAGAACAGAGGGCGACGACAAAACGTAAGATGGATAGGTCGTACATGCTGTGACCTGGATGAATGTTTGATGGCCCAGCACTACTGCCACTATATGTGGATTGCCGTCTCGAGCTCGAGCATGTCTTATGCAGCGGCTACATGCATAATCCAAAAGCTTCCATCCCGGGTTTCTCTCGCTGCTTTTCTACTGCTTTAACCATTGGAACGCTCGTTTACCTTGGTACCACACCGATAATTAGATGCAAGTGTTGAATGTTATCCTCTGAGATAAATTTACGCTTTATCCCTCAACTCGACGAGCTAATTTGCAAACTGCCATAACTCACATACGCCCAAATTAAAGACTGCCAAGACTGACACGGAGAAATACACTAAAATTGTTTTTTTCTTCTTCAAATCTATTTTAACTCGGAATCACGTACTCTTCAGTAAATAGATATAACAACACATGCGCAAGAATAAATGTTGAATGCATGGAGAAATCCAATTATAACAAAGTTTTCCTATAATTACTTTCCGGCAGGCTTAGCCATATCGAACTGACTGAATACTCCTTTTGTGATACTTTATGATTATTGTTTGTTTTAGTTCAGGTAAGCGCAGATTAAATTGCACTGATCCCGGCACATCCACCATATTTTCAGCTCGCCTATTTCAAATGAATACTTTTTTCTTCAAATCGGAACAAATTTTGGACGAAATTTACTTACAGATATTTATAAAATACGTTTTTTAAAAATATTTAGTGATACTTAGAAAAAAATAAATTAAATTTGTTGCTTGGTGTATTTAGATTTGATACAGCGGTTGCAATCACATCTTGGATTGAACTAAACTAGAATACATCGTCTAGCTGAGCAATTACATTAACTCAACGTTTATTTAAATTTGAAGAGAGGATCTCGTCGTCGTTCTTGTGATGGTTTGATTTGTGGTGTTTTTGACTAGAATTTTGTGGAGGAAGGAATGAGTTTCTCTTAAGGGATCGTGGGTCGTCTGTTGTTGGTGGGAAAAGGCGTAAGATTGTTTCGTGCAGTGCATTTGAGAAATAGCAGCGGTATGAGCAATAGTCTCTCAGGAGCGTTGCTGTAGTGTCTGGTATTGGTGTAAAATAGAAAGTCGACAAATGCCTGAGAAGGTCATGCGATGTTCTGAGATGATGCGATTTATTAACGAGGGTGACTGTCATATACAAATAGCGTGAGATCAATGATTGACGCCGAAAGTTAGCGATCGAGCTTAAAAGCATGTGGCATCAGACGCACGCGGCAGCGCAGTTGAGCTTCAAGAGATTCTCGCTCCGCATGTTTGTTTCCGCACAGTTGCAGTCTGACTGTGTCCATCGACGGTTAATTCGCGACGTTAGTCACGCTCCGACACGCACTTGTGTACTCGTCTTAACACTTAAAAGTGCGATTTTTTTTCGGACGGTTCTCATGTTTTAGTGGCGCTTTTTTTAAAGGTGCGGACGCAGGATTGTGACTTAATGCGATGGTGATGAAAAGGAAACAGCATAACCGGTACCTAGCCATCGGTATTGTGTACATCGCCACTATCATCAGTCAGGGTGAGTGTCCGACGGTTTAAGTGCAGCCCCGTATAATCACGATGAGAACAGGGCAGCTCGTAATTGCATAAATTAAATTGCAAATTCCGACCGGCAACGTCCAAGCGAATTAAGGCACTTGCCACGTGACCAATTTTCGTTTTATTTACACCTTGTATACCTGACGCTTCCCCAAATAATCAAACCCTACAAGATAACAAACAAGCTAACGTTTCTTCGGCTCAAAGACCGAACTAACAAAACTAACAATACGGTTTTTTACTGAATCGGTTCTACAATTAAAGCATTTTCTCGCTTCACAACGCAGAACGGTGGGAACGTTTGAGGAAAAGTACCTGTAGACACCGTGATTAGGGGTTCCGAACCCGGCGCATCCACCATTTTTTACTCTATATACTATAGAAATATAGTGAAAAATTTTAAACAAAACGCTTGTTACGAGTGAACTTAAAAGCTTTTATTGCGCTAAAATTGTTGGAACTCCATAGAAAATTTATCACTCTCAATATTTAGCATCCAAACTATTTTTTTTCTGTTGGGTTATAATAAATTGATATGCAAACAAAGAGAATCATTATAACGATCCATTCGGAATTGTCGTTACGTTAACATAATTAATTTCACATTATCTATTCGTTGCTTTTAGACCTTTTAAATTATTGGTTTATTCGCTAGCGCACGACTTGAGTTCTATTCTCCATTTATTGTTTTATTACAATTGATATGCTTGTTGTTGCGGTCTTTTGTTTAACTTTTGTTACAAGTATCTTTTTTGTTCCTACTGTTGTTCTCTTAATTAATTCCTAATTTCCTAATTGAATACGAAGTTTCCAAAAACACTCAGCAACTTCAGGTAACAAATTTCACACAATTGTAAACACTTCCTTTGCAGCAAAGGTTTAAAGCCTTTGAAGTAATAATTGATTATGCCGCGTAATTTCTTCAAGAATTTTTAATACGAAGGATGAAAATCATTAGCTGTGGTCATGGTGAGAAAATTTAAAAACGTGATAAAGAGGCATGAATATTGTTTTTATTATTACGGTGTAGACTGTGATTTAATTCGTTTGACGCCATTTGTTTCGCTGAAACTGCAATGAGCAAAAATGCTAATTACTATGAGCTAAATAATTAAACGCTTGTTGAGGTTGAAATGCCGGCGGCAGTGTAAAATTCGGCAATTTTATATTAGTGTCTGAAGCGGCCAGTTTTTCCACATACCTCAACAGTCATATAACATACGACCCAAGTAATTGCTCTCATTTTTTCACGACGTGGAAATGATCACATAATAAACAAATAAATATTTTGCCGTTACGTGAAAATTCTAGCAACAATAACGGGAATAAATCATATTTATATAACAAAACGAGGATTACAAAGTTAATTTGTCTTTATGTCTTTGAAAACTTAAATACGTTTCAAGTATGGCAATGAACGAGTCGTGAAACAAATTCACCAAAGATTACGTTAAATTTATTGCTTTTAGAGTCATAAAGAAAAGGTAGCTATTTTCCAGGACGTTCTTTCACAACTGTCCGACTTTGTTCAACTAATACCGCCATAATTAAAAATTCCTTAATTAAATCACATACAAAATGCTAAATTATAGTTTATGTTTTCTGGAAAAAGGAAACTTTGCTCAGGTGGATATTACGTTGCGAAGGCACTGCATTCCCACTCTTTCTAAATCTTAAAATTTAATTCCGCTCGAATTTTATAGTTTTATATTTCGCAATGAACGCTGAATATTTTATAACTAGAGATGGGATTTCAAGGTATAAAACTGTAAAACCGGAAATAAACTAGGAAGTTAAAAAAAAATACGAAAAAAGGTGTAGCTTTCTAGAAGCGAAAGATTTTACCAAAATTTCTCTGCACCCAAGCTCCTTCAAATTATATAAACATGTTATCAAAAGTTTTATATGAATATGAAGATAGCCGGTCATAAAACAAGTGCGAATTCTGTATGAATATTTACATTAAATTAGGCTGCACAGAAGCTGTAAACAACGTGAATAAACAACCAATTTCCATGTATATAATCTCGAAAATTAATAAATTAATTCAAAATCTTTAACAAAGTAATTAACAATAATTATCTTTTAAACTATAGTTATTGTTTAACAACTCATCCGCTTTAAAAAGTCAACGTTTTAATTGACAAAACAAAGTGATCAAAAAAATAAATAAAATTTTCCAAAGGTTAGATTCTAATGATACACCTTAATTAATGCTTAAAGCATAAATAACGAATTTAGCTAAATGAATTATGACTGGAAGTAAAAATCTCGTAAAATCCAAATGTAAATTTGTCCCCATTATATTTATTCACAGGGCTAGTATTATTTTTTAATGTAAACGTATATGCCGCATTTTGTAATAACTTATCAACAAAGAGATAACACGTGCTATCGTCGTCTGTAATAATTAAAAAGTCTGCTTATTCAGAACGAAAAAATATTTTAAATTTAAATTGTATTTAGTTCGGTTGGTTTTAAGGGAAGCATTTTCGTTCTAATTAATAATTTTACATTTCTTTTTTAATAGTAGACACGAGAGTGACAGCATGAATTTTGTAATAAACATCATTGACCTAAATGTGGGTATGTATTATTCGTAATTTCCCAATTGATAAAAATTAAAATTTTTCTATAATTGACTATTATTGTTTTAACCGCAGCCTGAAATTTCATCATGTGGTTATGTATTAATAAATTTCATCGGTTTAATTATAAAGTACGATAAATGGTGGATGCGCCGGGTATAATTCTATTTTTCCTTTTGTTATTAAATCAGAACTGAACGATTGATATAATTATGATATTTTTTGACATTTATAAGGTTTTAAAATCAGATAATTGTGCATGTTTGTTTTCCGAAATAAAAGCAAATAAATGAACTGCGCTCACCTAAAAGAACGGATGTGATAAAAATAAAACAAACGCTTACTCGTTTGTGATACTACTTTAATCGCTTTGTAACAACCTGTATCTTATTGTTATCTTTAGAAGGCTAAATCTTTGAAAGTTTGGAAAATGGACCTTTAAAAGCTAATGGTGAAATTCCTAACGTATTATCTGGTAGTTTGGTTCAGTGTGTTGTCGCTGTCTTGTCGGAATATCTATAGTTAAATTATCTCAATAATTTATGGGTTTATATTGCAAGCAATTACGTAGCTGTATTGATTAGAATGATTTTTTTATAAGTTCGAGGTTTTGTCGCCAAGTTTCGCAAAGTTAGGGTTCTCGGATATGCATGACACATAATTTATTAACTTATATAAAAATCAATTAATTTACTTTTTATATAAAAAGTTTCATTTAGCAACTTTAGTTGGCGACAGTATCATTATTAATAACAACGGATCGTAAAGTTAAAACTTTCATTTTACGCTGGTGAATATTATTCTCACAGATAAAATTATTTGTTATATTCTGTCTCCTAAAGAGTGTATCCAGTGACACCTTAATGAGTTAAATTTAGTTTACTTGTTTGAAACAAGTGCAGCAACTAATGTTTGTTCTGTAATTTGAGGTCGCTATTTTCACGGTCTCTTTATCATTTGTAGATTGTAGAGTGGTTAACATTGCATGAATACATACAGCCTGTTTGCAACTTAGCTTTGAGTAATAATATACCAAAGTTTATTTTTTATTGGACATAAGAAGTTTTCAGTTGGAAGGAAAAGGCGTATCATTGTTCACAAAACCATCGATCATTGGAGATATCGGGGTTAAACTATAGGATGACGCTTTTATGAACTTGCTTGAGTAGCTTAAATAATAAAAGAGAACTTACAAAATAAGCTTGGATGAAAGTATGTAATTCTACAATAAAGCAGAAATTATTAATTTACAAATTTATTGTCTTTGTAACATCACGAATATCTTTTAATCCAGAAGAATAATGTAATGGTATAATCGATAGACAACAAAATTGGGTTTATTTATATTTAGTATTAAAGCTTAATATATGAAATTAATTTAGAAATGACATGCAACAATAAATTACGCGAACAAAATCGATGGAAACTAAAATATGATTTCAGATAAATAATTTTAGTGTGAAAATCAAAAATATGTATTTCAATCCAACAACTTGTTATAATATTCACAAACTGATGAGATTTTCTTAGTTATATAGAAAACTCATAAAATGTATTTTATGTCAGTTATAAACTTGATCGAATAAAAATGTGCTGCTATAAAGATTGACATGTAGAGAAACTATGAAAATAAATTTCTCGATGTTTTATTAATACAGCAACATATACACGGCCGCTCATTAAATTGACTATTTTATAAAAGGGTTATAGGCTTGAAACGAACAATTCCGGAAGTATAACTCCGCTCAAGCTTTATAAATAAGTAAACTTAGGGTGAAAACTTATGCTACATTTAAGGAAACACTCCGACTTTTTTGCAAAGTAAGACAAATGTACGGAAGTGCGCTAAACTTAATTCTTTATATGTTGCCCGCGTTTTATGACAAGTCCCTTGTAATGCTTATAACATATTTATTTAGATTGTCCGGGCGTCTAGAATGTTACGAGGCTATTCCCGAACTCCCAGTAATTTAGGGTTAGCCTTCTCAAACAACTTTATTGTTTCTTTTAAAATGGACACGTATCATAAACTCACACTACTTTGTAACTTCAATTAACAACCGTAAAACACACATCACTGTCCAAATGATTGATTTTTTTTATATGGCGACTTGAAATTTTAATTCACTGAGATATTGTCTCGAAGGTACCGTAAAATCCGTTTTACACTTCCAGACAAGATTGCTAATAGATTTCTTCTTCTAGAAGTGAATTAAGCTATGGAAGAAACGATAAAATCTCCAAAACAGAACGCGATGGGTGTTGAGCAAGTTTCCGATAAAAAATTCATTATAAAAGTTTTTCGGATTTACTTTAACCTGTAAATCCTGGAGTTATGAAAGTTGACTCATATTGTTCAATAGTAAATATTGGTTTTCATAATTTGGGTACAAATATCGATGAAACTTCACTTTTTCGATAATGGTACGTTGTCACAGAATCTTTTGGGAACTATTACCTCGTTATTTCTCCAAGGACTCTGATCAACATAAATATGCTAATAAGAAAACTGTTCCGCTACTTGTAGCGTATCAATATTTAATATAAGAATTTTAATAAAAAATTCATATAATAGGGGCTGAGTTTTAATCCCAAAAACATGATCATAATGTCCTTAAACTTTTTATACAACTAGATATTGTTACCCGATTCTTCTTATATAATAGAAATAAAATTGCGCTCGTTCTCTTGTCAATATCTTTCACACGATCTGGCAATTATCACCGCCTTCTGCATTTCTTCGTGAGTTCTCCGTTGGACGTATATTTCTTCAAGATTTTGTTTTAGTGCGGATATTAACATCTAGATGACAAGCACTTAATCTCCACTTTTTTTGATTTTCTTGTGGATCTTAATGTGGTTTTGAGTTTCCCTTTCTCGGTTTGATATGTGTTTGGTCGATCTCCTGGCGTTTCTAAAAGTCCAGCCATTCCATGCATTTGACCGGAGAAATTTAAAAGAACGATTGATTAGTCAAAAATCGTGAATTGCTATTTTGTCCGATCGATTACGTTCATTATAAATTTTTAATTTCGATTCACTGCATATTTTTACAGAGAAAAGGGAATTCGCTTTTAAATTTAACGCAAAATTTGTTAATGGGTGAAAAGCAGTTTTGCAAAAAATTGAAATTATTTTGTGTCAATCCTCTTTAGTCTGCTTTGCTCTCATTATGCTTTCAAAATTGTGTATTTACTGAATTATTATCAATAATTTATAGTTGAAAATTCCATGACATGTCCACTGAAAAAGTTACTGTGTTAGGGAGTTTTTTAAATTGAGTACACTTCGAATGAATTGATCAATCATAAAAAATACATTAAAAATTTATATAGATATCAATTATTGATTTCTACTTTTTTGAAGGTACAATTCGTTAATTTTCATTTAAATTATAGTATATTATTTAACAAGCGTACATATTTTGAAATAATTATTGCATGAGGATGAAAATTTAATCATACGAATGCAATAATAGCTTGATCATTTGCGAGCAAAATACGACATTTTATTTACGACCATGTGCAAACAAATTTTAATATGTAAAGTGTGAAAAGGAAATTACTCAAAAACTTGGTTTTAGCCAATCAGATTATTCTTATTTGTTTAAAACCGAATATATTATAAGCGTATTATCAAATGGTCGTAAAATTGTTGATATGATGTCAAGGTAAAATGTAATAGCAACATGTCTTGAATTGTCTTATCTGTGTTTAAAACAACATCGATTGATTAATCATATGAGCCCGGCAAATTTTAATGATAATCTTTGCCCTGCACGCGAAAAATACATTATTCAAAGTGATTTATTCTATCGTTATAAACTTATTTTTATGTCTGAAGATGAGGCATCGAGCAATAAAATGCACAACTTAGCCGGAAATAAAAATAGAGAGCCAAGTTTAGAACAAAATGTAAAAGTTTATTTAATGATTTGTTATCTGTTCGGTTGTGGGCGAATCTGTCAAAGTTTCTGTTTTATTATGAGCCCTAGTTGAAGGCACATTTTCGTTTTATGACTTTAATCTCGAGAATGTATCTCCGATTGTTGCAATGTTTCGTTTGAGATTTTTCAATAATGATAACAAGAAGGACTCACAATGGGATTGCAGTCGCGTGGTTCTTAATTTACCATTTTCGCTTGAAGAAACAAAGCAATTAATTTAGCATTATATAGGCGAATGACTTTAAGTTAAGAGCATGTTTTTGCGTATGATTCATTCTGTGGTGTAAATTGGCAATTTATTATTAAAAGTGAAGTCTACGATGATGCCTTCCTTGGTTGGGAATTAGCAATAAAATGCTTTTTATAGTATTGTTTTTACAGCTCGGTTTTTTGTAAAGTGTGCGGTGTAACCGGTTTCGGAATACACTAGGTCGAAAATCATTTATTATTTAAATCTGGTGGGATTCGGTAGAGCAATGGGGCACAGTGTTTGACGACCGCTTGATGCAGTGGGGGTGTAGAATTCGTAATGACAGGGAGAACCGGAAAAGTAGAGAGTGAGAAACGATGCCGCCGTGCGCCGCCACCACTGCCACCGTTCTCAGTACTATCAACCACTTAAACAGGCTCATGTATTAGGACATGCACTAGTTGTGGTCACATCCCCCAACTTAACACCGTGCAATATTAAGTAAACAGATTAGTTCATTATCCGGTTATATTCCATTTTAATACCGTTGGTCAACAGTTCAGATATAATGAATGTGGAGATTATTATTCCTACTGGTTTATTATTCGTTGTGTCGTAACCGTTGTAATCTGCCGGTACTCTTTGGACAACCCTTGTTGATATTACTAATACAATTACTTTTAGTATCACCACATTCTAAAACAACTTTATCCTAATGTTTACTCCTTTTTATTACATACAGTTATTTGACAGAATATTTTAATAAAACCACCCTCCAACTAACATATAAATCAAAATCTTAGCGCGTTATGAAGATTTTTTTGCTTATTCTTTAGTCCGGTTTTGTTGTCGGTTGCTCTCATCAGCACCGAATATTATACATACTACTGACGGATACACGAGGAAACTCACAAAAGACTGAGTTTTGCTCGACATTTTTCAAAGTAACTTTTTATTTTTGGCACATCGTACTTAACTAAATATTACAGAAAACTTGGAATAATAATTAAAGTCTTGTTTCTTACAAGATAAAGCAGCTTGAACTTTTAATGTAAAAAGACCTCACTTTGAAATAAAACACTTTTTAAATTAACCTATTAATTATTAGCGTAAGAAACTCACAACTCTGCTTAACAAAATCGATTTTATTTATATTCCCACGATTTTTCTACTTCTCATTATCTGCAAAAAAGTAAATATACTTTCCCACGGCGGCGCTTTAGTTTGTTTGGATTTTTACAACGAAACTGTTTAAATTTTAAACAAACACGCTACTGTTGTTGATAGGTCAAGCAGATATAAATAATTAAAACTCAGATTTGTGTTCGATTTTAGGGCCTGTCATGACACTTGACTTTAATCTATAACGAGCTATAAATTAAATAGCGTAGTAAACATCACAACACAATGTAGATTTTTAAGATATCACGTAATAAAATATTGCGTGATGAAGTAGAAAATAATTGAGTGAAAATACGGTGTTTAGAAAAACCTTATCACAAAGATCAAATATTTTGAAACTGGAGAAACTCCGACAATAAAGAGATTTAACAACATGCGGTGGACATTGTGTACATGAATTCGTTAAAGCAAAATTCATTTTTAGTCAGAGACTTTCTTACAAGTGGAAACAGTTGAGATTCGTGTCTTGTGCGATTCTTATCATCGAATTAATAGGTCGCGTGAGTTTCTGACAATGGCTCTGACGATTATTATTGCCACTATCACTAATTATAATACTCTGGACACCCTTGAAATACTTATAGTAACCACCCGTGAATGGGGAAAAATTTATATTCATTTCCACCGCGTTTGTTGTTGTCTTTTGCAGACTATAGAGGCGAGGAAACAAATTTTTGAATAAACCAAAAGTTTTCAACAGATGCGCTAGTTTTAATGCTACTGTTAATTGTTATTTCTAGTATGTGAGCGAGTTATGCTATGAGGCTTCGACGTGACTGCTGTACATAATTTTTATTCTGTTTATACTAGAGTTGTTATGTTTTATTACCGCATTATTTAAACAATTTAGTTAAAAACCTGGAACTTCTTTTTATTTGGAGGTTGGTAAGATCAGAGAAACAAATAAATTCAATTTCACATGTTATTTCGCACCTGGTACGTTTTTTCGGTTTTTTCCATTAAATATTTCGTCGATTTTGAACAATTTAAATAGTTTTGATTCGACGTTAATTTAAATAAACTCCCGTTGTCACCTTTTTATATCAATAATGTATTTTATTTATTACGATAATTTTCATTTGAAAGTGATGGCAATATGAACATTTTTGGGGTTCTTTTATCTTGCTTTTAACGATTTTACGCGAATCAATTATGTAGAGGGAAATTTTCATTTGAATTGCATTATCCAATTAATTAAACTAATTCACTACTCTTTAATGCGTTTCTCCGTGTGCAATTTTTCTATTTTTGTATTATGGTTGGTGTGTGCACATAAAAAGGAACATTAAAACTGCAACAAACTAACAATAATTCATAACAAAATAACACAGAACACGAAATACCGCAACTGAAGTTAAAACACATTAATGAGACCATAATGCTTGTTGCACAACTACTAATAATCACGTCGAAATAAACAAAAGAATATTATCTCTGCAAATGTTCGCCCGCTGGTTTGTAAAAAAGGAAAAAAATGTTAAAAAAAAATGTCAAAAGAGTTGATACGAAATTTGAATCTTGAACGTGTATTTAATGAAGATTCAGGCCAATTTTGATCAAACGTGCTTGAAAAACATATTGTAGAATAAGAAAGTGCATTGGAAAATAATACGATTCTCGCCTCTAGATAGCTGATTATGAGAAAGCAACGTTGGGAGTTTGAATGTAAATATTCATCGGTCTTAATTTTAGTAGAATTTTGACTCTGTAAAGAAAATACGTTGTGAGACAGTTTGAATGAGAGCAGCTCGTATTGTTTAATTTTCTTTTAAAAGATCTGAAGTGTTGTTTTAAAGGAAGGACGCGTCGGTGTTTAGTTGATTTTAATGAAGCTGAGAAAATGTTTATTAATGCACGGTATTATCCATTGTTGGAAGTGAAATGAAGAATATGGCATTTTGTTTAGGTAGCGTAGTCAAAAACCATTAATAACAACTAACCTATATATGAGTTATCGTGGCCAGAAAACAAAACGAACGATATGTTGCGAGTACTGGGAGTACATCCATCATAACTTAGCAAGCGTGTTGCATTCCAACATGGTCTAGTATGCAATAGTGGCACAAGTACGTTGGTTGGGAGATTGATCTGGTCGCAGGTGTCAAATTCAGCAAGGATTCATCATGCATTTCGGTCACGATTCGCACATTTCCAGCGTATGTAGTTCAGGAAAGACATTTATATATCTACAATTTTTTATACGTCATGGGAGTTTACATAATACTTTATTATCCCCACCCTCAGGGATTTGAATGAATGAGCCGATAAATGATTTGACTTAGTCCCATAGTCATATTCAATTTATCGTTCAGTAATGACGTCTTTATTTATTTATCAGCCAATATCGTCGGTATTATTCTCGTGAATTATGAAAGCCGCAGAACCTGTCAACAATCAACATCAAACATCAATTATACCATTATTAACAACCATCAATAAAACTCAACAATGTCAACAACTTAAATACTTTACATTTTTTATAACACTCGAAACGTTACAACCATCTGCAGCCTGAATTTTGCTGTTGACACATCTCGGAATAAAACTCCTGAGAATCACCGCTCAGAGGCGTACCTAAAACTTAAGGATTACCTCGAAGTTTTCACTTAGGTGCTTAAATATAGAATTTGGCTGAAATAAAATAATCATTGCCTACAAAACACCTTTAAGCATTTATACACCTCTCAACTCCCTCAGTTGTAATTAAACAACAATTTCCATCAAACTAAAATTTTCCCTCACATTTCCACGACTTTGTTTAATAACAAAAAACGGCTCTAATATCTTAATTCTTAAAGATACTCTCTGAATCCACTCCACTTGAAAGGCGATCGCAAACTTTGATCTCTAATATATCCGGCAGTATTAACGCTATTGATCATCAAAGATAGGAAAAATTGGATACTGAAACACAAGTTATATTACAACCGACAAAAGCTCACGACACCCTTGTTTTCCACCACTAATCACCCAGTTACACCAAACTAATGACGAATTCCAACTTGCGCGATCCCTAAACATGCTTCTTCAAGAGATTAGCAATATATTAAGCCTCGTTCTCATCAAAGAGGCAAGTGCGAACGAGCATTCGTTTATGCTGTTTGGCTGCACAGCTAAAGAGCCTGCAGGATTTACCATTTTCAAAATTCACACGAACTGCAACATACAATTATCACGACAAACAAACTCAACATAAAATATTTTGCGTTTTATTTGTGAAACTGTAAGAATTTACATTGAGGCTTTTATTTATCAATATAAAAGCGCTCTTAAGCTCATAATCCTTTCCGTGTTTATTTCGCAAAACAGAAAAATATACACCAATTAGTTGGCAATATCGACAAAATTCTGCGCACATTGACAAGTAAAATTTATTCCAGAATCTATGAAATTCGCTTTTGTCACATTAAATGCATAGTCTTTCTCACTACATTCACAGCAGAAAAATATTTTACAAAACAATGTGAAAAATGGTGGTTCATTTCCATCAATAAAATTATAAACTTGGATCTATACAATTCTCGTGGCTCAAATTGGGTTTGTTTATATTGCGAAAAGCGTGAAAAAGGAGCACAACGAAACTTAGAAAAATATGATTACACGCATTGGATTATTACGGAATAAAGAATTCTGGCTTCTTTTTTAATTTTAGCACTTTTGCGAAAATTGAACGTGGATGTTTTAAATTCACTATTTTATTTAAACCGAGTAGTGGTGTAATTAATAAAACAGGCATTGTTAATCTAATTTAATGTGTTTAAAGAGCTTTATAATTTTTTAATGTTTTTTCCGAAACTTTGATCGGGCATAACTCAGTTATTTGTTGTCGGATCTGAATTTAAATCTCAAATTTGGAATCTGCGGAATTGTTGCGTACGGAAATGTGCATACGAGGGTTAATTATGGTCCCAATTTTTTTGGAAAATACTTGAGAATTTTAGAAAACCGAAGAGAAAAAAGTTGTTTGTTTTATCGAAATCTACCACCAGTTTTATTGTACTGATTTCTGTTACACCCTGTATATACGCATCGGATTATTACAGAGAATTGAAGCTTCTTTTTAATTCTTGCAGTTTTGTGAAAATTTGCGACTGGTCAAATTTTATTAAAACCGGGTTGTGCAGTGTAATTAATGAGTCAGGTATTTTTAATCTAATTTGATATTTGAATGTGAATACATCCAATAATATGGTTTGGAATTTGGTTTTGATGAATCCGAAATATTATTTTGGATAGGGTTTACAGCCGAAAATGTGTCCTTTTTAAAGACCGTTCAATTTTAAAATTAGAACGCTAAAGATAGAGTGCGATATATGATCAATATCGGGCGTCGGGTCATATATTTGCAATTGAGCTTGTGTGGGAAAATTTGCTGTTTAGTTTTCGGTCAGTTTTCAGACGAAGATATTGAATCAGTGAGTGAAGGTATTATCGATAAAGTGCAGATGAAGTGAAAAGTGTGAAAACGGTTGAAAACAACAGCATTATTCGATTCTAAACTGGCGATTATGCGACTTAAGAGAATTATCCAAGTAATTTTATTTTTTTATTCACTGCAGACACCCTGCATACTTTAATTAATTTCAGACGCTTTTAAAAAACAGAAAACAAGCAAATGGTTTTTATGTAGTATCGTCGTTTTTTGGTGGAGGCGCTGGGTTAATTCCTTGATTATGTTGCTGCGCATTGATTGAGGTTGGATTATATCTATTTGTAGTCGGCAATTTTGAGAGTGCTGTTGGTTTTGTTCTATTTATTTGAGAAATCGCGTGTTATCAAACATAAGTGTGTTTTTATGACAGTTTGACTTTATATGGGTTAGAAAGATTGATGTTTTTGACATCGCAACGTGTTTGGAATATGCTTTACTTCGAGGCGTCTATTTCCAGTTTAAATGAATTAAAACCAGTAAAAATGGAAGTTCCCGTGTTTTTATGTGAACACCTGCTGCACTTGTCGTCAATTTAGTAAGTAAAATCTCGGTTTGATATCAATCGTAAAAATTAAAGAACCAGTTGTTTAGCATCGGGATTATAGTTTTTATGTTAAAATCAATAATAATCGCCTTGGATCGGAATGAGTTTTATTGGGAGGGGTTCAAAGATGTCTGAAGTAAAATTTTAACGGTGACGCTTAATTAAACGATTTCGACAATCTTTTAATTCGATCGGAGTTAATAAAAATTGCCATGTTAATTAGGTCTGCATAAAGATATTCATGAAAGTTGGCGTTTATACTTAAGCCAAGGAAATTTAAACGGGTTAGTATTTTACTGAGGTGGGTGAGGGGTTGTAAAAAGCCTGCTCGTCGGAGTGCAAGGGTCTTTTATAGTGCAAGCTCCATATTGTGTTGATTGAAGATGCCGCGGTTTTTTAAATTGTCTGTTTTTCGTTAGGGTTTAAGCACAATTATCTTTTACGATCTACTCTATTAAAGAAAAATACTAGAGGGGAGTTTCTGAATATTATCTTTCATATTTCGTTGGAAAGATATGTTTTGTTTTGTGAGTAATTTCGTTTCAGGTTGCGTGTTTAACCTGAATTACCATATAACTGATCAGTAATAAAACGAGAGAAAACCGTTTCAACAGATCTGACACAAACGACTAATTGTCTCTGTGTACTCAACTTGAGTAATGTCACAGTAAAATAAACTTTCTGACTGTATTCTGGTAAATTACTTGTAAATTGAGATAAAGAATTAACAGAAGTTTGGTTGGTGGGAAAACGCGACGCTTTCTGGCGGTAGAGTATCTAACAAGAGTTTGTTTTGGGCCGTTACTTACGCTATAATACTAGGTCACAGTCTGTGAAAAATAACGCGGCCGTTTGCAACACAGAAGGTTGGGATTAAGACACTTGATATTAATTTCCCTAGTGTACAATACATTTTATTAGTTGTTTCTCTCTTCAGACCGGCACTTTCTTGCACGTGTAATGCAGTTAATTGTAAAATGCATAAATATTTAAACTCTGCTTAACTACAAACAAACAGCTCTTTGTAATGAAAGCTCGTTTATTTATTAAAAAAAAACAAACCCGAAATCTTTAAAGTTATCGGAAATTGTGGAGGAGAAATAATTAACAATTAGTCTTTGTTAATTTGAAAACTATTATACCCAATGTATTATCGCGCATAATCAACCCTAGTTCTGTGTTAATGTCATGATTATTTTGCGACAATAGGTATATTACTAAAGCAGCTGTCAGATACATGAATGCAACCGTACTGGTTTGCTTACCGCACATACGGTTCTATTTAACGTATGTCACCATCAACTAAAACACATTTAAAATATGGTTATATCAGATACACGTTGTAACAAACCCACAACTTTTTTCCCACCTAATTCAACCAAATAAACCGATTCAATTACAACAAAAATCCGAGCACAAAACGCTTTAATCTCTTTGTTTAACTAAATTTACATTAAAAGAAAGGAACACGTAATTCAACACTACAAAGATCACGCTAATGGTTTTTGTTCTATTTTCAAACAAATCTTCAACTACCATTGTATACAATTTAAAGCAATTTTTACCAACCCTGTCATTCATGCAGCTACATCAGAATATTAATTATGAAACTTTACGTTTGCTCTCTGCCATAAATGGGCTTTCTTTATAGCTCGATCTTATGCTTTCTAATTTTTAAAACATGCTCACACGTCTAGGATTTTTATAACCGCGCGCTGGTGCAGCTTCATGCAAAATACCCTCTAAATTATGACATAATATCTATGCTAATTACAATCTTTATTTATGTCAAAACAGGAGCACAGATCCATACACTACAACTAACATGTTATTTTTTATTGTATCTGCAATGAAAGTAGCTTCGAGACAAACTCGACATGAAGTCTCGTCTCGGGAAGTTGAAACCAACAGAACCCATTTCGTGTTTCAGTTACGTCCCTTGCCGACCTTAATCAACATAAATTATTTAAAGAGCTTTATGATTTTTTAATGCCTTCCTGCAGTGTTTTAAATACTTACGTGCTGCAGGTTGAAAATATTTACCATGATTTTACATGAAAAATTTACGAGCCAAGTGACGACTTTCTTATAGTTCCAATTATCCGGCTGTTCATTATTCAAAGCCTTTTAGATAATTCCACAACCTTAAAGCGCCAGGTTTTTTACTCTTTGAAAGTGTTACGTAATTACACATCATATTTTTCTTATTTTTTTTTGCGTTTAACGTTACTGGGCCGGGGCAAGTTGTTACTACGCTCGGGGAAAGTTGTTGTAGCGCGAGAAAAGTTGTTGTTTATTATTGAAAAAAAAAACAAACAAAATAATACAATTTAATTTATAACGGGGCAAGTTGTTACTGAGTACGGGGCAAGTTGTTAAAAACACAAATTAGAAGAAAGTCTACGGTTTTTCGTAAACGCAAAAAAAGAGTTCTGGAAATTTGTGGAGACCATTTCGTATACAACGTGCCAACTTACCCCGCTTAACAATATGGGTTTCCTCGACTAATAATGTGGGATAGCGTTCAATTCAGTTTTTGATATTGCAGCGTTAAAGTCAATACAATTAATCGATACAAACAATAAAGTTTGAAGAGGAATACAAGTATTTACTTTCAGAAGTGGAAGTTTCTGAAATTGTTAAAATCTCAACAAAGATGTTTGAAGTATTAATTCGTTTAACCAACAAGTTGTAACGTTCGTTTGGTATTTTGAATTACGAAGTGGTTGATGGCATGAATAATTTAGTATGATCTAATGTATGCGAGTTTTTTGCCGACTGAAAAGTGGAAGTTTGATGTGTCAAAAGTGACATTTGTGACACGACAAAGACGGTGTATCTGTTGGGAATATAGGGGTGATGAATTTTTCTGACCTACGATATAATATTGGTGATTGCTCGCAGGTCAACAAATAATCCAAATCTTCATGATGGAGGTGATGTTGTCGATTCCATGTTAACAGTGGAGTATGATTTGATGGCCTATCGCTAATGCAGTGTTGCTTTGTTTACTAAATTATTATAGTAGGATGATCGGTACTGTAATGTCTAGGAATTGATAATAAGCTGTGCCTACCCGCAGATCATGGATATGAATAAGGGTTGAGGCTTATGAGACACATGTTGTTTACACACATAAGTGACTACCAAACAAATTGAGATACAAGAGAGACGAATACACAAACTAAATAAATCAAATTTAAAATTATTTCAGGGAAAAAGAAAAACAAACAATTGAGTCGGTTATGTGTGGTTATTTACATTACGACTCGGTTGGGTTGAAATCCCTTGTGTAATAATTTATTTATGGGTTGATACAAAACAAATTTTATTAATAACTCTATTCAGTTCCATTATTTTTTTACTTGACTGTTTTTGCGCGCGAACTTTACACATTAATTTTAACCGTCCTGGACATGAGGAAAGTATGAATTATTAGGTAATTAGTACGCTAACTTCTTAGGTATCATAATTTCGAGTATGAAGTAATCGTTGTTAGTGGCGACAAATGTATGCTAGCAAACCGCTATCACATCGGCCCAGTGTACACTTTATTCACAGCAAATGTTTCCACTGACATAATCTAAAGTGCTGTGTTACATATACCAGCCACACAGCTCGACTAGCGATTCACATAAATAATAAACTTTGCTAAATACATTACTCTTAATTATGCTCAAATTAATAACGCGTCTCTAACCAACAAACAAAAAATGCTAATCGTGACGACAAACTTTAAAGCCCCCTTTATACGCCCAAACCACCTGCGCAAACTGGTTTGTGCAAACCAATTTGCGCCAATGGCCTGCGCGTGGTTAAGATCCTTTTTAATTTACTTTAGTTATTTTTATTGGATTATTTTGTTTGTATGACTTTTGATAGTAATATGGTAATTGAATTTTTATTAAAAATATTGTTCCGAACTGAATATAATAAAATTAACTGAAACGTACTATTAGTTCTCACAATGTTGATGTCTATAATTGGCAATCAATAAGTCTGGAATAGAACATTATTTAAATGTGGCATTAAAGTAGGCAGCATGTATTTTTAATGAAATCGATATAACAAAAAAATTTAATTTATTAAATTGCATTTCACGTTTGTGTTTGAGAAATTTCAGTGACGGTAATTCGACAAGGGAGTGTGACAACTTTCTGTAACTTTTTTGGTACTCAAATCACATTCAGCTCAAACGGGGTAAAATAAAGAATATTTCCATTTTAAATATAATAGATTATCAAGTATGTTAAATGTATTTTTTCGAGTAAAGTTCGTAGGAAGCAAAAGAGGGTAACGCGTCAGTTTGAAGCAAGAGCTTAGCAAGAGCGTAACGACTATTAAAATATGGATGAAAACTCGGTGTTGAATAAACGTTCAAATACAAGTGTTGCTGCTATGACATGTGTTTGTGTATTCAATACGCGACTTTCTCTTGGAAATATGGATCCCTAAATATTGACGTATTCTTTCGTATAATAGGAATTTTTAAAACGTAAAGAAAAATTTACATGAAATGTTAAAATTTAAAAAAGTTTATTGCATTATTTAGTAGAATGTACTTTCGGTTATTTACTTCAATAAAGAAACAGTTCAGCAGCAAAGATGCGGCTTCCGCTTAGGCAATATGCCACTAAATAGAAACTCACGGACGCGGAAACAACCTTAATGATTTTGCTTCAGTACAAATAAAGTTAAACATTTCTTGAAACAAAAAGTAATACAGCAACTACACATAAATGTAATTTCTTAACAGACAAAATGACTCCTCGATTTGTTAAAAAAGACATCATTTCTCATACATGAAGTTTATTTTTATGCAAATAACACCTTAAATAACCTAACTTCATCAATCTTCTCGAAGAGCGCATTTAACTTCATCATGCAAGAGCTGTTTATACAAATTTCTGTTTCACTAAAGGGTCGTGGAAATAATATTTTAGCCACAAATTCTAAAAGCTTGCTTTGACGTTATAACACCATAAAGTTTCGATATTAAACCAGATAATTATATCGTTAAAATTCACTATTACGCGTCTTTATTGTTTATTGTACGAGTGTCAAATAAAATTTTATTATCGTCACTTATTTAACTAGGATTTTTCTAGATCTTTAAGATAAGAATAAGCACCAATTAAGATATTGACGCCAAGCACGTCTTTTTTAAATAAGTTGACCCCTTACTTGCAGTGGTGTAAAGTACTGAGCCACCCTGAACATGTAGTCGTGTTCAGCATACGGTATGCTCTTAAAACGACAACTGGTACCAGCATCATGCGGCACTTTGAAGAGCTCTTGAGTACACGAGAGCGTCGAGAGGCCTATCCTTCCTAAGCTCTGTTTATTCGAGAGTAAATACTTTTCCACACTTGGGCGCAGAATTTTATCTGATCATAAAACCTACATATTGATACATCTTAATTAGCTAATAGAAATTATAAATTTTTTCCCGGCGCATCCACCAATCTTGGTATTATCGCTCATACGGGACTGAAATTCAATTACAGGAAACTTCCCATCTTCGTTATTATTCAGTTAAGAATTCTATTAGATTAACCAAATAGTGCAAAATTTTGGCTCACTTTATAACTTGCAAGTGCCGCGCACATTAAAATTTTAAATTCATAGTTTGACGTGAAGTATCGCAATATCGCATTATTTTATAGCGTCCCGTAAAAATGCACAATATTTTATACCAGTAATTAAACTTGAAAACTACTTTAATTTACAAAACTGTTAAAATCACATTGGAATAATGGTGAGATAATCTTAGCGTAATATTTCCAAGGCGAGCGAAGGAGTTTTATTTTTATTTTTTTATACAAAATTAAGATATATTTAGTTGGATGTGGTGGATCTAAGCCGTAAAAAACAGTGCCGTAAAATTTGTGGTGATATGAAGTTCGGTTTTAAGACCAAGAAGGATTTTTTTAATAAAGCCAAAGTAGTGGCTATAATTGATCATCTGTCTGAAATTTGAGTATGGAAAACGGAACGAAAGCAGATATCTGCCCGTATATTCAAGTTCCCCCGACTTTAAGTTGAATTTTATGTTTGATTTTTCATTGGGGCATTACGAAATATTTTTTCGCTGATGTTTTTGCATGATTCTTTCTCACAATGATCCTAAATGTTGCACGATCGGAACTTAATTCCGCTCAAATCCATATTATCCCCAATAGATTGGTCGAGCTATTTTACTGCGAGTTTCGTTACGAAGCCTCCATAATTTATGTGAATAGAGAGCGATTTTTGAAGTGCATTTATGTTGAAATATCTATTCTTTATATCTAAAACACATGCTATATCGGGTGCTTTTAAACTTTTCTGCTGGCGGCACAAAATTTTAACCCCGTTCTCATAAAACTTCACGGTTTTATAATAGCACAAATTTATTGCTTCTCCGGTAAGAAAATAACGTCTTGTATTGATGTAAATTCCGTAATCGAAACAGTGAATATCTTTTGGAACAACGCTATTGGCGTTCACACCTCCCATAATATTCAAATCGGATTCATTATTTCGGTCTCGAGGGAAAATCGTGCATATGCAGGTAACACATGATTAATTACTATTAACAGTATTGCTTTTCATAAGCTGGGCGAAAATCAATTCCCACAATGAACAATCAAATATGGGGCACAAGTTTTGCGTAGGCAACTTTATTTATCTTGTTTAAGCGTTTTAGCGCAGGAATTTGTGATGTAAGTCCGTAATTTCGAGTGCAATAAATGTCAGATAAAGAGACTGTGTTAGCTGTTAAAGTAACCTTTAATAAAATTTCTTAGTTTGTCTCGTGCTGTTTATATTTAGTGCACTTAACATAATTATAAATTGAATTCAACATGTTGTATGCGTAGCTGTCTATAGCACACAACTGCAGGCCTCTGTTGTTAATTTTCCATTGGCGTTGGCCATTGCAGATCAAACAATTAAGTAATTTAGAGCTCCTGAGTATTGGTTAAAATTAAATGAGTGCCTATAGATTCTCCAGGACAATAACACAGTATGAGTGCGCTTTAAATAGATTAACAGCTCTGTCCACTCTATAAAGAAACAAATCCACTGTGGGTTTCACAACAATAGTCGCTTTTATTGGGCTAATAATTCTTTGTTTTAGCTTTCTAAATTTATGGGACTTGAGCAACGAATTCTTGCAGCGGAAAATCAAACTGACTTAGAAAACTTCATTTCGTTCTATCATAAATTTTTGACAAGTGTTTTAAAATCGGGGATAAACGAGCACTTTAGTGTGAAGTTATTCGTATTTTATAATGTACAACGTTAATTTTGCGGATATTTGACGCGCTAGTGAATGTTGGCAATCATTTTAAGCTCAGGTGTTCAAGAAAGTATACTCTGCAGACTCGGAATGAAATGCGAGGTGCATTATAGGAAAATTTATAACGTATCATTCAATAACATATATTTTATTTTCTTCTTCATGTCTGACATTAACTTCCGTCTCCTGCTATTAAGTAAATTCAGAACAAGATCTGAAGATATTGGAAGATAGTAAAACATGTCATTACAGTCAGCTCAGCGAATTTAAATTTAGCACAACCTTCGAACTTTCAATTTGCAAAACAGTTGCGTGGCCTATTTGAGTTTTTCACTTTTTTTTTATTTCACTCCTGAAAACCGTACAAATCTATGCATGAGCAAATATTTATCAACCCTAAGTTTCACTCGGTGCTTTCAAGAATGACTGACCCCGTAAAGTGCGACCGAAATTCTGCGAGACCACCTGCAGAACCGACAAATTTCCCGGGAAGCGAGCGATATCCCGAATGGGTTATATCCTTTATTGCCTATGTTTATGGCTTTATATTTTTCAGGGTGCTTATATTCAAAATATAAATATTTTAATTACGTTGATAACCACACTTGCATACTTATAAAACTCAGTTTGTTTAAAAACACACGTTTAGGCTTGTTACTATCAAAAAATATTAATCGGGACTCACGTTCTGGAATGTCTTGAGATGTCATTTAAACGTCACTGAGAATATATCTCGTTTTCTCTCAAAGGAACAGAAAACATGAAATGTAAATAAGTATAACCTCACCAAAATACTACACATTAGTCACAGAAACACAAGACAATAAGTTATCTAGACCACCATCATTTCCCACTCGTTTTTCTCACAAATTCTAATTTTAACGCAAAACGCGACCGTCATAATTACGCATACATCTCCCTGATTAGTTTTACTTAATTTTTCATAGTCTTTTGCTGAATTTTAAGTAACAGTTCCACCTTTTTAATTTACAATCGGCGAGTGAACCACGTCGTTTCTAATATTTTGATCGCCCATAACTCTGTTATTTGTTGACCGATTTTAACGAGTTTTCTGCGTGAAATTCTGCCTAAAATGAGCACAAATACTTTAACATTGCTTTATAAATAAACGAGATAGCGACCAAGTCTAAATTAGAGACCGAAAGGCAGCTAACTTCTACATTGAAAAAAATGAAAATTTCGAATTTTGAATTTTGATGTCTTAGATAAAAAATTGCGATTTTGAAAGGTTTTTTTTTATTTCCATTATTCCGGAGATATCGAGCATGATGGTAGTTTTGCTAAAAACCATAAAGACCGTCAAAATCATGGTAATTAAAACAAGAATTTCTTTCGATAAAGCCTCGTTATATTACCTGCAAGGAGAAATATATGCGGGCGAGCTAAGGCCATGAGATTTCCGCGAGGGTGCTGTACATTTTACTGCTTTTTCTACAACTATATTATGTTGGAAATTGAAACTGAAACAAATATAAATGTTGGAGTTAATATAAAGCTTGTCGCTGCTGTAAACAAATGTTTGGTTGATGTGTGTAAAAATTAAACTTATTCGCAAAAATGATCAGATTTCGAAGCAAAACTAGGAGAAACTAAATCAACAGAGACTGTCGTATCTTCCGCAAAGAAAGTTCCAAGCTGTGTAATTATTAGCAGAGAATTTAAGTGATTTTATTACTTGGGCTTAAGCCTGCCTTGAAATAATAAAATATAACTACTTTGCCAATTGAAGTTTTTTGAATTGAAGTTGAAAAAATATAAAAGAAACTAATTAGAATGAATTTTTGTGTAGTTTCTGGCAAGACATTAGCTGCTATTGTAAGTTCCACTCGAATCGTGTTTGGAACTAATAGGCATCTTCGCAACAATCGTTTGAGTAGTTTAGTTTCGATGTGTACATCTGGAATACCGTTATATGGATTTGACGTTGTCTCAGATTGGTGCTAGAGTTTGTGCAAGCTAGGTGGAGAATAGAGATTAAATTATCTAATTTGCTCGCAGATGGATTAAATTTAAACTGCAGAGCATCGAGTTATGATGACCCGATTAAATACATAAGATTTGCGAGATTTTTACCTTGATTTTCTTCGCTGTTGTGCGTCTAGATAAACTATGTAAGCTCTTATTTAGGTTCTTTGGGAATAGCAATTAAAACTTTGTTAAATTAGTTGATAGAGATAACTAACTGTCAAACTGCTCGAACTATATTTAAATCAGTTTTGCCGTAGTTAGAGAGAACAACTACATAATCTATGAAAAGAAATTTGAAAGTTGGGCGTTGAATTATCATTTTAACTTAACTAAAGCTCCGTTCAAATCCTTTTTATTAAGCGTTGGGGGTGCATTATAAGCCATATTAAGTGACGATTTGCCTGTCAAGTGAATTATGAGAACTTAATGACACAACGAAGCATTGCCACCGAAGGATGCTTGCTATTTTGATGGAATGTGTTATAATCCTATAGAAATTACGGGAGACTCGTTTTAGCCGTTTTGTGCTTTATACCCAACCACGAAATTACTTTTTAATTGATTCTTATCACCCCCTTTCAACTTAATTCTGAGATAAGGTGGTGATTTTAATTTAAAGCGTTTTATCATGTCAATTGAAGCTTTTTTCAAACACGCTCTAATTCCACGTACTGAAAATTTTAATACGAAATTATATTAACGGTATATTAGTATAATGTTGAAACAATGCTTATACGTTTTCCGCTATTTGAACGTGAGTAATTAATTAGTTAATATATAATATCGATTTACGGCTCTTTGTGAGAATATAATTTATGCATGGAACTATTATTAAATTTTCGTCAAGATACCTAAACAAATTATTTGCCTTTCAAGATCTACTCTCGACGACGTAGCGCTTTTTACACTTGATAAGCCAATCTTCAGTTTATTATATATTTTATTTTTAAACGTACTTTAATTAAGGTTCGTCATTTATTAAATCAGGAAACTTCGCTTCTCATATTTAAACTTGTTGTTTTATAAAACAAGAAATGACTTGATGAAAATTTAAAAATACATTGAGGTGAATTTAAATGTAGCAGTCTGGCGAATTCGAAGAAAAAGTGCTTTTTGCAGACAAAGTATTAAAAGATATTGATAGACAGTATGTAATAAACCACAAAACAGGCCAACTCAAATTGAATTTCTGAAGAGTCAAAAGAATCAGATTGATGTTTAGCATGAGAGAGAGCCATTAAAATCCGCAGACAGATTGAGCAACATTCTAATGATTCTCATTTCCTCTTTTGCCGTCTCAGTAAAAAGTTGGCTTTTACATATTTAATCCCTGTTTCATAACTGTAAACAAAATTGCACGACATCAATTTATCGGTTTCGCTAATTTTAAACTTTCTGTGAAATTTATGTAGGAAGTCGTATAAACCGTTTGCTTCCAGGCATAACACAGAAATTCCAATTCTTTTTAGTCTTACTAAAATACCGTTTTATCTGTAGAATCGTTAATCACATGATTTTCAGACAGAACTTCTTCACCTATAACTGAGATTCACCAATAAGCACTTCTATTTATTGCTCTTTTTAACGCGTTGCGTACGATGCGCCACAGTTTCACACTCTTATTCGAACTGTTGAAATGACGCAGTAATTTCTACACGCCACCATTTTTCTCTGACACTTGCAGTTTGTTGGGAATGTAACTGTAATCGATTTATGACGCTCGCCGACACCTACAACTCATTCTTAACGTTTCCTGAAACGATAATGCCTGAAAAATTCAAATTGTACATTGGATAATATCTCAAACTGAATCGAACTGATGCTCAATTTTTCAAAAAACAACCGCCAATTGTATAACAAAACAAATTGAAATCAACTCGAAACAATAAAACGATATTTGGCGCGATACGCTTTTCTAACTTTTCCATTCATTCTGTTTTTCAATACGCTAATTGTATAGTTTCAGCTAGTTCATCGTTCTTACGGGCAAAAATTCTATTTGCGCGTGGGTTTTACTAATTAACTGTGGGTTTAATTGGAAAATTAAAAATTACTGCAAAGTTGTACAATTTTCATAAAGCATTAGTTTGAATTGTTGAAAATTTTGAATTCAACGCCAGTTTTCATCGACTCGGTTTTTACGATTTTCGTTGAAAGCATCAATATCAATATTTTTCGGTTCTGGGTCAACTTTAATTAAAACGAAACCAATTTATAAGTATATATTCGAGAAATCTAAGAAAAGTCGCAATTATTTCAAGAGATAAATAAATAAATCAGTATTTGAATGAAAACGGGACTTTATAAAAGATATTGAAACCTTGATAGTTTTAATTATAGCAATATCTTTCGCAACAATTTGTCGTCGAAAATGAGTGCACGTTTTATTAAAGTCGTATTGTTATTTGACTGCCGTTCTGATAGAATCTCATTAATAGAACTTCTCCCTGGTTAAAAGCTCTGAACCTGGTTTGTGCTTGAACGCTTCTGGCACCTTATTGTCATTTGTGTAAGGAACTTTTGAGATCAAAGCTCAACAAGCTGAAATGAATAAATGTTCTCCTATTTGACCTCACAAACCAAATTATTTTTGCGATTTTTTTTTTATTAAGTGATTAATGTGCATTAGGCCTCTCATTAGAAGAGGATTTAGTTGTAGTCCTTGGAGGGTTGACTGGAGGATACAGTTAGCTCCAAAACACGTGTTTCCTGCTTTCGGCTTTACATGCATGTTATATTAAAATACATTGTTATGACAGCTTTGGGAGTATGCAACATATTTAACATAGTGCGCTCATTCTGTATGCAAAACTTGAATCTAGCGTAAGTGGTAGCCTGGTTGCATCCTTCTTTGCCTAATCCAAGGAATTAAACGAAGAGATAAATTATTTTATCGATAGAATAGAAATTGTACAATCAAAACAATAACGTTGGAGTCATGATCTTCAATGTAACTGTCAAAACACAATACTACTAAAACGTGTACGTAATTATTACACGTAATTCGATTAACACTTGCTAATTTCAAGTGGTGCACTAACAAATTACTGGACAAAACTTAATAACCTTAGAATGTCGTTAGTTCACGACTCATGAGACCAACACGACTGTTTAGTGTCTCAAACATGGCGTATTTTCCTGCACAGTGTACTAGAGAAGCTCTACCGCTGTTACCTTACAAAATATGTAAATTTAGTTAAACTGTTTTACATATATCGTAAGCGCGTAAACTTACTAAACCATGTGATAACCTACAATTTGATTAAAATGTTAACACTGCCGCACCATTTTTTCAAACTTGCCATTTTTAAAATTACCACAAAAAAAATAAATTCCAAAATCCCGTAAAAAAACATGGTAAAAATGGTGGATGCGCCAAACGAAAGCTTCAATAAATCATCCACGAATTTGTTGTACTGTTTTGTTTAATCACAATACGAAACTAGTGAAGAAGCGGATTTTCTTTGGATTTTCAATATTGTTAGAAAAATATTTTTGAATTTATATTTTTTTAGGTTCTTGAGTTTTTTTAGATTTCCTAGATTTGTCTTAGATTTTTGAAATTGAGATTTAAATTTTTTAAAACACTGAGATATTCTGATGTTCTTTATATTGTCCCCTGATGTTTTAGATTTTTTGAGACGTCACTTCTTTTGAATTTAGCTCACATATTTCTTTGTAATTTTGAATATACAGGGCTGTTTTTATTAGTATACATATTTTCAATTTTTTTTTTTAAATCTAGCTTGAATTTTATACTCATTTTCTCTAGATTGTGTATTTTTCTGAGATTTTTTTTAATTTTCTTTGCATATTCTCTACATTGTATTTAAATCCTCGTTGTTTATAGTGCTAATGTATTTTATTTTCATATACGATTGCAATTTCTTTATTATATTATTCTGAATTAAAACTTGCGTCCTTCTTTAAATCCGTATGAAGTGCAAATCGGAAATGTTTCTAGAATCAATATTTTCGCCGTTGTAATAAATTTGAAAGTACAACGATTGTTGGTTTGTCTCTAAAACGTTTTTTTTTTTGTTAGTGTCGAAGGCGGGTAAAATTGGAAATGCGGGGTCTTATTTTTAAGTTTGTGAGGTGTACATAATTTTAACATGTTTCATAAAAAGGGAAGACAGCGTCTTTTATGGGTTCTTAAACTGAGAAAGTTTAAGAATGTTGGTTGCGACTTGTCTCATTAATCGTGGCGTTTCTATATGGTTAATAAATGAAAGTAAACCTCTGGTGGGATTCAAACCTTCCACCTTTCTTAGCTCGTTGCGTTAACCGTCACAAAGGGGTTTAAGGTTGGAATTGTTATGATTAACTCGAAACCCGGAAGCTACAGAATATCGGGTTTCGAGATTTACATCAAATAGTGTTCATGAATCATACGTAAAACCCATTTTTGGCTGATGTAATGTGGTCGCGCCCTGAGCCTAATTGTACGGTAATTGGGTGATATGAAGCAAAAGGGAGGTGATTAGACGTGAATAGGACTCAACATTGGGAATGTAAGCTGAAAACCCACGTAGGTCGACACTCTTATCAACCCTTATTTGCTTTCGACATTGTTTACACGACAATTTTCCTTCATTAGAAATTTAAAATTCTTTTTTATTGTTACTACTGACGCAGCGGGTCCACGGACATTCACTTGCCCTTGTAACTAACAGCGAACACGACAACTCCCACGAGCATGATTTTCTTCCAAAGTCATATGTGGAAGTCTTTCCACTTTCCAGACTCTGGAATCGGACTGTTTGCTGCAGACTGACAATTCTCCGGACTTAATTGTTTGGAGATTCCGTCCGGATATTAAGAGAATTCGCTTCCGTCGTTTTGACTAACATTTTTCCTCTTCAACTCTCGTTACACTTAAATATTATTTATAAATCAATAGCCTTCAGACTGATAGATTGGCGTTGCGAACTTACAACGTCTCTAGATTGGATATTGTGGATATGGACAGCGGAAATTTTTCTGACAATATGCGATTGCAACTACCTGTTTCTGCCCACTCTAATTTTACCTCAGATATTAACAACCAAGGCTTAATTTGAAATCGTTGCTTTTCTTAGAAGGCGCCGCTAAAATATGGTTCATTGATTTCTGCAACTTAGCGAATTGAAAAAAGGACGTTCTATTTATAGGACAATGGACACATCGAAATTCGGGAACGTGACTGTGTCTACAATTTAGACTGCAAAAGCTAAATCCTTTTTACTCATAAATTAAATTAAACAAATCTCTCTGCCAATTTATCATTTAAAAATATTTTTACCGTTGGATAATAAAACCGCGTCGCTCATACGCCAACGCGATTAAAATACAACAGCCAGTAAATAAATATTAAAGACTTTAAATGGTGATCGTTGTGAAGGGACCGATTACATTTTTATAGCACGTCAGTGAAATGATTTAATTGGCCTTATTTGCAAGTGTAAGCGCTTCGGAATGAGAAAAGGCACACATACAATAATTTGAGAGTTTTTCTGCGTGAATTCCGATGTGAATTAAATTTCATGGGGACGACAGGGTTTCAAATGTAAAGTCTCGTTTATACACTTCTTCACGCATCCAGAGACATTTATCAATTAAAAACAACATAACTAAGTAAAATATTGTGGTTTGTTAACAAGTATTTATTTGAAACGTGTCACTGGGGATGGACGTCTGACGGTTATTAACTAGTTTGTTTATTTGATTGAAAGTGAGGGAGTGTTGTGTCAATTATTATTTTTAATGAACCCTCAATTTTGACAAAATGTTACATTGAATAAACTATTTTAACTAACGTAACAGTGCTTCGAAGTGCGGTCGGGAAAGTCATCAGAAAGTTACAAGAAGAAAAGTAATTGGCACCATATTGAACAGATTGTATTAATACACATTTGTATCGATATTTCTGTCTTTCGAAACGTGTGGTTTTATTTATCTGCGGTGACAGCTCACAATCGATTTGTTTAAGCTTGAACTGATTACCGTTTCAAAATTCGAACTTAATAACTTTCGCCTTTTACAATTCGTTCCGACGCAAACTTCGAGTTTGGTTTATGCACTTTTAGGAGTAGATGCAGTATGTGAATTGAAGAGTCGGAAATAAAGGAAGTAGCGAGATAGAGCAACAACGAAGCAGAGAAAGTCGCCAAGATCTAATTTTCCCTAAGTCACTCCGTACCTCGGAGAGTTGCAACCACAACACGTCGCAGTTTACTCATGCAAAATACAATATTCCGTACGAGACATAATAGAACCGTCGTTAATGTGACTCCGTAATTGTGCTCCGGTATTAGATGCATCGTACGTACGCCGGTAATTGATGTGTGCTTTCCCCAAATTTCTTTCAACTGCTAAAAACTGTCGATTCTTGTCACGTGAAGAAACCAACAATTAAAAACCTTCTTACAGTCACACTTAAAACCACTTCACATCTTTGCGACAGAATATCGACAGATTCAAGCTAATGCCTCAACTTAGACGTATTGATTCGAGGTCGCCTGCATGCAAATTTTTAGACTTTTTTCAAATGGTGGATGCGCCGAGACACTACACTTTAAGATCACAATCAATATTATTCCAACTACTAAAACAATAAACTCATTTAAGAATGTCGAAAAATGCCAGTTAAGCTCAAACTTTTTGCTCCTAAACTTATAGAAGTTTAAACGTAAAAATGGTGGATGCGCCGGGTATTTATTCTCCATTTAGATGAAATGTTGAGGCGTGAAAATTTAGAGAATTTAGAAAACGAAACCGTTGCGTTAATCATATTAAATTGAGACATAATTAAGAATACAAATTGCTACTGTAGTCATTTCTTGAAGGCGTAAAAATGGTGGATGCGTCAGACAATAATATCAAAATACTTTTGGAAGAAATTTGTTCTGAGGCAGTGGAGAATGATTTCTAAAGTAGAATCACCTTCTGTTTCTGAATCCGAAGCCCGTTTTGCTTTATCAGGTCAGGACTTATTTTTTTAGTACAAAATTTTGAAAAAAGATCGATTTTTAACAACTTCCTAAACTGGTACTTTGATGATTTGATGTTATACGTCATAATTAAGCTAGAGATCTCTGCTTTCTGACGCAGTGGTAAACACGTTGTTATCACTTGTCTTTCAATATGAGCTGAACATAAAAATCCGGACCTGATGGAGCAAAACGGACTTTATTCTACTTTAGAAGTGAATTTCCACTTTTCTAGGAACAAATTTTTATAATTATCGTGTTTGCAATCAAACGGAAAAACTTTGTGTCGGATTGTTTGTAGGAATGTTAGGTACCTGCAGAAAGCAGTTTTCTTTCTTTGATTTCGCATTCATTTAATTATTTTCTAGACATCCGGAAGCCCAGAGATTACATGCGTTCAAAGTTAGTGTGTAACGAGGTCTGCTAGGTTACTGTTATTGGTCACAAAACGGTTAAAATGGCGAGTAAACTGTGCGTAAGAAAGGAAGAAAATGGGAAGAGGTTGTGATTTTACTACTTTAATCACAATCGAAATTAAGATGTAGAATCTGTTTAGAATGTTTGTGTATTGGTGGTGTGGGTAATTTTTTTATTTAGGATTGTGGTAAATTTTAATCAGGGGATGATTTATTCGAGGCGAAATTAATTAATAAGTGAGCGAATTTTCAGACTAATATATTTTCGATTTAGTTATATAAAACAATCGTTCTCCAATGAGCAAGTATTACAAGTTGGGGCGCACTTGGGAAAGGAAGACGTATTACAGTTGCTTTAATACTACCCTAATCCCTAACATGAACGTTTCAAATAAATAATGTTTAAAGGTAGAGGAGCTGGTGTAAAGTTATTATGACAGGTTGTGCGTGCGAGCGATGTAGGGACAGAACCAGAGGTCTGCAAATCGAGAATAAAAAAACTTTTTCTTACTTTGCGCCAAAGCATATTTTATCTAAGATCAAATTTCAATTACTTTTACTGTGCAAGTTCTCTCGTTTATCATTATGCGCTCAACCACGAGCTTTATTTTATTTAGACAAATTGCATCCTTCATTACTGGTTGTGAAATCGAATCGATCTAGTGAAAAAAATATTTAAAAGATTTTACCAAAGTTGAGGTCTTGTTTTAAACGCACGCTTTAAAACAAGAAGAAATTTTTAAAAGATTTAAATCAGCTGAAAGTTGTCTTGAAAGTAAAAAGGTCCATTAAAAGCTTAAAGCCGTGTTATCAATCAGCTTACAATAAAAAGATCGATAATTTCCTCGTCTAAAGGAAGCAAAAAAGAAATTAAATCATTAACAATTCCAGCTTTTTAAAGAAACGTACAACTCTCTTTTCTTATTAGCAATTAATTTCAAGTTTCACACTTCTTGCATTTCTTTTTTCCTTTGATCGTGACGTGTCACTGTATAAGTTATGGCCGGGTAAAGACATGTGTAACACAGAAAAAGTCGTACCCCCTTCTTGAGAATATTAGACAGAAAAACGATATATCATACAGTAGAAGACAGGAGCTGCTATCGATGACGGGGACCTCGATGTTATTTCTGCGATCTTGAACTTAGGATCAGACATCTTTAACCTTATTTTCTATTGCTTTCACCGATGTAATATAGATTTATATAACTACCTCTACATAAATACATTATCATTCTATCAATATGTCTACGTTCATTGAATATATTTACAGTTCAATAAGCTAGCCATTCAATGATTGTGATTTCTATAGAACCCAACTCTGCATTGACAATCGTAGTTGTATATTCCATTATAATAACAATAATAACTGTACAAATTATTAATTATTGAATAAACCGTCATATGAATCGTCTGTTTATTTGAGTACCGCTTTATTTGCTACAACCGGAGTTTGCCCACTCGATACAAAATTAATAAATCCAATTATTACATAACGCACAATTTTAACAGTTCCGAAATGACATTACAAATGTTATTATATTGCTCTCTACTTAAATAATTAGTTATCCACTCACACAAATCACACCTAGCTAGTTATAAATAGAGCTAGTTCTAATTTTCTATTTTCTATAAATTTTAACTTTTATCGCTTGTCTCCACCAATAAATAACACTTTTTTTTTCAGAGCGTGAACAGAATTTAAATCCATTCCCTCGTTAGCTCCGTGGTCATCTAAAACAATTCATTTGAAACTCTCTTCATTTTCTATAGCATGATTCATTAAAATTTTTCGCGGATGTGTTTATAAAACAAATTAAAATGCAAGTTATGTGTTATCTACACGTTTCCCGGCGTTAATGGAAGCGTACGCATAACAATGTCGGAAACATTTTACTTGCACTGTTTATTCAGTCAATAATGTGTACATCTGTTTTCACAATTGCTGTAATAATTGTATAAAATAACATTTTCTTCGTGTTATTTGTACTGTTCGGATTTTATCAGACACAGACAATATTAATTACTGGAAATGTCAGAAAATGTTTCGAGGCTTTTAAAGTAACTTGTCGTTTGGTTGTTCATCCATAGCAGACCCGTCGCTAGATGAAAATTAATTCAAAGCGCAATCAGAAAAAGCTTTGGTTTCATAAATTTATAATACTGACTGTATTGTAAAACAACTCCTCTTGAAACGAAATGCTTTTTTGATTTCTACATGAGATAAATTTCAAGACTTCAAGGGTGCTTACCTAATTGGTGGAATATTAAAAAAATCCTGCCGTGAATGTAATAAACGTTAATGAAATAGCTCAACATTTTTGATACTTTAATTGAAGCGGTTTGTTTTGTTACTAATTTTAACTTAAACTTTGTTTTGTGAATAAAATTTTAGACCTTGAAAGCTCGAGCAGATAATGTGCTCTAGTTTGCACGTACTCCTCTTAGCGTAAAAGTTCTACATTTCTGTGCGATTTTTCTGATCGATTGGGCCAACGCAGAAATATCAGTATTGTTTGCCGGCGCTTCCACCTAAATATTTCAGAAAGTTTCTGAAAGTGTTGGTTTTGATACACGAAAATTTCACGTTTCACACAGGCGCATCCACCATTTTAGCAAAGTAAACTCGTGATGAAAATAGGCGAAGCTTATGCGAAATGAATAAATGAAGCCTAAAAGAGAAAAATGATTTGTAAAGGTTTGAAAAAGCCGGTTGTGAGGAAGAAGGATAAATTATCATGTCTTTGCAAGGAAAATAGTGTTGCGGGATTTTATAATGTAGAAACTGCAGGAAACATTTACATTAGTCTTTGTTTGCATTGTTTATTTTTGAGTAGTGTAATAAAATGTTGGTAAAAGGATTTGTGAATATTTTTGAAAATATATAATAGAGTAATATTCCATTGCTTTATTTTCGCGCGTGTCTTGCCGCTCGTAAAAATATGTAATTTGTGCATGGTTGTACATTTCCAGGCGAAAATGTTTCTTTCTCTGTTTTAATTGCGTCACAGCCCAGGTCTGTTTGTTAATGTTAATCTATGTAAGCCCATTATATTTTGCAGGGAGTAAAAGTAAAAGTAATTGGTGTGTTAGAGTTAAGGGTAGTGAGTAGGGTTATGTAGCTAGAGCGTTCCTGTGAAATAGAGCAGGATCAGTTACTAGCTCAGCGTAATTTAACACAGTGTCATATCGCTGGGGCGTAAATGTATCTCCACTACTTGTCAGAAATTTACAACCGGATTTTCGGGAGATCGTTTTTGTGATTTTATGCCATCCTTTTCCATTCTACTCGGATTGACTAAAGGATTCCGCAATTTAATCGCTTCATCTAATTTATTGTATTAATAGCCTCCATCGTTAAGAAAGAGAATACATTAAAGTTGATGTTAGTTTATTATTAGAGCGAGGAAATTCTATTATGGTGGATAATAGTTCGTAGAGAAAAACGCATTTAATATCGATTTTGATTAATGATTTTCTTAAATAGATTCCGGTTGTTTATGGGGAAGAAAAGGACTATTATTTCAGATTGCTATATGAGGGGTAAAAATATACTGTAACTTTATCGAATTGCATTATTTCTTTTCAAGAAACCTCGTGACATGTTTGAATAGCTATTTTATGTGAGGGAATTTGCATTTTACCCTGACTTGGCGATTTTACGCACGGTTGGTTTATTACTATAGCCGAATTGAATATAAAACGTTAGTGTACGCGTTTAAGATCATATTTATTATTTTCTATTTTGATACATCGTACGCTTGCAAACGTCTACTGATGTCTGCTGATTCAATATATTTATTACACTAGGACGTAACCTATTTTTCTTCTCAAACTCGAACAAAAAAAGGGATTCACCTATTTATTTCAGTAGAATAGATCTTTACCCTGTAAGAGGTTTCATGCAAAGTTTACAGAGAGGCGGGCGACGACCGGTACAGAAATGTGCACTCATGAGGAACACGATGAATGACGGAGACCGCTTACATCACAACTCCCGATCAGCGAGGGATCGATGTATATAGTCTTCTAAGTTTTCTGCCCTCGGGGGTCTTGTGCACTGAATTCTTTTACTACTTTTAGGTTTCACTCTAATTGATTCCAACACCTATAATAATCAATCAAATTTTTTATTTCTAGGAGAGATGGAAGCACTTTTATGATTGTATTCCACTTTGCATTGTACTCGTTGCATTTTGAAAATTTTTGAATACATTAAAATGTACTATTTTATATACAATCATGATTAAAATTTGTAATAGCTCATTTTCTAACTGTCCATTAAATTATTTTGAAAAGTTTGTAAAGAATTTAATTTTAAACCTCGGCTGCTCCTCGGTTTGTATACTATTTTATTCACAATCATGACCAAAACTGTTTAAAATCTACCAGAATAAATTATTTTAAAAAGTTTCGACTCTATTATGGTTTGTCATTTTGATGTTTTGGAGATTTTATTTTAAGACGAATCAAATATTTTCAACTTGATTTTATTAAAATTCGTATTTTTGTTAGATTTTAAGTTATATCAATGAAATTTGAGAAAGTTATTATTTCTAAAACGTTCACTAATTGTGCCTAAAAGCAAAATTTTAGAACAAAAATACAGATTTTAGAAAATTTCATTTTATGGCGGATTAAATATTTTATTTATTGTGTTAAAGTGCAAAATTTTAGAACAAAAAATTCAGATTTTAGAAAATTTCATTTTAGGACAAACAAACAATTTGATGTTTTAAACTTTTTTTTATAAATTTTGTATCTTTGTTAGTTTTGAAGTTATGACATTGAAATTTGAAGAGGTTACCATTTTTAGACCGTTTATTAATTATACCAAAGTGCAAAATTTCAGAACGCGAAATAGAGATTTTAGAAATTTTCATTTTAATGCGAATCAAATATTTTCAACTTTATTATATTAAAATTCGTATCTTTGTTAGTTTTTAAGTCATGACATTCAAATTTGAAGAGGTTACCATTTTTAGACCGTTTATTAATTATACCAAAGTGCAAAATTTCAGAACGCGAAATAGAGATTTTAGAAATTTTCATTTTAATGCGAACCATATATTTCCAACTTTATTTTATTAAAATTCGTATCGTTGTTAATTTTCAAGTTATAACAATGAAATTTAGGGAGGTTATTATTTTTAAAGCGTTTAGTAATTGTGCTAAAGTGCAAAATTTTTAAACAAGAAATAGAGATTTTAGAAAATTTTATTTTAGGACGAACCAAATATTTTCCACTTTATTTTATTAAAATTCGTATCTTTGTTGATTTTAAAGTTATAACAACAAAATTTGGTGAGGTTACTATTATTATAGCGTTTATTAATTGCGCCAAAATGCAAAAATTTACAACAAAAAATACAGATTTCAGCAAATGTAATTTTGGGACAAACCAAATGTTTCCTACTTTTTTTTATTAAAATTCGTGTTTTTGTTAATTTTTAAGTTATGACACTGACATTTGGAGAGATTGCTATCTCTAAAGCGGACAATAGTTGTATCAAAGTTCTATCAAATTTTAAAACAAAAATTAGAAATTTTAGAAAATTTTATTTTAAAACGGGGTTTAAAGTACGCATGCATTGTGAATAACAACTGACCCCGTGTGACAATGTTTCCATCTCCTCTGTTTGTATCTTTAAAGCACAAATGTTATATAAACATTGTTTTAATTTAAATAAAAACCATTTTTGTACCACACGTTATCACCGCTTTTAATTAGAAACATCAGCGTCAAGAACAGTTGTTTAATCAAAACCAACTGCCGACTGACATAGCTTGTCAATTCATTATATTGATGTAAACACGAAGGTTTGTGAAAATATTTTTTTAACATTTATTGGAATAAACGAATAATTGTTTGTAAGAAAAATCACGACGCGATTTTTTCAATTTGTGTCGTGGGAGTTATGGTTCCACAAATAATCCCGAAAACCGTCCATTCTTTAAAATAACACTATGTAGATGAACTTTATTGACAAAATCCTCTATAACTAAACATTTGCAATTTACGGGCGACCCCTGTCAGAACGTGAAGCTCGCAAATTCGCTAGACGAACAATGCTCCATTTTAAAAATTCAGTTTTCGCTATTTTAAATGCGTGCCCGGAAAGGGTAAAAAAGCTAATTGATTTCATTTGGTGAGTGATTTAATGAAGCTATGTGCGAGCGAGACGGTATATTTTTATATTTAATTTATAGTGATTTTATGGGTTATAAATAGAGGCAGTGCCAGGTTTTCGAAATCTTCGGGAATTTATACCTTCATCTTGATACCTTTTAGTGTATTGCCAATATAAATATGTAATCGATACGTGAAAGTACTTTACGTCGGAAAAGCAGTTGTAGCAGCTAGCTTCCGGTCTCTGATCGAGAGAAGATTCTCCCACTATCCCCACACTTTGATATAGATCGGTCAATTTACTTAAGGCTTTTTTTTCGTGTCTTTCACCTATCTCAGTATTAAAATATAGATTCATAATAATTTATCGAAGATCGAAATACATTCATGAACGGAAATCAGAAAATATTTTACTGAGATTTTCCACAAAAGACTTATTTATTTCTGCAAACGCGATTTTGCTGCAGCTTCAGGAAATATATGTACTTTTCGTGGTAACAATAAAATGCATTCCTCTTTCTATGATATAACCATGAAGAACGTTTACAGCAAGAATGGGAAAATGCCGTTATGCACTCCCGGATTTGATCGATGGCTTATTGGATCTAATACTACGAATTAGACACACTTTAATCAATTCTTACGTACTGCAAACCACTCGGATAAAATTGTATGCAAAAAAATGGCAGCTTGGGATTCAACTCTGAAATTTTGGTTCATCACAAAGTTCGGAAATTATATTGAGAAATGCTAGCGCAATATTTACAAAGGTTAGATAAAATTTAGCGAACTTTTAAATCGAAAGAAGTAAGCAAAACTCGGCACGTTGTGCCTCTCAATTTTGAGCATTTTCACGAAAGTGCATTTCACAATTAGGATTGACTAAACTCTGGTAATTTTTTAGTAGCTTAATATGCAAAATTGCTCTCGAGATCGATGCGCACTCCGAAACGGAAATTATGCATAGTTTCACTAAAATTATCAAAAACAAAGGAGTCGATTTCATTGCGAAATTGATCTTTGCTAGTAAAAAAAGTGTTAAGTATTGCGACTATAATATTCTGACAATAATTTAAGGAAAAGCGTACGCGGTCCAGCATAAATGACTAAAGCTTGTAATGCCCGCGTGTGGTTGATTTTGATGGATGGCGTAATCAAGGAGAGGACTGGCTAATTTAGTGTACAACAGTATCTGAGCAGAAACACATAATTCTGTATACAGCCTTCCTGGTCAATCTTTTTCCCCTCTGTGCGCCTCAAAATAGATCGTAACACACTAGAAATACCCTGATAAATGATCCGTTTTAAGAGAGCAACTTGTACAAATCCGGTAACGTTCAATCAACGTTACATCCACAACGGTGCAGAGGTTTATGTTAAGTTTCGTCAAGGGAATGATTTAGTCACATGCGTAATTAGACTGATGAAAAATATTTCAGTGATGAAAATGAATTTTTCTCAAGTTGATGGGGTGAATTGATACGATGATAAATTGGGGAAATTTATAGTTTTTTAACACTTTTTTCAGACGGAGATTAAATTATTTAATTAAACGTGCTTCGATTAGAGGAGACATGTTTCATTTATAAAGTCGGTATGAATGATTATGGATAATTATTTAAAGCATCTTGTGTATTACTGCTGTTGAACAGTGAATACAAAACAGCTTAGTCATTTTTCTTCATTTCTCACAACTCATGTATTTTTTCTTGCATAATCCATCATTTTTCGAACATAATCGTTTTTATGTGTGAGAAATAAAACGTTAACTTTTTTAAATATACGTGAAATAAAAGCGTTATGTTTATTGGGCGCACATATTTTATATTTATATACAAGCAATCTGATATTGGCACCATAAAACACATTAAGTGGTCACTTCAAATATAAAGGATAGAATAACAAGCACATAAAGTGGGAAAGGACTGCTTTTTTCTCCGCTCTTCGAACGAAATCGATTCCGTAATCTCCTTTGAGGGGTTTACCTCTATGTCTCCCGAATGCAGTTCCATCTTCGTACTACTCATATTGTATTCTCCCCTCTTTAATGACATTTTAGTTTCATCAGTCCTTAATAAAACCTTAATTTATTTTTATGAGTATCAACTTTTCAACGTGTTAAATTACAACCCCAAAAAATTTATTGTCAGTTTCATCTATCTACTTCCCTGTTATTTGTATAATCCACATTAATTTGACATTGTGACTAATGAAACGCCGACAGTTACAATTTTCTCATTTGTTATCCATAACGACAGTTGTTATAGACGTTACAATACTTTATTCACTGCGTCACCTGTATCGACAAATTTTAAAGTTGATTGCATGATAAACACTATATAAATTCAGAGTTTCATTACCTAACTTTTATTAAAACTATATAAAGCTCAACAAAAATTAAAATTTTAATCTCATCGTGGTCTTTGAAACTTCTCGCGAACAATCTTTGCGTCTTTCTCGCTCCGTTATCTCAGGTATAAATAATTTTCAGACAAATTCATTGATTTTCTGATTGTTTAAATTATCGTTTTGTTGCAGCCATGACGGATGATCCTAGATTTGCAGAGCCCATCCCCAACGTCACAGTGGCCTTAGGAAGAGATGCCAGTTTACCTTGTGTAGTAGAAAATCTCGGCACATATAAGGTCAGCTTTCAAACTTTTATTCGACAACTAATTTATGATAGCAAATATTTTTATAGTGGCAATATCGATGACGCGACGTCGACATTACTATACTCCAATTTCTTTTTATTGTTCCAAACACAATTTCCGCGGCTATTTTTATTTGTAAGGTGCAAGACACTTTGTCGATATTACCATTTCTTGCCTTTTAGGAACGTCATGAATTTACTCGTAAAACTACAAATAAAACGATTTCATTTTTCATCGTTTATGACAAAAGTCAATCGTTAACAAAGCTTAAAATTGAGCTTTTTTACTATACGGACCCGCCACTACTGTATTATTAATGTTTTAGATGACAGCTAGCAGAGCTCTGTTCATTTACCTTTAGTGAAGATCCAATTTATTATTCATATATACATATTAATTTAAACCACGAATTCGTACACGTCGAACTCGTATTAGTATAGCAAAGCGCAGAAAGCTCATTACTTCGATTAATGTGTTGAGCTTAAATTAACAGCCTCCTTTATTGAACTTTAATTAATTTGTTTACAAATCTTTGTTTATTTAGCTTGTGATTATATTATATAGTTTCTGCTTATATTAAATACAAAGTAAACTCGCTTTTTTTTTAATTACGAATGGTGGATGCGCCGAAATAGTGATTGTTTAATGGTAACGAAAAGTAGTCTAATCAACAATCTGTGAACTTGCGACGAGAAATCTCACGGGATTATCCTTGATGTTTCACCAGATTTTATATGTTTTCCTCTAGAGCCTAAGAAATACCGAAACAAGCCTCATGAATTCGGGCAATTCGGAAACAAAACAACACGTTTTTACGATGGAATTAGTCCAAATCACAAAAGGCCTTAATTTTGCAAAATTTGTTATATTATTATATGTTATATTTAATCATATGTTTGAAGCGGAAGTTTTTATGCAGACACTAGATAAAGTTTACCAGCTTTTAAAAACTTGGGATTAAAAGAACGGCAGTAAAGGAAAGCAGTGTTGACCAAATATTTACAAGTTACGGAACGAATTTTATGAAAAATGCAAATGTTGCTTTTATATTTTATGAATAAACTGCATGTTCTCAACATTCCGTATAATTTTCAACACAATTCTTTTGATAGAAATAAGCAATAGCTTAAAATAGAACGAAGGATTGGCCTGCGAAAAATTTATTTATTAAGCGTTCGCTCAGGTATTTTAGCAGAGAATTTAATTTGAAACTATTCACATAAAACGTTACCATTTTGATTTGTTGGTTCTTTTTAATTGTGAGTTATATCAATTTTATAATTAAATTACAACGGGGATCAATATTGGCGATAATAATATCAAATATTATATAACAGCGATTGTAACATCGTATAACATCAAATTAGCACGATGTGGCTTTAGAAAGTTTGATTTTTATTCAATGTGAAGCAAAATATTTTAAATTACATTTCCACTCGTTAAATCATGTTGATGTATAAAAACACACATTGGAATTGTTGACCCTATTGTGATTTTTTGCGTAAAATACATTTTATAAATACTTTAAAAAAGTTATTGTGGTTTCGTTCTCGGGTAGAATTTTATTCGTTCATATTCCTTGATTGTGTCTCTCAATGTAACGTAATATCCGTTTGTAAACCTTGTCGAGTATTGTTGTGTTTACTGTTTTATAAAGTGTTATTTATTTCATGAATTAGTAAAAAGTCGACATCCTTTTTTCGTTTTGTTCGGAGCTTTGAAATCAGTTATAAATTGCATACATAATTACACGTAACTCGTTTGACAGATGTTTTACAAAATGTTAAACTGATATTTGGATACCGAATGATGAAGGACATTTTCGATTAAATTGTGCAAATTAACATTACGATTCAATTTTAATCCAAGTTAAATAAATCTGTATTTTATGTATATGTACGGGGTATAGTTCTATATTTTAACGTCTAATGAGCAAATGTAATTAGGGAAATTTACATGACTAAAAATTTGATAAATCTAAATGTTTTTACATGCTATTATTTAACCAATTTTACTATTGTATTTGGATGATTTGTTGAACTGTAATGTAAATTTAGTAAAATTTGAGCGTTATTTACGATTACCGCAACTGCCTAAAATAAATACCTGAATTTATATGACTGCATATATCCTATTATTTGTTTTACTGACAACAGTTTTTTTCATGGCAGTTACTATTAAATAGTACATCAATAATAGGGTAATCATGCATCCAGTTATAGAGTTATAAAACTCAATTCCTGCATCTGACAACATCGGTTATTTATAATTGTTAATTGAAATAATTTTAATATTTAAATTGAGTGGAAATAAAATGAAATGTTTGTACGAGGTAAATCTGAACGAAATAAATATTTGGGTGTAATAATTCAAAGTAATTGGTGAATTAAAGTGTCCCATTAAAATAAGTTATGTATATGTAAGGAAATTACGAAATCCCGTTAAATATAAGTAGTATATCTCTCCATTAACAAGGTGCTTGAGGCTCTAATTTAGGCATGCAATGTAAATATCTAAGATAAGTTACATTATTTCCTACCCCATCTAATCTTTGCTAAGACGAAGTCTGGGCCCATTTGAGCTCAGGATTTGCTACGTTAATCGTTCCAAGATTGCTGTCACGGTCGTACTTGAAATTGTTATCATGCGTACGATAAGTTTCAAATGTTGAGAATTCATAAAGATTTCACAGCTCATGAGTAGACTTTTCCCATTCTTTGTATCAAATTGTTGCTATTCCTCGCCTCTTCTCAACTTGTAATTAACTTGATCAAAATAAAATTTGAATACCTGGTCTTTGTGAAGTTTTTCAATTAACAAACCTTAAATGGAGCGTTTTTCAAGTCGTCTCTGTTTAATCAATTTTAATTTTACGTTTGTTTACACGCTTACTTAATTTCACGGTTTAAATTTTAAGATTATTTCTGGGTTGACCCGCAAATCCCACACAACTGATCACTGTTCGTGTAATAAATCTCTGATTTGTAACGCGTATAAGCCAACATCCATCTTAGCAGATTACCTCCTGCGTTGCACGAATGAACATTACAAAAACCTAACATAAATAATAGCACAATTTTTACACTTTCAAGTTACATTTTATCTCAACCTAATTTCTCTACGCTTATTAAGATTATAGTGTAAAATAATCAAATAGAGGAAGTGTTTTCCTTGCTTAATTTTCCTAGTTTCCATGCAAATATGACGCAGTGTACACTAATTAGAACAACATGATCAACATACTTGAGTGAAGCCTTAGATATCCGGTTGTGACACGAAATGTTCCTAGTTAAATTAGTTCTTATCATATTCTCATTTGTACACCGTTCCAATATACTCTGTATACTTAATTAAATTACATTTTGCTGCTAACGCACTAAATAACAAATAACTGCTTTACTAAACCTGAAAAATCGAAAAATCTTTCACGTACTCATATAGAATATGTATTAGACACAGGTTATAAAAAAGGCTTTTATTTGAATCGGAAGATTTTATGGACAAACTTTACTACGTTTTCGTGACTTTTCGAATCATATGCTATAAGGAAAATGTGCTTCATCTTCCCAACAACTATCAAATGATAGTTTTATTAAACAACCTTAAAATAACACCTTCTAATACCACAAGATTTTAATCAAATAAATTATATTGCGAATACTTTAAACCATCTGTCTTACAAATTATAAATCGACACGTTGACGCCAGGAAACACTAAAACAGACCCATAAAATGATACAATAAAAGTTATTACATATTTTGATCCAACCTCAAATGACTTTCTTACTTCTACAACTTTAAACTAACATTGAAAAATGACCGTGCTGATCGTTCCCAGTAAATGTCTTTTCAAGTGCTTTGGAGTTTGTTGTTTATGAAATATTTTTGCAATGATGATAATGATGACAAATTTTGCCATTTCACTTGACAAAGTAACACGATTTACAAATTTTCCGGTGCTCCTATAATTTCAGAATAATTTCTAAAAATTTTGGTTTTGATTAGGAGAGACATCGCAATTTATACAATTTTTTAAGTTTCTTACTATCCGTTATACTTTTTTCAAAAAAAATATTAATGTACCCCACAACGGGGGAAGTTGTTACTGCGCACGGGGTAAGTTGATACTGCGCTCCATTTTAATTGTAATAACTTTCCCCGTCTTGACAAAATAAATTAAAATTCTATTTTGGCTAGGTTTAAGAAAACTTTAATAATTACATGAAGACTGCAAAAATCCACAAGAAAATTTAGTTTCTGTGCTATTGTGTAATAACAACTTACCCCGTGTAGCAATGTCTCATCACTTATAGTTAATTATCGAAATTTGAAATTTAAAGAATATAAAAAAAGAGCTGGCTGACATAGCTTTTAGAAAGTATTACAAAATTTCTTTATTTGTTCATCTCAGTTTAATTCCGTTTATGACAGCGCCGAGTATTTTTCCGCTGTATAAATATTGCGTTTAATCGAAAAAACAAGAAAAAAAACACCCCTCTATACAGTGAAACTCACCAACAGAATCTCTCTAGAGAGGTGTTTATCAAAGAGAATACGTCTTCCTTCAGACAATAAAATGAAATGTTTGCCTAATCAATAAAAAAGTGGAATTAAAAAGAACAAGGGGAACAAATACGATTTTGGGTTAGGTATAATATTCGCAGATATGAAAAAATTCCGCGGGTGCAACAATATTTTTCTGAAATGTTGGATTTACGAGAAAATTGCATCTCGAACTGTTAACTGATGCGTGATAATGTGAAAACTGCTGTCTCAATAGATTTTTCTAACCGCGTAATGAAAATCAAATAAGAGTTGTATTGATTTTTAATAAGGTTTCAACTAGAACGTTTAAATGTTGGAAGTTTAAGCATATTGTCTTGTGAGATAGAATTGAGGAAAAGAAAAACGTTCATAAAGATGCAGAGACGGTTTAAAATAATTTTAGGGAGACCATCAGAATATATTTATACTAGGAATTAAGCGAAAATGTTCTCGTTTTTATATAGTATCTCATATTTGCTTGGGTAGATAAGGTGGATTTTTTCATTTGAAAACTTAGATATGAAAAGAAGAAAAATACGAAAGACCCGACTGGCTATTATCTCGAAGGAGTTGGATGTAATCAAACTAAACGAGCAATGAAGTCACCAAGGCAAGGAAGGAGTAGTTGTTAGGCCGCAAAGCGTTGTATAAATGTTTCGACTAACTTGTTGATTATTATCAAACGGATCCACCATCTCAAAACACTTGAACGTATTATATTTCACCAGCAATTAACTCGCCAACTTTTCTTCCATACACTAAAAATTTACGTTACAGAATAATTCGAAGAGTAGTCGCAGACTGTAAATTAAAGTCTAACAACGCGGCAAGTGCCGTTGCCCAGGCAATAACGAATGGGGTGGAGCCCGTGACCGTACGTTATTTTCGCGATTATTGTGGTTTTTATAGTGGTTAAGCCCACTACACCGAATTCGCAAGGAATATTTTACCGGGATCTACTTCAGACATACTTTTTCACTCGCTCTACCAACAAATTATACACCTAATTTACTAAAATTTCACACACTTTATTTTATGGAATGGTTATTACAAAAAAACTCTCGTTGAAATTCATTTCATAAGCGAATTACGTGCCGGATAAATTCAATACTATTCAACATTTTCTAACTCGAAAACAACCAGTGGGATACATAACAAAAGTATTACCAATAGTGCTTGAATTAATTAGTAATTATTATGCACTAGAAATGTATTTCAAATAAACTACATATGACTACAAAAGTACTGTTAAACTTAATTATCCATGTTAATTTGAATGTTGAACAATTTGTGCAGAATTGCCAGCAAATTCATTCATTGTTCAAATGATATAAAGTACACCGGGGTAAGTGAAATCGCCAATTTCAGCAGATTAAATTCTACTTCAATTGAATGATATGTTCTTAAGAAGTATTTTTAACTATCGTTTATTAATTTTACTTGCTCAAGACTCGGGGGAAAAGGCAAAGTAAGTGGGACAAATATAAATAACTAGCAGCTAAAAAGATTTCACTTACCCCGGCGTACCTTAGTTCTTCATTTAGAACAACGCAAAAACGTAAAAAACATTTCCCATTCTTTGTCTATGAAACAATAAATCAAGAATAAATAATGAAAAGATTAAGTGGTCCTCGGAGTTTTCCGTGGCTTTGGATTGCTTTTTCGTTATGAAATAAAAAGTGTCCAGTTAGTTTGCCAATAAATACTAAAAATATGAAACAATAGCTTCAACTGTGAATGTGTTGAGATTTAGTTGATAGCTGTATTGTCAATATTTTCGTTTAGTCGCGTTTAATTGTAAACGACTAAAGGCAATGTTGTTTTCTCTATTATTTCCTCATTAAGCTTTTTGTAACTAATAGGAACGGGTTGGTGCTACCCTCATAACGAGCCTAACCTCTACAAGTAAATATAATAGCAAGACAAACAATAAAGTGTAAAGAGAAATTAACGGGCACTGTGTTCCTAGTAACGGTCTGATGAATAGTGGTAATAACAGATAGTGTAAAACGATGGAGAATTAAACAAGCGGTCAAGACATAAAATAGACGAAAATCCATTTTGTAATCTATTTAGCAAGCAATAACGACAGTATTGTTTGTGTCTAGTCTAAAAAAGAAAACGAGGAAGGTTGAATACTATCTACCCTTAGGCCGATTGCGGATTGACTCTTACTCGAGGACTCTCCATTCACGGGGGAAATGGTGATTGCAGTGTGGTGGCTCGGCTTCAGTAAACATTGCAAGATAAAATAATAGTCTGAAACAAGTGCCTTAAAAACCCATTTCATTTTATTGATTTCAACCAGGTCGGTAAAATATTTTTACTAAATCTAGTACGGTCAGTTTAACAAGGTGTTACTCTAATTACCGCTCTGGGCGAAGTGTGTACGATGACAAAGAGTTTATTAATCAAACATTATGTGCGGGTGACATTACTGTTAAATTACGGCTACGCTTACATTTATGTCTCTATAAATAAATTATCAAATCTATAATTAATTACACTCAATGAAACAAGTCACTATTCACAAACATTGACTGGTTATAGCATTGTTTCCACTTATCAACATTTCAACTCGAGTTGTCAATAACAAATAGTGGTTTTAAAATTTTCGGACACAAGGGACGCGTTTTACATTAATCAACACGCAAAAACTTGATGGAATTTGTTAACTACATTTTTTCTGGAAGCTTAAGTTTCAAATAAAACAAATTTCGAATATTCCGACTATTTTTCAACAAACCATATTCGGATTACAAAAATAGGAAAATCTGTGAGATTTAATTTAAACAATAAAATTTGCTGTTATTGTTCAGTGGTAATAGTAGCAAATATAATTTTACCAATGCGGTTGAAATTTTCATTTAATAGTGAAATCTGATTTTTTTGTTCGGAAATTTAGGCTGTATTACTATTAGTCGCAGTTGTGCAAACACAATTATTGCAAAGTACATAGGCAGATTGTAGTTGGTATGTAAATATTTAGAATCCGTTCGAAGTCAGAACAATATTGGAGTATTGATTACTTTATTAATAAGACGAGAGAATTTAGCTTATGACAAGGAATTACATGTTCACCGTCTGTTTCAAATTGAGATATCTAAACGTCACAAGACATAAACACATATTGCAAACACCGGAGACATCATCCAACACAACTTAAGTCAAATACTATTATTCCCAAGGATCAGTTTCTACAATAAAATTATAAGAGAGAGATGAAATTGTTTTGTGTCAAAACGTCAACAAAATTGTGCGTTAGGACAAGCCGGAAACTATTTTTAATTTTTGGTTAGGAGCGTTTGCTGAAGAGTTCTCGAGTTGAGTGAGGATCCTTGACAGACCGATTCCGGCTCATTGAAGATTATAGTTTTCACCGGAAACAGATCCTAGAAATTTTATTAGATTTTGTGGAAACGCACGTGAAACAATTTTAGGTAATTGTAATAAATTCTTATTCTCGTTTTGTTTGTGATAGAATTAACAATTAAATGAGTAGCGTATAATTTAAATTAAAAAAGTTCTTTCAGCTTTTTACTCAGAGGATAGATAATAAAATAAAACTTTTGTTTTGATTATTATGCTTGTCCGCTTTCGATGCAGCTGAAACCTTTTTTTGTATTTGTAAATTTTGACGTGTGGTGTTTTGATGTGGAGAGAATGGCGTTAAAAAAGGTTTTTGCTCGAATAGTGATGCTGAGTGGTATGGAAATAAGGACGCGGAGTGCGTCTTATTCGTAAACATGTGTTTGTGTTAGCATAAATAAAATTTATGTGGAACTCGAACAAGTTACAATACGTTATTAGAAAGTTGAAATATTTACAAACTTATTTGGAGAATAAGCAGGGTGAGCCCCAAGCCAGAAGAATTTCCGCAACGTATATACACAACCTACAAATTTACATCTTTTAACAACATTGTGAGAACTCCTCCCGGTTGCTGAATATCACAGTTCCTGCCATCACCTCGGGCCCGACCGCACACTACATCATTACCGCTGCGGCTTCCCCAAAGTGCTGGCACTGCATTCTGTTAAACTCGACTGCTAAATGCACGAATATGTAACGGCTGTCAGATCAAATCCATGTGCCTTGACACCTGCCGCTAATTGCTACAGGTAATTCCTACTTTCTCCTACTTAAAACCACCATCCTCCAGATTTTCCACACGTCAATTAATCCAGAGGCTCTCATACCATCTTCTAAACAATTCCTTGCGAAGAAAGTATTTGTACTTGCGCTAATTTTCGATTTGGGATTGTTTTTTAATCGCAAATCCCCGCGGTAAAACTTGCTTTCAGCAATTCGGGATAATCTTCTTTAGAAATGTCAACAAACTGAGCGTGCTGATATTTATGACTGGTCACAAATCTAAATTTTTTAAAATTAATCGTACTCCGTGATCAAGGTATTTAGATTTGAAGCAAACAATAAAATTAAAAATCGCTTAACCAACTAAACAAAGCTCGGATGTGAAGCTTCCGGTTGTAACCGCAACATTTGCGCTTTTGTTTACATAGCAAGTTATCGGTTATTGTTGCAATTGCGTTATTTATAAGTAAGACAAACCGGGTCGTGAGTAACGGATGTAATTTATTGATTTTGATGTGGATTCGATCTGTCAAATCACATCCGACTTCAGCAATCGCACATGACACCTGCCACTAATTGCGACAGGTAATCTTGAGAACAAAGCCGAATTTGTAACGCGCTTTTAGTTATGTGTTTTATGTTAATGGAGGATGCATTATCATAACTCGGGAAATACAGCTGCGCTCCAATATCCGACACCAAAGTTTCCTTGATAAATACCTAAGCAACTCGACCAGACCGTCGTCTTCAGGTTCTTCAACAAATTCTCCTTATTATTTGTTGGCTAATTTGGCCACTGAGCGCAACCCGAACAACCCCCATAACTCCGCCATTGTTCCAGCAGCAAAACGCGACAACAAAAACAGACCTGTCCCGCGATGATAACACCCACCCCCAAAGACTAACATTTTATTCAGGATCAACAATGGAACTTTATAAACTAACCATCAGCCGGCAAAAATTAACACCAAACCTCCGCTTTGGGTACTCTCAATTTTTACAAGTACTTCAAACTTTCAACGCATATCAAGTGGGAAACTTTTGTGTGTAATCAAATTTTATTAATGCAAGTTCGGGGATTAATTACGTGTTCATTGTTTTTGACATTAGAAACTCAATAGATATTGATTTTCACTGTTTGCGGCCATTCCTTTACTTAATTAATAATTTTCTATTGTGGTGTAAATGTGCTGCTGCTGAGCTTAAACCATAGCTAAAATATTTAATAATACCTCCCGGATAACATAAGATCACTATTAAATAACAAACAATAAACTTCATGATAATTTATAGTAACAAAACACTTTCGAAAAATTAAACTGTCAATCGGATCTTCCTTCATTAAAATTTTATCCAAGGTGCTGATTAATTAATTTTTGTTTGTTTGAGGTTATTTTTAAAGACAATAATCAACTTTCCTTTGTTCAATTTTTAATCTGATTAAATTTTTCTCTCAACGGAGGAAATTTTCTTTAATAAAATCAAACTTAATCCAATTGGTCATTTATTAAAAGTTTGATTATTAAAAACTTCAATCTACACGCATTAAAATCAAGAGAATATTATTTGATCGATACATAAATATAGTTTTTTTACACGGTCCAACTATTTGCGCAATTAAATTTTATATGTGTAAACGGGGCTTAAGTCCGAAATGGTTTAAAAAAAATTCAAAATTGTAATGATTCTATCGGCAATAGCATTTTTTATCCGCCCGTCGTAGAAATTGAAGTACATACTTGTTTTCATTTAAAATCTCTCTGCAATATCGTATTCATTTTAAATTTATGAGCATCATACATCACAGTAAAGAGAAAAATTGCGGCCATCGAATTACACGAAAACTCAATATGGTGTTCATAAGAAAATAAAGTTAACAGTCATAAATCAAAGACGTGTCTGTGCCAGAAGTCACATTAAATTTTCTTTAACTATCGTCCGCATTGCTTCAATTAGATATGCTTATATTCTCATTTCATTGTTTCTAGGAAGAATTCGGTCATTTTTTATGAGAAAAAACGTCAGCACATGTTGCATCGAACTCGGAGAATTGCTACATCTAGTTTTTTATTCTTCGTCAATTTGGGAATGACAGTTGGAGATTTATGTTTAAATTCAATTTAGTTACGTGTCATAATGCGCGAGAGGTCATAAGCCACAAACACGCAATTCTGCAATGCAATAAAGGAAACCAAAATAATTAATTCTATTAATTCCGCTATTGATATGGACAAGTTTTTGAATACTTCATCAAACGACTTATTAAAATAAATGTACACATTGTTAATTAAATTTGTACGGGCTAATCAACTGTAATTATCGATGGTCATATGGATGATCTAACAAATATAACGATTCGTTTAACAATGTCACTGTGATAATAGAACACGAATTTGGAGACCGACAATTGACACGCTGTATTGATTTGGAATAAGATATCCCTCCATCTTATTTGTATTCAAATTAATATTGCGGCGAACGTCATTGAGTTGCAGCTGTAGGAATAATTAGTGCACCGAATGTGTGTTTTAAATTTAACGCAAGCGAAATATCAAGTTTGTCATTCTATTAGTTCATGAAACATGTAAATGGAATGGCATTGTATGTTGACATAAACACCGAGAGAATTTCACCTGGTCTAAAAATTTGTAAAATTTATACAAGTTTAGTTCAAAAGTAATTAATTTAAATAAAAACGTAGTAAATTTTCACGCGTTGGTAAGAAAATCAAACGATCAGATTTAATGGAAAGTAATGAAAGTGGAAAGCTCTTAAGAGATAGTATCGAGCAATTAATTTAAAGCAAGCGATATTTTACTTTCTTGTTGATCTAACGTCGCGTCGTCGTGTGTGAATTTCGTAAAAAATTGTGTTATTTTAAGTGTCCCTCAAGGCTAATTCAGATTCAGCATTGATACATTATTGAATTGACTGAAGTCGGCAAACGTGAAACGTAACTCAACATTAAGAAATCAAATAATTCCGCTTAAGTTCGCAGGAATATTGAGACGGAAGAACGATCACTTCTACCACGCAGGAAATAAAATGTTTGCAATGATATCCTGCGGCAAAACATACATTCTTATACTTATTTACATTTATATCTAAAGTCAAGTTTATTATAAATATTCAGCAGCAATTGCAATAAAACGTGGTGCAGTAAATCTTTCCGCATGCGCCAATGTGGATTTAGTTTACAGTCATTGCGTTATCCCCCAGTTACTGAAATTCACCACAGAAATTTTGTGGGGTTGCCCATCCGGGGATTTCGAAACAAAATGTGTTCGTGTGGCTAATTTTCTTAAAATAATTATGCAAAAGTTGAACTCTTGTCGTTTAAAATCGAATTCTCAGGCAAAAACTTGAGCATGACAAATGTATCAATAGAGGGCCTTCCGACGTGGAAGGATAGGCCAGCAGCTACAACTCATGTTCTAGACAGTTTCATTGCTATTATGGGTCGAAGAATCGCGAAGGGTTTGCGGCTTCTGCTTTCATTCTATATAAATATTAACGTATTCCAACTCACACAACGCCGACTTAATGCACTCCGCAAACTTGATCCAACACAAACTTTAACCCAACTAATTTATTAATTATAATTAGTTATAACTGCATTTAACTGCATCCGTTGGTTAAATAACGACAGAATTACCTGCACAACTTTGCGTTTTCGAGATTCTTCACACATAGCTTCTATCCAGATTTTCCCTCTACATTAACAGGAAACTCACGTACTCTTCTTTTTAATTACAATTTCAAAAAACGCCCGATTGTATCTTTAATCGCGATCGCTTACCCTGTGACTATTTTCTCCAACATTAATTCTGTTGAATTATAGACTTATATTCGGGCAAATTTAAAATTCATGCCTTGTTGTCACGATAATACACTTTATTTGCTCGACACATCTCTGATTACACAAAAAACTTTGTGGAAAGCGTTAAAATATTCTATACATACGCATTTTGCAGACAAAAACCATAATACTTGGTGTATTTTTCAAATTCAAATTTTGCTGTCATGAAAATGCGCTCCATTTGTTCGATGTACTCGCCAAATAGAAGATAAACAAAGAAAACTAACTAAATTAACCAAAATTTAACGGCACTAATTGGCAAATATTTGCTAAAAATGGTGGATGCGTCGAGCAAAAAATCAAACAAGTTTTTTTTTTAATTCTGTTTTTATATTTTATACCTTTGACAACTGTTAATTCTTCATATGTTCAACTATATTCCCTCCACGCTTTATAGCATCTCGTAACTTAGCCATCGACTATTGGAACGACTGTTATTAAATTTCCAAGGATAATTTACTCGAATATTAACTAGAATGTAAACTTGGCGGCAATTGGCAGATGTCACGTTCGTTTTGCTTGGCGTTAATTGTTATTATCTTGGTTGGGATGTCAAAATTTGCAGTTGTTTTTATCAAAATACAAAACAAATGTTGGTAATTTTTTTGTTGCGCGGATTATTGATTTTTGCGAATGGAGGATTTAAATAAATATATTATTATGGTGAAAAAGTCGCGCAACGTTAAAACAACACGATAACTAATGTACATTACGTTTAGTTTTTTATTTGTTGCAGTGCATTAACTAAACAAAAATAGTAGAGTCGAACTCTTTAATTAGAAGTTTATTTGCGGGTTTTAATTAGAATCAATTCCGTTGGGAGTAGTTATGTTGGTAGATGACAAGTTGTCATTATTTATAACTCTGTTAATTCGTGTTAAACGTTTAATGTAAGTAAAATAGGTTCCTCAGTAGTTCGAAATTAACATAATGAATAATGGGAAGTGTTTGCGGGTTATGTCATAGGGTAGCGAGGGTTAAGAGCGATCGTGTAGGTTGATTTGATTGCTTTGGTGCATTACATTGCAATTAGAAGATATAGTGACTATCAAGCGCCTGCAGGAATATATGAATTCCTGATCGTACTTAAGGGAGTTCTGAATTGACATACATATTTATTTATTTATCCGAACACAGGTTGTAACTTTATTTAAAACACATTCCTCATCAGTTTTGCTCAGGTTTATATTGGTTCAGAGGCTGTAACATCTGTTCTTTTGAACTTCTGTTGTAACGTCAGATGGTCGATGCGCAGCTAATCTGCATTACATGACGCGATCATGTTGGCTCGTGTCCAACGTCTATCTACTTGGTGTCTCGAAAATATAACTTTATACCATCGCTTACATATATTATATTTTCAGGTTGCTTGGATACATATAGACCGACAAATGATTTTGACAATTCACCGGCACGTCATATCCAGAGTGCCGCGATTCAGCGTGTCTCACGATAATGCCAAGACGTGGCTTCTGCACGTCAGTAGTGTACAAAAAGAAGATCGGGGTTACTACATGTGCCAAGTTAACACAAATCCCATGATTAGCCAAGTAGGATATCTGCAAGTAGTTGGTGAGTTATATCTACTCATTTAATTAATTTTTTGTACTGCACTCTAGCGAGAAGCTTATAGCGAAAGTCCGCTCATATGGTGTTTGTACTGTAAATAACTATAACTGTTATTGTTGCCTCGATATTGATGCGCCAGTTTCGTGCACGTTAATATTTCCCAGAGAAGCCGAAGTGGGACATAACAGCAATTTTTGAAATTTTTAACATTTATACTTTCCAGTAATTCGAGATCCGGTACGATTTATTGTATTGCTCTCTAGAAAGCTGTTCAACAAACCACAACTAAAATAACATAATGCACTTTACATTAGCACCTACATAAAGGTACATTAGTAAAATAGTACTTTATCATGAAAATTACAAAACGAAATCAAGCTCTCAGTATCTTATGGCAGCATCCGAACCAATTCGAATTGATTTTTTAATAGTCCCTACATTTATTATGTGGAAATGTGGAAGGGTTTTAGCGCAAAGATAAAAGCTTAGAGCTAAACGAGGAGATAAAAAGGGGCATCACTCTAGCGAAATTGATTTCACGCACGTTACCCAATTGAAAATAAATGAGTGTTTTAATTCCATCGCATTCTTATTACAGTTCCTCCAAATATCATTGATGCAGAAAGCACGCAATCTACAGTAGCCGTTCGTGAAAACCAGAATATAAGCTTGACGTGCAAAGCAGACGGTTTTCCCACGCCTAAAATCATGTGGAGAAGAGAAGATAGTCAAGCGATTTCCGTCGAACGTCGTAAGAAAGGTAAGCTGCCAAGTAAATGGATATTTTGATTACTATTTGTAATTAGAACCCAATTTAATTAAAGCATGCTTGGTCAGATTTAGAAAATGGGAAAAATAATGATAGAAAACAACGAAACAAGTTTCTTAACTGTTTATTATATCTGCTCGTAAAAGAGGACACCACACAGCTCGTAAATCCATGACTGCTGACATCCTGATTTAGATTTTTTTTATTTATTTTTAATGCATAACAAGTCTTAGCACAAAAAATATTTTGGTGGATGCGCCAAAAGTGGAAATCCTGGCGTGGAATGTTGTAAATAAAATATCTGAAAAACACGTGTACGGTTTAAGCTTGTAGTCTTTTAATTAATCCAGTGGAAGTGGTTGATGGAATTCGAAACGGTGAACTACTCCTTCGCATAGGAATTTACTACGCGTTGTCAATATTAAGCAATTCGATTAAGTCGCGGCGTTGGTAAACCATTTCAGATTTATGTGGTTCTTGCTAAGTTGACATTCTGTGCGCGGACGACCTACGAACGAAACGACACTCTCGAGAGCCTTTTGCTCTCGTTTATCAGCTTGCCTTGTATCAGTTGTTGTGTGTCTTTTACGGGTTATTTTTTGTTAACTTTTTTATTGTTTCTGAAAATATGGCATCGTTGCGATAGTAAGTACAGTGTGATTTTAAATTCACGACGTTTACTTCGGTCTTTATATAACGTTAGAGATTTATAGCATTGGCAACCGATGCATTCTGAAGGGTTTCTTCAGTTTTATTGCTCCATATTCATTTTATCAAAGTGCAGCGGTAATTCTCAAAACAAGACAACCTTTACAACTTGAATGTTAAAATCATATTCAGTGTCATATCAGGAACAATCTTCGCTGAAATTATATTAAAATTACCAAGAGTGAATTTCAAAGCGACTTACTTTATCATCGTCTTTTGGCGTAATACGGCGTTTAATTTACTTCCTAGGCTGCTAAAGGAAATGAAATTGCAAATAGAACCTTAAATTGAACTCAAAATTTATTAATAATTAGATACTGTTAACACACCTACCGAAACTTTTCATCTTTTTTATCTACTCAAATTATTCATAAAAAGTAAATATAAATTACGCAGACTTTGCACATTAACCCTGCTAGTTATCCACTATATAAATTAAACCACGTTACTAACATAGAAGTTGCCACACCGCATTAATTAAGTAAACCCTCTAAGGTGGTAGTTGAAACGTATCAGGCAATTGTGCTTTAGATTGGGTTGGGAAATTTTGAGAAGTAACTATATCATAATACTCGTAAAAGAGAACGTTTTGTTTGAGAAACTTTCCTTTTGTTAAGGTCGTATTACAAATTGTAATCCAATGCCACAGGTTGGTAAAATGTCAAACATAGACCAAGGGAAGTCATTACATTATCCAACACAAACAGATTTCTCACCTTTTGGCGAAAGTCCACATCTCTTCCCAGTTTAATTTTATACGAGAATCATATCTACATTTACTGCTAGCCAATTTTACCACTGCACGCTCTTAGAACGTTTATAATCTCTGTGCTTTTCGCGGCCTTATTTTGAGAAAATATAAAGAATTCGCCACAGTCGTCCTGACAGTTAGTCTAAATTTGCATAAAACTCAAAGCTCCAACTGCAGTCTGCTGATTCTAACGCAAATACGGTTCTTATATTTTACCATATAATAAATACCCATCGCATCGGACTATTGTCTTTCTTAATGAAATTCCACCCACTGGAAATTAGCTTCTCTATAGTCAGTTGGAACTAGGATTCGCAAATAATCGTTTGGTAATGAATGAATAAAACACTCATCGATTTTATTGTATAAAAGATTTTGTTACTAATTTTAGAACTTCGAGGAAAAGATTAACAAAACTTGTTAAACTTTAAAATTTGTGAAGTAGGCGATCCATATTTGTGATACGACCTCAACTATCTTAAAAGTTCAATGACCATAACTTTCCTTATCCTTTTCAAAGTTTACCAGGAAAACGTTGTTTGAGTAATATAAATGAAATGAGTACAAACTTTACGTAATTAATTGTCAACGTGTCTAGTTAGAGGAAAGATGTGTCATTTAGACCGTTGTCCCTTATTACGACATGTCGAAAAAAAAGACGTATAGGATAGTTTGTGAGATAGGTTTGACTGGCCAAAGTGCGGAAATGTTAGTGATGAAGTTATTAAGAGAGGTCGTTGAGAATATCATTGAGTACCCTGGGGGGTTGTAAACTTCCTAATGGATTTCTATCAATAATTCCTTGTTTTGGTTAGATGACGTTTGAATATATATGTATGTATGTATTCTCTAACATGTGCGAAGAAATGGTGGATGCGCCAGGATAATTAATTTGTGCGAGGAGTTTTATCAAATCAGAGTTAGTCGCTTCTAGTAAAAATTTATAGTGAAAAGTTTTGTCGTGGGTGTATAAAGTAGACAGTTGATGAACATCTTTGTAAATAGTGCAGTGATACAGTAGCTTTCCGAATCGTTTGCAAGTTTATTGAGTTGCAGTAAAAATAATGCGATACTGGCATCAGTAGCTTCGCTACAATGGGATGCTATCAGGTGCTGGGGTGCGAAGCTTACAACCCCGCTTGCCTGGCCTGTTAAATATTGCAACAGCTAATCTAGCACTGGGGTTGGTGGCAGCAAGCATGCGCATTCCAAAATTCCATACCGCGATATCAGTTATGCAGAGAGAGTGTGGAAGATGCTGTTAGTCAAACTTACTTAATTGTCAACAAAAAATGTTTATAAAAACATAAAAAAAACGAGGTGAAACCCAACTGGAAATATATTCTAATTCCGTCGACAACGTTTCCGTGTTAACATTTCAGGTTTCCATTTGTGTAATATTCTTGATTTATTTGCGAATATTCCAACAAAAATGATATGTTGCTATTATAGCATCATCCTTTTATGGGGTGGGATTAGTTTGTCTGCGCTCGACTGTGTTAGGATTAATATTATACTCGCCTTAATTAGTTTGATAAAATGCGACGTGCATTCACGCTCTCACGTACAATGCCAGCTACAACTGAACTGTTTTACACGTTCTTCGTCATGCAAACACAACATGAGAAACAATGGCCAATGAAAATTAACATATGCTTTGAATATAATGTGCTAATTTCCGGAGGGTATCTTCAACTGCATAAAATTATGTTTACCCACTTTAAAATTATGTAATTGCAATTTGCTTCACTCATGCAAAATGTTATTGCTTTTACAAACTAAAGCCACATTATTGCTAAACCGTGCTACAACATTATCAGTATTAAATATTTACACTATGACCCCAAAAACAATTCCACATCCTTTCCTTTCCTGACTAAATTAAACAAATTATTTCCCCGCAACTGACAGTAACCAAAAGTTTTCAAACTAGGTAACGAGGAATCGATGAGGTCAAACTTATAATTTCATAACCAGAATTAACCTCATCAAGCCATAATAAATAACAAAATTCTTCTTATTAAAAGTTGTGTTTTATTCTCACACTTTCCTCATTTTTCACTCTACAATATTTATCAGGCAACCCGCTCTTGTCACCGACAAACCTTTCTTATCCTTCTAACCGAAAAAACACGCCTATCAAACATGTAAAGGACAAATTGAATGACATGTACGTGAATTCAAAACAGCAGCAAAAATGTTGACAAAATGTTCAAAGACTGATTGATTTAAATCACCCGGCGCATTCACCATTTCAATGTTTTTTTTATCCAGAACTAAAACTGTGGAAAAAAAATTCCAAAGATGTTGTCTTAAAATATAAAACCTACAATTTACATTTATCGAAAAAATTAAAAAATACATCTTAAAAGGTTGCAGGCTGTTTATATTCAGAATTATTAACAATTTAAATTTTATGTGAATAAACCCCAATGTTGCAAAAGTTGAAATTGATTTGGTTCTCTACAGTTTTTATTACCACCGGATTTGATTAATATTTTTTTTCTACCGTAATTGGTGAAAATAATATTCAACTTTTCGTGTTATTTACAATTTAAATATTATTCGAATAATTTCGAACCGAGTTCAGTAAAATCTGAAATTAAAGCTGCCAAATTTTTTTGTCAAGAACATCAGAATTAGCTGAAAATTCTTTACTCCAGAAATTTTTATTGTTTAAAAAGCTATCGCTACGAAAACTTTAAGTTCGCTTAAAGGATCTTCAGAGAAAGCGCTCTTGATTGTATCATTTAACTTTAAAAATTAGACTGGAATGATTTCTTTGTCTTAAGGAACTTTGAGAAATATTTTGCGCGCATTGTCTTAAAATGAGAAAATTAATAAACATATTTGAGTAACCGTTGTGAAGTTTGCGGGAAAATTAATAAACACATCAATCCATGCTGTGGTGTTTGGGGCACAACAGTTTATTTATTAAGTACCCAAAGTCATGTATTTATGATAATTTGGTGGCAATAAATCTCGCAGGGTGAAACGTTTATTATAACAAGGATATCGTCGATTCAGATTAGATAAAATACGAGCTACTACAATAAATTTATTACCTTCATCTTCAAAAATTCATTGTCCATAACAACAAGCAACGAAAATTTCATTATTTGAGATGTAGTACGTAACCTGTGACCAAAACACATTAAATTTTCATGTGGGAGTAAAAAATTCAAACATGTTTTCCTTGGTAAATTTGGAATTTTCTATCAGTGCCATGGAAAAATTGCTTTAATGAATTTTAATACATGCACCCTTGACTTAAAGAGTACGTTTGGGAATTTGATTTCTGTAACATTTCGTACATTCGCAACGAAGTTTGAGGATGATTTTTTACTATTCAAACGTGTTGTTATTATGGTATTTATTTATTGCAGTGAACGTGTACGATGGAGAGCAATTGAATCTCACTCGTATCAGCAGAACGGAAATGGGCGCATATCTTTGCATAGCTACAAATGGAGTTCCACCATCTGTAAGCAAACGTATCATCGTGGACGTAGAATGTAAGTAAATGTTGGCTATTTCCTTAATAATTCGCAATTATTTACGTCGTAAAATTTTTATGGCAAAGTATTGGAGGCATCTGAGCACTTATTTGGGCATGTGATCGCATACGGAAATAAATACCGCCATTATCGGAAAAAGTAATGTATTCGGGACAAACTCGATTATCCGAAATTGGAGATTATCCGAGAGATATTTCGGACTGTAACTCTTATTTATTTATATACCGCGTGGTGAAAAATGTAGAGGTAGTCTTAGTATAACGTAAAAACAATTTGAGCACGGAAAATGTTAAGATTGCCGACTCAGAACTTTATTGAGAGTCCAATTGAGAGAGCACTCTCTGATCTGAATCGTTTTGTCGTGCAAAATGAGAACATAATTGTTTACTTAGAAATATTTAATATATAAAACGGGGATCAATCCGGGTATTAATTGAAAATTTTATGCCGAAAAAGCGATAGGCCGCCTTTCATCTAAAATGATTATGTAAGCTTGAACAAAAGGAAAGTAATATACGATTTTATTGCCTGAAAAACGAGCAGGGTCGGATAATTTGCATAATATTGAAAATGTTAGAAGGTTCTAGTGTTAATTGACGAAGAAAATGAAGACGGTTCGGGAAAAGAGAGAATTGTGTAAACACAAGATGCACTACAAATTAGGGCTGAATAAATATTTGTACTAAAATGTTTAATATTGTAAACGAAAAACAAACCCCATTATTTGTCAGTTAATTGGGTTCCCCGAATCCACGGAGATTTGATCGATAGAGTTTCGAAGTGGTAATAAAAGTTAAGTCGATTTTTCAATAGTAACATGAATAAAACAAATTTTACGGACGCGCATAAGTTTTAGTGATATATTTCTACTACGCCGTTATCAAATATCAATTTGTGTAATATAAGGCAAATTTACTATCCTATATTTCGCAGGAGGTCGAGTAGAAATTAGTTGAGGGCCGAGGAAAATTTATAACCTTCTTTGCTTCACTAGAGAGCTTATGCTACTTTAATACAATTGAAAAATATACAAAACATTAAGTTTTTACTCCAATTCAACATGTAATTCCAAATGTTCCATTTCAACCCACAAGAACAGACAAAATTAGTACAGTACTTTGTAAAATAAATTGTTGTGTCTGCTGAAATGTCAGCTTGACTAATGAATATATGTTGGACTTGAGAAAAATTTTAAGCAAAGAAAATAATTTACCGCGGCAAACTTTACTCTCTTATATTTGCACTTCGTTTTGTTCAATTTACAGAAAAACAAACTTGACATCATCGCAATGCTTGTCTTAAATGGACTGCAAACAAATCGAATTCGCGACATTAAAATCTCATTTATGCTCTCCCATTGTCACTAATGACACACATTCAACAAAAAAACACACCAAAAATCTATTCTCTTAAGTACATAGTTTGTTCAAAATCAAAACTTGATTACCTATTATCTTACCAGGCTATAATTTACTTGATAAAATACACCTGAGACCTTCTCCTTAACACGTAGGTAGTCCACTTTAGCAGTCTCGAGATGTAGACAGTCACGAAGAGGCAAGGCGTAAATCTGTTGAATATTTAGTCTCATTATGGTAAATACTACATTCAGACTCATGCTTAAACCACTTAAACCCTCATGTACAAAATTATTCTTTGCATTATTAAAATCAAAACGCATTTCATAGTGACATCTCCGCTGTCGATCAATAAATTAAATAATTATAACAAAACACATTTTTTTTATATTTGAAGCACCTGTAAAATAAGAGTGCCTTTCAATATTGCAAGACGTTGATAATCCCAACTGGATGATAAAAAAATAAAATTTCTATTAATGATAAATAAAGAAAGCGATCGACTGATAGAGTTTAGTCGAACCTTTCGTTGTGAGTAGAAACGTCAGATCAAATAACACGATGAGTGAGGCTACTGTCAATTTCTAAATGAATTGATCGCGAGCAAAATCTCAACCCAAGTTTTAACTTTCTTTTACATTGATCTTTTATTTAGAAAATTTTCTCTATGCTGCAATATATCATTTTTGTGCGTCTTAGTAATGAGAAAATCGAACAGTTAAAAAGAATCCATTAACTCGGCAAGTACCATCATAAATGTTGCTTGTGTCTACCTTGATAACATGAGGGCATTGTTGAAAACCATTTCGTTTACTGTGGTGGTAACCGTTGCTGTAATCATAGTATTGTACATTCAATTTAACACATTGTATATATTTGAGCAATGAACGATGTCTTTATGTCGCACGATCACCATTTAAATTTAATTGAAAACTAGAATGACCCAGCTAGCGTGTGTTTCTAATAATGTACGTAGTTGCCGCTTATTTTTTTAAATGATGTCGTTTATGCCTAAAATTGATCAATTCGGGTTCAATTTTTCTTTTGTACGGGACACATTGTTACCAAGTTATTGTTTTTGTTTCCCTGAAGTTAGTCTTAAGGATATAAAATTATTCAACTTTATCCGTCATATTTTCTCAAAAAATTGCTTTTGAGGTTTTAACGACAGTTCATATGTAAGTTATTAAAACCCCTCTTATGGGTAAGATAAACAACTACTTATTTATTATATACCAGTAAAGACAATAAAATAAAAGAACTTACCGCGCAATACCGATCCAAGATAGTTTGAAAATGAAAATTTTTTAAATTTCTAGTCTTGGCTTTACAGTTTAGCGATTTGGTGGAATTAATAAACAACTCAACTGTAGCAATTTGCCAAAATTTTATTGCTATAACACTGAAAATGCTATTTAAAAAAATATATCAAAATTTTTAGTTTTTTTTAAATGATGTTACTTGCATTACCATTTTGAAATTTAGCACAGTTGAAAAACTAGTTGAATTTAATAACATCTCCAAATGTTTACGACTGAAATTTCTGAATTTAAGAAAAATCGTAATGAAAAAAGTTGTTTGTTTTATCGGAATCTATTGAACCATCCCTTAATTATTTAAATGCACTAATTTCTCTTACGCCCTATATCTTGACTAAAAGAATATAACTACAGTCAGAACAACCAATTTTTGGTAGCAAGTTTTTTCCATTTTTTTTCCATTTAACAAAACACTTTTTTCTCGGAAACGGTAATGATTTGAACACGAAATCTGTTGTTGCTCATTTTCATTATTAATTCCAAAGGTCGATCGAAATTCGGATTCATTGCAGCGACTTGAGCAATATTACAGTCGCTTGACGCATTGGAATTTTAGTTTTTGTTGTTTTAACGTTGATTTCTTCCAAACTGTGCTAGTCTCGAACCTAATTAATAAAAAAAGAAAGGAAATAGCGAGTGCTGTCGCTTCTAGAACCTCGAAATAGTGTCGACTCGTATATTAGCCAACAAACGGGAAAATACTTTCGCCCATAGAGATATCTGAAATAAGTGCTTAGCCTCTAATATAGGAACCGAATGAAACAAGCTTAGGCAGCTATTTTGGTAAGTTAGTCCTTTCACGTGAGCATTTTATTTAACGGCAGACCTAGTCCACCGTAAATAAGATGTGTAGTTACGGTTTCTTTTTCCGATAAAGTGAAATTAAAACAGTTCTTGTCGTTGCAACTGCAACACGGTTAATCTCAATCATGATTTTATTGACGACATTTCTCATATTACCCAGTATAAAAGCAATGATGCGTGGAAATATCCTGGAATTACGTCAATTCATTTTATCGCCTCGTAGGTATACACAGCAAGATATGGTTTTACGTATTTGAATTTTATACGAAATCGTTATGATTCAGTAAAGAGGTAATAAAACAAACAAAACGTATATTCTCTGGTAACGGTAAAGCAATGCACTAGTCAATAGGATATATACACTGATATGTAACACGTCTAATGGCTTGTAAGCGATAAGTGACGATATTGAAAATCGATTTTATTTATATATTTGTGTGCATTTCCTTCAGTTCGGGCGTCTTTTGCAACGAGATTTTCTCGAGTCTTCTTTATAACTTTTGTTAGGACATTACGGGAAGATTAACGCTACGGTAGTCACAATATGTGCAAAACATCATTCTACTTTTCAATTGAGTATTTTTGAGGCGGTGCAGCTGCATCAAAATTAAAATTTATAAGGGAAAAACGACTAACAAATCCCAAATCGCGCCTGTTTCATAGAATTGGAACTAGATTTGATTAAGACTGACGGATCAAAAGTTTAGACACTCTGTTTTCCTAATGTAATAAATCTATTAAATAAAAAGATCATAATAAATTCTGATCATAACAACCAAAAAACGTTTTCTCTTTCAGTCCTGACGAATTACTAAAATTTATTATTGAGGAGTTGGCATTTTTCCAGTCACTGAAACGGCATTAATAAACGGATATCTAAACGTAATAAATGACAAGCTGTAATTTGAGTGACAAGCGATAATATCATTAGGCATTTCATGAAAAGACATTTCGATGAGAAGTGTATAAAATGATTACGTGCAAATGCCTTGAACATGGTTCTTATTAATATTAATTACACACTTATAAATTATTCCTGGTGGAAGTGGAAATTTATTTCAAGTATTGCAAAGTTTCCTGAACAAGGGTCGCTTAGTTGTCCTTGGGGAAATAGCACCCGACACTGGTCCTTCGGGATGTAGGTGTGTATCTTGCATTCGATAATTTGCATGAAAATTTTGGTTACTGTTAAATGCAAACGTGGCTAATATTTGAATACAATAAAATCCACATTGATTTCACGGTAATTATCGAAGATAAATTACGTCTGAAGCAATTCATAAAGGATAATTGAATCGCTCCGTCAGTTTTGTAGATTTCTAATCGAGTTAAGTCAACTTGACATGGGATAAAACTGAATCATTTTAGGTATTCACAAATTAAATTAATTGTACATGGCGGTAAATAATATTTAGTGTGAAATTCAAAAAGTTCTCGCGTGACTGCCTAACAGGTGTATGTAAATGTTGGTCGATAAGTTAGCGCCTCCACCAAATTTTAAAGTAGTCGAAAGTTTAATTAAACGTTTCTTTTCTGTAACAATAGACAAAAATAGTGGAGATGCCTTTAACAATTGAAATTAATCCGAAAATACCGCATCGATTCAGATAAATGTCCTAGGATATTTCCAATTGTGTCTGGTAAATTTCCGAGCTCAAAACTAGCGTTCATCGGGACAATGATAGGAGTATTGCGATGATTCAAAAGCAGTATATTAGTGCATTCCTGGGTGGCGGCAAAATTTGAAACACGTCCAGTATTTCAAATATGACGCTAATGTAGTTCCTAGCTTTATTATTTGGACAATTGCACTATATAACACTGCAGTATATACTGACAATTCCAGAATACTTGGAATTTCATTGACTGACCAAAATGTGATTAATTACTCCTTGAATTTCATGATCTTGTTTTTCAACTCTCCTCTAATCGCCGCCACTGTAGAAACAAACAGAAAACAAACTCACAAAAAGCAAATATTTGGACAAAATTACTGTTGTTCAAACAGTATTAAAATCTACGCTAATGTAACTGTCTTTTCTGTTATTTTTAATAATTTCCCCCAGTTCAATTTGTCCAAAATCAAGTCTTTTTCATCCCGCTATAAAATATTTATTTTGGATTATATGCAAATTGCAATACAATTCATTTCAAATTAGCAGCATCCCGGAACAAAACATTTGTTACTTTCACATAGCTTTAAAATTTATTATGTTTAGTTTCATAACAATAAATAAAAACTCGCCATAATCAAAACAAATCGCATCGATCGTAATCTTTTCCGAAACGGGCCACTCATTCTCTAAGCAAAAATACTTATAAATTTCGAAATCGTAAAATAGAGCCGATCTGAGAATGTTCGAACTTATTTGGGATAATACTAAATCATGAAAGCGGCGGAAGACAGACGTTGTAAGTTGTAGAATGAAAACAGATTGCAGACGTTCATTGTTATGCTGAAACTTCGAGACATTTTTAAAGGAGCTATTTTTTTCAGTTACACTTTTTTCTATCGGTTTGAAACGGTGAAAAATGAATGCGCTCCACCTTATTAGTTCAAGCAAATTATATGAGAAAACTTTCGTCTCATAAAATCAAATTTGGTATTAATCTGTTGATGCACTAGTACCCTTTAAAATGGAATCGGAGAAAAATAGGTGCCATTACTCGTTTAACAAAGAAATATCTTCTACAGCAACCTTTTTTATCTTCAGAGATTGACCGTTTCGTTGCACCCTCCTTTGCATTGCCTCATCAATAATTTTGTAGTATTCGATTGAAGGTCTTGTATCGCTTATAATTTTAAATGTATTGCACACACGGAGGGACACTTGAACGATTTTAAATCATTCCAGATCGACAATTTATGTCTATACTTGCGTGAACTATTTTACCAAAGCTGCATCGAATATTTTAGATATCTTCCTTGTAAAGCGGGCAAAGTTGAGATATACCGTGACTTTCTTTTGCAAAAAGTAGCAACTAGCTTTATTCAAAACAAGATAATTTCTCCAAGTTTCTGGTATCTGAATGTGGATGATTGAGTTTTTTATGTTGTCGTGGTTAGCGTGAACATTTAGTATACAAACTCAGCGTTCCGGTAGTTTTGTAAAAAGCCAACAAATCCCTTGGTAACAGATTTACTTCGTCAGTAGAATTTCTTAATTTTTCACCTTAGACCGATTAGTTGTTGTCGCTCAAGGAAAACCGAACGGAGCATTTTACAATTCGCATTTTCTTTCAGGGAAACTGCAGGTGTCTAATCGAGTTGATCAGTCACACCCTTCAATAATCAGATTTATGAATGGATTCAACACTCTCACTAGTTTGTGTATATATGGAACATTTTCCCGAAATGGCATCTGAAACGCCGATATATCATGAAAATGAAAAACAACAGATCTTTGCTTTGCAAGTTCCCTCTTCGATCAGTTGCGAGGAAATTCGTTAACATTTTTCATTGTAGTGGAGAGTGGAAAGAAATATTGCCTAATTAATTTTAACTGAAATGCTATTTTTATAATTGCATGACTTAAGAGATTTTATTCACGCATATGCCTTTGTAAGTGTAAATGAATACCTGACGCAGCGAAGACGGTGATAAAATTCTTGCGTTACATTTCAAAAGAAAATTAAGATGAGGTTATCATCCCCTTGCGATTTTCTAGAGAACAATAAAATGTAAGATAATTTTTTAGCGGAGCTTCTTAAAATAAACTGCTTTATTTTTCATTGCACGGATTAATATTCATAATTTATTAATCATATTTTTAAAGTACACCTTAAGACTTTAATATCTCTGGAAAGTTTTCTTTATTTACTCCCGAGTTTTATATCATCGTATTAAACTTTTTTAGGCCTTTTCAAAAATAGGATCTAATTACACTTGTCAACAAATTTCGAAAAAAATTGCCATTACACTTCTTCAGCTCGTGTAGATATTTTCCGTCGCGTGTCAATGGTGGGATCTTTTTTAAATTCTAGACATGTGATAATGTTTGTTGCGGCAAGTGTCCGACATCAATACATTTTGTTTTCTGTATAGATTCGGGTTGTGATTCCTTTTCCTTTCGCATTTGTAAGTAAATGTGTTTTGTTACAGTTTCTCCGATGATTTGGGTTCCAAATCAGTTGGTTGGGGCACCAGCCGGCACGGATGTCACAATAGATTGCCATACAGAAGCATACCCAAGAGCCATTAGCTATTGGGTATACGACAACGTCATGCTCCTGCCTACGAAAAAGTACGGGACTGAAACGACTGAAAACAGCTACAGAGCGCACATGAAATTGTCAGTGCGAAACCTCCAACCCGGAGACTTCGGTAACTATCGATGCATCTCCAAGAATTCTCTAGGGGAAACGGAAGGATCCATCCGAATATACGGTAAATAAAATATATCTGCTTAACTTACAAACGAATTTGTCCATAGTCGTCCTGGTTAACGAGATCACTAAACCAATATCTTACTTTTTCGACGACAAACTTCCCAACTTAATTGATCTGGACGTTGATCAAGCTCGTTTTTTATTCTCGGGCCCAAAATACGGCAAACGAATCATTGAAACTACAGTTTGTTATATACATGCGGCATTTGCTAGAGAGCCGTTCGAGTTTTCTAATAGATGGTGCCGCAAAAATCGGAACCTTTTACTTAGCACCTTTTTCAAAACCAACCCCTGGCCTGTCAAGTCGATTATTTTTATGAATTCACAACAGACTGAGGGAAAGTATGATATTTGCGGGTTTTAACTCACAGCTTCTGGAAACTTATCGTGTCAAATCAATTGTTAGAACCTTTTTCAAAACAGTTTGGAAGCTGTCACGTTTGCAAGTTCATAACTACGATTTTTATATCTTGTAATTGAAACTTTATTGGATCAAATTTGAATTTGTATGTTTCCACACAAAAATGGTGGATGCACCAAATCAATAAAGTAAATAGTCAAAATTTTTAAATTTAATGGTTAAGAGTGAGCATGTGAATGTAATTCCATCTGTTTTGATCAATAAACCACATTTTATATTTTATATTTTCCGGAAAGGAGGAAAATTTTAGGACACTGCATCTGTTCATTTATATCATCATCAAATCATCATAAATATTATTCAGCAGCAGCAGATTTGTGTCACTATTCATAATTATACGTTGACACGAGAGGTTTATAATATCCCGGATTCATTATCAATGTACGATTTAGAGAAATGTAATAATAGCTCAAACAAAAGTCATTAAAACTTTTACAATTTATTTCTATAATTTATTTGTTAAGGATTAAGTGCACCTATAAAAAATATGTAAGTGTCCGTTGAATTCAGAAACGTAATTTATTTTGATAAAATGTTGTTCTCATCGTGATCTATAAATCTCCCTTGAGAAAACGCTCATATGCCCGTCTATCTAATATCTGTTACGAACGAGAATTTAACTTGTAACTAAGAAGCCTTTCTAGCTTGTTTAGAGTACACGTAAATATAAATTCAGTGACTTTTTTCTTTACGCAACCACTAGATTTTTCACTAAAAGTATAGCGATGTTTTCTTTTTTCGGCTTATTTCCTCTGATCTTGTTTATATTCATAACGTTATATTTGCGTAAAATTCTCAACATTGCATCAACAGAGTAAAAACGTAATTAGAAGCGCACCAAGCATCAGAGCTTTCGTTATTAACGCTTCTAACTGAAAACCGCATTTTCCTGTATCGCGCATTTTCGCACGGTTAATAATTCAGTTACATATGAGCGTACATTGTATCCAATTTTTATCATTTTAGTTCACCGTTGCATCAGCGGATTATATTTGACTGACAATTAATTGTGTCTTCATGATTCTTAAATGGAAATTATGTTTCTGACATCAATCTAGAATCACTCACACGGAAATTTACATAAAAGACGACTTTAGTTAAACTTAGAAGTTCTGCAATAAATTATCGATAGTCATTTCACGAAGGAAATAAAAAATAAACACGCTAAATAGTCAATGCGGTTTGGTGGTGAATTTATCATTTTACTCCGGTATCAAAAATGGTGGATGCGCCGATTTAAAAGTATTCCCAGAACTAGTGAGCGAAAGGGAGTAATTTTGTGCTTGTTAAAACCGCAAATTATATTACATCAAACTTTTAGCATTTTTTAATTGTGGCAGTGACACAGGGCAATAGAAGTAAAAGGGGTATAAACAGTACTTTACCATTTTAATGAATTAAAATTAAGATGTAAATTTGGTAATTTTTGTTAATGAGGTAACAGAGTTGTGAACAGCGAAATTTGCATAATTTCGTCCTGGCGTTTATTTGGAGATAATGATCGGATTGTGTGCTTAAAAAATTATCCCGTTGGTTATAACGGACACATGCAAAACATGGGTTAGCATGTTTATTTTAAAGCTGTAAATTAAATTTTCTATAATAAGATTACGATCATTAACTTTTTGCAGAAATACCGATGCCGTCGACTCCTCCGCGTGCTACTGAAATGAAGAGCAATTCCAACAAAGAAAGTGAGTATAATGCATGTCTTTTAGAAACCGGTTGTAGTCGTTGACGCACGTCGCAGTTTGACAACTGTTGCTTCTAAACCGGTTTATAGTTGATCAAAGTTATTCAATAATCGGTCGTGGTTAGGAGTTGATCAGATTGTGATTTGGTGAACGGAATGTGACCAATGTAGCTAGGTTTTCCGTATTCATCGCTTTATTCCGGATGAATTTATGACGTTACTTAATTAGATGTTTCCAGCTCGGGGGCATTAATCTTGTGCGAATACTAATGGCATCGTCCGTGCGGACGCAAAAGCCTCCGCGTTTTAATCGCATAAAAACATAGTCGCTGTTACTTGAAATGTTTCATCATGTTCTCCACACGCAAGCGCCACGACAGTTTCATATAAATTTAAAGTTTCTTTCTCTTTTTCAAAATAGTACATTGTATTGTTAATAGTTTGCTCTATTTTATGTAGCTGATTCACATTCAGACTCCATACAAGACACTATCTCGTGGCAGAACAATAAATTCTTTCTACTATAAAACTTACATTACACCCTGGCTCAAATAGTGCGAATCAATTATATATCAAGACGATCTTTAAACATGTAAGAGATTTACCAAAGGTGCTTCCAAATCAACAAAACTTTCTCGATGCCAATCCAGACAACCCCTGGGATTGATTAATCATGCAATTACCGAACGATTCAAAAATGGCGATTACACTGAATAACTAACGACCTAAAAAGAGGTAAATGTGAGTGCGAAGGCGTAAATTTATTCGGGAGAACGCGCAATCAATGACACACCGATTCTGCTACACGCAAATCATGCGGTAGGGACACTATATATCTTACAAAAGGTAACGCGAATTTCACACAAAACAATTTTTATTTAAAATTAGAAGAAGCCACCAAGTTCTAATGCAATTCGTGGCAGATGTGTTACCAAATTGGTCTTTGAGAAAGTTAAGTTTTTTGTGTATGCAAAGTGGTATTAAGTGCGTCTGTGAGTTAAACGGGAATAAGTCAAACTGGAACAATTATGTAGTGTTTATGAGTTGGGTTTAAGTTTGAAAGTTGAATAGCTGGAGGTCGAGATATTTTGCAGTGTATATAGGTGGCAATGTATATGCAATGATGAATATCCTGGCAGAGAAAGAAGCAACTTCGGCATTACAATAACGCGCCGCTGTAATGGCCAAAGTTAGGGTTAAGACAGGGCGCAACTTATTCTCTGCGGTGATATTCAGCAACACAATGAAAGCATACTTTTTGTGAGCTCACCTTACGCGAGATGAGTATAACAGAGTTCAAAGTGTGTTTCTATTCTCGAGGGCAATCGTGCTAACTTTGAAGAACACATTGTGTAAGACCAATATCAGCGGTATATTTTGTTGGTGGTGCCGTTAGAAAATGTCCGACATTTGTCTGAAAGTTGCTTAATAACTTGGGATTGATGAAAAAGATTTTTAATTTCAATTTGAATGGGGGTGTTGACGGGTGGTTCTTATTGCAGACGTGGGGAAGCGCAACATCAGCAGGCCTCTTATTCAGGACGAAAGGCCGAAAGTAGTTATGGTCTCCTCGTCGGACAAGGACATCATTCAACCAGGTCCTGCTGTTGAAACCGGTTTGGGACTTTACACACCTCCAGGGCCACAAGGATCAGGTACAGGTCCTGGCTTTTCTTGCACTCGCACGCAATTGAGCACTTTCTGGGAAATTCTTTCACTAATTTTCACTTGAAACTTGAAAATTTTTGAACGAATTTCCTGTACCATATGCTTCACCACACTAAATGTTCTTTTTCTAGGCACAAACGTGTCTTGTAACAAAGGTTATCTATTTGTGACGGTGCAGGCGGTGTGTTATTGATCTAAGGAGAATTATCCATATTTCTAACCATTCGAAATGTTGCTTGTAAACCACTGTAATTTGAACCACCTGTTACGCTGACGTGCAGCTAAAATTTAATTCGACATTTTCAAATTTTCAATATGTGCCTCGAAAGAACGTGAAAGATCGAAATTTCTTGCACGTCCACACTAAACATATATCCTCCCTTAGATTTACTATAATGTGGGTCGGTTATACCCAACTTTCGTTTTGAGAGTACAGATGGCTAATAATATTAGACTTCCTACTCCATTTGTGTCGTAATAATAAATTCAGCCGCGATGCCTAATGTATTTCAACCCCAAACCATTTTCACATTAAATATTAATCCCATTCTCTAATTCGTAATGTTTACATTATTATGTTGCGATAAGTCCAATTATCATCCCATTATTTCGAACTGTTACCCAAATATATCAATGATATACGAACTCATAAATCACTAATTATTACCCACTAAACAAGTTTTACTTTAAACTTGATCCTCAATTGGTTTCGGTGAAACTTTGGTGTTAATTAGTGCTGAGGAAAACCACACATGGCAAAGCAAACTAAATAAAGCGCGACACATGTTTCAACAAATAAAATATCGCTGCGCCGGACAAAAATCAATTTTATTATTTCGTTTATATCGGTAACCCTAACGAAAACTCCTCATTAAATTACTTCAAAGCTCTCAAATATCGAAACAGGTTTTTCACCCGAACCCAAAAAGACGAGACCCAATAATAATAATTCAAAAACTATTTCGGATATCGACCTTCATACGAATACACTTTATGCTACACCGACGGGAAAATAGCACAAAAACGTGTCGCCCACATCTCGAAATTTTTTCAGCGTCCGAGTTTTATAGCTTAGATAGGAAGGAATCTAATGAATGAGAATCCACGATACCAACATTCCCAAAATTTCTACAAATTACCTGCAAATTCTTCCCAACACTCCACACGTGCACGATTGCTACAAATTGCATTTCTCTTTGAAACTACTAAAATTAACCAAAACCTCAAACTAAAAATAAAAAAATAGTGGCCAAGCTATTACATAACAAGATAAAACAAAAATCTAGAGAATGTTCTGCGTTTTATTTACTGATTTTTGCAATACTCATGAGGCTAAAGAAACTTAAAAAAAAAACTAGAAATGGTGGATGCGCCGGGTCAACTTGTCCACTTTTTTTACTGTGCTTTTGTCTTCTATTCTACAAAACCATAAACTAATTTTTGATCGATCAAAACGCTAAACGAGCAAACGAGGATCCAATAAAACAAATCCTGTAAACTAAAAAATATTTTTCAAAATGTCCCTCGCAAAGTTTAACAATTAGTTTTTACTCGTCCGCGTTCGTGATTTTTAATTCTCGTTTTGGTTGACAGGATATTTTTATTTTTAATGGAACCTGCGTTCCCTGATTTACAGGTAACCACGCTGCGTGTGCCTAGTAAAATTTCCTAATTTATCGCGCAATATACTGAGTGCCCGATTTTTTATCCGGAGCGTTTGGGGCAGCGGTAGCTAATGCAAGAAATCCAACTATAAATTCGGAACACTTTCATTTGTGTGTATGTAAGTTATTTTTCAGTACATATCAAACCGAATGAGTGCCGCTATTTAACTTTAATCAGTGAAATATAATAATGACACAAAAGATTGGAGTATCCTCTACATAATTACCGAGCTTGCTATTCACAAGTGAAAAATGATCCTTTTTATTTGACATTAAATTAATGGATGGATTAATTTTTTATTGTTCGTCCTTCAGCAGATCTATAATTTATTCCAAGTAAAATACGGGAGCCTTTATTATGATAAAATAATAAAAGAAACCAATGCAATTGCTACAAATAAATTCAATAATCTTTCCCTTAACCGGATCGAACAGGGTTCAAGGCGTTTGTTTAACGCAATTTAAGGGTTGCTTTCATTTGACCGTAGGATGTATAGTGCACGTCCAAAATAACGTCACCTTTATTTTAAAACGTTCCCAGAGGGAAATCAAAGAAATTCTTCAAGCAATGCTTAAGAGTTCGCATCGCATCGATCGTTTCAAACAAAAAAAAAGATCAATTACTTGTACAAATAAAAGATTTCTCAGACGGACAAAATATCAATTTTCATTAGTAAATCATGTGTATTGATTTTTTTATTTTTTAAAAAACGTGCATCTGACCCACATTTACTCTAAGTGCATCTCGCCAGTCGTGTATAAGTCATGCTGCATTATTTAAATTCGTAACGAACAAACAATGCAAGAAAAACAAATTTGGGTAAACAATAACAGCACTGTTAAACACATTTGAATGAGTTTTATTGACAATAATGGAGCAAATATCTACCTGTGCCAAATAGTTTTTAACTAACCGGAAAATGTAGCGTGGCGCTGTTGTCGATGAATTAATACATTAAACATTAAAATTCGATTTACTTAGGTTTAAATTAACTATTAAGAATGGCAAATAAATCCCAAATTGAGCTCTAACGTCAAAAGCTCAAATTATAGAATAAAAAGTCAGGTTTTAAAGTGCTTGAGAATTGGCTCTGTCAATTTCGAATTTTTAAAACTTTAATTACCAAACTTTAAATCTGCGAAGTTTAGTAAGGAACGAGACAATCAAGAATTAACAAGGAATTATCGAATTTAGAGTCGGATTTAAGAATTTAAATACACAGTTTTGTGATTAGAAAAAATGAGAGAAATTGATTTCGAAATATCAATTCCAAAATGATTTTTTGAAAAAAAGTTTTATTAATGAACGTGGAACACACAATGTACGAAACTTTTGTAATTAGCAACTTTAATATTTCGTTCGAAACGATTTTAAAATGTACAGCATTTGATTATTGCAGTTGAATATACCTAAGTTGAAATTAGAGTGAAAGCATGGAAAAGTTGGGCGTTTGTCATTTTCCCAGATTCAATTGGCTGGGAATGTGATTGAGTTAATTTTAATTTGAATCGTCTGGTCGGTGCGGTATTGAATCTGGCCGAAATATTTTGAGGTGGCAATAGCACTCCGTTCAGTTCAAACCGTCCAACATTCTTGTGGTTTATCTATGTAGGGATTTATCCCAATTTGAAGAGTGATGCTTGAACAGGACTATCTGATTGCATGAAAAACAACGATAAATATGTAACTTAAAACGTTAAAAATCGATCGGAAAGTTAAGCTGTTGTAACTAATATCGAACTAATATCGCCTAAGTGAAATTTGTGGTTGAGAGTTTGGATTAAACTTTACACTAAACAATTAGTTGTAGGTTAGTCCAAAAATAACACAAATGTATAAACATAAACTTGAATAACAAATAACTGTTTGTTATGAATGAAAATAAAGGTTTCTTTGAAAGGCGTTAATTCAGATTTTGCCAGGAAATGTGTGAAGTTAGCGTTGTTATTTTATATCATTTGGTTACATTGTGTGGAAATTGAGAACACAATTAGATTTTCACCGCTTTTGCCAGCACACTCTCTCTTGCGCCTTATGGTATCATCAATTGTTTTCCAATATCTACAGAAATATCGCTTTTCCTTTTTATACACAAAATCACAACAGTCTTTATTGTATTGGTGAAGAAAATGTCATTATCCCAGTTCGTTTTATACATTAGATATTTATCAATGTTGACTTGAAAAACTTGGAAATAAACTAGCAAATACAATTCGTGGAAAAGATTGATTTTTTTAATGTTGAACTGCGGAACGGGAAATTGAACAGTGAGCCCTAGGCAAGATTCAAAACCAGGTCACCTTGCATTATAACTAATTTAAACAACTAATATGGTAACAGAGTTTTTCACGTTGTTTTCCCAATTTCGCATATAGTTGGATTGTAAATCTTCTCTAATATTTATGAACGAAATTTACACGAAGCTTAAAAATGCATGATAAATCAATTGAAAATAGAAATGCAAGTCGTTTATTGACATTCAAACCTTTTATATTACTCAAATTTAAACGATTCACTTTACATTTAAATGCAGCTTCCTGACGTACTTGACTATGTTTGGAACGGAGATGGATTTTTAAATAAGCTCTTAGCCTCACCGAGGTAAATATTTCGAGAGGACTACTTCGCGGTTTCTTTCCCTCATTCAAAAATCATTATTTCCACCGCCGCTCAAACGAATTATTCGTCTCAATTAACAGAAAGTTTTTTTCGAGACAAACAGATCACACACGTTTTACTACTTTTTTAAATAATTTTATGCTAATTTCAAATCTTAGACAAAGATTTCACCCGCAGCCTGGAAAAGTTTTTAAGCCAAACGAGTCGTGAAATTATAAGCAGCATTCCACTGCTTAAGACAGAATTATAGGGAATATAAAACGTTTACTTTGAAAACAAATGAATAATTTCCTCAAGAATAATCTACGGTATTATATTATTTCTGCTTGTAGACTCCACTTGTACCATATCACGAAAGTTTAATTTATTGTCGTTCTTTAAAAAAAGGGGAATTTTCACAATAACTTATGCTTTGCCGCAGGTTTATACCACTCGGAATATGAAATATCTGCGGGACTCTTGAAATACGTAATTAATAACAAAATCGAAATTCTAGGAACTCGTAATTTTTTAAACGATGCTATTAATAGCCACATTCTTTTTCATTATAATTAAAATTTTTGATAAAGTGGACGTGAATTTAATTGGAGATAACTAATATGGTCGATTTTCTCGTAAAATCATAAAAATTAGAATGGATGCAGTTGTGTTTACGAGCGTGTCTGACAGAGGATCATTAATCGGTGTAGTTAGGAAGTCGTGAATGAATTCTGGAATTATAAATGTTCGATTCATAATTTAAGTAGATAAAGTATTAAAGCAACGTTTGTCAAAATTTAGGGCAGGGTCTGAGCAATAAAATTTATTTTATGACAAGAAATCAATTGGTACTTTATTAGAGCCAACGCTGCATGCAAGAAACGTTATCGAATGAACTCGATAAGTGATGAATAAGCATTGATTTTATGATATATGTGTTGGTTTTTGTTTCAGGATGTGTCAGCATGGCAAGGTGGGCAGTCCCTCAGTTTGCAGCTGTGATTCTTCACTGTTTTTTGTCGGGCACGTTTTCCCTTTCTCAAAATTAATGTATCATATCAAATAATTCAGCTCAAAAACCAACAAAATACTCCATTTGCTCAGCTTAATTTTTGTTCATCGACATCATCAGCTCCACTTTGCCAACATATCAGTAATTGTAACAGTTATTTCACGTCCTAAATTCAAAGCGAGACATATTTTTTATAATAAATTTACAAGTGTTATGATATCTTACAATGTCATCACAGCTAAACTTTACACATCGCCACCTTTCTTCGCTAGTTTCGCATTTTTAGGTAAGTTGAGCATGTCTACAACGAAAAGTGGTAACATATCATGACACTCCATAGATTCTGATCTACATATCTATAAACGATTACAATTTTCACTCACTTTACCGGACTTCAAAAGCGAACTTTACAAAGCTCCCCTTTGCTACTTCAGAACTAGTAAGTATTTAGAAAAAGCTCCACAAAAATTCAACTCTGACAAAGTAGATCTTGTTCAAGTAGAAAGCTAATCCGGTGAGATGAAAATTGTAAATATCGTTGTTTGCAACCTTTAGCCCATTTAGTATCCACTTTTTCATCGTATTTAGTTGGAAAAATGAAATTGAATACGACAAAAACCGTCAAATAGTACATATCTACGCGCCTAACGGCTATTTTATAAAAGGTAATGTGGATGAACTGAAAAGACAATCTAAATCCACGTTAAATTCATTCAAAAGATTGTTACTTGCTAAAAAATGTGCTGATTTCAAAGTGTGTTAGCTCCTTAAAACTATATATTTGTACATAAATTATAATGAAGCTTATTGTAAAATATATGTATTTAGCGCCTAAGACTTGTTTTATCTGCAAATTATACATGTTTATAACTGAAATATTTGCTTTCATCATTTTCATCATGATAATAATTTTGTACATAGCCATGTATAGTGTTATTTTATATTTAATCAAAATTCGTTATGACATGCCATCTTTCCTTTAGCCATGTCTATTTCCAACAAAATAGTCATAAGTCTTTTAGTAAACTGTAAATAACGAAAAATTATGTCATCATTTTCAAAGTCTCCCAATCGACAGAATTTTTCGTACGGTATAGTTTCAAGTGCCAAAATAACTAATTTTTGAAATTTTATACTACTGGGAATTTATGTTTACAATCTGAAAAGTACAGGGAAAAACGAACGCGTCATTGTGAAAACTGTAAATTTCGAACGGAAAGTTTGACATCCATGTACTCGTCGCAACGTTTGTAAACTAGATTTCAACAGTTATTGTTTAAATTATTTATAAGTGAATGGAAATTAATGTCAACGAAAATGTCGAGTGTTTAGTTAACTGTAAATATTTTCGTTTCTTTGAAAAATGTTATTGTTTCTAATATTGTCTAATAAGGTAATATAAATAAGTTAAACAAGTAAACTTTTTATTCCCTCTCTCACGAAAATGGGGTGTTGGTTAAATCACGGTGTACAACTTAATGAAAGATAATAACCAAATTCAGTTGTTAAGTTAAGTCGACGACACTATTTCTGAGATTATAGCTGCGCAATTTTCCACAATCTTAAGCTAAACGTTGAGTCTGCATTGCAATATAAGTAGAACGGATAGAAACGATTTTCGCTTGTTGGGTTCAACCTTCAAATAAAACCTCATGAAACAATCGTCTACTTCCTTTTCTGGCTTGTGTCACCTCCGGTCCTTGTCTCTGGGCATACGAAGACCAGAAAGTAGTCAATACCACGTCTGAAACGCGCTCCGAAATCAAACACCGTGTTTACCTTCCACCCATAGACATAGACGCCATTTAAAGCCCTCAAATATTGCGCAGCGACAAAGAAATGACGGATTTCTCTAACCTCATATCACAGAAACGGAAAATCACAACCGACACAACTTTAATTAAATAACACTAGCTGTACATACAAAGCGGGAGCCCTAAAGCTCCACTATGTGAAAAAATTAAAAGCTCATCACGTTCTGTTATCATTTATTTCAGGTAATTATCATAACGTCAGAGTGACACAATTCTAGTTTTCACCTCTTTCGGTAAGTAAAATTTTGAGTAAAAATTTCCTGAACCAAATATCTGATTTTACTTCATCCCAAACTCTAATAATAACGCCGAGTATTTCCTTATTTATTTTACCATAAAATCACAAGTTGAAACGTTTCTTATTAATTAAACTCCGGGAAACATTATCATATTACGGTAAAATTACCCCTAGCCCTGGTGTTTGAAGTGAGGATTGAAATTCAAAAATTGATTTTTTCTACTCAATATTGGAAGTTATTCTCACTGGTTACATTTTCTAAATGTATTCTCCAGTAACACTTATGGCTTCCTTAAAATTGATTTACATGAAATTTGAGACGCGTATGAGAATTTGATTTAAAACGATCTAAGAGTAATGTTGAGAGAATTTCGAAGTGTTTTTTATGACAGCTATAACTCAGAAGTAGTTCGCTGGCGTGCTGAGGTCTACCTGTTACGTATTAATTACGGAAAGTCCATAAATTATTATGTATTCGGGAGCCGAGAAACCTGAGAGATTGGTGAAAGAGTTTGATTTTTGCATAGCGGAAAAAGAAATAATTAAAAAGAGTGAGATTCCGTTCGTTCAGAGTCATTATGTGCAAGCAGACACATTATAAGATTTGATACAGTTGAATAAGCATTGTATTTTAATTTAACTTTGAGTATATTTCACGCATGTATAATGGATTTTAGAATGAGCGCAGATGCGACGTTAGGATTAGTTTTTCTACGAGAGAAAACGAGAATGGAACGAAAAGTAAGAAACATCGCTATTAGCTAATGCCAGTTTAATTTAAAAGAAAAATTGTTTAGTTTTTTTGTGGGATTATTTGTAAAATTTCTGATATCGGAGATGGATGAGAAGGGTGTGTGTGATATTAGTATGTGTTGGGGATTAAGAGATGTTTGTACAGAGCTAAGAAATCGAATTTTGAAATGGTGGAGGATTATTGCATGATTAACTTGAAATAGAAGTCTCGCAATAAAAGATATATTCTTTTATTCATAGGGGAACGAAACTAAAGCACGTCTCAATTAGTGGATATAATCCCGTGCCATCCCTGGTCTATGGAAGTTAATTTTATGTCAGACGGCAATAAGGGATGTTGAAGATATATTTGTATCTTTTGCATAATTCAATATCTCCAAATTAAGCTTTATTATATTTACATAATTTACATTTCACGCTGTCATAGATAATTAAATCAAGAAAACTTTTCTCATTACATCGGTTGATTCAGACCAGTATTTGATTGAGAAAATTGCTCGTGTCTTGGAGGATTTCTCTTTGCACAGTCGAACATCTGCATGCGTACGATACACACATTCATGGAAAGATACGTTTCACATATTCCGCAAACGTTCAGCAGAAATTGCGGCGACTCGTGTAGTGATACGATGTTGTATTTTATTGCATCACATTCACGTCTATGTGTACCACTTCGGACGCGTGACAAATTACCGCATTTACATGGATGTGTCAAGAATGAGCACTTAAAATAGCCGCTTTTATTATAAACGCCGTTCTCTTGATGCGAATTTAACACGATCGCATAATAACACACCGTTGATGCCTGTCGGTGCCCGTCGATGTATCAATTATTAATTCTCGGCAATTAATTTCACTCCTAAACACCATTAATTAAATACCCTCAAAAATTCACACATGCTACTATACAAGCCCTTCACCTTTCCACAAATAAAACACTGCGCCATCATTTCCCTGTTCAAACATGTAAGACTCGACACGGGCAAACGTTAATTACTAATTGATTTTCGGCTCAAAATATCGAACAATCTAATTTCAAGCTAAAATGATGGTGATAAAGCCGAGTTTCGCTTGTGTGAAAGAATGAGAAATGTCAAAGTTGGGCAGCTTTGAGCGTATTTCAGCGCAAGTTAAAAACTAGATTTCGCCTAATGTAGATTCTTGAGTTAATGGATTATAAACTATAAAACTTTGTTGTGGCAAATGGGCGTGCAATTCTAGTAAAAGTGAACAACAACATTTGATGATGGCATCCCCCAAAGGGCTAGAGCATCAGAAACTCGAGATAAGGACTAGTCGGAAGGTGAAGAGCGGAGGTGACATTATAGGCCATTCGCGTGACCTTAGCAATTAGTAAAGGCTGTAAATCCCAGACAATAATTTTATCTCTATATGAATTTGTAAATGGTAGGGCACAGCAAGTTTAATAAGAGATTATATCAACGTATAATAAATGCTACGGTTGATATTAAAATGTCAAAAGCGGAGATTAGTACCGTAATAAGTTACGTTTAGAGCTAAGTATCGTCAATGCATCACATAAAAATATAACACTTGTAACATTAATAATACAAGAAAGATTCTAGTTGAGCTGAATGTTAAAATCTAGGAGTTCCAGAGGGAGGCCGTAAGCTTCGGTAGTTGTACACGATCCGATCGCCGCCGCCAATCACGTGTTCGGCCTAGCTAGTGCAGTAAACAGCGCCGCCAATGCTCCCAGAAATCACATCAATACTTGATATGCAATTTGCGGTTTGTAAAAAATTCATTCGACTTGGCCAGTCCCGCCTGAGTCATAAGTTACGTGCAACTGTGAACGCCGCCGCCAAAATACCACTATTTCAAAAACAATGCAAATTTACCTGCGGCTCCACGCAACCACAATTAAATCACTTCATTTAACATTTTTTTTCACCTCCTCGAAATGTTTGGTGTAAAATACCATTCACTGGTTATTCATCAGTGTCTTGTTAAGTAAATTTGAAATTTGAAAACTTTTAAATACAGTTGGAAAGCACTCGCCGACAGATTTATTTACTCGAAGGAAAAACCTTAAATAAACATGCTGATCTAGTGAAAAGTTTTCCAAGTTAAACAAGCATTTGTAAGTGTGTTAAAAGCTTGTGGTGTTTTCGGGTGTGTTGTATCATAAAGGGCATTTTGTTTGAACGAACAAATCCTTTCTAGCTGATTAAAAAAGGACATTCATTTTGTAACAATAATTTCAAAAATAAGTTCGACTTTTAGAACGAAGTAAATTCAAGAGTTCTATTGTAAAAGCTCACAATAGCCGCCACGGCCTTGTTGTGCTTTTCAACTTGAAAACAGTTTCGCACACGATTGAGAAAAATGCATGCATTTTTTTTAAATAGTTATTTTATTAAAAACAGTGTTGAGTCTAATTGAAATTATCTTGATTAGATTTTGGGTGAAAGAGGGTAATATCAATTAGTATTCAAGTCGACTTCTCGGAAAACTAAATATTGTCATATTGAAGTGGTTTCTCCTGATTCTTAAATTAAGAATTAACAAGTGATTCTGGAAGAGAAACTTAATTTATTCCATAAATTCATTAGGATGTTATCACAATACGGTAGGAAATCTAATATACGATTGTTTGACATGTAAATCGTTAGTACATAGAATCTGCTGATTTAAAGGCAGCCGACAGAGGTACCCAGACAACAGACTCCACAAACGTATTAAAATTGACAGGGTCCATTCGAAGCGGCCCCAACTACCAAATACTACTTAGGTATGCACTTGTAATGGTCACCCGCACTAACTTATTTTCGTATAACAACAAAGTATCCAACTCACGTGTTTTCCTAAAACCGGATTATTGATGATGTTGCTTTTACCAGTGAATTATTGCACAAGTGATACTACAATGGCTTGACTTTTGCTCATTCTTGCCCCCTTCGCATCAGCCTGTCACGCAATCTTAGCTGACAGATTCGCTTCGCAGTTCCTTGAATTTTTATATGGAACTTCTTTTCTTTATCATTTAAATTTACGTTCACCGTTTCGCCAACTCTCTGGATACCCAAATATCTATACTTGCATTCAAACTTATTAATTTATAAATTTATTTTCACACAATATTCCCAATTTGCTGTCAATACTATTCTTTAAATCTATTTGCAAATATCATTAATGGATTAAAAATAAATATTTTCATTATTCGCTTACGAGCTTTATTAAAAGCTTTTAACCTATATTGTATTATATCGGGTCACACGTCACTTACGCAAATAGTTTAGCTTTTTAATAAATTTAACAAACATTGTGTTAGCAATTAATAAATTGTTGATTTATTATTAACTTTTTTGACAAAAATGGTGGATGCGCTGGGGAAATAAATCAAGTCATAGTAGCAAAGTTAAATACGTTAACAGCTGATAATAAACGTAAACGTGTTTAAGGATCCAGCCGAGGTTTTAAACAAAACGAGACGATTTACGATGGTGTAAGTAGCCTCTTTCAGAGAGAAGTGTTAATAATAAGCGCATTACTAAACAGTCAAAGTTTTATTTCATTTTTGCAAGGTAAAGTAAACAATAGGTTGCAATAAATTTTGGTTTAATTTCTACATTGCCATACAGCAAAGTAAAATTTCCTGTAGCGCAAAAGTAGAACATTTCCCTTAATTGCAAGTCTTGCTATAAAATGTAGATTAAAATGCGAATAACTGAAATTATTTGGAAAGCTATAAAATACAAAATAAAATTCCGGCCACGATGTTTTAGTTGGGAAATAGTCCGCAAAGGGACGTAATAGCAGGACCTTAAATAATTGAATTATTATAACTTATTACAGAACACCATGTATGCCTATTTAGGTTTCACAGGAATTCATTTCATATTCAGCTACTGCCACCCCTAAATAGAATTATTACAGAACTGGTAATTACTTGACACAAAATATAAAGATAAACAGGATAACTAAATTTCGGTTCCTGAAAATCCTTAGCATATATCTTGTGACAATTTTTACCATCGATTCCGCCTCACATCGCTGATGGCGGCGGAATAGGAGCCCATCAAATTAAGTCGTGAATTTTATGAATATAAAGGTGCGCGCAGACAGAATGAAGTGCAGCAATTAAGTTAATATCGCAATAAGAGTGAAAATGGTGGATGTTATGCTTATTATTTCGCGTAACTAGGAAACGTTTAGTAAATCACGAGCACCAAGACTTGTATATGGGTTGAAATGGGGCGAGTGTGCTTTGACGAGGAAGAGGGTTGGAGCTTGAAGGAAGAAACAAGGCTGAATTAATGAGTGGTAACATTTCCAAGTGTAAAGTTGTTGCTCTGAGAACCAGATGTGTGCGTATTTAGTATTTACCCAAGCGGAGAGTTTGAAGATCTCGCGGACTTAAGAGGATCGCACTTAAATTTAGTTTTAGCATTTTTATTTAAAGCCGGAAAAGGCTAATGAGGGAATTCGCATCAACAAACCACAAAGCGAAGAAAACTTTTCAGGCCGTAAAAGGTGCGCATAGTTGCCGAGATAAACGTTTGCATTTTCAATTCTAATTTTACTCTTGTGGTTTTAAGTTTTGCACTTAAAATCCATACTAACCCACTGACATTAAATATTTTGCGAATTGTATTTAACAAACAAAACATCTATTTTTGCTTGACAGAATGTTTCTCCCAAAATCAATTAGCGACTCGCAATTATTCACGTCACTTCTAATGCTGGAGATGCGAATAATTGAAGAAAATCGAAGAAAAAAACGTTGCATATTGTCGTCTAGACTTTTTCCATGTTTGCTTATTCTTATTCTGTTTAAATTTGTCGTCCAATCAGCTAAAATCGTGTAAGGTAAAGTTTTATTTTAAAGACATGAAAAGTAATCGAAGTAATGCGGTTGTTAGAAGTTGTCTTCAGATTGTCCTTCTACATTTTACGAATTCAATGGTCGGTCGGTAATTGAAGACGTGACTAACACGTTGATGATCGAAACCGCAGAAAGCAGTAGTTCCTTTACAGAAACGCCAACTAGAATATGTCTGATATGAAACAGAGAACATTGATTTGATCGTCATAAATTCACTTCTAAAGAAAACACAATACGCACAATTTGGCTCTTTTATATTTCCTTCGGAAGATAGTAATTAAAGAAGTGTCGACGACTTTGGTCTGTTTATGACAATAAAATCGGCAAAATTTCTAAGTAACTTATTCAATAAATCTCTATGAATCTTTAGATTTCATAATAGGAAAAGTTTTTTGTCAAAAGTGTTTCCTGCGACGCTCCGCAGCGTCATGAAAACTTAATAATTGCGTAATAAATGAAGTGCTTGTAATTTATTGATTGAAAACTTAATTTATAATCTTAGGGAAAACGGAGCCGAGAGCTTTCTAATAAAGATAAAACACAAGATAACGAGGGTATTATTTAGGGATTAATCAAATAAATACACACGACGTAAAAACATTTTTTAAACGTTGGTCATTTTAACCTTCAATAAATGACACGTTTTGATTTCCGCCATTGGAGCAGCAGACGAAAAATATTGACTTTCAACGTCAATGCTTGTGAATAATGTAACCTCTGATGTAGATGAGAAGTTAAACATACAGTTTTGAACGTTTATTTTAATAAAACTTTTATTTTAGTTCAATCGCTAAATTTGTGAAATCATATCGTGCATACCAGCTGAAGCTCAAATCGATGAAATTCTAGCTTTTTTATAGTCGCGCGAAAATAAATGTATTATGAAAACAAATTTAATGGATGTCATTAAGTGATAAATTTAAATGTCCCCGTTGTAATGGAATATTGCATGGCATCGATAGCGGCGTTATCTTATAATGTAATCAATGCTCTGGCTAAATTAATACTACACAGTCAGTGCAACCAACAACTTACAAATTTCGAAATATCAGATTTGTTTTACATAGAATCCAGGAAACAATTCCGTGAAAAATAACAGAATCGCCAAGAAACCACCGATGGCACTTTGTTACGAGTTTGCAAAGTTAATACCAACTCAGAAGTTAGTTCATCATAAGAGACTTGCTGAATAGGGAAAACACCAACAATAATAGCCAATAATTTGCAAGGGACGTTCAGTCCCAATTACCGTTTTATTTTCATTTAGGTGACACCGACTGTCGGATAAAATAGGCTCTAAAACTTTCAAGCCATAACCGATACCTACAAATATCTACGTGGGTGCTTTAATGGAACAAGCGAACAAAACTTCCAAGTTTATCGAAATTAAAATCGTTGACCTATCTCAAAGTTTAGGTATAGAATTTCATAGATCGAGCAAATGCCAGCGCTAGTTATACATTTCCAAAAATCCCAAATTTTGACGTGTGACTTTTCGATATAACTAGTTTGGATGAAACGAGAGCTGTTCAATTCATTACTAAAACTTCTCTAGTTTATAACGTGTGAGCCACAATTTTTTTTATGGAGCAGACTTTGACTTGAATGAGGCATGACCATGTTAGGTTCATTCTACTTTGAGCGGTAAATTCAAATGCATTTTGTTCACTATTCACTATTCACTATTCGTTGCTGCAGGTCATTGAGATCAATAATAAGGGTTTTGGAAATAGAATTTTTAAAATGTGGCCATAAGAAGAAATCACAAGGGGTTAAATCGCACGATCTTGGAGGCTATATGTTTTGTGTCCGTAAACTAATAATGCGGTCGTCAAAGAACTCCCGGAGAAATGCAATATTTGCGTTGGTGGTATGCAGACGAGCTCCGTCCTGTTGAAAATGACCTTCTTCTCTAAAAGATGTTATAATTTCCAACCTACATCATTCGGCGTTCAAATTCCCTAAAATTTGTTAAAGTTGCTGTTATTTTAGATTTGACTGTACTGACGTGAGTACCTTGAAAGAATATGGGTCCGATCATCCTTCTTTGGGAAAGAGCTGCCCAGGTACCAATTTTCTGTGAACCCAATTGGGGTTTCTGCAAAGTAGTGTTTTGCAACTTTACATAGTTTGAAAATTTTTAATCTAATAATGAAAGAGTAGCAACAATAGTGCTAGAGAAACGATAGAGAAAACCGCATATTTCTATCGGTCATCCACAAAATTGATTTACATTCTAATTTAAACAATCGAGTTTTGGAGGTAAAACACGACTTGAAAGTATTTAATATATAATTTAATATTACTGTAAAGGTCTTCATTGGGCCTTTCAAAAAAAGCGCCGTGTCCTATACATATCTTTAAAAATCAAAGGGGTTAATATCACCCCTCAAAGGCAGTTGACTGCAAAATAATGAAAATACGTGTGTTGTGTCCCCCTCACAACTAAAATTGACCTATCTCAGCGTTTTTTGAAATTCCACCAGTAAGTGCCTCAAAACGCCTCTGTTTCGTTTTCGTTGGCCCACCCTGTATAATATAACTACCTTTTACTTGAGCGAACAAAAAATAATCAGGTTGCGCTATTGTCATAACCGAGGGTAATCAATGAAACGACTTTTGCTTGGTATTAAAAATAAAAATTTCTGAAATTTGTGTTTTTTGATCTACAATGTTGCAATTTGACAGAGTTATTATTCGATTAAAAACTAGTAATTTCCCCAAGTTTGATAGCTGTAGCACTAAAATTACCAAATTATGAAATTTTGAAAGGATTTCTCATGTTTCTGCTTCGCCTTGAAAATAACAATTTCTAAAATTTATGTCTTTTAATCTACAATGTTGAAATTTGACAGAGTTAATATTTGATCAAAAACTAGTAATTTTCCCAAATTTCATAGCTGTAGCACTAAAATTACCAAAATTACGATTTTTAGTAAAAGATTTCTCATATTTCGTCTTCAGCTTGAACATCCTGATTCCTCCATGACAAAACTGGTTTCCATAATCATAGACAAGTCGGTGTCATCTATGTTTCCAGTTTTTTCTCCAACCGCTAAATAATCCTCAAAAGCGGTTTTGCAATGGGCAGGTTCCTTCCTAAAATAGCCGAAAAACCTCCTCCTTTTTCCGGGCTTGGGACCGGCAACAGCGTCCTTAGTGATACGGAATGTACTCCAGGGGGTACCATAAAAACTAATAAGAATAAATTACTAAGGTGTCTTTAGTTCAAACACTAATCAACTTATAACAATTGTAAATTAGCAGAGTAAGTTTTATGAAACAGACCCCAGGACGCTGCAGGCGGAGTTAAACCTAAAAAAAAAGTGTTTATTTATGTGATAAAATAATATAAAATAGTGTTCTTACCTGAAGATAATTGTCTTTTACCTAACAATTTCGTTTTCAAGAAGTGAAAAGACAGTTATTTATAGGAGTCGCTTAAATCCAAAATCTGACATCTGTAGTCAACCCTAATTTTCGGAGCAATAGAATAATAATTAATAATAATAATAATAATAGCCATAATATATATATATATATATATATACACACCTTTGTTAATTTACAAGCTTTTATTTCATTTATAATAACTATTTATAATAAATAAAATAAAAGCTTGTAAATCACAAAGGTGTTTTCAAAATTTGTATAGAATCAATTAGTGACATTTATGAAATTTATATTGGCTTGTGTTAAATTTGGGACAGATACAGATATTGTGTCTTACATTTAGGCGACTCGCAACATCGCAATACCAAAAAGAAGAAAATCGTACCTTGTGAGATCCAAAGTCGCCGTCATCTTCATACACAGACCTACTGCAATAGAAATGTTTTATTAGTCATTTTACTCGCATTTTCAATTTGACGATGGAATTTCATAGCTGTAGCACTAAAATTACCAAAATTGCGAATTTTCAGGGAGGACTTTTCATATCTCGGCTTCGCCTTAAAAATAAAAATTTCTAAAATTTGTGTCTTTTAATCTACAATGTTGCAATTTGACAGAGTTAGTAAACGATTGAAAACTAGCAATTTCTTCAAATTTCATAGCTGTAGCACTAAAATTACAAAAATTACAAAGTTTATTAACTTACCCTTTAATCCTGATCCCGAAGCTGTATCGGCCGGCTCCTACCACTGCATCCCCCTCTAGGACACAGGAAGCACTCACTCACTTTGTTTCAAAAACGGTTTTAATTTTAGCTTTAAGACACTAAAGTAGCTCGCGCACTAAAAAGAGCTTCGGCACTGTTTCGCAGAACTCGACTTTTAACTTTGACACTCGCGGAAGTTCCGAATTTACGAAGAGTTGTAAGGAGGTGAAATTTAGGTAAACATAGTTTTGTCTTACCTGCATGTTAACTTGCACAGTGTCACTACCACTACCACTTGTCAAAAAACGAATGCACTGACACTCCGCGAACAACTCCCATCGCGAGGTCCATCGTCGTTCAAATCCCATCACCCAGAAGGAAAAAATCCTACCTTGTAAGATCCAACGTCGCCATCGTCTTCGTACACGGACTTACTGCAAGAGAATTTTTTTATTAGAAATTTGAACTAACATTTTAAAGTTAGCAGTTAACTTACCCTTTAATCCTGATCCCGAAGCTGCATCGACAGGCTCCTACCACTGCATCCCCCTCTAGGAATCAGGAATCAGGAACCACTCACTCACTTTGGTTTAAAAACAATTTTAATTTTATTTTTGAGACACTACAGAAACTGAACTGAACTATCTCCCGCACTAAAAATGTCGGCACTCGAAATTAATAGTGAAATTAAAATAGAAGGAATAATAAGAAAACAAGAGAATATTGAAATAGATAAAATGACTAAATTAGGAAAAGTACCTAATCAGGTGGCGCTATTGCCATAACCGAAGGTAATGAATGACAACGATTTTTCAGAAGGTAGAGTTCCAAAATAAATCCAAATATAGTTACTGTTCTGCATGAAAATTTTCCGTGATTCAGACACATAAAATCTACAAACTCAACGACATCATTTCATTTTCGTATTATTTTTAATTACGGTTGCTTTGTTATGTTTGATTGTTAGAAAATAATTATGAAAGAACTATTGCATTGTTCAAAGCTGATCACAATTTAAATAACTGCTTGCAGCGAAACTGTTGATGACGTTATTAACACAGAATTTATTGCCAATACAGAAAATTTGTTTTTACATAATTTGAGCGTCAGAACAAGTGGACAGAGGCTACCAGCAATTGCTAATTAATTTATCAATTCTGATTAGTCAAACTACAATCAATAATTATCCGAAAACTAGTCCAGCGTCCTTCAGTATTACACACCAAATGTTTTCATCGAGGTCACTACGTTTATATACTTGCTAGTTTAGACTGAGGTCTGAAGTTTTTTCGATTTAAACAGTTTTCAAACAGACCTAAATTAGATGCCTCGATAAAACGTTTTGTTCATTTTATTCTGATCATAGGTAATATACTTAATGGCTCCAATTACACTAATAACCTGAATCAAGCCTAATTTGAAGATGGCGCACAATAGATTGAGAGCTGATTTTAATTTTTCGTGTGGCGTTATTAATTTGATTATAGACTGAAAACTGGAAACGAATTATTCTAATTGAATGTAATAATCAGTTATTATCGCAATAAAGAAATCGGGGGTACAAAAAACAAGTGGTAACAATTATAAGTGCAAACTTGGGGTAAGTGAAAGCTGACATGAGTTCTAAGGGTTGGTTGACTGATTTTTCAATATTTATACTTTCCCCTTCACTATGCCATGGTTTTCATGAATGATACAATAAGTTCGACTTGTCCCGGAACTGGGGCAAGTGGAACCCTAAAAAACTGATAAAATCTACCGCTCAAGCAAACATTCTCAAATTAATAAGAAGTCAAAGTTGCACTAGTGAAATTAGGGGTTGCACTTACCCCGGTGTACCTTAGGTGTAAAAAATTCTGCTACCCCGACATTGGGGCAAGTGGAATCTATAAACAATATTTTTGAAAAAACTAATGTTGAGAACAAACCAATCAAAGTCAAAAGTGTACGAATAAAATTAGCATTTGCACTTACCCGTGTGTTCCTTAAAAGGTTTTTTTTATATATTTTTGTAAGGATTACTTGGGGGAGATTTATAGCAACTAATAATTAATTAAATGCTATTTTTTTCAATGTTGTCATTTATTTACACTTGCCCCGCTCACTTTACACTAGTTTTAACAATAAATTAAAAAAAAAATCTTGAGAACAAACCAATTAAGCGAACATTCTCAGACTCACATAAATGAAATTAGCGGTTCCACCCATAAAAACGCTTTTTTTCTATATTTGTGTGAGATTGATTTATTAAAGATTGAGAAGTTTGTGATTTAATTATCCTACTTATGATAATGACTAGAGTGGGTAAAAATTTATCTAGAACTCAATCATGAGCAATAACCGCAGCTTGAAACAGAATGAAATAGAGCTGGATAATATAAATAGTCCTTAATCCTAGTGAGAAGAGGCGTTTGCGATGATCCCTTGCTAAGCATGCAATTAGAAAATCTGCAGCCGAATATCGAGCGAAACGGGTCTACTAAATATGCAGGATCGGCGACACCTATACATCAGAGAAACCTGGTTGTGATAGTGTGTCAGGCATACCAACCATTTCGTAGATTGGGCGAAATGTTGGTCCTTGCGACGGTCAGTATCGGATAAGTAAGTGTTTTAGGATTCATTTAATGGCTGCCTATTTAATGCGAGCACCAGTTGTGTGTTAATCAATGGTGGGGGCGTGTACTAGTCGCCCTTTGATCTCCACCCTGTCTTGTTTACCCACCCCGGTCGTCACTATGACGCAAACTTAGCGAAAGTTTTAAATATTCAACGCCCGTTCGCGGGCACCAAACACATCGGTAATTAAAATCGAGAATGCAATTCCAAGTTTAAACATTTACGATGTATGCAAAGGGACTAAGTGTGTTAATTAATTATGTACTAAAATTATACTTCATCGGATGATTTAATAACTGTCTTGAGAATAAGCTAATTCTCCCCTCATTAACTCGATGAATATTTCTTAGGAGGTAGCGCAAACGGAACGGCCTGACTCGAATATTAAAAATACTAGATCCCTCAACACCCTGCAGTTTTAAAAATACTTGGACCATTTTTAATAGACTTGACTAGGCTCAGGAAAAGAACACCAAAGGAGCTCGATCCATTCTTCTGGGAGCTGTTGTAATTTTCTCGAATCAGTAATACTCTTGAGACTTCAAAATTTAAAATCTTGAAAAGAAAAATAAATTCCGGGAAGAGAATAAAAAATTATTAAAGGAGATGCTTATAGATGTAGTAGTTGAAAGAGAGTTTAAAATATTCTCAATCCGTACTTTTGTGGACGTTGCAGAAAATATGTTCTTCAAGTTTAAAGTTGAAATAAATACAATCTTGTCAATTAGTGGATCTTGGTGATATATTCTGAACAGAGAAACAAACTTCAGTAAACCGACTAAATAGTGGCAGTGTGATAGTCCCGTTTTAATTCAGTTCCGCATTATCTCCGGTCTGAGAATCGAACTCAATCCTTCTAACCCTCGAGGCTCAACTACATAATTCGAAATGCAGAATAGATTAAATACTATCTTACCACTCATCCTCATGCCAAAGTGTTTGCAGAACGGTATGACAAATTCCAATTCTTACATCTTGTGTCAGAACCTTCGACTGTTTACACTTGTCTAACTAATAATAAAAGGATTATCTTATAATGAAAATACAACAAACCATCCATCTCGCAAAATTCACACTTAAAACCGTCAAACGAATCATCAAAATTCACGCAAATGCAAGCGTACTAATAAAAATCGCAAACTCATAAATTACACGGACCGAACATGGGTAGTTAATGCCTTAAGCAAACTTAACTTTGCGTCCTACAAGCGGGGCATTGTATTGTCCAGTTTTCATAACTCCAGTTTACTCAGGAAGTAAATAATGTTTACGATAATGTAATCTCTATCGATTCCACCACGATACTCGACTAACATTAAACAGCACAGATTAACTAATCTAATTTGCATGACTAATAAACAAGAACCAAGAAGAACTGACCGAAACGAAAGGTATAAAGAGAGTTTTTACATCCAAGGAGCTTCCAAAATGCGAAATATATTATTATAATAAATTTTACCCGGCGCATCCACCATTTCTAATAAAATATTTATTGTTTTTAATATCCGTTAAATTGTTAAAAGTGAGACAAAAATTACACTTGGCAACAAATTTTGAACGAAATTTGTATTGGAGCCGCTTTGCTCCTCCAGGAGACGACTTTTGAAAAATATTTATTGATTCACTTTTTTTAGTTTTACTAACTTGCAAAATCATTAAACTTTGTAATACATCACTGAAAAGACAATTAAATAAGCTTCTCAACGAACTATAGAAGTCACCAGTCAGTTTTTACTAAAATATTTCGGAAAAACCAATAAAATTTTCAAAAAACTTAATTATAAATTCTCTTTCTAAAACACTGAGGAGCCATTCTACAATTTTGCAAGTGTCCAAAAAAAACTTGTATAGTAGAGCCAAAAAAAAACATTCTCAAGCCATTTCATTTTTTTCCAAAATTCGTTGCCTGGTGTTATTGTCCGTTTAAACTGTATGGATTGAATAAATAAATAGTCTGGAATCGAAATTTTATGTATAGCTGCGATGAGATTTTTATCCTGAAAAATTATGGTAAAGTATTTGCAAGGAAATACGATGTCAAAACTGCAGTGAAACAAAATATTCTATTTCGTTGTGGTTGTGTAAATTTGAATGTGAATCCGCATCGATTCGATAGTGCCGATCACATATTTAATGGAAAGTGAATGATATGAGAATTACATGGTGACATTTTGCGTGAAAACTAAATTTCACACGTTTAATAATATTGCGGCATATAATAATTAACACCAATTTGTTAACTGCATGCATCGCTAGATTAGGTTAAAAGCTGCTATCTATGTTTCCAACAGGGTGGTTCTGTATTCAGCAACTTCATGAGATTGTGGTCCGTCATGATTAGCAAGAAAAGCTTGCTATCTGGATCGGAATATTCCACGTAAACTGTCAATAAAATTATGTTTGATGTGAGAAGCTGATGGGGTCATTAATACATAAAATGTAGACATCAACTTTAAATTAGCTGTAACATGATAAAAGTTGTGTAAAGATAATAATTGAAGTTATTTCCATTGTGAGCGATGTTCCTTTTTTGTAGAGAACAATTCTTTCGGCTGTTATAAATGGAAGTAAGAATTGATGTGTCGTTTAAAGGTGAAACTACTAAAAGGACACACTAACTTTTTTAAGGTAAAAAGTAGGGTAAAATCGGTAAAAATGTTACTTTTTTAAATCTTTGAAACATAAAAACAAGGTAGAATTCTTACCCTAGTAGTGGTGAATGTATGTTTATGCCTCTCTCGTGTGCACCCAGTTTGAAATTTGTGGTGTATTTATGTGTTGTTTCATTCATGATCGATTTGTTCGAATTTATTTAACGTTTTAATTTCGGTTTGAACCTTCTGATGACATTAATGCTACGACTAGAGATAAATCAAACAGTTGGCAATATATTATTGATAAAATTCCATAAGGCAGAAAGCCAATTTCAGTATTCAATCCACGTAGGGCGTTTAAAATGCAGGTAATCAAAAATTTACATGGCAACGATTTCGGTCGTAAAGTTCCCATGGGTGCATTGCCCAAGTTGACAAGTGGGTCTCCTGTGAAATAATATATAGGTACATCAATATCGGTACTTAGTACAAAGCTTTTCACAACGTACTTTATCGGCTATTGTTTACCAAATAATAGAGCGCTATTGTAATATTGTAACATGCATTACAAAGATAAAACATCTACATTTTAACCACGACCGTTTCTCCAACTTTTTACTGAGACACCAGTGCAATTTTCAGGGCAATTAAAAAAGAAAATTTGTTTCAAGTTTTTACTGTTTTGAGATACACTTTTAAATGATTTAATTACATACTTTCGTCGTTCTCGGCTACTTGCCGAGGGTTTGTCAAGAAATAATAAAATTTTTCTTTTACGAGATCAGATGAGACGTTCCAGAACTTAAATCAATCAAAGGTTTTGACAAGGCGTTTTATTAATGTCTCCCACTCATTTATTTATAGAACTTATAGAAATCGGAAAAACACACTCACCTTGATAATCCACTGTAAGTAGTTAAATTGGATTTAATTCTCCGAGGGTTTTACAACCCTTACCCTGTGCTACAGTACTTTAATCTCAGCAGCTATGCTTTAAAGTAAATTTTCAATTGAAACATAAAAAATCGAATATAAATTGTTTATCTTGAAAGCGATAAAATTAGCTGAAAAAAAAGGGTAATCCCAATGTTTTTCATTTATTTCCATTTTTGTTTACTCGCGTTTAATGGTGCCATACAAAACAACAATAGCACAAAATATTTGCTTTATTATTGCTTTCGCTACAGTAATAACGACGGATGTTGCTGTAATTTGTATTATAATGCGTTCGATGGTCATAAACAGATCGGTAGAACTAATGGAAATAATGGAATATTTAACACGCTCCAACAACAATTTCACCTACTTGAGTTCCGGTTATGTTATCAGCAAATGTAGTTTTGTATATTTTGATTTAATTAAGTCGTGCTGGTGTCTAATACAAGTTATTTCGTTATCGCTACCCTAACTGACCTCTGGACATATGACATCTGTTGTATGTTTATTAAATAATGTTGTATTTGTCCTTTCAGGAGTTCAGGACCTTTGAGGTTACTCAGAGTGGTGTTCCATCTCCTTTATTTCGTAATTAACAAACAGAAATTATTATTAGTAGGGTACTTTATAATGCAAGAAATATGTACGACAGTTTTCAAACAACTATTTACTAATTACCTGTATTGATTTATTATTGCCGCATGAGATTCTTCTCGAATTTTTAATTACATTCACTCTAATTACAAAAGATAATTCCAGCTTTTTTTAATTCTGTAAGTACGCCAGGAAGATTACCTAAGTAAAAAAGTTATAATTGAAGTCTCTTTTTATACAATTTACAACTTTAATACAAGAAATAAATAAATCGTTGAACTTTCTCAGTTTCACTGTCAAGTTGCGGGATAAAAGGCAAGAATTTCATTACGTTTTCAATGATTTCTAATGACAAATTAGGAAGATTCTCTCAAGGAACTCGCTCAGATTTGGTAAAAATAAATTTGAAAAGGTGTCGAGTTCATTCCGACTATTAATAGTCGTTGTTTATTGTTGAGTACATTTAGAAGATTACTATCAGTTATATTCAATTGAAGTGGCTACTTTTGAAAATTTCCACCGATGGAGTTTCGCAGCACTAACGACGACGAACGAGGCGATAATGCAATTAAAGCAATTCCAGTAAGTGGAGTATAAATGAAACGGTTAAATTAGTGTGATTTTATGTTTGAAAGACAAGCAAGGATTCAATTAATCATATATTTCTTGTCGTTCTCCCGTTGTACAGAAGCCACTAATCTAGACAGAGTTACATCTGCCAACTGACTACTTAATCCAATGCTTAAACGATCCATTTCATTACTTAAATCGCAAAAAGCCTCGCATGCTTTTTTGCCTCATTAAAATTATATGTGTCATTCATATGCTACATTTCTTGGCTTCTCAAGTTTGCGTCACACATGCGAGCACTTCAATATTACCCGGCAATAAAAATAAAATTTTCACATATGCCGTGTTGTTGTTTAAGAATCATTTTCATTTCCCTCGAAAATCAATGACTGGGCTCTATCTAGATAGATAGATACCTGTCGTGTCTGTCCATGAATAATACAAACATCTGTCCAAAGAAAACGCTTGATGGATATCACCTTAAAATAAAAAGAACTTTATTAGAAATATATAAATCATGTTATCTCCTGAATTTGATTTTCTTGGAATCGTACCAGTTCACCCTTCTGAACAAGATTTGTCTAAAGAATTCCTCGAAGCAACGACTATTTCTCACCATGAAATGTACCATTATTGTTCTTCACACGGATTTATAGGTTGGCTATAAATTTCGATTTTTGTTGGTATTCTCTAAGTTAAACAAAATATTTTGCTGCACTTTACACAATACATCAAATTTCTAATAAATCTTCTCAAAACCATTCATCAACTCCTTTCCGCTAACAGCACTAATTAAATAAAACTAAATACACCTCCAAGTTTATTTAGCGAGTTATTAATTGAAATTTTCTAGTGTTGACGCTGATTTTAATTGACAAGTCCAATTAGGGACTTTTTATTTAAAAAAATATATCCCGGCGCATCCACCATTTTTTAAATTGCGCTCCAAAATTCTCAATATTTTTTTTGCTCCCTCAGGAAAAAAAAAATATGAAAAAATTACTCTCAAGCAACTTTTGTAGTTGAGAAACTTAATTAAATTTGAAAACATTATTTTACAAATATCTCATTTCGATTTAGAATCAGGGAAGCCAATTCTACTTTGGAAATAACTTTTGAGTGGTCGAGTAGAAATTTCGTGTAAAATGTGTTAATTAGTTTAAGAGTATAAAAGTGAGTTAGTGGTTGAAGAGTGTTTGTTTTTGTTATTATTAAAGTTGAGTTGTGTAGGTACAAGAATAAGTATGAAAAATGATAAAACGTAAGAAAACGGTAGTATGACGTGTATTGATAAATTGCCGTGAAAAATGGATACATTACACGATGTAACATTTTAACTTGTCACAAAATATGCTTATACTAGTAAACGGCAGTTTTTGCCACAACTGCACAACTCGACTCCTAACATTTGTAAGCGGCCAATTTCCTTGAAAGCATCTAAAATGGTACAGGTAACACAGACGAGATGTGTAGCTGATCCTTTAAAAATGTAGTGGTGGCTCGAGCCAGGCCGAAACGTGAAAAATAAACTCTTATGTCTGCCTCCCACACAAAGAATCTTAAACATTTAGAACAAGACCAACGAAATGACGTGATTGGCTCTCGAACGAACTTCACTATAAATCGATCCTTCTTGAGCGGTATTTAGAAATATTGCAATCACTTAAATTTTATTGGCGTTGTCAAATATTGGAGATTTTCCACTCGCTCTCGATCTTTAATGACTCGGTGCGATATGATGACACCGCAGAATTTCAGAACTCAAGTATCCATCGGATGAGCACTCGCTGACGCTAAATAAGAACATCACAAAATGGGGGACAACAAAGGAGAACGGCAAAAAGAGATGCACATGCAGAATATGAGTTCTTTTCACTAAAGGGCGTCATCGCAATCACTGTGATTACCAAGCATAAGCAAACGCAGCGCATCTCAAGAAATTATTTCGGATGTGCGCTGAATAACCGCGTATTTTCACACCTCCTCCGCTTCCATTGAACCCGAATGTCAACAAACTGACAATCAATCTCGGCCACAATAATTACTTCCAAACACCTGATGTGCTCTCGACCTTTTCTACTACAAAACCTCGCGCCAAAGCAAAAACACATCAGTTTCATTTTTATGACATTTATTACCTCTTTTAACGCCAAACTTACCGTATTTTCTTTTCATTTACTGACGGGCTAATACGACTCACTACCTCCGACCTTAGAATAGTTTTAACCTGGAAAACTTGATGCAAACAAATATTTCTCTGCCTTCTCGCTCTGAATTTTTCAGCTGGATAAGACTGCAAGAATATTTGTCATGGATCTTCCAAATGAGCACGAAAAACGTGTCGAGTTTGTATGGAAATACAGCAAAAGCGTTTTAATAAAACCTCTCTCTACTGTAATATTTGGCGAGAACGTCTAATACCAAAACCATTAAGTCACAAACTAAATAGAAACGAGAGCCCAACTACGACTAATAAAAAAATTTATTTTTCAAATGACAAAATCTAGTACAAAATGTGCAGCAGTATGCTTACAAAGAATTTATTCCAAAGTTGATCAAGTGCATTTAAAAGCTTCGTTGAGCGAGGGATTTTAGGTCAAATTTAAAACATTAAAATTTTATACATATGAATAAAGAGACGAATTTTCTTGAAAATTCATCATGTTATCCGTTGCAGGAATTATCTGTAAATGTAAAAGTACAGATATCAGAGCGTTTAATTTACTTTTAAGCTGTTTGTTAGAATTATATGTGAGAATATTTTGTAAAAGCTGGCAGAGTGTTTGGCAAACATTTCATCTTGGGAGCAACGCATCCACTGTAAATGAAGTTTTAAGTAAACAATACTTTTTATAATAAATTTGCGGTGAATGTAATTATATTTTGGACAATAATATCGGGTCGCTTGAGAAGATTGAAAGTAAATATAATAACCGGGCATAATTAAAAGTAAATTAATTTGAATCTCAATAAAATTTTCCCCGAAATAATTAACGTGAAAAGGTGTTTATTGGAATAATTCGTTTTAAAAGAAATAACCACCTGTAGCACCGCTATTACCATCATTGTCCTACACTTTCGCATTTAAATCTGATTATCAAGTTCGTTACAGCTTGTTCCGGACGTAAACATCGTCACTTAACTCGAACCAACAATTGAAATTGCGTATTATCGAAGGGAAAACTGAAAACATTTTTTTTTCATTCAAGTTTGTTGTTCATTTTTTCACTTATCGATTTCTCGGGTCGCTCAGGATAATTGATCGCGCTTTTTTCTTCCTTTTACTATTTGAGGTTTTGTTCAAAGGAAGCCCGTAATCGACAAAAATAAAGCATAATCAATTTCGTTGCCGACAAAGAAAATTCTTATTTTTGTGGTATTTTACTCAAGTGTATAAAATAGAGGTTCAACCCTCTTCCAGATAACCGACTATTCAGTATGTCTACTCAGCTAATAGATTTTGCTTAGTGGTCCTTAAACTGTTATTTTGCGCTGACGTACGATGCTCAACCGGACCAAAACCGTATTACATTAAAACTTACACAGTCAGCTTTATAAAACTACTCATTTAACCATTTAATTAATCAAATAATCCCAAATAACCCCAATTTTACTAATTAGCATTTACATTCTCCGAGTTCCGCTCAACCGAGATTATCCCACATATGAGCCAAAACTCAAATTCTAACTCTCACAACCACACAAAAACATTATTTAATTTTTTGTTATTTAAATATTTTGTGATTCTGTTAGAGCTTGGGACACGATGTCACAAAGCTTCTAAAAAATTTACATTTGAAATGTTGCAATGTGTGAGCAGTAACGTGCGCTGCCCTCTCTGCGTGATGACATGCCAGGCGATCTAAATTATTTACTTTCCAACAGATGGCAGCATTTATGAACAAAACACAAACTGTTGATTTAATAAATATGCCTATAAATAAAATGACAGATCGTTTTAATTTTATTGGAAATGTAAGCAGCGTACATATCCCCGCTCATGGAAAAACAATTAACTTCGTTACAATAACATTGCCCGTTAATAATTGAACATGAACTCAAATTGAAACGTATGCTGATTCAGCTATAGCTCGTAATTGACCGCTCATCTATTAAAATTCTGCAGCAATGAAATAGGCAATGCTTCAATTGACCAAACTGAAACCACCGCACGTGATTCTCGGTTACTTGGTTAATTTTAACACTTCCAGCGTTGATTTGTAACAATGTATCAACTTTACCGCTGATGAAACTTCATTCGCCAAATCCAACGAATTGCACTAGTATACTACTACCTCCTCTGATTTTTAAGTTTGTTTTTGGTCACAACTGCTTTTTATAATTCATAATACAAAATGGTAGAAAAAGAATAGTACGTTACATAATCTACTATTAGGGAACTTATTGAGAAATCGAAGAAAATATGCTGGAAACTGTTGCATTTATAAGAGTTGTTATCGGTTTTTTTTAACGCTTTAGAAAATTCCTTGTTATTAACAACCACTTTGTAAATACCTACAAACTTAAAGTGCCCTCGAGAAACTTACTCTTTACCTAAAAACAAAATTCTAATGGAAAAAGAAGTAAATCAATGCTTTAGGTCGAGTTTCTACACATTAATTCCGAAAACACAGTTGTTATTCTGTCTGTTTGAAATTTGATTTAAAAATTCTCAGGATAATTGTGGAGTTAATTTATCGAAATAAATAGCGTTATTAGGTGTACCGTGTGTATTTAAAGTTTGGCGCAGTAAAATTGCTTTAGTAGGATGACAATAAAATAAAAACAAACACAAGGCAGGTTTCATTAGCACACGTAACATCGTGAAAGCGCAATCCTGAGCCAGTAGTGTTTGGCTTATACGTGAACCTATGATACTATCCAGAAGTTAATTGAAACCAACAAGAAATGTTCAATGAAGTAATATGTGCGATCGCAACATGGTGCCAATAAAATCAAGACACGTTTGAGCCTTTTATACAGTGTCTTAAACCCTGAGCAATTACTGGGTGATTTTCTCGTTGAGAAGAATAGAAGCGCGTTGAAAGTCCTAGAGGAATCAATCATCATGGATGTCACATGGTTTCTTCTTCGATTAAATAAATATTTTTTAAATCCGATGTTGGAAATTTTTTTCGGTTAGCGGTCGGATTTTTCATTAAGTAGTTATTTGAGGGATAGTTTCGTTGAAAAATGAGTTTGAGACGTGATTAAGCATGTGGTCCACGCTGTAATTGAGAGACCATTGGTCAGAATTATGAAGACGGGGAATAAGGCAAGGGAATCACGTAGAGTTTTGACACTGACAGATTTATCCTATACATACACGACTGCGTTGCAAGATTTGAAGAAAATATAAAACCATATCTAGTGTATTCACACCCAGAACGCCCATGGGCATGAAAGTGAGATGCATGTTTCCATGATGGTTACAAGGTTAATCCTGATTTATGATATGTTGGAGAATCCTTGAAGGACATAGAAAAACATCTTGGAAATAGGAAATATATTGCGGCTTTATACACTACCGTGAACGCCTGAACGGCTTTGCGCTACTTGACAACGGAGAAAAATGTTCGCATTTCTCATCATCACTCAACTTTATTGTAAACTCTAAGCATGAAATAAACTGCTACACGAAATGCGTTCGAGTTCATTTTCCATGAAACTACCGTTGTCGTTAACCTATTCTTATTAACTTGAGTCTGCTGCACGACAGGGAACCACAACCCCTCTACCACTTCAAATGGCCATTCACATCCCCATAACTGTCAGACTTGAACAAATTTATATAAAAAGTAGCCACGCAATTACATCTACTTTATACCACAATAACATAATTACTCAACAATTCGCACATCGACTAACCCTCACACATTGCTGCATTTAATCGTTAACAACTCTCGTTAATGTCACCACAAGAAAATACGTAAAACATTTATCAAACATAACGACAGGAAGCTGTTCAATCTGATTATTACCTTTAACACCTTATCCGATAACACTTACAAGCTATAAACTACAAATTTACATACATCTAGAAACACAAATACAAGAAAAATTTTAAAAGAATTTTGCAAACCCCAGTAGAATATAATATAAGGTAAAAAAAATTTAAATAATCTGAACTAATTTGAAGAAAAAAACGATGGTGAAAACCGCATCTTTCTCTCTGTCATAGTTCCGGAAACATTGAGCTTCAAAAATTGCAAACAACTGACCCTTACTCAGTTAATTAAAATCTGCGCAAAATTCTGTGTAAAATAAGTTCTACTTTACTCCAAAAATAAACGAAATATCGACCTCACAACTCTAACATAGTTTTAGTCATGAATTTTTGCGAAAATTTGCAAATTTCGACTGTAGAAAAATCAAAAAACTATTTCCTATGTAAAAAATTGCGAGAAAAACGATGGCGCAAACCGCATCTCAATATCTGAAATAGTTTCCGAGATACCGAGCACGAATTGTTCTGAACCTTCAAAAATTTGGCCCTCTGGCGACAACCCAAAATTTTAAACGGCCATAACTTGGTTATTTGTTGACAAAAATTAAAAAGTTATCATGTTTTTGAATTCAGCGTAAAATTCTGCGTAAAATGAGACCCAAATTTGTTGAGTTTGCTTAATAAATAAACGAGGTATTGGCCAAAAACTGTTTTGGAAACATCATTTTAGGGTGATTTTCAATCAATGTTTTCAAAATGAAAACGACGATTAATAGCATTGAATTATACATCAGTCGAAAGAGGAGCTCAAAATCTATCTAGTGGCCAAATTTGAGATCGATCGGACAAATAGTTTACAAACTTAGGCCAAAAATAAAAAAATTGAAAAATTTTTATCGTTTGAGTCTGAATTTTTTTTCGCGAAAAATCGACTATCGAATTTTGGCCTTTTGAGAACATTTTCTAACGTAAAATGAGCCGAGAAAAAGAATGGCGCAAACCGCATTTCAATATCTCAAATAGTTTTCGAGATATTTAACTTTAAAAATTACGAAAAATGAGAAAAAATGAAAATCAACTTTCCGAAACTTTGATCGGCCATAACTCAGTTATTTGTTGTCGGATCTGAATTTAAATCCCAAATTTGAAATCTGCGGAAAATTCTGCGTACACTGATGTAGAATAACTTAAAATTACTCGAAAAAATAAGCGAGATATCGATATCAGAAGTTTGGCATAGTTTTATTCATGAATTTTTCCGAAAAACTCTCGACTCTTGCGCCCAGGGCCCCAACTTGGATCCGCCCCTGACTTTTTTAACGGCTCACAGAAGTTTTTATTATTACAAATTTACTGGACCAGACGTTAATAAAAAAGAAAATTGTTTTTACAGGAAAACCGCGTCTTTCTATTGTCCCCTTCGTAATAGCAAAGACATAATTCGAAACGAAAAATTAAATTTAATGGAGCAAACGTAAATATTAAAATATGTGTCTGCAAAAATGTAAATGTCGGCGGATCTTCGCTATTATTAGCAGCAACGCATGGTAAAGTTGAAATTGAAAGAAAATCGTGTTTGTTCGAACTTTACCATGTGTTGAGTTGGGAGTTAGAAAACTGAATTTTAACGCAATCAATTGTTATAACTCGTTTAAATAAACACTTAATTAAAAAAGTTTGGCAGTGAAGGAAGACGAGGAAAAAACTAACTATAAAAGAAATGTTATTAAATATCGGTACTAATAAGTGGAATATTTTTCCGTTTGCACCTAAATGATCAAAGTTAGGAAAATTTGTCATAAAGTTAGGAAAATCTCGTGAAAGTTGTTTTTGTCACGTCCACCTGTGGTTCCTGATAAGAGACGAACAACGAGCTCGTTTTTGTCGGGACTCATACAATCCGCAAGGCTATACCCTGATTTATATGCCATGTATTGGGAAACGTTATTGTTTCAAGTACAATTTTGGCTATATGACCATTGATTTCACATGATTGTTATTAACTAAAGTAGTTAATAGCAAATAGGTCAAGCACTTCACATTGAGATAACATCGGTTATCGAGGTTCAAATACATTTGATATAATCCTTTAAAGGCGACCGGATATTTGCTTCACTTTGTTTATTTTGATGACATGAGTGTTTTTAGGTTGACAACAGTCTCATGACTCACAAAACTGTTTTTTAAAGGATTTAAATTATACGACTTTTGTAATGAAAATACAAACGTCTGTCGGAGGAATTATGGCTAATAATATAAACCAGTCGAAATTTAAATTGAATTTAATAATTCAGTGCACACTTCAGAAACGTTTTTCAATAGTGGTATCGGCGTATCCTTTGGGAAATTTTCGAATATTCCTCGGGGCCAGTCCACCCCTGGTTGACTTGAACGGTTCTCAAACCACGCACTGTTGTCCGAGGAATTCACATATGACCAACTTTAAGACTGACACGTTGTAATATCACTATACAGAGCGATCTTTAATCTCTTGTTATTTTATCCTGTACAAACTTGTATTAAGTGCAAAGTTACTGTGTGAAAGTGAAAAGTCTAAGTTTTAGTAATTATCGTCGGATTAAGCGTACTTGGAAACTTTCATAGTTTTTTTCTTACATGTGCTGTTAAGATAAGCTTTTTTTGCTTGAATTTGATAACAACCTACACATGATATATTTTTCATTGTAGGATGACAACGAAATTGTGTTAGTATTTAAGCCGTTATTAGAAGGAGCGGAAGCTGTATACAACGTGGGGGAAAAGGAAATCAACAAATGCACAAGAAATAAAGCAAGTGGAATGACACGATAAAGCTCGCTTTGCGTTTTGCGAGCGTGTCGCTAGTAACCAGTACGCACAGTTCGTTGTTTATGTTATTAACGCTGGACCATTCATCCTAGCAGTAGACAGATACAGAGCTTAATAAAAGAGTAAGCAACCACCGTAAAGGAATAAAACGTCACCAAGAGGAAAACATGCGGAGGAGAGCAATTTCAAACATATTGCATTATATTGTGGACTGTGCGAGATCGTACCCAGGGGCGTAGCGAGATAATTGCTCGTGAAACGCCGAAGCCGGCTAATTTTTAAAAAGAGCTTATCTTTACCCACTGACATCAATAAGTCACGCGAATTTCTGCGTTTCCAGGGGCATTGCCCGATTTCTTTACACAAAACATTGACTTTCATTGAATATTTACAACTGCTTAAATCTTTTGTAGAAAACTCATCTAACTAAAATGTCAAGATATTTCAAAAAATCGGAGAAATCTTATTAAAAAAGATTTAGAAACGATAAAGACGAGGGCGAAAACTGCTAAATTATGCACGAGCGTTAATGTACATGCATGAGTGCAAGAAAGTCCTCGATCCGAAACCAGAATTGACCACAACTTAGGCTGTATGTAAATTTAAAGCCCCGAAAATAAGCGAGATATCGATATCAAAACTTTGCCATAGTTTTAATCCTGAATTTTCGCAAAAAACTGCAACTTTCGACTTTTGGAAAATCAAAGAACTATTTCTTATGTAAAAAGTCGCGAGAAAAACGATGGCGCAAACCGCATCTCAATATCTAAAATAGTTTCCGAGATATCGAGCACGAATTGTTTTAAACTGTCAAAAATTTGGCCCTCTGGCGACAACCCGAAATTTCAAACGGCCATAACTCGGTTATTTGTTGAAAATAATTATAAAATTATCATGTTTTTGAATTCAGCGTGAATTTCTGCGTAAAATGAGACCCAAATTTGTTGAGTTTTCTTAAGAAATAAACGAGGTATCGGCCAAAAACTGTTTTGAAAACATCATTTTAGGGTGATTTTCAATCAATGTTTTCAAAATGAAAACGACGATTAATAGCATTGAATTGTACATCAGTCGAAAGAGGAGCTCAAAATCTATCTAGTGGCCAAATTTGAGATCGATCGGACAAATAGTTTACAAGCTATGGCCAAAAATAAAAAAAATGAAAAATTTTCATCGTTTGAGTCAGATTTTTTTTTCGCGAAAAATTGACTTTCGAATTTTGGGCTTTTGAGAACATTTTCTAACGTAAAATGAGCCGAGAAAAACGATGGCGCAAATCGCATCTCAATATCTCTAATAGTTTCCGAGATATTTAACTTTGAAAATTGGGAAATATGAGAAAAAATTAAAATCAACTTTCCAAAACTTTGATCGGCCGTAACTCAGTTATTTGTTGTCGGATCTGAATTTAAATCCCAGATTTGGAATCTGCGGAAAATTCTGCGTATACTGATGTATAATAACTTAAGTTTACTTTAAAAAATAAGCGAGATATCGATATTAAATGTTTGGCCATAGTTTTAGTCATGAATTTTCGCGAAAATTTGCAAATTTCGACTGTAGAAAAATCAAAGAACTGTTTCTTAGGTAAAAAATTGTGAGAAAAACCATGGCGCAAACCGCATCTCAATATCTAAAATAGTTTCCGAGCTATCGAGCACAAATTGTTCTGAACCTTCAAAAATTTGGCCCTCTGGCGACAACCCAAAATTTCAAACCGCCATAACTCGGTTATTTGTTGACGAAAATTCAAAAATTCTCATGTTTTTGGATTCAGCGTGAAATTCTGCGTAAAATGAGACCCAAATTTGTTGAGCTTGCTTAATAAAAAAACCAGGCATGGCCAAAAACTGTTTTGAAAACGTCATTTTAGGGCTATTTTCAATCAATGTTTTCAAAATAAAAACGACGTTTAATAACCTTGAATTATACATCAGTCGAAAGAGGAGCTCGAAATCTATCTACTGGCCAAATTTGAGATCGATCGGACAAATAATTTACAAGCTATGGCCAAAAATAAAAAAAATGAAAAATTTTCATCGATTGAGTCGGAATTTTTTTTCGCGAAAAATCGACTATCGAATTTTGGGCTTTTGAGAACTTTTTCTAACGTAAAATGAGCTGAGAAAAACGATGGCGCAAACCGCATCTCAATATCTCTAATAGTTTCCGAGATATTTAACTTTGAAAATTGGGAAATATGAGAAAAAATAAAAATCAACTTTCCAAAACTTTGATCGGCCGTAACTCAGTTATTTGTTGTCGGATCTGAATTTAAATCCCAGATTTGGAATCTGCGGAAAATTCTGCGTATACTGATGTATAATAACTTAAGTTTACTCTAAAAAATAAGCGAGATATCGATTTTAAATGTTTGGCCATAGTTTTAGTCATGAATTTTCGCGAAAATTTGCAAATTTCGACTGTAGAAAAATCAAAGAACTGTTTCTTAAGTAAAAAATTGTGAGAAAAACGATGGCGCAAACCGCATCTCAATATCTGAAATAGTTTCCGAGATATCGAGCACAAATTGTTTTGAACCGTCAAAAATTTGGCCCTCTGGCGACAACCCGAAATTTCAAACGGCCATAACTCGGTTATTTGTTGAAAAAAATTAAAAAATTATCATGTTTTTCAATTCAGCGTGAATTTCTGCGTAAAATGAGACCCAAATTTGTTGAGTTTTCTTAATAAATAAACGAGGTATCGGCCAAAAACTGTTTTGAAAACATCATTTTATGGTGATTTTCAATCAATGTTTTCAAAATAAAAACGACGTTTAATAACCTTGAATTATACATCAGTCGAAAGAGGAGCTCGAAATCTATCTACTGGCCAAATTTGAGATCGATCGGACAAATAATTTACAAGTTATGGCCAAAAATAAAAAAAATGAAAAATTTTCATCGATTGAGTCGGAATTTTTTTTCGCGAAAAATCGACTATCGAATTTTGGGCTTTTGAGAACTTTTTCTAACGTAAAATGAGCCAAAAAAACGATTTTGCAAATCGCATCGCAATATCTCTAATAGTTTCAGAGATATTTAACTTTAAAAATTAGGAAAAATTAGGAAAAATAAAAATCAACTATCCGAAACTTTGATCGACCATAACATAGTTATTTGTTGTCGGATCTAAATTTCAATCCCAGATTTGGAATCTGCGGAAAATTCTGCGTAAAATGTTGTAATTAACGCAAGTTTACTTCAAAAAATAAGCGAGATTTCGATATCAGAAGTTTGGCATGAAAATGTTGAGACTTCCTTACATGCTGAGAAATCTAAAAAACGTTCGAAAGAACCCTAAAAAATATAAACATAAATATAAACAGATGCTGTGCGGACTCGCAGAGCATCAGTTTTCATTTAAGACATATCTTCCAGGTAGCAGTTCAGTTCATTTTTTATCGTACGTTAGGTTGATATAATTTAGTAAAACGAACGTTTTTCGTTGGAAAGCATTCATTTTAATTAAGACGAAGTATACGCTTTGATCGGAACGAAATGTCATAGGTAAAAAAAAATGTAGGCACTAGCCAATAGAATGTCGAAAAAATACGGGAATATTCAAACCCGACTTCGTGATATTTCAAATTTTAAATATTTCCATTTGAATTATTTATGTTACATCGTCCTGGAGGAATAAGGAAAGACACGGAATCCTTTGCATTAATTTTAAAATATGAGTCTTAGAATTTGTACCAAATAGCATTATTGTGTTTATCAGAGATGTAAAATACATACCGGACTCGGTAATGTAGAAAATAGCGAGAAAATTTTATTTATTCCAGGGATGCATCGGATCCTTTATATCAACACATATCCACAACTTACAGGTGTCTCCATCACATGTCAGAAACACGCGGTGCTTACAGCCTTTCGAGCTTTTGGAGCTTTGTATCTATGCTCTGAAAATGCGAGCTGCTATAGAAATTTTCCAGGAAAAAAAAGGAAACGAATACTTTTTATCATAGGTAATGATTTTGCCATTTACTCGAGTCTTTAGTCGATACCTGTTACTGCGGCATATAAAATCAAAATAAAGGTGAAATAAAAACTGACGCTATCGATGCGAACCGCATATAACAGGATAGCTTATAAACGTATCAAATACAAAGGCAGCAATAAAGTAGGCAATACAATTCAAGAGAAAGTCGATCATCGAAACAATGCAAGCATTGCGAATATATGCCAAAAATCCTACCGAAATCCTTGTTTTATCGCACGATCGCTTAATTCATCGTTGGGGATTTTGCAACAAAAGCGCAATCACACAAGCAAAAACCTCATTAAAACATCTTAAAAACTTTCAACTATTCACATGACTCGGGTTTGATTTTTTCAACAATGAAATTTTCTGTGTGCTTTTATTTGTCCAAAATTTCATTTTTAAAGCACCAATTAATCCACTTGATACCCTTGACATTTATTTATTGATTTTATCTTAATTTTTGTCGCGGAAACATCCAAACTCACTTGATGCTATTTGTTTAATTTCGGTGCAAACCTGATCATTTTTAAAAGCACAAAACAAATAGAATATTGAAATTCTCCACAGTTAACAGTGGAAGTCAAGATAAAAATACACGCGACGATTACTCAACCGCAGGTGTGAAAATTATCAAAATATTGAGCTTCCAATTACCAGAGATTAGTTATTAATACTCGTATAAACAAATTTGGCATGCATGAGAAAGCCAACCCCTGTTCAAGCTTCGATTGCTGCTTCGAATATTCATGTAATTTCATACCTAATGTTGTAAACAGTAACGCAATAAGCAACTATAAAGTGCAGATTCGATGGATCACTTAATACCTAATTCTACTCTAATGCACACTATTGTTTAAATATAGTCATGTATTACATATAGTTTTGGTATAATATATGAAACTTTATCAAATTCTCACAGTCGGATACCTCGAATTAGAATTGGAAACTCAATGGAGAAATTATAATCTCCAATAGACAATAAAAACAAATATTGATCTTTAATCAGGTAATTACGAGTGATTGATTGCCAAATATCCGTCAGTTTTAAACACATGAGATTCCCTTATCTTCTTTTTTTGAATCTTTACGTACTGCCAAAGTGGATAAGTAACACTTATGTTGTTTGATGTTGAATTAGTAAGGAAGATTATCATCAGTGGTGCCAAAAAAATCAGATAGAACTAGTACCCCTACCTCCGCATTTTTTTTCCAAAAATAACCGATAAATCCTTCCTAATATTTGTTTTTATTGCTCAACAAAAGATAATGCCCCTCTTTACAAACCTATAAAAAGAGACACCTCTAAAGTTTGCTACTGATTGCAACCATGAAGTCCGTTTTAATTCTGTTTTTCCTCGGTCTCTGTGCCGAAAATTTCGCGTTCAAACCACCAATTAGTCCTCTTTACACTGTCGACAAAACCAAAGGACGCAGGTACGTTTCCGTTATTAAAATCGTGCTCTAATAATAAATTTAGCAATCTCAAATCGTACGACACCTGTTTTTTGGAGGCTCCAGAATGTGACCCCGCAGCAAAATATCGAACTTTTGATGGTTCTTGCAACAATCTGGATCACCCAACTTGGGGAATGGCAAAATCAGCTCTAGTCAGATTATTCGAGCCTCGCTACAGCGATGGAATAGAACTACCACCGGTGTCAGTAGATGGAGCGGAATTACCCAACGCTCGAAAAATAGTCACGACTATCTTTTCCGATCACGATGTTCCCGACACCGTGTCTTTGATTGTAGCCCAATGGGCACAGTTTATAGCCCATGACTTTGCATCAAACGTTAACAAAGGTAAGAGCTATTAAACTAGTCGTGGTATTATACTAACTTAAATTGTAGAAGGAGTTGATGACTGTTGCGCTTCCGATGATCGAATTGTTTGTCTCCCAATTATGATCCCAGAAGACGATCCGTTCTTTGCACAATATAACAAGACTTGTCAAGCTCTTACTCGAACAGCAACTACAGTTTGTGGCGAGTGTAGTTCAAAAGAAGCCAAAGTTCCAATAAACGGAATTACGCATATTCTTGATGGCTCTCAAATTTATGGTTCTGATGCAGAGTTTGCAAAAACTTTGCGCTCTGGAGAAGGTGGACGTTTAGATGTACGAGTTTTGGAAGATGGTAGATGTTTCCTACCATCCTCTGGTTCTTGTTACAATTCAGATGTGTGCTACGTCGCAGGTAAATCCTCAAAAGTCAATTATTGGATTTATAAGGACGGTTTTAGGGGAATCACGTGTGAACCAGAACACGCACTTAACTATTTTGCATACTATGTTAGTGAGAGGCCACAATATTATTGCTGATGGACTTGAACTCTTTCATCCTGAGTGGGATGACGAAACCATTTATCAAGAAACTAGAAAAATCATCGTTGCTGCTTATCAACACATCACTTACAATGAGTTCTTGCCGTATATTTTAACAGAGGAAATGGCGATTAAAACTACACTAAAACCAAGTAGAGCAAAATATCAGTATGATCCAGAGCTTCCAAATGGTGTTATTGTGAGCTTCAGTAATCCTTCATTCAGAATTTTCCATTCTGGTCTTCAAGGAGCTCTAGCGTACGTTGTTTTATCCCAAACTATAAAATATTACAGTTTGTTTTAGGTTGTACAACTATCATTTAGTGATGACAGGTCAAATCAACCTGACGGACTATGTTAACTCTCCGGGAATTATAGAAGAAGACGATAACTTTGATGGGCTCATTTTGGGTGTTATAACACAACCCATGCAAACTATTGACGAGTTCTACACTTCCCAGGTTAGATTCTTTTGTGAGTTGTGGCGTATTAAGTCGTTTTTTTAGATTGAAGAGAAATTATTCCGTTTTGCCAATCCGTACGGAATTGATCTGAACGCTATTGATATACAAAGAGCAAGAGACCACGGCGTTCCTGGATACCCAACAATTATCTATGCTTGTAAAGGTATAGAAATCAACGATTTTGATGATCTCGCTAATCTGTGGCCCGCTGAGGTAATTTCTCAATCAAACAAAACCGCTAACTAAGACAAATTTCTAGAAAATTGAACTCGTTCGTCAAATTTACTCTTCCGTGGAAGACATAGATTTGTTCGTAGCCGCAAACTTCGAGATTAAACAAGAAGGACATAGATTGAGTCCTGTTTTGGAATGTTTGATAGGAGAACAATTCTATCGATGGAAATACGGCGACCGGTTTTGGTACGAAATTGAAGATCAGCCTGGTAGTTTTACTCCAGGTACGTATTTTAAAAATTCTGTTCATATGCTTAAACTCTAATTTCAGCGCAATTGGAAGCTATTAAAAAAATTACTTTGTCTCGTTTGGTTTGTGTTACTGGAGACCATATAGTAAACGTTACTGTCAACGCTTGGGCCCCTCCTGGCGACAAGTAAAAAGCAAAAAAATTGTAAACAAAATGTTTGATTGATTTTTTTAGCAATCCGGTTGTTTCATGCGATGATATTCCAGCTCTGGATTTAACACCCTGGATCTAATAAATGGAGGAAGTGATAATTTAGTTTAGTTATATATCAACTCATTTAATAAAAATGTTTATAAAAATATGCACTTTTTTTTAATCGAAGCTGTACCAATGCTCGTATTTTTTGGCTCAAATTTGAAAATGTCTTGAAATATCTAAATTGGAACAGTTATCAAAAAACGGCAAAAAAAACAAATTTTGGACTAGTAGTCCTTTAAAATCCTGCATAAGGACAAGGATGGATTTAGCCCCGTGCTATTTGCGATTTAATTTTCTAAAAAAATAAATACATACGCATGGTTTATTTGTTAGTTATTTTACCTAAAATATAATACACAAAATCAAAAACAATTATCAGAAAAAATATTTTATTGATAGTTACACAGTACCCTTTGACGCTACATTTTTACGCGCCACTGAATGACATTTTCCCTTGCATCCGCTTCCGCTTCATATGTCGGTTATAAAAATTGAGTCTGTTAAGCGTCAGCCTAAAATTCAGAAAAATTGTGTTTTCTTGTACTGAAGAACTAAACTAAACGTTTAGTCAACATTTGAAACCATGGTTGAAGAGAGAGATTACTTAATATATGAAATTGAAGAGGATTACCGCTGGGTAAGCTTACATAACCTCTTGAGACAATTCTGCAAAAAAAAACCACTTTCAACGTTATAAAAAACAGCAACAAAAAACAGATTTCGGACCTCAACAAATGTGTCCTAAAAATCCAATCAAAAATGCACAGGCAGGCATTTAGTCAAGGTTTTGGGATGTAATTTCCTAAAAAAATGCGTGGAATCCGTACCTCCACACTGAAGGGAGGTCAAAAGGAAAATATAATACACATAAAAACAATTAACAACTGAAGAAATGCTTTGTTGGTAGTTGCACAAAATACCCTTTAACTTTGCCTGTTGATACGCCACTGGTCGAATTTTCGACCCCGCCGCCACTGTGTATTCGTCCTCGTCATCTGTCAAACGTTTTAAAAATTGAAGCTGTCAATCGGCAGCCGAAAATTCAGGCAAATTGTGGCTTTTCTCAAATTTTACATCTTTTAAACGTTTATCGAACATTTTAAAGCATGTCTGACGCCGAAGACGACTTTATGTGTGAAGATGAAGAGGATTACGGCTTGGTAAGCTTACATAACCTCACTTTCTGGGACGATCCAACAAAAAATACTATTTTTAAACGTTGTTTGGAGCCTGTCATTTTATTTTATAGTTTTTTAGTAATTTTCATTGTTGTTACTTGTCATGTTTGTTGTAGGAATATTCTGAGGATAGTAATTCAGAGCCTGACGTTGATTTAGAAAACCAGTACTATAACAGCAAATCTCTGAAAGAAGAGGAGCCCAAAGCTGCTTTGGCTTCATTTCAAAAAGTTTTAGATCTGGAAAGTGGAGAAAAGGGAGAATGGGGGTTCAAAGCTTTGAAACAAATGATAAAAATCAATTTTAAATTGGTACAAACTGACCTATTATAACTTCATGATTGATTTCTGTATTTTTAGGGGAATTTTGAGGAAATGATGAGCCGTTATAAACAACTGTTGACTTATATCAAAAGTGCAGTAACGCGGAATCACAGTGAAAAATCAATCAATTCAATTTTAGACTATATATCCACTTCTAAAAATGTGAGTGACTGGCAACTTTCTATACAATATCACCGTTTTTCTTGTAGATGGAACTGTTACAAAACTTTTATGAAACTACTCTAGAAGCTCTCAAAGATGCAAAAAATGACAGACTATGGTTTAAAACAAATACAAAGTTAGGCAAGCTATATTATGACCGTGGTGATTTCAACAAATTGGCGAAGATTCTTAAACAATTGCACCAGTCGTGTCAAACTGATGATGGGGAAGATGATCTGAAGAAAGGGACACAGTTACTTGAAATATATGCCTTAGAAATCCAGATGTACACTGCACAGAAAAATAACAAGAAACTTAAAACTTTGTATGAACAATCCTTACATATAAAATCAGCAATACCACATCCTTTAATCATGGGGGTTATTAGAGGTAATTTTAATTTTTATTCCTACCTAGTCTTTAATTTTTCTCCCTAGAATGTGGCGGTAAAATGCATTTGAGAGAAGACGAGTTTGAGAAAGCCCACACGGATTTTTTTGAAGCTTTCAAAAATTACGATGAATCCGGAAGTCCGAGAAGAACGACGTGTTTGAAGTATTTAGTACTCGCCAACATGTTGATGAAGTCTGGAATTAACCCCTTTGATTCACAAGAAGCTAAACCTTATAAAAATGATCCTGAAATTCTAGCAATGACTAATTTAGTGAACGCCTACCAAACCAATGATATCAATGAATTTGAGTCAATTCTAAAACAAAACAGGCAAAACATTATGGATGATCCATTCATTAGAGAGCACATAGAAGGTAATGATAAAATAATTTGAGTTTTTATTATAGCGTTCTTTTTAGATTTACTCCGCAATATTAGAACCCAGGTCTTAATCAAACTAATTAAACCATATACTCGGATCCAAATTCCTTTTATTTCAACTGAGTTAAATATAGATGTTTCTGAAGTAGAAAATCTTTTAGTTTCATGCATTTTAGATAAGTATGTCTTTCATTGTTGTATTTGCAGAGATTTATTGTCGGTTTTAGTACCATTGAAGGTCGCATTGATCAAGTAAATCAAGTTCTTTTCTTGGAGCGAGCCGCGGTAAACATGGCCAGATACAACGCTTTGGATCGATGGACAAATCAGTTGAACACTCTTCACTTATCAATAATTAATAAGATGGCTTAACATCTTCGTTTTTTTGGGTTTGCAGTTTTCAACTAACCCTATCATATTTTCAAATGTTTTAATAACCATTAGTTATTGTTGTATACATTGTAAACTGTATTTCATTTTAATCTATTTAAATGACTGATACGATAGCTATTTCAACAATAGCCTGTAAAATGTGATACTGGTGTAAAATTTATTCAAGCAGATCACATTGTTAATATGTTAATTTAAAAGTTTTAATTAGCGCATGATACTTTTTTGTTGTGGCAGATGTAATTTTGTATTTTCTGTAGCCATTTCCACTTCATGAAAATAAATTTGAAGGTTTACACGCAAGAAACTAGTTTCAAATTATTTTAAATTTTCGTCCGTCAGGGCCACCAACTCCATTTTCAAAAAGCCCCGTTACCTGTCAACTGTCATTCCACTTGTCAGAAATGTTTTGTTTATTGGTTTCCAACAATATTTACACGTTTAAATGATAATTCCTAAGACTGTGATAAATGAAATGTGGCAAATATTAACAGAAATCTGAAACGTTTTTCGAAAATAATCACCTTTTTGATAAGAACCGTAAAACTCGGCGCTCCTTTATTTATTTAATTTAACACATGAGTGACTCAAACATTAAAATACTTTTAGCCTAATTTGCGCGTTCGTTCCACCAAATACAGCTTCAAGTATACAAGGAAATGTAGAAAGTTCACTTGTAATTGACCTATCTAAATGAATGTGGGCTGGTTTTTAACACTGAAGATGGGTGTAACATAAGGCAAAATGACTGAAGAACAGTTCATTTCAAATTCGAGTGGATGTCTCCCCAAAGTGTTTAATTCGTGGCAACAGTTCCTCTCAACTTTAAATTTTAAACATCCAGTGTACCCCCTTGACCCTGTTGCACCTGAAAACAGTGAGTTTTTCATAATTGAGTCAAAAACTCGCATCAGAATTATACACGTGGGGCTCGAAAATGTCCACAAAGTCGTCAGTGCAAGATACAGCTTGGAACAAGGATCTAAAAGAAATTCACTCTCGGAAGAATACTGGTTCACTAAATGGAACAAACCTCTGAAAATTGGGAACTGTAACTGCTCTTTTCGCAAATCTTTCAGACTCTCAGTGTTCTCAAACCAACCAAAAGTTGAAGAGAACAGAGAAAGGTGAGTTACAAAAATTGGGATTTTGGGTTTAAGTTGGGGTTTTAGTACCTCCAGTTTTGATGTCATCCCTAAAAGAATCGTCAATGTTGAGACTTTTGTTGAGAGGATCATTCAGGAGACTATATTTGAAGCATTTCAAGAATATTATATTTTGAGGAATCATGAGAAAGGGGTTGTTAATTTGGGGTTCCAAAAAGCAGAGGATGAGGATGTTGTTATAAGGAAAAAAACACTTGGGGGTGTCGCAAAACAGAACAACAGTGGGGGAGGAAAAGCTCATTGTTTGCACAAAAAACATTCCCAAAAGGTAACTGAGAACTGAGATTTTTATACTTCCTGTCACTTAAAACACACACTTTACAAACTAGTTTCCTCAACACCCACAGAACAACTGAAGTCATATTGGTAATTAAATTCGTTAAAACTGAGTAATGAATTTTTACGGTTGTCTTAATCACCTCTCACTACAATTACTTAACACCCTGTATAAAACAATAGTCATGGTCGTTCTGGTATTAAAATCGATTTTTATTGCAGAAACCCCTCATTATCCTCCTCCACGGAATCGGCAACTCTGCAGATGTATGGTGGTTTGTCATTAACAGCCTTGTTAACAAAGGCTATGAAATCATTGCCCCTGATATGTTGGGACATGGCTACAGCTCAGCCCCCAATAAAGCCAATTTGTATACATTTCACAATTTACTAATCCATATTATCACGATCTTTGACCATTACACCGCCTCAGACGACAAAAGAAAATGTATTATAATAGGACACTCCTATGGGTAAGTAATGTGTGTGTTAATAAGGTCCATTAACGCACGATTCTAGGTGCAGTTTGGCCACGGCTCTATACAGACATAGAGCGCCTCAAATAAGCCAACTTATCTTGATAAGTGGTGGTGGCCCCACTCCGTTAGCTGCACCAGTGACGAATAATGAAATCTCGCCGTTTGGTTGCATTCACACTTTGTTTAAACCACTTCTGTTTTGTGGTTTAAAAAGGTAATATAAAAAAACGTAAAAGCACCAAGCGATTGCTAAAATATCCGTTGATTTCAGGAGCTTTTTATTTTCGTCCCGTGGGAAACACTTCAAAATTTGTGATGCCGAATCTGCTATCCCCCCGCAAATTGTAACTTATCTGTCAATGGGGCAGAATTGGCCTGAAGGGGATGCAGCTTTTCACAGACGGATTTTGGTACCGACTTTGTTGGTTCATGGTTTACAAGATAAACAAATTACGCTTGTTCAACAATGTGAGATGGAAAGGGTAAGAAAGTTTGTTTTTTAGACAGGGGGGTAATGATTTTTTTCTAGACAATTCCACGAGCATTTCTCGAACTGATTCCAAACGCTGGACACATGTCGATGTTGGAAACACCAGAGCATCTCAGCCACATGATCTTATGTTTTATCGACACTTGGAGTTAAGATTTTCTAGGAATTTTACCTCAGAACCATATTTTTGTATTAGTAACTTATTAGTAGGGAAGTAACTCAAATCACTGACGTACGATTAATTGTGATACTAAATTCGAAGTAACAAACCGTCCAATTTTATACACTTTACACTTGTTAACTCTTTTTTAAATAAACATTTCTAAGCAAAACTTGGGTTTGATTGGTATAGAACAAAAAATGCAAAACTATCAACAATCTTGTATCTCAAAAATAGTTATATAAAATTCCGAGCAACATAAAAACGTGTTCTTACAACTTGCCAGTGAGCTCTGGCACCGCCTTGAAAAGATCCGCAACGAGTCCATAATCAGCCACTTGGAAAATGGGGGCTTCTGGATCTTTATTAATAGCAACAATAGTCTTGCTGTCTTTCATCCCAGCCAAATGTTGAATCGCGCCGGAAATTCCAACAGCGATGTACAAATCCTACAGAAAAACCTCAAAATTTTCAAAGTTGCAACACAAAAAAACTTACAGGTGCCACAATCTTCCCTGTCTGTCCAACCTGGAGGTCATTAGCGACGAATCCAGCGTCAACAGCAGCTCGGGAGGCCCCAACAGCCGCGTTCAATTTGTCAGCTAGATCGTAAAGAAGTTTGAAATTATCTCCAGACTTGAGTCCTCTGCCTCCACTGACTACAGCTTTAGCACTAGTCAATTCTGGTCTGTCTGATTTGCTCAATTGTTGGCTGACGAAAACTGTTAAGTCAGTGGCGCATCCATCTGCTGAGACTGTCTCAGATTTGGCGGAGCCACCTTCTAAGGTATCAGGCTCAAAGCTGGTGCCTCTGACTGTGAGGATTTTGATCTTATCGTTGGCTTTAAGGGTCTGGATTGCATTACCTATGAAATTAGCTCTATTAAAGTTTCTGAATGGTTAAAGAACATACCCGCGTATATACTTCTAATGAAGGTATCAGGAGCTTTAATTCCAATGACGTCTGAGATTGGTGAGACGTCGAGTTTTGCAGCAACACGTGGAAGAAGAGCTTTTCCAAAAGCAGAAGCTCCAGCAACAATATGTGTATAATTAAACTGTTTTTGCGTCGATAATACCAAAGGTGTTAAACTTTCAGCAGTAAAACCATTAAAAGCGTCGCTTTCAGCGACTAGAACCTTAGATAAACCATTGGCTTTAGCAAGGGCTTCAGCAGCTGGGCCACATTTAGTCCCAGCTACCAAAACAGAAATTTCTCCTCCTAGTTTCTTTGCAGCTGTTAAGGCATTTTGGGTTATTGGAAGCAGACCTTTGTTGTCGTGTTCAGCGATGACCAAAGTACTTTGAAGCCTTTTAAGGTGGTTAGCAAACTAGAAAATTTAATTAAAATCAGAATTTTTACCAAAAACACAAACCTGAGAGGTAAACTGCCGGGAACTAGTGGACAACATCTTTGTTTCAGTCGCTTTTAATTAAAATTGTCCAGTTTCCCCGAAATTTAATCTTATTAATCCAATGTTCAAAGTACACTTTCACAAGTGAAGTTAGCTGCGTAGTCACGTGACTCAATGTCAAGTATTGATTGAATACACATAGTCGACTCGTTGGGAATGTTTAAAAGGGGTCGGAAATAATTTGAAGTATTTTGTTTCAACAGAATGTTTATTTATATTGTCTAATAAATGTAAAATTACAATACAAATGAACTTAACTATGAAAAATATCTGAATATCACGTTGGCCTAGTTAGTAATAAAATAGAGTATGTGATAATAAATATAACATATTTTGATTAGAGTAACTAAAAGCAACTTAATATCACATAAAGATCAAGCAGGAATGACAAACCTGACTCCCTATATAATTTTGTTATAAAAATTTAGAAATAATGATATCGCCAGGTCCTCGTTTAAAAAGTGAGTTTAGACGAGGACTAGACAACATAATTCGCTCGTATCACTTATGTTATTCTTGATTTACTTTAGAATTATTTGTAACAAATCGATTTTGATCCACATCTACTAATGAACTGTGAGCAACTGTGTCTGGAATTGGCAAAGGTTTAGCTACGCCGATTCTAACGATTCCTTTAGGTGCTCCTTTAAGAGCTTGCACAGCTTGGTCTAAAGAGGCATTTTCTAATACTGTATCATTAACAAACAATAATCGATCACCAGGTATTAACCTGCCATCTAACTGAGCTACCCCGCCTGGAACTAAGCTTCTAATAACAATGACAGTATCATTGGGATCAATAGGATCCTGATAATCTAAAATAGAAAATCCAAGACCCCTCTCTCCTTTTACTAACTCTATAATCTGCGGTTCTGAACTCCACATAGCTAACCCCGTGAGAGGTTCTAATGACCTGGATTTCATTTTATTGAAAGAACTATCTGAGCTGACTGCTGCGATGCTACTGGCTAAAGATCCATCCGATTTAGCTTTAACTAATCTATCTGAAGCCGGCAGTAGATTGTGTAAACTTCTGTTAAGCGCTGCTCTTTCCGAAAATGCCGAATCTTCAGAAGAGCGTTGGTCAAATAAGTTAACTGGACTCCTTCCACAAACCATGCATACGTTAATCGGTAATTCTTTTAGTATAGAAACAACTTCATGGTGGTTCATTCCTAGTAATTTGTGGCCGTTCACTTCTAAGAGTTCGTCACCTGATCTGAGGGTTCCGTTTTTACCGACTGGTCCCTCAGGCAAAATCGATCTGATATAATGATGTGGTCTTACTTCTTGTCCATCCTCAACATCAACAGTTCCTTCCAGACTAATGCCTAGTCCGCCTTTTTCACCAAATTTTGTTAATTCCGCGACCACAATTTCTGTTTCAGGGCCCATTACTTTCTGCCACTTTTTTCGTATTTCTTCTTCTGTCAATGGAGTTGGTTTGTCTTGGGCAGTTTTTGCATATCCGCAAAATAAGTCATTTTTTGCCTCAACCGGTTCTTCGGTATTGTCATCGTTACGAATAAAATTCCCATCTTCTCCTTTAGGATATCTGAAATTCATATACATGATACTTTTAAAAACAATACAGTTTACTACATCCAGACACCTTCATTAGTACATTAGGTAGTGTTAGTAATTAGTAAAGACTAGACAAAGGATTAAGGTTTAACGATTGAGAAAAGCAACTAAGGGGATTTAGCACTTAAAAAATTCCACGTATTCATCTATTACCGTGGCACTTCAGTTGGACTTGATGGTGTTGGTGGTTTTATTTCACTAGCTGCTATTGCTTGTTGAAGTTGTTCATACTTTGGCCCATGTAAATATCTTTCCAAGCACAATTTTACCACGTTTCCACAGTTCCGCAAAACCTCAACAGCTTGAAGATTTGTGTATCCCTGCAAGGACTGTCCATCCACTTCAACTATACGATCGTTCACTTTGATCCTTCCGCTAACATCAGCTGCACTTCCTTTGCTAACACTCTTGACAAAAATCCCCGACAATTCTTCCTTCTCACACACATATCCGGCGATTGTAATTCCCAAACCTTTCAGATCTTTCTTCAATTCCACTACAAACTTCTCCATTTCCGGCATCTTCACCGCCATATCAAGATTCAACAATGGTAAAGAAGGAGAAGCTGGTACTCTTGACAAACCCGTATAACTCTTAGACTGATCAAATTGATAGAGATCAGTTATTTGATCCATCGCTTTATGAAAGATTGGTGGATATTTATGTTGAATCAAATAACGATCCAGTTCTACCGAATCATTTAGAAGTCTTGTAGGCACAAGCGGAGCTGAAGATCCTAAATACTTATATTCTGGAGAACTAATATCAACTGGTCTTGCTACAACTAGCCGCACATGAGTTCCAGATTGTCGTAAAACTGTCGCCACTTGTTCTGAGCCCATTTCGTGCAAATTCACATCACCAATCTACAAAAAATTCAGGTAAATTTCATTTTTTTTTTCCCACACACCAACGTGACTTATCAAACAACACACAAAGAACATTCCTTCGTCAAAATTCCATACCAATCGAAATAAAAATCACCGATTAATCACCAGTTGAAGTATTTCCGATTGTTTAGCAGTCATTATAAGGCAGAAAAAGTTTGTTATATCATCGATTTCTTCGGGTAAGTACTCTTTTTTGTTGATCTGCTCTGGTTCAAATTTCAAAGATTGTTAAATTGGTAAAAAATTGATGCGGATTCATCGACAAACGGTTACATCACGCTTTGATAACAAATTTTCTTGATCATTTGAATATTTCGTATCCAATAAACGCAAACAACGAAAGTTAAATGGTTTACACCTTAACAATGAGGGTTATAAGAGAAATAACCCAAAATGCTTTTTGAATAGCTACCATTCCAATGACGTTGTCAAATTTCTTTTCAGATCAGTAATCATTGTTATTATGTGAAAATTGCGTAATAATGGATAAAACATTATACGGCACTATTTATTAGAATCGTTAGGTAATACAATCGACTCTCGATAATTCGAGTTCGAACAGAATCTGTAAATTGTTTTAAGGGACACAACACTGTGCTTTTTGAAAGTTTTGTTTAAGAAAACTACTGCATGAAATGTTTTCAAATTTCAAAATATTTAATTCTGCCCGAGTTATTAAGTATCCCAAGCCACTAGAAAAAAAAAACTCCACTGCTGCAGTGATTGCGGCTTTCACTATTGTTGAAATAAAAAAAAATAAAGAGATTATTAAACTAGAAGTTTATCGTACAGAGCAAGATATGCAAAATAAAACAAAAAATTCAAGACGATCGGATTTGTCTTCGTGTTCAAAAAGAAAAATTTAAAAATGTAATTTCGAGAAAAACGCGTTTAAAGATAACTTTATTATAGTTAACAGCTGTAATAGTTTATTATACTAATACCTATAACTGAAAAACTATTTAAAACATTTATTTGAAATTTTGGTATGTTATTTTCGAAGACTTTTTTGCAAATTTCATATTGGTTAAAACGAATTGTAACTGATGGAGACGATAAAACAAACCCGGTCCGTTGGAATTCGAATTATCGAGAGTCGACTGTATCTAAACTACCCCCTTTGTACCATAAATAACTATTAAATACAGACTGAATATCGCGAAACTTAAAAGACTTTTTACTACTCAAATTGGCCAAACTTGTGTTAATTTTTAATTCAAAAAGCAGAAAGTAATTCAAATTTCGATCGAACATGACAAAAATGCCACATTTTCCATATCCCTAAACATTTTCTGGAGGCTTTGAAATCTAATTTGAGTTGGTACCTCCCTTAGCCAACAGTGCTACCAATATAATGAAAGGCTCGTCGTTTTAAAATTCACGTTAGCGTGTGGAATGTATGAACCTTTAAGTTTGTGAGATTTACCTGTAAGATGTGGTCGCCGCTCTGTAATCTCCCGTCCCTATCTGCAACCCCTCCAGGTAAAATAGTTTTAACGACAACCCCCATGTTCCTCATGCCCACAATTCCAAATCCTAGTCCAGTTCCATCATTAATCAAATCAATACTTTCAACCTGAGACCATTCACTGCTTAATAAACTGTCTGATCCAGTTTTAGACGCGTCGCTTCCAATTGAAGGAGATCTATGAATAACATCGTCATCGCTAGAGTTAAATCCTTGATTATTTTGCAATAAACGAAGAGTTTCTTGATTGCAAATGTTTCCATTTAAAGTTTTACTATTAAGGAGTATCATTTTATTGTCAGTGGTGTTAAAAGGATGCACATGAGGTGAGCCTGGAGAAATGGGGGCTGACGGGACTCTTTGTTCATCAAAATCTCTGGCAGTTGAGTAATCATCTGCATAATCTGGATCATACAACTCTCCTGAAGGAGGAACATTCAACACCAATTCTCCAGAAGCTGTGATATCAAAGTCTACAGGTAAAATGGATGGATGCTGACCTAATTGCTGGTTCAATTCGCTCAAAGAATCCTGGACAGTAACTACGCTTCTAAATACGGGATTTTCTAGCACAGATATCAATAAACATAAATCTTGATATGTGTTCACTTGCAGTTTGGGGTCGCTTAAGTCATCTACTGTTTGCTTTATATCTTCTAGTAATTGCAGGGCACTCGATATATCAGCATTTAAATGCATTATCAATTATTGATAAAGAATTTCTAAGGAAAAACAAAATTTAAGTACAGGAACACACCCTCAACTAACTTCACAACCCTCGAGAAAAAAACAAATGGGGCTTGAGCCAACGTCAGCTGTCACTCGACAGTACTACCAATTCCGAAATTTTACCAAGAATCCCTGACCAGTGGCGTAACATAACACGCAGGATCAAATAACCAACGGATAAATTCAAGGGAAGAAAAGAAAAGACGGAATCTATTCCTAATTTATTGTATTTACTTAGTATACACAATTATCTTACAGAATGATTACATGAAATAAAAAGAACTGCAATAAATATCTAGTATACTTTTACAAAATAAAACTCCACTGAAAGAATACCCATATGAACAAAAAAAGAAAATGTGGAGGTTAAAAAATAAAGTAGACTAGCACTGATATGAACGAAGGCAGCCACACCGATGGAAACTCAAGGATGATATAAATTTGAAGAAAATAGATTTATCACAAGGCACAACGTGTATGAAAATAGTTACAAAAATAGAAACTGATATGATTCCTTTGTCAAATAATTTGTACCAGAATTGTGCTGACCACATAAAAAAAAACTATCACAAATACGTAATACTGGTAGCATTATTATTAATAAAATAAAATGATTTTTTGCTTAGTGATAAATATTTTCTCCTTATGACATGGAAAGAAATGCAATGAGATTTTGATTAAGGCTAATGCAATAATCTACAGACAACAGACAAAACACAGCAAAGACAGCACATAAATAATTTTAGGAAAGCTTTGTGTATACAGAAAGAGAGGAACATACATACATTTTACGAACATTAACCCTAAAAATGTTGTGTTGAACTGCATTTAGGTAACAGTAGCACTTAACTAATTACCCAAAACATCTGTGGTTGTAATCATAACTACCGCAGATTTCATCCATTCCAATAATTTTGCACAAAAAAATATATCTCTATCAGCCTTTATATTATTATGACTACAACCAAAGTCAATACTTCCATTTGAGTATAAAAGTGCTTTAAAAAAGTAATACAAAATACTTACTAATTAAATTCAGTACAAAGTTATCGTTAATTGTAAAATTAATATGTAGCGTTATTTTTATTATGCTCTGCGAGTAATTTAAACTTTTACACCCATTATAAGAGACAGAGAAATCAAATGCAAGACGACTATTGAAAAAGAAAATAAATACAGCCAGTTGAATGTGCAATTTTATACATACACCACTAACTTAAAAGATGGTCAACTTAGAGAAGTACGAAAGTAGCAGACACCTACGAATTTTGAGCTCTGTGCTTCTGATAATAGGTATATAATTCAATAAATATACAAAACACAGATCATAGAAAATTAGAAAAACTAAGTTTCATTTCTGTTACGAAGCTAGAATATGGTTTTATATTACAAAGGTTGAAAAGAAAACTGGTTGATGTCTACTTCAGGGGTTTTTAATCGTGGCACTCGACTCGACGCTTGACTAGTATTCTATTCTTTTTCATTTGACTTGACGAAAGCAATAAAACTACAATAAAAAGAGTGCACTTTTGAAATAACGTTGAAAAAATTAAAAACCCCCGTCCTAAAATAGAATAAATGGGTGCATTCTGGTTGTGACTGGCAGCACAGCCGATGACTAGGGCACACACTTGGATCATGGGTTCACACCTAATCGCAGCTGATATACACATCAGTACGTATGGGTTGGAATGGACGGGCAGGCTGCATAGCCATAGCCTGTACCTTCTTTCATGCGTCTGTCTCACCTCCTTTTAATCGAAGACGAGCAAAATCTTCAAATATTATGTCATCGTCGTGGTCTTGCAAGTTATTTTCGTCGCTAACAAAATAAACTTTATTACCAAAACGCAGAAAACGACCAAAAATACTGGAAAGAATCCGAATTTTAGAAAATACGTACGCATCCAACTGGATCAAATTGGCATCAACAGGAACATCTACTCCTACGTCTTTACTGGATCTTCTGGATCCTGGCGCAGGTGGTGGTGTTTCTTCCTCGGGTTTGGGATGCATAAGAATAAAGGGAAGTTCCGCTACTAAATCCCTAAAGTGATGTTTGTTATTTTTAATCGAAAGTGTTGTGGAGTGACTCACCCCCCTAAAGCTCCTAAACATAATTTAACCTTTACTTTATATTGAACAATAATTCCCAAATTTTCTCTTTGTGACGGATCCGCAACTCTGGAATGAGATATTGTCAATCTTTATGTAATAAAAAAAGAAGAAAATACTCATGCAGTTACAAATCATGCAACTAAGTGGTTTGGTTTGTATTAAAATAGTTGGTAAGTTTCTGGCGATGAAATAAGGATAAGATAGCCAATTAACAAGATTTTCAAGAGTAATTTAACAAGAGGAAAAATTAATACTGAAGGGGTTAAACTAAATACACGTAAATGTTGAATTATTTGAAAAGACCAAGGTGTTCCAATATCGTATGATGCATCAACAATGTAGCAATCAACTTTTGCTAAAACATCTTATTATCACGAGTATCGTATGATAATAAAATGTCTGGTAACAATAAAATAATGAACTTGCCTCTGAAATTGCCATTTCCATATAATGTGCTGAGCTTCTAAACTAACAAAATAAATGCATTTTTCGAATTATCATGCACATTAGTATCAAAACATTGATATCCAGAATTGTATCAAAACGTTTCTAAAAAGCTGTGCGTATTAACGTGTCAACTGAAGGTAACTCTCTAGAAACGTATATCCCGTTCAGGCAAATTAAGCATATTTAAAAAATAATATACATATAATTGGCAAAAAGATGGAGGCGAATATAACAATATTGTTTGATAACTTACAAAGTACTCGACGCTAAGTTAGTATCCTCGTGCTTTAACTGTCCGTCCAAGGCGAGGCCCCACTTATCCTTATTATTGGCCAGAAGAGGTGTTAGAGTGAACACTTTGCTCAAAGTGAAGCCTGGGCCGATGGGACAGCTTTCACTACCCAAACCAAATCATAAAAAATCATTTTAAAATATGCATACAATTTTCTAAATCTGCAGACACTGCAATCCCATCGCCCTTAAAATTATTGTATATATATAGCATGCAAGAAAACCAACACCTAAAATTGGTTCGCTGGGATTTGAACCGTTTACTACTTTTACTGCAATCAATATCTCAAACTTTCTTGTGGTGACTGTCAGTGGTAAATAGGGAAGGCGAGCTGCAGATAAACTCACATAGTGGACGAAGCCAAATTGGTGTCCTCATGCTTTAGTTGGCCATCTAAAGCCAAGCCTCTTTTGTCCTTGTTATTGGCCAAAAGCGGCCTTACTGAGAACACCTTATTCAATGTACACCCTTGCGGTATCGGACAACCTGCACTATAATACCCTCAGTATCTTATTAATCATTACTACAAAACTAAACCCGAACTCATCACGGTATTCGTTACATATAGATCCATCTTATTACATAAACAAACATAATCAGCACAGATCTCATGAGCGAGAAAGGATATTCCTAGAAGAGAGAGATTAAAACACTCCGATGCACATCAAGGGCCATTTACCTAAATAAAAAACAAAAAAAAAACAAATAGAAAGTCAAAGAAACTGACCAAGAATCTTATCTCCGTGGCGCGTGAAATCTATAAAATTTTATTTCAAAGACATTCGAGTTAAAAATGTTATTACCACAATTTATGTTATCAGTTAACACGGATGCAAGTTAAAACTCGCATAGCAACGGTGAAAAAATCCAAGGATCATTTTCCATAACTTCTGGTTGATCTAATGATATAACAGCAATTTAGCGTGCAACAGCGACATCAGCTATGTGTTTAATAATTTAACTTTTTTTTTTGTCACATGTTATTTAATTTACAAGTAATTGGATAAAAACTGCGTTCGAAAACATTCTTGTCTGCTATAAATAACGAAATTAGTTATCACGTAATGAGTTTTTGTTCATAAAATTCAGAATGGACCTATATCTAACTATTACCTTTATCGCTTTATTTTTACAAGTGCGCATTAAAAGATTTAGTGCCAAATAATAAACACAACAAACTTACTCGCTTTCCGTTTCTGCAACTATACATTTATACTGAGCAGTAGAAAAAAGGCAAATGTCAGCAAACTGTCGAACTGAAACTTTAATTTTCTTGACTGTCCGATTAGAATTATTGGCTATATGGACGTTAACTGCGATATTTTCACCATGATGGTACAATTCCTTGTCTAACGAAGCTTCTAAATGTAATTTATTCGGACTCATCATAAACTCTTTACTAACTTCAACGGATGGTTGTTCTCCCTGTTTACTTGGTGCATACATTATCTTACGAATCGCCAATCTATACAACAAACAAGTTACATAAAAGCTTTTAAATTAAAACAACCTACGCAAACTGACCTAACTGAGTTCCTTTTGTGGGGTTTGTCGTCTTGAGATTCACCGACAAACGCTTTAAGCTCATAATCAACACCACAAGGTTTCCCTGTATCCCCAGGAGCTGGCTGTAGAGTTACAGAAGCTGGACAATGTGGTGGCAATTCAAAATAAAAAGGATAAGCGTTTGGTCCCAATTTTTTTATAAGTCGTTCCTGGAAAACTAAGCTCGAAATACCGATAATGAGGGAATTTGATAGCCACCTGTAGCCTAGTTGGTTCTCGTTTATTTTTACTTTCTGGCGGATAAATTTGCTCTGCTGCTAAATACAGGTCTTTACGAAATGTTAAACCTAAGACGTCTAAATCTTCACGGCCATACCTGAACGCTGCCAGGACATGACCGAAAACTTTTCTATCTTTTACATAATCGGGATCGATGAGCACAACGCCATCTACAAACACACATAAGCTCTCCTCAAACAAATTAAAGCCTAAATGGCCCATGTAGGCTCTATTAAGCAACAAACTAATCTCCTAAGTGCTTACCTATAGGGTCCACGTGGTCTATATGGTCCACGAAATCCCGCTTGCCTAAATATACCGTTATCTAAAAGCAACAACATTTTCAATCACACTATATCCCACGGGATATCCCGCTTCTAAGCTTCAAAACCGCACCGATAATGGCACCATGGTTTCATTTAAAACATTTGCACCAAACATAAAAAATATATAAAAATAGCACGAGGAAATAAAGTTTCCGCAAAACAGAATCCGCCAAGTCTTAGAAGTGAGATAACGAGAATTTTAGGACCTGCAAACTTACCTTTCCATTAGGGGAACTTTTCTTAAAAACCCTGAAACGTTGCGAAAAGTTTAAAATCGGGTAAAACTCAATAAAACATTTTTACCTCGTGGCTTGCCTCTTGCTGCTGCCATCGTCCATATCTGGGCTAGAAGGACCCAATGTGGTGCCAGGGTCCGTGGGACAAAGTGAGGGCACGTTGTGCCCCTCCAGTCTGATCTGCAAATAATTTTTAAGTAGAGTAAGTGAATGTATGACGCAACTCAATTTTGATTGCTCTTTATATTTATAAATCGGAACCAATAAAAAGCTGTTTAGACGAACGCAAATTACAATACCGTTCAATAAAAAAAAATCAGAGGAATTCCTGCGCGTCTGAATTGAATTATTCAAAAACCGCATTTATAGTTTTGCTAAAACCTCGAAACTTCCGCTAATTAACCGTAGATGATAGTCACGGCTTGAATAAACAAGACTTCGAAAATAATTCGAGTGGAAGGGATTGGATACTTTAAAAATACGAAGTCAATCAAAATGTTTACACAGGGAAATCAAAAGACGGTGTGCTTTCCTAAATCTAGTCGATTTTTCGTATCGATCTGTTATTTGCACTAGTGATTGGGGCTCAAATCTAATTTAAAAGTTTACTGACGACAATCTTAAGATCTCATTTATCCTTTCTCATCACTTTATTGATCTCAAACAACGGCGACCTGCTATACCGTCACGCATTCATGATAAAAAGTAAATTCACTTGCTTTATCAAATCTCTTCCCATCCAATCAATTCTCCCCACAGAACCAATCAAATTCCGGATTATTCTTTTCAAAAAACACAAAAGTCATAAAACGGACTACATCACACAGCTTAAAACTACCTGAAAAATTGATACATGTATCTTACTTTAACTCATATACAGAGCGATGAAGCAATGAAAACATTACAGGATTAAACATTTTTTCACGCTACCAAATGGCGTAAAGTTCAATCCTCCACTTGTAAATATTTACTTAAAATTTAGCGTGATTATTTGCTTATGATTGTACACGCTACTGCTACAAATCTCTGCAGCAACAATTTGGGTAGATAAGATGTTCAACGGTGGCGCATTATTTTCAATTTATTTTTAAATAAAGATGTGTATTGTGTGATGTTGATAAAGCTGCCCTGTTTTATAAGCGGCTGAACAAATATTTTTATATAGAAATCCATGAACTATCAAGCTGTGCATGTGCGTGTTTTTGAAGCAATCACAAGAACGTCTTTCATTTTTGCTTATTGGAAATTATGCAAATGTGTTTGAATTCTATTGATAATTGGATTAACAGCTATGACGGGCCCCTGAGAACCATAATTGAATAATTATCAACAATTGGATTTCAAATATTTTATACCAGCAATAATTAATCAGCAAATTTAATGAGTACTCGATAAAACACAGTTAGTCAACAATGAATAGTTTCTTTACTCAACCATTTAATCATAACCATGGTATGCTGAAGAAAAAACAAATAAATGACACTTAATGGCGTCTAGAACAATGGAAATAAGTTATCGGGTTTTCTATTGTTTTCAATAATTTTAATTACCTTCTAATTTGCGCAGTTCTTTAGAATAGAAAAATCGACCCTAAATCAATTTCGATCATTTAGAAAACGTTCGGAATTACTTTCCGGTCGTTTTACCCGTAAAAACATTCATTAGTCGGCTGGGTTGCAATTTCCCTCCAAAACGTGATTATTTTCTCAACGACGGGAAACTATAGAATTGTCAAAATAAAGTCATGAAAATTCTTGACAACTCGACAGAAAATCGTGTTTGCTTTTAAGGAAACCAATTAAGTATGCTATTATTTGATATGCACGTATAGGGGGAGGATTTTAAACCTCGTTAGAAAACCGCCAATCTTAATAGTGAGTTGTCAATATTCATAAAGCAACCCCTTGTCTAAATTACCATCACGGAATACTTCAAGATAATTTTAGAACTCATTCTCCACTACGCGCCTCTCTAATAAAATCCGATATCGAACTCGGGACTGTTTAGTCAAGCTGACACAAAAAAAAACGGTTATCTTATCAAAAACTCGCGGGGATAATTGTAAAAATGTCCACGTCATTTCCGGTTTGATGGGCGTCCAGCTAGAATAAAATCGCCACTTTTAGTCAACGGCGTCAGGAACGTTATCAATGATTATACAAATTAGTTTGAAAACCCATTAAATCCTTCGTCAATATCACCATTTCCATGTTTATCACTAATTCCTTTCTTAACTAAACTGACACTGCATTTTTTGCCAAGACTTTTAAGGTCATTCGTGTATGTTACTCGACCCTCGTGAAGCTTATAAAGCGGATTTTAGATGAAATCTGATTTCGCCGAGCTAAACGCGCCGTGTTAAAGATAAAAGAACACAATAATGTCGCGAAATTTGATTATATTAAAGACGAGCTTTAAACCGCGGGACATTGCAAGAGTGTCTTCAATGAACTTCTGTAATCTGTTTAAGAGACAGTGCGAGATATTTTTCTCCATTTAAATTCTAACAAAATTTCCAGTCACGATAAAACATCATGTATATTCATGTAGTTGACGCAAATATCATTTAGTATGCAAGGAAATTGACGTGTAAGTCACAAATAAACAAAGAAACCAAAGAAGTAATTACACTAACTGTGGATAAACTACAATGATAGCACCATATGTCGGTCCAGAGGTGGTGATAAAATCTAATTAGCGTAAATTTTGACAATCCTATAATAACCGATAATGCTTCATAAAAGCAATTTCTCGCCGGGAAATTGGAATGATCGCAGACGATATTTACCATGAAATATGAGTCTAAATTAACACTTGTCAAGTTTATTGATGACATGATTTGTCTGGAAGTGATTGATTTCGTTTAATTCGAAACATTTAATTAATTCATAGAACGCCACCAAAATAAACAGACGCCACCAAAGTAATGATAGAAGAATTATTCAAAAGGACGCACCTCTGTATTTAATTAAATTCCGTATTAAACAAAGTGACCACATTTTAAAACGCAATACATCAAAATTACACACGCCCTATGATAAAACGCACAAAGTGCGTGCATCTATCCATGAAATAACGCGAAACGTGTTATTGTCGCGTATTACTATTATCTCGCTGCTATGATATACTTCCACAAGGGTGGTGATGAATATGAAATCAGTAAATTTACTGCGTTATTTACGCGGTTTTTATACACTCGCCACAATTGTTAGATAACTAGATAACGCATGACGTCTTGCAATACTGGTGAGTCGAAGAAAGTGGTGAGAGAACAAGGAAACACTTTTAGTTCATGATTCAAGGATTCCATATAAAAGTCGGATTCTTCCCAATTACCGGAATAAGTTCCGGATTCTTCCATTCGAAAACTATTGAAAACATAATTCAACGCATTGCTCCTCCCGGGCTCGAGGTAATACGCAAAATCAATAATATTTATATTTATTTGCACGATAAAGTTTATTTTTAAAAATTCTTACAACGTCAATATTAGTAGAACAATAAGTCTCATGAGACAGTCGTAATTATCTTCACGGATAATTTCCAAGATTATTATTGTTATCTATAATATTGTCTTAACCGTTTTATTTGTTTGGTCATTAGGTTCAGTTACTTTCCACTGATGTTAAGGAATAAACACAACAAAAATTGGTGATTTTTCCTATCAACTTCCGATGGTATTTGAATCGTCGCTACGTAACCGCACATGATATTAAAGAATAAGCGATTACTCATTCCAGTTTCCTGTTTTATTATCATTAAATAAAAATTAACACAAACCGGCCCTGCAATTTTATTCATTATGATAAATATGTGCACGTGAAGTGGCATAATTTGCATGTGCATCACTGAACTGAATTTCACCTCAATTTGAATATGTTTAGATATTCGGAGTTAATTAATGTGTCAAAAAACTGTGCAACATTGTTCTCTACGCGGTGAATTTCCAAACTTTCATATTGCAAATTTGCAAACTGGTGACAATTTGATGCAACGAAAGACCTTTCGAGAAACGCAGAAACTTTCTAGGTATAAAGAGCAATCAAAAAGGTAATCATTCATTCTGTTCACTCGAAGCCTGAAATGCATGAAAACTGAGTTTAAAGGCTAATTAGCTGCAACCGGAAGATCTGGGTCCTTTTATTGCGTTTACATCGTTGTGGTGAATAGAAAATAATCCAAGCAACCGGAAAAACCAAACCACACATCAACTCACCTCTTTGCTATCAATCTCGAACCGACCCATCCGCCCATTGTAAAACCGAGCAATCCAATTCTGGATGGGCGCAAAAAAATTACTCTTCCGCATATTGCATAAATTCCAACGAAACAAAAATTCGACAATAACATGAGAATTTCCGGAATATTCACTAGATAAAAAACGTTACAAAAAAACGGTCAAAGCTCCTACACAATTTGTGCTGTGAACCTGAAAAATAAGCTTAAATGTCGTATCTCACATCAAAGATCAATCTGTTAGTGAAACACTATCGATTTAGGAACAGCGTTATCAACGTGTTAATAGCAAAACTTTGGTTACAAGACAAACTTTTTTGGGATTCAATATAAACAGAGATTTCCTCCCATTGTGCACGAATTGATTTTATATAAAAAATCTGATACAATGGATATTATAACATCATTTACATTTACACGAAACGGAAATATTTTACGGTTTATTCCCTACTCTTTCAGAATAATTCCTGGCGCCGTTTTTCCGTTCGACACAGTTTCCTCAAAGTTTTTACAGTTTGTATTCAACTCGCGTACTGGCGAAAAACAAACCTATTGTCGTAACGCATTTAAAATGTCAGCAAAAATTATCTGGGAAAAATAGGCCTTTTATACACCCAGAGTCTTAGCCTAGAAATGCCTAAACCGTAGTTTGCTTTATTAATATCAAAAGATTTTTCTAAAACTGTAAAATCGTTCCGTAGTTACCTAATGAATTATAAAATTTATGACCTTCGTCGTGTCAAAAAATGCAAATTTCATTAAAATACTATCGGGAATATTGAACTAAACAGTTTGGAATTGCCAATATTGATAAATTATTATCAGCAACTGATTTTGATGTACAAGTATGTCCATAAAAAACTCGACTTTACCTATGCAGATGGAAAAAAAGTCCAAGTTTTTTGTGTTGGATATTGAGTCATTTTTGAGCAAAAAAAGGTTCTTTCAATGGTCCCTTTCGATAAATTCCATAATAATTATCAATTACGAAGTATGGAAATTTCCTAAATCGCCCACAATTATGGGTTAATCATTCAGATTGCGTCATGTCTTGAGAATTTCCACGGAAAATATGACGAGGTGAAAATTTTCAGTTGATAACGTATTAATTATCGCTTTTGTTTGGTACTGAACTTGCCTCATGTTTTATCAAAATTCTGCAAAGCTGTTCCGTCAAACCATCCATGATATTAATCCAGCTAACTTAAACGTAACTTTAGAATATCAATAGCTCCTTTTACTCGGAGTTCATGCCTGGGCAACAATCTTTTTAACAGTGTCCAGTTCCAATTTAATGAGGTCAAGTTTTCCCGGAAAGATCTTCATTTTCGTTGGAAAAACTAATTGATTTAATGACGAGGTAGTATACATCATTAGTAGCCTTTCTAAAATAATTAAGTTAAAGGGTTTGGGGCGTAACTTGGTCTTCAGAGTAAACTCAATTTGAACGCAAGTCTCGTCCTTTAGCGCCAACAGCATTAATGTTTCCCGCAGTGATTCCCCGAAATTAATTCCATGAATTATTCCGATTTTCCCAATGAACACGTGTTAATAAATAATAGCGACTAGCTGAGATTAGACTCCTGGAAATTTTCAATTTTCCAGCGGTGCGAAATTTAAACAAGTTGTGTTGATTGAACGACGTTGAAATATAGCAGAATTTTTAATATGGTGAAATCCACGTGGAAGCAAGTAATTTATGCGAAAGAGGTATCAAAGCGGATTCCTAAGTAAAATTAAACAGAAATATGATTCATGTAACACAATTGATGTTCACCTTTCGCTTCGAATTTCCAAGTATGCTCTGCTACATCTAAAAAGACGCCTTAATTAAATTTCTTATGAATCATAGGAAGTCGGGTAGATACTCGCCCATCTTCAAAGTAAATAGTTATTATCTTTATTTGAACACATTTTTAATCTGGGTAGATAAGAATACCAATAAAATTTTCCCTTCTGATTCCTGGACTAATCGAAATGTATTCTGATATTAATTTAGTACTTTTCAGTGGAGGCTTCGTACTTTTTGAAAAACCGTGACTTCGTGACGAGAAAGAAAATATTGTCCCCTAGATATCACAACAAACTTGCAAACACAACCTTCAATCAATTTAATAGACTCTACCCGTCTAATTAAACGGGACATGTTTACAAACAGCTCATTACATTAATTGCAATGCATTTGCTCATTATGTGTCGAAAATTCGCCGGAAAACGTCCCAAAAAACACACTTTGCAGGTTATTACATTACTGCATCTCCACATAAAATTGCCTTAAAACCACCAAATAAAAACACCACATTTCAAAGTATTCTAAAAAACAAAACTCTTAATTTCCACTTACGTGTACACAATTTTCCTGGAAGTGCCAAAATTTCTAAGTCCACACGTTCCAAAACACTCGATAATCGCAGCCTTCAAAGGTCTTCAAAACGACGAGATTTTCACCAAATGCAACGAAACAACCGCGAATTTTCACAGTTTCACCACAAACAAATTGGTGTTCCTTCCCATTGGAATACTTTGGGCCTTGTCCAAGTTCCCAACTCTAAAAACTGGGAAGTGTGCCGGAGTAGGGATGCAAGCGAACTCCAGCGCATGCTACTTTGCGTTACCAACCGTCGTAAATTACTGTTTATAAATCCTTATTTACCGGAATTTTACACATTGGGGGCCCCAGAAGCTACCAGAAACACCCAGATGGTTATCAGCACACACACTGCTCCCCCAAAATGGGTGTGATTATTTTTAAAACTGTAAAAAGGTTATTTGTAGTACCAACTTGACAGACTTTGGGGGAACTTACGTCAAGTCATCGCAGCGCGAAAATCCCAACACGATTTCAAATTTGAAACAATCAAAACCACGGAGAATTTTAACACATTTTTTGCAAAAAAAGATTTCGGTGGTGTTTACAATTAACAATCAATAATTATGGGGTTAAGTTTTGGAAACTTCGTCCAAATCTCTCAGTTTGTTGTGCAGCAGTGTCAACATTGTGTATAAAAAGTTGCCTATATCAATTCATTTAAAATTAAATTAAACACTTAAAAAGGATGAAAAACTGATTATATTTAATATTCTTTTGATTAAAATTTCTGGAGCATTTTTTTGGGTTGCCGGATTTAATTTTCGGGCTCGTGGGATTTCGGTTGTTTGACAGAAATTTCCCATTTTGGCGGTAGTTAATTAAATTTTTATTTGGAGGGTGATTTTGAAAATTAAACTGGAAGTTGATTATCATTTTAATTTTTTGGTCACTCCCAAATGTAACCTGCGCAGAACTCGGTGTCGTTGTCCGAGTCGGCCGCTACCGTGGCGTATTCTGTCATCGGTGTAGAGTACAGTTCGTTTTCCTGTGATATTTTCTGTGAAATTCGCTTTTTGCAGGGGTTTTTAAAAGAATTGTTAAGTTTTAACAAAAATGTCTACATCAGGAGACTTCGGTAATCCTTTGCGGAAATTTAAGTTAGTTTTCTTAGGAGAACAAAGTGGTAAGTGTTGACGTTTCTTGATGAGTTGTAAACTTTCATATAGACCTGAAAAGATCAATAAATGGGTATTTCACAATTTTCTCAGTATTTGTTTAATAATTAATCGATTATCAAACAATGCAATTTCGGTCGTTTTTCATATCGATTTTCATAGACATGACAGTTCATTTCTAGGTTATGTTTTGATATCCCTGATAAGTCATCTTATTTTCTTGTTATGAATCACTTTTTTTCAGTTACATTGTAATCTGATCTCATTTTTCAGTCGGAAAAACGTCACTAATTACGAGGTTTATGTATGACAGCTTTGATAACACCTATCAGGTAAGAATGAGTTATCAACTTATCACCCGAAATTTTGAGATTCCTCAGCAAAAAACAACTTCCTCCATTTCCTAAGTCTGATTACCAAATCCTAAGATAATAGCTCGCGATAGCACCGCCCACACACCCCAAACAAACAAATTCTAGTCCAGAAGCGTAGGAAATCAGTGTTCTCATATCATAATCGAGTTAAATTTCAAATTACAAGTTGCTTCCTACCAGCCGGCAAGGTTTTACCACAAGCCCTCACAAAATTGTTGGAGATACCGAGACGGTTTGATTAAATTTTTTTAATTGGGAGGAACGCTCGAAATTGAATTTTTCAACGGGTTTTCTCACTATTGTTACGACGGATGCGAGAAGCGAATAACATTTCCTCTTCAGATTTACATAAAGTCCCGGAATTAGCTCCACATCAATTATCGAAAATCGAACTGACGGGATTTTTATAATTACGCGTTGAAACTCATCAAAAGATAATAGAATTCCAGTTTCATGTGCAGGAAAATAAAAAGGCTTTTAATCAATACTTGGCTCTTGCACCGACTCTATTTTATCCACCAGGAGCTAACATTTCTACTAATTACAAAATGATGGATTTAAACCCACTCGAATCATTCACTTACACAATAGCCAGTAAAATGGACAAATTTTATTCACTCTCAATACAAGGCATCCTCTGATAATTTATTGTTCTACCTCCACAGTGTGGTGAGCTTCTGGGAAACAAGTTTCCATGAACAGTCACGCAATTGTAATTATTTTAGAAGTACAAGTGGTTCTTTCATATTTCCTAAATATAACTGGTACTTCTAAAAATAGGATTTATGTGAACGGGGTGTAAACTAAACACTCAATTTGATTTATTACTGCTATTGTTGGTTGATGTAATAAAATGGAAACAGCGGTTTTCGAATTTGAATTGTGTTGGTACGCCTGCTTCAAACATTAAACTTTGTTTGATTGAGGCTATAACATGTTTCAAATTCCAACGCCGCCTTTGTCCCGTTTTTGTGATGTTTTATTTAAGCGTACAAACATGCAAAACAGTGTCGGTCGGCTCAATAAAATCGAATCATTCCGATTCCAAAGGAAAAAAAGTATTCATTTTTTACTGGAAACTAATAAGTATCTGTGCATATTGCATCGCTATTATTCCGCCCAGTTCTGTTTCATTTAGTCTGAAATATGATAACAGAGAACGCTTCAATTTCCGCTTCGGCCAAATAAATAGTGTTGCCCACAATGTTTACACAAAAGGGCAATTTCGCCCATTTAGATATCGATTTTGTGTCAAAATTCTCCGAATCCCACGCTTTGGTTTTCCGGCAGGGCTACCAACAGATCTGAAATTCCAAAGCCTTGTTGTATGTAGATTTGTGACTAACTCGTGTTATTTTAGGCGACTATAGGAATTGACTTCTTATCTAAAACAATGTATCTTGAAGACAGAACTGTAAGATTGCAGCTGTGGGATACAGCAGGACAAGAGAGATTTAGGTCATTAATACCATCATACATTCGCGATTCCACTGTTGCTGTCGTAGTATATGACATAACGAGTTCGTATGAATAAGAAGTTGAGGTATCGTTATTTATGAGTGATTGTAGATGCCAATTCCTTTCATCAGACATCTAAATGGATCGACGATGTTAGAACGGAGAGAGGCAGTGATGTTATCATTATGCTAGTCGGCAATAAAACAGATCTTTCCGATAAAAGACAAGTTAGTACGGAAGAAGGAGAAAGAAAAGCTAAAGAATTAAATGTTATGTTTATCGAAACTAGTGCAAAGGCTGGATATAATGTTAAACAGGTATTCTCTAGAACTGGTCTTTAAAACCGCTGAACTAAAATCTTCTTTTAGTTGTTTAGACGCGTGGCTGCCGCGCTGCCTGGAATGGACTCCACGGAAAACAAACCACCAGAAGACAGTATCCTTTTCGCATGTCACATTTCGCTGTTTTCTCGCATGATTTATTTATGATTTTGCACTGATTTTCTTTTTTATTTTCCTTAATACTTTTTAGTGCAAGAAGTTGTGTTAAAAGACACACCAAACGAAGTGAAAGACCCGGACGGAGGCTGTGCATGCTAAATCAAGGTTCATTTTATTATTTTATTAGCTACCTTGTGTAGAAAACTGGGAGATTTCCGACAAATTCTCGATTTTTTTGTAAATAAACATGTCAACTCCAGAATTTGTCGAAATTTCATGTGTTAGATGTAATCATAAAGTATTGCCCTTAAACATTAGCATTATCGTAATTTTTATTTATGTAATATAACGGATTTGTCTTATCTCAAACTTAAACTAATTTAATTGAATTACTTAAAGAGAAGCGAATCGGTGGCGCACGTTTTTCTTATATCGTGGGCTCGGATTCGAGTTCTCTGGTTGTTGCATTTACTAAATCTGTATTGGACATGATTTCAAAACTTGTGAGAACACTTGAGGGTTTTAACATATCAATAGAACTAGCAATTTGATTGAAAAGTGTTCAAATAAGTGACTGTAACCGTGCCTGTAAAGTGAACAAACACTGAACACCAAATTTTATGTATTTGAACAGTTGAAATTGAATAAAGCTGCAATTTGATATCCACGATATTATTATTATGTAAGCTCAATTGTGATGATAAAAATTAGTGTTAGCACATTCCGCTGCAGCTCGTCCAGTTATCAACGCATTTTTGTAATACAAGCTTGAGATTCAATGTGGTGATGAATGGACGCGACATTTTTTTGTTTTTTAGATCTTGTTTAGTGTCATAAACGCACAACATGTCCCAGCTTTAAAAAAACGGTTCTTTATTAGTATACTTTGGGACAACTTGCATGTGGCTTGCTAATTAGTTCCTTATGTAATATATACATATTTATGCAGCAATATTAGATGTTTATAATTTTACAAAAAGTAATAAAATGGTTATAGTTTTATACTTCTGCGTTGACTAACCCTTACATTGCATAGGTACAAAGTATCGAAGGGTGCGAATTATATTAATTTTAGTTTTGTTAAAGCATGTAAGATGTATTAATTTATTGTTTGTTAATATTTCAATTTTATGTATTTCTTGCGTCATGATACCAAGCATTTAATAAACTTTTTCGTATATTACCTTTTTCAATGTAATTAAAGCCATAGTTTGTAGCGATAATTTGCTGAATAAGAGTGCTAAAATGTAGTAGATGTATGCATTTTTATTATCGTGCATATTGTTTACTTAGGTAGTGTTGTAACCCTATAAGTGAGTTTTGCAAGCATGACAGAATTGCATGTATATTCTAACATGGTTTATTCCTTAACATCGGTGCAGCAGTGGATCTACAAACGCAACCTCAGCTTCAAAACGACCAACATGATTCAGAAGGAGGCTGCATGTGCTGAAAACCTAGAAATCTCGTTCAGAAACCAAATATTTAGTTTACACAACCAAAGTAGCCTCTGCCTATGTTGACGTTGAAGCTATAAGTGTGACATTTATTTGCAATTGGCACTTTATGTGTGGCATGGAACATCCACTGTTACAATTAATTGCATTTTAATGTAACAAGACTTTAAACTGTGTATGAGGTGATCTGTAATTTTTCTATTAAAATGATTTGCCTATTAATTTCTTGTCATCGTTACTCGAAGTTTTTTAAGCTCAAGTCGTATTATATATATGGAAATGTAAAATCAAATTACATATTTAAATAAGCTTTGGCAAATGATGATGTATCATTGCACTTTAATATAACAGTAATTACAAAAGTCTGATGTACATAAACCCTCATTTCGGAATGCTACTGCGATTTCCTCGTCAGCTCTCACTTATTCTGTTTGTTATGTTGTTATGTACTGTTCAGTTTTTATCAAAAAATAAAGCTAGATTAAGTAACTAACCAACGACTTTCTTTGCTTGGACAACTAATATTTACACGGTATTTTTAGACTGCAAATTGCTAAAGATTGGTTCATAACAACCCACTCCCAAGAACATACGCCAACGTATTCAACCAAAACCGATTCTAAAGTCCAACGATTACAGCAGGAGTACAAATAAAAAAGTACAGGTGGCCGGAATGTCGCGCCTATACTTTGAAAGAGAATAATAACTGGGTACTCGTAGAATGAAAAAAACAAAATAAGAACAATGTTGCTGTTTTTTACGTAAATCTGTTATATCAGAAATTCATCGAAACTTGAAATAATTACACAGAAATCTTCAATTTTCGCATTACATTTTTTTCCGTTTTACATGGCATCGTCCAATAATGCAGTGTCCACGAAGTGTGCTACATTCAGGACACTTGTATCTAAATAAGTACTTGAACGAATACAAAAGTTTTAATAGTGGTGTAACCGATAAATCATAAAATAATTTGCTTCAATGTGAAGCGAGTAGTTTATGAACGTTTAATGCGCGTTTAATAATAGTTAAATGTATCAATACAAATGTTCCAATGTAGTTTCATTGTTGAGACCATTATTCTTTTAAAAAATGCTTTAAAATCATGACTGGACCTCCATAAATTGCATAATACAAGAGCTAAACTATTTTTTACACTTTTTTTGTGTTTCTGGATGATTAATAATACTAATTAACAATTTTTTATAATTATAGCTTAAGTTTACTCTAAAAAATAAGCGAGATATCGATATCAGAAATTTGGCATAGTTTTAGTCATAAATTTTTGCGAAAATTTGAGAAATTTCGACTGTAGGAAAAACAAATAACTATTTCTTATGTAAAAAATCGCGAGAAAAACGATGCCGCAAACCGCATTCCAATATCTGAAGTAGTTTTCGAGATATCGAGCATAAATTGTTTGGAACCTTCAAAAATTTGGCCCTCTGGCGACAACCCAAAAATTCAAACGGCCATAACTCAGTTATTTGTTGTCGGATCTGAATTTAAATTCCAGATTTGGATTCAGCGTGAGATTCTGCGTAAAATGAGTCGAAATTTATTGAGTTTACCTACGAAATAAATAAAGCATTGACCAAAAACTGTTTGGAAGTGGTCATTTTGGGGTGATTTTCAATCACTATTTTTAATTTAAAAACGACGTTTAATACCTTTGTATTATATATCATTCGAAAGAGGAGCTCGAAATCGATCTACTGGCCCAATTTGAGATCGATCAAGCAAACGGTTTACGAGTTATAGTCAAAAATAAAAAAATTGAAAAATTTTCATCGTTTGAGTCGCAATTTTTTTTCGCGAGAAATCGACTTTCGAATTTTGGACTTTTAAGCACTTTTTCTGACGTAAAATGAGCCGAGAAAAACGATGGCGCAAACCGCATCTCAATATCACTAATAGTTTCCGAGATATTTAATTTTGAAAATTGGGAAAAATGAGAAAAAATGAAAATCAACTATCCGAAACTTTGATTGGCCATAACTCAGTTATTTGTTGTCGGATCTGAATTTAAATCCCAGATTTGGAATCTGCGTAAAATTCTGCGTTCACTGATGTAAATAACTCAAGTTTACTCTAAAAAACAAGCGAGATATCGATATGAGAAGTTTGACCATAGTTTTAGTCATGAATTTTCGCGAAAATTTGCAAATTTCGACTATTGGAAAATCTAAAAACGATTTCTTATGTAAAAAATCGCGATAAAAACGATGGCGCAAACCGCATTCCAATATCTGGAATAGTTTCCGAGATATCGAGCATGAATTGTTTCGAACCTTCAAAAATTTGGCCCTCTGGCGACAACCCAAAAATTCAAACGGCCATAACTCAGTTATTTGTTGTCGGATCTGAATTTAAATTCCAGATTTGGATTTACCGTGAGATTCTGCGTAAAATGAGTCAAAATTTATTGAGTTTACCTACGAAATAAAGAAAGCATTGACCAAAAACTGTTTGGAAGTGGTCATTTTGGGGTGATTTTCAATCACTATTTTTAATGTAAAAACGACGTTTAACACCTTTGTATTATATATCATTCGAATGAGGAACTCGAAATCTATCTACTGGCCCAATTTGAGATCGATCAAACAAACGGTTTCCGAGTTATGGTCAAAAATAAAAAAATTGAAAATTTTTTATCGATTGAGTCGGATTTTTTTTTTCGCAAAAAATCGACTATCGAATTTTGGGCTTTTAAGCACTTTTTCTAACGTAAAATGAGCCGATAAAAACGATGGCGCAAACCGCATCTCAATATTTCAAATAGTTTCCGAGATATTTAACTTTGAAAATTGGGAAAAATGAGAAAAAATGAAAATCAACTATCCGAAACTTTGATCGGCCATAACTCAGTTATTTGTTGTCGGATCTGAATTTCAATCCCAGATTTGGAATCTGCGTAAAATTCTGCGATCACTGATGTATAATAACTCAAGTTTACTCTAAAAAACAAGCGAGATATCGATATGAGAAGTTTGACCATAGTTTTAGTCATGAATTTTTGCGAAAATTTGCAACTTTCGACTATTGGAAAATCTAAAAACTATTTCTTATGTAAAAAATCGCGAGAAAAACGATGCCGCAAACCGCATTCCATTATCTGAAATAGTTTTCGAGATATCGAGCATGAATTGTTTTGAACCTTCAAAAATTTTGCCTCTAGTGACAACCCAAAATTTCAAACGGCCACAACTCAGTCATTTGTTGTCGGATCTAAATTTCAATCCCAGATTTGGAATCTACGGAAAATTCTGCGTACACTGATGGATAATAGCTCAAGTTTACACTAAAAAATAAGCGAAATATCGATGTCAGAAGTTTGGCATAGTTTTAGTCATCATGAATTTTCACGAAAAACTGCAACTTTTAATTTCGGAAAATCTAAGAACAATTTTTTATGTAAAAAATCGCGAGAAAAAGGATGGTGAAAACCCCATCTTTCGCTCTGTCTTAAATTTCGGAGATATCGAACTTACACCTACATTTCGGAACAAAAAATTCACTATCGGAAACTTTAATCGCTTCTAATTCTAATTCCAAAATCAGCGCATCATTCAAGGAGACCCATCCGGTTCAATTTCTTTCCTATTTTAGAATAATGTAATAAAAAAACGAATCAAGCCGTGCTCATTACGCAACAAAAACTCCTTGAAATATAACAAACTAGAATTTATTGTGCTCGTGAAAATACAATTTGAAACCGATAAAAACAGAGTTATCATACAAAAAAAGGATACAAACTGGAATCCATAATTCGGCCAATTTCCTCTCCTCTGCACGTTACAACAAATAACTCCTAAACGTGGGTTGTCGACTTTTATTAAGAACAGAATCGAGTTGTGCAAGATGATTTAAAAATCCGGGATTGGGAAAAACCCTCCGCCTTTTAAAAGTAAACGCTAAAGCTTCAGCTGCATTCATCCCTTTATAGATCATTAGATATGCAATAACGAGGGTTGCGGATCTGGAAATTCCGACTACACAATGAACCAACACTTTTCCTAAAAAAAGAAAATGAACTTGGGAAGTTTTTCAATCAATTCTCCACCTCCGCTTTTCACTGCTTGATCGATAAATCTCGCCGCTTCGTCGAAATAAACAGATATGTTCCATGAAGGTCTATCATGACCTGGCATACCAAAATAAGAAATGTTCGCACTTCTGTAGAAATATTGGTTTGTGTTGACTTGGTACTCATCCATGCCTTCAGCTGCGTTTAGGACGTGGGTAAAACCATTTCTTACCAAAAACCTTTTGTCTTTTGCCGTGTATCTGAAAAACGGAGGATCATTGGGATTTTTGGGGTCTCCGAGCTTACTTGTCTCCTAGATACACCCCTGTTGTAATAAAATTCATATCGTGTGCTTCTGAGACTTTCGTCGTGTGGTCGTGCGTTGGGGTGTAAGTAAGTCCATCGAGTAACTCGTTTAGATACTTTCCTGTGATAACTTCTTCGCGGTTGGTTCTTGGTCTCAACGTTCCCTAGATCGCGGATTTAATCAAACAGTTGTTACAAAACCACACTTACATTATATACACGATCACGCCACATTGCTCCAAATTTCACGCTTGTATTTGCCTAAGTAATCTCACGTGTATGAGATAAAAATATAAGAGAGAAGAGAAGACAATGTTTAAAATTGGAACACTCGCAATAACAGTCTCCTTTCAAAAATAGACTTTTTGATGGTTTGCCAAACATTTACAATAGTTGATCTGATCTAAGCGCGTATGTAACCCGTCGGATGAGCATGGAAATGGTAATCGTGTAATAATAGGCACAATTAGACACTGACACATTGGTTTATTTGTTGTATATCCTGTGATCGGAAATTGCTTTGTTGTTTAAAAAGTGGGCTGTGGTATTGAAACACCTTGTTTGGGGAAATGACTCAGATGTTTTTGTTGCAAAAAGACAACACATAGGTCAAGCGCAGGCTGTTATCTTTTACGGTACTTTGATGGGATCTTGGACTTAAATTGTTGTTATAACGAAGCGTTTTAACTAGCGGTATGCATAACAACTTAATTTCTTAGAAAAAACACGTCTGGAACTCGCAAACTTATTGGCAACGCCTTTGAAAATTCGAGCAAACACGTGTAACTATGGCAACGTCAAAAACACTCGATAATAAAACATTTTATTTCTCAATAAATATGATCTAAACATTATGCATTAATAAAAAAAATAACTAAAATAGTTTATTAAAATATAACATAATTTATTAATACAAATAGTTTCATTCTTATAGTCAGACTTCTTTCAATCAGGGAAGTTCTATAAGAAGTGGATTATTTACAATTTAAGTTTCTTATATCCCTGAATTGTCGTATTTGCCGCCTTATTGCCTAAATTATTATAAATTAGTACTTGCACAGAGGTAGTAGTTTGCATTTAAAGTAGGCACATTTATGATTTACAGATAAACGTAATTCAATAAATACTATTCTGACAATCACTTAACATAAAAATATATGAATACTGACTTCAAATGAAAATAACAAAGTAACATAATATCAATAAAATTAGAAAATAATTTAATAAATACTCATAACACTACGTTATAATTAAAAGTATAGACTAGTCGTATGAATATACAGATATTTATCAAAGAGCAGAGTATTATCAAATTTTAGAAAGCCCCCTTAGTGTTCAACTTTGGGTTCCTCAGAGATTTCATGGGTTAATATCAAAAGAAGTGTACACAGGCCTTAAACCGTTTCTGAATTACAAGAAAACAAAATAACACTCCAACTGGTATCTACAAAATAGGAACTTGAACCTTAGTGTCGATGCCATTAACAAAAAGAAAAGTAATTCAGTGAATTTAAGGCATACCATATGATGGTCCCCATAATGAAAATTCGTATATAAACAGACCTATATTTGAGAATCTACAACTGCTATACAACCAGAGGCGGCTCTTGATAATGATGGTAATGGTGATGGATATGTTCATGGACGTGATGATGCTCATGTCGTTCAACCCCCGGTGCAGCAGACGGCGTGCTATTAGTCTTCTCCTTATAAGTAGATTGAGTGAAATGGTTACTTTTGGCTTTCTCTTTAGTATTCAGATTCGACGAGAATTCTTGTTCCAACCAACGCACAACTTGTGCCATCGCCCGCGCTTGATCCTCTTGTCTGTTCCTATGTCGAAGATAATGCGGCGAAGACGTGTGTCCCGTGACCACATGCGGACTTTTCGGGCTTTTCACTTCACTGACACTCTTTTTTGGCGTTCTTTTCGATTTCAGTTTGTTTTCATCGTTTGTTAGCGGATACTGCAAGAACTGATACTTAAATGGAATATCCGTCAGATCGTTTCTCACGCGGTGTTTTTTACACTTTTGTTTATTTAGCGACATTTTTTTATTCGACACGCACATTACCGCGTCTATAAGTTTGTCGTATTGACAAGGGGTTTGCGGAAGCTGCGTTGTATTTTGGAGAGAGGCAAGATCCACGTAGAAGTGAGTCGGGTCGACTATGTTTGCCAGGTACTGCAGCGGGTTCGGTGCTACTTTAGAGGGCTTCACGTGGTGCTTGTGAGTCTCCACCACCTGCTTCGTCTGCGTGCTAACATGGTTGGAATGTTTTCTAAAAATAACGACCAACATTAGAGAAAAATCGGAGGAATAGAATCGCTGTTAAATTACCTGGGCGTTTGAAAACCTAAGTTGTTTTTATCCATGTTGGCCTGTATGATTTCGAGCAGCTCCTGCCGTTGCAGCGACCCGGACCTCTTCTTGGGTTTCTTGCAGTTTTCGTTACAAACACTCTCTTTTACGAAGAGATTTGGGATTGTGTACCGCGGACTCGACTGGCATTTCTTTTGATGCTTCTTCACCTTGCGTTCGGTATCAGAGCAGCCTTCTTCTTCATCACTGGAATTGTCAGAAACCCGACTTTGTGTATCCGAGCTGTCATCTGATACGAACGGATCCTGTTCGTGGTCTTCTTCAAGTCTATTGCAGCAATGGTGTTTTTTGTTGGGCGATTTTTGTTTCGTTCTGCAATGTTTGTGTTTTTCATGCACTCGTTGTCTGATGGTTACATTCAAGTCTCTTTTGTATTGTATACTTTCTTGGGGTTTTTCGTCATTGTCTTTTTGGTTGATGATGGTTGCACTGACGTGCTTTCGTTGGTCTGGTGAGACGGTAAGTTTCACCTTAATTGTTTTGCTACCGTAATGTGGGACTTTAACTGATGATCCTAGCGCTTCGTAAATTGTAGTGACTAAACCAGCGATGTCCTGTAAAGACGAAAGGAGAGTTAAAAATCGGCAGGAAGCGCATCTTAAAGTGAAAGAATTGGTATTGATGTAAATCTTGTAATAATATACATCTCGAGGAATATAAATAAATGACAAGGCAAGGAGTGAGTAGGATGTGATTCTAATAGCATCTAAACGTAATTTCTCTTGTAAACAAAGCAAGTTCAAAGAGAACACTAGATCAAAGCGACCGCTACTTATAAATTCCACATTAAAGAGTGATTTATGTATAATTTTTGGCGCAAAACTGATTTCACACAAACAAGGTAAGTTACTAATTAATAACTTCCTCAACACTTACATCTTTAGTTATTTTTCCATGCCCATCAAAGTCGTAGAGAGTGAACGAAAATTCTTGCCTCTCTTGACCAGGTTTGTTATCTCCGTCTTCTAAAGAAACGTCACAAGAGAATTCCTGGAAAAAAAAGTGTTGCAGTACTTGAACCTTGTTTACCAATATTTAATATTACGTAAATCAAATCAGATAAATGATAAGGCGCTTTGTGATTACCGCGCGGCGAGTTTTTGTTGTGATTATCGTAATGAAAAAATGTACCTCAAAATTGAGCTGATGTTGAGGTGTTTGTTGTTTTTTTGGCATGGAAGAAGTATCCTCGGTCGGTGTGGATGGTGAGGCTGAAATGTCTTCAGGCTGTAAAGGTGGTGTTGTGCAAGCTGTTCTCAGCCTTTCATTAGCGTCAACTTCTGACCCTAATCGGCCCAGAAGTTCCTCCGTGTCCGACACTTTACCATCTCCACACTCCACTAGAAAAAGATCATTGTTAGCTTATGCAACTAGGATCAAACGCGAAAATTTAAGAGCTATTTGTATTCCTCACATAAAGTATGTTGAGGTCTGAAATGAAAGTAAAGAACGGTCGCTGGAATGCGTACGGCTCCAGGCTTCTGAGGAAAGTTACAATTAAATAACTATTTGGAATTTAGATTAATTACTCGAGATGAGGTCCGAATGTTTTCTTTTTTCTGAATCTGATACGCGTGAGTGTGTTTGCCACATAGCGTTGATTGTGAAAAAGTAAATAAATAAACGCGTTGTTTACTTTGCGAGTATCTGAATGATCCTTTTATCGTCGCTTAAGCGCATCCAGTTTCACAAACTTTTTTCCATTTGCGGAATAAAACATGAAAACCCGAAACAATTTGCAATTAAAAACACACAGCGGCGGCATGTGCATTATAAAGGAGTTATTTCAAGGTATCTTAACTGTAGAAATTCTTTTGCTTTGGCTGTTAAAATAAATGTGACGTCATAACGTTGTTGGTGGTATTTAGGCGCTGGATCTATTAACCGAAAGTCTAGACACTTTCTTTGGAAATTTGCGAGCAATTTATAGTCGCGTTAATTAAATCGTGGATATTTACGACTAATAAAATTACGAAATAAAGCTAAAAATTGGAAAGTTAAACAACTGCTACACGAACAAAGCCTTCAGGTAATGCAGTTTTATGGCTTCGAAACTGACGAGGTCGGAGAGCATTCATAGGTTCTTGGAAAAGGATGAATTGGGCATGTTCCGAAAAAACTGTGGGAGGTTGTAACTCAATATTTTACCACCACTGAAGCAGAAAAAATATTTCCTTTTAGAACATTCCTCTCTTGCACGTTTTCGAGTAATTATGAAATCAACTGTCTCTGATGTTTAAACATTTATTAAATGACTAACGGGAATTTATACATGGCGCCACTACAACTCTTTCCCGGAACTTGATGTCGGCACCTTTGATTCTAATGCTTGTATAAATATTGATTTAACCACATAGCAAAACTACAATACTCTGTCGGCAATAACTTTGATATCACTATCAAAGTATATTAAATATTAATCAACAAAGCCGCCAAAAGCAAATAAAATAACAATTATTGGATTTATTTCAACATTTTCTTTCAAAAATTCACATTTTTTCCGTGTAACTATGACTTGCTAAATATAATACCTTGGGAACCACCCTGAATCTACATGACATTGTTTATCACGCGATCCGAGTTTCATAACACGGAAACATCTACGTCAATGATATTTGATAGTATTTTATTTCGTTAATGTAACATTTCAATCTTGAAATGTGCACTTTGTTGTCGGCATATCATATCTAGCTTTTGAAGATTTTGCAAAACATTCAACCGACAAACGTTTCCTTCGGGTAATTTATTAACAGGAAAACAATCTACGCCAATGTAATTAGACACCACATAAAATGATTTTTTTTACGTCCGTAACTAAATACGTCATGCTTATGTGTGAACGGAGAAATAGGTTACGGAATAAACAAAACTATAAAATTAACCAGCGTAAAATGAAAGTTCATTAGGTCCCTTTCTTAATTGCCCTAAAGTAGCTAATTGTTCGTACTCCTTGAAAAGTTGGGACTTTTTCTTCAAGACCCCCAGGTAAGAATGGCAATTAGCCCCCTGTCCAGCATCGTTTAAACGACCCCTTTCTTTTTCGATTTTGCATTTGTCCCCATTTCGCTTATTCATAGCTGACCGGATTTAATACGGGTTCATTCATTCATTAATTATTGCCAGTCGCTGGTTTAATTTATGGTGGCAATTAGTGTGTGGCTGAACAGTTGGAGAATTTTGGAATTTCGTCTATTCGCTTGGGTGTATAATTATGTATGTGTGTGGCTCCAAAAGTGAAAAATTCAGTCTTTGAAGTATTTATGCGACAATTAGCAATGACATGAAAATTCCATTTCTACATGAAATCTCGTCAATTAGAAAGTTTGGTTCCTTTGAGAGCAATTCGGTCTGGTTTGAGGTTCAGTACTTATTTTATTTTGGCTCCACGGTTGATGGCTATCTCCTAAACGAGCGGCCTTTATGAATGGATCTAAATATAGAAAGTGATTTAAAGAAAAAGCGCTGTATCTGTGAATTTATCAAACCGGAAAAAATGTGATGAAAAAAATAGTTCAAAGTAGTTTATTATTTATTCGAAACAATTAAGATATGTTATCTAACCGAAACTAATAAACTTATGTATAGGTATATACACAAGAGCCGCCATAAAAACTTTTGATGTTAGACCCCGATAAAACTCTGATAAAATTCAAGTAAATACAGGAAACATCAAACCCATTTTACCTCGCGATCATAACAAAATTCCGCGGAAGTCACCCTCAATAATTTCACGAATAACTTTACATTAATCACGTCAAAATGAATAATAGATTAACGAATCACCAACAATCGTAAAAGGCCGTGCAAGCACTGACCATGAAAGATAATGCAAACGTAACTACTTCTTGTAGGCGGTAATAAATTTTCCAGCGGTTTATTAACTTCTCAACTTTGTGAGAGGATTGGAATTTAAAAATAAAATCCTGGAGATGATCAACTGCTATTAAAAACTTTGGTGTCAACTACCAGCGAACTAAAATCTTTTCATGTGATCACATTGAAACCACTTTTTTTTCAATTTTCGTTTTTCGACTAGATAGATAATAAAATATGCGTTATGTAAGATGATGGAGCTATAAAATTTACAATCCAAAATAAATAAACTCCTGTAAAGATATTTTCATTGAGTAAAACCTTCCGATTCTAGAACTAGGTGGCCTGTTTAAATATTCGCAATTTATAAATTCGTTTTATTTTTAGCGAGTTTAAATCGCAAATTGGCGCCAGTAAGTCGAATGACCTGTAATAATCGTGCACAAAACATTACCGCAAGTTTTTTTTGATCGAGATTCTTCATTTCAGTAACGGAAATGTAGACAATGACAGCTGAAAATAAGAATGACGACCAACTGAGGTTGAAACAGCAATTTTAGCGGCATTCTTTAAAGACGTCACAATAAAATAGTAGCCCTAAGGCCACATTAGTTATAAATTAACAGAATGTTACACGTGGAGCGGAATAAACACGAAAGGTTTCGCCGCAGGCAGATCCAACCTCAGAGATGTACTTTCAAAATAATTTCATGCATTCTTCGAGATTAGCCACTGAATAGTCAAGGAATAAAGCATAAAATTGTGATTAGTGATCCGCCACGACCGGAGTTTCAGGGTTTACCGTGGGACTGAAGAACTATGCGACAAAAGGAATCGCCAAAAGACGACAAAGCCGGCAGACGAAGATGACAGGCCACCATAAGATCCCAGATGCAAGAAAATGCCGACAACATTGTTGCCAGATCATTCAGTGTGACTTCGGCCCATTAATCTCTTCGAAATCAAACACAGCACGCACTTTCCATGTATGTCGTTACCGCTAAATTGAAAATATTTTAATAGTCTCAAGAGTTTTTTTTGTGTAGTTTCTTCAGCGATAAGAGTTAATAGTTGTGGTTTAGTTTTCGATGATCGCGCGGGTAAACAAGCTATTTTATTTATATTGCCATTAAATTGTAAAGATAAATCGTAATAACAGTTTGAGGACGTAACCCCACGAATTGCGGCACTGTAAAAGTCAGATCCATGTGTTATTTTCATGTCCGAATATAAACGGGTTCATTTAAAGTTTAAAGGTATTGGAAATATTGTCCGACAATGCAAAAATCTCAGTACCTGAGAATTGTTTATATCCGTTGAGAAACTTTGTTTTCCACCACTTGACCAAATTATTTGCCATCTGTGAATTGTGCATCGATGTCCAGATGTCCATCACAAATTATCCTAACAATGGGTACATTTCACTCACAATCACTTGATAACAATTTTCAGTTAGAGCGAGAGTGCGCGTACGACAACGTGCGACGTAACCCTCACTAACAACACTGTGGTCACTATTAACAGCGTACCGGCTCTATAGTACGTTCCCCAATGGAACATCATTGTAACTCATGCGGTTCGGGTCAGGCACTGGGCTATAGGCTATACGCTATATGCCGGAGCCCGAGACGGCAGATAAAGCTTGGTCGACGTGTACGCAACTAGAAGAGCCAGGTGCAACACCCTACTCTGTAGAGATTGGCGCGGCGCAGCCAACACCAGTAGCTCGTTGAAGTGGGGGTAGAGGGATCACTTCAGTACGGTAAAGAGTAAAGACTTGCTCATGGTCCGCAACTTTTCAAACGAGTTGCGCTTTCAAACTAAATAAACAATACTCGTCAAAGAGAACACCCCAATACCAACTGCTCACATGGCTAACACATCGACAATGCCACCGACAGCTTCCAGGAACAACAAACCCAAATTCTAGGCGAGTCCTTTCTATTACATAATACGCAGGCTGGAGCTCCACAAACAAAACGGCCGAAATCATGATCACATTCAAACCACTTTACTGTTTTTCATCAGAACGACTTTGTTGACATCACCACAAAACTTTGGAACCTTTTTTTTTATTTTTGCGTCACATGAGCAACTTGATAGTTTATCACAATCTGGAAACGTAATACGAACTACCTCAAAATACAAAGTTCACTTTAAAATCGGCAAGATTATGATCACATTAAAGCTTTTGTGTCCCATAAGAAACTCGACAATTTTTTACTACCTAGAAAATGAAAATTTTAGTGGTTTTTTTTGTTCCATTACCGACTTGACAGTTTTTATAACATGGGACATAAAAAACGATATACTAAATACATACAGGGTGAACCCACATAAAGTACGAAGATTTTAACCCCAATGTCAGACAATGCAGTTTTATGTAATTATCAAATTTGGCGTTCAGAAACGTCACAGTTTCCGAGAAAAAAAATTAAAGTTTGTAGGAGTTTAATCATCGCTTGATAGCATTACTATCAAAACGCGCGTCAGCATTTTTTGACGAAATTTGGTGTTTGGGAATAAATTGTATTTTTGATAATTTTCTGTAGAAATTGCTGTGCGCCACTGAATTATTAGAGGTAACCTAGTTCAATGTCAATCTCAGTCCAGGCGATCAAAAAATTGAGAATAAAAACGCAATGATCGTGGTAGAGAAATGTTGGTTTTACAGTGCCAAATTGTCAAAATTTGGATTATTTTGAGTTTTGTTTTTGAGTTTATTTTGAGTGAGAGCATTTGGTCCATAAAGCGAGTCGGAAAAAGTCACCATACGACTCAATCAACATAACGATTGGCCTTTTTGAGGGCTCCATTTATTTCAAACAAATTAATTTTTTGCAATACCCAATTTTTGAAATGTGTCCTGTCTTTAAAATCAGTAATTAAAAGAAAGTTAAACAAATCCGTGTCTCATTTCGATTTTTTTTGCAGTTACTTAAAATCTTTGCACTTTATTTGGTTCACCCTGTATACTTGACTCGTTTGTAGCTTTTTGAAATTACAATGTTATGATCATATTAAAACCACTTTGTTATTTTTATGTCGCATGAGGAATTAATTTCTTTTAACACAGACGGGAACAGAAAATATGCAAAACTTGAAAAGTCATAGTCTAATATGTAATAAAAATTCGTATGACGCTTATAAATTGCACGGTTATGATTATGATCACATTGAAGGCACTTTTTGATTTTCAAATAAGATAAAAAATCCAAAAACTACATAATAAAACTTTTTTTTAATTTGTTCGAATTTTATCTATTAATACAATATGATCCACGATGAGTTTATTCGACATTTTTCTCAAAATTACCTTTAATTTTTGGTAAATCAGAGTGTACGTGGCGATCTGCATAAAGCGAATTCTTTTGGAAATGTACTTTGATTTATTTATTTTATTCTCTCAATGTAAAAATTATCAATTGTTATATTTCACGCACAAAGTAAAATTCTACTGAAATTTAAAACGTTAAAATTGAACTTTTGACATTAGAAACGTCAACTGCTCATTTAGTTACCACTCTTGCCAACTATCACGTTTAGGATATGTTGTTTTCGCAAATCCTAGTAACTTTTGTGTTTTTGATTTGACATATTATTTATGATTATGAAAATATTTAATTATAATTATGACACACTAAACTTTTCTACAAGTTGTAATGGCAGATTAGAAATGAGAATGTTTATTGAATAAGAAAACTAAAATGAACACCTTTAGAATTCGTTGTACTTTTTGTCGTATTTAGTTTTTTGCTACTAACTAAAATTAAAGCTTTGTTACGTATAAATTAAAAAAGAACGAAGGCGGTGTTCTATAGCTCTTGTCGTTGCAAATCTTCTAAATTTATGAGTTTGTTTATGCTACAATACCTTCTATTGTCGGTCCTACATCAAAGATAACTGTCTTTCTAAAATAGGAAACAATCATTTAAAATTTTTAAAGCATTTGTTTTTTTATACCGTTTTTCTTTTACTACCAAGTCCGTAGGACGAATATGACTTCTTTGATCTTCCGCCAAAACACCAACATGGTCGCATGATTTCAAACTTAAATTATAATAACACGTTATGCAATAAACTAAAAGAACCTGATAAGATAAAAATAAACCCGTTCCATTTAATCACAGCCCTTGTGATTTATTTCTATTTTTAGTTTGATTGCTGATCTCAGAAACTATTAGCACCATTTTTACAACACGTCGGCTAAGAGGGTTTATATTTAACAGCTTAATACTTTGGAAATTTTCCTTTGAAGTTAATATGAAACATTTTTTCTATTGTCAAACGGAAAAATATATAAATAGCAGCACTAGGAAGACATTTCCGAGACGTGCTTGTATTTCATCATTAAAATATCTACAGATTTGCAGGTTTTCTTTTAGAAGCGATGATTGATGTTTTGTGGTAATGAGGTAGTGGTAGTAATTGGGTGATCAAGTCACTATTAAAGAAGAGATATTTTGTATTGTTTGTGGTTAACGGGGAATTTCATTTATTTAGCATTAAAACATCGTTATATCATGAATTTGATCCTGTTATGAATGTGAAGTTGCATTTTATATGAAAATGCCATCATTCCAGAGGCGCAAGAATGTTCAACAATGGAGGCAAAATAATCCGATGCGTCAAAGCTTCGACAAGAAAAAGACATAATATATTTATAATAGTAACTAATTGATAAGATTCTGAGCTGAGTTATGCATAGTATTTGATAAATTGATATGATTATAAGAAATGGGAAGTGGGAGCGGGCGGCGGACACATGTTGTTTCTGTGAATTTGAAATTTGCTTTCTTTGTGCTTGTGGACATTGAGGAAACAATGCCGAAACAAGTGTCCCTATGAAGGCAGGATTCGGACGCACATGGTGGAGGTAGTTTTCAGCGAATTTCTTTATTGAGGTGGTTTCGCTTTTCATGTTGTAAACTGTCGGTGTCGGCAAAGGAAATCCATGACAGAGATAGTCGGGATTTTGAAGACCGCTTACTGTTCTTTAGGAGGGGCAAGGGAATCAGAGAAACTCAGCCGCCTGTGGAGGGGCGCGGGGCTTTAGAAGCGGCGCTCTGTGGCTTTAGAGATCAGCGCGGCACCAACACAAACTAGTTGATTTCCTTCACTATTTCCGGATAAAAATATCTCCGACAGATCACACTAACCTTAAAATATTACCTTCCCTTGTCAACACAAAACCGAGACGAACCCTTTTTTGCTTACACAAAAAATCCACCACTCGGTTACAAAGTTATACAATAATAAATAAAAGCCGCTGCACAAACAAAACGAAGAAAAAATTCCGGACGCTTTTGATCTTCCCGCCCTGTTATTACAAGTTCCCTTTACCGTTAATTAGGTACATTTGATTACGGACTACACTGCCAATATAATATACAACTCAGTTTCCAGAAAACAACAATAATATGTGGAAACAAATTTGCATTATATATTATATCGTAATGGGACTAGCTTTTTTATATAAAGCCAAGAATTCTGAATTCGATTAGGTGACTCTGCCCTTAGCTTTTACATCTTGTCTGTAAGATCAAAGAAGCCGCTGGAACGTTGCTTCAGCACTCTGACCGCCAGCTGTGGCGGTAAAATGATTCAACATGGCCGCCATATGTCAAGTGTACCACAAATTATAAGAGCTCGCCGAAAACGTCTTAAAACCATGCAGTTATTTTTTACTAATAGACTCTCGGACTTTACAATAACATCAATACTTTGCCCCGAGCATATAAATATTGATAAATATGTACTACATTGTAGTAATTATAAGAATACTGGGCATCATTCATGAATGGCTTATGTAAGACTGTTATCAAAACATAGTCGCCATTCATTATCGAAAGAGTTAGGCCAAGGTTTTTGTTTGATAATCTCTGTGACGTCATTTTTTAGAGCGCGCAAAGGTCTTTCGGGTCGTGGTGCAAATGACGATCACCGCTAGTAACCACAACCACAATAACTATTGTTTGTAGCCCAAGGGCTAGAACACAGCGTTGAGAGTTCTAATTTTATCTTTTTGTTTTTTCAACTAAAAATGGATGTTTTTTACGATTCGCTTCTTCAAGGGTACTTTGAAAACAAACAAAAATAGGTGTCACATAAAAACCTAAGGCTATTATGACATCTATGATATATATAGAGTGTGCTTTCAATCTTCAAATATCTTTTAATTAAAAACGTTATATTTAGAGCTGACAAGCCGCTTTATATTTAAGTTTTTGAAGAATGACGAAATCAAACTAGAAACTATTAGTCGAAGGAATTTTGTCGAAGGACCCCTATTTTAATAGTTGATATCCGCGCGCTGTATAGTGCGTGCCGAAGCGGTGAGATCAAAGAGGCGGCGTTTCGATTGAAGTCGGACAATTACTAACTGGCCTTGAATTAGAGAATCCCTCACACCTCCCTCGACCGCTGACCGGTCACCAAGCAGTCATTCTAGTCGAGACGAAGCTCCTATAAATATAAACATTTTTACAGTGCAAAACTCTTAATCGAGGTTAAGTGAGCATTGTTTCGAGCCAATTTCACTCACTACCTCCACCAGAGACAACTTTGCACATTTTTAGCCAAAATAACTCTGATAACGTGATAACGTAAATTCAAGTATCACGAGCGTCCTCTGTTGACCACTCGCCCAAGCTAGCGCGCATCTACTACAGGTTCCTGTAATTGCAAGAATTTTCAATTTGAAAGCACAAACTGATTTGTATCAATAAGTAACCTTTTATGTGAATCACTCTGTATATTTTAGGCAATTTTTTATATAACTACGCAATTATTAGTTAATAATCGCACGTTTACTAGAAAGTGGAGGTTTTGAAACGCGCCACATATTGGCGCGCTGTAAAAATTTGATTCCGCGCGTTTAAGTTGGCAGCTCTGTTGTTGTTTCTTCCAATGCGCACGTTGTCCGAGTTGGTTGCCACCATTATTGTTAAAAGTGAGAAATGTTTAATGTTTGTTAGTTTTTTGTAAAATAGTAAAATGGTTGCACATATTCGTTTATGATAATTAATTGAAAATGAAACTAATATATTAGGGATTTTATTTACTTTATTATGTACTAATACTTGATAATGACATATAATAGGACGCCGGCGTTTCATTAGTGAAGCATAAGCATTATCAAGTATTCGAAATTTTACTTAATTTAATTTAAAGAGCTTATAATTTCATGTTATTATAGTGAGTTGTATATTTAGTTAAAAGCTCTAAAACTGCGTTTTTACCAAGATGAATGTTGAAGTAAGTCAGAGTTACCTAACCTGCAAATTGTAAGATTTGATTTTAGGATATTTTTGAAGATATTGTACCCTCTGAAGAAAGTCAAACTCCAGTATTGCTACCTCCTGGTGACAATGTGGAGTCAATGCTTTCTGATTCTATTACCACAGATCTAGAAGATACCTCCAAGGAACTAACTCTAGAAACATGTCTAGGTGAAACATCAACTCCTAGTTTAACTAATTCCACTGAACTTACCCAAGTATTTGATTCAATCATGGAAACGCCAGATATTTCGGAAAAGGAAAATAGTCCTTCAATTTTAGAATTGTCAGAAAGCAACAAAAGTGAAGAAGTTGATGAACTACCTTTAGAAGCGACATTAGATTCCACGTCTTTCCCAACTATTCCAGCTATTGAAAATGATATTAGTGAAGATATTTCACAAAAGACACAAGAAGATAGTTGTGATAAACTCATACAGGATGAAGATAAAATGAGTAGTGCTAATGTCCTTGATGAGATTGAACAGATTAGTGAGAGCTTAGAAGTTGACAAACTTGAAGAAAGTGTGAAAGATACCACAGAAGAATCGAAGATTATAGACACAACAAACATATCTTTAGACACAGAGCCACCTGCAGAGGAAACCATAGAAAGTGAAATGCAAGAAGAATCACAAGAAACAACTAATGAAGATGATAAGGTTGAGATGCAAGAAGAATCTCAAGAACACACCAATGAAGATGACAAAGGTAAATTCTTAACTTCACCCTCATAATATCATTTTAATTATTTTAGAGAAGGAACCCCAGAACTCTATAGAATACGTTGATTTAAATGAGGCAGTTGATGAAGAAAATCCAAAAGAATTCCCACCCTCTGATAAAGATAGTGAAGATAGAGGTGGGTTTCCACACTCCTTAATCATCTCTTACATTTTCTTGTAGATATTGACCAAGGCACCAACTCTGTAGATACTATGGATACAAACAATTTTAATGACGACGACGAAAGTCAGAGAGAAAATCCACTTTTTATTAGAGTTAACTTGGACAAAGAAGATAATGATAAAGAGAGCAATAAAGAAGATCTGATGGAGGAGGACCCTATAGCATCAGATACTTTCATTCCTGAGAACCAGGAAGGGGCTGACGAGGAGCTATGCATCATCCCAGACACTGAACGCGTTATTTCACAGGTAAAAACGGGACGAAACATCAAATTTTTTACGATTTGAATTAAATTGCACAAACATTGCCTAATAAGTTCATTAGCAAGAGTTGCCAAAAAAGTGCACATTTTTTGAACTTCTGTAACACTTCGATAATTTCTAAATACAGTCGACTCCGCTTAATTGGGACATTTTATAAAAGACGGAATCAAATGTAGGTAAAGTTTCTCCTTTTTGTCGGATAATCGGGACAGAATGTTCTGGAATTCCACATTTTCCGAGAAACAAAATATAAAGCGCATTTTTTCTCAAGCAAAATATAATCAACTAGACAATTTAAAACTCTCCACTAAGAATTGGACTACAAGCTTCTTGTGTTGGTTTTAAATTTTTAATGTTTCTGAAGGATGTAAGCATTTTAACTCTTAAAAACAGTGGCTTTTAGTTTTTTTTGTACAAATTATTGTTTTATTTATAACAAAATGTGAATTAGTAAAAAACACTTTTTTCGAGATTTTACTGATCTCCGGTTTATAGGGACCTCCCGATAATTCGGACAAAATCCATTTTCCCAATATGTCTCAATTAAGCGGAGTCGACTGTATTCTTATACAATTTTCTTTGAAAATAATCAGAACCAGTTTTCAAGAGCTATCGAGTAATCGAATGGAAAATGTATTAGTGTTGATGTTTGTCTCCATTCAAAAGTTTTTTCAATTGGAAATTTATACCGCTCGCTTCTGAGAACTTTTTTATTCTCCATACAACGGAAACATCGTCGGACACCTGATATCGTTCATGTTAACCAGTGCCGTAGTCAGAATATTTCATCCCCAATGTTCGAAATGTACATAAGTTAACCAACATTATACAACAAAATTGTAAAAAATCGCGTCAATCAAATAAGTAGTAATTTTTTTTTATAATAGCAATGACCAGTTTCTTTGGGTGCAAAATTTCAAGGTGTTAACAGAAATTGCGATTACGGTTCCAAATTTTTTACCGAATAATTTTCTCGCTCTTCGAGCAATTGTGTAATCCGAGTTCGTCTGTACGAGGGTTTGCTTAGTCAGTTTTTTTGACTAGGCTGAGAAAGAGGCCGCATTTTCGATCCCCCCGTTACGTGATATTTCTGAAGCAACTTCTTCCACTGACGTCAATGAAGAGAGCGTTTCTTCTCTGCAACCTACCTCAAACGATGCTCCTTCCACCATCAAGTTTGTTGTATCAAAATGTAATACCGAAGACTTTCAAACTTGTTTGCAGTGCGTTCTGGTAAACTCTTCATTTTTATAGACTCGAGTTACAGATTTTTTTTGTAGAAACGTAAAGTGAAGTATGCGGTAACTAAAGACGATAACGTTCAGTATATCTGTCATGATAATTGTTTGGATAACTTCAAGTTAGAGAATGCCGATAACTACGTGTTGAACTGGGAAGGGGAGATCCGAGTGAAAGACTTAACTAGTAATAAAGAAACGCCAAAATTGTCCTACGAACGCAAATGTATCGTATGTAAAAAGAAAACCGATGACGAGGAAAATAATCTCACGTGGGAAATAATGGATTTCTGTAACGAATTTTGTTTATGTAAGTACCAACGTGGTGTTGTCGTCTCCTAACGTGTTCTCTCCAGCGAAATACCAAAAAGAAATCGGATCTGTCTGCGCGAGTTGCTCTGCAGAAGTGCACCCTAACTCCCTTGGAAAATACTGCGTCCGTTTCGGAAACGACATTCGCCAGTTTTGTACGAGTCACTGTCTCGAAGAGTACAAAAAGGGCTTGAAAGTCTGCTCGTATTGCCAACAAGACATGTCTTCTGAATCCGACGGTTTTCTCGCACCCGTTGGAGACAAAGGACAATTCAAGGACTTCTGTTCACAAATTTGTATGGAAAAATATGACATGATGACCAATAGTAAGCCACCGAAAGTTCCGGAAGGAACAAAATGTTCAGTCTGTAAAACCGATAACACAATCACTATAGAATATGAAAATGATGGAACAACCAATCATTTTTGTAGTGATCGATGTTTCGTCGCTTTTAGTTTTGTAAATAATATAACTCCAGGAAAATGTTCAATGTGTCGGAGAAATTTCCCATCGGAGACTCTCGAAAAAAATACAATGTTCTACGATAACGTGCAGTACAGTTTCTGTTCCAATAGCTGTCAAAATAGTTATATCATCGCACATAGGAAAATTGTCCCCTGTGTGTGGTGCAAAGTTAAAAAGTATAACTTTGATATGATCAGAAGGTATTTTAAAACAGGACCAGTCCTCAACATGTGCAGCATAAACTGTTTGAGTTTGTTCCAAGTTTCAGTCAACGCTGTTAATTCAAAAAAGTAAGTTCCTGAATTTGTTTTGAAATTGGTAATGTTTTTTTTTTCCTAGAACGGTTTGTAACTTTTGTAATAAGCGCCACCAGCCGATGTACCATCTAACAATGTCGGATGCGACAATCCGAAATTTTTGCTCATATTCCTGCGTGATGTCCTTCCAAAACAAATTTAAAAAATCACCAATCACCTTAGCTAACTCCGAAGATCCCGTGCCTGCTGGTGAACCAAAGAAAAATCGAAAATTCTCCCTTTCTGAATCATCGCGTAAGTAGTCACTGTTTTAAGTACATTTTTTTCCTATTCGTAATTTCAGCGAAAACAACTTCCCCGCCTTTACCTGTGATAAGTAGCGTTCAGAGTTTAGCCAGTAAAAACGGCAATTTCACAAACTCGCAACAAAACTCAAATAATAGGAATCAAAGGACCAAAAGTAACGCAAATCAGCAACAAATGAATTCAAACGACGTTCCTGTGAAAATCAAGCATCATATTATTATCAAATCTTCACCAATGCCGGAACAAAGAAATGTTTCGACGATGTGTAAGCTGCGGCAGCACCATAAGAGTACTACTATGAAGCCCATCATGACGGACAAATCTGTTCAAACTGGTAAGAAAATTTATTTATTTATTGAAACGTAACGAGTGTACAATTGAAAATGTTATTATTATCAAGTTGGCGTGCCTTTTTGTGTGTTAATAGCAGACATGTATTTATGCCTTCGTTTCCTTCTATCCAAAGCAACGCTGGCTTGATGACTTTTTTGATTGAACATCACCTTTCCTGGCGATGCCCCTTATAATAATAATTTTATACGGCTCAAAAGGACCATTTTGTTCACTAGTATATACGATATCGTGCCGTCACGATTTTGACAGCTCATTCTAATTCCAGAGCAACGTGAAGCCGAAAAAATTCTGATTCCTATCCCAATTCCTGTTTACATCCCGTCTCCTCTTCCTATGTATTCAGTTCCGGCTCCCTATCCTCTTCCGTTTCCTCTTCCTATTCCTGTACCAATTTTTATCCCAACTACTCGAAATTCCGCTAAAGGTATAATGAAAGAAATTAAGGTAACGACCCCTATAACTTATCCATTTTATGAGCTAATTGATCGTAGAAAATCCAAGTGAAAATACCGACGGACCCGTACGAGGCTGAGTTACTAATGATGGCGGAGATGGTCGCCGGTGATAAAAAAGAAGAAAACACAGACTCGGAGAGCGACGTCGATGACGCCGGTCCCGGTGACGAAGGGAGTTTTAGTCCTGAGCCTGTCGACGCTAGTAACACTTTCGGTGACGATATGTTACAAATGGCCCTCAAGATGGCGACGGAATTAGAAGAACCCGCTGTTGATCTAGAAGGCGCCTTGACTGCCAACACCATCACAGCGCCTCAAGGTACCGAAAACACAAACGAAGAAGCAGTTGATGATCCTCAACCCATGTTGCACATGGCGGATAGACAGACGTACAAAGGCCGGAAACGAGGAAGAGGAGGCGGAAAACAAGGATCAGGGACGAAACGCAGGAGAATGTCGCAACCGGTGGACATTCCAGTGTTGCCACCACAACCGGTGGCACCGGCCGAACCTGCGGAGAAACCTGACGCTCATTTATGTCTCAAGGTAAAAGGAAAGTGTTAGGTGACAATTTTATCGAAGTATTTTAGTATACGTTTGGCGTTAACGCGTGGAAACAATGGGTGACGACCAAAAACACTGAACTAGAAAAGTCTTCCAAGTATGCGAAACCATTCAAAACAGAAATCTTACAGTTAACAGCAGACGAGTTGAACTATTCGTTATGTCTCTTCGTTAAAGAAGTGAGGAAACCTAATGGAGCTGAGTACGCTCCTGACACTATTTACTACTTATGTTTAGGTGGGTGTGAAAAGTGAGTTTTTCTTGGTCATTGTTGATTTCCAGGTATTCAGCAGTACTTGTTTGAAAACGGTCGCATCGACAATATTTTCTGTGATCCTTATTATGAACAATTCACTGACAGTTTAGATGAAGTGGCTCGCAAATTTTCAGTACTTTATAACGACTCTCATTACATCGTAACGAGAGTAGAAGAAGAACATTTATGGGAAAGCAAACAACTGGGTGCTCATTCCCCGCACGTTTTACTAAGCACTCTCATGTTCTTCAATACCAAACACTTCAACCTTACTGTAAGTTCCAATCCACCATGGAACTCTTCTAATTCTAAATTTTAGACCGTGCAAGAACACATGCAGTTGTCATTTTCACACATTATGAAGCATTGGAAAAGAAATCCGAACCAAGCTGGGGTTGCTCGAGTTCCGGGCTCGCGAAATGTTCTTTTACGGTTTTACCCTCCTCAATCTGCCATGCGTAAGTAGTTTTTTTGTTTTACGCGAGGTAAATAGGTTTTATAGAAAACAACACGCGGAAGAAAAAGGTTTACGAACAACAAGAGAATGACGAGAACCCGCTTCGATGTCCTGTTAAACTCTATGAGTTTTATTTGTCCAAATGGTAAGAAGTTGGGGTCTTTAATTGTGGTGTTATTATGTCTTTTTAGTCCTGAAAGTGTGAAAACACGCAACGACGTGTTTTACCTCCAACCCGAAAGATCCTGCGTACCTGATAGTCCTGTTTGGTATTCAACGACAGCGTTAGCACAAGAAGCGTTAGAAAAAATGCTCCATAGGGTGAAAATGGTGAAAGAGATAAATGTCGCACTTTTAACTAGTTAAGTAAATAGATTTGATTATATAATTCTTATTAAGTTGTCCTTTATTAAAGATACTGGATATTTGTATTGTAGCTGTCATAATAAAATTAAGTTGTATTTGTATAAACTTTATTCCAACATTAATAAAGAGTCAGTATTTTATACAGGGGGTTCAGTATTTTTGTTATCATTTTGTGATTTGACAGTGTCATAAATGATCTCGTCTTTTTCGTTAGGAATTAGAGCGTCTATTTCCACTTCAGAAGGACTACTCGATTTTACGTCAGGATGTATCTAGAAATGTTATTTTAATAAAGTCGATGCGTTGTAATTTTACCTTTCCGGTGCTAGTCGCGGACTGGCGATTAAGATAAGTGCTTGAAATTCTCAGTTGACTGGAGCTCCGGCGATGGTTGACTTCCACTGCTGATTTCAGAAGATCAACTTTTGAGTTACTTCCTTTCGTTTTGTTAAACATCCCACTGGAGTAACTCCCTCGTCTCATGCTATTACTTCTAGCTCTTGCAATAAGCGCATGTTCTCTGTTTCTACCCAAAGAAGTCAAAGAACCGATCTGGTTATACTCAATCACCAAACTTAAGCGTTCGAAACTGACATTAGTCCCTTGATCTTTAAATTTCGGCTCTCCATCCTTCAAGTCCGTGTCTTCATCTACAATTAATTGTGAGTTTAAAGAAAATGAGGTGTTCTTACAACCATCTTCGGTGGTTTCAATAGTACGGAAGCACAAGAAGTGCATGATGGCATATGCGACTCCAGAGATAACAGCGATCAAGCCCATGAAACGGAAACCTTGACGGATACCGAATTTTGCAATGACGTGACCACCAACGAAGCTGCCACTTCCTCTTCCTAAAATAAGGGTTGAAAAGGGTGAGATTTCGGGGTACGGTTACCTATGCTAAAGTGAGCCATGCCGATGACGCCGATTAGAGTCGCTAAGAGACCTTTTGGGGCGAGAATAGCGCAGTATGTAGCGGCGGCCACCCACATCATGTGTACCGATAAAGATTCCAGAGCTTCGAAAGGGAAGCACCACCAAGCATTCCTTAAAAGCGAAGGTAAACAAAGTGGATACTACGATGGTACTTACTCTATAAGCGAATATCCAACAAGTCGAGCGGAATGAGCAAAAAACGCGACAATGATGACAGTAATATGTCCGAGTTTTCGTGTTATATTATCCGCTCCGTACAAGAAAGGCATGCTACTAAGAGTACCGACAGTAACTGTTATGCCTAAGAGATAATTCGGTGCTCCTAGATCTTTCAAATAGAAGAAGAGATAACTCTCGATGAACCCCCAGAGGTTGCCTAGGATAAACAAAAAACAGATGAAGACAACAACGTGTGGCATTTTGAAGATATTCTTCAGGTCCTGAAAGATGTTATCTGCGGGTAATTTCGTTCCCAACGGCATCATATAGACGGCGATTGAAGAGATGACCAACAACACATCATACGTATAAAACGCCGCTGAGTAATCAGTGTAACCAAGTCGTCTACTATTCCAATCAATCAATGCCCCTGTCATCGGTGAAAACATCGCCATTCCCATGCTCGAAAACAATTTTTCTTTACCGAAATCTCCACCGTACTTCTCTATCATCGTCAACGCGATAGGATCCATAATAGTCATACCCGCAGTTTGCATAATACTCGCTAAAAACCGTAAGAAAAAGTAAGTCCAAAAAACTTTATCAGTGCACTTTTTGTACACCGGGGGACACTTTTCCGGTCCTCCCGAGATAAAATGACACTTTTGCAAAATGCAGTCAATGGAGTAGTTATTGAGACGCTGCTGAGTGCTCATGTCGGTTGCTTCAGACACTAAACCACCACATCGTAAATCGTTTTCTTCTAACTCGGTAACATTCACGCGGTAACGTTTTAAAAGTTTCTCTCTAAACCGTTTTTTGATGTCGATGACGTTGTCGTCGTCTTCGGCGGAGTCCAAATCGATGCCGCCTTGCTCGATGGGCTCCCCCAAGTTGGGGTGCATGTCCAAGGTGAACAATTGCGTCGAGTTTCTGGAATTGAAGACAAACACGTCATAAAGTTTGCTCGTGATTTATCTGATTCCAAGATAAGAAAACGCCGCGTTACGAAACATGTAATTGTACGCACCCTTTCAAAGTGTTATTTTTCTTATTCCTCAAATGGAAGTACAGATCATCGGCGTTTCCTTGATCCGTTTTCCCTCCGCTGTTGATGGTGAAGGGTTTTTGCAACAGACAGTGATCGACGCACATGTCTAAAGCGATGTCGAGTTCTTCGGTTTCAGGACATTCTCTGCTGGGGCAAGGGCTCCACCACACCTCCACGTAGCCTTTTTTCGGGTGTGTAATAACATACCCGGATGGAACATCCCCAGGGATTTCTTGGTGAGGCAACAAGAGAAGACAGTGGTGTAAAACCGCTGTTAAGATAAACGATATTATCACAACAGGTTTGTATCGGCCGAACTTATCCACCAGGAATCCTGTAACTGGAGGAGCGACGAAGGTTGTGAATGGCAGTGCTAAGTATATCATTGCTATTTCTTCCATTGTTAGACCTATACTTTGCATGTGGATGGTCAAATATGGTACTAAAGACGAAGTTGCTGTAAAAATAAAAATATTATCACGAGGAGTTGCACGGTTTTTTTTACCTCCGTAAAGAAAAAAGAGAGTTATTTTTAACATAATCAAATTCTTGTTGATTTTCCATCGGTTTTTCTTAGGGGGTTTGGTAATTTTTTCTTCCATGGTGGTGGATGTGTCTGTTCCCATTGTTCACAGTTTCACGCGGCAAAGAGAAATGAATTGTTCGGCAGAATTTCTTAAATTTTTATTTGTTAAAAGGAAGATAATACTAAGGACAATTAAATGTTTCATACTATTTGTTTAACTCAACTGCATGTGTGAATATCAAACACATTTTTGATATGCGATTAAACTCGTAATCGCTTAATAACTCAAATATAACGTAATACACCGTTGACGCAGACTTTGCCAAGCGAAAATTGTGCGAATTTTCATATTAAACATTAATAAAGTCTTCTGTACACATTTCTGAACACATCGAAACAAAAATATAAACTTCAACTTCGGTTATTAATTCGATTAGTTCTTTCGAATTGTTGCGTAAAAACAACGCGCCCTTGCGTAACTGTGAATAAATATCAAATACTTTATCAAGACTCTGTAAATATAACATTTCTTATTTTCCTTCAAGTGGTTGACATTTTTATGACTGCGTTGTATGACTGTTTTTGTATACCTACTTAAGCTCTAATATTCATTTTACGTGTTCTGGTGAGCACTTTGTCTGGAATAAACTGACTACATCGCTTGGAAATGTATAAATTTATTATTTTTCTCTAAGGACGAAACAAAAATTTCTCTTTATCTTAACATAGATTTGAAAGACAATGAAATTGGAGGTTGATGTAAAAACAATAGGTTTTAAATCTCCAAAGAAGGAAACTTCGGATTTTTCGAGGCTACTTTCTGGATAGAATTTGAAATCGGTTGGTATTCCTGTAGTCATGTTTTAGAAATGTCATTATTGTCATTAGAGTGGTTTTTATTTAAATTCTGCCGGTATTTGCACCAGTATTTTAATAAGTGAGAAATAAAACGAACAGAAAGTAGTTCTGAGAATTTTATAAGGGCAAGTAGTCAATACCAACTGAAATTTAATAACAGAAAGGTAGATAATACTTTTATGTGTACATCAAATTCCAAGAATTGTGATTCGTTTGCGACGCAGAAGAAAAATTATATTGAAGAATTTATAGTTTCATAGGAGGATTTGATTATCTCACACAATGCGAAAAATTATTTACTTTATGTTTGTCACTGTAAGAAAAAACAGATAGAACTACCAACAGAATTTAAATTCCAAAGCCCGCTTCGTCGCCGTAAAAATGGCGTCGGTGGTTGTCGAGTTTTCCTCGAATTAATAAGCAGATAAAATAAAAACTGGTTGTAAATTGTGTTAAAAAATTAAGAAAAAAAAGTTTTATCAAGTTAGTTTCTAAATCTAAACTTATGACGTCACTACGTTTATATACCGAACTGTCAACAACTTCATCTAGGATCTTCTAGTTCGCGTCAAATTGCAACAAAACTTTTATCTGATGTCTTGTTGCAATTTCGGTGTTGATTAACTGTTTTTATTGCCCAAAACGTGACTTCTGAGAATTCGATGTAAACGTAGCTTCCAAATGTTATGTCATGAGTTTGACAAACTTAGTAGCGCGTTTGTATCAAATTTAAAATAAAAACTGAAAATCTAACTTGGCAATGATTTTCTTTTACTCAAAATTGCTAAAAATTATAATTTTAAAACGTCGCGACGCCAAACATTCATATGCTTTAAAGTTAAAGACGATTTTAGGGGTTCTGCTCTTACAGTTAGTGGCATAATTGTCGTTTGGTAACATGAAGTGGATATCCAGGAAATGAGTTTTTTCTGGTGGTATGAAATGGGTAAAGCTATTTAAGTAGCGGAGAAAAACACGCAAATTAACTTCGAGGAGTGTAAATATTGCGTAATTCTAGCATTGCAACAAGAAGTATTAGGAAACAGCAAGATTTATTGGCGAATTGCTTAATAGCTTGTTTTGGGTTTGATTCATATACATTTGAATAGATTTGTGACTGGAATAATGCTAGGTCAAAACACCTTTAATAAGTATTTCTGTTGCTATGCCAGAAACGTGTTCAAAAGGCAAACAAAGCGTGCAAAATACAATAGATCGGAAATATCAACACTCTTTCTATAACAAGGCACTAATTTTGGGTTATTAAATTTACCTATAAATTATTACACGTTTAGACCTCATTGTTCTAAGATTTTTTTCTTAATTTGAACCGAGTGGGAGAACGTTTTTCTGCGCGCATGCGTATGTACCCGAATTTGATTGGCTGATGACTGGCGCAATGTGGTTGTGCGTTATGCGTTATGTTATGCCTTCTTATGTCAATTGTGTCAGTATATGGACGAAGTGATGGTGCAGGTGCTGTTATTTTTTTTTGTAAAGTAGAACTTTTTCGCGATTAGATTCGGGCTTTAGTTTTATTTTAAACGCGTTTTAATTTACCCGAATCTCTTTTAACCTTCCGTTTAGTAATTTATCACTTTCAATGCTACCGCCACCGCAATAATGTCCTCTAAGCACAAGCATGACAAGAAGACCAATGTAATCAACCGCACCACCAGCGAGACCTTGCGTCTGGGGGATGCCGAGCTAAGGGTGCTCCCTTCAGCTAACCCCCAAACGGCTAGGAAAAAGATCCAGAACTCGTCCAGTTCCTTCCAGATTACCGCCGTCAGCATGACCAGAACCGACGGCGATGACTCCGCAGATGATCTGGACACGGATGACATCTCCAGAGTGACTGACAACGAGACTCCTAGCTTTTCAGAGGACTCGCGAGACACAGATGATCATCAGCTTGAGCCCCCAATTATGGTGGAGCCGCCACTAGTCGAAGTCAAACCAAAACCACCAGATGAACGCTTTAAGATTGTCAAAATCCCCAGCACCGCCCCCCTATGTCGGGGGCGGTGGATTTGCGTGGACTACTTCGACGATTCCGAAAAGGGGCTCAAGCGGCTGGACAATGCCACACGACCTCCTATTTTACAGGAACAAGGTATTTTTTTTTTCAATTTCAGATCCCTGCCACGAACCGAAGGGCACAATTTCGAGGGTGTGTGAAATCTCAAGGACACAAATCAGATGTTTTGATATTGCAACTGTTTTTTTTTTAATTCGGACAGTGTCGCCAACCCTTCAAAATTAAATTAGACATCAACACGAATTGTAAAAATATTATGTATAACAAAAATGCTCTTCAGTTTTTTTGAACCTGGCCAATCAAAATTCCCGATTAAACTGACAGTGTCACCAACCCATAAAAATCACATATTTCTATATTACGGCATTAGAATGACGTTATTCTATGTTCAAAAATCATACTAGAACTAGCTTCATTCATAAACGATTTTTAGTGACTTTTATTTTCACACTAAAAATCGTGCTGGAATGAGAAGTCACTAAAAACTTGAATACTAGCTTGATTTTTGCAAAAAATTCAAAATAAAAGTCGTAATGTAAAAAACATTATCTAAAACTCGTTGCAGAGGCCAATTCCAGCACTCATGCTGGAAAATAGGCCATTCTGCAACTTGATTTAGAATGGACTATTCGTAGCGAAATAGCCACGATAACGTGGCGTTCGAAATTTCAGGCCTTTTTCACTTTTAAAAATGTTTTCAATTTGAACAAATTTGCAGCAATTAAAATCAAATGTTTTGCAGCTGCAGCTGCTATCAGTCGCCCAATTATTTCCTGTTAATTAGGAGCATGCATATTTAATGATAAAATAGCAGGAATTACGAATTTTCATGCAGATGGAACTCAACGAATGTTCGAGCAAAAAGTTACGAGTTTGTTGCTTAAGTTAAAAAATAAATTTGAATGAAATAAAATTCACAGTTGTTATCGGTCGCCTAGCAACTGAGAATTATTAGAATATTTCCTGATATTGCAGAAACCATAAATGAAATCTAATTTGATTTAATGGACCATTTGACATTTTATGTTCTTATACACTCGGTTAAACAATCGGTGTAATAAAAATTAAGATTATTTTTACATCGTCGTAATGAGACCTGAGTTGACATTTCTTTCATTAAAAAATAATTACAGGTGTATATTTTTGTTTTCTAAATACTTTATTCGTTTCTGCCTAAACAATCGCTGTAATAAAAATTTAGATTATTTTTACAGCGTCGTAATGAGACCTGTGAGTTGATATTTCTTTCATTAAAAAAATAATTGCAGATGCATATGTTCGTTTTCTAAATACTTTTTCGTTTCTGCCTAATAATAACAGTTGCACTTTTTTCCTTTCCGTCTGGATTTGATTCGATTGAAAACTGCCAACTTCAATTGATTCTTACTCAAACCCTTGTAGTCTTATCAGCTTATCAGTTTAAAAGAACGTGGACTGCAGTTTTATCCCGGACTTCCATGCAAGCAGCGCATTTCCCCTATAAATTAGGGAACAAGCTGTGTTTATTTTAAGGCCAAGCTCCGTTAAAGCCATCTCCGAGATGGTTGAAGTGGATAATGTTTTCAATATAATCCGAGTTCGTTGTATGGAAGCTCTGGAATCTGGGCCACGGATATGCGAGTAACGTGATAAAAAAAAGCACTACAATTGTTATTAATTAAACTTCGACAGCAATCGAACAAGAAACACGTGAGTTTTTTTAGCGTCGCGACGCTGGCGCTGCATTAATTATTGTTTAAAGGAGGTTTTTGTTATTAATGTATTTTTTGCTATCTTATTGTGACTATTACATAAAACCATTCGTGGTAAACATTAGAATATTCGATATATTAGTCTAGTTTTTGCCTCAAACCCTTCAGACTTACGAGGGTTTTTTGAAGTAATTACTGTCATTTATGTATTTTAGTTTACACATCGCCGCATTTTACAAGTATGCAGCAAAGTTTTAACGTTGCTACTAAACCTGCCGGAACTGTGAAGGGTTTTCCTCAGGGCTATTCCTCTATTTTGACTAACACAGGCATGGCACCGGTCTGTTTTGGAGGCCGGGACAACATCGCCCAAATCAACCAGAAGGCTGCCAATCAAGCATCCAACGTAAATGGGCAAAAGGTAATTTTCTCCAAGATTAGTTTCTCATATTTTCAGGTTCACGTAACCGCGATCTTTTAAATATGACGTGTCAACAATTTTACAGTGGCTTCGGGTTGTCATTGACGAGATATTTGTGTAGGGGAGATGGGGGCTCATTGTACACCGGGGAGTTCCTACATTATACATTAAAGTTTGTTCACCGCACTAGTTAGAGACAGAAATGTGATTTTTAAGAAGAAAATTCTGTTTTTATTCTTCATGGTAAGCTACAGAATATAATTTTTATTATTACAGTACAACCTCGATTATCCGTGCTTCTCGGGACCGGAACCTGCACGGATAATCAACTTGTTAAATAAACATACTTTTAAGGCAGCAGAATTATTTAGATCGTTTTTTTATTAAAAATATATAAAAATTTTAATACAATTTATCAACATCTTAACAATAACAATTTTAAATATTGGAAAAATTGAAACAATCAACTCTTATTAGGTACACAAAATTAACTATTTTGTAATATAACAATTTAGTACTTGTATTTATTTTTTTTTCGTCCCAAAATTTTTTCTGTAACTTGAGTTTTCAGTTTCCCTAATTATGAAGGTTTTCATTGCAGAAGAATGTATTTCAAGCATTTTTGTTAATGTTTGCAAACACTAGTATTCAATGACAAAAAATTTAACTCATAATTTTGTTTTACTTTGCACTGACTTAAATCTCTTTAAACTAGACGAACCGTACTCGTGAAATTCTAAATTTTAAATTTTCTAACATTGAAAGCAAAAGTACGAAGTAGTTTTTCTTCGATTTGTGTATTTTTTGTAATGCACGGAGGTTCTACTGTATAAAAAAAAATGCGCCCCGTGTGGGGTTGGGGGTTGCACTGTTACATTTTGCAGCCGTAGCAAAAAATGATAATTAAATTACATAACAACAAAATGCCTCAATATAAAAATCAATGAACTAATTTTTTGCGCTCGAATCCGATTTCAATCGCATTCTCCAATTTATTTGAATGACATGGTTGATTTCGCACGTTTTTTGTTATAAATAAATCAGTGAATCGGTTAATTTTACTTAATTTAATTAGTAATTAGTAATCGCCTTGTTTCGAAATTTTAACCCAATCAATGAAACAACTTATGTTCTTTTCCATCCAATCAAAATCGTATTCACCCAGCCAATGAAAAGTCAGCTGGGATATATAAGCGCTCGAATTGGTTGTTTTATGTTTTTTGTTTTTATAAACACTTTAATAAAGACGACGGTATAATAATTTTTTTTTGGTTTCTCCATTAAATAAAATAATCTTTGGATCGGCGATTATTTATTTCGTGCCATGTAATCGCGATCTTAGAAATATGATAAGTCAACAAATTAACAATAACTTCGGGTTGTCATTGACGCGATCTGAGCACACGTTTTGTTCCTATATTTACACACGTGGGTGTAGTATCGTCATTAATAATCATTATCAAACGTTCATTCGGAAAAACGTGGTGGGAATCATCAATGAATGAGTTGAATCAATCTAATTAACACCTGAAATGGTGTTTATCCGATTCTTATTTGCATTTTGTGTCAGTGCGTCACTAGACCACCAGTTTTTTAGTCTCGTTTTTATTTCCAGGACGATATTCTGTCTGACATAAAAGTTGCCTTAACGTCAATGCCAGCTTCAAATTCTGGGTGAGTGACTTTGTAAATGCATGCATGTTGAGACCTAAATTATAGACGCTTTGTGCTTTTCATAAAACTACAGAGCTGCTAGTTACAAGGTCTTGATTTCAGGTTTCACAGCGTCGAAGAATGATTATGTTAAGTTCGTTTATTTTGTTTTATGTTTAGTTTCTTTATATATATTTTATTTGTATCTAATCGTTGTCATAAGGCTGATGGCATTATGTTAAGTTGCATGGTATTTTTAAGAACTGAGCCATGTTGTGATTTGAAATGATGGTGATTTTGTTTGTGATAATTAGTGTTGATGTTACTTTGCTTCGTACTTAAGACTAAGCGATGTCGATGAGATGGCACTTGCTTGTTGTAACAGTATTTCCTTTGATTGTCGTCACAGAGACAAGATTTCTTAATCTGCACCACAAATCTCTAGAAGGGCCCGAAATACGGTGATACTCTGTTTATTAAGACAGATAAAAAAATCCAGTTGTGGGCGGATGGAATTTTCCACATTTTGTATTGTTTTCAGTTGGTAAATATATATTGAGTTATCCTTCGGGTTGTTTGACTTCTTGCTTGGGCTTTTCTTCGTTGGCGGCAAAAGACTGCGCGTGTTCACACGCGTCTAAGAAAGTCCAAACGCCGGCGTGAAATGTGAATCGATATCAGTACTTGAATAGACGCAGTAATATAAGTGTTGCCGCAACATGCAATTTTCTGCTTGATGTAATGACGACAGAACACCGCGAACTTCTGGAGAGCCCTTTTAAGGGTTCTGGAGAAGATGTTCCGTTGGTTTTGTCTAATCACGATTTTAACGAAGCCACAGTTTTTGCTGTGTATTGCTTTATTAAAAAATTTGTAGGGTAAGTGCACTGTAGGGTGCTGCACCACTGCATGACTCGCTTTGTTTTGTAGGGAAGGTGTGGGAAAAACGGATTTTTTAAAAATGTTTATTTGTACCTAGGTCTGCTCCCAATAACAACAACATTGATAGGAAAATCGAAGAAGCTTTGGTAAGAAGTAAAAGTTTATAATTCGCTATATTCACCTGTGTTGTTTTAAGGATGCGGTGAAGACCCATTTGATGGTGGCGGTCCACAAAGAGGTCGACTTTTTGAAGACTCGAGTTAGTACACTAGAAGGACGCGTCAACGAGTTAGAAATTGAAAATTCAATTTTACGAGTTAACTATTTATTATTTAAATCTTAAATTTGTTTTATGTTTGCATGTTGATCTCATTTATTTAAATTGTTATTCCTTGAAGAGGATCGGTTACTTTTGTACCTTGACAATACTTTAAAAGCAGTTGTTGGCTTTGTAAAAATCTGATTCAATGGTGGTGTAGATAATCATCGAAATTCAACGGGATTTGTTCCAGTTTTTATAAAATAAGTCTCGTTGAATTGAATTTTTTCATCGTACTATGTAACTTTGTTTTTTTCCATCTTTCTGGCATCAGCTATAGGAACCACGGCTCTGACAAATCTGCTATTTCCATGCACATCATTAACATTATTTATCATTGAAATCTGCTGTGCCAGTAAGATGGATATGTTTTCTGTCCAAAATGAAACAAAGGGATGAATCTAGAAGAGGTGATAAGGATTGTGATGTTATGTTAGGTTTTTTAAATGTAGTTTCGTCTATAAGGTAATTATTATTGTCCGTGACAATACCGATGGACTGGTTTCATTTATTTAACATGAAGCAATGATCATTTTATGAATGGAGGAATGGTTTATGGGGGGGTGTGCATATAAAAAAGCTTTATGGTAGAGTATACCAATAATGGCTGTGCTAGGAATTTAGAATACTCTTCAAGAGTATGTCATAGCGTATTTAGTTTGTTTGAACATTTTCTATTTTCATATTGTTTCATTTGACAGTATTAACTTAACCAAGTCCAATAATTTCCCTGTAGCTTCTTAAGTATCCACGTGAAAGCACCATTTAGGCGTAATGGCTCTTTCACACCGGTTGGTAACTAATCTCTCACCTCTCCTTTGACATATTAGTGAGACTTTTGTTATTATTAATAATTTTAATCTTATTTTTTCGTGGTTTATGCAGGTGCTCGTCATCTTTTGTGCCATATTCTTTCATCAAATGAAGAGAATGACCATGTCATATTTTATTTGTGTTCTCTTTAATAAAAATCTTAAAACTAAACTCTCTTTTTTCCCTAACCCCCAAATAAAACTCCTTTGAACTAGAAAGCTGTTTAATCCAAGTCTTAGGCATAATTAAATAATAATTCAGACGAAGTAAATTCTTGTTATTGAATCACTCGTGATATAAAATCGCACTGATATAAATCCACAACCAATAATTAAATATTGCTTTATCATAGTAGCGGTAGATATGGAAGTACGAATTTACAAATTTATGTATAAAATTGCTTAAATGTGTTAAAATTAAAATCTAAGTGTTTAGCCTTTGTTCTCCACTATAGTTGTGGAGAGGCCTTGCCCTGGAACGACCGTAGTTCTGTACTGCTCAGGAACGGGATGCTCCGTCTGAAAAATCCACACTAAACAACATTCTAACAATAATTTCGGTATTTACATAATCCCCATTTCCTTTCGGTACAAGGACGTTCATTTCTGAGGACTTGGAACTGACGATCACCACATCTAACGACTCAGGACTCAAGTACATTTGGCAACCATCGGTTTTATCTATTGATATTGTTGGAACTTTACCAAGCACCTACAAACTCAAACTTAACAACATTCCACCCACTCACTTTCAACATACCTGCATTTGAACCGATTGACAGTTGATGAACTCCATGGATGACACCAAACTATCAAAAACAACTGACGTCTTCTTGCAGGAGTCTAAAGTAATGGAGTTGATTTTCCCCTTGATGACAACGGTTGAATCCGTACATCTGAACAAATACACCACGTTGTTCATTTCGGCGTTTTCCACAAGAAGGTTCTGGTTGCCTTTTTGGTATTCCTGAGAAAAAACAGTCAAAATATGATTTTATGGAGGTATTAACTCACGATGAGCCACTTCTTCCCATCTCTGACAAAAACTGGCGGCTTGTCGACTATCGAACCTGGGCCACCACCTCCATGAGATGGAGTCTTAAAAGGTGCTGGTCCTTCTCTCAAAGTCGGGTTCTTGTGGGTTTGCATTTCGGACGTGACCTTCTTTAAACCTAAACAAACCGTTAATAAAAGTTCAGTTTGGAGACGAGACTTACTTCTGGTGATATTTTCTCCTTGGTTGATTTGAGCAAATAGTGCCGATCTGTCGGCGTCTCCCGCTCCTGCAGACAGATCAACTAATACCGGCGGTGGTGGAGGGCATCCCGGTGGTGGTGGAGGCGGCGCGGCTGTTCCCTTTCCAGCCCAAACTAACCCAGTGGTGTGTTGTTGTTTAACAAACGCTTGGAGTTCTGTCAAAGTTTGTAGCCATGCTTTGACCCAATCGACGTGTTTCTTGTCTTTTTCCTTCCAATCTTTGAGGACTCGGTTTGTGTAGAATTGGCCGGCATCGTTCATTTCTTTGACGTATGGCGCGGGGGTAGGACTCTGGAATTTAAAATTTCCAATAAAAGAGGAAAAAATGTTTTAGTTACGTACCACAGTGACCCATCCTAGTGCGGGTATGCTTTCGCTGATCGCCGAAAGATGATTGAAAAACGGGGACGTGCGGTTTTTCTCCCGGAAATTTTGTATTGCACTAATTTGATCACTTGTCGGTTTTAACAGATTGATGATTTCAGGTTGACTGGGTTGTTTCGATTGACTAGCTACAGTCAAATATTGCAACTGCATTTGAAAGGCATTGTGGACCAGTTGGCTGTGTTGGCCGACATCACCACCGATTTGTTGTGATACTTGGAGGTATTGTGCTAGTGGTCCCTGTATGATGGCGCTAAATCCCTGGACACTCATGTTGATCTCTGGTGTATTAGTTGTCTTAAAGTTATTTCTGAAATATCCTGTTACGACTGACCGCACACGAACATAATACTCACAACAAGTGTTCAATTGGAAGGCAAACTTTTTCTAGACGAGAAGTAACTGTCTCTAGTCTTGTAATTAGATCTTCTAAGTCACTACGGAGGTAGCTCTCATCTGGTGCTGAAACCAAATCTGTGATTCAATGACCTCACACTTTATGTAATTGAGTGATGAAAATTATCGTAACTTCAGATAACTAATAACTCAAACAATGTAGTGAGTTGAGGGGGGAAAACCGCAACTTCACCACGAAAAATGCGATAGCAATCGATTTTAGCTACTTACGTTGCAAGAAAAGACACGAAAATGCGTTTGATATAACTGAGATGTTTTGTGCAGATGAGCAACTGCGTATTTTTAGAATGCGTTGGCAAAAATGTTTTTGAGTTTTCCGTTATGCGCAAGATTTAGATTTTGTGTCTAAATAATCGTTTCGCAACGCACTGTGCAAGTATTGGCAAATTGAAATATTTGCACTGTTCGAATTTCTTACTATAATTGTTTCATTAAAATATCCTGCGATCCATTAAATTTGAAATTGTAACTGGCTTTGAGGAAAAAAGTCATGTCGTAACTAACACGAACACCGACATACGTTCGAAACATGGCCTGCTTAGAATGGGGATTTAATGGTTCACACGATATAATTACCGTTGGTAACAATAGGTCATAATAACTACCAAATTTGTAACTACTAAACTTGTTTATCTTATCCAGTATCGGAGTTTGCTTTTATACAGGAAAACTCCGAATGCATTTCGCAACAACAAACTTCCCTTTAACTGGGTTAAATAAAGTAAATAAGATCAAAGTTGGCAATGTAGAATTAACAGTATCATCAATTTTTAATTAAACGCAAAGCAAAGTGTACGTTTATGGTTCCGGTGGAATAATTCTGTTATTAATTCATATGGACTTAGTGGAGTAAATCCTGAAGGGTTTAACGTCCACAATTCAAAGGGTTGTGAAATTGCGGGAATCAAATCTGGCGTGCGAACTTCGTTTTGAAAGATGAGATTAAATTTCTTGTAGTAAAAGTTGGAGAAGAAAATAAAAAACTGCGATTCGGTTTAGTTCAAAGAAAGTAAAATTTCTAATTGCTTGGTGACAAATACGAAAGAATTACTGGTACGATCATACTTTTTACGGGCTTGGTAACCGCATTTAGAGTAAACAGATCGAATTTTAGTAAAACGAGGTCACTGAAAAGAATCAGAGTCTGACATTTAGAATAAATGAAATTCTTCTAAACTCGCTGACCTGAAATTTAGACAGGAAAATCTTGGAAGAAGGGCAATACTCGGTTTTATCGGGTTATCATGTTTTTTTGTGGCCAAAACACTCAAGTTTGTGTGTCAAAATCGGATAAGGATTTAATCAGTGCTGGAATTTCTATATTTGATTGGGAAAATCGATTAAATCAGACAAGATTCATTTTACCTAGTGTCACGTAAGTAAATTTATCATTGTGACAGTGACATAAAACCCCCCTGATACTTTCTAAATTTGATAAAGAAGTAAGGGATTCCTCGTCTCACCTCCCGCAATAACGGGTCCAAAAGGGTCGAATTTAACTCTATGTTCAGAGGCATGTTGTGTAAGATCTATAATTTCGGAAAAAAGCCTGTGTCTCCTGAGAGCCAACTCGTCTTTTCCAACTGGGGTAGCAGGAGGTGTACATGGTGCTTCTGAATCAACAGTTTCCACATCCTCGGACTCTCTAAACCACGTAGGGAGCGGTGTGTGACTCCTACATGTCCCCAAATTATCGGCGAGTTTGACTGCTGGGCCGACACCTTCACAAAACACTTCGTCATCATCGGAAACTTCGATTTTAATGTCAGACCCGTCTGAATTGCGTTTACTTTTCGAGTTTATCACATTATCGAGGATAGGTAGTTCGTTGGCTTTGTTCGTTTCGCACTTTTTACCCGCATCTGTTGGCATTGATTCGTTGTTTGATTTACTTTTGCACCAGCAACACTTGGAGAACATGGGGATTATGGTTTAGTTTTCCATGGTGCACTAGGCATAACGTCAGCATCACACACGCGAGATGATCATCCCCGATCTTGGTGGGGATCTGAAGGGTTATTCCTGCTAGAACTGTACAGTTCCTGCGCCTTGCCAACCGCGCCCTACATGACAAACGCGAAAACGAACACGCTTTTACTTCCGCAAATTTTTCAATGAGACTTTTTCAAAAACTACCACGCATCCGCTGATCGATCGAGGGAAGATGTATTCTCGAACGAATAAAAATCATCTATTAATCATTTTTGTCGACCCTAACACAGTTCCCGACTTAACGCGCCGGAAACTTTATGTAGTGGCAAACTAAAATTATTTCACCAATCAATTTATAACATAGACAGGGAACGGCAGATGGCACTTGGAGCCTTAACCCACGTTTAATTATTGTTTAATTCTTCTAATTTCATACATGTAAATACTTTCCACGTGCGTTGGTTTACTTAGGGTCGTTTCCAGACGAAATACTGCACATAAAAGAGGATTTGCTGAACAAAGGGATTCACAATTATTGACCGGGACTGCTCAACAAAACCAACAATAGTTCAATGCTAGAGGAAAAACGATTCTATCTATTGTTAAAACATTTTGCAAACAATTTCGGATTCGATTTTTAAGGTGCGACGGGAAAAATACCTCCACGATCACATTCCACTTAAATTAGATTTGCTGCAATTGGATAACGTGTAATGTAATCCTTCTCGAATCCCCTGGGATTATAAGCACACAAAACAGGCAGACATTGTAAACAAGACGTTTGCTTTTAATCAACTTTTATTGCCAATTTTGTTTAGTTTCTCGGTATCGACACATGCAGAAATGAGCAATCTTCAATTAAATGAGCTCATTTGGTGCTGTGGGCAAAAAACCTCGAAAACAAGCAGGTAGTCAGGTGCTATTTTATAGCATGTTGGCATGTTTTGTTTAAAAGTCATCCAAACGACACAATAAAAAGCAAACAAAAAAGTAAAAATAATATAATACACAAAAAAAATAACTCGTTATATCATACTTATGCATCATTCCAAAATAACCAAAATTAAAACGCACTTAGTGTGATTATATGTTATTATTTTATTTAGAGCGTTCACAACTTAGCAACAGTACGAAATCTTTTATTTTAAACCCATTCATTCCTTCAAACATCCACAATAAACATCGCGATGGTATCTATTTTTAAATGTCCTATTTATGCAACGATAGAATATTCTAAATATATCCCAAAAATGATTACTTAATTCCCGCGGAAATCTTAAATCAGAACTACAAAAAAAGACAAAAAAGTTTACGTCAAACAATCAAAGCAACCTATGGATCAGCGTTGTCGAAGCTCGACTGTATTATTTGCACATATACATAAATTTTACAGTGTTGTAACCTAGTAACAGTTTTTTTGGTAAATATTTATAATGTTACTGTTAATTCCTAAATTAATTTTGTTTTAGTCAGTCCCCCCTGTATATATCTACCGTTATTTACAAGCGAATTGAGTCAGATAAAATGATTCATTCTATTAAAAATATAGACTTTCTCGTGCGATTTCAGTGTCCCGATTTTACCTAAAATGGCAATCGCTTTAATGGAAATAATTAGATATCTGAAGGGCATTGTTCGCGATTTTAAGATGAGATAAATGTCAATGTCAAAATAAATGACACCTATGAATCAGTGCATGATGTCAATATGATTCAGGCTCAAGAGCTGACATTGCTTGATTTTCACCCCTTTTTAGCCCCCAATTGTCATAGAAAATTGAATAAATCAAACAAATGCTGACGTTTGTTCCTCTCTAATTTTTACCACTTCAGAGACAACCAAAAAGCCGGCTAGTTCAATATTGAAACCAGAGCTCCCTGGAACACGAATTTATGATTTGGGGGCACTTACCTTAAAATAAGGGCGACTTGTCGTGGAAAATCACAAATTTACACTAAAATTTCAGGTCTTAACCAAAACTTTGCAGCTGACAAACACTGGGCGGCTGCCACTGCTACTATCGCTATCACCACAGTTTACTCTATAGTCCGTTACTAATTTCACACAATTAATACTGGTATCTTTGTCTAATATGCAGGTGTGGAATATGTCCATCTCTGTCATAATTGTGTACGAACCATCACCATGGAGATGGAGGAATGAGTCATAAAACCTCACTAGATGAGCGTCAGGTGGCAGCACTGCTCTTAGTAAACGGAAAAGTTAAATTTTGAAAGTTATGGCACGTTATCAGTTTTGGTGTTAATTGATCATAAATCTGGGTGAGTAAACGTGGAATTAATTTTCTAGGTTTTATTACAAAATATTGTGTTTGTTTTGAATAACAGAAATTATAAAAATATGGTACAAACTGCGGTATAAATAATCCAACTTCTACCAAATTTGGGAACACAAATTAGCGTGAATTCATGGGAAGATACTACTAGAAGCCTATTGTAAATAATACAACTCACAGCCAAGATACATGGAGTCCTTGTGCTTTTTTATTGTAACAAGAGTGGACATAAAATTTGTACTAGGTAAAGCATTAAAAGTGCCATGACTATGACTGTCTAACTCCTTAAGACAGCTCTCAGGACAGTTCACCAATGGGGGCGTTCTCGAGCCATAAATTATGAAGGAAGTTGTACAAGTCGTCACTCACTGCAACCTAAAAAACACTCAGTATAGCCTACTATTCTAGGTCGGTACCAACAAACCTTGAACGGTGTGGGATTTAGATTCCTTTTTATATCAGGTCTTAAAGTCTTCAATGAGGACTGTACTCTCTGCTTAATCTGTTGGAGATCTGGTAAAGGCTGACAAATGCCCCCATCTTTCCAATAGACAGTCAAGAGTCTTTCCACTCGCGATGGAATGACGTAAGCTCTCTTAGACTCTATAAACGGATGGCGACATAGAACTTTTTCGTTTATACTAGGAGGTAGTTCTATAGATCTTTGCAGTAGATCCACAAGAGCGTCTCCACTTTCACTATACAACCTATATGCGTCTTTTCGACCAGGCATTGTCACTTTCCCAACATCTTGGCTAAGCTTAATCCTAGGTTGCTCGTTTAATTCTACTAATTTGTACACGCAGCCTAAGGCAGGTTGTCTTTGGCAAGTAACCAAATGAGTCCCAATACCAAAACAATTAATTTTATGCCCCTGTTCGTTTAGACTTAGTATAGTTTCTTCGTTAATATCGTTGGAAGCCATAATCATCAAGTCTTGAAACCATGGAATGTTGTACTTCTCACTAATCTCAGTGAAGAACTGACGAGCAACATTAGATAAATACGCCAAATCGCCACTGTCTAAACGAATACCAATAGCTCTGTATCCCAAGTCGTTCAGAGCTAACGCCACTGAGCAGAAATTGAGGAGGCCGCTCCTGAAAACAACACTTCTAGCAACTTGAAGCTTCTAGATTTATACAACTATACATGCTAGTTTTGCCATAACAAAAATTTAGAGTGCACATCAGTGCGAGTGAGTACATACCCCGCATACCCAGCACAGGTTTATTATTTCGGCTGGTTTTTAGTGATCCACCAGCAACACAGATTCAGCCATAATCAAACCATGTTAAGTAGGCCAGCCATGAACCAGCATGTGGCGATGGTTAAGAATTCCCAAAATGGGTGATTTCATGCCTTACCTTGAAATGTAGTTTTGCTGATTGGGTAACAAGGCAGATATGAGCGGTTACACCACAATGAAAATGCGCCACAAAAACGAGAATCTTACGTTTTCTCAGTTTTTTTTAAGATGAAATGATGTTAAAGTGCGTTCAATTATGCCACAGATGAAACCTTTTATGGGCTTTTGACTTATCAACTGTTTATGTAATTGAAATGAACGTAAAATTGTGTATTGTTCGTCCGATCTATCAAAGTAAAAAAAAATTGAATTTGTTTTGTCGGTGTGATTTCTGGTTGTTTTCAGTGAAAGCATGGAAATCTTGTGATCATGAAGAAGCTTAGTTCTGGTTCACGTCTGATATCCCACGTCTGGTGGTGGTTTGTTGGCGATGCATGTCTGTTGCTGGCGACAGCTGAAATGATCTAGCCCCTTGGAGACATGCACCCAAAATCGGTCCATGTGGTTACCTGTACTCGTTATGCGTTTGGGTGTTGGGCAGAGTGACAGGCCACTTATGGGTGGCGTGGGTCATGCGACAGGAATACCTCTTAACGTCATACGTATCAACTAAAGCCATAAATCCATCAGGAAATGCAATAGCAAAGGAAATTAGGGCTGCCATTTCTCCATCACTCGCTTCAGAAGCCACAACCTTGAAAATAGAGACCAAATCTGTTCTCCATTCCAGAGCTAGTTGGAGAAGATCTCTTGGTTCACCTCCAAGTTTGGGTTCCAGGGCTGTGTTACGAAGATCTGTGAATCCGTTGAATGAAGTGATGTAGGCATGAGCATGTGTTCCTTTGACAGGGATATTGAAGAGTTTTCCGGCTAACACGTTGCTGGTACCATCAAACCCTCCTGAAAAGTGGTTGGGGAAAAAAGTCAAGGTCGTGCGTGTTAGCCAATTGTATCAAGACTAATAAGAGTATAATAGGGGTGTACTAGAGAATGATTAATCAAACGTGTGGTCTTCAAAATCACAGCAGATTCGTGTGTATCGCGCATTAAATGGTGCCAGGCAATTCACATGGCACGGTAAAAGTTAATAAGTTGCCAGAAATCCTGTTAAACTTGACGGTTATCTGCAATTCGGTATTGATTGTGCTACCTATATTAGTTCACACTGCCTGGTACCAAACAACAACATAAAGTAATTCTTGATACTTATTTATACCTAATAAATCATACCTATGTAGGAATATTTTGACGCTGAAAGACCCCCATCGGGACCTTGCGCCCTCCTCAAACCAAACTCAAATAATTTCATATTCCCCGCTGCCATCCGGTACCTTGCTGCATTTGTAGCCATCAAACTGAAATTAATCAAAACTAAAAATACATACTTCGATTCCAGATTGATTCTAAAGAGGATACAATTTACCTTGCGTAGTTTACTAAAGTTAGTAATGTTGTCTCAAGCAATTGCACTATGATCAAAGGACCTTCAACTCTCATCAGAGGCACTCTGTAATTCTCACGTTAAAAACTAGTTTCATTAACTCTTTTTACAGCTACCTTGGAAATGCGACAGACCCTTCTGCAATAGCGTACAACGTTACATCTTTGGCGGACACTGAACTCAAAAACTCGTAAAACTCTTCTTCTATGTTTGACGGTAACGTTTGCTTCAAATATTCAATGTCTACAACAAAACTATAACCAACTGTCCTAAACTAAACGAGGAAACCTACCACTTATTGAATAATGGAACTTTTCTAAGAACTTTAAACATTCTTCTAGACCTGCGAAAATCGTGAACTCTCCTTGGAAAGGGTTTTTACGGAAGAATAAATCAAAGACGGAGTAGTCCTTTGTTTTTCCTGACTTCCAGTAGGCGTAGGCCATCGTTATTTGATACAGGTCTACCAAAAAAAATTTGAGTCATTTGTGTCTTTTTTTCTCATTTATATAATTGTCTTCTAAAATTGAAACCTATTTTTATCAAATTACAAATATTATATGTGGTTTCACAACATACCTATAGATATTACGTCTATGAGATAAAACACGATAATATCATAAGATTGAAACTTGTGTTATATCAGTTTTTTTGTTATAACATTTTTGCCTTCCTTTTTGGTTTTGGGAAACCTGGCTTGGTGCATCGCAATGCAAATTCATCAACTGCTGGGTTAACAACCTCGTGCTTGACGCAATTCAAAAGGATAATTCCACAGTCAATACTTTTGTTTTGTACAATTAATCAGGTCACTTTTACGTAAGCCACAGTTTTAGTCATTCATTTAACTCTAATTTTTCCAATTAATGTATTAATTAGTCAGTAAAGAGTTAATAACCAGATTAATTCTATAAATATTTGCGCGTAAATTCATTATCATTATCACAACTAGGAAAAACAGAGTTTAATTCGGAATATCAGATTGTAACATTAATTTGACGCACTATCTTCAATATAATTAAAACATCCTTGAAAAAAGTATGTTTATTTCCAGGAGTGATAAAATTTAAATTCTATATAAATAACAACTTTAAAACGAGGTTAATAGATTTTTGCAATGACTAAACAAAAAGCGCAAATATAAAAAAAAGCGCGGCAAAAAAAGTTTAATAATTTTGGCGCGCTCAATTGCATAATGCAACAAAACGAAAAAATCGAGCGTGGTACAGTTTGTCATTTTGAAAAAATAAAATCTCCTTTTTTTATTATTAAAAAAAATGAATTACCTGTGAGCAGGGGCTGCACAATTCCATTTTGTCCTAACCTACGGTCTGTCATTTTCGAAGTTTGCTGTTTATCCGCCATCTCCCACAACTAGCACAGTATCAAATAAATTTGATATCTCACACTGTAAATGCTCATCTGTGCAAGTTGACTTCGAAAGCGCTACTAAAATTGTAAACCGCTCAAATCTTACACTCGCCGATCAAATATTATTTAGTTATAGTGAACAAGCGTGTTGAGTAGAAATATTGATCAACGCGGAGGTCAATGCAAGGGCATCATAGCATTAAAACTACCGCAGATTATCGTTTTAACTAAAATGTGTCGTTGTTATTTAAAAAATACACTATAGCGAATAAAGCAGGAAAATTCGTGACACACAGAGGTTCGGGCCAACACAGCTAAAGCCGTTATCTGTTATCTTCTGCGGTTTTCTGAACAAGGACGTGAAGTTACCGCCAAAATTTGAAATTTAGGCAACCAATTGTTTTTGTTGTTAGCAGTCACAAACGCTCCGATTGGTCTAGATAAAATTGTTTATCGGTGTGTTTTCAAAATTGCATACACTAGCTTTGGCGATTATATTTTATAAGCGAGTCTTAAATTATTAAGTTCCGTATCCATGTTTATATAGTTCGGTGAAATCCCTATTTTTAATAAAATTCTTATCGTTATCGATGACCTCATAGTTATAAAAAATGTGCTGTTAAATTAAGTAGATCTTGTCTTTTTAATGCCATACAGGGTGGTCACAAGGGGCTTTTTCGATATTTTTCTCAAAAACTACAAATTGTGTTCCATTTGAAATCAAAGTTCTTTTACTTTGAAGTAACCGCCTACAAATCACACCTCTATAATATGTTGCAATATAAGTGGCGGTTTTGAAAAGATCATATTGTACTTGTCTTAGAAACCAAATTTCACTTTTTTGCTCACAATACGAAAATTATAAATAATTTTTCTTTGTTATCCAATTTTTTTTTTTTAAATTTAAATATCTCTGAAATGTTGTAATTTAGGTATCTATAGGACATTATTTACACAGTGTAACAAAAATGTGAACATTTTCGTTCGATTCGTCTTATCCGCTTATTTTTGTTCCCAAAATTTGAAATTTGCATCGTTTGTAGTCTATAGTGGGCCAGCCTGTATAAGTGTTTTTCGAAACTCGAAACCATTTGATGTATGAATACAAATTGAGTTTCTTCGCGATTATCTCACCGATAAATTTTGCAAAATGGGAATAGTTCGCGATGTCACGAATCTACCTCCAAGTTCTGCCAAGTTTAGAACATAAAAAAGTTATTACTAAATAAAAACACTCGTTTCACTTTAAAATGGCCTATATTTAACAACTTTATTTACACGTTGATCTAATATTACAATATAATACTGCAAGTATCAGCCATAGTTAAATACTAGGTATTCACTAAAAAGAACTGTAGAGTAAAAAGCGCCAGTATAAAAACCCTCTTCTTGAACAGAATTTATTTTATGAAATGTCATTCTTTATCTAAGTGTCTTCCAGTCAGGATGAGTTAAAACGTAAAATTTATCATTATCATTGCGGCCGGCATTTCTACAGTTCTCTTTAGTGCAACTAAAACTTTTTTGTCACTTTTTATTCTTCAGTACTGTGACTCTCCAAATGAATATTTTTTATTGCTATATAAATAATGACATTAATTTTTCTACCACATCTTGACACATTCAAGTTTTGTTACATAATATTCCAATAAAATTAAAAAATCGTATACAAAATTCATCACAGTTGATCTACTATAATAATAGGGAGAAGGTAAAAAATGATTTTTTTCGAAAGAAAAGTACCAAGTGGGGTTATATCCAAAATTAATATTTTCCCAGATCTAAACACCGAATAAAAGGCGTAACGAAACTTAATGCGAAATTAGATAATTTTCGATAATTTGGAATATGACATCCGGTTACCTACACACATACAATAAATAGTATTTTACAACATTTTTTCGAACAGAACATAACCTCACTTGTTAATCAGGTTCTAAAGGTACACCCATTTTCACTTTTTCTATTTTACCTATCTCATGATTTTTGCGGCCCTTTCTCTGTCTCGTTCAACTTCGATAGGGTGCATTCTTTTTCTATGGGAGAAACAATTACCAGAACTTGCAAAAGCTTTAGGGCAATAAGGGCATTGGTATGGTCTAGCACCAGTATGTTGATTTATGTGGAACTGAAAAAAATATTTAGTTTTGGAACTACATAAAAACAACTCACTTTAAGATCTTGATTTCTTTTGAAGGTTTTGTCACAAAGGGGACACTTATGGGGCCTTAGATCACTATGAGTGATAGAATGAGCCCGTAAAGTGCTATTTGTGGGATACACCCTTCCACAAACTCCACAAGGATATTGAATTCCTCCATGGTACTCTTTATGCCTATACAAATTGCACTGTGTTTTAAATCTGTAACAACACTGTTAATACAAGCAGTGATCAACGAAAACTTACATTCTTCCACATATATCGCATCCGTATTTCCCTTTAGGTCTGTGCGTTTCTAGATGTACTTTAAGATTACCTTTCGTCGAAATCGTTTTACCACAAATCGGGCAAGAAAATTTGGAATTCGCAAATTCCTCACTGTTATCTTCGTCATCGTTGTTTGTGGAAGCATCGTTTTCTTCAGTCTCTTTCTCTTCATCTCCTTCTTGTTCCATCCAATTATCGTGGCTATTGAGTATTCGTTTACCATGAGGAGAGTGACTCCATGTATGGTTTTGAAGAGCAAGTTCTGAGGTAAAACTCCGAGGACATGATGGACAAAGATATGGTTTACGATATTTCTCGCAGTTTTCACTTTCTGACAAGTTCTCTCTATGCACGTGCCCTTCACTGTCGGAAGCAACATCTTCGTCGTCGTCTTCTTCCGTTTCTAAGGAGCATTGTAAGATCATCATGGGATCGACACGCACTTCCATTTCTGTTATTTCTGATTCAGGTTGTGTTTCTTTTTCTTTAATTCCCTGGAAGGTTTTGTTAAAAAAAGGGTTTGTTTAGAAAGCGACTTACTTTGGTTAGGTACGTGTGAAGCAACGATTTATTCTCTATATTTTTCTGTTCTAGAACATTGCTACTATTTGTGACGAACTTGGTCATTTTATCTTGATTTCTAAGTGCCATGGTGGCAAATCTATGAAAACCATCGAGTTTCTTGTAACAATCCTCGCAGATCATTTTTGGTAGCTTATCTTCAGCGGAGATCTAAAACGACAAATGGAGGTGTTTTTTTGACAGATTGCTCTTACCGTTAGAGCTAGATATCTTCGGATTTTCGCATGGAGAAACAATCTTCTTGCTTCTTCTCCGAAAAGAAAAATACCGGCATTGAATTCAGAAGAACATATCCGACACCATTTTGAGAGTACATTTGTTTCCATTTTGACACATTGGATTAGATTCGCGATAAAATTTCCACCCTAATAATTAAAAATTTGTTGCACGTAAGAAGGCCAATACATAGCGTCTCGTAAAAAAGTACTGTGCTTAAACAGAGCTCATTGCGCACACACTCTATAGGTACAATTCATACAATTTCTGTTGCGTGCTTTTTAAAAAACCTAATACATGCAACCCTCCCAAACAAGTGGCAAAAAAGCGATTTACGTTATTAAAAACAGACGAAAGGACGAACTTACAAGTATTGATTCTCCTTTCCGATGTCAATTCTATCATTTTAACAACGAATTATTTCCTTAACACCACCACAAATTCGGTAATTTTCTACTTTCTGATTCCCAGACGTCAAAATACACGTGCAGGATGTTCCCGCCATCTCGCAATAAGAGTCGGTAAGCGTCGACCGCCCCCATCGGTGCTCACAAATACTGCTAAAATCAATACCAGCCACCCCAATTGTAATGACGCAAGTGCTTTCTAATTATTCTTTTTCGTTTTTTTAATCAATAGTTGCATAAAATAGTGCGGGATACACAAACGGCCCAATCTCAACAATTGTTTATTATTACACAAACAAATTCTTCCTATATTTTCAAAGCGACGATAAAAAGCCAATTTGAGAAACATGCAGCTCCAATTAAAACAAACGTTGCTTTTATTGGCTCATTTTGGTGGAATTTTCGAATTCAAATAAAAGCCGATTTTAAAGACAATGACCTTTCTCGTTAGCATGGAAAACATCTGAGGCCTGAATTTGTATGCCTGTAATATCACGTGTACGTTATGTTTGTTTTATAGGTACAAATCTATTTTACCTGACAAAAATATTTATTGATACACCGAATTCGATTTTAAACGAAAATTTAATAATTCAGTGAACACGTTTGTTAATTCTGCCGCTGGTTTTGACGAGCATTTTTGCTCTCAAAAACGCTCAATTTGATTGAGAATTTGATTTCATTTAATAATTTGAACGTCAAACTGTCAAATTTCTCAAATATTCAGTTTTCATACATCAAAACCGCTGCGGTGGTTTTTCTAATCAAGCCAACTGCGAATGGAAATTTAATCACGATATTTACAAAAATTATTTAAAAAATTTGCACGTAGAATAGGCCAAGTTTGCAATTAGTAGAAGCCAAATTGGACTCGATAAACAAACAAATAAATAATTGCATAACTTTAAGTGTCAATGTCATTTAGTGCTCGCCACCTGTCAGACTTTTTGCATTCCGTAACACGCCACGTATTTAAATGCGTGGTCGCCAATATATATCATGCACCAAAGATATGCAATACATAATAATGATCTTCTCAGAATTACCTCTGTCGAAATATTGCGGTTTATGAAAGTCAACATGCTAACGGATTTTGTAACTTCCAGGAACACGTTCAAATTGTCGTTCAATTATTACAATTAACGCGTTTAAAGAAAACCCACAAATATCTTTCATTATTTTATTACAAAATTATAAAATACAGTATCACAAAACCCAAGTAAATGCAACAGATTAGTTACGAATACATCAGTTCTTTATATTTATGGCGAAGTGTTTTCATAAGTACTGGACTGAAGATTTGTACAAGATTTTGCTTTGGTGGATCTGCAATGAATACCCTTAGACCTAAACCCGCAAATTCTGTGAAACTTACAAAGACTTCGATTTATTCCTCCTGCAAATATGTAACGCAATCGGTCCGTTTTTCACAGTTTTGAAGAGAAGAACGGCGTCAGCGTGAGAAATGTCGTGACATACTTGTCCATTCACGGCCAAAATTTCGTCTCCTATGGGAAAAACTCGTCATTTGTTTTCTCAATTTACTTAGTACTTACCAGCTTTGAGACGTCCGTCTTCTGCTGCTTGTCCGTTAGCCAGAATAGTTTTGACGAAGATGCCGAGAGCGCCTTTAGGGGAGTCTCGACCTCCGACAATGGTGAATCCTAGAGATTTTTTTCCAGGACCCTTTTCTAGGATAACGGTATGGAAAGTGCAGATGGTTGACCGCGGTCTTCGTGGTAATGTACAAAAATTCGTGGTAGAATCAGACTTAGGACTAGAAGGAAATGCCGATTCGTTACTTCTGTTGCTTCCGGTGGCTGCGCGTCGGAGGACTTTATTATAGCTACTATGGCTAGAACTGTTTTTCTGGAAGTAATGGTGTCTTTTATACAAAGGGCTGGCGTCGGAAGGTCGGTCAAAATCAACAAAACTTTCTTTCATTGCTTTTTCGTGTTTTCGCGACACTAAAAGATCGACTCGAAGTGAAGAAGTACACAACGATTGTTTTGCTTCTGCCATGTTGAGACCAGAGATGTCGCGACCGTTGATGCTGATAATTTCGTCGCCAACCGACAAATTCACTTGCCTGGAACAAAATGTTAGAGAGATTCAAACAGTTTGATGTTGTACCTAGCAGCTACTCCATCGGGGACTATGTGGGCTATGAGAAAGCCATGACAGACTTGCCTACTTTTCGTCAAAAATATGCCCAACTCTTCGTCAGCTGTCCGTTTTATGAGCCGCACCAATGTTGTGGTTTTATTTATTAAAATTTCGTCTTTTTCTTGTTGGTAACTGTGGAACATCTCGCGTCTATCAAGGGAGAGTGCTCTTTGAGGGTGACTCCTTTTGACTTCTTCGATCTTAAAAGTGTCGTTATCACCGGAGGACAATCCTGAATCGTTCACGAGGATCCCACTGTCGGAATCTTCATGATCTACTAGCAGCAACCGATCTTCTTCGTCATCAAGAATGTTCCTCTCTGGTTCATGACAAAGCGACTCGTGCGTCTTCTGGAACTCCGTCAATCCCGGTAAAGCTCCATAAGAAAAACTCCTGAGTTTAGTCCGGAGGTTCTTTTTCTTCCGCGGGTTCTTGACACGTGGAGACTCGGCAAGAGGACTTGGATTCTTGTATAACTTATTTAGGAACTTGTTGGTTGACGACTGGAGATATTTCTCCGACATCGCTCGAAGTTTGGCAGTGAAACAAGATCTACGCGAAAGACTATCATATTGACTATCACTAGAACCTAGAAGTTCCAAGTCTAAACTTTGACTGTCACTAGTTTGAGCGTAATCATCACTACATTTCGACACTGAACTACACGAAGGCACATCCACGACAGTTGAGGCAGTGGAATTTGAACGAAAACACGAAAGTCTTGTATGTTTGACTCGATCCAACAAAGGATTCCGTTTTTCGCGACAGTGACTACTGTCGGAAACAGTAGTTGGTTTGACACTACGCGGTTGTGACTTGTAACGTCTTCGATCTGATTTTTCCACTATTATAACACTGTCTTCTACGTTGTAGAAGTTCGTGTCGTTCTTGTTGTTTTGTCGTCGAGCCCACACCGCTGGAGACATTTCTACAAGAAAAAACAATGTTGTTTGGGTACTGGATAAAAGACGAGTCTTACCAAGTCGTGATCTCCGCTTGACATGTTTTGGTGGTGTCAATATCTCTAAATTAGTTGTTTGTTCGGATTCTGGCGTGCGCAAGGGTGACAGACTGAGGAGTCTAGGGGCTTCGCCCTGTTTACGAAACCACTTCATTTGCTATAACAAAAAACCATACAGTTTTATCGAACTGGTTTAGCAATAGAATCTAACCGAGATTGAAACTTGTTACCTTTAAAGTTTTCTTTTCGTTAAGAAACGTCAGAGGACAAGTTCGTACGTTCTATGAATTCTGAAATTACTGTAGCCTTGAAATAACTTGCTTTCTGCTACAATCGAAGAATATGTACATAAAGAGTGCTAGCAACTTCTAAAATCATGCAAAACTGGAGTGGCGGTCTTTAAGATTTAATGAGAAACGTTATCACGTGAGTTACCCATGTGAGACCACAACATTCCAATCAGTTAATTATTCTTAATTCTGCGTATCGACAGTTTTCCTTTGAAAGTAAAATATCAAGGCGATTTTTAAAGGACTACGCATTATACAACTCCGTCAAGGAAGTGATGTTCTTGAACGACATGATGGATGTCCAACAACTCTGGACGTGCGCTGGTTAAAAGCCTAGTCATTTACTTAAGTAGGTGCGATTTTATTTAGGTTACACGATTTGCAATAACATATACGTCTATTAAATTTTAAATGGTTAAGTGGTGAAAGCAAGAAAGTGCCTGAAGATGGTGGTCGAAGGTCAAGGTGTCAAGCCTCAAAATTAGGTGTCACAGGTTCAGAAATGTGCTACTGTTTATCAGTACAATAATAAACCAGAACAGAATGCTTTCTTAAGTACTGGACTAATCAGAAATGGTAATAAAATTTTCCAGTAATTTAACGGTTCGTTTCGCAATAAACCCTGACTGTTTTTTTTATTATCTAACTTAAACGAATTTTGAAGTTAACTTTGATGGATTCTTACATAACTCCGTGTCAGTTAGAAAACTGCAAGGTGATTGCAGCTCTTCTCAAATCCCGCTTTCTCTCACTTATTGTCTTTTTTACTAGAGGCCAAACGTGTGTGGTAATTTGATAAGTGCCTCGATATTTGAAAAAGCCACGTTTTGGTGTTGCATTTTACAATGAAGTTGTGCCTCGTAAAGTTCCCAGGTACTATAAAATGATATCAAGAATCGTTATAATGGTTGAGTTTGGTCTTTTCCATTTTTTCTTTGTTTGAACAATCACTTTATCACACAGTTTAGTTAGAACAAAGGTTGGACGAGATAATAGCTTTTGTTTACTTAAATATTGAAACAGACTTACACCATCTACACACATTTTAAATATAGCCAAGCCATGGCCATTAAACTACGTCCTTATGACTAGTTTTTGTACCACCTACAGTTGAAGATACGTATCATTATCATTACGAGATAGGGAATGACCGTAAGAAAAACCTATCAGACAAGTGAAGATGTTACATAACGACACGCATTCCTGCGCACTTTTGACTTTCAATTTCAGCAAATATGTCGATATTTTACAGAACGTGCAATTACACAATACACAATACGAGTGTTTGGATAAAAAAGCAAACATTAAACCTTAAATGCACTACTAAACGTTGTTTTAACGGTTGAGATTAGATTTGTGACCAAAACTATAAAATGGAAATGTTTTTCTTGACTTCCTGTTGTGCATTTTATTTCCACGATTATGAATAACAGATTTTTGCAATGAGAGAATCAAACCATACAACACCGAGTCATCATTTCAACTAGTCATCACGGTTGAATCAGCAATATTGATGAAGTATTTGGAAAAAAATCACAAAAGAGCCGCGTTGTAATCTCAACAAAAGGATAATGAGGAAAAATAAACACCTGAGGTTAGTAAATAACAAGTGTAAGAAAGATGTAATTTGTATTAATTAAGTTTATTTGTTATTAATTATTATGTAGCAACAACATTCCTGCATACTAATATGATTGTTTCATTTGAATAATTCTGTGCAATTATATGGAAGATGAGTGAGGTAAAACCGCAACATTCAGTTACAAGAGCCCAAAAACGAAGTGACGGAATTTATTGTTATTATGTGAAGATACGAATCAGAATATTTCGTGGCTCGTTGAAAGACGTTTCGAACAATAAGCGATGATTTGTGTTAATTGATCGAGGTATAAATTTTCACACCGAGTTCTGCTTATAAGCGAATGGTGAACTGACATTAAATTATAAGTTGGCCACAACAGCATTTGTTGTGTAATATTTTCTCAATGTAGAAAGTACACTGGAATTTCAATTACGCAATATAAAATAATTAATCATGAGAAACGTATGTGATTCCATAATTTCAAATAATTGATCTATACCGAATGCGGATGTTTTATCAATCAGAACGGGTTTTTCGTCTTCCTCAGGTATTTCCGATGATGCTGCCAACTGCCACGCACCAATTCGAAAAATTTACCAAACGGCCAGTTATCACAAGAATGCTGCACCGTTAATAATTTTGAATGAACAATAATAGCGTAACGCAATTACTACAAGTCACTTGACTTACCCAAGTAATTAAAATGTTACAGGTGTGGCCTTTTCACGGTTCACAGCATTCAAATCTGCGATTCGAGTAAATTTCAATGATCGAATCCGATGGTGACAATGACCCAATTAATCAATTCAGCGTGACATTTCTACTTTTTATAATTAAGGAACGCGAAAATCTAAATGATTCATGAAATTCTGCAGAATAGCTATGATAAAACGCGCTGAAATGTGTGGCACAGGCTATAACTACATTCCATCAATAATCGCCTCGAGATACGAAAGCGAAATTTCCAACATTCATGTAATGCAATCTGAAGACAAATTATGCTTTCAGCACCGGCAAATCATTAAAAAATTACAGCACACGTGAAGAAACGAGTCCGAATTCTGACGAAAACACGTGAATCATTGTGTGACATAATAAAGATTCCTAATTTTACGTCATTCCTATTTTCAATTTTTACCAATTTATTGAAATTCAGATTTTCAACTTCCTCCAACATTTTATAACTTTGAACTTCACTTTCGCAGAGCAAAAAATGGATGAAAGTCTCCCAAAAAACTGTCAAAGAATTTATTAGTAAACAAATCTGAAGTCTGTTATTATACGTGGGCAAAAAGTGGCTCTAATTATACGTTTTGGAATAAAATCGTATGTTGGAAATTAACAAACTCGTTTTTTTACATTAGAGAGTAACAGTACTTTTTTTGAACGACAAATCGACGAATTTGTAATATTTTTACATGCACTGGTTCTGGTGGTATCGACTTTCTAGTATTTATTTCTGATCCACTTTTTCTATAATTGTTATATCCGAATTTCGTTCCCACATAAAAATGTGGAAATATTTACCTGCCAATGAATAAAAATAGTTTGTTACCCCGAAATTACTCATTACTCCGCGAAGGTTAAAAGTGTGACTGGAAACACTGCATTGTTATTGTATTAAAATAAAAATATTATGAATAATGTTTGTTTGCAAAATTTTTTCGTTTGTAACATATGCAAATATATTATGTATTTATAGAAGCCCACACCTTAATTCAACTTTATGTAGTGTCAGTGAAAATGAAGAAAAAAAAATCGCTGGTATATTCAACACTCAAGGTTCTAACAACTTCCATATCGAAGTATTAACAGCCTTTTATAGCGGAATTTTAATAAATCGATAGACTCGTTTAAATTTCAGCTACCGGAATTCTACCTGGCAATTATAGCGGTCCAAGTTTGATGGAAAAAGAACTAGCTATATTTTAATCACTGACAACATGTAGCATCACAGTAATGATGCTGATCCTGCCTCAACCATTGCAACCTTGACGAGATTTACATTTTTGACCCCTGTGAAAACCTTCACCTTTTTCCAAAAGCGCGACATTTGCAAAAAATTACGATACTCTTCAATCTTCTTAATTTTTATTTATGTTTACGAAGGTATTAATTACTCGTCAATGTAAAATGATGTAATGTAAAAGACTGTGTGGAAATGTTGAATATATAATAAACACGTTTTTATGTTTTTTACCATAAAGGTAAAATGTTCAAAGCGACCTGAAAACATAAATTCCACTTTCCTGAACGAGCACGAATGATTTTTCCGAAATTTTGCAGCGGTGCTTGAAGTTTTTTACTGTTCTTTGTTGATGCAAATTGTAATTTATAAAGTACGAGTCGATATATTATAGACAATGCACAATAGCATAATCTTCGCTTCCGTATCGAAAGAGAAAATACAGAGCAGATTTGAAAAGAAAAAGAATGCAAGAACCGCAAGCTCGGATGTAAAAACTAGATGATGAGCTCTATCGCTTTCACGTTTGAATTTTTCAGTATTTAAGTCTGAGTCTTTATATGACCACAATGACATGACCGACGGTCATCTTTGTCATGTCCGCATCAGTGGACTCTGAAGACTACTCGTTCATAACTACAAACCTGTGAAATCGGACAAAACCTTTGCAAGGAGTTCATCATTCGACGACATTTCCACAACCAATCGATTAATAAATCGATTCCGTTAACTAAAGATTGACGTTTTTTCAAGCATTAAGTGCGATTTTTATTGCCGTTCGTAATAAAGCTAAATATTTGCATCACGGTTCGCTTAACCAAAAAATTGGATCGTGTTAACGAACTACGTTGCATTTTGGAATTCATAGATGTTATTGTACGGTTTAATTAATAATGAATGACCTTGTTCGTGGTCGTTTTAGAAAACAATGTGATCATTGATGGGCTGATATCGAAAATTTACATACTTTCTGTTCGACGAAAGCTTTTTCCTATGACATCCTGTCATTATTTCATAGTTTGAAGCACCGGGATAATTAATTATATATGAGAAATATCAATACAGTAATGATGTCTTTGCGCTTAAATAACAAAGGTTCCAAGTGAATTTCTCAGCTATTGTATCGTTAAAAGCACAGTTTAAATTAAACTAACAAAGATTCCGTTTTCTCATAGGCACATGCTTTCAAACCTCTTAAATAATTATTATGTAATTATTGAACTTAGAAAGAAGGAGCCACTTTTAGATCCAGTTTTTTAATCGTGCGTAATTTCCTGCGATTCGCTTTCACATTTTGTATCCAATCGAAAAAATCAAAGTCACTTCCGTGTTATTAGATTTATTTATCGTTTTTATTGTTTGACCTTACCTGCTAATCAAAGCTTAATTTGTCAATATTTTCATAAAACTTACGCGCTGAACAACTAAATTACTTCATTAATTTACGCACACGAATGTAAATTTGTTCCATTTAATTTTAATTGATTAAATCACAGATCTAAGATAACAATGACACAATTACCACTAATTAAAACCTAATATAAATATTCTTGGCCAAACATAACAGAACTTACCTTTGCCGTAATCCGGTTCTCTCAAAACCAATGCAGTTTAAATCACATTTTTTCTCGCACATATGACTTAAGTCAAAGGTGCGCGACTAGAAACAAAAAAATCTTGACATATCAAACCCACTCAGCGGCTTCAGCTTTGACTTTCCTATCGCCACTGCTTGACGAATACTGATCATACCATACCATCGTACTCTACTCAACCATACAATAGCACCCAACACGCTTGGATGTGGTAGCCTTTCCAGTCAGAGAACCACTTCTTTATCAAACTTCGCTATTAATTCGCTGGGTTGATGCATAAATCAGACAACTGCGAGAGCGCTACGACTTGTTATATTTATTGTTTTCATTTGTAATTTATATTATTGATGGGTAAGGTACATTAGAGCACAAGTATGGAAGAGCGAAATTCAGTGGCTACCAAAAGCTGCGGGTCTCTACTCCTAAACATACCGTCGTATTATGAGCTGCCTAACAGCACACTAATACAGTGAAACTTCTCCAAACGGACACCTCTCTTAAGCGGACAGTTTTGAACTTACCTATTTCGGTGAACTATAAAAATTCAGATTTGTTCTTGCTTACTTTGCCTCATTCATACAAGACCAATAGTTTTCTAGGAAACTCCCGATTCGCATAATAATACTAATGTTTCCTGTTTTTAATGATTTTAAATTTGAATTTGAATTTGAATTTTTTTAATTAAATCACATTTCTGTTTTTTCAATGTTTTATTGTTTATGTTTAATGACTTACACAAAAAGGATTTATGCAATGCTTGTTTTTTCATTAATCTTTAATTGTTGAATATAAATTATTGGTTTAAAGAAGTTTCGCTTTATTTATGAAGTACATACAGATTTTTATTATAAAAACGTTTTTGAAAATTTGTATCCTCTCTTTTAAGCGGACAAAATCTTGACCCCCATTGGTGTTCGCTTAAGGGAAATTCCACTGTATGTGTCTTCTTTATTGTCACATTCAATGTCACGGTTTGATTGGTTTATTTTTAAAATATGAATGAAATTAAGTGGATGAACCTAAGAAATCCGAAGAATCGGAACTAATTTGAAGGACTGGAAGTACCTAAAAATCACTTTGTTCAGTTTATTGTTTTTTTAAGACGCATTTTTATCAAATGGAATAGCGCGCCACTTTTTGAACGCGGGACAGTCAGGCAACCAATAATACACGCAAGTTTGTTTTTCTTTTAGGGAATTAATTTTGTCGTTTTAGTGACTTGGTCTCCATGGTGTCGTTTGACATTTGACAATATCTCCATTTTCCAAATCCAAATCAGATGCTGGCTATTTTTGTGCCGTGACCATAGTTTGCCATAACAGCGAAAATTGGATAGTGAAACGTTTGTTTTCAAGTAAATAATTAACAATGAATAGTGACCCGCTTGAGTATATCATGGTGAAGCAAACTTGTCGCTTTTTCGCTTACAAGTTTGAAATGGGTTCAAATCAAACATCTCCAGACGCATCAAATATTTATTCACTGGAATTTTTGAAAGCTCTGTATGACCGGCCCAAGGAAAACATCAATAGGATTATTAAAGCCAACTTGGCGGACAACGAAATTGAGAATGTAGTTGATAATTCTAAAATTAACCTTAATCTAAACTTGGTGGTTTTAGGGTGAAGTTGAAGTTAAAGTTGAGAATGAAGGGAAGTACAACCTTGCTGAGAAGAAGACATTTTTGGAGTTTTTTAAGAAAGTTGTTGAAATGAAGTCACAACCTGCCAAGCAGTGGACAGATCTTCAACATTATTTGTGTTTTGTGTATAGATATTGCATGACCAGTGATCCTCATCCTGAGCAAGAAATATTATCACCTTATTTTATTGCAGACATGAGAAGCATTGTGTGCAGGTATGTCATGTGATGTTATAACAACAATACATAATATTTCCACAGTTTAATGGAAGAAGACCAAATCCAACTTTGCCTTAGACTATTTTCTCTTGTTAGAGAGTACACAATATTTGCTCAGAAGCAGCACCAAAAAATTGGAAGTATTGAATCAGCCATTGAAAGTAATTACTCCAATTTCAAACCTATCAAAACTCCATCTAAATTTTCAGGTTTGTTTTACTACTATGAAGCCTTCTTGTCTGCTACTAAGAACATATGTAAAATATTCCCAGAGTTGGAAAAACTCCTCATCAACACTTACAAATTAGGTTGGCTGGATTTCAACACCTCAATATTCATGTATTACTTTTATGAAACTCCTTACGTTCAAAATATTGTGAGTGAGTTCGAGCAAATGAAAGACAACGTCTCTATTAAAGCGGCAGGAATCTACACTGTTTTAACCGAGTTACATAAACTCTGGAGATCTCAAATGTTAGGAATCAGGTGAGATTCAACCTCCTAAAACCACCTCTAAGTTTGTGTTTTCAGTACCTTCATAGCTAGTAAGTTAGGAGCTAAATTCAAGGGTTTGGACAACAAAATGATGTCTTCTCATAAGCGCATCCTATCTAAAAATTTCTGGATTGATCGCTCGTCAGACGAGTACGTTTTTGTGTTTGTTTGTTCTTAAAATAATTGGGATATTACAGGAAAAATCTCCAAGATATGCGTTTATTTGATTGCCAGTTGTTTACGTTAGTAGGAAACAAGAATATAACAATGCCTGATCCAACTTTGGACGACTCAGGACAGTGCATTTGTGAAGATTGTCTAATACTAACTTACAAGGCAATACTAGAATATAACCAAAACAAGGTGGCTTCAGAGTGTATGAAGGTTTCTTGCAGGTTCTGCAGACAGCAAGTTGATCTAGACCATTTCCAACAACACATAAATGGTAATACTATCGTCTTCTCTGAACTATCTCTAGGTTAAACTTCTAGGCCGCGCTCTCGCAGAATTAGAAGGCAACAACTGCATAAACCTATCTAAAATCATATCTGACAACATGGACATAGTCAAACTGGGAATGTCCAATTCCAATTCAAAAAACTCCAGGAAAAGCAAAAATGACTCTCAATGCTCAGTTATTCCAAACCAAAAGTCTTCTAAACGCCACGAAAACGGAGACATTCCCAAAAATCCGAGTCCGAAACTTGCGAATGAACCACCGATTTTTAAGAACGACATGGACGATGATATTGATGTGACCAGATTAGGGTTTCCGGATCTCGAAGTGACGAAAATGTCCAGAAAAACCTTTTGCAATTTCCTCAAGTACAGGAATTCTCTTCCGAGGTCGGATCGAGACAAAGAGAAGAAGTGCGAACGGAATGGGAAAGGAGCAGACAAACCCGCAGTAGTCTCAAACACGTAAGTCGAATTTTGTTAGGCGGCTTTTAATTTTTCCAAGATTGGCAGCTCTGAGTACTGTCAAAAGGATAGGTTTTCGATTTAACGTTAAGCTGGTCGTGTAATCCATCAAATTTCCATTCACAGTTGGGTTTGAAAAAAAAAATGAAACTAACTTTACCGCTGCAGTTTTGACGTATTACAACCAAATATTTGATAAATTTTTTAAGAAACCGTCATACGCTAATAATTTAATGAATCATGATATCAGACATATTTCTCCGCTTATAACAGTTGTTTTTTAACCGAGTTCATTTATAATAGATGAACCTGCCATAAATCACTTTTGGTTGTCCGTTTTTTTATTTAACAATGAATACGTTGGATTATATAAGACTATTATATAATATTTTCAGTGTTAAGCAAGTGCCACCAAAACCCGACGAAAATAAGAGCGTCGACGCTAAAAATTCCAAGTAAGTCTTTTTTATGTATTTTTCCGAAACTAAAAGCAATTTCCAGGGGTACTAACACATCAAATAAAAATTCCGGTGTGACTTTTCCGTGCGGGCACAGTTGTAAACTCGAGGAAGAATTGAAATCAGGTAATTGAAAAGAATTTTGGTAGTAATCCGCTCATACTTTTTTGTGTTAGAATTCAAAAAAGCTTATCAGGATACTTGCGATCATCACAAAGAATCAAAGAAGTGCGACTGCACTTTTTGTGAAGTGTTCGGGACTACGGTAATTCGTAAATAAGTTAGTTTTTCGTGTGTACAAAATGACATCTTTCCAGACTTCGCACGTACATAAAGCGAATGAAACACGTAATAGGTTGAGAATTAGGCTAAATCAGAGGAATGAAAATGGAAATAGTGTTGCAAAAGCAAGTAAAACTAATCAGAGTGCCACTAAGAATATTGCGGAGTCTCCGGCTGTCGTTCCCAAGCACAATCTTAGTGAAATGACTACTCCTACTGAAGATTCCAATCCATTGATGAACGATATTCATGGACTATTGAACTTTATTGAAGGGAACACCAACATGGATAAATTTGCTCTGGCTGAGAAGAAGGCAGCGAAGAAGGCGAGACAAAGACATAAAAAAGTGAGTGTAAATAAGAAGAAGTACAAATCTGATTATATCATTCTAGGAACAAGAAAGATTAAAAATCGAAGAGGAAGAAAGGAAGCGCGAGGAGGAAGAAAAACGAAAAGCTGAAGAGAGACTTAGAAACGAAGAACTGGCAAGACAACTAGCTCAGAAAGCTTCTAAAAGTAAAATGAACACAATGTGATTAATCGTGCGTTAACTGATTGTTTCAGACTCGAAAAAAGAAAATAAAAAGAAGAAACAAAAATTGAAGAATCAAGAGAGTCGTCCCGAATTAGTGGAAGAAACAATTCCTGCCATGGTAACCATTAAACGAGTCGCTCAGAATGATGCGACTTCACCAACGGTTACAATAACTCTCAAGGGTTCAACTCCTGATCAAGACAAACTTTTATACACTCTAGTTAATGGCCACGATGGTAATAATGCTCAATTAGCCGAGAATAAGAAAAATAAGAAGAACAAAGTTGAACCTGTTACCAAGACTGTTAATTTAGAAGTAAATGCAGCTACAAACCAGAAAAAGAAAAAGAACAAAAACGACAAACCCAATCAACCGACAAATGTTGTTACGAAAGAATTACGTGTGACGTTAGCAGTAGATTCAGTCAATACCAGTGATAGTAAAAAGAATAAACAAACGAAACAGGGAGAAGTTAAAGCAAGTGTGAAAAAACCCGAGATTTGTAAGAAGGAGAAAACTAAAGAGAATGATATTAATATTCCAATGTTAAAACTGCCACCAGGTAATAATTTTTTTGTCGAAACCTTTCGTAATTAGTATGTTTTAGGAATAACAATAACAAAAGTCGACGGTCCAATGACTGATAGGAATTACAAAGCCATGAACATTGAAAGTCCTCCTTATAATTCCAATATTCCCGTTAGTAAATCAGGTGTAATCGTCGTAGATACCGAGAAACTAATCAAACAGTCGAGTGTAACAACAAACGGGACCAACGCCGTTGCTAGCAAAAAGAGCAGAAAAAAACGAAATAAGAAACAGAAAGAACAACAAAACAACGCTCCAACGGTGCAAGCGAAGCCGTCAATGGTGACGTTAAAAAATCCCATTTTTCAGAACATGCAAAATGGACGACCGGAAGCTGAAATAATGCCAGATTTAAGCGGCGGTCAGTGCCAACAAGCTGCCATTTTTAAAAACGAAAATGGGATGGTTACTATAAGAAGTTCAAGGTTACAACAAAGTTTAAACAGTGGCTCTCCAATGCCAACTTTACTACCGGATTTGAAGCCGGTTCTGGGGCCGGAAGTTCCTAGCAGTTACATGTCGACGGGTAACTTCCCGGAATTTTCGAGAATATCTCCTTTTAATGCTCAAGAAATTCTTTCCGGATTACCCGGTATTGAGATAACGAAAGTTGACAAAAACGCGACAAAAAGTGATTTGGACAACAAGAAATCTTGTCACACAGCTGAAGTTTCGATAATCCCAGCTAATAATTCTGACAAATTTAATTTTGATAAAGATGACTTGCATTATGGTAGTAAATAAATCGTTTTTACTAAATTATTTTTATTTCTTCGTTTTTTAGATAACGTTTTTACTCCAAAAGATATTCTTGACGACATGGATGCGGATGAACGGGAACTGGAAGCTTTCAAACGGTTCTGCCAACAATCTGTACCTCCTAAGCGCAAGGAAAAAGTTGCTCATCTCAATGTGAAAGATATTGTTTTAAAAAAGAAAAATGACAAAGTTTCCGCTTAGTCAACACTTCAGATTTAGTTCAAGATCTAATCTTGAAGATTTACCTTTGGTATCTGAGGCTGGAGTCTCCAAATTGGAACTGGACAAATGCCACTTTTAATTTACTTTTTTATTGCTTCTTTAATGCACTAGTGACTATCGCTAGAAACACTTACAGTTTACGCGATGTTGTCCAGATCTAATCTGATTGTTTATTAGTAAACAAATGTGATTTAGTTTTTTCACAAAATTTACATGTTTTTTTATTGCCAATAAAATAAATGTCAAATTTGAGGTTTTCATTAGAACCTTAAACGACCACCATCCAAAAATTTTTAATCAAAAGTGTCACATTAATACGGTAAAAAATAGCGTACGGTATAATTCCATCTAATTTATATTAATTGCAGACAGCGTACACCGGTTTGGAATTTTTTATAGAAAAATAGTTGATATTTATATTCCAGTTAATTACACATCGTGGAATCTTTGAATAATTAACTGAGTGCGATTTCATTGTCTCGCACAATTTTTCCATTCACGTTCTTCGGAACATTTCTACTCTTTTTGATTAGATTATATAGTTCCTTGTCTTGTTTACCTTTTACAGTCCACACTAAAACACAAAGTCGCAAGTTAAAAAAATTTATCCGTCCAATTACCTCCTAAAAACAATAGATTTTATGATAATTCAGTTGTTTCCGGTACTTTAAGTAAGTTAGTTATCTAACTAGTTTACATTAGAATAAACTATAAATTGTTTTGACATTTGATAATGTTTTCACTTTAAATCATCACGCGATTCTTTCAAAATAACGTCGCATTCTTTGTTATTTTGGTTGTTTTTACAATTTTAACAACACGCACGTGAATCATTTTAGCAATATTTTTATTGGGAGAACTCTCAATGACTCAGTCAACTTTATCAATCAATTTTCTTTAATTAATCGAAAATATTTACAGCTGCTAGTTTTGTTCGTTGTTAATCACAACTCGCCACATCTTTTCGTACTTAAATCATAATAAAAGTGAACATAACACATTAATGCGTCAGTTTAAATTTTTTCTGCAAATTAGCTGTCGAACTTAATTTTATGTGTTACAAGAGTTATTTAATGGTTAAGACACCGGAACGTTAAATTTCTTTTATTAATTTGTACGCCCAAAGTAGAAACGTCTGTTGCCAACTTAGATATAAATTGATACAGGCGATTAACTGTTGTAAATACTTTTTTATATTATTGTTGCTAAGAGGTCAGTTAAAACGTACATACTTTGTTACAGCATTCGTAAAAAAATTAAGTGGAAACTGATTTTTCCTTGTAATTAGTTATGCTGATGCAAGCGCAAAAAGTAGTTTCAATTAGCTATCCAGTTTTTTATTGTTTAGTGGCGATAATTCAAACTTCATTTATCTTATGTTTATTGACAAAAATTAAAATATTATGAATACCCTACGTAATTTGTAAACAATGATGTTTAACAATAATAACTTAATAACAAATAAAAATTACCAAGACTGGGTGGACACAATTCAATAGCTATTATGTATTATCTCAAGAATTAAATTAAAGTGTAGGAAGATGTAGTGGTTAGATAAGATAGAGTAAATCTCCCCGCGCTTTTATCATCTAAAAATTAAAATTCCGAACTACTTACACATTAAATTGCAAAATTCCGGAATAGTGTTTACGTTATTTGGAACACAATTTTTTGACGCAAATGCATTGTAGGCAAATCTCCTAATTTACATACAAGCTAAATTTAAAATTCGGCAGGATGTAAATAAATGTTACTTTTGGAATGTAAAAAGTGTTGATAACTCTTTTACAGATTTTTTCTTTGCAGAGGTGAGAACAGTGCTACCAACATTTCACAAAAGTGAAATGTAGATGATGAAAGCTAAATTTCCCGTTTTTATCAACTTGCAACATCTTTCAAATGTACTCTTTTATTGTGGTGCAATGTTGCTAAATGTCATTTTTCAACGCAATTATTTTTGTTGAAGAATTATTTCGGTTATGATTTCTTATTAATTAATGATAACTGATGAGAGTGGACTAAATTTTCAGGAAAGTAAAAGTTAACCCACTTTAGACAGTCTAACTACGAATTAAACACGGAGAAAAAAGTTAAGGATAGGCGTGCTAGGCATGCTAAAAATATTTCTACATGCATAGTTTCTTAAATCATTCTTATTTTTGCAGAAAATCGAGAAAACTTCGTCATTATTTAATTATACTTTGACAATATAATTCAGCACTCAATATTTATTTATAGATATTGAAAATTGATGCAGTGGGGAACATCTGCACGTTTCTATACAACCGCTACTTTGTTTCAAATTAGGAAACATTACTACTTTCGTTGTCCTAGAATCAAAAGAATTCTCATTTGCGTTGATTTGTCTAGTCGTACCTCAATTAGACGGTTTGAAATGAAGAAACCAACTAGTCTGACTGATATCTAAAAGTCTTGAAATGTTTTCGTGGTGACTAATTGCACTACACTGCACAGGTTTTGTTTCCTGCGTAATTTAAACAGTTTTTAAGGGGCAAAACCAGGGTGACTACTGCATGAAATGTTTTCAAATTTGGAGAACATAGTTCTGCATAAATAATGAAGAAAAATTGAAATTTTCTGATAAAAATATTTAATTTTGGCCAAGTTATTAACTATCTCATTCACTGGTTGAAATCAAAAAAATTGAAAAGATTATTAAACTAGAAGATATTTCCCGTACGATGACCCTCGATAGTGGAGAAATTTTGGAATTTGACAAAATGGCGGAGTTTTGAAAAAAAAATGCCGAATTTCGAGTTACAACTGCAGCAAATTTGAAAAATGTAGTTTCGAAAAAAACGCGTTTAACGTTAACTTTATTATATTTAATAACTGTATGAGTTTATTATACTAATAGCTGTAACTATTTAAAGCAAAAACTATTTAAAATATTTCTTTGATGTATTTTTTTAATTGTATAAACTATTAAAATATGCAAAAAAAATATCGGGTTTTTTTTCAAAATTTCACACTGGTTGGTCCCTTAACAATGGCCATAAAATATTGGGACTTCTATTTTCTCTAAACTGAAAATTGGAAATATTTATCAATTATTATTATGAATTTTATCATTTACAACCAAACAGGCCTTCAGAATGTCATATGTCCAACAATTCCTTCGAAATAAAAAATTAATTAATTAGTCATTTCGTTTTTTTTTGTTTTAAAAATGAAGTTTAATTAATAATACCCAATTTTATCCAAAGGAGACAAATTTTGTTCTCGCGTTGTTGACAAGTTTTTGGGTTGCACAGGAATAAGAAAAAAATGAATTTCACAAGCTCACATGTTGTTGTCAAAATTTGAGTTTTGAAAGAGTCGCGTGATGATTGATAAAGAGATCTCTGCAGTGAAGAAATGTATAATTAATAATAAGCATTGTTATGAAATAATTTATATTAGTACTGAGATAAGATATTTTAAAATGAAGGAAGGAACAGATCGAAAAATTTTCAAACCAAATAGAAATAAAGAAGGTAACCCACAAATAACCGACCTTAGCCAAACACGTTTAGTATAAACAGAGAGTATCATTGATGACATTGCGTTTGGAACATTTTTATTGTAAGTCGCAGAAAATAGTTGTTTGAAACTCTGCCGTCAATTAAAGTTCAAGAAACCTTGACTTGATACTTCCGTGAAAACTGAATAAAAACGTTCATACAAGATTCAATAATGGACCAAAGTCCAATATTCTCGGGCTTCCGTCCTTGGTGGCGAGTCTAGGTTGCGCTACCTCATTCGTTGGAAAATAAACCAACTTTCTTTTCGTCTGCGAAATTACCTTCGCTTTGTATTCCACATTTTTTCTTCTCGTGGCGAAAATCACAGTATATTGACGATTTTGAAAAGTTCCTGTTATTTCAACCAATCATGCTCTATTTTACCTTTGAAAGCGGTTTTAATTATTGGTCCGAGTAGATTTCGTAATGAAATTTGGAAGATTTCACAATTACTGACAAACAAATATTCATGTCATCATTTTTGTATTAACGACTAAATTACAGTGCGAGGCATAATTTGACTGGCGATTGAAGGTTTGAGAATGAAAATCACCGAATTCATTGCCGAATTTCAATGCTAATTTAACGGGGATTTCCTGCAGTTTTTTATTACACTGGAAGCATAGTATCCGTTTCAGGAGGTGTGGCAATACCAAAGTACTTGCGATGTTTCTTTACAAAACAACGCGATTAACTGATGAGACCTTACACTTGTTTATTAAGGGGATACAATTACATTTCTTGAAAACGATGACGTTTCGTTTTAATCTTCAATGCTATTTCCGGCCCTTTTGTCTTTCTCTTTTTGCGTCGCGGAATTCGTGTTATGGAATTTCTTGTACAGGTAGACATCAGTGAAATTACGTTATTACAACTGCGGCATGCTCAAGGTTTTTGCGTCAACAGAATAATTAATTGAATCCAAAAGAAGATATCTTACAACTGCAACTTATTACGTGTTCTAGAAGTCTATCGAAAAATACGATTTCGGGTTTTTTTAATAACTAGTTATCTAACGCGTTATGTAAGCTCTTCCGTTGCCTCTACCAAAATGTAATAATAAACCCGGAACTTTATTATTAATACTCTTATAACTTTTTTTCCGCAATGTGCAGAACAATGCCCGCAGTGACGCTTTCGTTTAAAACGGTCGTTTATCTGTTTTTTGACATGTGTTTCCAGGTGACGATAAGACAAATTGTATGTTTTTACAGTAAAAGTTCCTTTGCTTATCAATTTTTATTAAAGCGTTCAGTTATGTAACGACTATAAAACAATGTTTGTTAAAGCGTTTGTTTAGATAATTATTGACAAAATTCAAGGTCTGTGCCCGAAGTTTTCCATAACGGCATGACAAGAAATGTCAAAGTAGCAACAACGCAAAAGTGTCAGGGAGAAAGTTCGTGTGAACATCCTCTAGAAAACAAAAGAAATAACCGATTTCCGAGTCAATAATGTCACGTTATTAATTTGAAATTAGTGATTTGATTAGCCTAGATTTACAGCGACCTAGAGTTTGGTTTTTTGTGATAACCATCCATAAATGGTATAATTTTCGGGTTGTTTTTGCTAATCTAATCTTGCAAATATCAACGTAACGTAGGATAAATATTGACAGCAACGATCTAAAAACGGTGAAATGAAAAGCTTGTTAAATTAAATAATATATTTCATATTTCATTTCCTTTACTTATCCAGAGGTATACAATTCAACTCTCACTAAAATAAATATAATTAATAACAATAAAGGAGCAACACAAACAAATTGACAATATCACTCTTTTAAATTAACTACACGCATTCATCCACACCAAATCACTCATCTTCATTCACACCAACCCCTCTTGAGAGGTTTTTATCACACTGGCCCTCCGATATCGTGTTGATAACGGGAAGTGAGGTATTGGGCAGCTTCAGTCATCTGTCTCAGCGAGTGTGTGAGTCCTACTAAATGTCTTCTAAAGTTCTGCGCGACTTGTTCTGTTCGATCTCCGTAACACTCTTGTGATTCCTCAATTCCTGAATCGTTTTCGTTCCCGGCATCCGATTCGGAATCGCTGATTGTCGATGCTGACGAATTTGTAGAGGCTACACTAACAGTTGAGGGTCTACGGACGTGCCCTTTGACAGTGGTAACAGGAGCAGGAGCTTCCTCTGCAATTTGCCCTTGGCCCCATAACAGATCAGCCTTCACACTATGCAGCATGTTATAGATTTGGAACAGATCTACGGAACTAAGCAGTTCTTGGACGCCGTGTTTTGTCTTTTGGTTCAGTTTCTTCGGACAGGTTGGGTCATTCTCGTCACCCACTTTCAGATCCATTAAACGACAAGGCACCAGGATTGTCTCATCCATTGTGTTCACGCTCTTCACGAACTTCTCCATCAAATGCAAAATACTCTGATTGGAGAATTCCGTGTCATCGTTGCGAGCAATGCGGCGAAGACAATTCCTGAAAGCAAAAACGTGCTATTCAATGATTTGATCTTGCCAACAGTTTTGATGTTTGGTGACGATCTAAGATCTAAGAATAAATTCATGACCAAAAACAAACGTAGGTGCGGGAAATCCGTGCCAAGCCGAATTAAGAAAATCTGACTAAAATCCTTGGAAGGTGTGAAATTCGTGATCAAAGGAAACGTTTTTGGTATTTTTATCGTTATCATTCATGGGAAGCGTGGTTTTGGCGAAAATGATACATCGATAAGGTTCGTCATTTTCTTAATAACTTGAAATTTTGACGATTGTAAATCAATTACGGTTAATCAATCCCTTGACCAAGTTAACAATGAGCAATTAAATTCAGGTGTTTAAACGTCTGAATGAGAAAGGTGATATAAACAGACAATTATCAGAGACAATTACATGATCGTGGGATCTTTCTCTTCAATGATCATCACCTGATTTGAAGAATTGGGGGCGCCCTAATAATTGGGCGGACTCCCAAGAGTGGGCTAACAGTTAATTAAGAAATTTCGAACGGGCCTAGTTTCAGATTTCGCGGGTTCTTTCCCTAGGCTGTTAACCTTGGCGCCCTTGGGCTACTAGATTGGCATCCGGGTAAGCCTAATCCAACTACATAATCCAAAGGGCGGATCTCAAGATTTGAAATAAAAAACTCGTGAAATGAGACTTGTTTATGAAGTGTGACACACTTTATTATTGCATAATCAAAGTAGCAGGTGGAATTTAAAATGAATGTTAGCTTTCACCTGACGTGGAAAACAATGTCAAAATTAACAAAAAAGTGTGAACTACCCTTAATGAGAGACTAATTGTATACCTGCTGTTTTCTAAGCTGGCTGTGATGTTATCAGCGTATGAATTCATATTGAGACGAGCTTCAACTAACACAAAACCAAACCAAATTCACAAAGCACAACAAACTGCTCAATTCAAGAATTGAGAATTTGAGTTAGTCCTCGCGCTTAACTCTAGAACTCGAACACTCACTCACACATTAGTGTTTTATACGAGGATGACGGATGACAGGAGTGGGGCTCTGGAAAAGGCGTGACTGTGTTATCGATAAACAGAGGTCGTGATCTTTGCATTTTATTCAAACAAGCTGGAAACCGAGCTGATTACCAACTTGACATTATGTCATCACTTTACTGGCGCAGAAACAAGGAAGACAAGAGCCCAAACAACGTTGTTGTTATTTTTATGATTTTTAGACGAGACGCTTTGTTAAATTTGCTCCAGAGCCCCAACAGTCAGGCCATAATACCGCCATGTGATTGGCGATTTCCACATTACTTTCCTCTCATTGGCTAATAGTAGTGATACCACTTTTACGCGGATTATTTAATTCTAGTAAGGGGTTTTTGGCATTTGAAGAAAGTTTCCGGAGGCAAATGACAGGAAAAACACACGTTTAAAAATTCCTTTAGTAATGATAACCATTATTATGGTTCCTTGCCAGTTTTTCCCCACAGACGTTGGAAAATTATGGCTCATTTTAGTAATGAATTAGACTTTGTCGGTTTCTTTGTCATCTAAATGTAATTCAACGAGCGGACAATTAGAACGGATATCGTCCACATTCCATTAAAATTTTAATATGTATAAAATAAAGGAACAATAGCTGGAAATGTATTTACATGTACGCACTGTTCATTGTTTCATGTAGATCAGTAAAAAAATATTTTCCAATAATAGCGCTTTTACATAACAATAAATCGATATTTACCTTGCGCATATTTTTAATATTAATTATAACCACAAAAGCAATTATCTTATTTCTTGTTAAAAAACGGTTTCTTTCCAATCACTCCTGCAGTAAGATTTTCTTGATTTTCTCCTCTCCCAATTTAGCCTGTTACCGACTTTATTTGTTTTTCTACAGTTTTTTTTTTCATTATTATCTTTTCCATGAGGTAAAATACCTTTGGTCGAAAAAGTGATTCTCTTCAATTTTTTTTAAATCGAGATAAGACTTGATTCTTTTTTTTTATTTTCTTTTGAAGTCGAAGCAAAAATTGCCGACATCCTCCAAAAAAATTCGCAATTTTGGTAATTTTAGTGCAACACCTACGAAATTTAGGGAATTTACTCTTTTTGAGTCGTGTATTAACTACACCAAATTGCAAAAATGTGGAGCAAAAGAGTCAAATTTTAGAAATTTTCATTTTTTAAACCAAGCAAAAATTGCCGACGTCTTCCAGTAAAATTCGTAATTTTGGTAATTTTAGTGCTACAGCTACGAAAATTGGGGAAACTACTATTAATCAAGTATTCAAGATTTATGTAGAACCGTTTCAATTTATCTCTTTTAGTTTCGAAGATATCGGGGTTTGAATATTTGGAAAAACTGAAAATCGAATATCCAAAAATTTAAACAGTGATAACTCAGTTATTTTGTGTCGCACGTCGATTTTAAACGTAATTTTGGAATCTGTCTGAAATTCTGCTCCAAAAATAAAGGAGGGATCGATTGAATTAGATTTGAACGAATTAAATCCGAAAAATTTTTCAAAATGGAGATATTTTACATAACAATAGATCGATATTTACCTTGCGCATATTATTAATATTAAATATAACCGCAGAAGCAATTATTTTATTTCTTGTTAAAAACGGTTTTTTCCAATCACTCCTGCAATAACAATTTCTTGATAAACTAAGAAAATTCTCTTCCAAATTTGCCTGTCACCGACTCTAGTTGTTTTTCTACAGTTTGTACGTTTGCCGTTTTTTCATTATTATCTTTTCCATGACCTTAGAATAATAATACATTCTATTTAAACTATTATGTATCTGATTAGGATTACACAGGTGACCGTGGAACTTAAAAGCCGCAAAACCGATTGCTTCAATTAGAAAAGTAAAATTGCAACAATAATTAACTTTGCTATAAACCGAAATATTTGCAAATGTGGGCAATTAAATAATATGTCCAAGTTTAATGGCAGCTGTCTAAATCGTCGGTTTTCTGTTTGTAGTTGAGGCCATCAAAATAATAAAATGACAATAAAGTGAGTTTTTAAATGCATGGCCATATATGTGGGTCAAATCATAACCATTTGGAGAAATGAGTCTACTAGTCAAAAATGCGAGAAAAACGGCAATTTTGGTACGTTGCTTTCTTCGGGGTCGAACGAAACAAGTTTTGAAAAACCGCAACACGGGCACCTTGAATTTGCAGTGAATGAACTCAATCAATAGAAATTTCTCTAAACTATCGATTTTTGTATTCCTGGGAGAAGACATAAATAAAAACAAGGGCTAAATAAATATGCAATAAACACAAGGTGATTTAGCCTATTATACCGTCGTGATATTTCGGTTAGGGTTATGAAAATGTAGTATCATCATCACCTTCTCTAGAATTGTTCCGAGAAAAGTGATCAATCTACGTCTTTTCCTTTGTGTTGATTAGTCTCCAGAGCAATTTCCTGAAAGGGAGAGAAGCCCACCTTGTTTTTATTTATTACGTCAGGAGTAAACACGTTAATATTATTTGAAAAAATTTATAGTTGCGCTTTTTCCAAGGTAATCTTTCATAAACAAATACTTCCAAGCACCTCGCAAAAAAGTCTGTTAAACCTGTGGGGTCAGAATCAAAACAAACCATGACCGGTTGTTGTCCTGAAAATTGATGAGATTCGGTGAATTTCCACTATTTGTTACGATTGGAAAAATCGTACTGATAAACAATACCGGCGACCTACTTTAACCAATTAATTAATGGAATGAAGTCGTTGCTAATTTGAAGAATTTCAAAGGTACTTGTCCGCGAACAGAGAAATGTTTGAAAGAAGTGTGAAAGTGATCATCGAATAGCAAGTCCGTTACAAATTTTTAACTTTCCTTTGACCAACTTCGCCTAGCTGCGACCTTAAAAGATTTATTCGAAATCGTCTAGAGATAAAATTTGATTTGAGTTTGAGTAGGTTTTCCTCTCTCAAATTCAAACCTTGAAGTACGTTACTCAGATTTTTGTTACTAAGCTCTTGACTTTTCGGTCTAAGTACTTCATAACCGTGTTATCAACCGATCAGGTAAAATTTCACTCCGTAACCGAATGACTGATTTATCTTAGGAAAATATTGTTATCAAATGTTTATAAACACAAGTTAATAACCGCACTACAAATAATTCAAAATTTTGTAAAAAGGAAACCGATTCTCACCTTGCTGAGTGTCAATATTTTGGCGCAATTATTTGCAATAAGGGAACTTTACAACTGTAGACAAATTTGTTAGAGTCAATATTAGATCACTAAAAAATTGCAAACTGCGTCATTGTCTTTCTAGAAAAGCGTAGTTGAATTTTTATCGGCAAAAGAATTATTTGTACAAGGTAACGACTGGTTTTCACGGCCTCGCCATGAAGAAAAATAAAGAAAAGTCGCATTTTATTAAAAAAAAATTAAAAAAAACGATTCTTGTCGAAAATGGATCTAAAATGAGAGAATTTACTTCTAAAAATGTTAGAAGCTCGCATCTTACTACCCACAAATTTTCTAAAATCATAAGAAATTGTACCTATCAACTCTATTTGATCTATTAACTATCTTTTTGTTAACAAATTTGTTACAAAAAATCAAGAGTTGTTTGATTTTCGAATTCGCTCAGATTCTTAGATTAACACGCTTTGCATCTTAATCCCTTAATATGGTTCAAATTTGGTTACTTTTTTTCGAGTTTTTAAGGGGTCAGATTTTTTTAATTTTGAAGCCTTGACGACTGAACAGATATGAACAAAACAACGCAGATTCATAAATTATTTCGCGAAACTCAGACAATAGATTGGAACCAGAATAATTCATTACTTTGCTCCATAATTTAGCATGGTCTGAACAGGGCCGCCTCGCCAAATTTTAGCGATTTTAGTAAATTTCCACATTGGGTCTTACAGTCTGAAATTCCCACATTTAATTAACAGTTGGATTTCACACAAATTTGGAAAACTACAATAACATTGGGAAAGTTTTTCTTTTAATGACTTAACAATCAATCAATTAATTTCGGCCACTTTATTATAATATTCCGATAATGTTAATTTTTAAAATAACTGTTGTCTTATATGCAACCCAACATATATCCATAATAATTTACATTGTATTGTCTTAATTGCGTTTAAACGCGTTTTAACTATATGGAAGGTTGTTGCATCGGAAGATAGTTCAAAGTTATTAAGACTGAGTGCAAAATTTTGAACTTTGTCTCATGAGCACATAAAAACAATAACAGTCTACAAAAATCTGAACTTTGTACGACGAGAATCTCCTATTCGACCCAATTAAATGTGCAGATAAAGGTATTTTGATGAAATTGTTTTGTTTGTTAATTCTGTCCCATTTAAGACAGGTTTCATTGAAACGATAAAAACGTTTCAATCGGAGAAGTCATTAATCAATTTTATTATTAGAATTAAGCGTCGCGGATCTACAACCTAAGCCAATTTTATTCGTGGAAGCAATATCGTCATAACAAATAAAATTCCTAATTTCCTGTGCCGAGTGATCATTTTTAAAATTGTGGTTGTTCCGCTGTTAAAAATACTTTCAGGAAGTGAAATCTTAATATACAAACTGTATTTTTAGCCCTTTCAAGTGGATTGTGTGCTTTCTTTTCAGTCTCTCGGCATGAATTTGCGCGTTACGGTCCTGACTTTTAAATGACAGTTGGTAATATTTTTCTAACCAAAAAGAGTTTTTCAAGTTTGTTAACCTGGCTAAACAGTTTTTTGGGGTTGTGGGCTGGTAATCGGAAAGTATTTTTAAAAATGTAACCCAATTTACTTAAATATTCGAAAAAACATGATTTGGAGGTGATATGAGAGTGTCTTTATAAAATGAGTTTCTTTTTATGTTATAAATGCAATACTAACCAAGAAAAAGTCATAGAGTTAGACTATTCTCGTTGTGGAATCTCCGAAGTGCCTGTTGATGTTTATAACAATTCACCAACATTGGAAGTATTACATCTTGAAGGGAATAAAGTGAGTACTTTGGTGTTAAAATCTCAGTTTTCGATAACCCCATTTTTAGCTCAAAGATCTGTCACCCCAGTTGTTTCAATGCATTGATTTGAGGTATCTAAACGTTAGTGACAACGAAATTAGATCTATTCCACCGCTTATTTCTAAACTGAACAGTCTGCAAGTATTAATTTTTAGTAAAAATGGTGAGGTTATGTTTAATTTGTTGATTGACCTAACACACCCATTCTAGCTTTACTTTTGGAAGGAATCTCGCCAAATATTGATAAACTGCATAAGTTGACAATATTAGATTTAAGTATGAATGATTTAGGGAAAGTCCCTGAAGCTATTATGAGTCTGATTAATTTGCAACAGCTATGCTTGAATGATACTGGAATTGATTATGTGCCTGCCAATATTGGACGTCTTTCGAATCTGCGGATATTAGAGCTAAGAGACAATGGTTTAAGAGAACTACCAAAGTCTATAAGGAGGCTAACAAACCTCCAAAGATTGGATGTCAGTGATAACAACTTGTCTCAACTGGTAAGATGATAATCTGCGATTCTCTCTAATTAATTAATTGATTGATTAATTTAGACAGAAGTGTGTGAGTCCCACGGGAATCTGACTGAATTGTGGATCAACGGAAATAATATCACCAAATTATCAACTTCTATCACTCATTTGAAGAAAATTAATGATTTTGACGCTTCCTATAATAATTTACAGACTATACCAAAAGAAATAGGTCAATGGACCAAAATAACAAACTTAATTTTAAGCTTTAATCAGATCGCAACGCTGCCAAAAGCTATAGGAAACTTAAGGAATTTACAAGTTCTCAAACTTGAATCTAATAATTTAGAGGAACTGCCAAATACTATCAGCAAACTGACAAACCTCGAAGAGCTGAATCTACAGAACAATTTTATCACGAAATTGCCACCGGGAATTGGACATTTGAGAAAACTGGCGACGCTCATCCTCTCGGACAACAAACTGGAGCAATTACCACCAGGTGAGAAATAAAGAAGTCTGTGTATTTTTACATTTTTATCTATTTAGAAATCGGAAGTTGCTGCGCCCTGACAATCTTAAATGTCCACAATAATTACCTGCACAAACTCCCCGACGAAGTCGGTCATTTACAAAAACTGACCACTTTGGGTCTCATCGGCAACAAACTGGAATATCTACCGATCACAGTCTCGAAATTAACGAATTTGAAGGCCTTGTGGCTCACCCCTAATCAAACCCAACCTTTGGTGATTGTCGTCGTTTTGTTTCTCAACATCTAATTCGATTTTTCTAGATACACTTACAAAACGAGCAACTTCCAGACGGTCAAGTGGTGTTAACTTCAGTTCTTTTCCCTCAGATTCCTCTCCCGGAAACTTTGCCTTCTGTTCACATCCCTATCAGTCATCAAACTTATCATATTAGTTTTAACATGGATAATATCCCAACGGAGGCTTCTCTTAGTCGTACTCCAACTCCGCACCACAAAGAACTGCGCCGGTTGCGTAATATTTTGCGAACCACGGAGGTGCCTGAGAGCCAACCTCCGAATATTTCGGAAATTAAAGAAGCTAAAGTGACGCACATTTCTGGTGATTTGAACGTGTCTCAATCGAGTTTGTTAGATAAAAATGAGGATCAAGTTGATGCTCCAGATCATGAAGGGGTGGCGCTTTACAAACCACCCAAAGGGAAGGATTCACCTTGTATTGAAGAAACTCCAATGAAACAACCCCCTCCTTATCATATCGCAGCTGCTTACTCAAAAAATGCTCATTTGTTTGCCCAGATCTGCCCTCCTAGTCCTCACGATCAACCCAAACAGTTTAGCCAACAACAACCATCGAATATTCACCATCCGACTCCGAAATTCGCTAGAAACAGATCTGAAGACCTCGAGTATTATAAAAATCCTCCAAGTCCAAACGACGGTAACGAATCTGGTAAGAAAACCAAATGGCCGTTTGGACCTCACCAGATTTGCAAAGTTCTAGAAGTAGAGTTGACAGGATACAGAGTTTTAGGAGACTTTCATATTGTTGCCAAAGGCGATGTGAGTGATTCACGAAGCTTTATCTCAACTGAAATAATATTTTCTAGGGAATTTACGTGGACCAGGTCCATCCAGCTGGAACTGCATTTCAAAAACTCCAACCTGGAGATAAGATACTCAGTTTTGACGAAATCGATTTCACTATTATGGATACTCATTCTGCTTATAAAGCTGCCTATCAAAAAATCGGTTCTGTTAAAGTTGTAACTGTTTCGCGCAAACAAGTGTCTTGACAAATTATTTATATTTAGATTAGTTATGCATGCCTAACTATATCTCATTAAATTAATTAATTCATGAGGAGAGTGATTGAGTTGTTTTCATTCACGTGCATTTAACATTATTTAATGTTACCTCGTATTTGTTTTTATTATTTAACCAGAGGCTGTGAATTAGGTTAAGTTAATGGTAATAACTCAGAGCAATTGTTATTTATTTATACATGATGTGTGCATTTGTAGCCAGCTCACTCTCTAACTTTGACTAAATTCTTACTTTTTTATATTTCGAAAATAAAATCTTGTGTCTATAATAATAACGTTTATTTGTCATTTAAGCCCAAAATTTTTTTTTATTCGGACTGAATCTTCAATAAAAATATGTATACCAACTTTTGATTTATTTAGTTTTTAAATTTGGCGCTGCAGTAAGTTAGCGACAGGAACCTGTAATCCTGGTGGCCGAGATGGCGCTCGTGCGTTTTCGGTTTGTTATTTTATTAATGATGGCTTCTGTGTGTACTTTACTGCGTCAGTATGTTGCAAATTCGACGAATTTATTGAATTAAACAACGCCCTGTATAAAAAACAGTGAAATAGAAGTGTAGTGCAATGTTGAAAGCAACAAACACCGTAAAAATGCTGCCGAAATGTATTAAAATATACAAATTTCGGTCAAACTATTGTGGATAATTGAGTGTTTTGTCAAAATGGTGGGTGTTTGTTATTTGGCTACGATCATTATTTACATCATTAGTTCTGCAAGTTGCACCAAAACGAGGGATTGTCCAGAAATTTGTCATTGTTTGGGGTATTACGTTGACTGTTCTGCGAAAAGATTGAAAACTGTACCATCGAATGTGCCTAAATGGACTATTCACCTGTAAGTCCTCTTTTGTTTACATCATTATTACTTAATTTTAATGTCTTTTTGACAGCTAATAAACTAGACTGTTACGTAGTTACACATTCCTTTCATTCTTTTTTCAGTGATTTACGTAATAATTCCGTTAATAACCTGAGTGATGGAGTTTGGAAAAATTTAACCAACTTGGTTGAACTCAAACTAAACAAAAACAACATTTCTGTTATACCCAACGATGTATTCAGTTTTCAAAAGCAGCTAAAAATTCTGTAAGTACCGAGTTCGAAAAACGCGACAAATTGCGGTACTTCCTCACCACAAATTTTTGTATTTTAGTGAACTTAACCGGAATCATATAAAACACATTGATGCTCTAACATTTATGTCATTGCAACGTTTATTAATATTGAAATTGAAACGAAACCAAATAAAACAGCTTAAAGATGGGGCCTTCTATGGGTTATTATCTATTGATAAACTGTAAGTGTTTATTTTGATCCTAGGTGTGATTATCAATGTTTATTTTTAAGAATCTTGGATTACAATAATATACAGGTGATTTCAAAAGTTTGGCTTTATGGTTTACAAACATTGAAAGAACTGTCTCTCAGTCACAATCGTATTGATACTATTGAATCGTCAGCTTGGGAGTTTTGCAAGCAGCTAAACACTCTGTAAGTTTAATTCGCATGATTTTAAAAAACTCACGCGTTTTTTATAGGGACTTATCTAACAACAAACTAGAATCCATTACCGTCGATACGTTCAAATTTCTTGGTGATCTCCAAAAACTAGTATTAAATAACAACGAAATTACGAACATTAAAGAAGGAGCCTTCAGCCATTTACCAAATTTAAAGACATTGTAAGTATTGTCGGTTTTTTCCAACTGTTTTTAACACCGAATTGTAGATTTTTAAATAACAATAAGATCTCGTGGATAATTGAAGACGACGCAAGTGGAGTTTTCCAAGGCCTGGGAAACTTGTTGAAATTTCATCTTCTAGGAAACAACATCAAGTCCATTAACAAAAACGCTTTTGTTGGCTTAAAAAACATCACGTATTTAAATCTGAGCAACAACAATATTACCTCCATTAAGATGAACGCCTTTGACGAAGTGCCTTTACTTTCGGTAATACCAGACAAACACAAAAGTGTAGCAGCAGCTACAAGTTCTTTTTTTTAGAATTTCATTTTGAACACCACTTCTTTGCTTTGCGATTGCAACTTACAGTGGTTCTACAAGTGGTTGACCACCAGAAGTTTTAAAACAATTCACGCCGTTTGTGCTTATCCTGAGTGGCTAAGAGGAAAGTCTTTGCTAGAAGTGCCTGCAGCAAACTTGACTTGTGGTAATAATTTTTTTTTACTTTTAATAAATCGTTCGCCAAATTACACTGGTCTGCAACGAAATCATCTTTCAAATTTGTGGTATCACGTATGTATTTTTTCCTAATTTGTATTTTAAACATTCCCACGTTGCTACTGAAACAAAGCTATTGTAGCAGTCTTTGTCCAAATGGGATATTATAGCATTGAAAACGAATGCGGAAATAGTGGAAATAGTTCTATTACAAGAACAAATTAGTAAAAATAGTATAAAAAACTCGTTTATAACTCATCCCTTATAAAATTCGCGGCCTTGTCGCACGTTTCATAAACTTGTATTTGTGCCTTAAATTTTGTCTTATGAAACTAGGTGTTTTAATATACTTTTTTTTAATGTTCTTTTGTGTGTTAAAACGAGTATTTCTTCAGTTATTGATTTATTTGAATTTAAAGCAAAACATGAGTATTATTTTTTTTAAATCATATAATAACTATACGTGATACATGTTTTTTTGTTATATATCTTTATTCAAAAGTATCAAATCTATAAAAAATATGCGTAATAAATAGAAGGAGAAATTTTTGTTTTGTTTTGCAGACCAGTGTTATAAATGGGTTTATCGTAATAACCTTTTTGTGTTGTCATTATAACTTTTAGATGATTTACCGAACCCCCGCTTGATCCAAGAGCCCGAGCCCGAGATAATGGCTTTAAAAGGAGAAAACATTAGTCTTAGTTGCACAGCCATGTCCAGTTCCAACAGCGTAATGACTTTTAAATGGAAAAAAGACAACGTGGAACTCGTGAACATGCATATAGAGTCGAATTACAGTACTGACGGTAAAAATACAGAAGCAGTATCCAAACTTCACATTAGTACAGCTCAGCATTCCAATGCTGGCAAGTATCAATGTGTTGTCTCAAATGATTTCGGGACTACGTACTCCCAGAAGTCCAATATTTCAGTTTTAAGTAAGTTAAATGATCGCGATTAAACCCTTCTAAATTTACATTCTTGTAGTTTATCCCACTTTCCTTAAAATACCTGCCAACGTAACGGTTCCTGCAGGAGAAGTAGCGAAATTAGTTTGTGATGTTTATGGAGAGCCTCAGCCTGAAATAGCGTGGCAAAAGGATGGAGGAAATGACTTTCCAGCAGCGAGAGAAAGACGGATGCACGTTATGCCAACTGATCATGCTTTCTTTATTATGAAAGTAAAAGCCAGTGATATGGGGATATATAGTTGCACCGCGCATAACGCTGCAGGGACGATTGTAGCCAATGCTTCCTTAACAGTACAAGGTACGATTCACTCCTCCCGCACGTTTATTTCTGAGATTTGTTTTTTTTTAGAAAAACCGTCTTTCGTAAAAGCCATGGAAAACAAAGAAGTGACGGCGGGCGAGCTGGTGGTGCTCCAATGCATGGCCAGTGGCAGCCCAAAGCCCGCCATTACATGGTACAAAGATAACGAGCCAATCCGTGCCACCGAGCGTCATTTTTTCACTGCGGAAGATCAATTGATGATCATTGTCGATACCGTACAAGCAGATTCAGGCAAATACGACTGTCATTTGAATAATTCTTTGGGTGAAAAAACTGGTTACAGCTTACTACGCGTGAAACCAGGTAATATCGCAGCAATTTGTTATTTTATAACACAATTTTAATTAAGTTAGGTTTCGTTCTAGGTAACTTCACCCCGACTGACATGATGGGTATTATAATAATTACAGTAGTGTGTTGCGCCGTCGCCACTTCGGTTATTTGGGTGGTGATAATCTACCAAACGCGGAAGAGATTAGCACCGGCATCTAATAATTCGCAGCTAGAAGGTCCAGTTATGGAGTTTAATGACAAGAGTGTCGTTCAATACAAAGATAACGTCTCTGATAGATCATCGTGTAAAGATAGTGGGACTGGAGATTCAGCGAAGAGCAACGACGACTTGGTACCAGAGGAATACAACTTGATAATAAACGAAGAACCGTCACCTTATGGATGGAGTGAGGTGCGAGTCGCTAGTATAGCGTACTTACCGACAGATCCGACGAATTCCAACACTCCTCTGTTACCACACACTCCATACGTAAGATCGACTAATCACGATCGAGCTGAAGAGGCCAGCGACACTGTTCAACAACCAGCAGAGGCGACCGAGGAGAAGTAATGCTGAAGAGTCAATTTCCTATTCAATGGTACAATGTATATACTTTTGTATTTTTTTAGTTCCTGTTTCTAGAGTTAATTTTTGTTTTTAAGATTGTTTAAAGGGCGTCGTTGCAGTTTGTTAGTTTGACTTGAAGCTACATATGTTTTTTGAGACTTATAATCGTGACAATAAACGAAACTAACTAATACTAAAACGCGGACACGATGAAAAACCAAATAAGTTAGATTTATACCAAAGCATTTTGTGATGCGGTAAAGACCGGAGGCCTTATCTATTAAATAAATACAAATATTTTTGTAGGAGTATAACTAAATTGCGAATTCCATTTAACTATGTTGCGTCATGTGTAGCTTCGAAGTGATCGTCCCAGTTTTAATTACTTTAAAATTCCCGTGATATTATGTTAAGTCGACATAATTTTTATATATTAACAAAGTCTAGTAGAGTACTGCCCATTTAAAGTATAATTCCTGTAGATATTATTAGTGCAGTTGCAAGTATTGAGCTGTGTGTTGAATTTATTTATTAATGTATGTTCGTTGCGTGGATGTGTTGTTTTTATTGTGTTATAAGCAATTTATTTTATTAACACTATTTTGTTAATACGTTTTAAATCTATGGTATTCGATATTTTTAAGTTCTTGTAATCCTACTCTATAGTATTACTAAGTATACCTCATTGTGATTATAATTTTGTCCAAAATAAAATATGACATTAGAATGTAAAATCGTTATTAGGGTTAGTAGCTACTTACACTATGCCCTAGTATGTCAATGTCTTCATGGTACGCTTTATTTATAACAAATATGCAACTGGAAAGTATTTAAACGAAAATTTTCATTTTAGGCATGTTAGCCACGCGGCAGTTTTGATCTAATATTTAATTAAAACTTTAGCCTTACAAATGTTTTAATAATCCAACTCCAACTTTAATTCCTTTATTATCAACTTCAAATTAAATACATAGTATCACTGACACAACCAACCGCCCCCTTCAATTCTTCACCCGTCGCAAGGCTCGGGACCTAATATTTTCCATGGTTCTAATGATCAACCACTTGGATATTCTAGGCGAGAAGGCATCGAGAGTCTGCACTACTGCCACAAGAAGAGTATGTGGAAAATATCCAGTTGTATGGTCCAACACTCCGATAGTTTTTGAAGCTTCTTTGACAAATTTAGCTGGTGATGGAGCCATCCAAGTGGATGATCGAATTTTCGACATATTTGTCGCAACATATCCTGGAAGAATACACTGAACTGTAACACCACATTTTGAATATTCCGAAGACAAATCTTGGGAAAACTTCTCGACGTAGGCTTTGGTGGCTGCATATACTGTCAATAAAGGACTTGGAATTTGAGCTGCCGTGGAAGATAAATTGACGATGACGCCACGACGACGCTCCGTCATTCCAGGTAAAACAATTTTACACATATTCGTCACGGAGTAAATATTACAATTGATTATATTGTTATAAATTTCGTCTTTGTTCTTCAAATCTAGGAAGTATTCGGGATGAGGGTAACTCATTCCGACGTTGTTAATTAAAACGCCGATTTCCAATCCGTTCAATTGCTTATCGATCTCGGCGTAAATGTGGTCAGTTCTTGTGAAATCGGCCTCGATTATTTTCGTGTCCACTTTGTATTTCGCCGCTGAAATTACAAAATTACAAAATTAATACAAACGTGATGGGATAGTACCTATTTCTTTAGCCACTGCTTCTAGTTTTTCTCGGGTTCTGCTTATGAGGACCACGTTCAGACCCTTTTTTGCCAAGAGCTCTGTGTAGGCTTTTCCGATCCCGTCGGTGGCTCCAGTGACGACTAAAAGAAAAAAGATTTTTATTTTGATTTTTTCTAATAAAAAAATTTTATTTTTTAAATGAATATTTTTTCCCGAAGTGTTCCTAATATGCACATGTTCATGAGAGCACATTTGACAATTTAAAATTACAACTTTTCCAAAGAATCAACACTTGTTGCAAAAAATGCAAAAAATCCCTACTACGAGTATTACAGTTTATTACCAAAACTTGTGTTTTTTTTGCTCTATATAATTTTAAGATTTGGCACAGTTAATCAGAAGGTGCCTGCCAAGTGGTAACCTCCCCAAATTTCATTACAATATTTTTATAAATTTAAAAATTAGAGGCTATAGTATGAACTCTTCCAACTTTTTAGTTCATTCTAAAAAGAAAATTTTCCAAAAATTGTATTTTTTGCTCTAGAATTTTGAAATTTTGTACCGTTAATACGAAGAGCCCAAGCAGAAATTTCCGTAAATTTCATTGCTACATTGCTAAAATTTCCAAAATTACAGGCTATAATAGAAAGTAATTGAATTTTTTGGCTCCTAAAATCAAAAATTTCATCACAATATTCTTACAAATTCCCAAATTACAGGCTTTAAAATGAACTCTTCCAACTTTTCAGTTCTTCTAAAAAAAATGTATTTTTTGTTCTATAATTTTGAAATTTTGTACCGATAATACGAAGACCTCAAGTAGTAATTTCCCTTAATTTCATTGCTTTATTGCGAAAACTTCCAAAATTACGGGCTATAATAGAAAATAATAATAATAATGTTAAATTTTTTTGCATTTTTGCGTGTTTAATTTGCATTTTCGTATTGTTCTATAAATGAATCAAATGAAAGTTTCGTCAAATTCATGTAAATCGTCAATAATTTTTTTAGCCATTTTTAAAATGTCGATTCCGCGTTAATTTTGCGAAAAATTAAGAACTAATTGAGTGAATAGCGGTTACAAAATTTTTGTTTTCTCCCATAAGTGCGCTCGCTTGTTCTAGTCTTAGAAAAAATAAGTCAGTACGTTTGTTTTGACTTTTGGGTTATCACAACTGATAAAACCCTTCGTACGATATTTTGTAATATCGTGCGATCATTACGAATCTGATCTGATCCGTCCAAAGTTTCTGAAATAATCGCGATCTTATCGATTTTCGAGCGTCAATAAAAATTTGAATATGCAAGTAGGTAAACTGTCTTTTATGTAAACATGATTTATTGGTGTCAATAGACTTCACACTTTTTTGTAAAATTGCAGAGCACGCGTTGTTTTATCTGTGTCACATAATTTCCACACAATTTTGCGCCTCATCAACAAACTCCTATTGTTCCACGGACATTTGAATTTTTAATTTTGACAATCAGTGAGTGACTTGGTATTTTTAGTATTCAGGGTTACATTGGGTGTAAGTCTTATCATGTCAACGCCAACAAAAGTATTGTGCATTGTAATTATTGTTATCACGAAAAAAGTAAGAATGGAGTTTATGCACGCACATGCAGTTTTTCTATTATTTTTTTTTTATTATAAAAAAATAACTTACCTGCCCATCGCCCTGTTTCCTTTAGATCAACAGCATTGATTTTTAAATTCACTGCTAGGAAATTATTGTAGAAAATTTTAAACAAAAACCGGAACAACTGGAACCCTAAAATCGATACGCACACCAACCCCAATTTTTCTAAATTAGTGAACATTTTGACTTGAGTGCGTTTACGGGAGCTACAAAAACACTGATATAATTACAAAACACCAATGCAAAATGAAACACCTATTACACTGATAACATTGCGGCATTAAGTGTAGGTATGGATTCGCGCATGCGTTTCCGGACTTTCTCAACCCCTTTCTACATTTTTTTAGTCATTCGATATGGTCGCGGAGAAAATAATTGATTACGTTTAAATACTTTGACGACTTTCACATTGACCTCCTTCTGGCGAATTTCTATTCTTCAACATGTAGCAAGTACCGTAGAGAGTTGTATTCGTGCTGTGCTAATAAAAGATAAACACTTATCTCTTTAAATAAGTTTATTTAGAAAGATAGAAAAATATAACAGTTAAAATGCGGCGATTCCGGTAACTGCACGGCCCAAAATTAATGCGTGGATGTCGTGGGTTCCTGAAAAAATGAAATTTTTGGTGTTTGATCAAACAGAGCGCGAAGTGAAAAACCACTTTCTTCATAAATTGACGGTTAGAGGACCTAAAATTTTCGTACCTTCGTACGTGTTGACTGACTCCAAATTCATGACATGTCTAATAATGTGGTACTCGTCATGGATACCATTTCCCCCTAGCATATCCCTTGCGACTCTCGCGATTTCTAAAGCTTTTCCCGCGTTGTTCCTCTTCAATAAAGAAATCATTTCAGGTGAATGTCTGTAATTTTCCACCGTAAAAAAATCACATGCAAAGTCCCTCTTACTCTTTTTTATCCATTAATCGTCCGAGTTGAAGACACCCTTGCAACCCAAGCGAGATTTCTGTAATCATATCCGCGAATTTCTTCTGCATGAGTTGGTTGGCTGCCAGAGGCTTCCCAAATTGTTTTCTTTCCAAAGTGTAATTCCTCGCGATGTTTAGGCACGTTTCTGCAGCTCCTAGTGCCCCCCATGCTATTCCGTACCGCGCGTTATTCAAACAACTAAACGGACCTTTCAGACCTTCAACATGCGGCAAAAGGTTGTTTTCGGGGATTTCCACATTATCCATTAGAATCATTCCAGTTGTTGAAGACCGCAACGAAAACTTCCCTTGGATTTTCGGGGTGTCTAAACCTTTTCCGTTTTCTTTGCGGTCGATCAAAAAACCGCGGATTTTACCATCACATTTCGCCCAAACTATCAAAATATCAGCAAGGGGTGAGTTTGTTATCCTAGAAGTTGAAAGTTTAAGGTTTGATGGGTTTTAGTGAGGGCTCACCAAGTCTTGCTTCCGTTTAAAGTGTACGTTTTTGAAGAGGAGTTGTATTTAGCTCGAGTTTCTAGACCACCAGCATCACTACCATGGTTGGGTTCGGTCAGACCAAAGCAACCAATTATTTCGCCTTTCGCTGGTGGGAAAAAATGTAAACATCAATGGTAATGAACGGAAAGAAAGTTACTGCGCGGGTTTTTATGTAACACTTTGAATGTCATGAGCAAGGTTCCGTACCGTGGTAGTGACATAGATTTAGATGAAGACGGGAATTAAGTAATGATGAGAAATTATAGTTTTCTCCAATTACCTAATTTTGGCAAATATTTCTCTTTTTGTTCCGTGGTGCCGAAGTAATAAATAGCCCCCATTACGAGCGACGACTGGACGCTAATTGCAGATCTATATCCACTATCAATCCTTTCTACTTCTCTAGTTAGTAGACCGTACCCAACATTTGAAATTCCCGCACATCCGTAGTCTTTTAAGGTACAACCAAGAATCCCCAGTGCCCCGATTTCAGTCATAATTTCCCTATCAAATGCTAAAAAAAAACGATTTTTTTTTTCTAAACTAAAGTAAAGAAATTACTTTCGTTTCTGTTAGCTTCTAGCACCCTAGGTTGTAATTTTTCCTGGCAGTACGCCCGAAAGGAATCTCTGACGATTTTTTCATCTTGCGTCAACTGTGATTCTAGATTAAGCGGATCTTCCCAATTGAACAATACTGCAAGAAGTAAACAATGATAAGTTATCTCCAAGTGGTTGCGTAACAGTCAAAAACTCTCACCTTTGCTTGGAGATTTGCTGGAGAAGAACCCTTTGATAGTTAAGAAAAATGAACACCCTGTACACCGTTTTCATTCAAAAAGGATACGTTTGGCGGTACTTTGGCACAATACTTGCAAACTTAAGCGTCCTAGCGACATCTTTCTGTGGCAACTGGTACAAAACAACTAAGATTACTGAGCCATCTCGCGCAATCACAACCTTATCGCAAGAGTGACCTTTACCAACAATATTGATTTAACCAAAAATGGAGTTAAATATAAAATTGCATGAGTGCCAATCAGAAGGAAATATTACCACTTACCCTGTCAAAACTGTAATAACTAATCAACTGTTGTTTTCACCAGCAGTCGCCACACTCGCTATTTTTAGATCTTCGAGGTTATTTGGTTTAATTATGCCAATGTTATGTACCGCAAACTTAATATTTGAATGGCGTGTGATAAAAAACGAGTGGAGAATGCTTCGAAAAAAATCGGATGTCTTAGCTTGATTCTACTGTGGTCGACGCCACCAACTTGTGACATTGCAACTTTTTTATGCAACCAGAGATGCAGCGAGAAATATTCGGCGTCTAAAATCAATGATAACACAGTCCAACAAAATTTAACTTTTCTATTTTTTCCGAAGAAGTCTCAACTATTCTTCATAATCTTGAAAAACCGATTACCGTTTCGTTACCAGAACGCCCTGTATATCCAGAAACCCCTTTTACATCTTTGGAAAAAAAGTACTGTTGCGCAGTGTAATTTGTCATCAAGACGCCTATGAATTGTATCAAAGTGACAGTTTATGGTTTAATAACACGACGTGCCGAGCAAAATCCGTCGTCTTCTTGATGACAAATTTTTTGCGCCGTATTTTTTGAAGATAAGATTCCTTTGAATAATAACACTTTGGCGTCGTTTTTTAGCATCTGTCACTTGTCCGTTCGATTTTCTTATCGTGACTGGAACGTTGACCCTCCGCAATGTTGCTGAAGAAATTCAGGCTAACGTATTGATCAAAATGTTGCGTGTTTTGCAAAGGTGACCGAGAGAAGTTAATGTCCGTATTATAAAAGAAAGTTATGGCAAAATCACTACTTTATTTGGACTTTGGAGATACAAGTTTGGAGAAAAAATTGGAAGGCCCTCGTCACTACTTTGTGTTGGAAAATTTACACCAATAGCACATCTTTTTTTTCTTCCACCTCATCGTGAATAGCGTGCGTTTTAACTTTAATTTCTGACCAAAAATACCCGCACGCGGTGGTACAAGGGATGATAACAGCTTGAGCGAAAGCTGTCACGAAGTTCCTCGTAGTGGCGCAAGAAATCTTCCAAACTCTCAAACAAGGTGTCGTGCACCAAATTTGCTGCAATAACATGAAAGTACAATGTACCAAGTACCCAAATAATTACCTCGAACGATAAACACGCGAATGTGATTCCAAGACAAAAAGCGGTAATTGGAGCGCACACCACCGACAGACAAATATAGCAAAAATCTTTTGAAAGTTTGAAGCACTGGTTACTAACAGCCCAAGCACACTCTGGACTTCGGGTTGAGTTGGGTTCACCAATCACGTCTTCCCATGACACCTTTAAATTTTATTAATAAAGGATGAGGGTGTCACGGTAATTACCTGTAAATGTTGACTCAACTTTTTAGGGTCGCGATCTTCCAAGTCCATTTCACTTGATTCTTTAGCCATATCAGAGTAAGAGGAGTTTGGTTCTGGTTCTCTTGGAAAAACAGACCTTAGGTTTTGAAATACCATTTACGCGCTACGGTGGTAAATACAAACTGGCTACCGGAAAAACCTAAGAATCAACAAGTTTCTTATACGCCGGCGTTGGTCACTCCACGAGGAAGAATATTGATTTAGTCGCACCTTATTTTGGAGTAATTAAAGTTTTATTAAAGTCATTAGACAAAAAAGGGACACCGCCACAGGAAGGTTTATAATTCTGAATCTAATTATAACTTATGACATAACTAGCTTAGGTTTACGTTTTTTTGCAAGTGTTTAATTGCCCCAATACCATTTGATTGTTTATGTAAGATAATTTAATCAGTTCTTAACAGTCTGCTTCTTCATACGGTGGTGGTGGTGTGCGTGGAAACAATTTGTTTTGCAGGTATTACAAAATCAAGATTAACATTTTGCGCTACTTGGAATAGATTTATCAGTGTTTTTAACCGGAATGTAGGGTGCACGAATTCCCGGAGCCCTGAACTCCCATTCCTATTTTAGTTTTTTGAATTTAAAATGAGTTTTAATCTTCCAGTATAACAATATTCTGATAGATGTCGCGAGAGGTTTTGAAGTTCGATAAGTTTGACTACTGTCGGATAGATGGCTCAGTGTTTCCGCGGGTTTTGCTCTCAATTAAACATGTAATTGAGATAAGGTAAACAAATTGTGGAAAATGTTTTGAGTGAAATAATTATACGAAAATTAAAACATGAATTGGTAATTTATTGAGTAACATGAGACAGAGTGTAAGGATTAGTTTTGCAACTAAAATTTGTAAACATATTTACCATTAAGTAAAAGACATTTTACGTCTTTAACAAATAAAGAAGATTAAAATAATGAGTTTAGTTCTGTGAAACGACATGTTTTGCATTCTAGAATCGTAATCTCGGAGGAAAAATAAAGTTAGATGGGGATTTTTCTTTGTTTGGCAACTGTATAATTATGTATTTTTAAAAAGTGATATAATTTCGGATGATTTACCTGTTATAACAATGAAAACGTTTTTCTGTGAATGATATTAGTCATCGTAATTAAATTAATTTTGGACGTAGTTGGCGAAACTCATCACCATCAGTCGATGAAGTAGAATGTCGCAGTTGTTACATAATGAAAATGGGTTTATTTTTAGGAATAACGAGAAACTTAGAGATAGAGATATATTCTCGAATTGGAAAGAAAGAGACATTAAGTGCGACGTAATAGTTTTTCGTTACTGGTGAATATTTATTTATTTGGCACGTTCTGGCGCTATTTCCCGGAAATTATAAATTACGTTTTGGCATAATTTCATAATTACGATGGGTGTTAAAATTGAAGTTTTCACAATAGCGGTATAATCGATATTATAAATAAAAATTTGCTTATTCAATTTTGTCGCGCAGAAAACGAAGGCCTACAAACTCTGGTCAACGAACTGGCCAACTCATCCCACTTCGTTTTTTATGTAATTTTAAGCAAATCAATGACTTTTCGTTATTTTCATAATCTGTACAAGGTCTCGGAACAAAACAAGTGATTTGACCACACTTTATTAAAAAAATCAGTAATGTTTGTCAGGAAAAATTTTGTTACGGTTATTGCCCGAATTTTCTCCAATCGCTTGATTTTCCAACGTGGAAAATACACGTTGCGCAAAACATTTTGTTCCATATAAGCTGAACCACGTATTGTGTCCATGGTGTAAATTGTATAATACAATATTGTGAAATAATTTCTGTAACATTACATCATCATCAAAAAATGATAGAATGGCTGTTGAGAGTAATGACCTTTAATTGCTGATAATGTAACAAAACTAAACATAGTTATCTAATTTTGGAACTTTATGTTGGCATTCATGCCGATTAATTGAAACATCACCTAAAAAAAATAATAGAACCGGTGTTATTACTACGTCACGTATCAAAATCTGGAAAACAATAGTTCCTTCACGTTTAGTTCTACGACGAAAATAAATTATTGATCAATGTTCGCCCACGAGTACCAGCAAAATTCTGTTCACTATGCTTGTTTTTTGTCCCATGGTTAATTTTGCGAACGAGTCATCAACCGTTTGGCATTGACCAGGGTCGCGACTTATTTGTTTGTTAGTTATGGGTTCCTTCCCTCGATTGCGATGTGGTTTTCTTTGTTTAACAAGGATTTACTCGAAAACATGCCGCAACTTGTAATCGACTTAAATCACCAAAGCCACACAAAACAAGGGCTACAGTGACACTTCATTGCGCACGCAGAAACGGAAATACTTTCGACGAGGTTAATGACAAATTTTTGACGTTTTATCTGCTACTGACACCTTAGAACAATCGCAATTAAATCGTCTTTCGTTTGAGAGTCCGAGGTTTTTAATTGGAATCGATGGAGCGCATCAAAATCTGTAACCTTGCGAAGTTTTCCCCAGATTTTTCCACTTCTTTGGAACATGTGGGGATTTTTTAGAAAGCGATTAAAATAATTGACTGGCGGATAATTGGCATCATTCTACGTGCTATTCTTTGCTGGTCATTGACAAATATTAATTTTGTTTTTTATTTAAAGATTTCCACCCTCTCTACATATCAAGAAGTTTTCTAAAATGTGTTATTCTGAGCAGGGTTAGCAATAAAGTCATCTTGAAACTTAATATGTGTCTGGAAATTACGATTTTGTTTTTGATTTTTAATGAAATCGCCAAAAAATAACAAAAAGTTTTAATTTTTTGAAAAATTTTTCAATTTTTTTTGTTCTGTCTTCTAAACGACAAGAGATTGCAATGCTTTTGTCAACATGTCAAAAGTCAAGATCTCCATAAAATAATTCATGAGTTATATGATATGTAAAATTGTATGTGAAAATTACAAATTACAAAAAGCGGTTTTTTTAGACATGAGTACTAATCCTAGCAAATTTGTTGAAAAACTTATTAAATTCGCTGTTCAAGAAAAACTGAACAAAACAAGAAGGTTTCTCGAAATTTCCAGGCTTTTTAAGACTGCCAATTGCCTGGAAATTTCTAAGATTAGAGTTCAAACATTTCTAGTTTTAGGCACCTGAAACTAAGAATTTTGTGGTGTTGTTTACTACAATTCCATAGAACTGTGTTGACTTTGTTTTACGTGCTGATATGAACGTATTTTCGCTGTTTTTGTCGTTCTTTTGAAACTCTGGTATTATTTTGCGTTATCAAGAATTTTCTCCGTTCACGCTGAGTTGAATAAAATGTTCCGTTGTGTAACAAGTCTGACATTGTTCCTTCTTGTAAACACGTGGTCTTGGACGTATCACGTGGACGTACCAACACGGGGCTCTTAGCCGCACGCGGTCATTCTACATGGTGCTCAACCTCGTGATCGGATTAAATAATAAAGTTTAGTTCTCACAGTTTTATTTAGCTTTACATAAATTATGTCAGTTATGCGGGACTAAGAAAAGAAACTGAATTTCCATTGAGGAAATTCCCTTTTAGAAGTACAAAAGATTATGTTCCGAGTTCAAAAACATCCTGTCGGTGATAATTGATAAGAACGCAATCCTATTGCGTCGTGATGTCTGTATCAAAAAAATATCGTCGAAAAGGTGGGAGTTTGGTTTGAAATGGCTCCATTTTGCGTCACAAACGGTGATTGCGACGTTTCATAATGACTGAAAGTGATGATTCATTGACAGCGATCTGTATTAGCCTTTGTCGTTAGAATAGCTTTAAACTTAGTAATAAACGATAAAAAAAAGTTTTAAGGTGTTGTAATAAAAATGGTGTGAATGATCTTGAAGATCGTTTCTAGTTTCAAAATAGTATTTTATCGTTGCTTCCTTTGACATTCAAACTCACAAACAAATATATTTACGTTTAAAATTAATAACAAAAATAACGTATTAAGTAACGAGATATTCAACGTAATCGTGCAAAAAATCACGGGACAGTGGAATATTTCGTATAGTTTAAATTCTGTTATTAGTGTTATTGTCCTTTAATTTGTTCGTTGTTGTCTGGTTGATGTCGGTAACCTCAAGTTATTTGCAAGTAAAATCCTAAGTAAATATAAAGTTGAATGTTTTGCATTTTTTATTAGATTTTCTTCTTAATAAATTACAACGTTACGTTTATGAAATATTGACAAGTTCAATCATACTTTTGACCACAGGAGCGGCCGTTGCGTCGTCGCTGATTACTTATCAAAGCCATAAAAACAAACGTTATTATCGGTAATTGCGTTCTTTATAACTGTAAATTACGTCCATTGTGAAAAAAATGTTTTCCACCCACTCTTCCATAAAATGCACAATTAAAAAAATTGATTTTTATTTTCACCCAATTATCCACTACACAAGCTGGTCCAAAATAATGAATGCAAAAACTAATTGCACGCTATTCACCAGTAACCGCAGCTCGAATGTCAAATGTAATTATTACACAAGAGTGTTTGTTTATGTACATACGTTGCAATTTTAGGTGTGAAATTCAAAATAACTAATCCACACAAAACGGTTTTCATCAGTCGACATAATGAATGAAGTAAATGTAATATGTAATTAATTTTATTGGCTAGCGCAATGCCCTGGAAGTTTAAAAACCGCGAAGGTCGTTAATAGATTTCATAAGTATTGAATAACTTGTTCTATATCGATGCCATTGTATATTAGAATATTAGTTTTGAATGTTGCAATAACAAAAGTAATATGTTAAGTTTTTGTTGCAAAGATCTTGCTAAATATCGTGAAACGCCTGACGTGGGTATAACACCAATATTCCAATAAATATCGATTTTATTTCTGTATATACTTGACATTTGATCACATAAGAAAAGTAATCTCATTACGGTTGACAGAAGGTTAGGATAGGTTAATGCAGTTCCGCTTATCCTTCACTGTTCCAAAGGCCGGCCGCTTTACGTAAAAAATCAGAACACAATGAAAAAAAGAACCATAAAAGGAAATAAAATGTGATTTTAAAATTACATCACGTTTATTTTAGTCGATGCCCTAATTTCAAAAGTAGTTTAAATATTTGCCAAAGCGCGATTATGGTGTAGATGCCATCAATTGATCATACTTTCGTCAGTTTACCAAGATTGATATCTTAAGAAGACAGTGATAAGCTCTAAATAGGCAGCGCTAATTACAATTTCGTTTCCAAGTTACCTGCAAAAAATTATTCTTATATTTCACGCAAACTTAAATACTCTAAAGGTAGATTTAAGAAATGCAGTTTATAAATATTCCAAAACCGACCATAAATCAAATTCGGTTCACTGTTCACGGACTGTGAAAAGGAAGGAGGCTTTAGTGGTTGAACATTGTGCGATCTCAGATTTTGATGGAGCGAGCCTTCTGGGCCGCCTGTATAGCAAAACAACGTTTATGTCTCCGACTATAAAAGTAAATTATTGGTTCGAATTTTTATATTGATTGGTGGTCAATATCGATAATTGTTATATGAGTTTACTACACGTGGCTACCGTAATTATTTGCAAAATTACACTATGGACATGGAGTAGCATTACTTATTCATTTTACGATAAAAATGTTTGTCTGACAAATCAAGCGCTATTGCAAATGAATATGATCAATAACTATTAAGTGGATTTGCATATTTTTTCCCGGAATTGTGTAAAATCCGAAAGGTACAAACGTGATATCATTGTTAATTTGAAGTAAAATTGAACTTGTGTAATAGAATAAATTATACAAAATTTAACCCTCAGTTGTGAGCTTATTGTTATTGAGACATATCCCCAATACAACTAGTTCAAGTACCACTTATTTAACACAATTGTTGATGTTTTGACAGCGTCGAGAGTGATCTTGGTCAGTGAAGAACATAGTCCAAGTATCTAATCAAGTTATGATGCAATTTGGTTGCCTTGAAATCTAACATTATGTCATCTTTTCTGGGTAATAATAATTGCATTGAAACTTTCATTGCAGCCAAAAGAGCTTTCGTTGTGACCTACTCGTTAATCCAAAGAACAAACCTTCGATTTTTCGAGAGGTTTACTATGGCCTTATCCATATTTAATACTGTGCTTGTTGAAGATGAATTAGTCATGTGCACGAACGACGAACATCTCGTGTTAAATTAACTCCAAGGTGGGTTTAAGGTCCTCGTGTTGTAATAGAGACCTTTGATTTAAGTAGCGAAGTTCAACATTATGTAAGATGGTCAGAGTTGATTGGTGCTTCTGTAAATAGTGTAATTAACTCAACGTAAACAAGACTTAGATGCGTTAGGATAGGTCAGTACGTTTACGAGCACTTAACAAAAATTTAAACAAGATGAAGTTAGAAAGATTTGACGGTTGTTAAACGTGTCGCATTTCCGTGTTTTGCATATTTGAACAGCAAGCACGTGGCTGAATTTAAAAGCCTCTGAAACTTGTCGACATTTCAGGTATACAGTCACGTTTAAGCTGCAGCTTCACATGTTCGTAGCGTACGTTCTGTAAGAATTGCGTAACGGCATCCAACGTGGGTGAATTATTTTAATTATCTAGCTAATATTTACGTAATACTGTATAAAATAGGTGAAATATCATGTACCGTTATTACCGCTTAAAACGCACACACGTGCGCTGCCACTGACTATTCTCATATTGTTCACGTTGCCTTCAGTAAACCTACGTTAAAGGACGGCATATGATTTAGATTCTGCGTGAAATTCTGCGTAAAATGAGCACTAATACTTTAAGTTTGCTTTATAAATAAGCAAGATAGCGACCGGGTCTGAATTAGAGACCAAAAGGCAGCTAAGCTACAGCTTCTACATTGAAAAAATGAAAATTTTGAATTCGAACTATCGAAGATCGATTTCTAAGCTAAAAAATCGCGAAAAAGCGATTCCGAAAAGGGTTGTTTGATATTTGCCATAATTCCGGAGATATCGAGCAAACTTGTTTTGGAACCTCCAAAATTTTGGCCCTCTGGCGACAACCAAAAATTTCAAACGCCTCTAACTCAGTTATTTGTCGACGTACGAGAAAAATAAAGATATTTTTGGATTCAGCGCGAAATTCTGCGCTAAATGATCTCACATAGCCTAAAGTTCCTTAACAAATAAACGAGATATCGACCGAATTACACTTTTAGAGGGTGATTTTAGGGTCATTTTCAAGACGCTGTTTCGAGGCGAAACCTGCGTTTACTATTATTGAATTATATGAGGATCGAAAGAGCAGCTCGAGATCTATCAAAAAACAAAAAATTGAAAATTTTTCATCGATTCAGTCGCAAAAATTTTTTGCCCTAAAAATCGACCATCGAATTTTTGACTTTTGAGGGCGTATTTTAAAGTAGAATGAGCCAAGAAAAACGATGATGTAAACCGTTTCTCAAAATCTTTTTTAGTTTCGGAGATATTCAGCTTTGAAAATTTTTCAATTCAAAATTCAATATCTGAAATTTTTATCGCTCATAACTCAGTTATTTCTAGACCGATCTTAACGAATCTTACCTTTTTAGATTCTGGATGAAATTCTGCGTAGACTGAGTACCAATACTTTAAGATTGCTGTATAAATAAGCAAGATAGCGACCGGGTCTGATTTAGAGACCAAAAGGCAACTTCTACATTAAAAAAATGAAAATTTTGAATTCGATCTATCTAAGATCGGTTTTTAAGGTAAAAACTATTTTAAGATTGCTCTGCAAATAAGCGAGATATCGACTGGAATGGATTTGGAAAAATTAAGAAAATTAATATATTTTCCCAATTATTTGCCACCGCACAATTGGGTTTAAGTTGAAATATTTACTCGAACAGAATTTATATTTCAGTTTATAGTTCAATTATTGCAAGAATTTTATTTCCGATTGGTTCAACATAAAGGTAATTAAATTTACAAGTTTATGGGACTGTTTTCTGCAAAGTTTTTACGGTAATGATGTGATTGTTCTTTAGAAAACTTTAATATTCATTGCAAAATTTAAAAACAATAAATGACACAATTCTGGCCGATTGTATCCTTGAATTTTTGTACAGTCAAATGTAATTCAACGCTCTTTGCATATTTTTTTGCGTAGAAATTTTGAGCAGCGCTTCATTTCAAGTTGACTTACAACATTGCAAATCACAGCAATTGCGTCATGCACTCACAGAAAAGTTTTTTCATTCATGTTTTATTTTTTTTTTTAGTTTATTTCCTTTTTTTGCAATGAACAAAATTTTTAACATAAGCATATTCATTAAATCTGGAATTTTCCATCATTCATTTTCAATGTGGTTGGAATACGACATTTGTTTGGAACTTTCATTCATAATGTAACCTCAAATATTGTTAAAAATGAAGAGTCGGTGGAAACGGTATTTGTCAACAATCATTCAGTAATACGATGATCAATAATCTGATATCAATCAAGAGATTTGGCGATAATGATGCTATATTTAATAAAATATTGTGCTTGTGTGAATAGCCTTTGTATTGAAGATGAATGACCTGGAAAATTCCAAGTCAGTTTGAAAAAGAAACAGCAAATTTTGAGTCAAAATTGACCATGTAAGAGTAGCAATGACAACCAATATGGGCATCTTTGGTTCTCTTAAAAATGTGAAGTTCCTTGGAAATAGCACTTTATTAATGTTATAAGCTGGGTATAATTTTTCGATACAGATGTCGTATATCGGATACGTGATCAATGCAGTCACCATCAGGGCCAGGCGTGGACGTGGTGCAGTTCCTTATTGCTATGCGTAATACAGCCTTGTCGATCGAGGTCTTGCAATTCTCGTTGTAATAACATTTAACTTATATCAGTGTCCTCGATTTGCATCTTAAGCTGACTTTGTAATACACAAAAGTGAAAGAGGAAGAGCGAACGAAATTGTCCCCATCAACGTGGGTGGTCACTCAGTTTTAACTAATCAAGGGCAGTACACCCTTTACTCTGTTTTTGTTGACAAATATTGATAAGGGCACACCGGCGTCAAATCGTCTATATGGATTGTAATTACTGATTTAGCTCTTATCAAAAGTGGCGGTATCCTCCAACGTTTAAAAATGTGTAAACAAGCTCGTTTATCGTTCATGTTTTCACCTTGGCCAAAACTTCCTTCATCTTCACGTGCATTTTCTGATCATTGCTCATTACATTTCCTTGTTGCGTCATCTTAACCATATTCTTGTAAATGCATAAACTATTACATTATTAGCCATTTTCGTCGATTTCATTGTCTTTTCTGTAAACATCGATGTTGATTTACAAGAGGTCAGATATTCACGTAATTAATATAAGAAACTGTCTTTATTTTGTTGCATAAAGCATCTTTATTCTAGTAAAACGAAAAGTAGGAAACTTTCTCTAAAGAGACTCCAGTTCTAATCACACTTGCTAGCTAATTAATCAGGTTAATTCAATTATAGGCGTCTCTCAAACGATGCTAATTAGTTGTTTGTGCACTCTCTTAATAATTTCACTTAAAATCTACAATTTCTTCGTGCTTTGTTTAAATGACATTCGATTGTCCTGGAACGCCCCAATCCACTGGAAACTACCTCACTTACAGAATCTCGAGCCATCATATTATTCATTAGTGATATGTAAACATTTAAGCGCAAATTAATAAAACATAGAATTTGGCGGATTATACGTTAACGTGAAAAAATTGCTTAATCTTCATATCTTATAAATATTTATTCGTCTTTGTTTTTCGTTTATTGACCTTTTCTTCGCTCTTCATCAATAATTCTTATTTAGTATTTATATTTTTCAACGAAGTTTGACATGTACCAAGCTCACATTAGAATATGAAGACCTCGTTTCCGTAATAAAAAGACACGATCATTAAATAATTGAATTTAGGCTGCCAATTTCCAAATTGACCCAAATTCAAAAAATATGCTTTTAGAAAATTATTTCAAGTATTTATCAACAAGGAATAGTTTCTAATCATTTTCTACCCATCTCTAGATATGCACAACTTTCCAGTCGCACTTATACAAGATCATGCGGGAGTAAAAACGTACCGATTTTTGCTCAGAGATAATAAGGTCCGTTACTTAGTGGGAAAGTTGTGTGTAATTTTATCATTTTCCCATTACATGTGTGTTACAATGCAGAATATTTAACTTTCAATTATTATACTTAATAGTTAGACCGGTGAGCTGGACCAACATTTTTAGTGCGTTTATGGCTTGATTATTTTTAAACCCGTGCGCATTTTTGTTTTATTTACGAAACACTCTGTATATACATTGGAGACAAAATAAACTAGATAATAGTGTTCGATTCTCGTTTGCAAATGGATGCTCTGGGTTTATAAAGCCTGTAATAAATTTAAAATCACGCAATAGAAATGAGAGAACGAGTTCAAAATAAAGCTCACCACGACGTGGCTAAAGTGGGTTACATAATCTACAATAAATACAGAGATAACCCAAATTTGTAAGAATCGATGTCATCCACGAAATCCGCTCTGTTCATCCCAAATAGGACAAGGTTGGATCACGGATTTAGCAGCTACCAAAAGCGTCGGTCAAGAACTTGACCTAGACCTTAACGCTCAATAAATGTTGTAAAACCGTGCGGCTACATTATAAATATTAGACAGTAAATGCGCCTACGGCTAAGTGAAATCTTCGTTTAGCGAATTGTCCCATTGGCCTAGAAATGCGGGTCAAACACGACGATAGAGAAAATGTTTAGTTGAACCCCACCAGAATTATTCATCGAGTGAACAAAGGGATGCTTCTTTATCACGAAACCTCAGGGTTCGTTACTCTTTTAAGTAACGACATTCTTTTAGCATTGGCTAATTTTGCTATGACACACCATAACATGACCGGAACACAACCACAGCCAAAGGTTAATTATGTAAACTGCACACCTTACCAAAATCTGCTTCTCTTAACGGATGCTATATCTGACGTAACGTCACCTTACAAAATTAGAGAACAATAGAATATCTCATCGAGATTAAGATCTTCAAATACTAGGAACTGTTTATTTTTGGCGCAAGGGTGACATATGCAATCGGTAAACATTGCGTTTGGAATTGATCGCAATTAAGGTCTTGCAGGAATCGTGGAAATTTTCGTAAAAGAATTCACCACATTTTTCTCAGAATGGCCATTCTTTTGGAAACGACTCCTTCCTTTGAAACAATTACGGAATTTCCGATATGTGCGTATTTGCTACAGACCACAAACCAAAATTGCAGTCTTCCCAAAAATCATGTTTAATATGCGAATTTTTTTACGGATATTTAGAAATCTTACAATTTCACATACAGGCGTATCAAATGTGCGCAGAATTTAAACCATTTGGAAATAGTTGCTTCTGTTGTAATAATAACTAATTAAACTAGAATTCATTAGATGTCCCAAAAGTTTTGATTTGCTTGAACTACTTAATCGTGTAATGTCTTTTTCCGGTTGAGATCGTTGTAGTTTTGGTGCCGTGACCAGGAACACCAAATTTCGCGCGTGTTTGTTTTGTCAGAAATTTCTATTATCTAATTGATCTTTGGAATATTAATTATCTTCATCTTTGCGTTGAGTTTTGTAGTTCACGTTCTATATCCGATTGGGAAATCGTGCCCTTGCTAAGTGAATAAAATAAACAGATAACATGACACAAGGATTATGTTCCACACTTTACAAATCCGTAATTGAGCGTGAATTATGCAAGAAAATTACAGTGAATGTTACAATATTACAGATTACGTAAAGAATGTTTTAAGGAATAATATAAATCATCTTTGATTGATTGTGATTTTTTTGTAAAGTATCAGTTTTTTCCCTTTGTTAGGTAAATAAGTGTATGATGTGGTCGGCGGCGCTTTTACGCGTATTGATCAGCAATTTTCCCGGTCTAGTGGATGTTTTGTCGGTTAAGGTCAGTCGACATTCTTACAAAATAATGTTTTTAGAAATGCGAGCATTTTTACGAAATCAAGAGTTATAGAAGAATACCTTGAGAGTGAGTAATATTGGAAACGGAAGTAAAATTGGCATTAAGGTAAACAAGCTTATTTTTGACGCCGGAACGGAAGTAGTTTGTAAACAAATATTGAAAATGCAGCAGCTTTATCTGTTTGTTGCTAAAAAAGGGGATAATGGGAAGTGTGACATTGATTATACGAAGGTTAATCCCTAACTACAGGAAAATGAATCGATAAACATGTCATAGTATATCGCAATTGATGTCATACAATCAAAGATAAAATCTGGTGAAGCTAACTGGAACAATTTCTTTTCGTTCCGATTCGCTTTCCTGTCGAAAGTGCATAATGCAATGTTATAGTATCCACACGTTTTGGTTAGAATGTTCATTACATTTTTGTGAGTTACTGAAAGAGAAAATGGTGAAAGATTTTCTAATTTACAACCTCTGATGATTGCACACTTTTAGCTGTAATTACAACTAATTACCTTTTTTCAAAAACTTCAAATCTCTGATCTAATTTTCTTAGGTGAAGGTTGGCGATAATGCAAACGAGGGCAACTGATGCGACCCGTGCAAATACTTCAGCTTTATTTTTACTAAGTCAACAGTATTACGTCATTTCTTAACAGTAATTTCATGAGATGATTCTACCTTATGCAAACATGAGAGAAAGACACAATGTTCCTAAAGAACGAGGAAGAGTACGGATTTGACCGCTAAACTTGGCCCTGACTTTTGGTCGTAACTTTCATAATACACAATTATACAATCGACTCAGTTGACCCAAATTCACATTCAGTGGTTCTATTCTGCTCAATCTACATAAAAGCACACTTTCAATTTACATCCTTTGACATCGCTAATGCGAGAAATAGAAATTGTACCCGTTTTTTATTTGACACTGTTACTGTTTTCTACTTCGCTGCGATTTTTGGCACAAAATGGAACTGTCAGGGTACTGAACCACGACACCGCCAAATCCGGGTTCACTCCATTGACACCTAATCGGAACAACAAACAAAGCCATAAGCGATTAACCTTTGTAATAACTTTCGTAACTTTTCCGATTCGGGACTGTTGCGGTAGAAAAATGAGACAAATATCGATACGTTAACTTTCCATGGAAAAATTCTACAAAAATTTTTCAATTCTCCTGCGTAAAAGTCTGAGATATCTTCACCTGACGTTTCTTCACGTGACTTCACTTCGACATAACTGTTAACATGGAATAAAAGTAACAGAATCGAGATTATCCGGGGAAAGTTTAATAATATTGCATTCATTATTTCTTCGTAACCTTGTTACGCTAGCTATTAGCAAAAGAGAAACTTCGACGCAAGAAAAAAAAAACAAAAGAGTGGGAACTGCTTTTTGATATTGACATTGTTTGGTTTCTTTTGTTGCCTGCAAATTATAGTATCGTTTACGCGAAACTGGAACGCATGTTTATTCTCTTTTTACACAGAAAAATAATTAAGACTCATCGGTGACATCCAAGGATTACAAGATTTTTCGTTTTTTCTAAAAACTTTTGCGCATATGTAATTTGAATTTTTTATACCGGAAAAATATAATTACACATTGCGAAGCTGTTACAACATTCAAAAATGCAAAAATAAATAATCGCATGACGTTATCACTGCGATGTTTACATTTTACATATAATCGCGCTTATTTCAAAAACAACTTTTTGAAAATATTCCCGTGCACCACGCAGAAACTCGCTTCCTGGATGATTTATTTATCCAATATTACATTACACTTTATCAAAAGATTAAGAAATCTGGGTACCTGGAACCAATCAAGGTTTATCAAGCTTGATAAGATAATTTATGCCACGTAATATTTATTATTGTTAAAAATAATAAAACGAACATTTTGACATCAAGGATAAAACAGCTGTTGACACTCTAATAAAAGAATCTATTTTCGAGGATTGTGACATATTTTTGTTACTTTGTAAGTCATTTTATCTATTCTTAAAGATATGTCTTAAAATCTGTCAGTACTTGCATGAGTAACAAACTTCCACGCAAATCGATTTTATCAAACAAAGAAAATTTGTGCTACAAAATAATTATTTATTCAAAGCGAACTGAATGGAAGATTTTGTGTTATTTAATAATACGTAGACTGGCGCAAAACAATTTTTTTAGTGTCGTTGACTTGGCCATCATGACAATTCTGAACTGTTGAATTCAACGCCTACTAGACGCTATTTTCGACTACTTACTCCGGAAATGTGTTAATTTATTTGTTGTTATTTTATTGTAACAATATTTTTATACATTTTTAAGTACCGGGTGGTGTTATAAACAACAAAATATTTGTGTCTCGTGTATTTCCTAAAACGGTCAAACTTTGTAAAGTGTGTTAAAATTTTTCAAAGAATTGGAGATTTGTCATTTTTGATGTAGCGCACACTTGGTCGCACTGCCAAGTTTATTCTTGTCAAACGGATCCAATACTGCTAATTTTTAACACGTAATCACATTAGGGACTTTGGCTGTCATTGTGGACACAATTAGGACACGATAAGGATTTACCCAAATATTTGTCCATTGTCATGGATTCACTTTTCGATCTTATTTGTATTCGGGAAAGGACTTCTTGTCGAATTTTCTTCGCTGAAAAGCGGAAGTGAATAAGGTCAAGGCTGCGTGGGATGTTGTTATACTATACTATACAAAATATTGTAATGGAAATGTTTCATTCCGTCAAATTTAAAATGTTTATTACATGAAAACGAAGCAATTACGGAGTTGATAACGAGGCGAAATTTGTTTTTTGTTGAATTTGACCCAGATTCGGTAATACTAATGCCTAAAATGAAGTTATTTGTATTTTACCATTGGCCGCGATTGGAGAAAGAGGTAGGGGAGAGGGGAGACGGTCGAGAAAGTGCGACCGCAATTTCTGACACACATTTCACTCTATTATCTCTGTCATCGCGCGACTCTGCAATATGTCCCTCTTTCTTTGGCCTAGTTTGCGGAGAAACTAACAATAGTGCAGAATCGTTTTATTTGTTTTGTAGTTTTATTTTAAAGTGAAAATAACTATTCACTGTTTACCAGATTTATTACGTTTCTTATTGGTTATTTCATTAAATTTTTACTACCAATTGTTATTAAGTCATCTTATTAACGGGAAAGTTTCTCCAAATTTAGTCCAATCGGTAATTTATCGCCCCAATAAAACTTCCTTCTCCTAAATAGTTTCGTTTAATATTTTACTCATGCCGATGGAAAACCATTTCTTTCTTGTCTATCGACATTCAATATTGAACTTTACATATTAGGTTTCCGGTATTAGCTCAAAGTTTCCATTACTGTTATATTTAAACATTTAACCGTTTACAAGAAATTTTCTAACCTTCAATCAAGTAATAACACAAAAATAATAATTACCTAATAGTTTCCTTGAGCTTACATGTATACATACGGTAATTTAATTGTTCTGATAACTACAAACAGTTAGAATAATAAATGAAGTCATCCACAATGAATCAGATTTTAATGATTTCATAATCCGGGAGAGTAATCAGGTTATTTCAATATTTTTTTACAGAAAAGTACGTGCGTCTTTAACTATACATATTACTGATTAATTTAGATTTAGGACAGTCGTCATTGTGTTTTCTTACTGATTACGAATCGTCGCAACATGTGACTCGGTTACCAAATCCCTCAACTTCCTTTTTCGATTTTGCTCAATCCAACGAGATAAGTTTCAATAAAGACAATAGAAGACCCTGTCACGTGGTGCGGTCTAAACCAACCACAGATCCTGTCAGTGGTGCCAAAAATACAATTTCAACAAAGAATCAGTGCTGCCAACCGCCTACATCTCAGTACTTATAAATACATTGAAATCAACGTGCAGTATGTCAGCAAATGACAGGAAAAGTTTTTGCGAATTTTTCTCCCAGCTCGCAGGGTTACCAACAACGATTGATAGCCAAAGTGTCTCGTAATAGTTACGTATTAAAAATTAGCGAAGTGTTCAGTAAGTTTTCTGGGACAAATCAGTGTAGCTGAACGAGTCAAGAAGCGAATAGTGACCTGAATAGGAAAACTAGGTCATAGTCACACTCGGAGATAGAGATAGATGCATTTCTCTCGCTGCGGTTGGCAAATCAACTAAGCGTTCATTGTCACAGACAGAGAATACCTAACTGTCTATTCCTGACCTAAGTTACCACGCGATGACGCCGCCAACGATTGTCTTTTTCACTATTAATAGTCACTTACGCCCATATCCCAGAAAAATAACTTTCAAAAAAAATCGCTGAGATTATTAGACGCCATTTTATTACTTTTGGTGTAATTGGTATTTATAACGTGTTTAACCTCCCTTTCATTTCTCGTGTCATTATTTTGAAAAAAATGCAGTATTGAACAAAATTAATTACATTCTTTGAATTAGTGGTTTCAATGCGAACATTATGCCGAGTCAGTGATCGAAAAACTGGTAAAATTTCCCAATTTTCTGACGTCTGTATCTAAATTAGTTTCATTCATGCAGTTTATAATCAATGAACCTTCTCAGCGAATTTTGATCTGACTGTTTGACCTACGACAATTTTTGAAGAACTTTGAGATTATTGAAAATTGTGACGAGTTGGCAAAATTACAAGCGCTTATCTCTTACTCAATTAATAAAATAACGCTGGTTTTTGCCGATTCCAAGTTGCGTCATAACTGGCCCCGAAAACCGAAAAGATTAGAAAGTTACAAGAAATTAAATAAAAATTGAAGATTAATAAGTTAATAAGGCGTCAATATATCAATGATATTCGTCCGCATGGTATTAAACAATAATAACCGTTAAATTATTCCTATTAATATTTATAGGTTTTAAATAAAGTGAACAAGTCGTTCTAATTTTTGATGATATAATCATGTTCTTCCAAATATAAAAATGATCACATTCTAGTTTTTGCGTACCTGTGAAAGAAATCGTGATCACTAATTTAATCTTTTAATTGTAGTGTGACTAAAGTTACATCCTTGAAGTTTAACACGCGTTCTTCAGTATTGTATGGAAAGGTCGTTTTATAAATAAATTCACTTGTGATAAGCTGGTCGTTTCCTGTACGATTAATAATTCAAAATTAACCTAGATTGGCGCGAAATTTGAATATTTATGTGATAACAGTGTGAGGTACGGCACCCAAAATAATTCGTAATTGAACGAAAATGGAATTGTTTACGTCGCCCTTAACTTTTATTATTAGAATTTTCCTTGTTTTGGTGGTGTTTATGGCGTAAATATGTATCAGACCTCGTCTGCTAATAAAAATGCATGTTAAAATTTTTGTTTATACTGTCTGCAGTTTGTTAATAAGGTCGTTGTACGAATGTTGTTTATGTGTAGCATTATTTAATAGTGTTAGTGAATTAGCTTTTGTGCTTACAAATTATAAACAGAAGTATGCATATGACCGGCGTCGTAGAAAAAATACGAGGCCATTAAACTTGTGAAGAAATTGCAAACGCAGTTTGTATTTTTAGATCGCCGAAAATGCATCGTCCAAAGTCTGGGATTTAGAATATTCCCAAAAACATCTCAATTCCTGTCGTGTACCTTATTTCAGTTACTTCACTCAAATGCAATTACAGCCCATTTGAGCCGGCTAAATAATGTTTTTGACCTTCATTTAGCGAAAGTGCATCTCTAAAAATAATCGCGGCTTGTTTGCTACTTTCCTAGAATAATCTTTAAGCAAACGCCAAAATATCAACGAAAAACGCTTTGTGTTTATTGTTTATTGTTCAACAGTCTACACTGTCATAAACAGTGTATAGTCTCCCAAAAATAACCCGCTGGTCCAATTTTAAAAAACGGTCAGACTTTGTCCCGATTGTTAAAATTAGGCCGATTGGGGATTGTTTCGTTGTTCCGAAAACCTTTGGGTTTTTTTGACGTAAATACCAGTAATTTTATTTCATAAAAATAACAAGTATTTTTAGATATATGAGAACAAGTGCATGTAGGCAAGGTTAGTATATGCCCTCTACGCATGCGTAGAGGGCAGCAGCGCAGTTGTCTGCTATAAGCGGCAATAACAGGGTCAACGGCTGATTGACAAATAGTTATTTCGTCAAGGTCGGCGATGACGTCATACAGACTGCACTTCTCGCCTGCTTGATGCACATAGCAATGCAGCCTTAGCTTCACCGTTAAATTTCGCTTTTTACCAGCTATTCGTAATTAACTCCACCGATTTCGTAACACTTCTGGGAAAAAATGTTTCATAAAAACACACACGTGCAGTGATACCAATTTGAGATAACCAAAATAAAATTAAAGGATTAACAGGTCACTTGCCGTTAATAAAATTAATACTGCATGTGCTTGATAACTTAGAAATATGTAAAAGGCGTCGATTCCGTTAAATTCTTGCGAGCTTTTAGGACAAACCTATTTTAGCACTGCATTGTTGGAAAAAATTCATACATTTTTGTAGCAACTGTAAATACACAGTTATAAATCCATCTCGTTTTTCTGCTTAAATATACACGTAATTAACTCAGCGACAACAATGGCTAAATGGATAAAGAGGTAATAATTGAGATATATGCAGTGAAGTCACCTTGGACGTTATTTTAGTCCCACTGTAATAATTTGCGAATCTGTCCCGTGATTCAGCAGTACCTTCAACATTTCATCCAAGCAATGACCTGATGCATTTCAAACATGACTTAATGTCATTAACATTGACTGTGGCAATTTTTAAAGCACTGGAATTCGCTTACTTTACATTAAGCAACAGTTCTCATTTTTCTCTCGACAAATATTTATTACAACAAGAACATCAAACTCTTTGTTGAGGATGACGGCGGTATTGACAAAATGGCGACAAATTCTGAAAACCAAAAAAAAAAAAACAGACAAGTAGCACTTTGAGACATTTTTATTGTCGCTTAACAGCTTTATGATACAACTATATCATAAACAATAATATTATTACGGACAAAATAAACTAACAAGGTGTTATAGCTTGTTGAGCACGGAGATATTTGACAATTGCGTGCTAAAAACTAGCCACGTAAACATATTTTCAAAGCGCGGATTATTTTAATTAACGGCTTATAAACCTTGCTCGGTTATTTTAAACTGCGACTACAAACAATACCGATCGATTTGATAAAAATCTAATTTTGATAGGCATAAAAACTGTGACTAATTACTCCACGTGTTGCTGCAAGATTAGGTGAGCTTTTAAAAGAAGTCTGATTCATTTTTCCTATGAGTAAACGACGAATTAATCAAAAAATGCGTAATTGGGACACGTGGACGTGATTTTTGCTTATCACTGTTGACACAGGTTTGGTTGATTGTAAACAAAGAAAAGGAGGATGTTTGAAAACAAAAAATGCGTTTTATATCGATTAGTACGTTTTCCGATATTTGTACTCTTTAAAAACTGTTTAATTAATGATTACACAATGCGGTGTAATTATGGTGAATCATTGGTCGAATTAAAATAACTAAAACATTTCCTCGCCTGGAATTTTGAATTTCCAGACTGGGGATCATCGAGTCGGTAGTTCATTTAACTCTGCTTCAGGGTGTGGTATAGTGCGACTAGAAAAAAAAGTCTAGGTATAGTAGATGCGCCGAAAAGTGAACGTCGACCTTGCACGTCTTGTCGCGTTACATGAGCGTTGTGTAAACGCACACAGGGGCGTTATTGTGATTAGGTAATGGTAATAATGATGGTAAGGCACTCATGCTAACGCCTGGCCAGACGGTCTATAGCGACGCACCTAGTTAACCTTGACGGACATCGCAAGTTGGGGGGAGGGCAAAGCACGGGCCCGCTAGATGCAGGCTGCACTGCCTGCAGCCTTGCACTGGCCCTGAGCGAATATAGCTATCAAGTCGACGAACAGTTGAACGTCGCGATTTGCGACGCCTTCTATCCAATCTGGCGAAATCTTATAGGTCTGTCATGCCCTTAACATTAAAGACTTGAGGATTTTACAAACAATGACGGAGGAAATGCCTCAGACAAGGACGGATAATTACCTCTACTTATAATCTCGGCAAGTTCAACTGGCATCCCGAATTTTTTATATAGTCGCGAGGTTATTTTGCGACAGGTATAAAACCAGGGTTCAATAGAACATAATCTAGAAGAAAAATAGCTTTGTTGGAGGTGCTCTGACCTAACTTGATGGAGATCTGTACCACGATAACAATGGAGCTAATGTCAATGGCCAGTTATCAATCAACATTTGGCACTGTCATTTTGCGATAATAGTTACATCGCTAAGTATTTTCAATCTCGAGGTTAAAAACCCAACAAACTTAAGATACTTGAAACAGTTCAGTAACACTTTTGTACGATTATGATCTTGACTTTTTAATCTGTTTACAGCAGCCTCACTGCAAACCCCTCAAATAGAGTTGAATCGCAGTAAATATTTTTTTGAGGTAAGGCTGCTGTAGACAATCTAAAAGGTCATGACCATAATCGCACGAACGCGTTTGCGGAACTGTAGTCAGTATCAGATTTTCGTATCAGTTGAGCCCCAACGCCCCTAAATTGAGGGTTATTGTTGTGGTCTATAATATTATAGTCTGTTTGGATCTACGTCAATCAGAACCTGTCGATCACTTTCCGGACAGTGTATATGTGGGCGGAGTCAGGGTTAGTCGCCTTTTTTGTGGTTTAAAATCGGGAGGAACAGTCTCCTTGTATTGCATAGTCAGAGTTTTTCGCAGGTTTTGTGTCGGGACGATGGTAGCGAGCGGGTCGCGCGTTGTCGGCTTTACAGACTACAGACTACAGGCCGACTGGCCGACTGCCTTGAATAGTCCATTGGCCCTAGGTTTTGCACATGCACTTCGTCTGCATCGTCTAATGTCTGTGACCCCAAATTCGGGTATTTGGCCTTCTAAAAACGCCCAACGCTTTATTTGCAGTCAACATACACCTGCGTAAGTTCGAACGCTGTATCGCTGGCAGCGTTAGCGAACTGAAAAATCCAATAATGACAACTGTCACTCTTCATTATTGACAGCGTGTCCGGCTCGGAAGGACCAAAACAAAACAAAGCAAGACGTCGACATATCGATTTGGCGGCTAAACTTTGAGTCTCATGCACAAAAGAACTGATATTTCACTTTTTCTAATTTTCCGAAGCCTCCGGTGTCAACATCCCAAGCCGACGATTGCGTTTACATCCGCCCTTGTGTAATTTTATCGCCTCCCCATTATTCATATTCTCTTCCAATTTCCAGTTGATGAAAAAAACGCGATCAAAGTGTACTGAACTTCCGGCGGCGGTAAATGTCATTTTGACGTTTAGTAACTATTGATTTAAGCTCAGACGTGACGCGGTTAAACAAAGACGCTTTTTGACGTTATTTTAAAACAATTTTCCTGTGACTCACACTCTATACCCCGAATATATTCCGGACTAATTATATTTACTTTCATCTAACAATGAACAATACGTCCAACGGGTTTTTGCTGCACAATCTACCTTTGAAAATCCACCAAACCGCGAATCAATATTACATTATAAGCCTCTCCAAGCTCACACCGTAAATAAGCACTAAAAATCTCATCCTCTTAATGTACCTAAACTTTGAGATTTTAGACTGTCAGAACTTTTCAGTGTTTCCTTTCGAATTTTCTCACCGTTAACAGCTTCTTCGGGGAAAACGGCTTAGAATTCTACTGCAAAAGGACGCAGTCTCAATCAAAATAGTAATTTACTTTATTAACGTTAAGTAACTTTCAAAATTAATAGCTAATATTTCTAGTGCTGTAATTAATTAAAAAAAATCTATATCTTTGTCAAAATTAAGTAGGTACTTTTGACGATTCTGTTGTCGAACAACGAGCGATGTTTACTCAAAGATTATAAAGCAGGAAAAATGTAGAAAGGAGGAGCAAGCATAGGAAAATTGATATCAAACTAAAATACGTTGGTGTAGATATGAATCAACCGGATTATGATGGTAGTCAAAAATTTTGCTTAGTAATGTAAACGAGTCATCTAACAACAAACAACTTCCTTGTTGAATAAAATGTGATAATTAATACTTAATCTTTGCAATAAAAAGATTACAAATAATTCAATGTGTAGTACAAACACAAGGAAGTAAAAAAATCGACCGTTTTAGCTTTTGTGGCTGCTTGGCGTTAGACAAAATACGCATAAATCGTGTTGAAACTCGTTTTGCGCTTTGTTTTGAGATGTTATGATCCCACCGATGATTCATGGACCCATCACTGATCATTATGGCTAATAATGTATGCTTTGCATGACGAAGGTCCATGGGTCTAAGTGATAACAGAAGCTATATAATTGTACCCCCAACATCATTCAGTATCAATCAATCATTCAGTATCAATCATTCAGTATTCAGTATTCAGTATTCAGCATTCCATATTCCATATTCGATATTCAGTAGTCAGTAGTTAGTAGTTAGTCGATCACGAAGTTAGTCTGTAGAATTAAAGAATATATATATACCATCAAAAGTTTGTGTCAATCCTCTTCAAAATTCGACCGGCCCAAAAAGGAGATAAAAAGAACCATCACAAACTGGCGCAGTCGTTAAGGATTTCCAACCGGGAGCAGAAAAACTTGTGAAAAAGGGAAGATACGGTCAACTTTGTTGAAAATCCGCAACCTGATTTCAAGTCTACTGATCGAAAAAGAAAAGGAAGAAACAAACTTCTAGATCCGAGTCATCTTCACGGTAAGTGGAATTATTCTTTTGACCACGAATTTCTAACTTATCTATACGATGGTCGATACACGATCCAACCAAAACCAAAACCAAAATCAAAACCAAAACCAAAATCAAAATCAAAATCAAAATCAAAATCAAAATCAAAATCAAAATCAAAATGAAAGTTCTGTCCAAACCTTCAATCTATCTGATATAAGAGCAATCATTTCTGACGACTTTGATGGAAATCGAGAAAAACTCTATGATTTTGTTCAAGATTGTACACAAGCATGGTCATTATGCAATGATCAACAGAAGCAATTACTACTTCCTTACATTGAATCGAAACTAAAAGGTTCAGCTCGTGCTCAAACAAGAAACAGACGATTCAAAGACTTGCAAGAATTAAATCTCTATTTACTTCAATTATTCGGTGATCGTCGCGATTTATCTCAAATTTTAGAAGAACTAAATTCAATTAAACAAAATAAAAATGAGTCAGTCCAAAATTATTTTAATCGTATTGAAAATCTACAAACTATCGCCCTAAACACATCAGCTTTACAGGATGCAATCCAAAATCCAGGTAGAACAGCTATGATAATGGAAATTGCACTTCAACGATTTATTTTACATTCAAATGATGCTATTTCGAATTGTTTACGTAGATCAAAACCGCAAACACTAAATGATGCGTTACGCGAAGCATTATCAGAAGAAAAATATCTCTTAGCCCGAAATCCACATTGCAACGGTAACACTTCTACATTATTTTGTTCCTACTGTAAGAAAAAAGGTCATAAAACTCAAGAATGTCGAAACTCTTCTCGTGATCAATCTAAGTTCCATTATTCAAACTCACAAAGACAAACTAACTCTAATTCTAACTCTAATTCCCATAGTACGACTAACTCTAATCGCCAAAATCAAAATACAAATCAAAACTCAAAATTCTGCAACTATTGCAAACATAAAGGACATATGATTTCAGAATGTCGAAAACGACAATATAATAATAACAAAAATCAATCAAGTTCACACAATTTACCTTCCACATCATCTTCATCAAATTCGGTAAATTTAAACGCCAAAATGTCCGCAATCAGTGTCGCGTTGTTGGACATCCCACATTACTAAAAAGCGATACGCATTCAAGAAATCATAATTTCAAAAAATCAAATCAAATTCGTATGCAGAATATCGACAGAGAATTTTTAAATAAACAATCCTCTTATCATATTGATTTATCCAAGTCAAATCTTACATTTGTAAATCTTCCTCATTTCAACAATCAAAAACAAATAATCAATTTCAAATTTCTTGTTGACACTGGTGCAAATGTCTCTCTGATAAAAACCGATAAGTTGAAGACAACATCATTAAATTATAATCCTAACGATACCACCATGATAACTGGTATTGACTCTAATAATGCAATTTTAACTGCAGGCAGTGTTTCCTTAGAACCTCATTTCGAGAATCACGATTTAAAGATCAAATTCCAAATTGTCCAAGGTGATAACGCTATTCCTTACGATGGTATTATCGGTAACGATTTCCTAACCGAACAAGAAGCAGTAATTGATTTGAGTAATTCTGAATTAAAATTAAAATCTTTGCCATTCCCACTAAAACTGTATCCGCATTGTTCCAATTCGATCAACACTTCCGTACCAACAATTTTAAAACCGCGTTCTGAAACTGTTATTGAAGTCAATATAGTTAACGAAGGAAATTTAAATGTTGGACTCTCACCGGAAATTAAAGTTCACGATGGTGTTTTTTTGGCAAAAGCTATCCTATTTGTAAACAAAGACAAGAAAGCTTTAACAACAATAGTTAACACTACAGACAAATTTGTAAAAGTAAATCATATAAATTTACTTCTGGAAGAATTCAGTGAGGACCGAAGTAACATTTTTCTTAATACATCCGAGTCAAATATCACGAATCAAAAACAATACATTAAAACAAGATTGGAAACTCTTGATGCCAATCTTCGACTTGAGCACTTAAACGACGAAGAAAAACAATCTGTAATTAAAATCTGTCACAACTATAACGATATTTTTCAACTACCAGGAGATCATTTAACGCACACAGATGCAATTCGTCATAAAATCATTACAACAAATTCAGAACCAATCAGTTCAAAAATCTATCGCTTTCCAAAAGTACATCAAGTAGAATTATCTAACCAAATTGATAAAATGCTCGATCAAAAGATTATAGAACCCTCAACTTCACCATTCAACGCACCACTATGGATCGTCCCCAAAAAGGTAGATAGCTCTGGTAAACCAAAGTGGCGCATTGTTGTGGATTATCGCAAATTAAATTCAGTTACAGTCGGTGATTCATTTCCAATTCCTAACATCGAAGAAATTTTGGATCAATTAGGTCATTCATGTTATTTTTCAACTCTTGATTTAGCTAATGGGTTTCATCAGATCAAAATGGATGAAAACGATGCTTATAAGACAGCATTCTCGACACACACTGGACATTATCAATTCACTCGTATGCCATTCGGTTTGAAAAATGCTCCATCAACATTCCAAAGAATGATGAATACAGTTTTAACCGGATTACAAGGCTCACAGTGTTTTGTGTACCTTGATGATATTGTCATTTATGCTTCATCAATTGAGCAGCACGAACAAAAACTAAAGGCTATATTCAGGAGACTTCGCGAAAATAATTTAAAGCTTCAACCCGACAAATGCGAGTTCATGAAAAAAGAAATAACATATCTAGGACATGTTATATCTGCAGAAGGTGTGAAACCTGACCCTATGAAAATTCAAGCTGTTACTAAATTTCCCATTCCGACCAAAGTTCAAAATGTTAAACAATTTCTGGGCCTAGCAGGTTATTATCGGAAATTTATTAAAAATTTCGCAAAAATTGCTAAACCACTCACAAACCTTTTAAAGAAAAATCATCCATTTGAATGGAAAGAAGAACAACAAAAATCATTCGATCAATTGAAACAAATACTAACAACAGAACCCATACTTCAGTATCCAGACTTTGAGAAAACTTTTATCGTAACAACCGATAGTTCAAATTTTGCAATTGGTGCTATTTTATCCCAAGGCGAAATAGGCAAAGACTTAGCTATCTCTTATGCTTCACGCACATTGAATCAATCAGAAATCAACTATTCAACAACTGAAAAAGAACTTCTCGCTATTTTATTTGCTGTCAAGCGATATCGTCCGTACTTATATGGTCAAAAATTCAGAATAATCACAGACCACCGTCCTCTCCAATGGTTATTCAATTGTTCAGATCAATCATCTAGACTTTTAAGATGGAAATTAAAACTCAGTGAATTTGATTATGAAATTGTGTACAAGCCTGGTCGTCTAAACGCAAATGCTGACGCACTGTCACGAAATCCAGTTTTACCCATAACCACTGACGACAGACAGTATTCGAAATTTCTCGAATATCACTACAAAAACGACAAAACAATTGAATTTTCCTCAATAAAAGAAAATATCTTTAACGTAAGTCCTAATGTCTTATTTATAGCCAAAGATCTACATCCAGACAACAAAAATTACGAAACTCTAAATGAAAAATACGATCTAAATGTATTGAATGCAGATAATATTAATCTTCACGATGTTATTGTTTTACAAAACAACAGTTCTAAAACTTACATATTAATCACACATTTAAATCATTTTGATCAACCCACCTACCAAGACATTTACTATTCTCTTATCAACCTCTGCGATAAAGCTAATTTAGAAAAGGAAAGGCAACTCTTCATCAAAGATCCTTCTTACTACAATACAAAAATTAAAATGACAAACTTTAACAGCATGCTTTCGTTCCTCTTTAGCGATGTAATCAAACTTACGATAATTCAATCCGAAAAACTAACGCCAACATCTGAAAACGAGAAAATCAAAATTTTAACCGAAAACCACTCAACTTCAATTTCAGGACATACCGGGTTTAGCAAAACTTACAAACGAATAAAAGAACACTACAAGTGGAACGGTATGAAACACGACATCAAAAAATTCATAAAAAATTGCAGAAATTGCCAGATAAACAAAATTAATAGACATCCCACTAAAGCCCCAATGCAAATTACTACGACTTCATCCAGACCATTCGAAAAGCTATTTTTGGATATAGTAGGACCTTTACCAATAACGGAAAACGGAAATAAATTTATTCTCACCTTACAAGATGATTTAACAAAATTTTCTTATGCATACCCATTACCGAACCATGAATCTAAAACAATCGCAGATAAATTTTGTGAATTTATACTAATATTTGGAACACCCGAGAGTATAGTAACCGACAATGGAACCGAATTCACATCAAATTTAATTAAAGAGATCAATAAACTTTTCAAAATAAAACATATTACGACAAGTCCTTACCATCCCCAAAGTAACGGTGCCTTAGAAAGATCACACGCTACTCTTAAAGACTACCTCAAACATTTCGTCAACAAAGAACAGAATAACTGGGATCAATTCATACAAACAGCTATGTTTTCATACAATTGTCAAATTCATTCAACTACACATTTTTCTCCTTACGAATTGTTATTCGGACACAAACCACTACTACCAAACTCAATCACCCGTACACCAGAATTTCGTTACACATATGAAGACTACCATAAACAATTACAACTGAGACTCAACAAATCATTCGAGACCGCTAAATTAAATGCAAATCACTCTAAAGAAACATCTAAAATCCGTTATGACAAAAGAACAAACGACTATAAATTCAAAATCGGTGACTATGCTTACTTAAAAAGCAAATCAACAACTCCAGGAACTTCTCAAAAACTCTCACCACATTATAAAGGACCATTTAAAATAATCAGAGTAAACGCTAACGAAACCGTAGTCCTAAAAATCAAAAATAAAGAACAAACGTACCACAAAAATTTATTAAAACCAACCATTGTTTCAGATGATACGAATCCAAATAATACTACTCCTTGCACTCGCAAAGACATCAACGTCTCTTCCGACGAATAACTTCGAAATAACGCCGATAGAACAAAAGTCAGGACTTTTTTATCAAGATTTAGGCCAAATTCGCATAAGCAACGACCATTTCACTCTTCTCACTTTCAAAAACATTTCATTTCTCTCTAACAAACTCGCTTATATCCATTTAATTTTTAACAACTCTCAAAATCTATGCGAAACAATCACGTCGATCAAATTCCCTTCAGCTTACTGCGTTAACTCAATTCGAATTATGAAAAATCAAATCAAACATTTGCTAGAAAAATCAGATACAATCAGACATCTAGTCGGACACACTCTAACGAATAAATTTAATAGACAACGCCGTGGATTAATTAACGGAGCATCAACAGTTTTAAAATTTCTTTTTGGTACCCCCGATGCAACGGATGCTCAAAGATATGATAATGCTATAAAGTCACTAGCAAACAACGAAAAACAAACAGCGATTCTCATGCAACAACAAATTCGAATCATGTCTTCCACAATCGACAATTATAATAAATCAGTTACTACCCTCAAAGCGAACGAAGAAAACATTAATAATAATTTTAGAAAATTTCAACAATTTTCAAATAATGTCTTAGATCGAGTTACTCAGTTAGAACAACTAGACTCTATCACAAAACATTTCGATCTCTTAAACGAAATCATAGTAGAACTTAGTAATGAGTACGATTCCCTCATAACGTCAATAATGTTTGCTAAACTAAACATCATATATCCAAAGGTAATCAATCCTCAAGACCTATGGTCAGAACTTTCAACTATAAAAATTAGTACAGATTTTATTTTTCCAGTCACTTTGAATGACTATAGTGATATCTACAAACTATATTCACTGTGTAAACTTAATGCAATTTATAACAACGAATTATTAATCTTTTCTCTCAAAATTCCATTAGTTGATCATAAAAATTATAATCTTTTTAAAGTCATCCCTCTACCTATTCAACATTACAACTCTAACATATATTCCTTTATAACGCCTTCCTATCCTTACTTGACTATCAGCATAGAAAAGGACGAATTCGCTGGATTGAAAGATCTTTCCAACTGCCAACCACTGGAAGAAAGGATAACACTATGTTCTGATGTTATGACATACGCCACCACCTCAAATCCAAGTTGTGAAGTTACACCTAAAGTAGAACATTCGAATGAAGTACCAACAAATTGTCATCTCAACGTAATTAAAGCACAATTCGAAGTTTATCACAAAATTGGACCCAACGAATGGTTGTACATTGTTTCGAAGCCAACGAGCCTCACCATCAACTGCAAATTCGATAAACAGGACTCTACGGACAAAACCATAGAAAACGTCGGAATAATTCGATTAAGCACAGGTTGTGTAGGTCGCACTATGTCTTCATCCCTTAAACCAAGTTATAACCAAACCGTCATCGTTCATCACTACATCCCTAATTTCGACATAACGAGAAATGTCAAATACCCAGGGAAAATCAAGGAGTTAAGCAGAATGGAAACCAAACCCGTGATGTTCCGAACCGTCGATTTAGACCAACTCCATGATGCCAAACATCAACTCCAGATGTTTTCAGATGTACTACAGGACCAAATCAACAAACCTATCCTAGGAACTTACGTCGACCACTCCGTGATAATATTTTCGTCGCTCATTTTCGTAATCTTTGGTGCCATGATCACTTTCATCTACAGAAACAAATTGGTGCCGAAGTGTTCAAAACGCAAAAGTGAAGTGTCAAGTTTGCAGAATACCCAAACTGTGCAGCAGACTGTTCCACAAAATGAATTTTCGATTGAAATACCTCAACAAACTAGTAACGAAACTCATAATGTAAATTTCAGAAGCATTTATTAAGTAGTTCTCCCTTTTTTATATCTCCATGTTATCTTTATTGTTTTTTACTTTTTATATATTTGTATTCACACATATATCAAAAAACTTAGGAGGGAGGAGTGTTATGATCCCACCGATGATTCATGGACCCATCACTGATCATTATGGCTAATAATGTATGCTTTGCATGACGAAGGTCCATGGGTCTAAGTGATAACAGAAGCTATATAATTGTACCCCCAACATCATTCAGTATCAATCAATCATTCAGTATCAATCATTCAGTATTCAGTATTCAGTATTCAGCATTCCATATTCCATATTCGATATTCAGTAGTCAGTAGTTAGTAGTTAGTCGATCACGAAGTTAGTCTGTAGAATTAAAGAATATATATATACCATCAAAAGTTTGTGTCAATCCTCTTCAAAATTCGACCGGCCCAAAAAGGAGATAAAAAGAACCATCACAGAGAGAACAATGTAACAAAGGCATGAGTCAAAATTAGGGTTGTCCAAAAAGGTAATTATCGATAAAAATCACAAGTGTGATTCTCCCGTCTTGACAAAGAATAGATATAATTAGATATATTTTTTATTTATTTGGAGATAGTTGCAAGTGTGGGGGCCTGGCAAGGGTGAGAAAATAGAATCAGTTCAGGGAAAAAAGCAATCAGACTTATAAACATCTTTTGTGCATGTGTATTTAAACAAAGATGGGTGAAAATCGAATAGAAAGAGAAGCAGACCCTGGACCCGTGCGATGCACTTTCGCGAAGGTCGAACATCAAATGAACAAACATGTATCGTCTGGCGACTTATTGTACACACAGCACATGTATAACAAAAAAACAATGCCTATTTCAATAATAAAAAATTTCGCAATGTTACGTCAATCTTTATCTACTTTATTGTTCTAAAATAACCCGAATTGGTTCATTATCCTTTTAAACCGTAAAAATATGATAATGGGGAAATTATGGGGTAACCTCCCTAAAGTGGGTTAGTCGCTTTATCTGCTTGTTTTCCAACACAAAATAGGGCACATCCATTTGCATAATAATAATAAATTGCATTGCTTGCATAAAAAATAAAACAAAGCTTGATAACATATCGAGGAAAACAAAAATCCTGTTTTGCTCAAGAAAATATTATGCGTCGCGAGTTCGATAATCTCGAAAAGAAATTATTTTTAGTTGGTGTATTTTTTTGGTTCGAGAGTGCAATTTTAAATCCTGCGAAAACAAGTGCATCGTCCTGCACCAAACGATTGCAGAGGCCCCGGCCGGGGGAAGAATCAAACTCCAATATATCACTTCACTGACTCATGTTATTTAATACTGATAAGAGATAAGTGTATTGCATTCATTCTTTCCTATGATTATGTGATGTTTGAAAGATTTCCTCAAAAAAATCACACTTTTTATCACAGTTTTCAAAATTTCCAAACCGGACGAAACGGTTTATCCGATTTATTTGCGTTAATTCAATCTCCATTAAAGAGCAATTTTTTAAGTCGCTAGTCGTAACGGATGTTATGATGTCTGCTATGTCAGTGTTTTGTTATTTGCGAACCACCCACATTTAACATTCCTCCGTTTCACTAACCCGAAAATTAGCCAAAGCGATTACCTTATTTCAAGGTAAGCAATAGATATAAAAAGGATTAATTATATTTCAGGACAACAGCCAGACACATATATTATACACGTTTCAACGATTCCCAATTAATAGAAGACCGCAAAAAACGGGATCAGCGCGATTTGACCATTTCTAACAACCCAATAATACGTCAGACGACCTACTTTGGAAACGATTTCGTCCGAAAATTTTTAAATTTTCGAGCTCTGGAGTTGGGAGACTTTTGAAAAGTGTGCATTTTTGGGCGGGTTTCACGCGGGCGTTTCGGAATTTGTGAATTGAATATCTAGTCATTCCAAAATGAATCATATCTCGAGAACAAGCTGGCAAGAATTCAAAAAAGGAAAAAACAATCCCAAAAAACTTTTCTCTGAACTCTGAATAAAACAGATGGTGATACAGACAAATTTTCATCACAATTAATTTAATGGGATAATAATTACCATCCTTATCATTATAACTTCTGCAAATTGATTACATTAGTGGTGTTAGAAATTTACGAGCACATTAAAACCTCTGTACATCAAGAGGACATTGTTGCACGAATTTTTCCAGAAATTCGAATCGAGATGCTCTTTGTTTCAGGTCACAACAAAAATAACCAACATGTAAATCATTGAAATAAACGCGTAGCATAAATTTCTGCTAATTGAGGTGATTTAGTGTAGAAATGCCGGAATATGGACGAAGGGCAGATCAAAATGATGATTTAGCGCGTGAGTTTTCAGTACCAGAATGAAAGAATGGTGGCGGCGCGGTGAAAGTGAAAAAGGGGTGTGAAGATATATTAAGTATTCCCGGTATGTCCGTCGGTGCGTTGACACTATACGTAATATAATGAGAGAATGGGGTGGTGATGGAAATTTTTTGTGCGACGCCGCCCGTGTCTGTTCGCCGACGTCGGTTAGGGGCGGCAGAAGTTGACTGCGAAAAGGTCGCCAGTTGAACGGCCGAGCGCGGCCAAAACCTTCGCGTTGCAAGGCCAGACGAATATAACTAATACGTATCTGATATCTTTCAGGACAGTATTAAAAAAAATCACGCACCCCTTTAAAGATATAGAATATTTAAATGGTGTGGTTGAAACAATAAAGTTCGCAAGTAATTGCGGTCATAAAAAAGGATTAAAATCGTGTAATCTCTCAGATGCAACATTTTCCTGTTGATTCAATCTTTATCTATGATCGTCAGAAAATGCGTTGGAAGACTAGGAAGATTTTCCTGCTTCTTTTGTTCGGTGAAGCCCAACACAAGCATGACGTGCTGATGTTTGGGCCTGTTAATTTGCGTATGATGCAAGCAGCGGTAGGTCCGGTTCTGAGCCATGTCCAACATCAACAATGGCCTTGCATGACAGACAATGCATCATATTTGTTGCTTTTTGGGTCATTCATCGTACAAAGAAGTGCATCGGCTTTTTATCAGACACCATTTCATGCAGTGATGGCCTTGATTTTGTTTACTACAATGTTGTGCAAATAACTCCCGGTTCGTGGCTTTTAAATAAAGTAATGCACTTGAAGTGTGTACTTGTTTCGTTTTTTACTTTCGAATCAATCGTCACAGGTTAATTTTATTAGACCAGACTGTACAAGTCCATTATCATTCGCGGTAGACACAGTAAACAAAATTGTTTTGTATTTGTCGACGATAAGCTAATCATTCCATTGTGTCACCAAATAAACAATACCGAAAGTGAAAAACATCACAAGAAGCTGAAAACGCGCCAACCTTCAAATTCTTACTTGTCAATTTTTGTTTGACGAAGTAACGGTTAACATATTTAAATTATATTATACAACCTTGACGAAAATCCTTGGACCCCAGAAATGCAGAAATGTTTCCTGTCTCAGAAAATCATTACTAATTGACAGTGACATAATAAAATCATGGCGGTAACATTGACTCCGGCATTGTTGGCTTTTCACCACATAAAAATATTCTTTGAAATTTGCTAGGAGTAACCGTGAAAAAATTCTAGCCACAAGGCGACATCACTAATTAAACTTCTTGAGGTTATCGCTAAATAATTGAAATCTTTTCGTCTATATTTTCATTACGTAACCATTTGGTTATTCATGGTACCATTAGCCTAACCTTTGTTGTCTAAAAATGTTGATTAACTCGTATCGACTACTATATTAATGACTAGGCGTCGACAGATATTCCCAGAAAATATCATTTCAGCCACTTTCAATTCGTGAAGAGTTATTTTGATGCAATTTTCCGGAAAATTGAAAAAATTTCATTCAGATTAGTTGTTGCGCGTGGTGTTAGAAGTGAATCACGGCGCGTTTTAATTGGTCTCATAATAAGAATTAGTGTAACTCTCTCTGGTTAACCCTATTTAGCTTTTCTAAGCAGTTGATTTCATTTTTATTCGAGAATGCAGTACGGCCGAAAGTCGGTCTAATTGAGGCCACAAACATATTATGTCGTGGTAATCTCACGTAACTACGTATTACTTGTAACGGCCGCATTTCCTTTTGGTGTACCTTTCTCCGCTTTCTTCGTTTTGCCACTACTTCGCGGCCATGTAGGTCACTATCTCGTACTTTTACATCCTCGCGGCCGGCTTGCACTTGCTGCAAAGCGCTATACCCTACTCGACTTCTGATCGGTGAAGACGTGTGTGCTTCGAACTCTATGTGTTGTGTTGTGGTGATTACAAAGCTCCATCATTGCGTCATTGCACAGCACCAGGTCCATGGGTCCTGGACCACTTGGGCCGTTGACGATGCCAACATTACCCGCCATGCACCCAGATAATGGATTAATGTTTTCAACACCCCCAGGTGAGTTAAGGGCGTCCAAAAAAAAATTTACACGGGAACTTAAAAAGTGACTGCATGGAAAGTTCTGTGTCTCAAAAGTGTAGTTATAAATAAAGCTTTTGTTTTGTCAAAAAAGCTCAAACTGAGTTGTTCTCATTTCGGGTATTTTTATCTGTCCTAAATGTAATACGTCCAAATTTTACTTTATAATTTGGCTCGATAACTTTTGTGCATACAAAGAGAAAAACAAACAATTGTGACTTAACGCGGCTGCTGACTCCGTGAGCCTTGAATCTGCTTATTTTTATGTATGTCGGTGCAGGACTAGCCGTAAATATTATTTTTAAAACTGCAAAGCGAATTTTTCGACGAAAAAAGAAAGAGTGGGGAGACTAATGGGGTTAATGATAAAATGCTACTGCACGTTGCGCCGATTTATTTTTAAAAGTACTCCCTTGCACATGGTTATAAGTCTGGGCTATTTTTTCCTCTGTTTTTGCCAAAACATCTTTCCGATCAATGAGCAGATCAAATATGGAATGTTCGCGGGAAGAAAACTTGGCCCACTTTTCTTAACATCGAGGTTATACCACTAACCATATTGTCACGCATTGCCAATATCTTTATCTATATTTGACCATAGATACCTGATTCACCTTTTACGGATTTCGGGAGCATCGCTTTGTTCTAATCTTCAACAAGACAATATGTGATCTAAAATGACGTGTCAAATTACACAAATGACATTGATTGATTTTTAAATTCCCAAAGGTCATTTTAAATATCAGAATATCAGAAATGTGGTGGTGTCCCTCAAGGCTCTACATTGGCTTCACTTTTTACTTCGAAAATGACTATACCGAAGATGGAATTAATTTTGCATATTGATTTAACGATTTTGTTTTGATGAAGTGAAGGTCTCGATGACTTTTCCAAAATATTTAACAGTACGCGTCATACGTTTTTCATCATGCTTTCATTTTTTTTAATTAGTCAGATTACAGAACAATAGCTATCAAACTGCTACGTCATTTTTAATTTCAATAATTTAGTATTATTTTATTGCATTGTTTATTGGATTACAACAGTTTTGTTGAAGGAGTTATCTAAAACATTTGTTTTCCTATTCATTTTATCGGTCACATCATTTTATCAACGGAGGCCCAAGGGTGATTTTATCGTGGTGAATCCGCGATGTGCTCTTGAAAAGTTGCGCTTTGCGGTTCAGTCAATGTCAGCTTTCTAGTCAGAATAATGAGAAAGTAACACAATTCTCAGAATCGACAGCAGAAGTAGTTTCCCGTCGATTGACTTTGCCGCGAATTAGCAATGAAATCAGAATCGCTCTGCTGAAATTATATGACATAATCGGTGTTCTTGACTTTCTTAGAAGGTTGTGTGTTACATTAAGGTAAAAGCCGATGCAAATTCGGTTATTTCGTAATAATTATTAATCATGGGCGATACATAACTGAAGGTTGCAATATTCGTAAACTGATTTACAGTGAAAAAACGTTACCGGAAAACTCGCCTGACAAGAGGTCATTTTGATGACCTTGTCTTCTCTTGTTCAGAGGTCAACCTCTTACGACGTTTAATACGCATACTTGTACACATTTGGAATTTTTTTATATTACTCAGATTCACCTGAAAACAGGAAATTCAAACCCGCGACGGGAAATTCTCTTCGGTAATTAATGTAATGTTACGAAACAGCGGTTTTATTATTTTACAAAATTTATTTCTAGAATATAAAGACGTGATAAGTGTATCGTTTAAACACTTCCTTTAGATAAGATTGCTAAATCTATTGTTCTGTTATGCAATGGAGTTTGTTGTCAAAATTCCCCAGTTGCTGTTTGTTGATTATTTTTAGTCATGTGTCACTGAGCGAAAATTGTGTACTGAACCCGTGCGCAGCGCGTCAACCGCGTGCTGTGTACACGCGCCTTTAGAGAGTCAAGGCGAGCTCGTTTCCTTTGTTATGTTTTGCGACAAAGAAGCGCGGAAATTAGCAAAGGTAGTAAAATAAATCTGCAGGAGTTGGTTTTTTTGGCGTCTGGTAGCCTAATTTATGTCATAATCGATAAAGCGGTGTAACTGTACTGAATTTGAGTGTGTGCTTGGTTAACGGAGAAACGGTACCACAATTTGTAATGTAAATGCAAAAATTGTTCTAGCAAATAATTAGTGATAGTAATGGGAACTTTCCTGCTGCTTTCTCCAAGACAAAACATAAAAACATGACGGATCAATAGAAAAAGTAGGTCCTTTATATAGAATACCGGTGAAGGTTTGTTGATTGCGCAATGTTTAAAAAAACTTGAGTTTTTGGGGAGTTTGTGGAAAACAATGGCGATTTAGTAGGGTATTAACCTTTTAAAATCGTCGTGTTTTTCAAACAGTATCTCGCCGTTTATTGTGAGCTATCTAGGAAACCATGAACTTTACTTGTAAATATGATATTTATGCAGTTGCAGTATCCCTAACCTATGTCAACGTAATCTCTTCTTATTTCTGTTATTTTTTTGATGACATTGGCCAGATCTATATAATTTTATTTTTTCGTGATAACTGCTTAAAAACAATTTGATAGTGATTTGAACTGGTAACTACGGATCGATATGTCTGGCGCTCATTTCAACTTTATTACCGAAAGCTCAAAAGCTCTTTCCATTTAAATCATTCACGAGGACCCAAAAACCTGAGATTAACCACCATGAGTACAACAATCATTGTCATCCCCCCTAAATCTAATTGGGGAATCACACGTTATTAAGACACGTTGTGAAATCGATCATTCAATCATGTTTACTCAAGACCATAATGGGATTTTAATTCGATTCTCGCGACGTCAAATTTTAAATTGCAATTATGGAAAAAGCTCGAAAGCTCGGCTTTTTGTTTATTTAACGCGTAGTACCACGCGCTCCTGATCAATTCCTGCGAATTGCATAACGCAACCAAAATTCCCGAAGCACATGCGGTCCCAAAATTAAGATACGACAGGGCACGAGCAGGTTACGTAACTTACGAAGGTGACCTGTCACTGCTCTGATTGGTGAGTCACTGAGGGTGTTGTCCTCCGAAACCCCCACCACCCCCTCCCCACCCGTCGCGACTGATCATGATCAGCACGCGGCCACTGTCAAAGCGCTCAGTGTAGTCAGTGTAATAACGCTCAGTTCTCATCAGTCTCACGTGGAGGTCGGACGTGCTTCCAGTGTCGCGCAACTGTTTGTGTACATTGTTATTGTTCGTCGATCGCTCAAAGTGTTTTTTTTTCCGACATTGAAGGAACTTTACACGTCAACGTTGACAGTTGGTGAGTGTCGATTATTTCGTGTTTTAAACAAATCCTATTGTTTTTCCTCGTTACGGTCGCATGCTTTTAGGTGACAGATACGGTCTAATAATAATATTATTGGCGCCGTCTCAGATACCTTAAGTTAGTCTTGATCTATATCCATAATCAATTTGATTGCAAAATTGTCCGCGCTCCCGGATTCCGAACTTCCCGCCAAAGTTCAATGATCAGAAAAAAATCAGCGTTATCAGTTTCGAGTCATTAGAATTTCTCTCAACGTGATGTAACATTGAGTAAGCCATTTCCAATAACTCATTCGGGTAGAGTGAATCATTTCTAGGTGTTTTGTATTTTCTGATGCAACGATGTTTGTGTGTGTTGCTGGTTATTTTGAATCGTGTTCTTCGGGAGATCTTCGCATAGTCCCGATTAACACGTTAACATTTTGAGCAAACAAAGAGATTAACGAGCCAACAATCTCCGACAAAGACTCAGTTGATGCCATGTCTCGAATAATGATTTTGCAATTACATTATGTAATAAGAAAGAGATAAGTGTGTAGCTCGGCATTGCAGAGCATTCTTGAACTCGGTAGTTCCACTAGCCTACTTCTCCACTAACGCAGAGGTCGGATTTGGCTGAAAATCTGAATATTTTCCAGACTCGTATTTGTTCGGTCAGAAAATGCGCTCTACTTGTTGCAACGTTTTTGTTTCTCGATTATGCTCATTGTAGCGGAACCATAATAAAATTGCGTAACGAAATCAAATACGTACCTATCTTGCGGTAACGTTTTAAATGGGCTTATCAGAGCTAATAAATACGACCATTGCGTGGGCGGTGTCAGTAAAGCGCGTCACAAATCGAAAAGATCAGTACCAAGTCCACGTGCGGTTAAAAATAAAACAATTGTACACACTTGGAGATGTTTCCACGGGTCGATGATTTTTATTCGAATCAACCGTTAGAAAATGACACCGTGGCACCGATTTATGGATCACTTTTAATAAACAACGTCTTTTTTAACGTACCTATTTAATAAGTCGGTCGATTTGGTATATTTAGCACAGTTTCATAACAATTTGTTTTGGAAGATATTTGGCGACGTATTTATGGCCACGTCATCGAGTAACACCGATTTCATAAATTCTAACATCATCCCACTAATTCGCTAAACCCATGCGTCATATTTTTCAGGAAGTAGATTCTTTGTTTCAAAATTTATGACGATGTTTTTGTTTTCGCATGAAAATATAATTACCAAAGCGCGTGCTTTCCTGAAAACGGTACATTGCGTATACGAGAATTTCACCGAAATGAGGGTTGATTGTTTTTTTTAACCATCCCTCAAGGTCCACGCGTGAAGTAGATCACGTTCGATCAAGCTAGCGTTTCCGGACATTTATTACATATTTATACTTATGGCATTGTGAAATCTCGCGTTGCCACCTTCGAACTTAATCACGTGGCAACAACCTCTCACTTCTAATTTAACGCTCCCTGAACAATTGTAACGGCCGACCAGAGAGAATCACTTCTTGGATGATAAGTGGACGCCTAAGTTTAGAGTGTTCTATATCCACCACATGGCTTCTGAATCATTTCCGTTCCGGAATTCACTCGTAACGAAGGGTATTCGTATTTAGGCAACGACCTCTCCAAGGCTTTTGCGGTTAATTCCGATCGGCTCCGTTTAACTATTACCTAGACATGTAGGGTTTAAGTTATGCAGGTATATAACCATCAGTGGCAAGTGAATCGCGACGGCCTTGACTGCACTTGTGGCAAAAACCGGTCCGCATTTTTCCATTAATCCGATTAAACGTCCATGTTTCAAGTCAAAACCAAAACTTGAAGAGAAAATCTGAAACTCATGTTTTTTTTCTTTTTTTTTTCAGATGTATTAAAGCAGCGTATAATGGTTGCCGAATTCGTAGGCCGAGGTCAAAGTGGATCCCCAGTAAATGGTGAAATTCCGCAGTTAAACTCCAGTATGCCTGCCAGTCACGGACGGGAGCTTCTAGCGCCTTCGACGTCTCCAGGCGCCGAGTACGCGCCGCCGTATAACATGTCCGCCGTAAAACACAAAGAACTGTTCTCGCAAAGAAAACAACGCGAATTCACCCCCGACAACAAAAAAGATGACAGTTATTGGGACAGACGGCGTCGTAACAACGAAGCAGCAAAAAGATCTCGTGAAAAAAGACGCTTTAATGATATGGTGTTGGAGCAACGGGTGGTTGAACTAACAAAAGAGAATGCAATCCTGAAAGCGCAATTGGAAGCTATCAAGGAAGAGTACGGGATCTGCCCAGAAAACGTCGTCTGTGTTGAAAAAGTCCTAGCAAACTTGCCCACAAACGAACAAGTGCTCAGTTTGACGAAGAGGCAGAAACTCACCCATCCTGCCAATCCCTTGATGTTCAGCCCCCATAGCCCTATCCCGACACCAGTGATACATCAACCTGTTTTGGGTTCACCACCGCCACAACCCCTCCCGACTCACATCCTTCACCCGCCAACGTCTCACCACGAGCCCCCATACAGAGACCACCCCGAATACCCTCATCCTTTCCCTTTCCCAAACTACCACCATCAGGCCGTACATTATGATTCCAACGACGCCCTCAATTTGTCGTCGAGGTCTCGCTCGAGAGGTCAATCTCCCTTCGAGGTCTCCAGTAATTCAGGAGATGAAAGCACCCCTGTGGCTCTCACCTCCGAGGCTAACAACAGTCTCCCGTTGAAACTCCGCCACAAATTGCATCTCGGCGACAAAGACGCCGCCAACGCTCTCCTTTCCCTCCAAAACATCAAGCAAGAACCTGGCCCTCGCGCCAGTCCGCCATGGGATGCTGAAGGTTCCAGCGATGAGCGCGACTCTGGCATCTCTTTGGGCGCTGAGTGGTCGTCACAAGCTGCGCAACAAGCGGCTGCTACCCTGCAAACGTTGCAGAAGCAGTCACAGCTGCAGGCTATACAAGAGGCCGGCGGTGCTGACTCAGAGACCAAGCAAAGACTTCATTCAGAACTGGTCAGGTTATCGTCTGAAGTTGAACACCTCAAGTCCATGATGATCGGAAAGGAGAAAGATCCTGTGCGACATTAGTGGAATTAGGAATTTGGGGTGACCCGCTATGCTCGTCGTGCGCGTATTTGTGATGGATCGGACATATCAACGCTCAACCGTGAGCTATTTATTCTAGTGTTTAAGTATTTATTCTTTAGTAAGTTTGGAGGACATCTCCACTTGCACAACTTTCGTATCTTAGTGGACTTGCTTTCATTTGCCGATATATTCCTATGGTTATCCCGATTTATTTAACATAATCTTATTGTAATGCATTGTTAGCGCTTATATCGCTATGACTTTGTTATTATTTACGTCAACTGTACTGTATCTGGTTTCGTTTCTTCATCTCATAGGGAATATTGTACCTTTTATTTTTAACTGGAAATGTGTGATTTTTTTTGTAGACTATTATTCTAAGAAGATACCATTATTTATGTATAATATGTATGTATTTTTGTTACAAGCAGCGGAAAGTCCGCTATTTACGTTATGTTATCTCATTATTGTATATTTATGTATCAATAAGACTAATGCTGGACCTTACCTCAACTGATGCAATTGATTGAATCTGTAACCGATTTCGTCCGGCATGAATATTCATCGATATCTTCATAGCAAAGAAAGTAACGATATATTTTCATATTACCAAGCATGTATCCCTCTAACTATGTATTAAATATATTTGCATCGTTTTTCAAATGACTGTTTTTACCCAATTCTCTACTAACTATGTATAATAAAACCACGAAAAAATTTTAATACTTTTATCCCATTTCAATTGAGTTTGCACCTTTGTGGTGAAATTCATTAATCCCATCGATTTTATTGATACCGAGAGGCACCAGGGTTGCTCTCATTCAAACCACCTTTGTTGGTTTTTACAAAACACTGTCGTTTTTCTTGCTTATCTCTACTCGTGACGTAGATGTAATAAATAGAATTGTCGTGTTTTTGTTTACGTCTCATTTTGTAATTTCTTCAAAAATGAAAGTCACTTTAATTCAATGTCGAGTTCAGACTAAAACCGAATGAAAGTGCGCGTTTATTTGAAACTTCAACTTCTGATTAATTATGTAAAGTGAATTTATAGCGGACAATGACAAAGAGAATGGCGCTTCCATATATGCACAAAAATGTTCGCAAATTGTCAAAACTAAAAGACATTATATGTAAAATGAAGGCATTAAATCGGTATGACGGTTATGGTACTACTATCCTCTAATATAAGCAACAATATTTAAAGAACTGCCTCTGTTTTAAAAATAAACCATCCCAATGTAAACACGCCGGTGCATAATTCGCAGGTATTTTAAACACAGATCTTTTGGTGAAATCTTCCAGTTCTTAAAAATTCAAACTGGGATCCTTCGGTGTCTTTTTTATTGGTTGTTGCATAAATTGGTGAACCACATCTCGTCGGCCTCTGTTATTGCGTTCGGTTGTTTATCTGTGACGGGCGCGAGTTCCACGCGCTCCGACCATGACCACGCTCAACGTTGCGCAATACTTAATTCTAGATTTGAGACTCAACATGGCTTCACTGCGTCATGGGTATTTACGATGCCGGTGCGATTCATGCGAACGCTCGCCGAAAGTCACCTCTTGCGACGCGCAGCGAAGTCCTGTGACGCAGCTTTTTACCAATTATCGATAATTTCTCCCCAGAAAAATTAAGACCTGTCAGGACAATGCCAGGAAAAAATCAAAGGCGCAACGGGTTATATTTTAATGAGTCACTCAACAAAAATTGGTAAACTTGATGATTTCGAATGTAAACAGGGCAAAAAAACAAGTGTGGATTTAGAATTCTGCGTAGCAATTGATTCTTTACCATTTCTTTCTGTCGTGGGTGAATGGACTGGGATTTGGTGAGTTTCGCGACCTCAGGACTGGGGCCTCCGACCCTCCAAACATCATATTTTCCAGAACTATTTCGCAACAATACGAATTACGCGGACGTTGTGAAATGTCGCTCGGAAACATGTTCATTATGTAACAACAAGTGGGGTTTCTCGTTATAAATAATTACTGCATACTCCAGATCGGAAGAGCTGCCCCATCATTAACGATGAGTAAATCAATCTACGTACTTCTAGTAATAGTTTCCGTAGTAAAAGTGAGTCAGTTTGAATCCTATGCATCATTTTCTCACGAATTTTCTAGATGGATTTGCCCCTGGTCAAAAAAGCACAAAAAGTACCGAATTGTGAATCGTACACGTAAGTCTATGAGTAAACGTGTTTGTATTGTCAATGCCAACAACTCTAATTTTATTACAATTTCAAAATTTCACTTTTTGTTTTAATCACGCGTGATCGAACCTATGGAAAATTTAGATCTGAAATTTAAATCTCGAACTCAAACTTTAAAATTAGAATTTAAGTTTTAACGGTGTTTCTACAAGTCAATAGCTTCATTGCATATTCTTTTTATGGACCACGTTTATAAAGTTGATCAACCTCAACGATTGGGGATTTACTAGGTTAGTCACTATTCAAACTAAAAATAAAAACGCAATTTTGTTGCCGCCACGAGACAACACCGCCTCAAGAATTTGTTATCGCGGGAAGCTTGACCCAATCGACGAAATCAAGGAAGAGCACGAATATAAATATATTTGCGATAACATTCTTGCGAAACGTGTAGTCTACACGTGGACGATGCTATCTGTGTTTTATTTGAACTAATTAATATCGATTTATTGCGATTTTTTAACTCTTATTTGTTGAAGATCGCAATTGGCGAGTCTCCTCACCTTAATGTGCATCAACATCGCAGCAAACGTGGAAGATGAAGTTGTCAGAGACGCCTGTATCGGTTGCTTCCAGCAAGCATCGACTGCCAATAATAATCAGCCATCATTAACAGATCTGCGTGCTTGTGCAGAAAATTACATGAGCGATACGCGTTACGAGGAATGTTCCGGACAAATAGACGTAAGCATTGATGAGAGAAATGATCAAATTTCTTCGATTCATTCTGGTTGTTTGTTTAAACAATCCCCGACGTAATTTAATAACGTACATAATAACAACAACGTTGTTATAAACATTAAAGAATAAATAAACAAAATTATCACAACGTGATTACTTATTTTGAGAAGCAACAATTTTTTTTAGGATAGTCCAGGAACTGGAGCGTGCGTTACGGGTTACTGCAGGTTCGTAAGTTGCATAAGAAGAATCAATTCCGATTTATTGGTAAGACAGTTCAACGTACAACAATTACAATTTCAATGGTTTTGTAGATAGCGCAGTGTTACGACCAAGCCTCTGCAGACAACGACGCGGGAGTTGAAGAAGAACGAGTCACTTTAGTGAAAAATATAACTTCTTGTATTCTGGCAAGGACGCGCTGTGCTTCCATTAACCCGATCAGTGGTCAACGCCAGACGAGTTCTTTAACCACAATTACGTACGATAAATGGGGAAAACCGAGGACTACCACGACACCTTTGTATAATTCCCTTCAGATTACTCCAGAGGGAAATCTGCGCATCATCCGACTTCCAGGAACCACGGCGGTCCAGTATTATTTTTGTACGGCGCAACCGAACTTACAAGAATCCTCCTGGTTGGAATATTCCTGCTAAATCGTTTTTATAATTATAAACTAATTTTAAGCTCACCTAATTATTTGATAACAACAAAAACTTTAATTTCGAATTAACGAGAACAAAGGATTTTACGTAACAAATAAATGTTTTTCGATTGAATCATCGTAAAAAGAAAAGTTTTAAACCTGCTATAGCGCGGTAAACATTTTGTTTCAAGCGCCATCTAGGAGAGAGTAGCTCAATTTTCTCTCCCTAGTTTCACACAACTGACGTTTTAAATGTCACTAGTTTACCTGTCACACTGACATTTGTAACGTAACAGCTGTTTGAGTCAAGTTCGCGGAAAATCATGACTGATTTTAATAAAAAAGTGAATAATCCATTATTTAATAGTGCTATTACTGGAGGGACTTTGGAGGATTTTTCACAAAATGCGTTGTTACTTCCGGCTAAGGAAAAACCACCGCCTCCTCCTGCGCCAGTCCTTGATATATCCACAGGTGAGAAAAACCCAAAAAAGGAGCACGTTATGACCTTTTGGAGAATTAAAGTTTTCTACCCTTCACAGGGACGCCATCGTGCGCCCAAAAAACGCAGTTTTGGGGTTGTTTATGTTTATTAATAAGATATAATGTTTTTTGGTTTCACTATTCTATTGTTTTTCGATAAAATTACGTCCTTCGTGGTCCTCTATACACAGGTAGATCAAAACTGCCTGTCTGTTTCCGTTTCAAGGAGCAGTGTCTGTACAAAAAGATCAATCCAATTATGATCAAAATCAGTAAAATGACTCCCAGAACTATCGCAGCAATAGCACCAGGTCCCAACGCAGCATCTATAAGAAAATTGAGTTTTATCTGCTTGGTCCTTCTTGGAAAAACTCACGATAAGCATTTATGTGACGAACTCTTCTGTTGTTTTGCCTATCAATAGCTATCAACTTCAAGTCTGGATTGCAGCACGATTCGGTGAAGAATCCAATCACTTCCTCGGTACTTCCGGAGGTAAAACCATTAGGAAAATACATGCCTCTAGGATGAGACGTGACTTGGAGGAGCCCTGAATCATAACACATAAGCGGTGTCTTTGAATTGTAAATTAGGCGGCTACAAAGTTAATTTGCGGTTGTCATGTGGGAAATGGGGGCGATACTGTTTTGATGTCTACCTGACAAACAATTGGGGGTTCTGGGAAGGAACTGCTTTTACCTGAGTCTCTATCTCGAGCTTTGACTTCAACAGTCCAAATTCCAGTCTCGCAGGACCAGGAAGGAATCCCAATACAATCCGTTTGAAAATGGTACTCTAAATCAGGCTCTCTTCTGTCTTCTCTTGTTCTTCCAACATCGACAATCACTTTCTTGGAAGCTGTATCAGTTCCCGAAGCTGTGAAGGTGATGAAGTCCTGATAGGCGCCTGGTCGTGGACTAAGAGTTACTCTAACAGTTGCGGTTTCGTGGGGGCTGATCCACCGGCTACAAATTTTTAGTAATGATGAAATAATACGATGCTCGAATCGAAAATACTCACTACCAAGGATCCATGGACCTCAGGAGGCTCTTATCGTCTCTACATAAGAATCTCGCCAGAATTGGAGAATACCCATTGTTGGTAACTTCAAACAAGAGCTGTGGTTGTTGGTATGGTTGTGTGATAAGTTCTGATCCTACCCCCAATTCAATTGTTAAAGGGGGTAGATAAAAATCCTTTCGTTCTTCATGTCGCACGTACGACATCCTCCGAAAGTCGTTGCCTAGCAAAAAAACATAAACTTCTTGACCTTGTTCTGTGATTAATACCTTGCGAATCCTTCCCGTTAACAACAGCATAGAATGGTTCTTTTGGTACTGTCGCGACCGTGACATTGACTTGTTTTTTGATATTTTCTGTAAGGTGGTTCTCCCAGTTTTTGTCCAGTGTAAACTTAACATTTTTGAATAGAGGTTTGCCGTCTTCGGTGACAAAACTGATGTTGTTGATCGAACCAACATCCCCGGTGAGTCGTAGTGTGACAATTTTACGTTTTTCTTCATTGGTACCTGTAAAAAGAGTAATATGAAGCAAGTAATAAAACTCGCAACCTTTCAACTTGTTTGTTTCTTTACTGCGCAAACATCTTTCTTGCAGTTATTACGTACTTTCGTACACGAGTGAAAATAGTGGAAATCAACAAGGTCAGTGTAACAATGTGGTCCACGATGAAGTTTAACTGATTTTTGCTCGTGCTAAGCGAGCTATAAAAACATTCTGTTTGTAATCCATGAGGTCGTCTTTTTTAATTGCTGCTTTTACGCAACTACAATCATGACGCATCCAGCATCATGTACAAAGTCTATTTGAAATATTTATAAACGGTTAGCGTGTGATTGCCAGTATCAGTAGCGATTTTCTGTACTTTTTACCCGTTAGATTTGTAGTAGTGACCAAAGCGTTTGTTGTTAACTTCGTGTGTGCGAATATTGTAATGTTGTAAAGTGTGCGCGCGTTTCCAACCCGTAAACGCCAAATTCCGACTTCCGGACTCGCCGTAGTATTCAAGTGCACTTCGTGTATTCTGTTTTCTCTGTTTATAAACGATCCGGACGAAAACTGGGACACTTCCTTATCATCCAGGACGTTGATGTGGTAACCTAAAGAAGTACGTTTAGTCATGTAACTTTCTGTAACCTTCTTACCTCTGGGTGTCGTTACAATTCCCCGCGTTACAAAAGGGATTGTTGTAATATAAATCCCAGTTACATCGGAATCTACTGGAAACTCCAGATCGTGATTACCTCGAAGGTTTTTCTGCGATAACAACACCGACTGAAAAACGAACATTGAGCTTTGGTAAATGACTCATCTCACTTACCGCGGATTTAACTGTTTCGATATTTTCCAAAAAATTTTCATAACGAAGTGTGGACATATTACCAAACGGCAAAAACGCGCCGTAAGACCGCACTGCCAACTCCTTCAACAAGGACTCTTCGTGGTTACTACCCGAAATCACAAAAACCTAAAGAAAATTAATCAAACCGTGGAAGCATTACATTTTCACCTTACCTGAATTTCCCTCTTTGCCACTTCTAGTCGCGCGTGTTGTACCAACGCATCGTCCACAATTTCTCTTTTTATAAACACCACAATTCCGCTTTTTTGTGGAACAACGTGAGCAGCTTTCAAAATTCCGAAAAACACCTCACTTTTGCTCTCACCAACACCCAAACTCGACGAGCTTTCGGTTTTTGTACCCAAAAGCTGCTCAAATCGCTGCATGTTATTGTTGGTGGTTTCCAAAATCTCACTCGCACCTGTTGGTCTTAATTAGATGTGGTTATAATAAAAAAAATTACCTGTGGTATTAAACTTCATTAACATGAAATTGATATCGGGTCTTGGTGAGAGTCTGCGGACATTTTTCAAAAAACTTAACGCTTCGTCGTGGCTTTGTTGGACATCGTCTACTAGTAGCACCACAGGGTTGGAAGAAGTGTACTTTTGTAAGAACTTTCGCGCGTTTTTTCCAGCTCCCGCAGAGTCAAAAGACGCGGGGAGGAGGATATTTTCGTGAGTTATACTTTGAATTTGGTAGATTTGTATCAAAAGGAATAAAAATTTTAATTGGAACATCTTAACACTTGAAGACACAAAAAGTGATAAAGATTGACTGGGAGACTTCCAAAAAAGTCGTTGGCTTTTGTAGTGACAAATTGTGGGTAGGAGCGGATATTGTTCAACCTTAACAATTATCAGTCACTATGTAGATTATTACACCAATATTCTACTAATAACGACACGTGTTATTGCTTAAAATTTTGGTTAGTAGAGCAGCGTCCCTTAAGTCTTTTTTTGGAAATAGAGAAAATCGTTCGAGAGTTCAATAGTAAACATGTTGATAAGAAATTGTTATTATGCAACTTGTTTACGCGCGTGGATTCGATTAGTTTTGAATCTGATAATGACAACGGATGATCTGTCTAAGCTGCAGGGTATAAAACCACCAGTTTTTTGTGATATTAAAGGCAGTGACGCTCCAGAAATTCCGTGACTAAAATCGATAAGTATTTCCGAGTATGTGTCAGTCGAAGTACGTCGTGGTTTTTCTTTCAGAGCTTTAAAATTTGGAATCTGTTGGTAGTTCTGTTTTGTGGTAATGTTATTGACGGACAGGGCTACCACTCCTAAATCCCTTGATTGTTTTTTCTGAAGGTTGAAGGTCTCGCGCGTTAAAATAATCATATCAAGGTGCGTCCAGTCGATAATCGACGAACTCTCGAAATCCCCCATTGTATCTCGATCCAATATTGACAGACACTTGTTTATTCTACCTTCATTTTTACGCGTGCGATAAAATAATAATTGCGCATAGTTCCTGTCTTAATAATCGTATTTTTTCAGAGCAAGCTCCACCTGTTGAACCAGATTTCTTCGAAACGATCCCAACAAACATCGATTCGTTTCAAAACGAACCCCAAGTGCCCGAAGAATCCGATCCTCAACGAAACTCGAACATCTCGTCGGTGTTCTCTTCATTTTCTAACATTTTGAAATTGAACCGTGATCCTCCTCCACCTCCAGCGAATGATTTCTTTGCGAGCGCGGCTGGAATTGAAAGCATTCTAGAACAACCCCCAACAAATGTCCCACCAGTTCCGTTGTTTCCAGCTAGTGCCGTTCCTAACCAACCCCCGCAAACTACCCAAGCTCCGGCTAATACATACAGAAGAAGTGGTTTGAAGAGACCAGTTTACGCCCAGATTCCGGGATTGTCGAACGCGAGTCAGCCGCCCCCGCCGCCGGAAACTTACAATTATTTTCAACCCCCGGTACCTCAGGATACCGCGAATCCTAGTTATTTCAAACCGATTTCACCCCAACCTGTTGTGAATGTGGTAACAACCCCAAGCATCACTCCAATTCCCGTGCCAACTCAACAAACTTTTTATAATCCGCCTGTTACTTCGTTTTCTTCAAACTTTCAAAGTCCTGTCATGGATGCGATTCCTGCCAATGAGTTTCTGCAGCCTGGAAACAACGGAGTTCCGACGCTCTCTCCTGAAGTTAATGGGGAGACCGTATCTGCAACTAATGTAACATTGTGGGGGTGAACGAGGTATAATTTTAACGGATGATTTTTAGGGTTCTAATCAAATCTACCGCCCCGTGTACAACCACTGGTTCCACAAGCGAGAAGTCGAGGGTAAAGTACTGTGGCAGCCCTTCTCCATGCTTGACTCTCTTAATTTAGAACAAGCCTTCACTTCTAGTAAGTGAGAGTGTTGTTTTACCAGTCATCCAATGTCAATTCTAGATGATATAGATCCAGATAAGGTGGTGGCTACTGATGGAGGTCGCTATGACGTGAATATTTTACGAAGACAGAGAACTCCAGTGTACTGGAAAGGCTCTTCAACAGAAGTTCGAAGATGCTCTTGGTTCCATAAAGGCAACTCCGATGGAAAGTACATCCCGTACGAAGAAAACATCGCAACGAAGCTGGAGGAAGAATTCAAAATCGCCTTCGAGTTAAATGAATGGCACCGAAAAGTAGAACTCGCCAATGGTGAAACTGTGGTTTTCCACGCTTCTGACGTTCTTGTGCTGTTTCCTCCGACTCAATCCCCAGACGCTTGGGGGAACACCCCTGTATGTCCCAAACTGTTCAAACTAAAAGAACTTAATCAATTTTTGTAGAATCAACTCCGTCCGCGGGTGGTTAAGCGCGGAATGGACGAGTTCGACATCGACGAGGGCGAACCAGCGAAAGTGGACCATCTTTTGTTTTTAGTACACGGAATAGGATCAGTTTGTGATCTCAAATTTCGAACAGTTGAAGAAGTGGGTACGTCTTCCTGTCACTTTTTTAACTTTTCGCTAACACGGTCTTCCAGTGGACGAATTCCGCAGCATTTCTTTACAGTTGGTTCAGTCTCACTATAAGTCATCTTGTGAAAGAGGTCTAGCGAACCGAGTTGAGGTGCTTCCAATCAGTTGGCATGAAGAACTCCATTCGGAGGATACAGGAATTGATCGAAAAATGAAGAGTATCACGCTTGAGAGCATTCCGCGATTGCGCGACTTCACCAATGACACCCTTCTGGATATATTTTTCTATACTAGTCCGATTTATTGTCAGACGATCATTTCGACAGTTGGTAATCAGTTAAACAAAGTTTATGAGCTTTTTAAGCAGAGAAATCCGGATTTTGATGGTGGGGTATCGCTAGGTGGACATAGTTTGGGGTCTTTGATTTTGTTCGATTTGCTGTGTCACCAACATCCGGAGCCCGAACCGGAAGTCCCGGTAGAAGGTAATACTGCCTTTCCTTACAATCGAAAGTTAATTGTTAATTATAGACGAGGATACAATTGCTCCATTGATTGAAAAACCTCCCCCGATGCAACGAAGAATGAGTAAAAGAATCAGTTACATGATGGGGGCTGTGGGAACGGGGCAGCCCCAAATCAACTACCCCCATCTGTTGTTCCAACCTAAAGCTTTATTTGCGTTGGGGTCCCCAATCGGGATGTTTGTCACAGTGCGAGGTTTGGACACTTTAGGTGAACAGTTTGTTCTTCCGACTTGTCCAGCGTTCTTCAATATTTTCCATCCGTATGATCCTGTAGCCTACAGGATAGAATCACTTATTAATTCCGAGTTGGCGAACTTAAAACCTGTTTTGATTCCACACCACAAAGGCCGCAAAAGAATGCATTTAGGTAAAAACTCGCTATTTGTTTTCACCAGCACTCATTTTTTTTTGTAGAACTGAAAGAAACGATGGCAAGAGTGGGTGCTGATCTAAAACAGCGCGTTTTCGACTCGATGAAGACCACATGGAACTCGTTTTATCAACTCGCGATGTTCCATCGCCAAGACCAGAAATCTTTGGAAGCAGAAGTGGATAAAGCGTTCCAAGAACAAATCCGCGAAACTGAGGACATCGAAACTGAAGAACCAGAGCAACCGCCCACAGATTTGAACTTGGGTCTCTTGAATAACAACAGGAGGATTGATTACGTGTTACAAGAAGCCCCGTTCGAGTTCTTCAATGAATACATCTTTGCTTTGACTAGTCATGTTTGTTATTGGGAATCAGAAGACACCATGTTGTTGATTCTAAAAGAAATCTATAGTAGTAAGGATGTTACTGCCGATGATAAGATTCCTCAACAGACTATGAGCATTGAAAGGCCACCACCATCACCAACGTCTTTGAGGTATCAGCAACCAGAAGAAGGAATGGATCCGACTGTTCCTATCCATCGGGATGTTAATTTAGGGCCACCCCCAATGACTGGGTTTGTGAAGAAGACATAGTATCTACTTTTTGAATGGGTGTACAGACCAATAGCGCAGAAGTACGCCCCTTATTTGTTGTACAATAATTGTTATGAGAAGAGTGCAAGGAAGAGAATTCGGCGATAAGTGCTCGTTTTAATATACTATTTTTATATAAATGTTAATTAATTATATACAACTACTTTATGGGTCTGTTTATTACACAACACACTTTTTTTAAGAATTTTGACTTGTTTTTGAAACTACTACAGTGAAACCTGTATAAAACGGAATCGCACCGATGTTTCCGTTGTAGGCAATTTTTATTTTTTAATTCTAATATCAGATGCTAATTATTTGTCGGCTTCTCCACACACTTTTTATTGAAAGAAATGAGATGTCTTCCGCGAAAAATTTCCAGCCAACAATTTGAAGTTTTGAAATTTTGATGTTCAAGACGTTCGGCGATAAACCTGAAACTTATACACTAGTTTCTTTACTTCTTTGTTCTTGGTAATACGAATTGTCCGTTTACAACTTAGATTTTCTATCCATTTACCAATTCTTCATTAATCCGATTTTAACTTTTTAAGAAATGATAAACTTGCTTTGTTCCGTATGTGTTTAAATTGAGTTATTAATTGTTTAACACTTAAATTATCACATTCTTCAACTCGGTTTAACTTTTTTTATTCTTTTAAAGTCAATGTGATTTTGATCCATTCGTCCATTGTCTTTGAGTTCTTGAAATCTAATTTTTATTCGGAAGGAAATACAATATGAGGCAAAAAATATAAACAAAACAGTTCGCGAACATTTTTTTCGAATAATTCCTAATTGTTTCTAAGAAAATTTGAAGCAATAAGTATAAAAATTCCGTTTTAAAAATCCGATGATCCGTTTTTTGGCTTCCGTGTTCGCGTTGAGTAGGTTCCGGCATATAAAGTACTTTTATAGAGTCCGGGACCGTCAAAATTTTAATTGATTTTAATTGAGCATTTTTAGCTTCTTGTAAATATCAAATCCCAGTTGCAAATATTGAAATTTCAAGACATTCCGTTTTGTTTTTAAGTTATTATGGTTAACCTGGAAAAATAATAACTTCCCTTTATTTCGCAACTAAAAAGTAAAAATAATTCTAAGGTCTGGAGGACAAAAACGTTTAGTAATCATCGAGATTCTGAGGATGTCGGTCATGTCGGTGTTATCTCAGCATTTGAGTTTAGCGCGCTGTTGATAAGTGTCGCCAACCGTGTAGTTTTAGGGTGTTTGTATTTGACAGCCTAACCGACAGTTTTTCTCCAGCGGGTGGAGTCGTTTGTGATCAGTTACAGCAACAAGTGTCAAAATAAAACTGATTTTAAACATAATATGGGTTGTGCGGTCAGTACAACAGGTGATAAAGAAGCCACAGAGCGGTCTAAGAAAATTGACAGAGATCTTCGTGCTGATGGAGAACGTTCAGCCAGTGAAGTCAAGCTGTTGCTCCTTGGTAAGTTATGAGTAATAGAAAACAGGCCGATATTTCAAATTAGGAAACCATTCCCACCCGGAAATACCAACGAGACGCCCATAACTTTGTTTATAGACATCCCAGAAATATAGTTTTAATTTATTCACGATAGAACAGCTCATTTTGTTTTCTATTATTCATCAAATCAAAATTTCTTGTTATTGATATGGTTTTTCATCGATTTCAGGCGCCGGCGAGTCAGGGAAGAGCACGATTGTTAAACAGATGAAAATTATACACGAAACTGGATATTCTAAAGAGGAATGCGAGCAATATAGACCAGTTGTTTACAGCAATACCATTCAGAGTTTAATGGCGATAATTAGAGCGATGGGGCAACTACGAATTGATTTCGCTGACCCCAGCCGTGCGGTAAGAATTGTTTGTTTTCTTGTTAAAAATTCAAATTTTTTGACAATGACAAAGTTGGCGGTGTTTCCGCCACCTAGCAGTGTACCGGGAAAACACTGCTTAAAAAAATGCACTTTTTGATTAAATTCCTCACAATCTACATTTGTTCCTGAATCAGGCTGTGAATCACTTTCTTTGTGTAAGTGTTCAGAAACAGTTTGGTGTAGATCTAGCTAAAGAAAATTAGGTGAGAAATCTAGTTTTTTGGCAATTTTTCGCTTTAATTTAGTACGTTAAACTTCAAAATTGCATAGAAACTTGTAGCTTAGTTTTTGATTAATTTTGTAGGATATCGCTCGACAGTTCTTCACATATGCCAGCGCGACAGAAGAAGGCGAATTGACAACAGACCTTGTTATGCTCATGAAAAAACTCTGGCAAGATCCCGGAGTCCAGTTGTGTTTCGCTCGTTCTAGAGAATACCTATTAAACGACTCAGCAGCTTATTACTTAAACGCTTTAGACAGAATTTCACAACCCAACTACATTCCATCTCAACAGGACGTTCTAAGAACGCGAGTAAAAACCACTGGAATTGTTGAAACAAATTTCTCTTTCAAAGGACTGCATTTCAAGTAATTATTTATTATGATCTGAAGCATTTTAGTAAATATCTTGTTTTTAGAATGTTTGACGTAGGAGGTCAGCGTTCAGAGCGGAAAAAATGGATTCATTGTTTTGAGGGTGTGACTGCAATTATTTTCTGTGTGGCATTATCAGGATACGACTTGGTTTTGGCTGAAGATGAAGAAATGAATCGAATGGTGGAGTCGATGAAACTATTTGATTCGATTTGTAATAGTAAATGGTTTGTGTCGACTTCGATAATTTTGTTTTTGAACAAGAAAGATTTGTTTGAAGAGAAAATTGTGCGAAGTCCGTTGACAATTTGTTTCCCCGAATATACAGGCTTGAATACTTACGAAGATGCGTCGGCTTACATTCGAATGAAGTTTGAGAATTTGAATAAGAGAAAAGATCAGAAAGAAATTTACACTCATTTCACATGTGCCACAGACACGAACAACATTCAGTTTGTTTTTGATGCTGTAACAGATGTAATTATAAAAAATAATTTAAAAGATTGTGGCCTTCTGATGTAATGGCCTTACTGTTGTTACAATAAGTCTAAATTATGTATAAATGGAAGTGAAGCTGGTGGTAAGTTTGCAACAGCACTGATCTCTTTTCGTTCATTCCTTCCACTTTCGAAAGTGATAATTCGAATAACTGTTTCAGTATTGTGTATGTGCATTTACAAGCAGCTTCTCTTTTGATGTTGTCTTATAGATATTGTCTATTTATTTTTAACGTAAGCCTACATATTTGTATGCAATATTTTAACACAAGTCACGAATTTAACGTTGTAAACGAAAAAATGGCGTACCTATACTGCCGAAATTTGCGTTGATCAAATAGGGGAATCAACTATATGTATATGTCTCTCTACGTATTGCCAAAAGATGCTCATGCCATATGTATAGTAAGATATTTTTATACAATATTTTTCTAAACATTTTTTCTACGAGAAAATCTGCCTCACGGCCAAATTGCAACGGCAATATTCATTCATATAATTTTGATATAAAAATTGGCATCAAGTACTGTAAGTCAACGTTAGGTATATTCATAATGACAATGAATATATCTTACCTTTGAAAATTAATGCGTTAATTTACGTAAAAGTGCTGTATTTACGGAGATTCGTGCGCAAATTAACGTAAACTCTTAATTTGACCACGTACTTTGGTTTACGGAAATTTACGCATGAATCATCTTGGTGAAGCTATATTCATCATGAAAAATTTAGTGCGTAAGTTAACTCAGTACTACCAATTTACGCATTGTTTTCATATTGGATGTAGTTTAAATATAGCTTTAGTGTTATTGTTAACTAGTTGGCACAAACTTATTTGCTCTATTAAAGACTTATTTTTTGTATTTTTATATGTTCTTTATCAGTAACTTATGAGTCTGTTGGGTATTTATACATTTGCGACATTCCGAACTGTGTAAGTACAAACAGATTTACGTAAACCATGGATCAAATAAACACTATTTAATCGTGTACCTAAACATTGTAAAATAATAAATATATGACGCCATCCATGAGAACTGCCTGTAATTTGATTCCTTTTTGTTCATTTTCCACAGAGTTTTTTTTGATTGGTTGTTTTGTGTTTAAAAAACCTTTTGATTGGTTATTTTGAGTTTGAAATAATCCATTTTCTGATTGGTTGTCGTAAGGGTAAGAGTTCTTGGTTGCCTATAATACTTCTAATGGATTCAGTTTCGGGTTCATTTGATGACTTTTATTTCATGTTGATCTCTATGTTCCGATAAAACATGAGCAAAGGAGTAGGTTTGAGATTTAAGACAAAATTAAAAATCTTTTTAAAAGCGACTTTTTCGTCAACAGCAGTTTTTGAATCAACGCCGCCGCTGGGATCAGCGCTTTTTTTATCCAAGTTGGCTGTGTAAAAAAATCTGTTTTACAGTTTTCTGTAAGTGGTTGCAGGGTTAGTTCCTAGGTGGCACCTAACCGTTTTATTACAAAACTTTATTTAATAATTTAATGGTATGTTATTGGTTCCCTTACACAAAGTTAAACTTATGTATTAAAAAACGTAATTTGAAAATTAAAGAAACTACAAGTATTGCCTTCCTCAGTTCCTTCTTTCTATTGGGTGTCTTCATACTCCTTACCATCAAAACAGCGCTTCTTTTTTCAAAACCGCAATTTCCCAGAAAAACTTGCTGGATTTGGGTGGACTGTTCCGCCGTCGTGTTTGGTTGTTTTTATTATTCTGAAATTAATTTCTCCTGGACGAAAAGTTGCAAAATCTCTTGGAACAATTACAGAATAACTCGACTAGTTAGTCATTGTGCATTGTTCCGAATTATAATCATCCATTTCAAACGTCAATTAAAATTCCGTACTCTGATTGGCTGGTTCAAAGTTATGGTGAGTACACCTTTATAATAGCCAATCACAACAACGCTCCGTTTTTTTACCTTCACTTGGTTGATGAGAAACGAAATGTCAATAAAAAGTCTTGTATTTATTAATTTGTTCAACAGATAAACTAAAATGAACGGGCCAAAATTATTCATTTGAACTACTAAAAGTTGTCATCAAAACTACTAAAACCAATCAGTGTAATTTAATTACTGATTAATGTCTATGCATTCAAGAGCTACACGTTATGCTAATTTGGTTTATGTTTAAAATCCTGATTTACAAAACAAATTTCTAGTAAGGTGAAGTTGGTTTAAAACGAAAGTTTAGTTTAAATAATTTCAACTTTAAAAAAAAAACGAGAAGAATTGTGGGATTCCTGAAATTAAAGACCACTGATGACATTTTGATGCAAAAATAACTGTCACAATGTGTGTTAGCACCCTCTTTTCTAATTAATGCAGATGTTATCAATAGAACAGTAACAAATGTGCTGCTTCTAGTTAAACCAACATTTAAATTAACCCTAATGAGATGAGTGGTTGTGTACCTACCTAAACAAATAAAATTTTGAAGTTGTAACCAACAAGCAAATTTGCAAATACCTATCAGGAGATACAAAAATAGAAACTGTAGATAAAACCGAAACACAAGAACAAAACATTTCTATAAAGCAAACGCAAGCGAAATAATATTCATTTGCACGTAGGTACATAGTAGAATAATTGTTTTGAAGGTGTTTATCCCTGCCACAACAATTTGACAACAACTATTGTCGTCGCTCAAAAGTGGTCAGTTCCGATTCTCATAGCTAGCAGTTAAACAAGTTCCCAATAAACCAGTTTGTTTAACTTCCGTATTACTGTGAATTATGAATTGTCCACAGAATAGAAGGTAGTTCAAAATAAAAGCCTGAGTAAGTAAAATGAGTTTATTTGTTTTTTTTTTTACAAAAGAGATCCCGCAGAAGAAGCATTGAGTCCTCTTTGGAAATGATTATTGCCCGAAAGCCTTTTGATTGTACGGCTTTCTGAGCAACAATCAAAAACAAAAAGATCTGCAAGTTCGTCGCTGGTGTTATCATTTAAGTCTTCAAAAAAATTACAACTATCAAAGAATCGTTGGAGACACGGTCTGTTTGAAAAGTGGATAATACGTCTGTTGACGTGCCAATCTTTAAATATTCACAAATGCAAATCGTGAATATATAATACCCAGACCGTTGTCACCTGTCCGTTTTCTATCAGCTCCAATTTAACCGCGTTAACTTTGAAACTCCGCGCTGTTTAATTATACATAAAGGCTAATGCACGTGTCAGTTTTCATTAGAGATTTTGAAAAATTCAAACATCGAACGCACCCTTCCGAGAGATCTTAAAGTGTTTCTCGATTTCTCTCGATGTCACGAGATTCTATCACTTGTTGTTAGCACTGTTACTGAACACTGAACTGTTGACTTTTCGATGTTCAAGTGAAGACTTCGTTGTGGTGCGATGGTACAGGAGGGTAATTGCGCTTTCGGCACTCGGTGTGGATGTGCGCGACAAAAGGGCGTTAGTCTGGCTTTTAACCCTCCTGACTGGCCGTTCCCTCCATTTACCCTTCGAAGCTCCTCCCTTTGACACCTACACCAAAATGGAGACCTATGACCATTAAATATTAATTAAGGAATCACACCCATATCAAAATATTTACCCTTCCGTATCCCCAGTCATTTTTAATTTGCCTCGTTTCTTGACACTTCTTCACCATCAAAATGTCTAAACGAACAGCTGACAGGGGGTTGCATCGTTATTTTAGGATGTCTGCACTGCACCAGTTGCATTATTTAGATCTAGACAAAAATCGTTATTATCATCTCGAATTAACTTCCAGGATTCATCAAAACTTGCCGAGCACACTCTCTCAAAGTCATGAAAAAAATAATCAGTTTTAACACATTTCTGATATCTGAACGTATGGGAAATCCCCGAAAGAGTATTACCTAGTTTCTCCGAGTTTTTTGTACAAATAAAGAGAAATGAAAACTACAGACGATTGAATATTGTAAGCAAATTATTTGATAAAAAGTTTTCATCGATAATTCAAATTGCACCAAATTTCGTGGGTTGGTAGACTTCAGCAGTTGGTAAAACCCATAATTTTTGACATGCCATTTCGCTTTACGTTAATTATATTATCTGTCTATTTATGGATTTCACAACATTTGCAAAACTCGGACTTATTAAAATAATCAAAACAGCACCAAATAAACTTAAAATTTAAATATATTCATTTATTGATGATGCATTTAATTAAAGCGCAGCTACATTAAATCCAATTTATTGGCACCTCGGCGCGCCAATTGATTTTTTAATTTTCAGTTTAGTGCAAAATTGAAACTTTTATCGGTGTGAATAATTTAAACTGTTCCATTTATAAAGTTGGAAGTTCACAAGTACATGTTCAACTAGAATATTTTACGACCTGGATACAGATAGGAAAATGGGATTTTCGATTGTTGGAACAATTTTTGTTGTTTTACCTTTAATATCAAATTAATGAGTGTCGTCTGTTTATACAGTTTGGGAAACGAAAATTTACTGCTTCATTACAATACAATACAATATAAACTATTATTTAATAATTTTTAAGGTCACTAAATTATACAGTGTAGGTCTGTAGAGTGGAAACAATTAAAAATATTTTGCGCTGTTTCGAAAAGAATTTTGGCATAACTTCACGTATTGTTACCAATGACGTAATAATATTCTGTTTACACTGATATTGTTTTCCAGTGTTACCTATAGAAAATTATTGGTCTGAAGCTGACTATACATCACATTCCTCGACGGTGAGCTCTGAGTGATTATTTGCAAACGCATTAGTTTTCGCTTATACTTGAGCCTGTTTGGTTTCCTTTGTGTCTTTTTTTTGCTTGGTGAGTTTTCTTTCAACAATATTTGCAAATTTTGAAGTTTTGACAAGTTTTGAATAAATTTATTCCAGACAAATCATTTATTGAACGCTCGGACGGGTCATATATCTTATTAATTTTAGTTTCCATTATAATATGACCTAGATTTTTTGTAGAAAACAATTTGAAAAATATTAGGTAATCACAAAATACTGATTATTATAGTACCTAATTTACCTCTATACTTTTTTTTAAATAGATTTTTGTCCCATTGAAATATTAAAGTGTCTGATACACTGACAGCCAAAAGTAACTGGTACACTTTTTTGTCAATGTAGAACGGGTTAAAAATTAATTTATTGAACTACTAATAGGACACTAGACCTACTGGCAAAGAATTAACATGATAAATAGCCTACTATGCCATTGTCACATGAGCACTTCTCACACTGTCAATGTTTTCATTTGTTTTTTTAATGTCATTGTTAAGCCTACCGTGATAATCAACTTCGTTCATGTTTGAAATCCAGATTTACACAACTAAATTTTTAAGAAGCGTCCAAGACTTGTACCAACTACTCTTGGCCTAATTTGACTAATTAAATTAAAGTTACAAACTTGTTACAATGTAAAGAAGAAAATTCAAATAAAAATTAATAACTTAAACTTTGGTGTCTTCGCTTCACGAAAATGTTACAGATTTGATAAAATTACCCCACACAGATTTCTTTATTTTAAATCGCTTCATTTCATCAGCTGCTCTTTAAACATGTTATTATTTTCATTACCCACCACAAAATTTGTGCTCGTTTTGGGGTACATAACCTCCACAATAATTAATCCCATAGAAAAAAAGTATGCGAAAACGTTTCCCTTGATCTATTTTTTTAGAATTTCACAATATAGAGTAGGGTTGTTTAGAGCCTGGGGGAATCAATTGTGTTGCGATACCCACTAAAACTTTTTACCTGAAGAGTTGTCAATTTACTGAGTATTTAATTTCCTATAGACGGATGAGCGAATATTTTTTTGTTTGAAAAAGTTGGGTTATTGCTAATTTTAACTGTCTGTTGTCATGGCAACACATTTTTTTGTTGGGTTGGCACTGTTTTGACATTTAGTGAACAGAGTATGTGTCAAATCAACCGAAAAAAATTAAAATTGGGTTACTTTTGTTGTATTAGAAGTGAAATTACATTTTAGTGCACTTGAATCCGGTAAGTTACTTATATTTAAAAAAAATTAAATCCGACGAAAGGAAAATTTCACGCTTTTTGGTGATAACTGAAGATGAAATGTTTGATTTTACGTTTTCCGACATTTTTACGGCTTCTCTCAGTACCAACACAAATAACGCGGTCCAGAAATTTTATTATATCGTGTGATCCATTTAAATTTCCATTCGCAGTTGGCTTTGAGAAAAAACGTCTGTATATGTCGTAACTTACACCACCGCAGCAGTTTTGACTTATAAAAATTGGATATTTGACAAATTTGACAGTTTTTGAGCGGGACGCCGACATACGTTCAAATTGCGTGGGCTAAAATGGAAATCACACGATATTTAGGTCTTTACAACAGATAGGACTGAAAATTTTGAGTCCAAACTTCGAAAAACTAAACCAAAATCAACATAATAATGGTAAAAAAAAATAATTTAGACCTTACGAGCATTTTTGTGGAAGTTGGGGGTAAGTCCAAAACAAGTGGGCGTAGAACAAGTGTAAAATACCACGTGTGGATGTCGCGTGTCCACGAGATATCTAAGACTTCGGAAGCGCGGCACGATACTGTCAGTACTTTCGGGTTGCAACCCATTGCCGTAGGCTGCTGATTGCGATCTTTGTTTGCAAGAATCGCCGTGCATCAAATGCGTTCAATGTCGCACCTGGGCCTCACCCCTCTCACGCATCCGTTCCGTAAAAAACCGGCTCGAATAGGATATTTGGGGAGCCTTTGTCAATGGGGTAGAATAATGGAATCTGAGACGCGCCGACCTACCCCTAACTCACCCTTTTCATACGCGATGATGCTGCAATCAGCTTCTAACCGTCACCGGGATAGAATCCACCGTCTGTCTCTGGGTAGCTACCCCTCTATCTATTTCAGAGCAAAAAGCGGCGATTTTGCAACAGACACTTCAACGCATCTTAGATAGATCGGTTTTGATTCTCAGATTTGGTACTGATGTGGTACTAATATGTTATATTTACGTAGCAATTATACGGGCTTACTAAGATTTACATAATTTAAATAACAATTATCATAGTTGTAAAGAATTTGGTTGATAAGAATGACGCGTAAAGCGAACAGGTACTTATATTTCGGGCCGTACAAAGTACAAGGTACTGATTTTTAAAAGTCGGTACCACCAACACAAAACTTTACATGTATTGCCAACCTTACTAAAGTCACCACCAATAAGCAATGTGCTACTTTACAAAACTTCTTCTTTCTAGGTGAAGATGGACCGGATTGAATTAGAACTTTTGTCTGAAACATTTGGTATAGTACCACCACTTCCCTTGCACTTAATTAGCTTCCATGCACAGCTTTTTTTAGAGCGTTAGTTTTCTTCTGCTGCTCATTTCGTACAATTTAATTATCTCCAATTGATCGATAAAGCTCTGCTAAAATTAGCAGTAATTACAGTTAATTAAGTGCCTTTTTATTATCTCGGGTTGAAAACTAACTGTGTCAGCATGGGCGGTGCATCTATGCTGGTCAAAATTCATCAGCGAGCTGCTCTAAATGTATAATTTGATTAGCGGAAAGTCAATTAAGGGTAATCTACAGTTCGATGTGACATGTGCAACCGCTTTTCCATTAAATGGAAAACTCTGACAACTTAAATCATTTAATAAATTTCATGAATATTTATATTTTCAGTGATTTGGTCGACTCATTTACGTAATATGTATTCACTTGTGAGATTGCTAGTTATGCAACCAAGAATACTCATCCTCGAATTAAATTAGGGCAACTTTCATTTTAGGCCTTCGCGGGATTTAAAAAAAATGTCAAGATTGGCAATGACCGTGTTTGTAAATTTTTAATCGCTTTTATCTTTTAGTGTTTAATAATCAATCACTAATCAAGTATCGATGTCCTTAACTATGACAATAGTTTAATTCACGCACTTTGCTCGAAAAACAATCAAAGAGGATTTAAAAATATTTCGTGATATTTGCGGAAACGTAGAAATCGTCGGGAGCATTTCATTGATTTTTAGTCCAGTCTTCTATTTTTGAACCTCACTAGTGCGGGAAATAGAATTTGAATTGCTCAATCTTAAGGTATGTTTTTGATAAAGATAACATATTATGAATACACCGTTCGATGACGCAGTTTAAGAAATCGCAAATTGATGAAATAGTTTGTTTATAAGTCATTTAGAGACGCTTTATTCATAACTTTTGTTGGTGCCATTGCAAAATCAGATTGATTTAAAGTCTGAAAGTGTGCACACGAACCAACTCGTCGGGTAAGTGACAATAATTATAACGACGCATTTTTTAGTTGGTAGCTCTGATATTAAGATCGGGTAGACAGAGGTGCCAACATAGCTCAAATTCCAAAGTCTGTTTATATATGTTGTTTTTATTTCAAGTTGAGCACGTTCCATTAAAATTATTAATACAGTAGAAGTCGCTTATAACGACATTCAAGGGTCCGTCGTTATACCCCGACTCCATGGATCTGTGCAGACTTCGTCGTAATAAGAGCACTTATATGGGAACCAACCAACCTTGGTGGTTTCGGCGTTATAAGCGACTTCATTATAAGTGACTTCTACTGTATTTAGTTGGTTGAAAGTTTACAAAGATTTATACACTGCCATAAATGTATTAATTATTTTCCTTATCACAGGGAAATTACAAATTGATAACAGGTAATTCTCGGCATTTCAGTTCTATACAATGCACTTAACAAAACGTGGACTAAACAGAGTTTTAGCATGTGGAAAACACATTTTAGACTGGGTGAGCTCTTCCACGGCTTTATCGTAGCCTCTTATCACTCTTTTCAAGTTCTTACCAAAGTACACACGTCTCAGTTGTACTAATGGGGCACCCGGTCAACAATCTCAGTCATTTTCTGTGCGTTCATTTTTTAGGGGCCAACCAAAATGTTAGCTAACGTAGATCGAGAATCCGAGAGGTTAAAATGGGGCTATCAAAGTAAGAATAAAAATCCGAAGATAAATAATGTTGTGGTTGTAATTTGATGTTTAGTTTGCGAAAATTGCTCATTTTTTCGGTAGATTTATGATTCGAGATATTCTGGCGCCTCTTGTTATGTCTCTAGCAAACAAATTGTGACTATTAGAGTGTACATGACTTGATTGATTTTGTAATGTGTTGACGTCAAGTGATACCTATTATTTAATCAGTGTATTATTCGTGGTCGTGACAATCCTGCAAATGGGTTGCTTTCCCAATTCATCAAATGTTTCAATAATGAATTCAATATTAATTTAGACAATTGTATTTAAGTAACCCTTCTTATATATTTATTGGCGTGCCGAGGCATAAATCGAGTTAATATCAACGCACATGCAAAATTTCTCTGTTGATATGAATAGATAACGAACCAAATGCGATTTGCTTGTTCCTGCTAGTGGTTGCTCTATGTAAATTAATAAATTATAAGCCAGCCTGCGCCAGGTAGATGCACCGATAATCAATGCCATTTTAGTCAATTAAAGTCATTTGACGATGACTATCATTACAGGAGCGAATAAGGTAAAACCTACGTATAACTACAGCACGATTGAGGGAATGAGTGATAATGAGAAAGTCGCATCGAAGGAAAATGACAAAAAACCGACGAAGGAGAATTTAGATCCAAATAAAAAACCATGGAGAGCGTTAATAGCTTATTGGATTTTAGGACTTTGTAATAATTACGGATATGTTGTTATGTTGACCGCCGCTGGAGATATAATTGGAGAAAATGAAGTAAGAAATGGGAATAAAATGACCGATTTCTTCAGACTGTTATAATTACAGGGAGCCAAAAGCAAGGAAAGAAATTGCACGTATATGTCAACAGGCGCTATTTTATTAGCTGATATCATTCCAAGTCTTTTAGTAAAATTCCTAGCTCCTTTTTTTCCATTTTTTGTGAAGTAAGTCACGTCACCAACCCCCAACCCCAATCCGACAATCTTTTACCGTTTTTTTTTAGTATTAGAGTGGCAATTTGTGTACTTTTGGCCTCCGGAGGGTTTCTCCTAGTCGCCTTCAGTGGAAGTATTACAATTTCATTGCTAGGAGTCGTACTAACATCACTAGCTTCCGGTCTTGGCGAAGTTACGTATCTTCAGTACAGTTCCTTTTTTGATAAGTGCGTCCTTTTATTATTTATTCCTTCTTGTACTAATTTCTTTCCTCAGGAATGTTGTTTCAACGTGGAGTTCTGGTACCGGAGGCGCTGGTATCATCGGAGCTCTGTCTTACTCAGTTTTACAAAATTTAGGATTCAAAACTACGTTATTGGTGATGCTTGTTGTGCCTGGAGCGATGGCTGTTTCGTAAGTAAAATTGGGGACCGGATAAATTAGCGCGACAGATTCCGGGACTGTTATGAATAATTACGAGTGTCACAGTAATTGAGTGATAAATGTCATGGACTATTAATAGAGCATTATCACTGGAAATAGCCGTCAGGTAGACAATCGACGTGTTATATGCTGTAAATAAATAAAAATAAAGAAGCGTTTAGTTTAGTTAAGAATGTGGGAGAACTTGCGAGCCGCGAAGTTCCTGGATTCAAATTCAATAGTTATTTAATGAACAAGTTGGTTAATGAAGGCGCCTATTATCAAACGAGTTAATTACCAAAGTTTTTCGTTGAACGTAATTAAATAAAATGGAAAATTTATTTCGGGACATTTAATGGATGGTTTAAAAATTTAAAAATTTGGCATGGGCTAATTAGCTCAGTGATGACTTTTGTCTCTGAAATTTGATTTTGTAGTCGCTAAAAATCGTTTAGAAATGAAGGTTTTTAACTAACTTGCATGCTAGCTTGTCTTTTTTAGAAAAATTCGAAATAATAGCTATAATATAGAAAATAATATCTAAAATCCGCTGCAGACGCAATTCTACGATTTTCATTGTGAAGTATAGGCAGCAAACAATACACGCAGTCGATCGATATTTTATTGGTTCATTGTATTATTAGATTCCCCAATTATTTACTTAATTAATAATCACAGTCGACTCTACAATTACATTAATTGATTTTAGTGAGAAACAACAAATTCTTGTTTCGAAATTTATATACTTTCTATTAATTTAAGAAATTTATCAGTTTCAGACGTAATTGTTTAAAAGCCTTCTCAGAAGTCCAAATTTTAGCTGATTAGACATAAAAAATTTAAAATAGTTTTGATTCAAAGCCGTTTTTCAATAATTTTACCCGGCGCATTCACCATTTTTAAAACTAATTTCCAGTTTCTACATAATTCTCCCGAAACCCGGTGAACATATCCAAAACGAAGTCCAAAATACCGTCAATGAGGAAGAAATTGGAAACCCCAAGAAAGCTCTGGGAAAAAAAATCAAACAAATACCATCTCTGTTAAAATATATGATTCCTCTCGCTTTAGTCTACCTTCTAGAGTATTTTATAAACCAAGGAACTGTGAGTTTTTGTACTTTTTTCGATATTAGGAATAATTTTTCGGTTACAGTTCGAATTAATTAATTTTGAGAACACGTTTTTGAAGCCCGCCGATCAGTATCGGTGGCTTCAGGTGGCTTACCAAGTTGGGGTGTTTGTCTCGAGATCTTCCGTGAATGTTTTCCATATCAAGCATATATGGTTAATGTCGGTATTACAGGTAGTACCATGGTATGTTGTGGCACTTTTATACCATTTTTCTAGGCTGTCAACGTGGTCATTTTCACCACGGAAGTGGTTTATTATTATATGCCAAGTTATTGGGTAATTGTAACGATAACCTTGTGGGAAGGACTGTTAGGAGGGGCGGCTTACGTCAACACTTTTTACAGGATTTCTTCAGAGGTAATAATTTCGACTTGTGGAATTGTTTGATAATTTTACTTCGTAGATCAAAGAGGAAAAGAAGCAGTTTTCGATGGCTATTACAAGTTTTTCAGACACTATCGGAATTACTATCGCTGGAATTGCAGCTATTTACGCTCATAATGCAATTTGTGACCTCCCAAAACCCAATCGTTTGTAATTATTACTCAAAATAAACTTTTCTAATTTGGCAAATTTTATTGGCACATCGAGAAAAAATCACAAACAATTTGTATCAATTATTATAGATTAGTATAACTAATCACTCAGACTTACAAAAACTTAACCAAATGAACACTGATAGGAACATTACAGTACAAAAATATTGCCACAAATATTATCACAACTAATTAAAAAAATCTCCAAAAGACGTCATCGCCAACTTAACTTAGGCCTTAAATACTGTTAATTTTATCACATAACTAATAAACGATATAAAAATAATACTGTGAAGAACATGTAAATAGGCGAGTTACAAACATTTTGATTGCACAATGGCTTTGCCACCATCATCATACTCTTGCTTAGAACACCAGAGTTGTTGGAATGAGCCTAAGGATGTTAAAATGGAGCCTCCAGACCAAGCGCCGAATTTTCTCTCGGTTGCTCCAGGGGCACTGATTATTTTCAATCTCATGCTCTGGAAAAAACTTATCATTAGGGAAAAGTACAAAAAATGACTTACCGGGGGTGTTTTAGCTGCGAGATCGCGATTGAGACGTTCAGTAAAACCCTGCAGGTTTGAATTGCCTCCGGTCACAACCACGCTGCCATACATAGCCTGCGGGATAAAAAATTGTCATTTATTCGTACAACTGTCTGAAGACTGACCGGTCTGATGTCTATATCGCACATTCCGACGCTGGTAGTGACCAAAGGTCCGACCCCCAGAGTCGGTTGTATCCCTGATTTGATTCCTGCAATAGGATTGAAGAGAGGCTCAGGGACTTTGAAGCGTTCAACACCGAAATCCTTGTGAAATCCGTTAGGAAATTCGTAATGTATAGCCGGCATGGTTTTGACAACTTCTTCGTCATATAAATTGTCAGAAACCTGTAGAACCGATGCTTGGAAGTCTTGCATCACTTGCTGGAAGTGAAGATTGAAGGGATTGGGGTAACGTGTTGGTTGACTTACTTTGACCATGTAATTGTGCCAAGAATCAGTAAGTTTCGCTTGAAAAGTCCTCCGCTTGAAAATAGCCGCTTCTTCAGCTTTGGTGAGTTCTTTCGATGCTACCATGCAAGGAGGGACAATTTCAATTCCTTTTTCATTTAAATAATTGCGACATTGTGTGCTCAAATAGTCTCCACCTGCTGGAGACTTAACCACAGCTTGTGTCAGCACAAAACTGTGAGGGGGTTTATCTTTGATTATTAACAGTGACATCACAAAAACAAGGCAACTACAAGCGAAAAAAGCGAACAAAAATTATACAAGCAGCAACACAATCACAATGGGCAAGCAATGGAATAATTAGTGGTGGAATGGGTACCCGTCATGTACAGGAACAGCGGATGTATGAGTGGCTCCACTATCAACAACAAGGCAAGTCGGACGCCCATTGGCGAAGGCAGCGAGGGATGCGTTCTTAGCTAAATAAAGAGCAGGAACATTGTACTTCTCAAACATTAACTCAGTCAATTGCTCCCTTTTAGGAAGAGTTACCCATGGCGGCTCTGTGATAAGCAAAGGGTGATCATTTGGAATTGCCCTCAAAGCATTTGTGTATATATAATCCAAAAAGTTTTCAAAAATCTCCCAATTTTCCACCATGCCATCTTTCAGGAACGTTGTCAGTTCCATCTCTGTAAATCAATGACAGTGCTACCAACATATCACAACACAAAAAGGCCCCCCAATCATACAAGAAAAATCCTTACCAGATCTCCTGACATTGATGGAAGTAACTCCAATATTATACCTCTTTTGAGTAACATCATCATGAGAATCCAACCACTCGCCTATAGTGGATGGTATATCCAACTTAGGGCTATCCTCACCCCCAAAACCAGCCCTAGTCGAGTTGTGACCGATGTCAAAGACAAGGGCCCCAACTTCATCTAAAACAGGTTATGTTTACCAAACAATCCAAGTTCCACCGCGCATGGTTTACCTCCCCCATAAACAGCCCCACTCATCGCTCACTTATTCAAAATACCAAAAAACCCCGGAAATTAATACATATCGCCGCGGAAAGATTTATTTTACGAAGAAAACTTAAAAAAATTCCAGATTACCGACAGCGCATAAAAACAAACATGGCGGTAAATGACGTTGGCGCGTAAAAACAACATTCAAAAGTGAAAAAAACGTGTCTGTAAAATTTCTGTACGTGTGTTTAACTCCCGATATGTAATTAAATACATTTGACGGTACAATGCAAGACTTCTATGAGGTAATAATTCGTTTTTACCCCAAAAGTTAGTTTTTACCAGTTTTTTTTTTTCCAGAACCATTGTCGCTTGTGCCCGAAAACGTTTTGTTGCAAAGACTGTCGGTGGTACCACGAAGAACAGTGTCATAACGTGAATCCAGAGTGTGAAATCTGCATTTACGGTCGTGCGTCTGTAAAAAACGCGTCAGCTCAACTACTGGCTCATATTAAAAGTGCCCATTGGCCTGTCCACTGCGTCTTTTGTAAGAAAACTTTTACCACACTTGACGAACTACTTCCTCACGAGAAGTGTCCTTTAAAACAAGACCATTTCAAAATGCAAACTACCCCAAAAACTCCAGTCACATCAAACGGTGATCACGGACAATCAATTGAAGTTACGCCGTTTTACAAAGCTCTGGAAGTGGCACAAGAAGTTGGGTGCAAAGTTGCGGCGATTGTAATAACCAGTACTCCTTTACTCCCGAAGGAAGAAGTGGAAATCAACGAGAAGATCACCCCAATTTACCAGAATCTAAGTCACCCTCACAAATCCAACTTGAAGTTAACAGAGTCGTCTAATTTAAGCGACTCGAAGAAGAGCGAGAGGAAAGTGACTTTTTCGGAAACGCCATCCGTGAGCGAGTACTACAAGAAACCGAAGTGTCTTCCGGTGCCTAAACGTAAGAAAAAGTAGCACCTCGTTGAAATCCTAACAGTTTTTTTTTCAGATATGTTATGTGAAGAGTCTGAAAATTCCACAGGTGCGTTTGAAATAATAATGAAAATAATAATTTTCCACCACTAATCCTCTCTTTTAGATGACTCCTCCGCCAGTCTTGAAGAGTTTAAAACAGCCCCGTCGGTTGACACCCACTTTGAAGAAAAAGAAAACTTCAACAACGAAACGATAAACGTGGATAAAACCAATTCGACATTGTGGGAAAGTGCTTTGACGAAGTTCGATGGCTCCAGCGTCTCCGAAATTACGAAACCCAATCACTTCAATATTTCTGTTCAAATCAACGTTTTAAACAATCAGACTGATTCTATCGACAACAAGTCGATGAGTTTGTGGTCTTCAATGACAAACATGGTAAAGTCGGTTGTCAGCAACATTTCAACAACAGCACAAAACAGTTTTTGTACGTTAATGAATCGGTTTGTTCGTTTTGTAATGACTTTTTGTAGCGAGTGTCAGTGTAAAGAGGTCTCAGTCTGAGGATTCTTACGTACCTGCTGTGAAAAGAATAAAACTGACGGATCTACGATGCCGAAGACCTCTGAGAGACACAAGCCAGTTGTCCACAATTCGTCTTATTAAACCACGATTTGCTGATAAAGCCACCCAAACTGAAGATACCTGGATGTGATTTTATTGAAACAACCTGTCATTATAATTTTTTTTATTTAATATATTTACATTTTCAAATAAATTATGTAATAAGCTATAATGTCTTTCGTATTTGTGTTAATATTTATATTGAAATAACATACTGCAGTTTGCAAAAAGTATTTTAAAAACGTAGCAACGTAATCAAAATAATAAATACAAAGTACATATCACAAATAAACATTTGTTATGTTTATGTGGATACCCTGAATCGCATGAATTATCCGATTGAGTACATTTAGGATTCTATTAAATAATAGTTACCCATAGAAGCCTATAAACCATACAGTTCTAAGCTAACATGTATGTATAACAATAATGTGATTACATCAACGTAGATTACAATACATATCACAAAATGGTGATCTGCAACATCAACCAATCAAGAAATGTTATATAGCAACTTCAAAGAAACAATCACAGACAATTTATGAACTAAAAGAGAGACTTGACCAACCCCATGTTGGCTCTCTCGAGAAGATGACATGCAGTAAAAAACTGGATTTAAATAAATTTAGTTCCGTTAAGTTACCGAAAGAGATAAAATCTTAGCGTTGCATGAACATAAACCAACTTGACTGTCGTCGCGATACAATAATAAAAGCAAACTGTAGAATGAAATGTTCGTTGTTGAAACAGTTAATGATAGTCGTTATGAGGGTGTTTAAGTACACATTGCACTTAGTAGTGGATAAAATCGCACCGTATAAGAGTTGCCACTTCGACTCTAAATATATTTACATGTAACAGCAACACAGCAACATCTACGACAAGACACGCACAGGTACATGAATACAGAATTAACGGAATTTGTTGATCAATGAAATCAACCGTTAGTTATTCGGGCATTAATCATCTGCAATCGAAAACAAAATCTCGAATCAGTCTCGGAAAAAGATCTAATAAATATTTTAAAACTAGAGATGTCTCGTCACAGAAAATCACAGATGTATATTATTCCCGATAAGAATGCTTTTCCATTTTTATGTACAAGACACGAAAGCGAAACAAAGAAATAAAATTAAAACTATAAAAATCGCGGCATAGGAGAGTGGTAAGATTGCGAATCAGACCTTAGATGAGGATAAGTAGAAGGTTGATAACGGCGATAAGAAAGTGGATGGTGTAAGGAACCTGAAAGTCCTTGGGCGGTGCCCATCGACCCATGTAAATGGGTGGCGCCGTCGCCCAAATCCAGCTCCATTTCCTGCTGTTCTTGCAGCTGCATTTGTCCCAGTGTTGCTGTGGCCATTGCGACATCCGGCATAATATCGGACAAATGCCCGTCGCTGCAAGAACTGCTCTCTGGTTCGTTTGAAAAACGGAATTCTCCTTCGGGAATCACAGCTGGGAGTTCGTGACGTTGCGAATACGCTCCAGGTCTTGGAAAAGTCATATTGCGGCCGTAACAAGCCCGACCTAGGCCTTTATTTGGAGAAATTTGTATGTTTTCATTTACGTTTCCAATTTCGTTATCGCCCTGATCCGGTACGCAATAGCAGTTCTCGAGCATGTCCGCAACAGGATCGGGAAGATTAAACTCCCTGACTACTCTTAACCTGATTTGACGGTTAATTTCATGACGTGACGATAAAGGCATGTTAAGGGCACGTTGACAACTCGGCGATTGGCGCAGTTTTTGTTCCCGTTTCAACATGGCATTCATCACTGCTGGATCTGGAACTGGTAAAACGGAAGCTAAGACGTCCACTCCAGCGGGTCCGTGCACACGCGGCTTATCTTCAACCATGTATAACGTATCTGGGATGTCGGGCATGTACCGCGCCCTTCTCATACGCATCATCTCTACTTCTTGGACCAACTGGTCCTCCACTAACACTTTCACTTCATCGTAATATGGCATGAAAAGTCTTGGTTGCACGAAAAGGCCGTTGTTCTTATCGCCTCTTATCCAGGCATTCACTCGCAAGTTCTCTCGGTCACCCCCAATCATGTGACTTGGAGGAGTACTAACCAAACCACGACGGATAGCTTGATTTAGTATGTCACTGTTAGGAGGCAGGACATGGTCCATCCGGACCAATGGAAGCAAATCTGAGAGAATCTCGCGAAGTTCCACGTCGCTCAAATCACGTTTCTTCACACCCTTGCGTGCCACTGAGTGGGCTGTATGGCTGACTATATTAGGCTCTGCAATAAAAACAAAACTAAATTCCATTTTAAACTCTCCACCATATTCTTACCTCTATCTTCCATCCTTCTCACTAACTCGTTTTCCCCCCACTTCAACACCGCATGTAAAATCTCCAGTTCACTCGCCTGAAGAAACGGACTCTTCAAGACTTCAATTAGATGAGCTTTATCCAAATGATGTAAAACCGGTGACTGCGTGACTGGTTGGAACTCCTCCCTTAAAAAGTGCAACGCTTGTCGATAGACCCAAGCGGATCCATGTGGTTGTTTGGCCCATTGAAGTACAGTTGGAAGTGTTTCTAAAGACAACCATTCTAAAATTAAATCTTCACAGCCTTGCGACAGAATATCTAATTCCAAAAATCGTCCTATCTGATAAAGCTCCATTGCTTCTTCGAGAGGTGAAGGACGTGCGCGCCCTGTGTGGGTTAAAGCTTGGGCTTCTCCTAAGCCTCCACCACAGCCACCACGAGATATCAAAGACAAATCCACTTGATCTAAGTAGATTGCGTGGAGGAGAACCCGAGCGTACCTGAAATAGAAGCCAAGATGAGCTAAAACCTAAACTCGAGTGCACGTTTGAAACATTACGCCTACAATCATTAGGTGATAAAAGATTTAATGCTTAATCGAGTAATTAAAGAAGCAAAAAGCCGCGCTTTCATCGGTAGTTATTAAGCGAACGTGACTTGAAGTCTTAAGATGATGACTTACCGCTTGGGAATGACGGATTCGTCGAGAACGATCCTAGTGGGTATATGTAAGGCCCTTTCAGTGTGTTCTTCACCGCTACGAGATCGCCTTTGTAGTAAATTACGGAAGAACGGCGATCTTGCTGACAAAATAGCTTTATGGCATGGTAGTTCGAGTTTCGGCCGAAATCCGTATTCTGAACTTCCGGAATCTGGCCGTTGGCAGTCAGAACCATCAGAGGTAAAAACAAGGGCAGCATCCCCGTAGTCACCACTTTCGAGTAAATAACGCAAGTCCGCTTCCAAGGCATTGGGTGTTCCGAATTCTTCGCGTAGTCGCCTCAGCAAGTTAATGTCTATGTTCGTATCGTGTGGACATATATCGCCGGTGTACAAATAACGTAAAAGAGCAGAGAACAGCTGTACGTCGACGGTTGCTGTTCTCAATTCGAGACATATTCGAGCCCCATAGCCGGGACAACCAGCAAGTAAGTCTCTAAAATAAGGGCACCTAGCTGAGAGGAGGGCACGATGGATGGGAAAACAAGCTCCTCGATACACTAAATCTGCATCAGTGCAATACTTAAAATCGTACAAAGCTGAAAGGTCCTGTTTAAAGGTGGCAGCAGGCGGCCGCGCCAACTCTGCCTGAACACAAAGGTCCTTCAGGGCGGCTAAGGCTTCGTATTCCTCTAGCAAGGCCGCCACTTCTAGAGGACTCCAATCAGCCACAAGCTCACGCAGCATTCTACCATGGTCACAAGCCTTTGACGACCGCCTTCGCCGGATGAACTTCTTCTTCAACGTTGCGAAGCCCGTCACCTTCTTCTTCCTCTCTCTGGAAACGCAAACAAGTCAAGAAGTCAAGTTTGGATTGAAGACCAACCTGACGATAACTCCGATTGTGTCTCTAAAAGGTGGCGTGCATGGGTCCGCGACTCCCATGCTGTTTGGCACAGGAACGGCCTCGACACCGGGTGCCGTGGAAGCGTTCACGCCCATCCTGTGTACGAACTCCTCAGTCATGCACTGCTCGTTTCCAACACTCCACCAACTGTGCTGCAGTGCACACGGAAAGAGGCAACCAAATAAGTTCATATTTTGCCCAGACTACAGCCTGACATGCAGACACAGCCTAAACAAAATAATTTTTAATTAGTATTCAATATCCAACAGTGGTGTTGCACTCCAGTCCACAATTCTCAAATACGAATTATTCGAAATTCTCGAAATCGACAAACTTGTCCCCTCCGGCGGGTTACAAACACAAAGAATCGCAATTAAATAAAACAAAAAACTTTACTTTGCATCGATTTTACTCTCAGATTTAATATGAATATAAATTACTTAATTAACTCAGAATGACCGCGACACATGTGCTTTTTATGACAATCTGTATAGTGTCAGCCCGAATTCAACTTTTCCTGATGTGATGACTCTTTTTTACAACATTCGCATTATTATTAGCCTCTCATAAACACGTTTTTTTGGTATTAATCCCGCACTTCTTCAAATGCAATTAAAACACAGGAATCCTAAACATGCAATTAAACTAGCAAACTTTAATATAAACATTGTTGGTGGTGCTGCGTTAGTAATCATGAAGGCGAAAATTTCAAGACCTCAAACAAGAATAACTGGCGAAAAGAAATCGTGGTTTTGGTGTACGTTTTTAGTGTCAATTAATAATACAAAAACATTTGTTCGAAATTTCGTGTTAACACAAAAAAATATACAGGATGTTAGGTAATGTTGCGATCATAAACTAATGACGAATCGAAAAAAGGTAAATAAAACATAATTTTCGGTGTAGAGAAAATTAAATTATCCGAACAAATTGTATATATGTACAGTCGAACTTCCACAACTCAAACTTCTACAACTCAAACGTATTTTATTCCCTTGCGTTTTCCTTAAATTTTACATGTGATTTCATCTCTATAACTCGAAAATTTCTATAAATCAAATTAAATTTTGCGAAAAAACTATTCAGAATATTATTTCGAAAATCTGGTTTTGGTAAGTGATTCTGACAACGATATCTCACTAGAAGAATTGAGCCAGAAAACAAATTTCTAAGTGCAAGAAGAATATCCTAAAAAAAACAGATCTTTAACAAAATTTCACAAAATTATAAAAATTACAACTCGACACGATGTAGATTTTGAAGTGTAGATTTACAAGTGAAAAATGTGTTTGAAATATTGAAACTCTGCTATATTGACTTTTATAGTTCATTAAAAAACAATTTTATGAAAGAACAAACATTTGCGCTAAAATTCAATAACGGATTATGTACTTCTATGAAATTTTCATTTTTTCTTTAACTCGAACCAATTGTGGCTTCCCTTCAGGTTTCGAGTTGTGGAAGTTCGACTATATTACCTATATTTACCTTTATCGTGCGCACAAGAAGTTCACGTTTGCAAGTACGAACCAACTCTGGCAGATATCAAACAATAACTGAGTTTAACGTTAAACAAAAAAATTGATAAGACGCCTGTGATTCCCGCAGATATAGTCTTTCATGCTTGCCTCATGGCACCAGTTATTCCGACGCTCAAATTACAATTCGCAACCCGCCTTTGAAATGAATCACCCTGTATATAAACAAGCCATGTCACTCAGAAACTGATCAGCAAATTCCATGTCTGGTATGCAAAATGTTGCTATTGGGCAACTTTTACAAAAACAACGGATTTTGTGAAGAAATCAGTAAAAACGTGACAATTCTCCAGAATGTGTGGAATTGTGAATAAGTGAAATGCCATTGGCCGTGACAGTTCTAAAAGGTCAAGACAGTGCTACCAACTTGTAAATGCAATCCAAGGCCTGCTGATTACATGACGAATGACAATGAAAACAATTTTTTGATATTACCCACGTCCGCAGCTCTTATGTTGGTCGCAGGACCGTTAATGGGGCTTCCATTTAGTGTGACATTTATAAAGTTTGTAGCCTTATATTAAGCAAATTTGTCTTTGATTGTGTACAACACTTACCAGCAACCAATGGCCACAGGTGTGAAAACAAACATTGATTTTGCTTGTAAAAATCGCCACCAAACATTTCAACACGCTTCGTCATGCACAGCCCCCAACTGATTAAATGCTTCAAGATTTAGTCACTTTCAAGCTTAGCATGTTTAAAAGTTTCTGACAGTCATTAAAAGTGTGTCAAATGACACTTTATCATTTGTTTTCTCACTATAAACAAATGAGGTTACAACATAACAGAAGCGAAGACACTATTTTGGTAGCATGCGATAATGAAATTTGATAATAACGGCGGAATTAAGCAAATTTGCACTAGATTGTGGTTGTAAAATAGATTAGGGCTACTTCTCACGATGAATTTTGTATGATTATCAATTTTGGGGAGATACATCTGAGGGTGCTGTGGCTGCAAAATGTCAATAGTAAAACGTGGGGGCGAAAAACGCCCTTTTTTGGGTGCAAAATTCTGAGATTGTTGAGAAATGGGGTATTGTAAACAAGAGTTGCATGCAGCGGATTTGTGGGAGGTAAGTGAGGTTATATAAGGGGGCTACCAAAGTCACTACTGTGGTTTACCTGGGCATGTCATAATCATACTGATTCTCGTGTATTCTTGTGTATTTGTACCATTAACGTCCATACGAGGATAATTTAAACCGAAAGAGTTCCAAGAGTCTGAGCAGTAGCCATGTTTATATCGTCCAAGTGGAAAACAATTATCTGTGCCACATAAACATTGGAACGTTTTATCCTGACCGAAAACAGCACTTCCTACATCTTGCACGTCTTTAAAAAGTCCAACACTCACTTTTTTATCACAGAAATCACTTTGTATTTACGGTTTTCTTAAGACATAGGGAAACACAAACGACGATTTCTCTTGTTTGGAGCAACTTCATTTCACCTACATTGACACCGGCTACACAAACTCCAAACTGGGTCGCCACTCGCCACAATCATTCATGTCAATATTTGCAACAAAATTTGATTATTCCGTTTATGAAGTTATTTTCACGGTTTTATTACCACAGGATGGAGGAAAATATCCAACTGTCATTTTCTAGTCATAAAAATATGGTTACGAAATATTTAAGAAAAATCAAGTAGCACACGGAATATGCAAAAATGACAGTTTCCAGTTTGGCAAAATATGCAGAATTGTAAAATTATGTTTTTTTGTTACAAAGAGCGGAATTAGGAGTTCTGTTTTTGCAAAGACGCGGACATATGACGTCACTTCGTTAATGACGTACGCTCATGTCAATAACCGGGATGACGTCATGAAAAAAAACACTGTTGAAAATATTTTTCACATTTATTTGTGTTACAAGAATGATATAAAATTGCATTCACAGTTTATACATCCAATAGATTGATTGATTAAAGGCATATGTATTTCATATTGTAAATTTACAGTCTTTAGGCTTACAAACAGTAGGCCTACAGCAGGACAATTTATTGTATATCTTTATATTCCTAACATTAGCATATAATCTATTAATATAAAGGTAAAAATTAACCATATACAAAATTCGCTTTTTTTGAATTCCTAGACCTGTAAGCTAATTCCATGAAAACAATACCTAGACATTAACTTAAAATTCATTCTTGCACTAACATCGTTGGTTACTACAAACGAAAATTTCAGTTTGTAGTTCCAGAGAACAATTCTTAGCAACGTCAACAATACATCTAACTCCCAAGTTCCAAATTATAGTTTGGAACTTGTAAATACATCCAGTTGCAAGCAAGCAAAAAACTGTGACGTCACAACCTTCCGTAGTTCTACACTGAAATTTTTACTGAAAATGCACAAAGTAACGATCACCACATTTAACAAATAGAACATTGAAAAATGAATGTATCACATGTGAAAATTATCAACTACAACGTGCACGTCCTTGGTTCTCTTTCCCAAATAAAACTTTGAATTTTACTTGCGCGAAAAGTAATATCAACTTAAATTAGCATTACAATACACCCAAAGTTCATTCTCGTACAATAAAAAATCTTAATACTAATACAAACTGCGGGTAAGCGTAAAAAAACAACCAACTAAACTAATCATTTTTAGAATTTAGCTTTACAGAGAACGAATTTCAATTCATTTCTCAATCTCTACAATCTAGAAAATAAAGCTAGGTGTTCCCTTAACACTATTTGCAAAAATAACCAAATGAGTAAAATATTCTTGGGAAATAACTCAACTGGAATACTACAGATACCAATATCGCTCTGCACAATTATTGTTATTAATGAAAATTGAAGGTGTTCCTTTTAATAACAGTCAATGCATGTGATGTAAGGCCACTGACTACTCAAACACAAGGGCAGCTGACGCGTAACTCACTGATGAATCATTCATGTTACGACACTGACTTGACTGAGCATATTTTAGGAATTTTAAATTCGCATTTCGCCTACTGTCGTTTCTCAGAAGCTCCTGCACCGCCTTAAAAAAAAACAAACTAGAAACTGGTAATACTTCCGCAATAATTACCTGCAGAAGTATTCCAATAGGATGTCTACCACAAATCGTGTTTCCAAACTTCTTCAGATAATTCGTAAAGTCGGTAGGATTCAAATTTTCGATAATATTCATGCCCTAGAAATACCCCGATCAATACAAATTGATCCATTATTGATTTACCTTACCAAACGATCCAACTCTTCTATTGACTGATAGATATTACCATAAGAGCGATCGTAATATGTATAGCGAAACCGGTGGCCCCAGTGGCAGAAATCCGATGATATTATAAACAGATTTTGAGGGTCTCCTAAATAACTTGATAGTATTCTTCCATAGCAAGCTTCGCGCTCTGGACTAAGAGATCCGACGAGTATAGGTACTATGGTGAATTGGTGTTTGTAACTACAAGAAACTAATAGTGAATGTGGAAAAATGGGGAAACCCTCTCACTTTTCCATAACTTTCGCTATATAGGGCAGATGCATTTCAATACTGTGTTCGTTTTCATCAGTATCTAAGTCCATCCACTCGAATTGACCGGTCATTTCTAGTTCGCCGTTTACTGAAAAAGAACAATTTTTACAAGCTCCGCAATGACTTTATAGGACTATAAAAAGATAACAAAATTGAAGCCGAAAATCCCGTCAATTGATAAAATGAATGATTACCTTGTGAATCTACATGTAAGTCATAAAGAGGAGTTTTATACTTTCTTGCAGTAGACAAGGCACATCCTGATAAACGGACATGGTGAGAAGGTCCTAAAATAAATATACGCCTTACCACGACAGGACTAACTTGCCTATAAGCGTGGCCCCCACAGGCTCCGCAGTACTGATAACCAGCATGTCTAAAAGAGGTCCTTAAAAAAGTTTTCTGTGATTTTAAAATCTCTTACGGAGCAATGATGGCCCTCGCAGGCCCATGGATCAAGTCAGCTTGGTGTAGCCAGTATTCTAATTGTCTGGACAATTCGGGGCCTAAGAACAACAGAGGTCATTGGCATCTTGTTCAAGTGAACAATAAAGCTGCAAACAGCTGATCAATGTTTGACAACACTTACCAGAATCCGTGTACCAGCTACCAGCATGTATTGCTTTTCTTACAGGCATTTTCTCGTGACTTGCTATGTTGAACTTGAAATCAAACTAATCAATCAATTTTAATATCAGTTGTTGCTAAAATAGACAACACTTTTCATGGAAATCATACAATACGCATGCACGTCCCAGACCTCATTGCAAGAGCGCATGCGTTAAATATTTTTATCTAGTTCAAAACACAAAATTCCTGCCTGTAGTTTTTCGCTTTTTGGAGCCGAAAATAACCCAAAATTATTTTTAAACGAAACAAAAACAGAAAAATCAAGCTCATTTGGTTAGGAAAACAAATTTTTGACGACTCGATCGCATTAAACCTGCTTCACATGACACAAAAGACACTGCGCCATCTATCGAGAAATTTTTACCGTGACGTCCAATTGGTGTAAAATCAACCCACTCCACTCTCATTGGTTGTAATGAAAAAAGCGCCCAATTCAAATAAAACGCTACATTATGAAAAAATTTATTCATATTCAGGTACATGTTTTCAAAATATCACAGTAGAAACACAGCCATGGTCACAAAGTCGGGTTCTTCATCCTCTCGATCTTGTTCGTACGCCAGAAAGACAGGACATCTGCGAACATTAAAATATTTGTTGAAAAAAACAGAATTAACATAAAGATTATGGACTGTAAGGATACTTGGTTGAAAATATATTATCAGTGAATTATTTATGGTGTTTACTACTAAGTCAGTTTAATTCGTACTAATCCTTTCAGAGATGAAGTATCTAAATGCGATATATCCGATCGAGTTTCTACTTAAAATAACAATTCTATAGTACAGGTGGATTATATCTTATAGCACACGAAAAGATAACTGCCAATTTAGTTTTATAATATAATTGTTTAATTCAATACTTAAAACCTATTGTTTACGACACAGCAGAAGCACACAAGTGGTGCAGTAGATTTCTTTTATAACGAAATGTTTGAGGGGCGAAATGTTTCATTATAACCGTCGCAGGCTCGCTTATTCAACATGAATTATATGCTTGTTTTATTTTTATAATCGCCTTGCCGTGGACAAAGATGCTTTTACTCGATATAAAGGGTTCGCTATAAAAGAAGTATACTGTGTGAATAAGAAAAAAATACAAAACGAAATGAAAGTGGACTCTGCTTATTATAACACTTTGAACACTTCGCTTCAACCCGTTTATTGTGCAATTTTGTAAAGATTGGAACCCATAATTTCGGGCTAACTTTACAGATACAGAACAGCATACTTATTATTCGCGTGGTATTTGATTATACTGCTATTCTGTAAGTTTATAGATACAGATTAGCACAGTTATTGCATTATTGGTGCACGACGATACCTTTCAACCAAAGTAAGCGCAACATTCTACATGTAACTTAGGAAAATATTGATCAAAAAAATACAAACCTGTTGGTTTTAAACAAAGTTTCCTAACGTACTTCTGGTTATTTTATAATACAGTGAAACTTAGTCCTGTCCTCGAGCAATAAAGACTTTAAATAAATTTTTGTTCAAGGAATTAAAAATCTTCTTTCCTTTAGGCTGTCGACATTTATAATTAGGGCACAATATCTTCATGTTTCATGGGACCTAAAATGAGTTTAAAGGGACAAGATCCTGGTTTATCATCCCTTGAATCGTTCTGAGAAAATCAAAGCCAAAACGGTTTGAGGTTAAGAAATCCTCTTGTAATTTATATCGTGTCGAGGACACAAGTGGAATAAGAATAACGGGCCATAAAAATGGCAGATCGAATTTTGTATTCAGTCCAGTCGTATAAAAGGTAGTAATCCTCATAAAATGAGATATTGTCCGGAATATTTCTGGAGAAAAGACGGCATCATCCAGTTTGAAAAAAAAAAAAAATATATGAGAGCAATTTTTTTGCGAAATGATTCAAACTAGGCAGTTATTGCTATATGTTTATTCAAAATACAAAAATGAACAAAACATACAAAAAAAAACCGAAAGTAACTTGTTCCCGAAGGAAAAAAAACAAAAAACAAAATATAAAATAGAAATTTGAAACGTCGAATGTCTTACGAAATTGAAGTAACTAGTAAGATCATTCTCAATAAATGTTTATTAAAAATACAAAAATGAACAAAGCATGCAATAAACGAAAGTAACTTGTTCCCGAAGGAAAAAAACGAAAAACAAAATATAAAATCGAAATTTGAAACGTCGAATGTCTTACAAAACTTACGTTTTGATCATTCTCAATAAAATCCAAAAACAAAATTATAAAAAGAGAACAAAAATCTAAATCAAAGTTGAATTTCCTACGAAATTCACATAACCATCAATATTTTCATTTTGTAAAAATTCAAGAGCCACCCTCATGTACTCAACGGTAGTGTACACACGTAAGTAACGAATTGGCGAATTTGGCGGCAGGTACACAAAACGCGCTAGCAATTGTCTGTGTCCAACATCGTTATTTATTACGTCTTCAATAAATTCGCTTTTTATTACTTGACGCTGAAACAAAAGATTCAACAGTGATAAAACAAAAGATCAACAAACGTAGAATATTCGGGAAATCTAAAGTAAAGTAAAATACGGGAGATCGCAATGATCACAATGAAACCACTAAAACATATTCCTTCAAATTATTCGTAAAACAACATTGGAAATGTTTTAGTAGTTCAATTCAATTTTCAGTTAATAGAAAGGAAGAGCGGAAATTTAATCCAAAGACACTTAATTTTGTTTCTTACCTTACGTGTGCGGAAATTTGAGTTTCTTCATAGTTGATAGAATGAAAGGAAGATGGAAGGATCAAATACTACGTTCCCACAATTAATAGAATGAAAGAAAGATGGAAAGGTCAAAATTCTACTTCTATAATTTTACTATTTTAGTTATTAGTAGTAGTGTTTATAATTTAATATACATAGTTCCAGAACCTTGACAAGATAAGTAAATAAAATAAATAAAAAAATAAAAAGGTGAAGAGAATAGGCGGAGGAAGATTGGTTATGATAATGGTTATGACATTCAATACCAGAAATCAATTTGACACGAGAAACACAATTTCACGAACGAGTTTAAGACATTTAAACATTTAAACATTTAAACGAGTTCTAACAAACAAATGCACGAGCCACTTTGCACAACTTTTGTGGTAATTTTAAATCGTTTCAACAATCCGTAAAATTTGAATTTACCGCCGAAGAATTTAAATGTGCAGTGAAAATTCGATAACTCGTTTCAAGCGATGGTTCGAGTTATCGAGTTTACACTGTAGAAATAAAAATCTAAACGCTTGTCGCTTGTGATTTATTAAACGCCGGTTTTTATAAGTACAATGTTTTACGTTTTCGATGCCTACTTTGTACAATGCGTAAATGGCTTTGTGAAATCACTTTAGTGACAATTGAAAATTTACTTGCAAAATATTATAATTAATAATAGCATGCATTTAAAAGCTTTAACCCACCCAGAACTAGTTTTACTAATTGATATTTAATCGAATAACGCGACACCGATAGAAATGAACAAATTTGAACTTACTGTTTAAGTTGGTCATTCGTATTAAACAGAGAACGATCGGGTGAATAGTAAGATATAAACACAACTTTGATTATTTTCTTTAATTTTACATATTAAAACTGACAATTTATACTCTAAAGTCTGAGGATATTCTTAAAATTAAACTCAATCACCAACATCAAAATTCCGTCCACATGTACACATGTCAGAATTAAACGAAATTTTTTCAGATTTTAAAAACTTACATTAAATCCTCGCTGAACAGAATTTTTTGTTTATGGTCGTTATGTGAAACTAGATTTTAGTGTGCGATATAAAAAAAGAAACAATTCGCACTCTACACTTCATCTAATAAAAATATAATAAAAAAAAATTTCATGAGGACATCTAAATTCCACGTAAATTAAACGCTGAACGTTAATAAAAATTTTGGAGATTAATGTCTTGAGAATGAATGCTGTAGTAACTTAGTAACGTCGCCTTTTAGGTGGAAAATCATCACGACGATTATCGTTGTTCACCCAGTGGCCTCTACCACCACCGCCACCATTTCGTGGCCCAGTTGGGCCCATGTCACCACGTCCCTCGAAACGGTGGTTGTTGCGCTTGTAAGAATTCATGAAAGCTTTTGGTTCCTAATATAATAATAGTACAGTCATAAAAAAAGCAACGCATACATACGATCAAGTTATTAATTAGAAGACTACTTCGTTTATAAATTTCGAACGATCGCAAAATAATTTATTATTGATCTGTTTGATTAGTTCGGTATTCTATACAATTTTACGATCACGCGCGGTACTAAAAATCTCTAAATTCGAGACGACATCCCTGACAACAGGACAAGCTCAGAATGTTTATTCGCTATTGAGAAATGACGAAACTAGAAGGGCACAGAAATGGACAAAATCAATACGAAACACCTAGACAAATATCGAAACGTATTCCTGGAAATGGAAGACTGTTTCAAACTCCACTAACAACAGCCTGAGTTCCAAAATTGAGAGAGTTTTTGTCACTGAACAAGTTGGGAATAATCAAAACTTATGCACAACTAAAAACAGAGCACCATACAACCCCAATGCATGTGGCACAAAATATTTTTTTAACTGCAGAGCGGGATGTTGTTCAAACCACTAAATAACCGAAGTTAGAACGGCTTAAATTATCATTTTTTGTGCGAATTATCCATTTTTCTCACATCCGCACTGTCAGTGTCAACATCAAAAAAAATATTGAAATTATGTTCGATTTTTATCATGTTTAGAAAATATTATAATTACAATATTTATGAGAATTGAGCTGAAGCTGAAACTGAAACTTGTTGACAGTGCGGGTGTCAGAAAAATGAATTATATGTCGGAAAACTTGTGAAGAAAACCCTACAAAATAGCTATTTATGCAACAAGAAACAGAAGTGATTCATTTCATCACACGTCGAGTGATAGACACTTCTGCCTAGTCTTTCATCTTTTTTTAATTCAGCAATAAAAGCGCATTAAAGTCTTTTTATAGACATTATGTAACAAGCGACAAAAAGTTAATATTTTATAACTGAATTAGAAAAAGGTTTTTAATTTAAGTTTTATGCAATAACCTAAAAACGATTGAAACTAGAAGATTAATACATAACAGTGGCGTGTTTTTAATTCCGATATCGCAGTACGCAATCTTACTATTTTCGATTGTTTTGGTACGGGTATCTATTAGAATATATTCAGCGCTTCATATTGTCATTTCGCGAAAATCAGACCAATAATAAATTAAAAAAACTTATGCATACACTTCTGCATAAGTAGTTTATACTCGTCCCAACAGAAAGCGACCAAACCATAGAAGTAGTTCTTCTAATAAAACATCAGAATATTGCGACAATATTAAAATAACTGCGTATCTGTTCAATACATAGCTACACGTACAAACTTATATTACCTTAAGTGCAGGAAATAAAAAAATAAATTTAAGTGAGTTTAATCCTAATTATTCGCAGATATAGAATACATAAAAACTCATTTCAATTAAATTTGGCTTTCACGAGGAGTTGTTTAGCATTACACAACGGCGACAAGGTTCGAAGATTAATTAGCCGGAAATTATTTGAAATTTTAAGTTTGTTGGTAGCTCTGGCATCCTAATCTCTCTACTTTATGTTTTTAATGAAATCTATGTATAAGAATATCAGAATATAATTAAAAATTAGCGTTTTTGTCTTAAATTTCAATAAATACAAAAAGCAACTATCAAGATCTAATGCCGTTTGAACCGAATAAGAAAACTCCTAACTATGTAGATGATAGCGATGGTGTTTTACTTTTAAGATTAGGCATTGTGTAACAGTCAAGCGAATTTATAACGAGCGCAAACCTCAGTAGTTGATTTTTTGTCACGTTACTCACACGTTTATTTAAACAACAAAAAGGTGGCAGCATTGATCGTGATATCAATGTTTCGTTGGCGGAAATTTGATATCTATTTAATCTGCAAGCTAACCGGAGATTTCGGTAAATTTAAGCCGTTAATTCGGTGACCGGTTGTGTTCATGACAGCTCTGAAGTATCAAGCAGAACTACCAACATACAATATATTAAAACCGTTCATGTAGTTTTTCCGTTACATATAATTCTCGTAACACCGACGTAAAAGTGATGCACCAAACGGAACAAAGATAAAAAGACTACGCAATGATTTTAAAGGCTTTTGAATTCTCATAAAGACAAACGCTGTAATAATTTTGGATGATTTATGAAAGCCCACTGTTGACGTAAATTTATATTACACCTAGAATGTAGAAAGGCATGTTTATCAAAAGAAAAACAGTTCTAAGCAGACAAACTTTCAATTTAACGCAGTCTATATTCAATCAGTAAATTTCATATGACAAACCATACTTACTTTCGTCCATCAATCATAACAATCGAAAGAAAAACAAATGATTCGCCTGTTTTCAACACTTATCGATTCATATTCGATCATTTGGTTGATCCCGACCATAGAAGACAATAAAAACCTCAATAATTCTTGCACGTAAGTCAATATAAATCCAAAACATATAACTACATTTTGAACAGAACAAAAGAGATTTTTTTTATAAAATGCTTTAAATTTTTCCAAGTAACTAACAGATTGAAGCGAACCAAAAGAGAGTAAAATAATAAACAATACGACACTTACCACAACAGGAGGTTCGCCATCTTGGTTAACTGCAAAAAACAAATTTAATTAGTAACAATTCTAGTGCAAACACGAGTTTAACTTACTGTTGTTGTACATAGCACCAGGCTGCTCATAAGCCTGTTCTTGTTGATCCAACATATTATCCAGTTGATGAGCTTGCATAAAGAGATTATTTTCCTGTTGGCGGCGGCGCAACTCTTCTTCTTGGTGAATCATACGATTCTGCATTTCTTCCTGTTGACGACGCATTTGCTCTTCAGTTCTTTGGCGTTGTTCTTCAGCCATTCTTTCTTTCATTTCCCATTCGTGCTTCTGACGATCTCTATCCATTTCGCGAGCACGTAACTGGTCACGCAACATCTCAGTCTCATGTTCGTATCTTGCGAACTCCATTTGGGCTTCCAGTTTCTCTTTCTCCATTTCAAACTCTTTCTTCAGGCCTAACTCTTTTTGAGCGAAGAGCTCATGGAGTTGCTTCCAACGAGTTCCGTATTCATGCTCGAAACTGTTGCCATTAGCGAATCTTGGGCCGACCTGGAAATTTAAAAATTAGTATTGTTCTGTGGTTTCTGTTGTTACTTACTTCTCGCGATTTTGCGTATTCGGGATTCTTCTTTGGAAGATATTTCTCCGGGTAGCCGTCAACATCATCGGTAGGCTCGAAGCTCTCAACGATGCATGGTCTGAGTGAAGAAGTGAGGAAGAAGCAACCCTCTGCACACTTTCTAGCCGCATTTAAAGCGCAGCCTTTACGAGCAAATTCTACAATTCCTTCACCTGTCGGTTTTCCACGTTCGTCCACAACGATGTAAGCACGTTCAACCTGGAAAAATACAGTATAAGTAATTTCTCTATGTAAAACGAACTACCCACCTCTCCAAAAACCGAGAAAGAATAGTACAGTAGTTCATTTGACACGAAATTCGTCAGATTCTTGACTTTGATAGTTGATCCATTTGGAGCGAATCGGATTTTCAAGTTCTTGCCTTTAAAAAGAATCCCATCGAGCTCTCGCTTGGCCTTCTCAGCATTGATACGATAGTCCTAAACCAAACATAATAAACTGGTTGAATCAAACAAATAACTAAACTTACCAGTCTAACAAACGCGAAATTCTTCTCTTTGTTTATAAAATATTCACTGCTTTCGCCATACGGGCTAAACAATTCCTTCAGATGATTCTCCTCAACATCATTCCCAATATTGCCAACGTATAGACGGGTCCTTCCCGAAAACTTCTTTTCCTCTAACTCCAGTGGAGGTAAATCGTAAGTTGGGCCCCCCATGTTAGAAAGCTTGTCGTTGATTTTATCGACAGGACCTCGGGGCCCCATTGGTCCTCCTTGATCGTTATGATTTGGACCACCATGAGGACCGTGAGGACCGCCATGATGACCACCCCCACCGGCGCCACCACCTCGTCTTCTATTGAAGTTGTCGCCGCCGTGACCGCCGCCTCGTGGGGGCTAATCAAAGAAACAAATCCGTTATTCGATTATTCAAGATCAAGATTTGAGATTAAAATTATTTGAATTAAGAATCTTTTGTTGACATTTTATTCTAGTTTCTGCACCGACAAAGAGTCGGAAGAGAGGGAAGGGGTGAGGAGAAGGAGCGACACGTGTGGACACGTTTCCGCGAAATGATTGCGAAAAACACACAAATAAATTAGGAAAAAAACAATAACAGATCCGAAAGGGAATTAATGAAAAAATTAGTATCACGAAAAAATTACATAACTGACGAAAAAAATACGCAAATTTCTAGGAAGGTGGCTCAAATTTAAAATGTTGTCGGGCTGCACGTGTGGTTTTGGAGCAATCTTAAAAAGAAGCGGAACAAAAGAAGTGCATTTCTTGGAAGAACACAATACTACAAGCGACACGTGTGAGGATTCGAGAAACGCGAAGACAAAGAATTGGAAGTAAACAGAGGAAAAGGCACATGTGATAATTTTTTTCAACATATAATTATCTGTAATGCAGATTTCTAATCGATAAAAACATAATCTAGATCTAAAGTTGCCATGTAAATGATATTTATTAATATCACATTATCACGTCACAAGATGAATCTTGATATTTCAACGCTATTTTCTCGAAAATTTAGTTGTGTAAATATGAATTTCAAGCATGAGCGAAGTAGGCATAATTAATTATTTTGATTATTATTACGGTAGGCTCAATAATGACGTTAATAAAACAAATAAAAAAATTGACAATGCTTTTTTCTGGTAGCTGAAATTACGTGTCTTATTAGTTTGTAGTAGTTTTGAATGTATCAGCACCTTTAATTACGTCTACTGGAATAGTATTAGTAGTTTTAATGACGTGTTATTAGTAGTTTAATAAATTAGTTTTTAAGCCGTTCTACAAATATAAAAAGTGTACTTTTGGCCGTAATTTCAATTTGCAAATGTATGAAACGAAAAGTCGATTAAATTTTTTACCTAATAACAAAAATACTATAAATGCGACTAAAAATTGACAATAAAATTTGTAAAAATTAAAAGTAGGAAAAAATCATATGTATTTAGACCCACTAATTACTATTCAGGACGCCAACCCAAGAAATCTTTTATGCTTTTATTACAAATTAGTATGCACATGCACGTGTTTAAAATACTACATAATAATAATAATAATAATGACAATAATGTCATTTTACGAATCTTTTGAAATAAAAACAAATTAACGATTTTTTCAGACGCGGCTTAACATAAAATTCTACTGTTAAATTTATAAAAGCTATTGATTTGAATTGCATTTAGGAAAAGGTGTCATCGATTTTTTTTAAATGAAATATACAAAACCCGACTCTCCCTTTACTAGCATTGTCAATTAGGGGATTTTCCACCCCCTGAATTTTGACACCGCCAAATTTATTGTCATTAAAAAATAAAAACAATGTCAGGATTCAAAACAGCCATCTTGTAACTCGTAAAATCCCTTAAAAAATTAAACTGAACTTACATATGGTGCTTGTCGCCGGTTGCCAAATCTGTTGAAGCCCCCTCGTTTAGGGCCCCCAAAATTCGGCGGTCCTTGTTGGGTTTCAGGTTGATCGCGTGGACCTTCACCACCATTTTCCTCCTGCTCTTGAGGTTCAGTCTTGGGATTTGCCATCTCGAGATAGATAAAAGTCTAATTTATTTGAGAGCAACACAATTCACACAAACTGATCAAAATAACATGAAATCTGAACTACGAGAGAAACAAACGAACTCAGTTGGCGTTGCTCGTCCCGAGTGGAGAGCGGGAGGAAACTACTAGCGCTGCGGCGCAGTTTGGAATTATATTCAAAAAAACGCGCGCTTTCTCATGGGGTCGTGGGAAAAAAGGAAAATAAGTTTTAAGTACGTACGTGATTTTATTGCGTAACTAAAGTCCAATACTGTGTTAAACACTCATCCATTTCAAAAAAGATAGAAAAATAATCTGGAAATTAGTTTAAAATGCATTCAGTCAGTCACTGCTGCTATTTCTCTCAAACATAGTGGAATGAAAATTAGGAATTAATAAGCGTAACATATAAAAAGATAATGACTAGATTAATACAAAGTGCAATTTATACTACTGCTCCAACCAAGACGGGTAAGTGGAATTTGGTGTCTTCACTTTTATATTGAACTGCTTCAGAGTGGCTTCCAGGGCTTGTTGGTTCCCAGAAAAATAAGCGGAAATGGCGTTATGAAACAAAAGCAACTGCTTATGCATCACTTTTATCTACAACAAGAAAATCAAACTTCACTCTTAGTCCTCCGCAAAAACTTACTCTATTTTCGTCCAAAAATTTCATTTTGATTGTAACTTCAGCTCTAAGTTTCATAAACTGTTGCCTGTGAAGTTCGTACCCTTGTTGGGCCTCTTCTAACCCAATAGCCCCATCAGGTTTCGTCGACATGGATTCAAGATCTGTGCGATAAGCATCATACTCAATCCTGGATGCCTCATATTGTCTAATACTCTGCAAAGTATCTTCAATGGTTTTATTACAGAGTGTATTCACTGAAGATATAAAAAAATTTAATGCTCCTAAGAGTGTTTCCCCGTTTTTTGTCAAGTTTCGTTGTGTTTCTGAGTTGTATAAAAATTCCTCCTGTAACTCAGGAGATTTCTGAGCTAGTTCTGAAAAAGCTTCCCCTAAATCATGTTGTGTTTGAACTACATGGTAAAAATGGCTAGTTAAAGCTCTAGCCAAGCGAAGAATATTGCAGTACTTCTTCTGAGTTTCCCTCAACTGCTCTATCTGAGATTCCAGCTCTAAAACACGTATTTAGTTTATATAAAAACGATAAATAATCGTACCTGCGTCCACAGTCCGTGACGATTTCCCTAATTTCTCAAACATTAATTGCTTGGTACATTTATATGTTGATATGGACCAGTTTTTGAGATTCTCAATTCGAGAATTGGTCTTGAGGATCGTCGAGTCGTCATTTTGTGTGGGAGTCGTTGGTGTTAAAATTGCAGGGGAACTTGTGCAGGACGATAATGCGGTTGGAACGGAACGGGAATATGGACACACTGTGTTTGTTTGTACAGCAGGTACAACATTACCACGGCTTTCATTCGGAGAAGTCTCTTTTAACATATCGTGTATACTGGTTCTTTCTAAACTAGTTGAAGTTTTTATTTGGGCCATTTCTTCTGATTACACAATTTACACTACTGAAAATAGGTTCAATTGGTTTTCTAGCAACACTAAAACTTAATACTCACAAATTCACAACTCGGGTTATGGAAAATGAGCAGAAAACCGAAATCGTTAGGCAACCTGAAATGTCACCGACATTTTTCAGACGTGTTTTCAGACTTTTCAGGGAAAAACGTCACAAAAGCTGAGCTGGGGACCCTAAACAGTACCAACCGACAACAACACACCCTTCAGAATTCTTGCTTATTACACAAGAACAGTAGTGGCGACTACTGATTAAAACCTTCCATTGTGATTACCCACACTGTACACATCTAAAGATGATTAAATGTATTAAATTAATAAGTCCAATAGTGTGACGTTGCAGAAAGCGCCAACTTTAAACCGTTTTCCTTATGCAAAGTTTCGTGAAAAAAGTTGACCTTATTGTATCTTCACTTAAGGGTCAGAATTAGAAGATGTCAATTTGTAGCGCTACTGTCTCTTACATAAAAGAGCGAGATATCGATTTCAAAACTTTGATAGAGTTTAAGTCATGATTTTTCGCGAAAATTTGCAAATTTCGACTATAGAAAAATCAAAGAACTATTTCTTATGTAAAAAATCGCGAGAAAAACGATGGCGTAAACCGCATTTCAATATCTGGAATAGTTTCCGAGATATCGAGCACGAATTGTTTCAAACCTTCAAAAATTTGGCCTTCTGGCGAGGACCCAAAAATTCAAACGACCATAACTCAGTTATTTGTTCACGAAAATTAAAAATTCTTAAAGCTTTGGATTCAGCGTGACATTCTGCGTAAAATGAGACCCAAACCTGTTGAGTTTGCTTAATAAATAAACGAGGTATTGGCCAAAAACTGTTTTGAAAACATCATTTTAGGGTGATATTCAATCAATGTTTTCACAATGAAAATGACGTTTAATAGCATTGAATTATACATCAGTCGAAAGAGGAGCTCAAAATCTATCTACTGGCTAAATTTGAGATCGATCGGACAAATAGTTTACAAGCTGTGGCCAAAAATAAAAAAAATGAAAAATTTTCATCGTTTGAGTCGTAATTTTTTTTCGCGAAAAATCGACTATCGAATTTTGGGCTTTTAAGCACTTTTTCTAACGTAAAATGAGCCGAGAAAAACGATGGCGCAAACCGCATCTTAATATCTCTAATAGTTTCTGAGATATTTAACTTCAAAAATTGAGAAAAATGAGAAAAAAATGAAAATCAACATTTCAAAACTTTGATCGGCCATAACTATGTTATCTGTTGTCGGATCTGAATTTAAATCCCAGATTTGAAATCTGCGTAAAATTCTGCGTTCACTGATGTAGAATAACTCAAGTTTACTATTAAAAATAAGCGAGATATCGATATGAGAAATTGGGTATAGTTTTAATCATGAATTTTCGCGAAAATTTGCAAATTTCGACTTTTGGAAAATCTAAAAACGATTTCTAATGTAAAAAATCGCGAGAAAAACGATGCCGCAAACCGCATTCCAATATCTGGAATAGTTTCCGAGATATCGAGCATGAATTGTTTCGAACCTTCGAAAATTTGACCCTCTGGCGACAACCCAAAATTTCAAATGGCCATAACTCGGTTATTTATTGACAAATTTTAAAAAATTATCATATTTTTGGATTCAGCGTAAAATTCTGCGTAAAATGAGACCAAATTTGTTGAGTTTGCTTAATAAATAAACGAGGTATTGGCCAAAAACTGTTTTGAAAACATCATTTTAGGGTGATTTTCAATCAATGTTTTCAAAATGAAAATGACGTTTAATAGCATTGAATTATACATCAGTCGAAAGAGGAGCTCAAAATCTATCTACTGGCTAAATTTGAGATCGATCGGACAAATAGTTTACAAGCTGTGGCCAAAAATAAAAAAAATGAAAAATTTTCATCGTTTGAGTCGTAATTTTTTTTCGCGAAAAATCGACTATCGAATTTTGGGCTTTTAAGCACTTTTTCTAACGTAAAATGAGCCGAGAAAAACGATGGCGCAAACCGCATCTTAATATCTCTAATAGTTTCTGAGATATTTAACTTCAAAAATTGAGAAAAATGAGAAAAAAATGAAAATCAACATTTCAAAACTTTGATCGGCCATAACTATGTTATCTGTTGTCGGATCTGAATTTAAATCCCAGATTTGAAATCTGCGTAAAATTCTGCGTTCACTGATGTAGAATAACTCAAGTTTACTATTAAAAATAAGCGAGATATCGATATGAGAAATTGGGTATAGTTTTAATCATGAATTTTCGCGAAAATTTGCAAATTTCGACTTTAGAAAATCTAAAAACGATTTCTAATGTAAAAAATCGCGAGAAAAACGATGCCGCAAACCGCATTCCAATATCTGGAATAGTTTCCGAGATATCGAGCATGAATTGTTTCGAACCTTCGAAAATTTGACCCTCTGGCGACAACCCAAAATTTCAAATGGCCATAACTCGGTTATTTATTGACAAATTTTAAAAAATTATCATATTTTTGGATTCAGCGTAAAATTCTGCGTAAAATGAGACCAAATTTGTTGAGTTTGCTTAATAAATAAACGAGGTATTGGCCAAAAACTGTTTTGAAAACATCATTTTAGGGTGATTTTCAATCAATGTTTTCAAAATGAAAATGACGTTTAATAGCATTGAATTATACATCAGTCGAAAGAGGAGCTCAAAATCTATCTACTGGCTAAATTTGAGATCGATCGGACAAATAGTTTACAAGCTGTGGCCAAAAATAAAAAAAATGAAAAATTTTCATCGTTTGAGTCGTAATTTTTTTTCGCGAAAAATCGACTATCGAATTTTGGGCTTTTAAGCACTTTTTCTAACGTAAAATGAGCCGAGAAAAACGATGGCGCAAACCGCATCTTAATATCTCTAATAGTTTCTGAGATATTTAACTTCAAAAATTGAGAAAAATGAGAAAAAAATGAAAATCAACATTTCAAAACTTTGATCGGCCATAACTATGTTATCTGTTGTCGGATCTGAATTTAAATCCCAGATTTGAAATCTGCGTAAAATTCTGCGTTCACTGATGTAGAATAACTCAAGTTTACTATTAAAAATAAGCGAGATATCGATATGAGAAATTGGGTATAGTTTTAATCATGAATTTTCGCGAAAATTTGCAAATTTCGACTTTAGAAAATCTAAAAACGATTTCTAATGTAAAAAATCGCGAGAAAAACGATGCCGCAAACCGCATTCCAATATCTGGAATAGTTTCCGAGATATCGAGCATGAATTGTTTCGAACCTTCGAAAATTTGACCCTCTGGCGACAACCCAAAATTTCAAATGGCCATAACTCGGTTATTTATTGACAAATTTTAAAAAATTATCATATTTTTGGATTCAGCGTAAAATTCTGCGTAAAATGAGACCAAATTTGTTGAGTTTGCTTAATAAATAAACGAGGTATTGGCCAAAAACTGTTTTGAAAACATCATTTTAGGGTGATTTTCAATCAATGTTTTCAAAATGAAAATGACGTTTAATAGCATTGAATTATACATCAGTCGAAAGAGGAGCTCAAAATCTATCTACTGGCTAAATTTGAGATCGATCGGACAAATAGTTTACAAGCTGTGGCCAAAAATAAAAAAAATGAAAAATTTTCATCGTTTGAGTCGTAATTTTTTTTCGCGAAAAATCGACTATCGAATTTTGGGCTTTTAAGCACTTTTTCTAACGTAAAATGAGGCGAGAAAAACGATGTCGCAAACCGCATCTTAATATCTCTAATAGTTTCTGAGATATTTAACTTCAAAAATTGAGAAAAATGAGAAAAAAATGAAAATCAACATTTCAAAACTTTGATCGGCCATAACTCGGTTATCTGTTGTCGGATCTGAATTTAAATCCCAGATTTGAAATCTGCGTAAAATTCTGCGTTCACTGATGTAGAATAACTCAAGTTTACTCTTAAAAATAAGCGAGATATCGATATGAGAAATTTGGTATAGTTTTGATCATGAATTTTCGCGAAAATTTGCAAATTTCGACTTTTGGAAAATCTAAAAACGATTTCTTATGTAAAAAATCGCGAGAAAAACGATGCCGCAAACCGCATTCCAATATCTGGAATAGTTTCCGAGATATCGAGCATGAATTGTTTCGAACCTTCGAAAATTTGACCCTCTGGCGACAACCCAAAATTTCAAATGGCCATAACTCGGTTATTTATTGACAAATTTTAAAAAATTATCATATTTTTGGATTCAGCGTAAAATTCTACGTAAAATGAGACCAAATTTGTTGAGTTTGCTTAATAAATAAACGAGGTATTGGCCAAAAACTGTTTTGAAAACATCATTTTAGGGTGATTTTCAATCAATGTTTTCACAATGAAAATGACGTTTAATAGCATTGAATTATACATCAGTCGAAAGAGGAGCTCAAAATCTATCTACTGGCTAAATTTGAGATCGATCGGACAAATAGTTTACAAGCTGTGGCCAAAATTAAAAAAAATGAAAAATTTTCATCGTTTGAGTCGTAATTTTTTTTCGCGAAAAATCGACTATCGAATTTTGGGCTTTTAAGCACTTTTTCTAACGTAAAATGAGGCGAGAAAAACGATGGCGCAAACCGCATCTTAATATCTCTAATAGTTTCTGAGATATTTAACTTCAAAAATTGAGAAAAATGAGAAAAAAATGAAAATCAACATTTCAAAACTTTGATCGGCCATAACTCGGTTATCTGTTGTCGGATCTGAATTTAAATCCCAGATTTGAAATCTGCGTAAAATTCTGCGTTCACTGATGTAGAATAACTCAAGTTTACTCTTAAAAATAAGCGAGATATCGATATGAGAAATTTGGTATAGTTTTGATCATGAATTTTCGCGAAAATTTGCAAATTTCGACTTTTGGAAAATCTAAAAACGATTTCTTATGTAAAAAATCGCGAGAAAAACGATGCCGCAAACCGCATTCCAATATCTGGAATAGTTTCCGAGATATCGAGCATGAATTGTTTCGAACCTTCGAAAATTTGACCCTCTGGCGACAACCCAAAATTTCAAATGGCCATAACTCGGTTATTTATTGACAAATTTTAAAAAATTATCATATTTTTGGATTCAGCGTAAAATTCTACGTAAAATGAGACCAAATTTGTTGAGTTTGCTTAATAAATAAACGAGGTATTGGCCAAAAACTGTTTTGAAAACATCATTTTAGGGTGATATTCAATCAATGTTTTCACAATGAAAATGACGTTTAATAGCATTGAATTATACATCAGTCGAAAGAGGAGCTCAAAATCTATCTACTGGCTAAATTTGAGATCGATCGGACAAATAGTTTACAAGCTATGGCCAAAAATAAAAAAAATGAAAAATTTTCATCGTTTGAATCGTAATTTTTTTTCGCGAAAAATCGACTATCGAATTTTGGGCTTTTAAGCACTTTTTCTAACGTAAAATGAGCCGAGAAAAACGATGGCGCAAACCGCATCTTAATATCTCTAATAGTTTCTGAGATATTTAACTTCAAAAATTGAGAAAAATGAGAAAAAAATGAAAATCAACATTTCAAAACTTTGATCGGCCATAACTATGTTATCTGTTGTCGGATCTGAATTTAAATCCCAGATTTGAAATCTGCGTAAAATTCTGCGTTCACTGATGTAGAATAACTCAAGTTTACTATTAAAAATAAGCGAGATATCGATATGAGAAATTGGGTATAGTTTTAATCATGAATTTTCGCGAAAATTTGCAAATTTCGACTTTAGAAAATCTAAAAACGATTTCTAATGTAAAAAATCGCGAGAAAAACGATGCCGCAAACCGCATTCCAATATCTGGAATAGTTTCCGAGATATCGAGCATGAATTGTTTCGAACCTTCGAAAATTTGACCCTCTGGCGACAACCCAAAATTTCAAATGGCCATAACTCGGTTATTTATTGACAAATTTTAAAAAATTATCATATTTTTGGATTCAGCGTAAAATTCTGCGTAAAATGAGACCAAATTTGTTGAGTTTGCTTAATAAATAAACGAGGTATTGGCCAAAAACTGTTTTGAAAACATCATTTTAGGGTGATTTTCAATCAATGTTTTCAAAATGAAAATGACGTTTAATAGCATTGAATTATACATCAGTCGAAAGAGGAGCTCAAAATCTATCTACTGGCTAAATTTGAGATCGATCGGACAAATAGTTTACAAGCTGTGGCCAAAAATAAAAAAAATGAAAAATTTTCATCGTTTGAGTCGTAATTTTTTTTCGCGAAAAATCGACTATCGAATTTTGGGCTTTTAAGCACTTTTTCTAACGTAAAATGAGGCGAGAAAAACGATGTCGCAAACCGCATCTTAATATCTCTAATAGTTTCTGAGATATTTAACTTCAAAAATTGAGAAAAATGAGAAAAAAATGAAAATCAACATTTCAAAACTTTGATCGGCCATAACTCGGTTATCTGTTGTCGGATCTGAATTTAAATCCCAGATTTGAAATCTGCGTAAAATTCTGCGTTCACTGATGTAGAATAACTCAAGTTTACTCTTAAAAATAAGCGAGATATCGATATGAGAAATTTGGTATAGTTTTGATCATGAATTTTCGCGAAAATTTGCAAATTTCGACTTTTGGAAAATCTAAAAACGATTTCTTATGTAAAAAATCGCGAGAAAAACGATGCCGCAAACCGCATTCCAATATCTGGAATAGTTTCCGAGATATCGAGCATGAATTGTTTCGAACCTTCGAAAATTTGACCCTCTGGCGACAACCCAAAATTTCAAATGGCCATAACTCGGTTATTTATTGACAAATTTTAAAAAATTATCATATTTTTGGATTCAGCGTAAAATTCTACGTAAAATGAGACCAAATTTGTTGAGTTTGCTTAATAAATAAACGAGGTATTGGCCAAAAACTGTTTTGAAAACATCATTTTAGGGTGATTTTCAATCAATGTTTTCACAATGAAAATGACGTTTAATAGCATTGAATTATACATCAGTCGAAAGAGGAGCTCAAAATCTATCTACTGGCTAAATTTGAGATCGATCGGACAAATAGTTTACAAGCTGTGGCCAAAATTAAAAAAAATGAAAAATTTTCATCGTTTGAGTCGTAATTTTTTTTCGCGAAAAATCGACTATCGAATTTTGGGCTTTTAAGCACTTTTTCTAACGTAAAATGAGGCGAGAAAAACGATGGCGCAAACCGCATCTTAATATCTCTAATAGTTTCTGAGATATTTAACTTCAAAAATTGAGAAAAATGAGAAAAAAATGAAAATCAACATTTCAAAACTTTGATCGGCCATAACTCGGTTATCTGTTGTCGGATCTGAATTTAAATCCCAGATTTGAAATCTGCGTAAAATTCTGCGTTCACTGATGTAGAATAACTCAAGTTTACTCTTAAAAATAAGCGAGATATCGATATGAGAAATTTGGTATAGTTTTGATCATGAATTTTCGCGAAAATTTGCAAATTTCGACTTTTGGAAAATCTAAAAACGATTTCTTATGTAAAAAATCGCGAGAAAAACGATGCCGCAAACCGCATTCCAATATCTGGAATAGTTTCCGAGATATCGAGCATGAATTGTTTCGAACCTTCGAAAATTTGACCCTCTGGCGACAACCCAAAATTTCAAATGGCCATAACTCGGTTATTTATTGACAAATTTTAAAAAATTATCATATTTTTGGATTCAGCGTAAAATTCTACGTAAAATGAGACCAAATTTGTTGAGTTTGCTTAATAAATAAACGAGGTATTGGCCAAAAACTGTTTTGAAAACATCATTTTAGGGTGATATTCAATCAATGTTTTCACAATGAAAATGACGTTTAATAGCATTGAATTATACATCAGTCGAAAGAGGAGCTCAAAATCTATCTACTGGCTAAATTTGAGATCGATCGGACAAATAGTTTACAAGCTATGGCCAAAAATAAAAAAAATGAAAAATTTTCATCGTTTGAATCGTAATTTTTTTTCGCGAAAAATCGACTATCGAATTTTGGGCTTTTAAGCACTTTTTCTAACGTAAAATGAGCCGAGAAAAACGATGGCGCAAACCGCATCTTAATATCTCTAATAGTTTCTGAGATATTTAACTTCAAAAATTGAGAAAAATGAGAAAAAAATGAAAATCAACATTTCAAAACTTTGATCGGCCATAACTATGTTATCTGTTGTCGGATCTGAATTTAAATCCCAGATTTGAAATCTGCGTAAAATTCTGCGTTCACTGATGTAGAATAACTCAAGTTTACTATTAAAAATAAGCGAGATATCGATATGAGAAATTGGGTATAGTTTTAATCATGAATTTTCGCGAAAATTTGCAAATTTCGACTTTAGAAAATCTAAAAACGATTTCTAATGTAAAAAATCGCGAGAAAAACGATGCCGCAAACCGCATTCCAATATCTGGAATAGTTTCCGAGATATCGAGCATGAATTGTTTCGAACCTTCGAAAATTTGACCCTCTGGCGACAACCCAAAATTTCAAATGGCCATAACTCGGTTATTTATTGACAAATTTTAAAAAATTATCATATTTTTGGATTCAGCGTAAAATTCTGCGTAAAATGAGACCAAATTTGTTGAGTTTGCTTAATAAATAAACGAGGTATTGGCCAAAAACTGTTTTGAAAACATCATTTTAGGGTGATTTTCAATCAATGTTTTCAAAATGAAAATGACGTTTAATAGCATTGAATTATACATCAGTCGAAAGAGGAGCTCAAAATCTATCTACTGGCTAAATTTGAGATCGATCGGACAAATAGTTTACAAGCTGTGGCCAAAAATAAAAAAAATGAAAAATTTTCATCGTTTGAGTCGTAATTTTTTTTCGCGAAAAATCGACTATCGAATTTTGGGCTTTTAAGCACTTTTTCTAACGTAAAATGAGGCGAGAAAAACGATGTCGCAAACCGCATCTTAATATCTCTAATAGTTTCTGAGATATTTAACTTCAAAAATTGAGAAAAATGAGAAAAAAATGAAAATCAACATTTCAAAACTTTGATCGGCCATAACTCGGTTATCTGTTGTCGGATCTGAATTTAAATCCCAGATTTGAAATCTGCGTAAAATTCTGCGTTCACTGATGTAGAATAACTCAAGTTTACTCTTAAAAATAAGCGAGATATCGATATGAGAAATTTGGTATAGTTTTGATCATGAATTTTCGCGAAAATTTGCAAATTTCGACTTTTGGAAAATCTAAAAACGATTTCTTATGTAAAAAATCGCGAGAAAAACGATGCCGCAAACCGCATTCCAATATCTGGAATAGTTTCCGAGATATCGAGCATGAATTGTTTCGAACCTTCGAAAATTTGACCCTCTGGCGACAACCCAAAATTTCAAATGGCCATAACTCGGTTATTTATTGACAAATTTTAAAAAATTATCATATTTTTGGATTCAGCGTAAAATTCTACGTAAAATGAGACCAAATTTGTTGAGTTTGCTTAATAAATAAACGAGGTATTGGCCAAAAACTGTTTTGAAAACATCATTTTAGGGTGATTTTCAATCAATGTTTTCACAATGAAAATGACGTTTAATAGCATTGAATTATACATCAGTCGAAAGAGGAGCTCAAAATCTATCTACTGGCTAAATTTGAGATCGATCGGACAAATAGTTTACAAGCTGTGGCCAAAATTAAAAAAAATGAAAAATTTTCATCGTTTGAGTCGTAATTTTTTTTCGCGAAAAATCGACTATCGAATTTTGGGCTTTTAAGCACTTTTTCTAACGTAAAATGAGGCGAGAAAAACGATGGCGCAAACCGCATCTTAATATCTCTAATAGTTTCTGAGATATTTAACTTCAAAAATTGAGAAAAATGAGAAAAAAATGAAAATCAACATTTCAAAACTTTGATCGGCCATAACTCGGTTATCTGTTGTCGGATCTGAATTTAAATCCCAGATTTGAAATCTGCGTAAAATTCTGCGTTCACTGATGTAGAATAACTCAAGTTTACTCTTAAAAATAAGCGAGATATCGATATGAGAAATTTGGTATAGTTTTGATCATGAATTTTCGCGAAAATTTGCAAATTTCGACTTTTGGAAAATCTAAAAACGATTTCTTATGTAAAAAATCGCGAGAAAAACGATGCCGCAAACCGCATTCCAATATCTGGAATAGTTTCCGAGATATCGAGCATGAATTGTTTCGAACCTTCGAAAATTTGACCCTCTGGCGACAACCCAAAATTTCAAATGGCCATAACTCGGTTATTTATTGACAAATTTTAAAAAATTATCATATTTTTGGATTCAGCGTAAAATTCTACGTAAAATGAGACCAAATTTGTTGAGTTTGCTTAATAAATAAACGAGGTATTGGCCAAAAACTGTTTTGAAAACATCATTTTAGGGTGATATTCAATCAATGTTTTCACAATGAAAATGACGTTTAATAGCATTGAATTATACATCAGTCGAAAGAGGAGCTCAAAATCTATCTACTGGCTAAATTTGAGATCGATCGGACAAATAGTTTACAAGCTATGGCCAAAAATAAAAAAAATGAAAAATTTTCATCGTTTGAATCGTAATTTTTTTTCGCGAAAAATCGACTATCGAATTTTGGGCTTTTAAGCATTTTTTCTAACGTAAAATGAGCCCAGAAAAACGATGGCGCAAACCGCATCTTAATATCTCTAATAGTTTCTGAGATATTTAACTTCAAAAATTGAGAAAAATGAGAAAAAATGAAAATCAACATTTCAAAACTTTGATCGGCCATAACTATGTTATCTGTCGTCGGATCTGAATTTAAATCTCAGATTTGAAATCTGCATAAAATTCTGCGTACACTGATGTATAATAACTCAAGTTCACTCTAAAAACTAAGCGAGATATCGATGTGAGAAGTTTGGCCATAGTTTTAGTCATGAATTTTTGCGAAAATTTGTAACTTTCGACTATTGGAAAGTCTAAAAACTATTTCTTATGTAAAAAATCGCGAGAAAAACAATGGCGCAAACCGCATCTCAATATCTGAAATAGTTTCCGAGATATCGAGCATGAATTGTTTCAAACCTTCGAAAATTTGACCCTCTGGCGACAACCCAAAATTTCAAACGGCCATAACTCGGTTATTTATTGACAAATATTAAAAAATTATCATGTTTTTGGATTCAGCGTGAAATTCTGCGTAAAATGAGACCCAAACTTGTTGAGTTTGCTTAATAAATAATCGAGGTATTGGCCAAAAACTGTTTTGAAAACATCATTTTAGGGTGATTTTCAATCAATGTTTTCACAATGAAAATGACGTTTAATAGCATTGAATTATACATCAGTCGAAAGAGGAGCTCAAAATCTATCTACTGGCTAAATTTGAGATCGATCGGACAAATAGTTTACAAGCTGTGGCCAAAATTAAAAAAAATGAAAAATTTTCATCGTTTGAGTCGTAATTTTTTTTCGCGAAAAATCGACTATCGAATTTTGGGCTTTTAAGCACTTTTTCTAACGTAAAATGAGCCGAGAAAAACGATGGCGCAAACCGCATCTTAATATCTCTAATAGTTTCTGAGATATTTAACTTCAAAAATTGAGAAAAATGAGAAAAAAATGAAAATCAACATTTCAAAACTTTGATCGGCCATAACTCGGTTATCTGCTGTCGGATCTGAATTTAAATCCCAGATTTGAAATCTGCGTAAAATTCTGCGTTCACTGATGTAGAATAACTCAAGTTTACTCTTAAAAATAAGCGAGATATCGATATGAGAAATTTGGTATAGTTTTGATCATGAATTTTCGCGAAAATTTGCAAATTTCGACTTTTGGAAAATCTAAAAACGATTTCTTATGTAAAAAATCGCGAGAAAAACGATGCCGCAAACCGCATTCCAATATCTGGAATAGTTTCCGAGATATCGAGCATGAATTGTTTCGAACCTTCGAAAATTTGACCCTCTGGCGACAACCCAAAATTTCAAATGGCCATAACTCGGTTATTTATTGACAAATTTTAAAAAATTATCATATTTTTGGATTCAGCGTAAAATTCTACGTAAAATGAGACCAAATTTGTTGAGTTTGCTTAATAAATAAACGAGGTATTGGCCAAAAACTGTTTTGAAAACATCATTTTAGGGTGATATTCAATCAATGTTTTCACAATGAAAATGACGTTTAATAGCATTGAATTATACATCAGTCGAAAGAGGAGCTCAAAATCTATCTACTGGCTAAATTTGAGATCGATCGGACAAATAGTTTACAAGCTGTGGCCAAAAATAAAAAAAATGAAAAATTTTCATCGTTTGAGTCGTAATTTTTTTTCGCGAAAAATCGACTATCGAATTTTGGGCTTTTAAGCACTTTTTCTAACGTAAAATGAGCCGAGAAAAACGATGGCGCAAACCGCATCTTAATATCTCTAATAGTTTCTGAGATATTTAACTTCAAAAATTGAGAAAAATGAGAAAAAAATGAAAATCAACATTTCAAAACTTTGATCGGCCATAACTATGTTATCTGTTGTCGGATCTGAATTTAAATCCCAGATTTGAAATCTGCGTAAAATTCTGCGTTCACTGATGTAGAATAACTCAAGTTTACTATTAAAAATAAGCGAGATATCGATATGAGAAATTGGGTATAGTTTTAATCATGAATTTTCGCGAAAATTTGCAAATTTCGACTTTTGGAAAATCTAAAAACGATTTCTAATGTAAAAAATCGCGAGAAAAACGATGCCGCAAACCGCATTCCAATATCTGGAATAGTTTCCGAGATATCGAGCATGAATTGTTTCGAACCTTCGAAAATTTGACCCTCTGGCGACAACCCAAAATTTCAAATGGCCATAACTCGGTTATTTATTGACAAATTTTAAAAAATTATCATATTTTTGGATTCAGCGTAAAATTCTACGTAAAATGAGACCAAATTTGTTGAGTTTGCTTAATAAATAAACGAGGTATTGGCCAAAAACTGTTTTGAAAACATCATTTTAGGGTGATTTTCAATCAATGTTTTCACAATGAAAATGACGTTTAATAGCATTGAATTATACATCAGTCGAAAGAGGAGCTCAAAATCTATCTACTGGCTAAATTTGAGATCGATCGGACAAATAGTTTACAAGCTGTGGCCAAAATTAAAAAAAATGAAAAATTTTCATCGTTTGAGTCGTAATTTTTTTTCGCGAAAAATCGACTATCGAATTTTGGGCTTTTAAGCACTTTTTCTAACGTAAAATGAGGCGAGAAAAACGATGGCGCAAACCGCATCTTAATATCTCTAATAGTTTCTGAGATATTTAACTTCAAAAATTGAGAAAAATGAGAAAAAAATGAAAATCAACATTTCAAAACTTTGATCGGCCATAACTCGGTTATCTGTTGTCGGATCTGAATTTAAATCCCAGATTTGAAATCTGCGTAAAATTCTGCGTTCACTGATGTAGAATAACTCAAGTTTACTCTTAAAAATAAGCGAGATATCGATATGAGAAATTTGGTATAGTTTTGATCATGAATTTTCGCGAAAATTTGCAAATTTCGACTTTTGGAAAATCTAAAAACGATTTCTTATGTAAAAAATCGCGAGAAAAACGATGCCGCAAACCGCATTCCAATATCTGGAATAGTTTCCGAGATATCGAGCATGAATTGTTTCGAACCTTCGAAAATTTGACCCTCTGGCGACAACCCAAAATTTCAAATGGCCATAACTCGGTTATTTATTGACAAATTTTAAAAAATTATCATATTTTTGGATTCAGCGTAAAATTCTACGTAAAATGAGACCAAATTTGTTGAGTTTGCTTAATAAATAAACGAGGTATTGGCCAAAAACTGTTTTGAAAACATCATTTTAGGGTGATATTCAATCAATGTTTTCACAATGAAAATGACGTTTAATAGCATTGAATTATACATCAGTCGAAAGAGGAGCTCAAAATCTATCTACTGGCTAAATTTGAGATCGATCGGACAAATAGTTTACAAGCTATGGCCAAAAATAAAAAAAATGAAAAATTTTCATCGTTTGAATCGTAATTTTTTTTCGCGAAAAATCGACTATCGAATTTTGGGCTTTTAAGCATTTTTTCTAACGTAAAATGAGCCCAGAAAAACGATGGCGCAAACCGCATCTTAATATCTCTAATAGTTTCTGAGATATTTAACTTCAAAAATTGAGAAAAATGAGAAAAAATGAAAATCAACATTTCAAAACTTTGATCGGCCATAACTATGTTATCTGTCGTCGGATCTGAATTTAAATCTCAGATTTGAAATCTGCATAAAATTCTGCGTACACTGATGTATAATAACTCAAGTTCACTCTAAAAACTAAGCGAGATATCGATGTGAGAAGTTTGGCCATAGTTTTAGTCATGAATTTTTGCGAAAATTTGCAACTTTCGACTATTGGGAAATCTAAGAGCGAATTCTTAGCAAAAAAAACGTGAGAAAAACGATGGCGCAAACCGGAACTTTATGTCTGTTGTAGTTCCAAGGATAATTTGTAAAAAATTTAAACAAAAGCCTAAAAGCACAAGGTAGCTACTTAATATTAGTGTATTTATAATATTAATAAAAATTATTGTTAGCACACATTTTTAACGTTTGAGCTAGACCACCAGCTATACAACAAGTCGCTAAAAATGGTTCTTTCGCCTGTGTGCAACAGACTTGGTGGTGAAGATTAAGGCAACTACGACAAAGTCGTATCTACAACCACCGCTGCCGGTAACAAATTTTTATTTAATGCCCTAATTCCTACTAGGAGGGCGTTTCAAGTTTTTATTTTCGTAAAATTTTTATCTTCTTTTGGATTTTTTTACCAAGTGCTCTTAATTCGACAATTTTTGCAACATAACCTCAAAATGAGCCTAGATGAGTCTGGTCTGAGAAATGTAAATATCTTTCATAATTTCCAACATTTTTAACTTTTTGTTGCAGTTCAAAGATTTTCTACAACTCTACAATCAAATGACTGAACGCTGCTTCTATAAATGTATAGAATCAACTAATTCAAGAAAGTTATCACCAAGTGAGATTGATTGTGCTGAGAAGTGTGCAACTAAATTTATCAAATTCAACCATAAGTTGATGATGAATTTCGTGAGGAGACAGAGCGATATTATGACGAAAAGAATGAAGGAAGTTGAACAAATGGACAATAATCAAGTTGCCACGACACAAACAGCTAGTTGAGATTGAAGATAGCTGTGTTCTTGTTAAGTTAACTAATAGTTAGTCAGAGTAGCTGTCACTGTTGTGAAAATGAAAATAGTTTGAGTCAGGCAGTGCTCGAAGTTTGTAATTTCGCGGTTGTCAATAAAGGTAGATAATGGGGTGTATTGTTGCTTGCATATCCTGTCTCTCATACTTGAATTATGTAGCAGGAAATCAATACAGGAATTTAATTACACTTTTTTTTTGGTGCAACAGACACGAATTAAAGCGTGAAAACACACATTTAAAAGTCAATGATAGAACTGGGGAATTTAACAAATTTTCACAAAATTAAGATGCAATTTTTAAACTTATCTCGTTGACCTCAAGAGCTGTAGTGGCCCTTCAATGTTATATTGGATATTAACACCATTTGTGCCCCTTATTAGCATAAACATAAATGGCTTTTTTTGGTCGTTCAAAAACCCATTTAATTGTCGTTTCGTAAGTAACAGTAACGCTTTTAAAATTTATTTTACGAATTTAAAAAAAATAATTTCCATAAATGATTTTTTCAAGTCTGATTTGTAGTTCGACACTGCTTTATTGTGAAGTTTTCAGCAAATACATTTTTTCGAAAAAAACTAATTTTTGACTTCTGCAAAATCTATCGTAATTTCTGTTGAAATATGTAGTTTCGAAGGTATTTAGCATTAAAAATTTCGGAACTGAAAATTCACTATCCCAAACTTTAATCGGCCATAACTCTGTTATCTATTGTCGTTCGTGGATTTCGAGCTCGGATTCGGAATCTGCACGAAATTCTGCGTAAAATCAGCCCAAAAATCGCAAGTTTACTCCAAAAAATAAGCGATAAATCAAATATAGTCATGAAATGCGAGAATTCGTACGATGGCGAAGCCACATCTCTCTATCTAATTTTATTTAAATTACCACGGATTCGACCATGAAATTAATGCTGATGGTTCTTCTTCCGTGTGTTTAATCTTTTTTTGGTAGAAGAGGTCATTTATAATGCAATTTTTGACAAGAGTGCGAATATGGGCGACCCGGATCTTAAAAAGCCATTTTTAGCATAATAACTATGTTGTGTAGCTATAAACAAGCAACAGGACATCGTGTTTATAAATAAAAGATGATCTTAAAACGGAAGCAGTTATGTATATCGTAATAGTGTCGTCATTGCTCTACTTCCGTTCTACGTCATCACCGTGCAAAATTGCTGACTACAGTTCCGCAATTAATCAGACGCGAAAAAATGATATCCGTCCGTTATCGGTGTTATTCAGACTCAAGATATCTAGTCGTGGGAATAGAATGATTTAGTTCCGGAGGAAACACAGTCAACTTGGTAGAATCAATCATTGACTGTTTTCAATTAACTCAGACCGTTGCGAAATAGTTTTAATGATTTCCATATATTGTGAGGAATAAATCAAAGGAATTATTAGCATCGTAAACTTGACAAGGTTGCAAAATTACTACTACTTTGTCTCCTCCATATTTGATGGATTTCAATTAAAATGTTCACTTTAAAGGCAAAGAAAATATTACTAAAACACTTTCTTTTTTAATCATTTTCCCCTGTTTTAAAGATATATTTTAAAAGCAGTTATTTCAATGATTCTGTCCTGTTTTTGAAGGTATACAAACTCATGTAGATGAAAATCATTCGAAAAATTTTCTTAATTTTAGATATTTAATTAAGAAAGGGTGGAATACCTCTCTCCATTTTTTACTTGAAAGTTATGATTTTGTTAGAAACTCAATTAATTAATTAAAACTTTGAAACAGCTCGTCCATCTTTTTCACCGTTATTTCCTGTCGGATAAATTTGTAACCTTGGAAAATGTAATTCGTGGAGTTACGAAGTTGAATTTTTTATACTTGAAGATGCAGTTCGCCGACAAAAAGTGAAACCACATTTCTAGGAATGAATTATCGGTATGTCTAGTAATTGCTTATTATGTTTATCTTGTCTAATAAACAGATTATTAATATAATAACTAATGCCACATACAGAGCCGGAAGGCACGAAATAAATTGTTACGCATATAAATAATTGCAGTTTCAGCCACAAACGCATAATTTACAATACTTTTAAATAAGTACATTTCTAACGTAAATCAAAGTAGTTCATGTGAAAATGACATTCAAAAGTTACGTATTCTATTTTTAGCGTGGGTTCACTGGGGTAACATTCTCAGAAAATTTTTATTTATAGTGTGACTGTGCATTTAAGGATGTAAATAAAAAATAAGGGCTGACAGGGTGAAAGTGGAATCAAATATTTAAAAGCGGGGAGAAAATCTTCACTGTGTGGGTGGACCTGCGTAGCGATTTTTATAATAATGTCACGTTGGCCGAAAAATCAAAAGTCTCGCTTGTAACAATAACAATTTTATTGTGCACTATGAACACTCTCGTACTTCACAATTATTCACTTTACAGGACTTCCAAATACTAGACTATCTACAATCCTATCGCTACTCCCCTATATACAGATATTCCCCTACTACTAGCCTAATGCTGGAGCGCTGCGAGAATATTCGGGAGTTCCGCCTATGACTCAGCGACCTTCTAGAAACGGCGATTCTCGAAACGCACGGAACATTCCAGCGCTGGCGCTCGAAGCTTCCAGAATCTTCTCGTAACACTGCCCCCCTCTTAGTTCTGATCGTCCCGATCAGACCAAGCACCTGATTCTCCGTGATATTTACAAAGTCTATTTAGATGAACCACTTTCATCTTTGAACGGGCGCTGCGTTGGATCCGATACACCACGTCGTTGATCCTCTTGATCACCTTATACGGTCCCTCCCATGTAGGTGTCAACTTCGGAGATAGGCCCTTCTTTCGCCGAGGGTTGAATAACCACACCAAGTCTCCTTCGTTGAATCCTTCATGATTAGCCGTCACATTATATCTGGACCGCATTCTGTCACTAGCCATTTTGATCCTCTGCCTCACAAGGTGGTGTGTATCCAGTAGGGTCTCTCTCAGATTGTCGACGAATTCCGGTACTTCCTTTCGTTCGGCCCCAGGCGAACCAAGCAGAAGATCACAAGGGAGACGCAGCTCTCTTCCAAACACAATCTTCGCTGGTGTTTCCCCCGTGGTTTCATGAATGGCAGCTCTGTAGGCCATCATAAACAAGGGCAGTCGACGATCCCAATCCCTCTGGTGCTCTTCCACTACCTTGGACAGATGTTCCTCCATCGTCTGGTTGAATCTCTCGACCATGCCGTCGGATTGCGGGTGCAAGGGTGTGGTTCGAGTCTTCCTAATTCCCAGCAGCTTACACATCTCTTGAAAAACGCCAGACTCAAAATTCCTTCCTTGATCGGAATGCATTTCGAGTGGAACTCCAAACCTGCTGAAGAAATTATCCACCAGGACTCGAGCTACTGTTGTGGCTTCTTGGTTGGGAAGAGCATACGCTTCCGGCCATTTACTGAAATAATCCTGCACAACCAAGATGTACTTGTTGCCGTCATCAGTTTTTGGAAATGGCCCGGCCACATCTAGAGCGATTCTCTCGAACGGGGCTCCCACGTTGTATTGTTTCATGCCTCCTTTAGTTCGCGTTCGAGGTCCCTTGCTCGCCCCACAAACTGAACATCTCCTACACCATCGTTCGACATCTTCCCGGCAGCCAACCCAGTAATACCGCTGCCTAATCTTACTTAAGGTTTTGTTCACTCCGAAGTGAGCGCCTGATGTTCCGTCATGGACCTCCTTGAGTACTTGGGGGACTCTATTCTTGGGCACTAGTAACTGGGAGGTTACTTTCTTCCCGTCTGCGCTTTCCCAAGCCCTTTTCAGTACCCCATTTTCTACTCGCAGTGAGTCCCACTGCGCCCACATCGCCTTCAACCCTGGACTCTTTTCCGAGACATCTTCCCAACGCGGCCTTCCATTATCCGTTTCTTTCCACTCCAGCAGTGGCCCAATTTCCTGGTCTGCTTGTTGATCCTTCCGAAGATTCTCCGTAGTCCAGTCATCATCACAACCGATAACCATCCTGTTTATCGGCAATGGCCCTTCAATCTTCGCGCACTGCTTGCAATCCTTGCAAGGTCTTCTAGAGAGAGCGTCAGCGTTATTGTGTTGCTTTCCTGGTCGATGTTTGATTTTGAAGTGGTATTGCTGCAGCCGCTCAATCCACCTAGCCACTTGTCCTTCGGCGTCTTTCATCTGTAGTAACCACGTGAGGGCAGCATGATCAGTCCTTATCAAGAACTCGTGGCCAAACAAGTATTTGTGGAAATGCTCTACAGATTTTACAACGGCCAGCAATTCCTTTCTTGTAGCGCAATAATTTCTCTCTTGCTTGCTCAACACTTTGCTGTAATACTCGATCACTCTCTCTTCTCCATCCTGCACCTGCGATAACACCGCTCCAATGCCGATGTTACTGGCATCTGTGTCCAAGACGAACTTTCCATGAGTCCTGGGGTAGCTCAAAATCGGGCTAGTGCACAAAGCTAACTTCAGTCGCTTGAAACTGCTTTCGCAGTCTGATGTCCAGTTGAATGATGCCTTTGCTTCCGTTAGTTTGTGCAGAGGTGCAGCAATGTTGGAGAAACCTTCTACAAACCGCCGATAATACGTGCAAAGTCCAATAAAACTCCTCACATCGTGCTTGTCCTTGGGTCTGGGCCATTCCTTAATCGCCTGAATCTTATCTTCACAGGTCTTGATTCCTTCAGATGACACCGTATGTCCCAGAAACTCCACTTTCTTCCGAAATAGATGGCACTTTTTCGGATTAAGTTTCAAATTGGCACCCCTAAACCGGTCTACTACTTCTTGAAGGTTCTTCAGGTGTTCATCGAAGCTTTTACCCATGACCATAACGTCGTCTAAATAAACCAGACAAGTTTTCCACGTCAATCCACGCAACACACATTCCATTAGTCTTTCGAATGTAGCGGGTGCGCTGCAAAGCCCAAAAGGCATAACCGTAAAGTGGTACAGGCCACTTCCCGTGGAAAACGCTGTCTTCTCCTTGTCTTCGGGATGAAGTCCCACTTGCCAATATCCACTCTTCAGGTCTAAGGTTGAGAACCACGTCGACCCTGACAGAGTTGTGAGAGTGTCGTCAATCCGGGGTAATGGAAAACTGTCTTTCTTGGTAACATCGTTGAGTTTTCGGTAATCCACACAGAATCTTGTACTACCGTCTTTCTTGGTGACGAGCACAACCGGCGAAGACCAAGGACTGTTGGATTCTTCAATAATCCCTTCTTCTTGCATGGATTTTACCAACTGTTCGGCCTGCTCTTGCTTCGCCCACGGTAACCTTCTCGGTGCCTGTCTGATGGGTTGATGGTCGCCCGTATTGATTCTGTGTTGAACGATGTTCGTTCTTCCTAATGGTTCATTCTCAACGGCGAACACGTCCTTATTCTTCTTGATGAAAGCCTGCGCTTTAAGAGCCTCTTCTTCAGAAAGGTCACTCGTGTCTACCTCCAGCTTTAACTTTTTCACGGTCTTCACGTTTTTCTTTGATGGCTGTGCGTCACTTATTCTGGAGATCGGAACACACACAGCAACTAGATCGCCCTTCTTGATCGTGACTGGAGTAGGGTTGATATTCGCCACCCGCACAGGTATTTCTTTCGTCACTTTTACTAGTGTCTTTCCAACAAGAATTGGTTTTGTCATGTCTCTAGTCGGTTCAATCATTCCAACGCAGCTCCCAAAGTTACTTCCTAAACGCACACTTATCACTTTCTCGCTGTTCCCATCCACACAAGTATTTTCACAGGCGAACGCTTTCACTCCATCTTCTTTTACTTCTGGGGTCGATAACACAAAGCTTTCGGTTCCAATCTTGAGGATCTTCTCGTTGTGATTAAAGGAAATCCCATGTCGTCCAATAACATCCATTCCCAGGATCATCTCATCCTCAATTCCTGCCACCAGCACCCGATGCCGAAACTTCATACCTCCCAACTGGACCGTGACCTCTGCCTCGGCACTTACTGTGGCGACATCTCCCGTGACTGTTTTTAAAATAGCACTCGTTGTTTCCAGAGATGTCCTGTTGTCCAACATGTCCTTTCTCACAAGGGAAACCATGGCTCCGGTGTCGACCGTCATCTTCACTTTTCTCCCATTCACACTTCCTTCAATTATCAAACTCTCAAAATTCCTCTTCAAACGCATAACGGAAATAACTTTGGGGCTTGTGCTCTCCCCAGCCAGTGTGTGCCCCTTGACACTGCTGGGCTTTAGTTTTCCGACTGCTGAGGACGTGACTGGAGACCGTTCTGGTCGTTCCTAAGAACAACCCTACAGTCACGTTTAAAATGGCCTGGTTTTCCGCAACGATAGCAGGTCTGGCTAGTTCGCTGCTTCAGTGCCATCCGTAGCTCCCTGTTTTCCTTGAGGATGTCGTTTAGTTCGGCTTTCGTGACGGAAGCGGTAGGTGTTGCCTCTTCTTCGTCAATACCCACACCTCGAATTCGTCGGTAATCGGGGACATTCACAGAGCTCTTGAAAACGGCTTCCACCTCTAGAGCGCGCACCAGAGCTTCTTTTGCGGAGTGATAGCTACCCAGTCGGACGGTTCTTTGTATTTCTGGATCTCGAATCCCTTGCAGGAACGTATCCACAGCTAGTTGTTCCACAAAATTCGCCGGAGCCGAAGGGTAGGCGAGCAAAACAAGGCGCTTGACACTTGCCTCGAATTCCTGCAGAGACTCTCCAGTTCTCTGCCGCCGCGTCTTGAGCTCTGAGACGTATACTTGCTGCAGGTGTTGGTTTCCAAATCTGGCCTCTAACGCTGCCATCAGCTGGTCGTACTGCTCTTTGTCTCGACCTGGAATTGTCTCTAGCAGGTCCAGAGCCGCCCCTCTCAAGGAAACTATCAGAAATGAGGACTTTTCTTCTTCCGACCATCCATTTTGTTTGGCCGCCACTTCAAATTGCAGCTTGTAATTGTCCAGTGAGGTCGACCCATCGTAAGTCGGAGGTTTCATTTCTTTCGTTGTGGTCAGGCCGGTCCTATTTGGAACTTGACGCCTTACGCGTAGCAACTCATTTTCCACGTGCTGTTTAAATCGCTCCAGATCTTTGACATGTACTTGCACTTCGTCTTTGACGCTTTGCAGTTCTTCTTTAACGCCTCCTATGCACTCTTCTACTTCTTTTTGAATTTCATCGACCTTAACCATAATGGTTACGTTCATGTTTTGTTCCATGTCTTTAAGCTGGTTCAGGATTGCTGCATTCTCTGTTTGTCTTCTTTCTTCTTCTTTTTGTCTTCTTTCTTCTTCTTCCAGTTTTTCTCTTTGTCTTCTTTCTTCTTCTTCTAGTTTCTCTCTTTGTCTTCTTTCTTCTAAATTTGTCTCCAATTTTGCCATCATAGTGGTCATCAATTCTTGTAGCCCCTCCATTTCTGCGGCTTGCTGTCTGGTTTGAACAGGCATAAAAATTGTCCACAATCAGGTAACAATGTCACAGTCCGGTAATGTCACGAATTTTCCGATCGAAAATTCCAGAATTTTCTCGATCACAATGCTGGACGGGATCCCACTTTCTGACACCAGTTGTCACGTTGGCCGAAAAATCAAAAGTCTCGCTTGTAACAATAACAATTTTATTGTGCACTATGAACACTCTCGTACTTCACAATTATTCACTTTACAGGACTTCCAAATACTAGACTATCTACAATCCTATCGCTACTCCCCTATATACAGATATTCCCCTACTACTAGCCTAATGCTGGAGCGCTGCGAGAATATTCGGGAGTTCCGCCTATGACTCAGCGACCTTCTAGAAACGGCGATTCTCGAAACGCACGGAACATTCCAGCGCTGGCGCTCGAAGCTTCCAGAATCTTCTCGTAACAATAAATTTGTACGAAAAATTTTCTCTTGCTAAATTGCAAACTCGATGTCTCGTCAAATCTCAGATCGGATTTTGAGCCCAGATTTGGAAATTCTGCGTAAATTGAGCCCTAATAACGTAAGTTTGCTCTAAAAATTAACGAAATATCGGCCGCAAAAGTTGGACAGTTTTAGTCATGAATTTTTGCGAAAAACTCTAACTTTCGACTTTTAAAAAATCTAAGAACAAATTCTTAGTTAAAAAATCGCGAGAAAAACGATGGCGAAAACCGTGTGTTTCGATTTGTCGTAGTTTCCGAGATATTGAGCCCAGATTGTTTCAAACCTTCAAAAATTTGGCCCTCTGGCGACAACCCAAAAATTCAAACGGCCATAACTCAGTTATTTGTTGTCGGATTTGAATTTCAATGCCAGATTTGGATTCAGCGTGACATTCTGCGTAAAATGAGTCGAAATTTGTTGAGTTTGCCTAAGAAATAAACAAGGCATTGACCAAAAACTGTCTGGAAGTGGACATTTTGGGGTAATTTTCAATCACTGTTTTCAATGTAAAAACGACGTTTAATACCTTTGTATTATATATCATTCGAAAGAGGAGCTCGAGGTCTATTTACTGGCCAAATTTGAGATCGATCAGACAAATAGTTTACGAGTTATGGTCAAAAATAAAAAAAATGAAAATTTTTTATCGTTTGAGTCGGATTTTTTTTTTGCAAAAAATCGACTATCGAATTTTGGGCTTTTAAGCACTTTTTCTAACGTAAAATGAGCCGAGAAAAACGATGGCGCAAACCGCATCTCAATATCTCTAATAGTTTCCAAGATATTTAACTTTAAAAATTGGGAAAAACGAGAAAAAATGAAAATCAACTTTTCAAAACTTTAATCAGCCATAACTCGGTTATTTGTAGTCGAATCTGAATTTAAATCCCAGATTTGGAATCTGCGGAAAATTCTGCGTACACTGATGTATAATAACTCAAGTTTACTCTAAAAAATAAGCGAGATATCGATATGAGAAGTTTGGCCATAGTTTTAGTCATGAATTTTAGCAAAAATTTGTAACTTTCGACTATTGGAAAGTCTAAAAACTATTTCTTATGTAAAAAATCGCGAGAAAAACAATGGCGCAAACCGAATCTCAATATCTGAAATAGTTTCCGAGATATCGAGCATGAATTGTTTCGAACCTTCGAAAATTTGACCCTCTGGCGACAACCCAAAATTTCAAACGGCCATAACTCGGTTATTTATTGACAAATATTAAAAAATTATCATGTTTTTGGATTCAGCGTGAAATTCTGCGTAAAATGAGACCCAAACTTGTTGAGTTTGCTTAATAAAGAAACGAGATATTGGCCAAAAACTGTTTTGAAAACATCATTTTAGGGTGATTTTCAATCAATGTTTTCACAATGAAAATGACGTTTAATAGCATTGAATTATACATCAGTCGAAAGAGGAGCTCAAAATCTATCTACTGGCTAAATTTGAGATCGATCGGACAAATAGTTTACAAGCTATGGCCAAAAATAAAAAAAATGAAAAATTTTCATCGTTTGAGTCGTAATTTTTTTTCGCGAAAAATCGACTATCGAATTTTGGGCTTTTAAGCACTTTTTCTAACGTAAAATGAGCCGAGAAAAACGATGGCGCAAACCGCATCTCAATATCTCTAATAGTTTCCGAGATATTTGACTTCAAAAATTGAGAAAAATGAGAAAAAATGAAAATCAACATTTCAAAACTTTGATCGGCCATGACTCGGTTATCTGTTGTCGGATCTGAATTTAAGTCCCAGATTTGGAATCTGCGGAAAATTCTGCGTACACTGATGTATAATAACTCAAGTTTACTCTAAAAAATAAGCGAGATATTGATATGAGACGTTTGGCATAGTTTTAGCCATGAATTTTTGCGAAAATTTGCAAATTTCGACTGTATAGAAATCAAAGAACTATTTCTTATATAAAAAATCGCTAGAAAAACGATGGCGCAAACCGCATCTCAATATCTGAAATAGTTTCCGAGATATCGAGCACGAACTGTTTTGAACCTTCACAAATTTGGCCCTCTGGCGACAATCCAAAAATTCAATCGGCCATAACTCAGTTATTTATTGACGAAAATTCAAAAATTCTCATGTTTTTGGATTCAGCGTGACATTCTGCGTAAAATGAGACCCAAATTTGTTAAGTTTGCTTAATAAATAAAGGAGGCATTGGCCAAAAACTGTTTTAAAGAGGTCATTTTTGGGTGATTTTCAATCACTGTTTTCAAGGTGAAAACGGCGTTTAATACCTTTGTGTTTACATCAATCGAAAGAGTAGTTCAAAATCTATCTACTGGCCAAAATGGAGATCGATCAGACAAATAGTTTATGAGTTATCGCTAAAAAACAAAAAATTGAAAAATTTTTATCGTTTGAGTCGGATTTTTTTTTCGCGAAAAATCGACTATTGAATTATGGGCTTTTGAGAACATTTTCCAACGTAAAATGAGCCGAGAAAAACAATGGCGCAAACCGTATTTCCATATCTCAAATAGTTTCGGAGATATTTCACTTTAAAAATTAGGAAAAATTAGGAAAAACGAAAATCAACTATCCAAAATTTTGATCGGCGATAACTCAGTTATTTGTGGTCGCATCTGAATTTCAATCCCAGATTTGGAATCTGCGGAAAATTCTGCGTAGACTGATGTATAATAACTTAAGTTTACTCTAAAAATAATAATTTGGCATAGTTTTAGTCATGAATTTTCGCGAAAAACTGCAACTTTCGACTTTTGGAAAATCTAAGAGCGAATTCTTAGCAAAAAAACGATGGCGCAAACCGTTTCTTTATATCTGTAATAATTTACAAGATATTTGAAAAATGAAAATCAACTATCCGAAACTTTGATCGGGCATAACTCGGTCATTTCTTTGAGGTACGAGAAAAATTGGCACAGTTTTGGATTCTGCGTGAAATTTTGCGTCAAATTGGTCAAAGTTTCCTTCACAAGCTAACAAGATATTGACTAAAATAGGTTTTCAAGAGGTCTTTGAGGGGTGAAAGATTTTCATTTTAAAAGGAAACCGATAGAGGAAGAGGAAGAGAGAGACCACATTTTCGACTTTTTACATTCTATCACCCGCATTGTTTATCTGCTCCAGCTAAAATGGGTGCTCATAACGGTTACAGTCCCCTATAATTGCGATGGCCCCATTACTGTTATTTTAATTAAAATATTTGTTATTGCTGCAAAAACAATATAAATCTGTATGCCCGTTGACGTATTAGGGAGAGGACAACAGAAAAAACTATCGATCGAGTTTTTAGTTAGTGCCAACACATAAGATTTATGACTTTAAAAAACTGAATTTTTGAGTGAAAAAGCCGCTCTTTTAGAAAATTGTGGGTGTTGTCCCGGGTAAAATTTAAATGCGCTTCGGAAATTCGATTCCTGGATTACATACGAGGAGATATCATTGTCTCTATACGAGGGTAGACATCCTTTATCCACACCCTAATATCCGTTCCCCTTTGGATCTGGCAAACGAGCGCCGACATACGTTCCCCCCGTGAATCAAAACAAGACAGAGTCGGAAATAAAAATGTTTGCGCCCCTTAAAACTCTCCCCGTCGCTTATTTCGGGAGTCTTTTATTCCATATCCCTCCTTCTCCAGTGCGATGTGCAGCATCATTCATCTGCAATTGTGGGAGCATGTGCGCATTGGCCGTCGTCGTGTCGGCGAGTTAAGTCACGATGTGGATGGTTCTTGTGTGGAATAGTGCGATTCGTTTTACCTGAATACGAACTTAAATTTTATCATGGTACTTTTCCGACATTCGGAGTCTGCACATAACATGCTTAGTGCCGAGGGTGCGACCGATACTGAAAATGTTTCCTCGTTAATCACTATCCCATCCCCGACTCAGAATTTGGACGATAACTGCCTTCTCAAAGCGGACCATGACAGCGCCGGAAAAACATTCAATAAAGGTAAGCAGAAAAACAACAAACAATATTGCATTAAGCACAAAAGTCTTTCATATTATTTATTTGATAATTTTTCAAACGTATTTACATCCAGTCCTTTTATAAATATGTCACGGTTTATTAATAGGTTAGACATAACAAAATTGCAAATAAACAAGTAAACATTTTTATTATTAATGTGCAAACATAATTTAAATATTGTATAACGCTGGAATTCTTTTAATCTTCTTCTAATTGGTTCTGGATTTTACTTCGATTTTTTTTTCGCGAAATTCCAAATTTGTTGTTTTTAAAACAGTTAACGGGCCATCTAAGGGAAGCGGATGTCCGTTTAATCACGTTATAAACAACATTTCAGTAAAAGTCCGTTAGTGACAGTGAACTTCAACTAGGTGCGAAAATGAAATGGTAAAAAAATTGAAACTCCCCCTAAAATCAAATTTCTTTAGTCACGCTTGTTTTTAAGGTAAAGAACAAAGAAATTCCTTTTAATGACCACTTCTATAATAATGAATTTCTGTAATCTCAATGACTCAAACTTCAAATTGATTGAAATCAGTTGACTATAATTGAAAATAAAGTTAATTTTGCTACAGAAATTGTAAAATCGTTTCTCAATAGTAATTAAATTCAGTTCAAAGAATGAACGCATCTTGGCCTCGCAGGCCGTTTCCTACTTTTGTCCAACTTTTGCCTAAATGTCAAACCACCGTTATCTGCGGATTTGAATAAAAAAATTGTGCACGATTGGGATATTTCACCTACTTATTTTCCGTGGTTCCCACACTAACGGAATTTTCTGAGAAGACAAATTAACTCTTACTTTTGCACACATTATCATAAAACGATGTCCCAGTTGTTGCTGTAATTAATACATTTTATAGATAAAAACTTGCTTTTCATTGCCGTTTGTTAGTTTAATTGCGCTCTTAACACAAACAGGACTTCACCCCTTTTCCGTCTAACAGAAATAATTTGGATCGGCTTTGTATTTTCATGTCATTAGACCCCAAATTGTTTAATTGAAGATTCGTTTCGTGCCTTAATGGTCAATAAAATTAGTACCATCATGTTGAAAGCTGTAACATTTACGATGTAAACTTTTTCGGATAAATTCGACAGTTTTTGTTCTTCAATTCCACACAAAGCTGCTGTTCATTTCAGTACTTCAGTTAAATTAGTATTCTCGGGCACAGATTAATATTAATTTTCATGTATTAATTACGCCAGACACTGATGTGATTGATTGGAAGGTCAAAGTTCAAAAACATGTTCTCAAACCACTCTATTTTTTTTCCTTCAGAGACCCTTTCTAACCCAATCTCTTTTTCTTGTTTTTATTATCAAGAGCAACATGTACTTTTATAGGATAATATTCAAAAACGAAAGTTTTAATGGCGTCACTATTGACAAGATAATCATTATCAAATTCGTGTACTGTAAATAACGCATGAAACGACACTCTACTAAGCCTTGAATTTTTTTTTTCGTTCGATCTTTGGATCTTGAAGTGTCAACAAGCAAAGCTGCCACCATATTTCAACCTCCAAAGCCTGCTTAGGATAAAAAATATTTTTGAAAGGATTACACAGCACTCACCACCCCTTAAGTCCCATTGACAATATTGCCCTTTTTATTCAACCACTCCACGAATCGATAAAGGGTATAAACACTACGGCCAATTTTATAAGGTTCGATAATTCTATTTTGTAAATCCATTAAATTGATTGAATTTGTTGCGTTCTTTTAGCTTGAGCCGAATCTGGTTATTGTTGTTTACTTCAGGTCAGAAAATTTAAAACTGATGGGTTTCTAACTCGATTAACATCCATTAATAGGCGCTCGGCTATTAAATTCTTGTACCCACCACGATAAGTTAAGTTTGTTATTAGGGAAATATTTACATAATTTTCAGAGTAAATTTAGAACCATATTTCTGATCTAATTTTGGACTTAGCGGTGTTTAGCGAAGCTGCAAATAATTTTGGGTTTCTTGAGAGAGGAATTTAATATCTGAGGCGCCTGCATTGAGGATCGATATTATTTAATTTGCATATTATGTCTGTAGGTATTATCCCGTCAGATGTGTAAATCAGAAGTGTCTATATGTAAAGCCGAGTCATTGTGGAAAATGCATATTACTACACTAAATATAGTTTTATCATTTTATCAGAAATGATGTAACTCCAGCGCAATTAGAGTGTGTTAAACTCACCAAATTAAAATTCATTAAGAAATTTTTTATGTACTTAAAACCAAATTATGTCAGAGTAATGAAATTCCGCCACTTATTTTCGCATTAAATCAAAGAACATATCAGCGAAATTTGACACCATTGCGCGGTTTTCATCAAACGTTGTTAGAAAATCTGCTCTGATATTTGACACGAGCATAAAACAAGCAAACTGTTCAATAAAAGTTATCATCTCCACTTCCATTTCCACGGTTTTGTTTGTAAAAAAGCTCTTTGAGTGAAATTCTTTTGAAGTGACAAATAGCCAATAAGCCCGTGTAGCTTTGATAGTTTGCATAGAAAACCACCCTCTCAAAACTACCTGCCCTTGTTAGGGTTTCTGCCTTTTTTATTACTCCCAATAAATAATTCCTTTAGTGGTTCTTCGAAATGTAGAAAACGAGCGAATCGGTGTAAACATGCCAACAATTGAGGGGACAAAATTAAATTATTTGGGGCGCTTTTAGTCAGGGTCAGAAAATTATATTACAAGTGTCGTCCAAAAACGGTGAAATGAAATTAATTCAAGGGCTGTTTTGAGGTAAATTCACAGGTCCTTTTCGCTCGCAATAAACAAACTTTAATTCATTGAAATATTCTTTGATGTGGGCGGCTTCTTTCAGTTAAACAAACTTACGCTTAAATGGGAAGTAGTGAATCAAGGAGACCAAGTTTCCGGTGTTCATTCTGTCATCACGTAACACATTATAATTCTTAAAAAAGGCGCTTACTAAGTGGGTTTACATTTTTATGCAGTGATTTATGAAACGACTGTTGCAATTCGCCTCTAAATATTCCAAATATTGTGCAAATCATTGCGAATGCGAATTAAAATTAACTCCAATTGCACTTAAATTTTCAGTAATTGCGGATAATGAAAATAACACTTTCGCTTTATAGACTCATGTGGAATTATTTCTAATTACTCAGTAATTAATTGAAGGTAATGTAACAACGATACTTCCTGTGTTCCATCTGGTAAAAGTTGTCTTGTTTTTTTAATAAATGCAATCTTTTTTGTCCCACCACATGTTCTGACGTCAGGAAAACATCCCTATGAGAACTAGTTGCTTTGTATAGAAAAATTCGAGCTTTTAAAAATTTCCCGAGCGGCTGTCTACCAACTCGTTTGTCGTGTTGTTGGCATCATAAACTTTAAAACGGCGAATTAAAATCTCGTTACTGTTAGTGAGCTCAATAACAATCAAATCATGTTTTATAGATCCACTTCCATTACTTTTAATTTCATAGAAAAAAATTCATGCGTTTCCTGCAAAGTCAAAATATGGACGACTCGTTTTTCTTTTGTGTAAATTAAATTTTATTACTTGAAATCGTAAATTCTGGTTGATGTTTCCAGGTAATCAGTATTTGTGATTAACCACAGGAATGTTTTCCATATTATTAATGATACTGGTCAGGCATCCGTATCAGATGGCGATCGCGATTTCAAGTATTTTAGAGGTTTGCTTACTTCGAGTGCTATTTTGCAATGAAAAAGGCGGTTAATTAATCAGTCAGTTTGCGAGCAATTAGACAATTAAAATCGCACTTGGGTTATTTAAGAAAATTTATTGTTATAATCATGTAGGTATCAAATGAGTAATGTAATTTATGAGTCACTATATACTGAAAATGACCACTAATTAAAATATTAAGGTGTAGTATAAAGTAGCTGGGTAATTATCCAAGACGACTATTCGGAGAAGAGGCGTCGAATAGCAAATCAGCACTTTTCCTACATTTTTGCGAGACAACAAATTGCATTACCTCCAATTCCAAGGTCCAGTGCTTCTCTATTACTTCAGGGTTACAGATAATTTCACAAGCTGCTTTTGTGGAAAAAGGTAAGGCAAAAGTGCCCACACATGCACTTACGCTACTTCTAAAAATCATGAATTGCCAATCATTAAAGTAGAATCAAGTCCACCTGTGCAAAGTTAAGCAAACCAAATTCGTGTCTGCTAATTATAGCAATTTTATAGTCTTTGATGAACATTGCGCTAATTTCCAAGACGAGTTTTTAGTTTTGTCTTTTTGTGTGGCCATTATTTAACACCTCCCACTAACTTGTTTGTTTACGTCTGTAAGGTAATTTTTGTACCTGTGAAATAAAGGTCATTACCTGTCTTTTACCTGAAAAATGTAGAAAGTGGGTATTATTTACAAACTTCAGGCAACACTTCTGTGGGTGAAAAATCTTTTCGGTACTTCAACTGGACAAATTTTTAATCGATTTACGATGGTTATAAAATTTGAAAGAGCCAAGGTGTGGATTTTGATAAATAGTTTCGATATTCCGAGAAGGTGTGTCATTACTCAAATACGGAAGATTTCCAATAAAAAATTGATATATAAAGTTCAGATTAGGCAAAATATTTGTAATACTTGAGGTTTCTCGAACAAGCTTTTGGGTTTCCTATTTCTTAAAGTTTTTGGACTGTTCAAATTCGAAAGATTTTATTGTTTTAGGCACATTGTAATTTTTAGGTTCCGTCTTAATTGTCTTGATTGTTTATATTTTCTGGATTTTCCTTGTGTTTTCTTCAGATTCTTTTTATCTTCTTTCTACATCCTCTTTAAATTCTCTAAATAGTTCTTTCGATGTCTTCTGGCTTCTTTGAATTTTTTAATTCTATTTTTATACTCTTTCAATTCTGCAAATTTATTCATTTATTTCATTAGATTATTTCATTAAAATTTTTAAGTTCTCTCTTAGTTCTTTCGTTTTTCTCTAGATGATTCAGTGTTAATAGATACATTTAATTAAAATCTAGATTTTCTCTAGAAATTTTTTTTCATTCGATCATTATTTTTTATTGTACATTTCATCTTCATTCGCATTAGAATCTCCAAATTTTCTGTTTAGCCCTTTTTTCGATTCAGAATTTCTGCACTGATATTTTATTTTTCAGAATTTTTTTTCTGAGATTCCTTTATTAAATTCCCTCTAATTTTAGCTTCTCTGCAGCTTTAGTCTCAGATTCTCTAGACAATTTTCCGGTGCTGTTTAAATTTTCTATATTCTCCTTGGATTTTCTCTAGATTGCGCATAAATTTTCTTTAGATTTTCTTTGCTTCAACATAATACTTAACTTTCGAGAGAACGAACAAATCTTCACATAAAACGAGAAAAAAATGCAATTTTAGGGCAACGCGTCTGAGCTTTACTAATTTTATTTATTTAAACAACGAAAAGCCATTAGCTTAAATTATAAACATTTCACGTATTAAATAAATAAATATCCGAACCCGAGTCATAAACCTCATTTAATCAATTTTTTTATTTATCAGTGCGCTTATCACCTTTTAGTAGGTACATTTTGACCTGACCGGAAATCCGACAAGGAAGTTGTGCCGATTTCAATAATGTCTCGTTTGTTTATACCAGGTGGGACAATAAAGTGAACAGTAATAGCAATAGCACACCAATAAAATTACAATTTTAGTTTACTGTTTAATGTAATAACTTTTGAGCTTTGTTGTAGAATCAATTAGAGTTGGCAGTTTTGTTATGGTATTCTCCTAGCGGGGACTAATTAATGACGTCATGTGTATTTGCATAATATGACTATTAGATCAATTTATTGCCACAAAGGTGGGAATATTAATAAACAAGATTTTTTATCATTGTAGTCATAGGTGTTGAACTACTTTATGATCGATGCAGTGTCAATATTTGATTAAAGTCAACAAGATTACCAACGTTTTCCGGGTGATGGACTTTATATATGAAATAGTTGAGTCCTTTGATAACATTTGTTAAAGTGTTATCATATTTATGTAGGAATTTTCTCCACGTCGCTATATCAGAAGAATCAAAGGCGTCATACCAAATTTGGTTGTGTCGTAAATTTCACTTAATAACTTTATTTAACTCACGTCTTTGTTCCTTGATTTCACATGAGGTCAAAGGGTAGAAATGCAAATATTCAATTTGTTTGAAATGTTGCGAGTTAAGGATGATTAAATTCAGTCTAGTTCTTTATTTGCGCCACTGTAATGTGTAGGGTCAGTGACAGATCCATTTCCTTTCTTCAAGGTTCTTCAAGTTCCGCAACTCAGAGCATTTGCAAAAGTTTTTACCACGTCGCCATACTAATAAGTTTCTAGTAGTGTCATTTCAAAACTGACATTGTCAGATATTTAAATTGAGTAGGTACTGGTTGTACAATTGTCTTGGTACGGTCCTGAGTTACTGTTCACGCTCAACAGGCGTATCCATGAGTCTCCTGCGTATTTCGACAAATAGTCAGCAACGTGAATGCGTCGGTATTTATGTGTTCCAAAGCGCTTTTCAATGATTTTCCCGATTTCGGTGAGTTATCATAATAAGCTAGAAAGATAACTTTGTTATTGTTGTAAGTTTAAAAATCATAAATATTGGAGTGACCTTATCCTTTCTGGTGAAATTGTAGGTGTGGGTTTATACTGTTTTGCAGTAACTACGTTTCTATAACTTTATAATGAGGTATTTGCATATTTTGTCAGAGTAACAATGACGTGCCTACTTTTGTATTGATATTTTTTACAATTAGTCACCAATAACAGTACCTAGGACTAATTCTAAAAACAATTGTTAGTTCTTATGCACAAAAACGCTAATGATGATTATTATTATTACCGCCGATATTATCTGCGGAATTTGTTGTTAACCTTATCCTCGACACAAATACGTGCAACATCAAATTTCCTAATTTCGCTGTTATTAAATATGACACATTTCTGGTTAGGTATCAATAGTTTACACCACTGAATCTCGGGCGTTAGCACTGATATCTAATTTTATGTATCTGAGAAGACGCCGCAATTGTTTTGCACGATATAATAATAGACTCGGAATGACAAAGAATCTTCAATGATAAAACTCACAGAATTGTTTCCCTTTCACACTTTCTATGCAAAAGTCTTGGTCTCAGAAGAAACTGTTTCCTTTTTGGATTAGAAAAAGCTTAGACTACTTAGACATCTGGTTTATGTTTGAGCTAAGTAAAAATTTTTTTTTCAATACTTAATTTCCATGTTTGGTGGCGATTCATATCTCAATTGCCGGTTGTTGAACTATTTTCTTGTTTCTAACATGATGAATGCATTATTCCGCTTTATCGTATTTTTTTAATTACATCCGCATCAACGATGGTAATAACAACGTGTTTTAACTTCTGAAGAATAATTCGTGAATCTTCCACAGACACGAACGACAGGTTCAGTAGTATGTTAAATGTTAAGTATATGAGGCGGTGGTATTAAGCAATTAACCGCAAGAGATGACGTCGTTGTTGACGACCATCTTCTGCAGACTAATGACACTCTCTTTATCAGTAGTATTGTAGTCGCGTTGGTTGATCGTGTTAAAATGTGCAACCAATTTACAACTCCAAATAAGGCTTTAAAGGGTACGGCTGTGTGTATTTTTCAATTCTTCTTATTAAAATTGTTAAAGTGGTTTCCAGGATTTTGTAAACACTTTTAATTATTTTCAATTTTTTTTTCAGACCTAAACGGCAGCATCTCTCAGAAATGGCGTCGGTTACGTAATTGCTGCGCCTCCCTGAGAGGTCTCAGTACTCAGAGCAGCCCCGAAGCATCTCGAGACTCTCTCCTGAATACTCCTAGTCCTCGAATTCTAGTCAGTACCCCTCATGCAACTTCTTCTCTTCGTTTGCCCGGAGCAAAAAAGAACAGTGTTCAAGATGTGCTCCGTGCGAAATTAAGTAGAATCCACGTGGGATTAAGAAAACGAAGAGCTTTGTCCGTTCAAGAATTCTTCCATAGCCCGACTCATGAGCAGCCCCCGCAACCCCCTCAACCGACTTTCTATGTCCCGTCTCCCGTTTCTCCCGATTCGGGATCGAGTTCGCTACCCCTAATCGATGTGGGATCGGAGACGAGAAGGGGTCGATCTCGCCAAAGAAATAGTGTGACGTCGGTTTTGAGTACCTCACAGGATTATGGCTATCATAGTGAAAGTCAAGGTTATGATTCATTGCCATATGAACCGCCGCCCGATTATGATTTGGATGACAGCACAACGACAAGAAGATGGTCTGTTGTTGGGAGTATTTTACATAAAGATAATAACAAAACGAAGAACGTAATTAAGTTAGAAAATGTAAATATTAAAATTCCGAAGACGAAGCTCAATCACAAGCATTTTGAGAGAGCAAGGTCGCATTCTCCCAGTAAGAACAAATACCAAACGAAACCTGTTAAAATCGAATCGGACCACAAAAATTTTAATTCAAAAGTAGTTACCTCTAAAAGCCATTACGAACTTATGAGTGGTAAACAAAGACCGGAAGTTGCCCAGAATGGTGAATGTGAACGGATGAGTAGCGAACATAAACAGGTACGTACTTAACAATTCTTAGCTCCTATTACACAACAGTAAAAGCCGGCAAAACAATGACGTAAAAATAAAAATAATACTTAGTACGTCTTGCCTTTCCAAAGCTAAATATAAACAATTATTTCCTCCCAGGACTGGATTGAAGAACTCGAGGAAATCGAAGAGGAAGAAGAAAGTAAATTCTGTACCTTACCTCGAGGAGGCGGCAGCACATTTACGATTCGACAAGTCGTTTTCCAAAAAGGCCCCGGATATAAAGCCCTAGGCTTTAGCATCGTTGGCGGAAGAGACTCGCCAAAAGGCAGCATGGGAATTTACGTGAAGACGATTTTTCCTAACGGTCAGGCTGCGGATAGCGGAACTTTGAAAGAAGGTTGGTTGGCATTTTTTGTTTACAAGCAATTTTGACTAATTGACAAATGGACAGATAAGTGACAATCGTTGTCTGGTTAACGGTTGTCAATTAACACACTAACCAACCTTACTGTGACCATTGTTTTTATTCGTGGGGAAACATGTAGTAGATTAGGATCGTGCGATCGAAGAAAAAATAGAATTAAACTAGGCAACGGACAATTAGCGCGATATATTCTTCCATCGCATAACTACACTACTGTAATTGTTTAATTTTCTCAGTGAAATTTTCTTTTCAGGCGACGAAATTTTGGCTGTTAACAGTAAACCCCTCCATGGAGCTTCCCACCAAGAAGCTATCAATGTTTTTAAACAAATCCGTCAAGGCCAAGTGCTTCTACACATTGGACGTCGCGTTGCCAAAAAACCGCGTGATAGAGTTGCTTGAGCAATTTATTCTCAGTTATATTCCAAAGACTACATTAATATAAGCGTTTTATGTATATTACTCTAATGATTTTGATACTGCTAATAAAATATTCAAAAAGTCTTTCTTGTATAAATCCCCGAAAAAAATAAGTATAAATATTTCTATAATCTTGAGGTTAAATCTTGGAGTTGGTCCCATTGACGACATGTTTTAAGTTCTTCGACAACGCTTCCTTATTGAGATCGCTACCCCAAGTAACCGAAAACAGAATCTTCTCGTAGTCTAGAGAATTTTCGAAAGAATCTTTAACAGCATTATTCACCACGTTCTTGAAAGATCGAACGATTCGATAATGATGCTGGAGGCGAAAATCAATCCATTCCAATGTCTTCGGGAAGGCGTCTTGAGCAGGAACAATGTAGTCAGCAATTTCATTAGCAATACAATCTTGGGCTGTAAGAATCTGTGATGTTAAAAACAAATTCAGTGCTCTCTTTGGCCCGATTTTTTGCACGAGTCTGGAAAAAATGTTTTACTTTCGTAAAAGCGTGTTAGTTTATTACCGCGTTGTTCCACCCCAGGCTGTTATTATTCCCATTTTTCCTTGAACAAAACCGTATTTAACATCGTCTGCTGCAACAATAAAATCGCAAAACGTCGTGATTTCCGCTCCTCCTCCAAGAGTGGGTCCTTGGATCAAACACACGCTGAACATAGGGAGATTCTGTAAACGTTTTAAAGTGTCATGCATCCAGTTGCTCATCTGGAGGGCTTCTTTTTGGGTGCCTGAAGCCTTTGCGAAGGCTAAATCACCCCCGGAACAAAAGTTTCCTCCTAAACCACATAGAAGGACGGCTTTTCCTTCTTTCCATTGCTCTAGTTGGAGGACACATTTACGTAATTGTACCATCATCGTACCTAGATCAAAGTTTGAATTTTAAGTGGTAAGAAGTTCGAGTTTTACCGCTGATGGCATTCTTTTTTCCAGGATTGTTGAAGTAGATCACAGCCAAGCCTCTGTCAAAGTATTTGTTTGATAACACGATATCTCCACCTTTGAAGCATTTTAAATATGCTTCGATTTCCTCGAAATTGGGTTCGGGAGCAATCGACATGATGGACTGGAGTGTAAAACACATATACGTAATATTCCATGTAATAGTATATGATAATAAGTATCGTGTTAAAAAAATACAGCCAGTTATGCAACGAATAATACAGCTATCGTATTACAGGCTGTATAATGAATTTCAGATAAAACTGAGCTAGTTTAATTAAAAACAAAAATATTTATCAGTAGTGATGTTGTCTTAGTTTATTATTACTAAATTAATATGATATTTATGACTCACTTTTTGTATTCAAGTTACTACTCATTGTGTAGCTAATTTGCATAGCATTTTTTCAATAAAACCTCATTGGATTCCTTTATTCGAGTTATTTCTTTTAATAAATGTAAAAAAATGAAAATATGCAATAGTTCACGTGAATTGCATAATCCCAATGCCGTTAATACGCAAATGTTAATCAAAATTTTTATGCAAACCAATTTTAAGAGGAATTCCTTCATATTTTTAAAATAAATCGACGAACAATTAGTCATTTGGCAAATTAATAAAAAGTTATTTTTCTGACCCACATTTGGTGAGAACGTCCTTGTTAAATAATTCATTGCAATCCTTTTGAATCAAAATTAATTGAATTTTTTTTTAAGAAATCAAGAAGCACTACTATTTGAAAGGATTTAGAGTAAATCTAATCTTATCAATTCCCTTATATAAGACATTATCTTCGTCGTAATTATCACACCCGAAAATATAAAACATTATAATAATTCTTACCTCTGTTGGACGTTAATTGCACGTTTTCACGTTTCGTCTTTAAATAAATAACTGGAACTAGACGAGTCAAGGTGGAATGATAACCGCGTTATGAACGGAATTTTTTTATCAATATCAATATTTTGCATTCACAATCTAACCAAAGATTATTATGATTCATATAAATTCCAGTTCGTTTCACTCATACTGTACCGTTAAAAAAGATTCCAATTACCAAAACGTCACTTTGTTTATCTCACTGTGTTTATTAAAACCGGAGCTTCATTTTCGAAAACTTTAAATTTACCGCCACTTTGGGATTTTCATGTTCTTAGGTTGGCAGTAATAAAATTTGACAGCTTTGACACTGTTATGTTTATTTTGAAAATTCATCAAGGCACGTGAATGTGGATCAATTTTGATAAGAAAAATATCGGGAACTTTAGAAAAAACAGGATTATGAAAGGTAAGTCTGTGTCAATAGTTGTTGGGGCATGTTTACATTTCAAGTTTTAACAGATGTCACCACAAAAGCCTGCTTTAAAAAATGCAATCACACAGATTTTGAGCTGTGCTCTACAGCCCCATTCCGAGATTCAGAGGTTAACAGAAGAACGGAAAAAGGCCCTCGAAATGACCGAAGGTACGTCCACTGTCTAATTAATTGTCTTCAAATTAAATTTGTAGATTATCCCTTCATTCTCTTGGAGATAATCCACAGCAAAGAAGAAGCATATGCTGAGAAACTAATGGCAGCAACATTTTTGAAAAATTACATCGTGGACAGTTACGGCTCTAAAGAATACGTTGCGTTAAGTCGTAATTTAAGACAGAAATTGAGCTTGGCATTGGTTGAGCTGTTATCACATGAGAAAGATGTTATCAGACAGATGATACTCTCCTCTCTTCAGCTGTTGGTGGTCAATGAGTACCCAAATTTGTTCAGTGTCATCAACAACAAGATCATGTCATTTTTACTGAGTGAGAACCTTTTGGAAGTTACTGGGGCTATACAATTTATGAAGGGCTTAGGGTACAACCACAAACTGTTTTGTAATGAGAACATGTACTTCTCACCTGAGTACATAGAACCTTTATTAAACGTCCTGCAGAACGAGGTAATTTCAGTGAAGTTTTCTTAACTATTCTTACGTTTTTCCGTAGAACTTCCCCATGGATTTGCGCTCAGACACCATCTCCTGTATGATCCATATTCTAATAAGTTGTAAGAAGACGCCACTTTTCACTGCGACGAACGTCCGAGTGATTGAAGTTTTCCAAAAACTGCTCAGTGAGCCTTATAGTTGCTCAAATGATTTTAAACTCAGAGGTGAAATCATTGTCCAGATTTCACACGCTGTCATTTCATTATCAGATGGAGCTCTAGAACTTGTGACGTGCTGTTTACCGGCAATCGGTCAGATCATGTTCAATTGTTGTTTAGAATATAAGGAGATAGTGATGGGTCATAAACAGACACCTAGAGATGCCCATGAAACTGAGCTTGAGAACTTCAATCAGTTGATCATGAATATACTTATCTTGATCAATAATATTTTTGTACTGCCAAACTATTCCTCACTTTTAACTGACGGCCTAAACGACTTTATGTATTTACTGTTTATTCTCATGTGTGTTTATAATAATGTTGAAGAAACCTTATTTACTGAGGATAGTATAGATGTTAGTCCTGAAATCGACTACACGTTAAGAGGACGCTGCAGCCACACGCTTCTGGTAACGACCACTTTTTTTACCATTATCTTCATTCATTTTTTGTAGGTTTTCATGGATAGATGCGACTACTCTAAATTCTGCACCGCGTTCCACAACGTGCTCCAAAAGCACATAACTGAAGCCAATCTAGCTCGAGCCAACTCCGACCTTTATTACTATAGAATTTTAGAAGCCTTAATGTATGGAACTGGTTTGCTGAGCTACGTTTTCGAGGAACCGGAACCAATTTTTCTTTATTACATAGAACACTGGTCTTCCATGTTAGTAAACCAGCAACCACCGCATTGGTTACTTCTAGGCAGGTTACTGTGGCTGGGAAGCAAATTCAGCGTATTTCTGACTCCAGTGACGTTAAGTCACCATGTGAATTGCATCTTGGCTAATTATAACTCGCAGAATAATTCATTGAGGATCGCGTGTCTTGAGTAAGTGAGTTTGCTGCTCAATTATCCTTTTTATGAGCGAATTTTTCAGTGCAATGCGTGGACATCTATTGACTCTTAAAGTGAACCCCAATCGAATGGTGTTGTCGAACATGCTCGGAGATATGAGCGAGTGTTTATTTAGTATTTCTATATTTTCACCGGTCATGTCGATCCTTTGTTTAGAAGCAATGGCTCACTTCTTTGAGGTAATTTCTTGGTGTTTAATGTTAGTTTTCAATGTTATTTTTAGCACTCGCCTGAGAATGCCGGTCGGAACTCCCAGAGAATCATGCAAGTGGTTATTGATTCGCTTCTGCAACATATTTCCAACGCGAGTGTTATCAAAGAAGTGAAATTTCTCTTGAGCAAGATTGTGGTGATCCCAGGATGTAAAGATATAGTTCAAAATAGTTTTATTCCATTTACCATTAAGTTGATTTATAAAAACTGCCCGAGTCCGTTGAATTTGAAAGTGGATGTTCCTGAAAGAGGCTTTGATTTACTGAATACTGTTGTTAAATTTTACCCGGAAACGATAGACAATAATGTGGTTCTTCAGGGATTTCTTGCAGCCTGTAGCTGTATACTGGATTTTATAGATAGCAGTTTAATGGAGGTATGTTTACGATTTGTTATCACAGATTGTGAGTTTTTTTTAGGTGGCCACCATCTTCATTAGCAATATTCTAATGAAAGCGTCATACCAAATAAAAACGTTGAGAGATATCAAAGGCAAGCTTTTAGCAGAATATGTACCTGACGTACTGTTTAAATTGTTAGAACCTTACCCGCAAGAAACTGTGTGCCCGTCAAAATTCGGACGTTTATGTGTCATCAGTATTCTAACTTTACCTGAACATATACAACCATGCATTGAAGCGATACTTAAGGCACTTTTAAGTGCCTTACAACGAACAGAAAGACGAGAACCAGTCAAAAGTTACTGCTTTATTTTTGCATATATGTTTATGTGGCAGACTGAGAGTATTATCAATTTTTTATCGGGGATTCCTGGACCTGATGGACGAAGCGCATTATCTTACTTCCTCAACAAGTGGCAAATGCACATGCTCCATTGTGAGAAATTCGAAAAGAGCATCATGTAAGTTAGGTTTTAGCACCGAAATATTTAATACGTTTAATACGTTTGTAGAACATTGGCGATCTGTAAAATGATAGAATATTCGTTAACACAGAAGGATGACAGGATTAACGACTGCCAGATTAGTTTAGAAGCGCCTTTTTCTGGGGAGTGCACGGGGTTGGAAAAACTGTATTTGTGCCTGATCAGAATATTTTTAAATGAAGTTGACGTAAGTTATTTCACACGCTGGTGGATGATTTTTAAGTTTAAAATTCTTTAGGGCGAGAGTAAATATTACGACACCCATGAGATGGCAAATGGGGATGTTCTAGTGAAGAACCACCCCGTTTGTGAGATTGACCTCGTGGAACATATAAAATCTTTCATCAGGAGCTATAATACTCATCATTATTATAACGTAGTGAAGAAGTTCATTCAAAAGTCTGAAGACCATGTCGTGGAACTAGAGAAGAACGGAATCAAACCAAATAATTTATAGCGTCTTTTTACGAGAAGTGTCTAGTCAGGTCAGGTCGCATTCTTTGTAACTTCACAAATTATTTATATTTTTCTAAATAAACGTTTTTACGTACTTTATTCAATCATTTTACATAAATATAATAAGTTCGAGTTGTAAAAAATATATGTAATTAAACTTTGACAAAGGTCACACTATCAAATACTGATTATATCTAAGGTTAATTGAAGCATGCATAACAATAGACTAGCAAAAAAACATCACTTTGGTGCTTTTTGACTTGATAACTTAATGAGTATCTTCAATTTGCATAGAAGCTTTTTCAAGAAGTGGAGGAAGTTACAGTGGTAGTTAGAAACCTTCTTGGTCCCATCCCAGTTCCTCAAGAAAAATCCCCATTGGGGTCCTGGTTAGGCCCAGGTTTTCAACTCTGTTGACCAGTTTATTTTTGATGTTTCTGAGCCGTAAAGAAGAGTGGATAAAAGTGGCCGACATTGGCAACAAAATGCCAAATAAAAATACTAAGAGAGACTTTAGCATGTAAGCCACAAAGTAGCACCCTGCTATGATGAGCAACAATGATATAATAGGATGCTTTTTCTTAAATTGAGCAGCTGCGAAACGTTCGTTGGTGATGTACGAAAATACCATAAAAATAATAGCTGTAACGAGGAATCCACATGCCATTTTCACAGGGTGAATCACACTGAAATAACTTTTTTAGTCTAGTTTTGGGAGATCAATTCAATCTTACCCCACGATGACGAAAATCGTGAATGCCATTAAGAAATAGTTGCTTTGATAATACAACAAATTACTGGCGACGCGTTTACCCCATTTTTCCAAGTCGTTTACATTTGGTATTTGAAAACGGGCTGATTCTAAAAGGAAATCGTCCAAAGATCTCAATGGAGCGATTTCGAACTCTGCCGTTTTGCTCATTTTCACTGATACTAATGAGTAACACTTTTATTTAGATTTTTACTCAGAGGCATACATCACTTTCAACTTTGACACTTCAGCCTTGGTCTGGAATTTCTCAACGGGTATTGGTTGAAAACAAATGTCAATGAGAAAGATGGATGGAGCAAGATGGCCTTGAGCGAACGAAGCGCCATATTCAAAATGACATAAAACAACCAGCCACATTTTTCATTATTGGATTAAAAAAATTCAATCCAAACCTTAAATTACAATCTGGCGTAGTCTACACTGTTGCGTAATGTCATATCTGTTGGTACTTTAACTGGGCTTTCGCATTGCAAATAGAAAAGAACTTGAAAGTTTTAGAGTAAATAAAAGCGCACTGAATTTAATGTCTTAAGAGTTTCGGAGATTCATGTCATGTCATATGGTAAATGAATAATAAATAAAAATTCTGGACAAAAATATTTCCCGCCTGTGTTCAAAAGATTCATATTTCTAGATGACGACACTCAATTTTTTTTTAGATTGCCCAACGACCTTGAGCAGACATGACAAGTGACATAACTCCACAATCATGGGGAGGCATAGACAAAGATAGACTTTCTTTTTTCGTCTAAGTGGGGTGAGCACTTCAAAGGTGATTTTTAGGATTGGTCGATGATGGCGACCTCTGTGTTGTTCTTACATAAGTTATGTATGTTTGATGGAGATGTCACAACGATTTCTATTCTAAAAAAAATCCCGGCGCATCCACCATTTTCACAAGTGATAAAATTCACCTTACGAACAAGACTGACTTGGACAAATTTGTTTGAGACAATCATGTTTGCACACATAGAAAGAAAAAGTATTACCATCGTTGTGTATCATGTCTCTTCAAGAACGGTTCCTTTGATTACTGCTCTTCTGCCATTTCTGCTCTGGAAATAACTTAACTTAGTGAAACGGGCCGGTCCTGGTGTAGTGGGCGCAAGCGCTCCACAAGTGACCAAGGGAACTCTGCAGAACTCTGCTATCTGAAACAAACAGCACACCGAAACAAAAAACAAATCAACAAAAATTAAAAAAAAAAGGATCCATATGGGTGCTAGCACTGGACAAACCTAAAAGAGAAACTGTTAGAAACTCAAACCTGTCGCCGAGGTATTTCCGGGAAATTTTCGAATCAAGGAACCCAAAAATCATCAATGATTTTCATCTGAATCTGAAATTACATTTTACATTTCAGAAAACAGCAATATTCTAAAAAGAAAAACGATTAGCATCCTTCAGCATCTCATCTCTTCAAGAATTGCTTACCTGCTTAAGATTTACCAGTTTCATCTTGCGTTGAAATTCACTATTTTTCACAGATTCACTAAACACAGATTGGGTGAACAAAACCGATTTTCTGAAATTTTGAAATGCGCAGAAAAAATCTAACCTTTTTGATGATCTTCTTCATCTCCTTAGAAATCCAGCGTTGCCATCTTTTTCGAAGACACGAACAAACTACAATAAAAAAAAAACAAAATAGAAAATAGTAAAATTCAAAACGGGGGTAACCTACCCTTTAAATCCCGACCCTCCGCTGTATCGTCATGGAACAGGAACCATCTCTAACTAGAAACCTGTCACTACTCACTAGTTTAAATTAAAAGCGACTCTATCGAATAAATCTTTAAAACACTAGGAATTTAGATTGTAAAAAGGTAAACGAAACTCCTCGCACTAAAAAATACGAAAAACTTTCCGTTACTTTTTCAGCGACGTATTTAAAAACACTCCACAAACGCGAAACTGAGTTATGAAGAATTTTCTGGAAAAAAATCTAAAGTCCTTCTTGTCTGGTGTCCGTGGTTTTTCGTCGAATCCTTGAAAGAATTTCTCTTGTCCTTGGAAGTCCCTTCTTTGGATATTCATCAACCATTCAATCTTACTGGAAGAAAAGAAAGATAAATGCTCGATATAATTTATGAGTTAAAAATCTTCCTTCTCCGAATCTTCATGTGGAAGTTTCAAGCATATCCAGATTATTTAAAACCATTTCCAACTTTCAATTAATTAAGGACTCACTAAAAATTAATAAAAGCGCAATCAAAAACTTTATTTCAATACTACTTACTTACTGTAGTCGAGTATTTTCAAAAACTTACCTGCTTAAGATTTACCAGTTTTATCTTTCATTCAAATTCACTATTTTTCACAAAATCACTAAACACAGATTGGGTAAACAAAACCGATTTTCGGAAATTTTGAACTGCGCAGAAAAAAATCTCTAACCTTTTTGATGATCTTCTTCATCTCCTTAGAAATCCAGCGTTGCCATCTTTTTCGAAGACACGAACAAACTGCAATAAAACCAAATTAGCAAATAGTAAAATTCAAAACGGGAGTAACCTACCCTTTAAATCCCGACCCTCCGCTGTATCGTCATGAAACAGGAACCATCTCTAAACGGACACTCACACAGGAACCACTCACAACTTTGAATTAAATTCGAATTCATTATTATTTTTAAACCACTTGAAATTATTTTCTAGAAAAACTAAAAAACTGTCCGCACTAAAAAATGCGAAAAACTCTTTAAAACATTTCCAGCGATTTATTTAAAAACACCCCACGAACACGAAACCGAGTTATGATGAAGTTATCTGAAAAAAAGGAATTACCAGTGTTCTTCTTGTTGATGGTCCGTCCATGAGATGTTCTTTCATCATTACTGACAAAAAATAAAATTAGTAATTAAGTTTTTTTTAATTAGAAAACTTACATTTGAAGCAATTCACATTGCGGACGGCAAACGCTTGCACATTTCGAAGGAGACATACAAACTAATTCTTGGAGAAAATGTTGAGAGCTGAGAGTAAAGTTGATATGGATGGATCATTTTTGGTTGAATGGCTTCACTAAGAAGACTGCTGAAGAGATTTCCATCCAATCTTCTTTTGGAAAATGTCCGTTGAGATAAATTCTTAGGCAACCAAAAATCTACTCTGCGCCGCACTAGAATCAAGAAAAATTTGAATAAGGATCGAAAAATTGTAAACATTAAACTTCCTACACATCTTAAATTTTCCACCCTGCACAATGCGATCAAAGTAATCCAGGATTCAGCTTTAAGCGTACACAAACACCAATACAAAACTTTGATTTAACGGCACTAATCATAATTTTTACCACAAGCACAGATTTCCACCACACTAATTTAAAAAACGCGCACTCAGCACTAACACATTCGACCCATTTTGAGAGATTTTCGAGCACTGCACCAACACTTTGCTTCTGGTGGATTTTCTTTATCTCACTGCACTGCACAAACGCATTTTGCTTTTGGTCGATTTTCTTCATTTCCCTCGAAGTCCACCGTTGCCATCTTTTTCGGAAATACAAAGAAACTGCAATAAGAAAAAATTAAATTATTAAATATCAAAATTCAAAACGATGATAACTTACCCTGTAAATCCCACAAAACATATTATACACGTCAACGTTAGCACTTTTCAAACGAAACAGACACCAAACTGTTGAAAGTTGATTGGCAAATTGAGTTTTATGGATCATTTCTAGCAGAATGGCTTCGCTTTTAGAGTTGAACATCATCAAGAATGCCGAAGATATTTCCAAATTTTTGATTAATGTCCGGGATGTATATTCTTCATTCTTCAATGCATGTTAGCGGGTTGAAATAAGAATAAATTAAAATGATTGAAAAACTGCAAAAATAAAACTACTTAACCCATCTTGAATTCCGCACCCTCCGCAACATGGTCATGGTAAGTAATCCAGGATTTAATCCAAGGTTACACTAACTTCAACACACATCTTTAATTTAACGGCACAAATCATTATTTTTACCACAAGCACAGATTTCCACAGCACTAATTTAAATAACCCGCACTCAGCACTAACACATTCGACACTTTTTAAGACATTTTCTAGCACTGCATAAACGCACTTTGCTTCTGGTCGATTTTCTTCATCTCCCTCGAAGTCCAAAGTTGCCATCTTTCCGACCCTCCGCTGTAACGTCACAAGACACGAACCATCTCCTAAAAAATAATTAGGGACTCCACAATACACTTTTTCTCAACAGCACTTACTTGGTCAAGTATTTTATATTTGTAAACTTACCTATTTAAAACTTAACAATTTGTTCTTCCATTCAAATTCATTCAATTCCAAAGATTCACTAAACACAGAGAGCGCAAGCGAAACCGACTTTGAGAAAATTTCGAAATGCGCAGAAAAAAATCTCAAACCTTTTTGATGATGTTCTTCATATCCTTAGAAGTCCAGCGTTGCCATCTTTTTCAAAGATACGAACAAACTACAACAAGGAAAACCCAAATTAGTATATGTCAACATTCAAAACGAAGATTACTTACCCTTTAAAACCCGGCCCTTCGCTGTATCGTCATGGAACAGGAACCATTTCCAAACGGACACTCACAAACAAACCACTCACAACTTTGAATTATTTACGACTGTATTAATTATTATTTGTAAAGCACTTTGAAATTACTTTGTAGAAAACTTAAAAAAACTGCCCGCACTAAAAGACACATAAAACTTTCCGAAACTTTTCGTTTTTAAAAACACCCCACGAACGCGAGTTATGAAGAGTATTCTGAAAAGAAAAAATTACCAGTTTTCTTCTTGTCGTCTCCAGCATATCCACGAATTTTTAATTCTCAGAGGAACTGTTGAAAGCCGACAGAAAAGCTAAGTTGGATAAAACATTTCTGATCGAATTTCTTCACTTTTTGAGTTGAACATCGTGAAGAAGCTGAAGAGATTTCCAATCTTCTGTTGGATGCTATCCGTAGAGATAAATTTTTAAGCAACCAACAATCCATTTTGCGCCAAACTAGAATCAAGAAAAATTTGGAAAATGATTGAAAAATTGTAAACATTCAACTACTTCCCCAACTTGAATTTCGCACTTTGCACAATATGATCAAAGTAATCCAGGATTCAGCTCCAAGCGTACACAGGCACCAACACAAAACTTTGATTTAACGGCACTAATGATTATTTTTACACAAGCACAGATTTCCACCACACTAATTTTAAAAAACCCACACTCAGCACTAACACATTCGACACTTTTAAGACATTTTCTAGCACTGCATAAACGCACTTTGCTTCTGGTCGATTTTCTTCATCTCCCTCGAAGTCCACAGTTGCCATCTGCCAATTTGTTATATGGTAAAATTCAGATTGAGGATGATCTACCTTTTAAATCCCGACCCTCCGCTGTAACATCATGAGACAGAAACTATCTCCTACCAGAAAAAAATAATTAGCGACTTCACTATACACTTTTTCTCAGGAGTACTTACTTGGTCAAGTATTTTATATTTGAAAACTTACCTATTTAAGACTTACCAATTTGTTCTTCCATTAAAATTCATTATTTTCCACAAATTCACTAAACACAGAGTGCGCGAGCGAAACCGACTTTCGAATATTTCGAAATGCGCATAAAAAATCTCAAACCTTTTTGATGATGTTCTACATATCCTTAGAGGTCCAGCGTTGCCATCTTTTTCGAAGTTACGAACAAACTGCAACAAGGAAAACCCAAATTAGTAAATGTCAACATTCAAAACGAAGATTACCTACCCTTTAAATCCCAGCCCTTCGCTGTATCGTCATGGAACAGGAACCATTTCCAAACAGACACTCACAAACAAACCACTCACAACTTTGAATTATTTACGACTGTATTAATTATTATTTGTAAATCACTTTGAAATTACTTTGTAGAAAACTTAAAAAAACTGCCCGCACTAAAAGACACATAAAACTTTCCGAAACTTTTCGTTTTTAAAAACACCCCACGAACGCGAGTTATGAAGAGTATTCTGAAAAAAAAAATTACCAGTTTTCTTCTTGTCGTCTCTAGCATATCCACGAATTTTTATTTCTCAGAGGAACTGTTGAACCCCGCCAGAAAAGCTAAGTTGGATGAAGTATTTCTGATAGAATTTCTTCACTTTTTGAGTTGAACATCGTGAAGAAGCTGAAGAGATTTCCAATTTCCACAAACTAGAATCAAGAAAAATTTGAAGAATGATTGAAAAATTGTAAACATTCAACTACTTTCCCAACTTGAATTTCGCACTTTGCACAATATGATCAAAGTAATCCAGGATTCAGCTCCAAGCGTACACAGGCACCAACACAAAACTTTGATTTAACGGCACTAATGATTATTTTTACACAAGCACAGATTTCCACCGCACTAATTTAAAAAACCCGCACTCAGCACTGACACATTCGACACTTTTTAAGACATTTAGCATAGCACTGCATAAACGCACTTTGCTTCTGGTCGATTTTCTTCATCTCCCTCGAAGTCCACAGTTGCCATCTGTTTCGAAGATATGGACAAACTGCCGTAACAAAACAAATTTGTTATATGGTAAAATTTTGAATGAAAATGATCTACCTTTTAAATCCCGACCCTCCGCTGTAACATCACGAGATAGAAACCATCTCCTACCAGAAAAAATTAATTAGCGACTCCACAATACACTTTTTCTCAGCAGTACTTACTTGGTCAAGTATTTTATATTTGTAAACTTACCTATTTAAGACTTACCAATTTGATCTTCCATTCAAATTCATTATTTTCCACAAATTCACTAAACACAGAGTGCGCAAGCGAAACCGACTTTGAGAATATTTCAAAATGCGCAGAAAAAAATCTCAAACCTTTTTGATGATGTTCTTCATATCCTTAGAGGTCCAGCGTTGCCATCTTTTTCGAAGATACGAACAAACTGCAACAAGGAAAACCCAAATTAGTAAATGCCAACATTCAAAACGAAGATTACCTACCCTTTAAATCCCGGCCCTTCGCTGTATCGTCATGGAACAGAAACCATTTCCAAACAGACACTCACAAACAAACCACTCACAACTTTGAATTATTTACGACGGTATTAATTATTATTTGAAAATCACTTTGAAATTACTTTGTAAAAAACTTAAAAAAACTGCCCGCACTAAAAGACACATAAAACTTTCCGAAACTTTTCGTTTTTAAAAACACCCCACGAACGCGAGTTATGAAGAGTATTCTGAAAAAAAAAAATTACCAGTTTTCTTCTTGTCGTCTCTAGCATATCCACGAATTTTTAATTCTCAGAGGAACTGTCGAACCCCGCCAGAAAAGCTAAGTTGGGTGGAAGTATTTCTGATAGAATTTCTTCAATTTTTGAGTTGAACATCGTGAAGAAGCTGAAGAGATTTCCAATCTTCTGTTGGATGCTATCCGTAGAGATAAATCCTTAGGCAACCAACAATCCATTTTGCGCCACACTAGAATCAAGAAAAATTTGGAAAATGATTGAAAAATTGTAAACATTCAACTACTTCCCCAACTTGAATTTCGCACTTTGCACAATATGGTCAAAGTAATCCTGGATTCAGCTCCAAGCGTACACAGGCACCAACACAAAACTTTGATTTAACGGCACTAATGATTATTTTTACACAAGCACAGATTTCCACCACACTAATTTAAAAAACCCGCACTCAGCACTGACATTCGACACTTTTTAAGACATTTTCTAGCACTGCATAAACGCACTTTGCTTCTGGTCGATTTTCTTCATCTCCCTCGAAGACCAAAGTTACCATCTGCCAATTTGTTATATGGTAAAATTCAGAATGAGGATGATCTACCTTTTAAATCCCGACCCTCCGCTGTAACATCATGAGACAGAAACCATCTCCTACCAGAAAAAAATAATTAGCGACTCCACTATACACTTTTTCTCAGGAGTACTTACTTGGTCAAGTATTTTATATTTGAAAACTTACCTATTTAAGACTTACCAATTTGTTCTTCCATTAAAATTCAATATTTTCCACAAATTCACTAAACACAGAGTGCGCGAGCGAAACCGACTTTCCAATATTTCGAAATGCGCATAAAAAATCTCAAACCTTTTTGATGATGTTCTTCATATCCTTAGAGGTCCAGCGTTGCCATCTTTTTCGAAGATACGAACAAACTGCAACAAGGAAAACCCAAATTAGTAAATGTCAACATTCAAAACGAAGATTACCTACCCTTTAAATCCCGGCCCTTCGCTGTATCGTCATGGAACAGGAACCATTTCCAAGCAGACACTCACAAACAAACCACTCACAACTTTGAGTTATTTACGACTGTATTAATTATTATTTGTAAATCACTTTGAAATTACTTTGTAGAAAACTTGAAAAAACTGCCCGCACTAAAAGACACATAAAACTTTCCGAAACTTTTCGTTTTTAAAAACACCCCACGAACGCGAATTATGAAGAGTATTCTGAAAAGAAAAAATTACCAGTTTTCTTCTTGTCGTCTCCAGCATATCCACGAATTTTTAATTCTCAGAGGAACTGTTGAACCCCGCCAGAAAAGCTAAGTTGGATGAAGTGTTTCTGATAGAATTTCTTCACTTTTTGAGTTGAACATTATGAAGAAGCTGAAGACATTTCCAATCTTCTGTTGGATGATATCCGTAGAGATAAATTCTTAGGCAACCAACAATCCATTTTGCGCCGAACTAGAATCAAGAAAAATTTGGAGAATGATTGAAAAATTGTAAACATTCAACTACTTCCCCAACTTGAATTTCGCACTTTGCACAATATGGTCAAAGTAATCCAGGATTCAGCTCCAAGCGTACACAGGCACCAACACAAAACTTTGATTTAACGGCACTAATGATTATTTTTACACAAGCGCAGATTTCCACCACACTAATTTAAAAAACCCGCACTCAGCACTGACACATTCGACATTTTTTAAGACATTTTCTAGCACTGCATAAACGCACTTTGCTTCTGGTCGATTTTCTTCATCTCCCTCGAAGTCCAAAGTTACCATCTGCCAATTTGGAGGATGATCTACCTTTTAAATCCCGACCCTCCGCTGTAACATCATGAGACAGAAACCATCTCCTCCCAGAAAAAAATAATTAGCGACTCCACTATACACTTTTTCTCAGCAGTACTTGGTTAAGTATTTTATTTTTGAAAACTTACCTATTTAAGACTTACCAATTTGTTTTTCCATTAAAATTCATTATTTTCCACAAATTCACTAAACACAGAGTGCGCAAGCGAAACCGACTTTGAGAAAATTTCGAAATGCGCAGAAAAAAATCTCAAACCTTTTTGATGATGTTCTTCATATCCTTAGAGGTCCAGCGTTGCCATCTTTTTCGAAGATACGAACAAACTGCAACAAGGAAAACCCGAATTAGTAAATGTCAACATTCAAAACAAAGATTACCTACCCTTTAAATCCCGGCCCTTCGCTGTATCGTCATGGAACAGGAACCATTTCCAAACAGACACTCACCAACAAACCACTCACAACTTTGAATTATTTACGACTGTATTAATTATTATTTGTAAAGCACTTTGAAATTACTTTGTAGAAAACTTAAAAAAACTGCCCGCACTAAAAGATACATAAAACTTTCCGAAACTTTTCGTTTTTAAAAACACCCCACGAACGCGAGTTATGCAGAGTATTCTGAAAAGAAAAAATTACCAGTTTTCTTCTTGTCGTCTCCAGCGAAGCCAAGAATTCTTGATTCTTAGAGGAACTGTTGAACTGCGCCAGAAAAGCTAAGTTGGATGAAGTATTTCTGATAGAATTTCTTCACTTTTTGAGTTGAACATTATGAAGAAGCTGAAGAGATTTCCAATCTTCTGTTGGATGATATCCGTAGAGATAAATTCTTAGGCAACCAACAATCCATTTTGCGCCAAACTAGAATCAAGAAAAATTTGGAAAATGATTGAAAAATTGTAAACATTCAACTACTTCCCCAACTTGAATTTCGCACTTTGCACAATATGGTCAAAGTAATCCAGGATTCAGCTCCAAGCGTACACAGACACCAACACAAAACTTTGATTTAACGGCACTAATAATTATTTTTACACAAGCACAGATTTCCACCACACTAATTTAAAAAACCCGCACTCAGCACTGACACATTCGACACTTTTTAAGACATTTTCTAGCACTGCATAAACGCACTTTGCTTCTGGTCGATTTTCTTCATCTCCCTCGAAGTCCAAAGTTGCCGTCTGCCAATTTGTTATATGGTAAAATTCTTTTAAATTCCGACCCTCCGCTGTAACATCATGAGACAGAAACCATCTCCTCCCAGAAAAACATAATTAGCGACTCCACTATACACTTTTTCTCAACAGTACTTACTTGTTTAAGTATTTTATATTTGAAAACTTACCTATTTAAGACTTACCAATTTGTTTTTCCATTAAAATTCATTATTTTCCACCAATTCACTAAACACAGAGTGCGGAAGCGAAACCGACTTTGAAAATATTTCGAAATGCGCAGAAAAAAATCTCAAACCTTTTTGATGATGTTCTTCATATCCTTAGAAGTCCAGCGTTGCCATCTTTTTCAAAGATACGAACAAACTGCAACAAGGAAAACCCAAATTAGTAAATGTCAGCATTCAAAACAAAGATTACCTACCCTTTAAATCCCGGCCCTTCGCTGTATCGTCATGGAACAGGAACCATTTCCAAACAGACACTCACAAACAAACCACTCACAACTTTGAATTATTTACGACTGTATTAATTATTATTATTTGCAAATCACTTTGAAATTACTTTGTAGAAAACTTAAAAAAACTGTCCGCACTAAAAGATACATAAAACTGTCCGAAACTCTTCGTTTTTAAAAACACCCCACGAACGCGAGTTATGAAGAGTATTCTGAAAAGAAAAAATTACCAGTTTTCTTGTTATCGTCTCCAGCATATCCACGAATTTTTAATTTTCAGAGGAACTGTTGAAAGCCGACAGAAAAGCTAAGTTGGATGAAACATTTCTGATCGAATTTCTTCACTTTTTGAGTTGAACATCGTGAAGAAGCTGAAGAGATTTCCAATCTTCTGTTGGATGCTATCCGTAGAGATAAATCCTTAGGCAACCAACAATCCATTTTGCGCCACACTAGAATCAAGAAAAATTTGGAAAATGATTGAAAAATTGTTAACATTCAACTACTTCCCCAACTTGAATTTCGCACTTTGCACAATATGGTCAAAGTAATCCAGGATTCAGCTCCAAGCGTACACAGGCACCAACACAAAACTTTGATTTAACGGCACTAATGATTATTTTTACACAAGCACAGAATTCCACCACACTAATTTAAAAAACCCGCACTCAGCACTGACATTCGACACTTTTTAAGACATTTTCTAGCACTGCATAAACGCACTTTGCTTCTGGTCGATTTTCTTCATCTCCCTCGAAGACCAAAGTTACCATCTGCCAATTTGTTATATGGTAAAATTCAGAATGAGGATGATCTACCTTTTAAATCCCGACCCTCCGCTGTAACATCATGAGACAGAAACCATCTCCTACCAGAAAAAAATAATTAGCGACTCCACTATACACTTTTTCTCAGGAGTACTTACTTGGTCAAGTATTTTATATTTGAAAACTTACCTATTTAAGACTTACCAATTTGTTCTTCCATTAAAATTCATTATTTTCCACAAATTCACTAAACACAGAGTGCACGAGCGAAACCGACTTTCCAATATTTCGAAATGCGCATAAAAAATCTCAAACCTTTTTGATGATGTTCTTCATATCCTTAGAGGTCCAGCGTTGCCATCTTTTTCGAAGATACGAACAAACTGCAACAAGGAAAACCCAAATTAGTAAATGTCAACATTCAAAACGAAGATTACCTACCCTTTAAATCCCGGCCCTTCGCTGTATCGTCATGGAACAGGAACCATTTCCAAGCAGACACTCACAAACAAACCACTCACAACTTTGAGTTATTTACGACTGTATTAATTATTATTTGTAAATCACTTTGAAATTACTTTGTAGAAAACTTGAAAAAACTGCCCGCACTAAAAGACACATAAAACTTTCCGAAACTTTTCGTTTTTAAAAACACCCCACGAACGCGAATTATGAAGAGTATTCTGAAAAGAAAAAATTACCAGTTTTCTTCTTGTCGTCTCCAGCATATCCACGAATTTTTAATTCTCAGAGGAACTGTTGAACCCCGCCAGAAAAGCTAAGTTGGATGAAGTGTTTCTGATAGAATTTCTTCACTTTTTGAGTTGAACATTATGAAGAAGCTGAAGACATTTCCAATCTTCTGTTGGATGATATCCGTAGAGATAAATTCTTAGGCAACCAACAATCCATTTTGCGCCGAACTAGAATCAAGAAAAATTTGGAGAATGATTGAAAAATTGTAAACATTCAACTACTTCCCCAACTTGAATTTCGCACTTTGCACAATATGGTCAAAGTAATCCAGGATTCAGCTCCAAGCGTACACAGACACCAACACAAAACTTTGATTTAACGGCACTAATGATTATTTTTACACAAGCACAGATTTCCACCGCACTAATTTAAAAAACCCGCACTCAGCACTGACACATTCGACACTTTTTAAGACATTTAGCATAGCACTGCATAAACGCACTTTGCTTCTGGTCGATTTTTTTCATCTCCCTCGAAGTCCACTGTTGCCATCTGCCAATTTGTTATATGTTAAAATTCAGATTAAGGATGATCTACCTTTTAAATCCCGAGCCTTCGCTATAACATCATGAGACAGAAACCATCTCCTACCAGAAAAAAATAATTAGCGACTCCACTTTACACTTTTTCTCAGCAGTACTTACTTGGTCAAGTGTTTTATTTTTGAAAACTTACCTATTTAAGACTTACCAATTTGTTCTTCCATTAAAATTCATTATTTTCCACAAATTCACTAAACACAGAGTGCGGAAGCGAAACCGACTTTGAAAATATTTCGAAATGCGCAGAAAAAAATCTCAAACCTTTTTGATGATGCTCTTCATTTCCTTAGAGGTCCAGCGTTGCCATCTTTTTCCAAGATACGAACAAACTGCAAAAAGGAAAACCCAAATTAGTAAATGTCAACATTCAAAACGAAGATTACCTACCCTTTAAATCCCAGCCCTTCGCTGAATCGTCATGGAACAGGAACCATTTCCAAACAGACACTCACAAACAAACCACTCACAACTTTGAATTATTTACGACTGTATTAATTATTGTTTGTAAAGCACTTTGAAATTACGTTGTAGAAAACTTAAAAAAACTGCCCGCACTAAAAGATACATAAAACTTTCCGAAACTTTTCGTTTTTAAAAACACCCCACGAACGCGAGCTATGAAGAGTATTCTGAAAAGATAAAATTACCAGTTTTCTTGTTGTCGCCTCCAGCGTATCCATGAATTCTTGATTCTCAGAGGAACTGTTGAACTCCGCCAGAAAAGCTAAGTTGGATGAAGTATTTCTGATAGAATTTCTTCACTTTTTGAGTTGAACATTATGAAGAAGCTGAAGACATTTCCAATCTTCTGTTGGATGATATCCGCAGAGATAAATTTTTAGGCAACAAAACTTTGATTTAACGGCACTAATAATTATTTTTACACAAGCACAGATTTCCACCACACTAATATAAAAAACCCGCACTCAGCACTAACACATTCGACACTTTTAAGACATTTTCTAGCACTGCATAAACGCACTTTGCTTCTGGTCGATTTTCTTCATCTCCCTCGAAGTCCACGGTTGCCATCTGCCAATTTGTTATATGATAAAATTCAGATTGAGGATGATCTACCTTTTAAATCCCGACCCTTCGCTGTAACATCATGAGACAGAAACCATCTCCTACCAGAAAAAAATAATTAGCGACTCCACTATACACTTTTTCTCAGGAGTACTTACTTGGTCAAGTATTTTATTTTTGAAAACTTACCTATTTAAGACTTACCAATTTGTTCTTCCATTAAAATTCATTATTTCCCACAAATTCACTAAACACAGAGTGCGCAAGCGAAACCAACTTTGAGAATATTTCAAAATGCGCAGAAAAAAATCTCAAACCTTTTTGATGATGTTCTTCATTTCCTTAGAGGTCCAGCGTTGCCATCTTTTTTCAAGATACGAACAAACTGCAATAAGGAAAACCCAAATTAATAAATGGCAAAATTGAAAAGGAGTGTAACCTACCCTTTAAATCCCGGCCCTTCGCTGAATCGTCATGGAACAGGAATCATTTCCAAACAGACACTCACAAACAAACCACTCACAACTTTGAATTATTTACGACTGTATTAATTATTATTTGTAAATCACTTTGAAATTACTTTGTAGAAAACTTGAAAAAACTGCCCGCACTAAAAGACACATAAAACTTTCCGAAACTTTTCGTTTTTAAAAACACCCCACGAACGCGAGTTATGAAGAGTATTCTGAAAAGAAAAAATTACCAGTTTTCTTCTTGTCGTCTCCAGCATATCCACGAATTTTTCATTCTCAGAGGAACTGTTGAACTCCGCCAGAAAAGCTAAGTTGGATGAAGTATTTCTGATAGAATTTCTTCACTTTTTGAGTTGAACATTATGAAGAAGCTGAAGACATTTCCAATCTTCTGTTGGATGATATCCGTAGAGATAAATTCTTAGGCAACCAACAATCCATTTTGCGCCAAACTAGAATCAAGAAAAATTTGGAGAATGATTGAAAAATTGTAAACATTCAACTACTTCCCCAACTTGAATTTCGCACTTTGCACAATATGATCAAAGTAATCCAGGATTCAGCTCCAAGCGTACACAGACACCAACACAAAACTTTGATTTAACGGCACTAATGATTATTTTTACACAAGCACAGATTTCCACCACACTAATTTAAAAAACCCGCACTCAGCACTGACACATTCGACACTTTTTAAGACATTTAGCATAGCACTGCATAAACGCACTTTGCTTCTGGTCGATTTTCTTCATCTCCCTCGAAGTCCAAAGTTACCATCTGCCAATTTGGAGGATGATCTACCTTTTAAATCCCGACCCTCCGCTGTAACATCATGAGACAGAAACCATCTCCTCCCAGAAAAAAATAATTAGCGACTCCACTATACACTTTTTCTCAGCAGTACTTGGTTAAGTATTTTATTTTTGAAAACTTACCTATTTAAGACTTACCAATTTGTTTTTCCATTAAAATTCATTATTTTCCACAAATTCACTAAACACAGAGTGCGCAAGCGAAACCGACTTTGAGAAAATTTCGAAATGCGCAGAAAAAAATCTCAAACCTTTTTGATGATGTTCTTCATATCCTTAGAGGTCCAGCGTTGCCATCTTTTTCGAAGATACGAACAAACTGCAACAAGGAAAACCCGAATTAGTAAATGTCAACATTCAAAACAAAGATTACCTACCCTTTAAATCCCGGCCCTTCGCTGTATCGTCATGGAACAGGAACCATTTCCAAACAGACACTCACCAACAAACCACTCACAACTTTGAATTATTTACGACTGTATTAATTATTATTTGTAAATCACTTTGAAATTACTTTGTAGAAAACTTGAAAAAACTGCCCGCACTAAAAGACACATAAAACTTTCCGAAACTTTTCGTTTTTAAAAACACCCCACGAACGCGAGTTATGAAGAGTATTCTGAAAAGAAAAAATTACCAGTTTTCTTCTTGTCGTCTCCAGCATATCAACGAATTTTTCATTCTCAGAGGAACTGTTGAAAGCCGACAGAAAAGCTAAGTTGGATGAAACATTTCTGATGGAATTTCTTCACTTTTTGAGTTGAACATTATAAAGAAGCTGAAGAGATTTCCAATTTTCTTTGGATTGGTGTGCGTGGCGATACCATCTTATGCAACCAACAATACACCGCCGCACTGGAATCAGACTAACTTAGAATGATGGGAAACTGTATAAGTTAAATTGCTTACCCATCGGCAATATTCTCATGGAATGTACTTCAGGATTCAACTTCAAGTGTGCACAGAACTTTGATTTAACGGCACTAATTATTATTTTTACACAACAAGCGCAGAGAACTGACACTTTTGGAGACATTTTCGAGCACTGCACAAACACTTTGCGTCTTGCCGGTTTTCTTGATATCCCTCGAAGTCCACCGTTGACATCTTTTTCAAAGGTACTAATCTGCTGTAATACAAAAGATATAATTTAATAATTATGAGAAAATTCAGAACCTACCCTTCAAATCCCGACCCTCCGCTGCGTCGTCTTAGGACAGGAACAGAAGGACCATCTCCAAACTTACAATGAGGAACCACTAACAACTTTTAACACACTTGGAGCACACTTTGTAAAATTTAAACAAAACTACCCCCACGAAAGAATGCTTAGAATTTTCCTACAAAGACTTTTCTGGAAGGAAAACTCGTCGTTTTTACTGCTAAAGCTTCAAGTCCCACCTTGAGAGTTTGTTGTTCCCTTCGATGTTTTTTCATCCACATTTTGGAAATCAAAGAAATTTCTGTCCATTTCATTCCTTCAGACAAAACTGCCAACAAGGAAAAGCACAATTAATCCAATCACGGAAAATTTTCCAGAGACGTTTTTCGGTTAATTTGAAATAATCTAGCTTTGAGCAAATTTCATCGCAAATCGACTTGTCTCGCACATAGAAACCAGTTTTTTTACCTCCAGAATGTCTGGATACGCCGGAAGTGCTCGCTCAATTCGTGGAATCAATCATTGCTTTTAGAGCAATTGTATTAATATTCGGCACAGATCAATTAAATGCGACTTTATTTCGGATGTGGTCCAAAAGGCAAACATGAAGAGACATGCAGAGTTTTTCGTTTTTCCGGAAGCGCGTAGGAAATAGGAAAACCGGCAATTAGCAACAATTGAATTGAAGAAAAGCGTTTTCTGGGATGAAATTAGCGTTTAAGCAATAAGAAAACGACTCTTACCTTAAAGAAAACCTGTTTTTTCTTAAAGTAGCGTCGCTTTCGAAAAGATCTTTGCAAAATTTTGACTCCTCGGTCTTTGCGGATCGTCAACAAGAGTAAACAGCTTTCTTAATGAATGTCACTGCACAATTTCGTTAATTATTTAATTAATTGGTAAATCACGACACATCACGACCAGATCACCTTAAAAAATGCCACTTTGGCGCTTAAAAGCGCGTACCTAGTGGAAGGGGTGTCTGGCTCCTGGACCGATCCTATTGGATAATCATGACGTCAAGTAGCGTCAGGTAGTGAATTAACGCCCTCATAATAATAATATTAATAAGTATGATACTGTTACTGGATTTTATTTGACAAATGGCGGCCATTATGAAAATCTTTCTACTGAGCCATCAAAGAAGTTAGAAATTATCTGGACATGCTTAAGCAAGCATTTTCAAAAAATCTCAAGTCAAGACAACCAGTGAAATTTAATACGCGCAAATTAGTTTCTGGAGATTGGTTAGGTGTTTGTGAATCTACACCTTCTTTGTTTTGATTAGAAACACGTTCAATATTCGGTAGATCACTTAAATGCAACTTCATTTCGGATGTGGTCCAAAAAGCAAACATGAAGAGAAATGCAGAGTTTTTCGTTTTTCCGGAAACGCGTAGAAAATGGGATTAACCGGCAATTAGCAACAACTGAATTGAAGAAAAGCGTTTTCAGGGATGAAATTAGCGTTTAAACAAAGAGAAAACTGGAGTCTTACCTTGGAAAAAACGTTTTTTTCTCAAAGCGGCGTCTCTTTCGGAAAGATCTTTGGAAAATTTTGACTCCACGGCCTTTGCAAATCATCAGTAAAAGTAAACAGCCTTCTGAATGCACAATTTCGTTAATTCGTTAAATGTTTAATTAATTGGTAAATCACGACACATCACCACCAGATCACATTGAAAAATGCCACTTTGGCGCTAAAAAGTAGCGTACCTCGTGGAAGGGGTGTCTGGCTTCTGGACCGATCCTATTGGGTGAGCATGACATCAGTAGCCTCAGGCAGTGAATTGCTGCCCTCACCAATGATAATAATAATAATAACAATAACACAGCTATTGGTTTTTATTTGACAACTGGCGGCGACTATGAAAATCTTTCTACTGAGCCATCAAAGAAGTTAGAAATTATCTGGACATGTTTAAACATGCGTTTTCCAAAAGTCGCAAGTCAATGAAACAAGTGAAATTTAATACGCGCAAATTAGCTGCTGGAGTTTGGTTAAAGTATTTATTTGTGAATTCGTTTTTTTTTTGTTTTGATTAAAGGCACGTATTGAGAGTAAAGCAATGTTTCTAGTCGTTATTATTTTCATTCATTATCTGATTCTCAAATTACATACGAATTTTGGAAACCATGAAAAAGTTAAATTGTAACGTGTATTACTGGTTGCCTATACGTAATGTCCAAAATTACAATTTTTTATTCTTTCAAAATTTAAGTTAAGGTACTGTTTATTAATACACTATTTCATTAAAATTTGAAATTACTGTAAATACTTTTACTACTTTTGTCAGATGTAACAAAATAAATACATGAAATTCAGAATACTGAAAAAATTACTAAAAATGCAACAAAAATGTTTTACTTTTTATTTAGAAACCTAATAATTAATTCATGTTGGTCCACTTTAGGAAATTGATTAATTCATTTTACGAGCGTAGACTAAATGTAAAATTGTCAATTACATTCAACTAACAAGAACGATTTTTTCGAAATTGTATCGTAATTTTAATAAAATTTCAATGCCCGACAAAAGCACGAACTCAACAACTCTATCCATAATAATTTATTGATTATTTAATTCAAGAAACATTTCGATTCGTCGTAAATTTCTACACATTTCGCAAATTAATCTGTAATGCATGCATACACACATCGGTTGCCTATACGTGCTCTCAGTATTCTTGCAGCGGTGAGCAAACAATACAATTATTATTTCGAAAAATAAACAATCCGCGATGATGAATGTTGTTAAATTATTATCAAATAGAAAAGAATGGATATTTAAAAATTTCGTATTAGAAACAAACAATTGAGCAACATATTTAATTCGTTTGATTTATTTTGTGGTTCTGAAAAGAACCGTTTTTTTATCGTTTGTGGGAGATTGTTGTTCCTCTGATGAAGATACACGTCATAAAATGGTAAACTTAACAGTCGAAACCGTTAGATCTTGACGTTTCAGGGCGTAGACGACTTCCATGGCGGTGACAGACTTACGTTTTGCGTGTTCGGTGGAAGTGACGATGTTCTCGAGAAGAACCTTAACACACCTCTGGTTTCTTCGTAGATGAGACCGGAAATACGTTTCACAAATTACATACTTTAAAAAAATTGATTTTAATTTACATACATTTGAGAAGCAAAAATCGAAAGTTAAAGAAAAATGTGTGCATTGTCATTTGAAAAATGTTTATTTTATGCTAATTTTGCCTTGCACAAGCTGCATAACTCCAGGTTTTTGGTTGGAATCATAATCTTAATTTTTAATTTATTTAAAAATGGTGGATGCGCCGGGACAATTTGTATTATTTTACTTTACTTTGATATTTGACTATTTTAATTAGCATTTTGTTGTACAAAACGTTTGTCAAAGTTTATTTTTCTTTTTATTTCAGAGACGGAAGGTCAACACGTAAATTTACATCTTATTTTAACACAATATTTGTGAAAGCGTCACATAAAGGAACCAATTTTGGCGACGTTTCTCCAACACATCCAATGAAGTCAATTGGAAGTGAAACAATTCGAACCAATTCATTAGGAGTCCTCTAGCCGTCATGTTGCCCACAATATCTTAACAAAAAAAAATGTTGATGCAGTCAAAACCCAATATTTTCCAAGTGAAAAAGTTAATTTCGCGTTTGCAATCATCAAAATGAACTCTTCGCCGTATTTCTTTTATGTTTTTGACTATTTTCCTTACACGAGCTCAATGTTACGTGCTAAATCCATTTTGATTTTGTATTTGGTTACATAAAAAATATTTCCCTTGTAATTAAGTCAAATATATGTAACATGTTTTAATAAAAATGTTTAACGAAAAAATCTCCTTAACGGTTTGTGTCTGAAATATTGTGCAAAGTTTGTGTAAGATTTTTATAGATGTCACTATCTCATGTGGTGGGAGACCAAATCCCAAAAAAATTCTGTAAAGTGGGTTATCTATACTCTCATGCTGGATTCTCATAATAACAGAGATAACATAATAATGACTAACCTTGAACGTGGTGTGTTATGAATTGCAACAAGATTGATTCTGAAAGGAAGTAAGTCTGTTTGTACTCGTATTAGTTTAGTTTTGAGCTTTAATCCATTTCTGAGTTTATCTAATTTATATTTTTTTCTTCGATTTTACAGTAGGTTTTTTGCTACTATTGTTGTTGTTATAATGCTAATTTAAATTTTAAACATGTTAACTACTTGTTCAAATGTCGCTTGAGTGTTTATCTTGATCTTTATTTGACGTTCACTTTGGAAATTATTATTTTTAGGCTGAAGAACAAAAATGAGTCAGTGTAAAGTCTACTTGGATAACTACAGTGGTCTCTGCTATGCTGGCTCTGAAATTCGTGGCAGAGTTGAGTGTTATTTTCAAAGTGAAGAAACACTGAGAGGAATCAAAATTCGGATAAAAGGGAAAGAACACAACACATGGAGTGGTACAGAAACTTACACAGATCCTTCAGACAACAATAGAACCAAAACAAGACATATAACTTTAACAGGAGATAATAATGTATTTTACACAGAGCAAATGCTTTTTGGTTCAGGTATAAAGTGAGTTTCATTACACTCTGGATCAAATTTATCATTTTTAGCCCATGGAAGTAAAGAGTTACCAAGAGGACGCCACGTCTATCCATTTGTTTGTACTCTACCAACTGATCTTCCTTCAACTTTCAATGGACCTTACGGCTCGATTTCTTATAGGCTTAAAGCCATTGTGGATAGACCCATGAGAAGTGACTATGAAGATGTCTTTATATTTGTAGTACAATCTCCCATTGATTTCAACAAAATGGGACGAGAGTTACAAGTGAGATCGACTTAATAGGAATTTGTTGTTCATATATTCACACTCTTTTTTTTTGTAGGAAACTACCACATACTCTGATGAAAAAAGCGTTTGCTGCTGGTGCTGTGCTGGTGGAAACATCACCATGGACGTAGAACTCCCCAAGATCGCCTTTGTCGCCGGTGAATCAGTTCCCTTTAAAATAAGCCTCACCAACTTGTCCAACTCAAGCGTGGAAAGCGTGAAAGTAAAATTCGTAAAAACCATAACATACGTAGTCACCTCTCCCTCCCGCGAAACTAAAGAAGACGTCGATGAAATTATTGCTTTCCGTGAACATGGTGTTGGAGCTCATGGCGAATTTGTTTACAATCTCACATTGGCCATTCCTTCTTTTATAGAAGTACCAAACTTCTCAAGATGCGAACTGTTCAAAGTCAGTTATGAACTAAAAGTTTGCGCCGAAATGCCTTCTTGCACGTTAGATTTGGATATATCAGCTTGGGATATCCAAATGGGGCACATTCAGTGTGCTTTTAATAATGAAAACCCACCGTATGCACCAACAGAAGAGTTCGCTCTACCTCCTGCGTATCCACCCTCAACAGGGCCGGCGGGAGGGTTTGTACCCCCTTATGGAGGGTATCCTCCGGCACCAGGAACGGGTTATCCCCCAGCTCCGGGAGCCGCGTATCCCTCTGCACCAGGGGCCCCGTATCCTCCAGCGGGAGGGTCGGCATACCCGCCAGCAGCAGGAGCTGCGTATCCTCCATATCCAGGCTACCCGCCAGAAAAAGGAGTTTCTCCAGGAGGGCCTCCAACTGCGCCGTCAGCTCCAGCAGCTAGTGCTCCGATGGATGATAATTCCAAGTCAGCAGAAGCGGCCAAGTCGCAATTTCAGTCTCATAACGTACCAGAAATGCGTAAGTTGGAAAAATGGTAAATGACTTGAGAATAATAAGATGGTTTTCAGCTCCGCCTTCGTATGATCAAGTGCAACAAAGTTCGGGCTATCCAAAGTAAACGCGTGGAAGTAATGCTGTCTGTATTTTGCTTATTGTGTCATGTACTCGTATGTCATCGTAAAGTAACGCTCCTTTTATATTACTTTTAATATAGAGTTATTTGGACGAAATACCATAATGCCGGAGCATTATTTTATCACCAATGCAACAAAAAGGTATTTTAAGTCAAATTAGCTACCTCGACAGCAGGGAAGATTTTTTGAGTGTTACATATTTGTTATAATTGTTTTTATTGTAGCGATTGTTATAGTTTTCATATTTTCTATGTTTACGTCAAAATCTGTCTTGCCCTTTACAGAAGAGAGATATTTTTATAATGTTTAAGTCATCGACATTCTGAACCAGTCTCGACAAAATTCGAGTTATTTCAATATATTTTCATATTGGACAGTCAATTTTGTTATCTGGTTTTGCTGCCTGTGATACAGTTTCTGACAGTTCCAAACTGTCTGCTTAAGTGCCGTGTTAAAATTTGAAGCTATAACACACGTAGTTTAGTGTATAAAACGAGATGCCCGCGAAACAGACTGATATTACTAAAAAAACGAAAGATTTATATGATTTTTTAATGAATTTACACAACTAGTAATATTTAGAGGTGTTTTACTGTTCTTACAATTGCATCACCATTGCAGTTTTCTTCTCGGTCTAATTCATGAATTTTTGTGCGTAATTTAAAGTTACTACCGTCCAATTCGTAGATAATTAGCACAAAAAAGTGTTGTAATATTTTCTCGTTTTATATAATACCACTATTAGTATTTGGAAGTATTTGTTTATTTTGTTTTGTTTTTGTAGGATAGGTCCGTAAGCTTACTTTTTGTATGTTTTGGAATGAAAGCACTTGTATAACTACCGGCTTTGTTTTGTGCCAATAAAAAATTGATGATGTAACCAGTGGATATTTTATTTCCGTACGGGTTTAATCCCCATCAAAGAGGTAGCCACCTGAAACGGAAGCAAATCGTTTTCAAGTATTATTGCATGCTTACATCTAATATTCCACGCTCTACCAGTTGCCAGCAATCAATTTATCGTCTACAGGAGGTACTTATATTTTTAAGAGGCACATTATTAAAAGTTATATTTGAATTCTTTCGCACAATATCGTAACTATTCTGAATGTAATTTCAGAAAAGTGAAAAATGCAGTGATGGGATGTAAAATTCGGTGTTTTTAACAATTTCGCCGAACAGTGGGTATGAGTGAAAAACTGCCGCATGCATTATCATATTGAGTGTTCTGGGGTTGCAATACAACGATAACGACGTCGGCGTCGGCATCAAAGCACAGACATCTAAGTGCTGCCCTCTCAACCAGTATACAAAGGAATTCAAACTTTCTCAAGCGAATGTCAAAATCCAATTCATACCGCTGCATAAATTGAACGAATTATTAGACTCTTGACTTCATCAAGGGCGGATTAGACGGGTTAGGTTTCTGGAGAAAAAAGGAAACGACTGAAATTAAGATATTGATTTAACACGGAGACGCATCGCATTTAATTAACACACAGAATTTTACTAACTAGCTGAGTGAATTTCATTTTCCTTTACACTCGCAGTGCGAGACTCTTTCAGCTTTGTCGTTTTAAGTTGCCGTTAATCAAAGGAAGAGCAACCGTAGTGAGTTGTATTTGTATATCCGTGTCCGTTGATCCATGACTTCGATAACATCCCACTACGTTTTCAAATCTGGTGTATGCGCGCTTCGGGTGTTGGATTGCGTGACGCAAGTCACAAACTTTGATTAAACACGAATAAAAGGATATACTAAAACATATACCCCGACCTCTTCAAAGGGGAATCGAGAACTTGTTTGGTGAATAAAGTACATTTGGCAATTTGCACGAAATCTCTTTCATCTACCTACCCTATTATAGATTCAACTACTTTGCAGATTGATTTTTCCTTTACTTGCCAATGATGGATGTCTAACTTATTCTAAGACACTTCCACCCCTAAAAATTCTACAATATTATGATTATATTGACTGTTTTGAGGCTCTACAATCGACTGGACAACAAACTAAAAAGAAGAAAAGTCTTAGATAGTCAAAGATGCTGAGAATTTTAAACATGAAAGCTCAAAAAAGAATTTTACAATCTTTAATAAAAGTCTGAGAATATCATGATAATCATAAACATTTAAAACCTGTTGAAGTCATCAAAACTCTCAATTTCGTGAAATGAAAATTCCTTCTTTTGCACGATTTATGTGCTTCTTACAAATTAAAAAGATCCATGATATTCAGATTATTTTAGACTTGGTTTTTGTACCTGTTTTTTCATTCTCATTTTTTATGCGAAATCTGATGAAATAACAATTTTTTTCTTCAGCTGTATCTAAACATTTCTGGATATTATGTAATTATAATTTTCCTCCAGAGAAGTAAATTAAATGAAGACATGAATAATTTTTTTTTTTCAAAGTAGTCGATTCTTCTGGTGGCCGCCGCCGCCAGTGCAGCACAAAAGGCGTTGTAAGTTATCTGTAGTTACTTGAGTATAATCTGTATGGCCGTCGTGAACGAAAGGCCAGGTGAAGAAGTAACATCCAACAGAGAACAGAGCAAGCGTGAGTACAGCTGTCCCTTTGAAAAAGCTCCCAGGGGAGTACATGGGAGGGTTCAGGACGAGTCCATCCTTGAAATGAAATATTCTGATTGGTAGCTTTCAGCCAGTTACAATCTTATTGGCCAATCCGAAGCATCCTCAGCCTCTTTTGCTCGTCCTCTGCCGTGGCCTCCTAATTATGCAAATGGCCCTGCTCACCTAATGTTACCACCATCAGTCTCCTGTTTGCGCTTTTCCCAAAACTAGCAGGCCAAAGTTCAACCAGTCATCAGTTTTTAATTTAGAGATTTACTTTTAATGCCGTTTTGATATGGGCATCAGTGGATAGTGTGAAACTCGGAAAGGACACGTTTGAATTATTGCAAGGATAGTGATATGGAATTTTGTTAGTATGGGTTTTATAGTGATCCTGTTGGCTTATACAAGTCGTGGTGACATCGATATCTGCTGGGTTTGAATTCTACATCTCACTTCAATTATTAGGTAAGGAAAAAAACGCACGTAAAATCCCCCAAATTAAAGCTCCGTTTTCTAACAAATATATCTAAACCCAACCCTAAATTTATTGTTATAGTTTGCAAAGAAACCCCAAACGCTGTAATATTTCGGTTTTAGCTATCAAAAGCATACAATTTAAACGCGTTACCACACTAGCGAGCAATTTTTGCAGAATTCTCTATTTTCGGTTCAGAATTTGAAAAAGAGCAATTTTTGCAGAATTCTCTATTTTCGGTTCAGAATTTGAAAAAGATAACATCGTTTTTTTGGCAAAAGAACTTTTATTACCATTGGTATTAAATGGTATCAAAAACTCTGCCAAAAATTTTATCACTTAATTATAACCCTACATTATATATATTTATAATATTCGTTTTTCGATATTAACTCAAATTGTTTAAAGCAAACAAAACCATTAAAATCAATATAATAAATATGATAATTAATATAATAAAATAAATAATGGATAGTATAATAAACTCGATACATATTCGAAATTCTAGTCTCTGGATATTAGGTATGTTTGATTTGAAGTAAATAATTTAGAGTCTCATTCCCTGATTTACAAACTACATACATAGTTCTATATTAATTATAATAGAAGTTTCGTGTATTATTGGTAAAGATTTCTACACAGTTGATAACTAGATAATGTTCAAATTAAAAAAATTTAAACATGTAAGTCGAACTCATGTCAAAAAATATGATTTTATGACAACGAAATCCGTTTTTTATCTTTCCGCCGTCTCAAAAGGATAAAATTAGCTTGGATTTGATTTAAAACGTTGCACATACGTTATATACCACTGACATTTGTCATTTCAAATTTAATTTAGTTTGACTTTTTGCAGCACAATCTACAATGCTAAATTTTTTATTGTCCCAGTTTTTCGTCAACAAAATCGTAAAATATTGCTAACTTCAGTATCTACAACCGAATTTTATTCAATTAGGTCGAATACTGGGTTAGCTTTTGGTTCTAATTTACTATGAAGTCTTTTATAGAGCGTTATTAAATAAATTTAATCAAAAACTCTTAATTTATTATTGTGGCCAAACTTTATGGGGTGATCCCGTGATAAACTGTAATTGGCGCCTGTCAAAAACATCACAATGATGGCCGATCAGCGACGCCATGACAGTCGTCAAAAAGTTATAATGATTTCCACGAAATTAACGCGTGATAAAAAAAAAATTTCATCAAGATGCCTCTAAATTTTGTCGTGTTATTTATTGTCTCATCAAAGTGACAACTCTAAAACAAAAAAAAAAACTGCGAAAATTTGCAATAAATTGTATTCTGTGTTATTTGTTAATATAACCAATAAACATTTGTATTTATTTTGTCTTCAAATATGAAAAATATATTTCCAAGCAATTATTTACATGACTGTTTATCCGCGCAGTTGTACGCAAACAATCGCTTATATTTCTTACATTATCGGAATGAGAATGTCCTCAAGAGTTCTTGTACAGCTGAAAAACAAAACTAGGGTCGGCTATTATTTTTGAACCCTCTATAATTTAAACACTCCACCACTTAAACGTTGCATAACCAATCAATATTTATCGTAGAACGAGTATAGTACTCAGGAATACGTTGCCATTGTTTAAACTGCAAACAAAACAGTTGGTATATGAGCTGGTATATTTTAATCGTATATTGTAATAATTGTTAAATGTAGTTGATGAGCTGGTATTTTTTTGGGGAGTAATGAGATTATTAAGTATTTATCGTAAAGGGTAGCTTTGCAAATACCGTATATGAACCCCTTAGAACGGTATTCAGACGATTGAATCCCATTTAGAAGTATCCCGTTTCCGTTCACGCTTTACAAATAACCCTCTGCGAAATTTCTCGCTTCATAACAGTATATTTAGTCGGAATCTAAAGTCAGTCTGTTGAAGCGTCAATCCTATAAAAAAATGTTTAAACTTATCTAAAATCCCACGTTCTCACTTCTAAACCATCCGACGGCACTAAAAAGTTCCAAAACGTTTCTTTCTCAGTTTGAACTGAAACCGTCGCGCGTAATTTCGTATTCCGAAACGGAAGTAGATATATCAAAGTCCAAATAAATGTTCAGAGTTATTTGTCTATCGTTTTACTCAAACTTGTTTTAATTTATTTTGATTTGATCAACCCTATTTAAAATCAACTTTATTCTAATGTGAAATCAACAATTTATTCAAATTTATTCGACTTCATTCAGATACAATCTGAATTAATCAAACCTAGTTAAGCTTGCTCAGGTGTATTCTCATTTCGGCGGTTCAGTTTTAATCAATTCGTCTGATTTAGTTGAATAGTTGAACCAAATTCAAACTATTTCTAGGAGTTTGATTAGTTTATTCAGATTTGGTCCCGACAACTCGTTTTTGTACAAGTTGATGAAATCATTTGTAAAATTTTGTAGTGTGGTTAAACTTCAGTTTGATTGTGGTAACTAAATTTAATCAAAATCCGTCAGATTTAGCAGACTTAGTTGAGCTAAATCTAAACTATTCCTATGAGTTTGATTAGTTTATACAGATTTGGTCACAACTCGAATTTTTACGAGTTGATCAAACCATTTGGCTTTTTTTGATCAAATTTTGCAGTTTGGAGAAACTTTAGATTAATTCCGCTAGCTAAATTTAATCAAATTTCGTCCGATTTACCTGAGATAGTTGAACTAAATTAAAACCATTCATAGGAGTTTGATCAGTTTATTCAGATTTGGTCTCGACAACTCAATTTTTTTACGAGTTGATCAAATCAATTGTCTTTCTTTGATCAAACTGTGTGGTTTGGTTAAACTTTAGTTTGATTCCGCTAACTAAATTTAATCAAATTTCTTCAGATTTAGATGAGTGAGTTGAAGTAAATTCAAACTGCTCCTAAGAGTTTTATCAATTCACTCATATTTGGTCTTATTTTGATCAAACTTTGTAGTCTGGTTAAAATTTAATCAAAATTCGTCAGATTTAGCTGAGTTGGTTAAACTAAATTTAAGTGCTGGAAGATTGATCAAATTATTCAAATTTAGTCTCGGATTTATACGATATAATCAAATCATTTATTTTAATAAAATTTTGTAGTTTGGTTGAACATTTGTTTCATTCCGCTAACTAGATTTAAATCGCTTGGATTTAAGAAATGTGTTTTTCTGGTTACCCCAATTTAGGTATTCAAATTTCGTCTAAACTGATCAGATTTTTTTTGATTTTTAGTTGATCTAGTTAAGGTGAATCTAGTTAGACTGAAGTTAATTGGGGTAAAAGATTGAATATTTCTTTCGATTTTGGATGACTAATTTGGAAGCGTATTGAAGTGGCGAAAAAAATCTCGCAGTGAAACAAAAGCTGTTTACATAAGTTGATTCCCATCAGAATGGAACAATAAAAGATAAATCTGTAGTGAGGTCATTTGGGAATATAATTGGCATAGTGAGTGGCAATACGAAGCGAGGTATGGTATACGGGATACGTTATCGAGCTTATGACGAATTGAACCGTGGTAGAAAGGCAGCCCCTAGAGACGCTCCCGCCACACCGCCTCTTTTCCGCCGCCCCCGTTTGGCACGCCTCTTAGGCGCGGCTGTAATTATCTATGTTAAATATTTACTCTGCATTTACCTTTTAACCATTCGGATCGACTTTAAGCGGACGATCATGTACGCATTGCTATGCCATTTCCGTTTCCCCTCGGCTACGCAAACCCTATACAATTTTTAATTTGTTTTCTATCTTTAATTTACTCTCGGTACTTTCTTATACTTGAAAATACTTCACGAGGGGATAATTAAAGTTTGTTTTTCAATAAAATAAGATTTCGGCTCTAATGCAAAATCAATACCAGCTTCTATAAGTGCAAGGGATAAAATAACCAGACTCTTCCATCAAAATTCATTTCAATTAAACTCAATTAATTTTGGATATCCTGCATTGCAACTGGTCTAGTTAAATTTGATTTCATAAAATCAGTCCGATTTGATCGATTTTAATCTAAGTTTAGTTCAATTTCATCAAACAGTCAAAGTTTAGATAAATTTTGTCACGTTCAATCATTTTAATCCGAATTTAGCCTTTAATCAGATTCTTTCAACTTGAACAATTTATTTTAATCCGAGCTGGTCTCAAGGGCTCCAAATGCCTTTAAATGACAATTTAAAGCAGTCAAAAGTAAGATGTTCTCTAATTTTACAGAAAATCGAGTAATTCAATCGAATTCGGTCAAATTTGGTTCATTTGAGACTCAATTAAATCTAATTTAGCCTTGTCTTGATCCAACTTACTAAGAATTTTTTATAAAAAAATTTGGGAATGGAGTAAATAACCAAAATTGGCACCCTAACCCAGCGCATCCACCATTTTTCAAATTTTCAAATTTATTATCAATTCAGTTGTCTACTCCTATTTTAAATTGTCAGTTGAGCACTAATAAGTTTGGTTTTGATTTAAGGTAGAAAATGTCAAAACTCACGTATGTTGAAAAAAATTTGACAGCACTTTGACATTTGTCATTTAAACATCGTAATTTTGTTTTTTATCAAAAAATTGAGGTTTTCTGAAAAACAAAAAAATCACTCCAACGTGTCTTCTATGTCTCTCTTTTGTTTCGGTTTCTTCAATCAAAGACGTGACTTGAAATTTCAAAGCCAGCTGAGGATGAGCTTTTTTTATCGCATGATGAATTTGAAATTTCAGGTCATGTCTTTGATTAAAGAAACAGTCTTTTGTGTTTTGTCAAACTAAGAATTTTGTAAAAAAAATTTAGAAAACAATTTTTTGGGTTTCAAGTCAATTCCCATCTAATATTCTCAAAATTGACTCGTGTCAAAATGACAGTTTTAAGAACGCGCTGTGAGATGAGTTTTTATTTGTTCGTTCGATATAAATAGCAAATTAAAAAAATAATATAAATGAAAAGTAGCAATTTGTCCCAGCGCATCCACCATTGTTGCTAACAGAATGAACCGCAAAAATTGGCACCGAAAGAACAAACTAGGTAAAAATGTGTCTCACTTTGTCTGCGTGTTATCAGTGTAAGTAGCTCACGATAATCCCCACGTAGAAAATCCTGGGAGTTTGATAAAAATTCTCGTATCTCTATCGATCTGTTTTCCTGACATTTCACCCGGTAAAACGCTTAATTAGTGGTTTTTAATTCTGTCTGTCTTTGTTTCTTCTTTCATTACCCTTTTCCTATGTAAAGTAATTATCCTGGATGACCACGCCAGGACTATTCCAGGTGTAAATTTAATTATTAATAATGCGCGGTAGTGAGAGAAGTCGTAGCTCCTTCAAAGCAGTGGATTTGACGTTAAAGAGCAATATCGATTAGTCTGGAAAAAGAATTGCACAATAAAAAAGCAGCTGGGAAAGATTTCGAGCGATTTAAAATGACAAACTAAAGCTGCAGTCGGCAGTAATTACGACATATGTCAGAAAATCCAAGAAAACCACAGGGGAGAGATCCTGTGGCACACAATGAATAATTGTGAACCAGAAATTACGGTGCAGCCTCAAACCCTCAGAATATTTTACTGCGACTCTGAATCTGATCACTCTCCAACGATTCGTGCCAACTCCTGTCACCCCGCCTGCCATTGTTAAGGGCATGTCAACATTTCAGCACCGGGAAACAACGAATCCGCCCCTCTGTACTCTCTCTACATCATTTACAAGCTCAAAGTCTGCTTTAAGAACCAAATAGATTTAAATTTGTATTCGGAAATTTTTAGTGAGTGTGTTTCAGGTTGCGGTCGTAGAAAGACAATATTAATCATCAGATTGTCGGATAGACGAAGATTGCATGGATAACCGCTCTTTACATGAAACTTAGTAATTTAGGTTTGGCGATTTAGCATACGCCCAAAGTGCTTGTTCCCAGCACGTGCACTGATGTTTGATATTAAAGAGCGACATGTGACCTATGCACACCCTCTTTAATTCAAATGTTCTAGCCTTTTGGAGTCTTTATATTACCTTAACATCCGGGCACGTGTTCAATGTTCAGAGGTGTACCGCTGTAGAATCGCATTTCCGACATTCACCGGAAACCAGAAAAACCCTGTATGATTACTGGCTAATTATTTGATATGAGAAATTAGACTGAAGGATTTACATACATGACTAAATGAACACCGGAAATTTCAACCCCGAGCTAAAATTTTTCGTAACTTTAAAATTACCGTGCTCCACTAAATGAAAATTGATTTATCGGTTACTATAAGCGTTGCGTTAACCCCTTCAATCTAAATTAGTTTATTTTGGAATGTGTATATCTGGTTAGCCGCTTCAATTACACGGATACAGCCGTTTTGCAAATGTATACCTAAAGCGGGCTTTCATTTCGCTTAATATCCCGATAATTTACATTGATTAATTTCCTCCCCATGATGCTAAGGGCGATACAAAAAAGGTTTCAAGATAAAGCTTCAATTTTGGGGCAAATTAGTATCTCGTGGCTTATTCTGACCAGTTAGTTGTTCTCTTTAAAAATGCAGGGAAGTTTTCAGCACACGCAAGCCAACAGTAAAACCAAGATAATATATGCACGTCCGGCAGGGCAGTAGTCAAACCATCACGAGCTGGCCATCGACGCTCGCATTTATCTTGGAGATAGAAGCAACCTGACAGTCCAGTAAGTCGGTGTTCACCTAGACGCCGTTACGCCCGATACGGCCTAAATCACGCAATAAACAGACCAAATTTATCACCTTTCACATGACTTGCTTAATCGGAATGAACTATCACAACCCCACTGGCTCAGAATTCGTAATTGTGCATCTAAGTGAATTTTAATGTCATAAAAACTAGATGAAGGTTGCGCGTTTTGATTCTATAATTTTGTTTGGCCACCGAGTATTGGAATATCCAAACATGCAGTCAATGCATTCGAATATGATAAATGAAAACCAATCTGTGCTACCCCCACGTAATCGCTATAAGTGACAATGGTTATTATAGATTGGGTGTGTCGTTTACGAAGGGGGAGAAGGGTAGTAATCATGGTCAATTAACAAGGAGAGGTATTTGGTTCTAACACGATCTGGCGATGTCATTGTCAAGCTGCGTCGGATGACACGCTGGGAGATTTTTATTGAATGCCCTTCGACCACAGACTTGATCGACGATCATTTCAGTCATAAAGGGCGGCATATTAGCTACCTTCCCGGCTGCCGACACTCCTAATACAGATTTCCGAAATGACTATAATCCTCATTCCTTTTAGGGTGCATCGGAAATGGATTTATTAATTGATGTTTTCGATTGGAATGTAACTAGCGCCAAACATCACACTAATAACTTCCCCATCAACAACACGAAATATTCACTATAAACCCACACAGCTCCCTTTTGTCCTTAATTTACTTTTTTTTTGCTATCAAATGGCTCGTGCCCCATTTAATATTAGGTTGTCAGGCTATGATCAGATGCAGATGCAAGGAAGTGGTTGTAAGACGATCAAATATCGCGCATCCGCCTTAAAGTTATTGTAGACTCCTGTCGCGTCAAGACGCAACAATAAAAAGCGGAAAAGTTGTTTGCCGGAAGAAGTCGCAGATGCTCGTGCCTATTGTAAAACGAAAGGGCTTTATTAAAACTCGAGAGCACCTACTACCGTAATAAACGTGCCAATGGTCTCAGAACTGTTGCTCGTTATTACCCTCACAAAAATATTTTATATTTCCAAATTCAATTTCTACTTTTCTAGTTTTGTCTACGTTTTAGTTACAAATTTTAGACAGTAATATTTTTCATTTTTATCATGCCATCTATCGTGGGATAAAAACCAACTCATTCTAAGTTGACTTTGAAATTTTAAGTCATGTCTTTGATCGAAGAAAAAGTTTTTTGTTTTTATGAGGTAATTTGACGTTGTCAAACTGAGGTTTGCTTTCTATTTTTTGCATTTCAAGATAGTTTTTCTCTAAAGTAACCCCAAAATTCCAAAAATGACTAAAGGTAAATTTTTAATTTATCGCTCCTTATAAAGTCGATAAGATGACAAGAATTTGGAGAACTTAAAGGCAGCTTTGGAGCTCTCAAGTTCTCAGTTAAAAGAAGCACAACCAGTGTGACTAGAAAAATTTGACAAAATAACGGAGTTTTGAAAAAAAATGTCGAATTTTGCTCGAAAATTTGATGATTTTTGGCCCGCCAAAATTACATTTTTTATACGATCGAAAATCTAGAGGGTCTTCGTACAGAAAACATATACAAAATAAAACAAAAAAAAATTCAAAGCGATCGGATGATTTGTCTGAGTTACAACTGCAGCAAATTTGAAAAATGTAGTTTCGAGAAAAACGCAATTAAAGATAACTTTATTGTAGTTAATAGCTATATTAGTTATATTAGAAACTATTTAAAATATTTATTTGAAATTTTTGTATGTTATTTTTAAAGGTACAGACTATCGGAAAATGTAAATTTTTTTTATTTTTTTTTATTGGTATTACAATTTTACATTTTGAAAGCGTGTTTATAATCATCTCAAAACTTTATATTTGACATTTCAGTGACCGTTAAAATCTCAAATTAGTGTTGAGAACATCGTCAAGTTTAGTCATTTTAGATTCACTTTGACACATCGAATAAAATATCAGTTACTGTAAAGTTTTTACTTTTTTCAAAAATTGAATTCTTTTCTTTATTTCTATCACAAATATCGATGAATATCAAACCCGATATACCCTGTGGTCCCCAAAATTTTTACTTGAAGGAAAGAGGCAAACATAAAAGTCATGTCAGAGCGAAATTTTAGTTTTTGACATAACCTTTATTTTTTTATAAATAATATTACGAAGGTGCAAATAACAAATGCATTGGAACAAACCCCAAATTCAATAATTTATTAAAAATAAATTGAATGACAAATGTCAATTTTCTCATTTCTTTTATTTTCTAGATTCTGTAGATTTTCAATTTGATTGTCAATTTTTAGATCTTTCAATTCTTTGCTCCAGATTAAATTATTCAAAAATAATTATTAGATCCTTGCGAGACTATTTAATAAGAAGAACGTAAAAACCTAATTCCTCGCTGTTCAGAACGCTCAGAGGCTTTGCAGCTTTTTGAGAATCATGAGTCCATTCGAATGTATTTTTTTGTTTTAGGAGACGACAGCAACCATGGCGGCGGAAAATTCAACGCGTCTTCACCCAGAATCGTCGGATCCGAGCACGACATCGTCTCGAAGTTTGAATTTCTCCATCGCAAAAATAATGGAACCTGATAACAAATCGTTACGAAAATCCAGTGATGATAAGAATAGTAAATTTGTAAATATCACATATCCGACGTCTTTTGAGTCAGCTTTTAAAAAGTACGTTCCAAACATGTTACGATCACAAGACTTATTACAGCAATATCCATTAGTGTATTATCATCCTAGTCAGTTGATGTTGAGTTCTGTATCGGTTTATTCTTCCGCTTCGGAAACCACGGCTATTTCCAATAATCCATCAATAGCAGCACCTATACAGTTTAGTTCAAATAAGCCATGTCCTTCCAATAAACGAAATTCCGAAGCTAAATCTTCTGTAGTCAACACTTCGGCCACAGCTAACAAACAAAAGAGTTTTGAATGTGGAGAATGCGGGAAGGTGTTTAATGCACATTACAATTTGACTAGACATATGCCTGTGCATACTGGAGCGAGACCTTTTGTCTGCAAAATCTGCGGAAAAGGCTTCCGACAAGCATCTACACTGTGCCGGCATAAGATTATCCACACGTCTGAAAAACCACATAAATGTCACACTTGTGGAAAAGCGTTCAATCGCTCCTCTACTCTGAACACGCATGCACGCATTCATGCGGGCTACAAACCATTTGTCTGCGAATATTGTGGAAAAGGCTTTCATCAAAAAGGTAATTACAAAAACCACAAGCTTACTCACAGTGGAGAAAAAGCCTATAAATGTTCCGTTTGTTCGAAGGCTTTCCATCAAATTTACAATTTAACTTTCCACATGCACACTCATAATGATAAGAAACCATTCACGTGTAGAGTCTGTGGTAAGGGCTTTTGTCGCAACTTCGATCTGAAAAAACACATGAGGAAACTCCATGAAAATACGGCGACTTCAGAAGCTGATTTTGTTAGCAACACCACACCATCCACTGTTTATCCTAATGAAAGAAACCTTCATCATTTTATTAGTCCATTTTTGCGACCACCCGTTCCAGTATACTCGAAATTGTTGTGACCTTATTAAAATATTTTTTAATTATCATGTATATTGTAAGAAATGTAATTCTAATTTACGACCGTAACTCCACGATTTTAAATGATCTCTTTGTTGATGTGCAATATATGCAGAGGAGTTGGGTCACAGATTTTTTTTGTGGCAACTGTACCTACTGCTTAAACAAAATGTATAAATTGTGTAATTTAGTACCATATAATATAATCAAATAAATGTTATTTAATACTACATTTCGTGTTTGATTTATGACATCGTAAAATTAAATATATGAGGTGATAATAGAACACTTTACATTAGAACGCTCTGCACAGCTTCAACAATGTTACATTATCCTTTTTAAATTACCAGTTTACAACTTGGGCGGATTTAATTTCACACTCATTAGAAAATTTATTTTATTAAGATAGTAATCTCGTTTGATTTCTTCTGAGAAGAACCACAATTTTGCTGTTTGAAATTACATGAGGTGAGTTTCTCTTTGAGAATCTTATATAAAAAAAAATATGAAAATGAAAGACAATTTTTCAAAAAGTTCAAAAAGTTAAACATCTTTAAAGCCACAGTTCTAAAAATATTTGTAATAAAGGAGGAATGCGTAAATTTGAATAAAGAAAATACATTTTTGTGACACAAGTAAACGCAAATGTGATACTCATCAATAAGATTTTTTGTACAAATAATTTATGAGATAAATGTACAAAAAATTAAGGAATCCTATAATCGATAATGCTTATTGTAGTATTGCATAAAAATATAAAGTTTCAACTTGTTTATCACCTAGAATCCTCAACCATTCTTGCTTATTAAATAAGGAGAATTTCAGCTGTAAAAATATGTACATTAATAAATACGATATCATAGTTAACTAGAAATTAATTACTAAATAAAGTTAAAATTCTTTACTTTTAAATCATTCTGAAGCCTGACTTGAGAGCACAGACGGATGTCGGTAGGATTCAAAATTAGAGGTTTCGTTTTCTGGCAGAAATAATTGCCCATTTTGCTTGGCACTTTTGTTTCCCAAATTTCCAGACCATTGAATAAAAGAATTAAATTTAAGTTTCACAGGATTTGAGCGGAAATGGATTAAGATCGGTTGAAGCCCCGGGCCGATGAAAAAGTATTGGGTCTATAAAAAGAAGAAATAAATATCTTAAGATTTTTTTGTATTCTCTTTAGAGTTTCTACAGACGCTTTATCAGTTCTGCTTGATTTTCTAGGATTCTCTTTGAATTTTTTAAATACCTTGTAAATTGTATTAAGATTTTTCTAATTTTTTTTTGAAAAATCTAAATTTTTTGGATGTCATAAGTTCTCATTGTGTCCACCCCATTTTCTCTCTACTATTTCTCTACTATTTTTTTGTATTCACTTTAAATTTATTTAGGTAGACACTGTCTGATTTCTCAAGATTTTCGAAATTATCTTAGATATTTTAGAATCTTAGATTCTTATAAATTAATGACTCTTACATTTTATCTTCTTAAATTGTCTATTTGTGTATTTGTTTTTATTCAAATAAATTTATGAATTCTTTAAGATCGTGGAATTAATATTTTTAGACTCTTCTAGATTCTCTAGATTTGCCTTCAATTTTTTATTTGTCTTTAGAATCTTTGATTCTTTTTAGATCTTCTCTAATTTCTGTAGATCCTCTTGATTTTCTTTAGATTCGCTCTAAGTCCTCTTCGACTTACTTCGAATTTTCCTCAAATTCCGTCTAAATTTTTTATATTCTCCAGAAATTTTGTATTGATTTTTTATATTGTCTATGCGCATACATTCTCTTTGAATTCTTCTTAGGGGCTCTTGAGTTTTTAGATTTACACATTTTTTTCGATTCTTCTTGTTTTTTTTTAATTTTTTTTCCTTTCTCTTTAAGCTTTCATTAGAACTTCAAGATTTTTGTACAATTTGTTCTTAAACTCTCTTAATATTTTTCCCAGATCCTATAGATTAATATATATACAAAGGGGCTAATGCCCCATAATAAAAGTACTTAAATCGTTTTCATAAAAATAAATATTATTTTGTAAAACATTTTCAGTTTTGTTCATGTTGCATTATCCTTACAGCTAATAAAAAATAAAAACAATTTTTTAAAATTAATTCGCCTTTTTTTTGTCCTGCAAGCGCTTATTTGAGTTTGAATCAATTTTTTTTAAATTGTCAAATCCACTGAATTATTCAAAAACCCTGAAACCTGAAGATTATATCCTTTGGATTATAAATTCGAGACATTTTGTTAAAATCCGTACCAGTTTCAGCGGCTAAAGAGTGAAGATTTGACAATTTGTGTCTGTGTCGGCGGCGGGAGCATCTGTTTTTATTGAATAATGATGGTCTTGGACATTATATTATCACGTCATGTTCCGAAAATCAGTTAAGTGAATCGATGTAAAGCGATCCCCGTCAACATGAATCATTGTAGTAGTGGTATTATTCGCAAAGCCCTGGGGAAGAGCATCATAGCGGTGATCACCAGTTCCTTTCGGTCGTTGGTTTTGATTGCGTAAATATTTGCCGAAACGAAATATGGGAATAAAGAAGCAACCACATGAATAGTGTCCTTCATCTTTGAACAACCTCATATGTCCAATGTGGTAATCGTAATGCAGTCTAGCAAGATTACGTGCTTCTCTTCCCCTTGAATGGTCAGCTACAACAGTTTTTCTGCTAATATCCTTAAGCAGATTACATCCTTCGGGTGTTGTTGCTTTGTTGGCCTTTGCCAAATGCCGCTCGAATCTCACTCTTGTTTATTTTCTAATAGCCCGCTTATCGTCAATATGTTGTTTTCTGATCGTTTTAAATGGCTTATCCGCCTTGCGTATTTTTACGAAATTTGATGTGACAGGGGATACCACGAATATGGTCATCCTCAAACGCAGTTTTTAGAATTATTTAAATCGCTGCTTTCAAAAGCGTCTAAAGAAATGTTCAATACACTACATATCCGATTCGAAGCCAGCAGTTTCTCAACTTATTTAAAATTTAAATCAAATGTCAAGAGCTATTTTTACAAAACTCAAACAGTCTCGTTAATGACGTATTTCACTGCACTACGAGTGATTTCTAAAGTAGAGTTTCAATAAAGAAAAAACGCCTGAAACCATTTTATTGAAATATCGAAAGCATAAACGTAAATAGTGAGGTAATTGAAACTACGGTTTTTGTTATCATCCTCAGTTCAGTGATTTTAAAAGACATCAACAAAGGTTCTTTTCAAATATAAAGCAAATACTTTATAACATTCTATAACATTATTTGGTTTGTTTATAGAGTGACCCACTGTTGAGGGCTTTTACAGCTAAAAATTTCATGTCCAGTAGGGCGAACATCCGTCTTGAATTAACCCTGGGCCCTTTACAACATGTGCGTTTGAACATCTTAATACCGGCACTTGAAATGCACTATACCGAGCTAATCCTCTGGACCATTTTGCGTATTTCGAGCTGTAAAAAACAGCTGTCGGACGATATATTTTGATATCACAAGATGAGCAGATCTGTGCATTTCTGCCCTTATTGATGATATCATATATACAAGGGTCGCGTGAGGCTAATAAGGGTAATAAGCTGCCCTCTGCCATGCATTACAAGCGAATAAAATTCACTCAGCAATTGTTAAGATTAAATCCTCTTTCCTACCGTATCCTGGAGTAAGCTGTTACAGCATTTTAGTTGAACTGTGAAAGCTTTGTACAAAAGTGTCGAACTGTAAACTGCGAACAGTACACCCTCTCCCGTCTTTAACACTCTCGGAAAGAATTGTACCTATTTGCGTTGATTGTATATGAGAGTTCGCAGGTGTTCGCACCTTTAATTGTGCAATTGTTAATTCAAGCGAGACAAGATCTAGCAAATTCCAGATTTGTTGCTAATAGAAACACACAATACCTTTAAAAATCTCAGGATTACTCCAACTTTCCGACTTTATTAACTGCATTTTAAGCAGGAATTATACACACATACTGCTGATTCAACCCATTACTGATTAATCTATCCAGGATATTAGATTATACTAAGTGGTACTTAATACTTAATGACCCTCATCTTCTTGTTCAATGTTAACTTGCAAACTAGGTTACAATGAGCGTCTAAGTTTTTCACCAAGCTTAAACTTATATTTTAAAGTTTTCCACTTGTTCTCCTCTCTGTTCAGTGTTCTACGAATAACTCGAAAACAACAATTGAACAATATGAAACTTATATTCAGATCACGATCAATTTCAGGTTTTTGACCTCATGATCTCGCAATTACAACTGGAAATTACATTTCAATTTCAATCAGAGCCAATCATCTGAAAGCGGGAATTTTCAGTTCTTGATTCAATAACTCTCACTGTCAATTTGATCAACAGATGTGGTGATTGAGATTTACGTAATTTGCAATTTGATCAAAAAGGAAAATTGGAAAAGTTAGAATTTCAGATTTCTGACTTCTGCTAATTTTGACTTGTTACCAATTAAGGTAAATTAGAAAATTATAGAACAGAGACAAATTTTACATCACATTTTTCAAACAATATTATACACTTCAAAAGTTAAGTGTTGTAAAAATATGAATAATGGAATCCTTCGAACAGAGAACGCATACCAAATTTGGTTATTTTTTAAAATTTCAAAAATATGAAAAAGGTGAATTTGTAACTATGCTATGCTATTTCAATCAGTTAGATATTTTCATCAATTTGTCGATTATAAAAAGCACCTCAAATATAACGCATCCCCATTTTCGAGATGTAAAAACAGTTTTCGTCTGAATCGAATTTTATTTTTTTAAATTTAAATTATTTGATCTGTCAGATTTTCATAAAATGAGTCACTATATAAACTGAGGCGTTGCCGAGGTTTGCATTTAAAATTTTTCAATTCTTTAGAAAAATCTTTTTAGTCAAAAGAAATTCCTTAGATAGTTTAAATCTTTCTGAATTTTTTAGATTTCTCTGTAGTGTGCATTGAATTATCTTCAAAACCTTAAAATTTTCTTTAAATTCAAGTTATTTCCCAAATCTTCAAGTAATTTAAAAAATTTTCAGAGTTTGAATATAGATTTTTATTGGTCTTTAAATTTTTTGGTTCTTTTTAGATTTTCGCCAATTTCTGTAAATCCTCTAAATTCTTTTTAGATTCGCTCCAAATTCCAAATTTTCTCTTTAGATTTTTGAATTCTCTTTGAATTTCTTTAACTTTCCTTAGATAGACTAAATCTTATGAGTTTTCTCCATTTCTCTGTAGTGAATTGAATTAATTTTAAAATCCCGAAATTTTCTTTTAATTCAAAAGTTAAAACAGAGTTTTAATATATGCTCTACTTTAATTGTCTTTAAGTTTTTTTGTTTTTTTCTTTAGATTTCCTCCAATTTCTGCATCCTCTTTAAATTCGCCTTAATTTCCCTTAGATTTTCTTCAAATTCCGTTTAAATTTTCAAAATTCTCTTTGGATTTCATATTAATTTTCTCAAGATTGTGCATAAATTCTTTTTCAGTTCTTCTTAGGTTCTTTCAAGTTTTTTAAAAACCTTCGACATTTTTTCGATTCTTCAGCTTTCTTTGAGTTTTCTCTAAAGATTCTTTGTAAAACCTTTAGATTTTCCTTTTGTAGTCAAGTTCTCTTTACATTTTTCTGAGTTTTTTCTCCCAAATTGTCTTCACCGGTTCTATTTTTTAAATCCTCCCTAGTTTTCTAAATGTTCTAAATTTCTTTGTAGCCTTTCTAACCTTTCTTAAAATTCTGTAAATTGTCCTTTCATTTTTCTATTTTTCTAATTAAATGAGCCTTCAGTTTTAGTCTTGATCTCGAATAAAATTGTATAGCCGAGAGATTTGCAATTTAATTTTTTCATAGACCTACACTTCAGATTCTAGAAAGTCCAAGCCGTAATTCTAAATATTTTTAAATGCGGCATCCTGTATATTATTCTATTTTTAAATTAGCATTTCTTGTCAAATTACTATAATATAGACCAAACTTTGAACCAATTGAAATATTTGGAGTATCTAATAGTGTATTATACTTACAACGATCGCCATTAAATGCGAGTTGTATACACAATTTTTTACGATGAAATTTGCATCAAAATTTATTACTCACAAGGAACATTACAGTTTACATGAAATTTTGCGGCAATAAAGTGTTTGATAGGTATTGTGTTTCGACTATTTCTGGTGGTACGAACTTCATTATTCTTCATTATCGAGCATTTTCAATTTGGCAATCTGTCGGATTGACAATTCTCTAATGTGAGTGACAACTTCTAATATCAGTTATTACGGTATGGAAATAGTAAAATAAAACTCTTTCTGTAGTTCCGTCACCTGACATGATTTCCGAGTCTCATTACTTGAGAGCTTGAAAGCCAATTATCGTCGAAAAATCTTATTTTTGTAGATCGAGCGTTTCCTTTCCTCCTCTTATTCGATGAGCATGATAAGGGAGATATTCGGAAATTTTCCCCCGGAAAAGACACAATAGTGGTGATGCTGATAACGCATGTCAGACATGATGGCGGATAGCGCATATAGATTACCTTTGTCTGAAGTGACAACGCGTCGTTTACAGATTGCGATTGCCTATGAATGCCAAAGGTGTTGATCCGGATAAAGGGGAGATGTGTAGTTAATGAAGTTCGACCCTTTCTCTCTTCCTCAATATCTTCATAAGTTAGGCTGCCCCCGTCTTTCATTTCACTGATCTAACCCTAAATTAATGCGAAATTCCCGGCGCTAATCGAAATAAAAATTCTATTAAGGACACTTTAGGGTAATTAGCAAAAATTGGGGGTGGATTCACTCAACAACGCAATATTTTTTAATATGGATGTATATAATTTTTATAATTGTGACAATTGAAAGAATTGGCTCAACTGTCTACGGTAATTAATGAGAAAATGCGAGGTTAATTAGACACGTTTTTACCACTTCAAAAGTCGCGCATAAATTAACAAATCAATACAGCTCGACGACTGCGCCACTTCAAAAAAGCGCGAAATTTAAATTAGGTTTGTTCAAATTTCCAAATTTCCAAAATTTAAAACAGTTTTTTTTAACACCAAAGAAATATCTTCGTTTCTATTCATTTTTTTCTCTAAATGGGGTTGAAAGACTTGAAACTTTGAGCCACCGGGTGCGTTAGCGCCATCTCTGGCACTACATTTAGAGCATTGGCAGAGAACCCTGCGACTTCGCAGTAAACGCAGCCTGAAAGAAAACGACACACATAAATAATGTTTGTGTTGTATGTGTAGTATCATCAAACAATGTAGTATTCCGACAGTGTATGTTCAGTACGCACAATTTAAGTAAATCCCAAATAATGTTGCTGATCATTTGTAAACCACTACAGTGTGTAGGTATATTTTTCCCTTTTTTTTTCGTAGAATGTCATAACGTAATTTTAAGCCTACATCAACCCCTGAAAATTGATACGATCAATTGAAGTGTTTATAAAAATTATTAATGCTGGGAAGTTGAAATATTCATAATGTTGGATGTTTGCATTAGAAATTCAAAATATTTTCGTATAACAATCCGAAATTGCAGGTAAGTCCTTTTATTTTACTGGCGAGTTCTAAACTAATCAATAAATAGGTGCCTATACACGCGACCGGCAAAATCACTATTTCTATTACACGGAATATAAAAATGCCTCATTGATTTTTAACGCGTTTTAAGTCTGGGTGCATTCATTTATTGATATTGTGGCTATTTTAAAATAATGAAAATAAATATGAATAGCTAGCGATTAAGGTTGTCGGAATTTTTTAATAAAAATATTTTCCGTTGTAATGTAATAAAAATGAACCCTAATCTTTTAATAATGACAAAAATTCAAAGAAACGTATCACACAGGAAACCACCAATTTTACATAATGACATAAAAAAAAAATCCAGAAATTGATTCTCATTTTTTACAACCTATTAAAAATAACGACATGTTTTTATTGTAATTGCTTGTATGACATCATTGCAACATTACGGAAGGTAATTAGAAGGTCGTGATAACTGATAATATGAAAATGAGCTCCAAAGCAAATTCCGCCGCTGATGAACAATGGAAGGTGGAATTCTAAAAATGAGTGAGAAAATGTCTTCACTGTGACGTCAAAAAGGATATTAAAGGAGAGCTTGTTTGTCACTTGTAATTACACAGGTTTCTCTAAAGTTTCTGTCGGAGCACCAAAAAAACTAACAGTTTAGCGACGGCTCCAATAAATCTCCCGAAAGTCGTATTAAATTGCTACTAATAATATATTACATTTGTTTTAATAGAGTTAATAAAAAGTGTTAAATGTCGCGGCGCGGAGTTTTTTTAATGTATTAGAATTGATTAATGGCACCAAAGATACGTATTTTTTCAATTTTAGTTTTATGTGGCACCCACGATTTTTTCTGCTCGCTAAATCTTGCATCTTTTCTGCTCGATTAACTCCAAGCACAAACAAGCAATCTTATCTCATGGTATGAGAATCAATGTACGCTTCGTAAATCGTGGATTAAAAACTGATTATCTTAACATGCCCCAAAGCTCGGATTCACGATTTTTGTCTAATTCAAAGCGGATGTGGCAAGTGGGTGTTTCCTGTAAATTAAGGAAGTTCTCACTTCCTGAAAGTTGTTTAGCGTCGTGATAGATCAGTATAGAAGAAGGCAAATTGTCTGTAAAGTGTTCTAACAATATCAATTTATGACGTGCAATCTTGTGCAGTAGAATTTGCATCACAGAAGAAATGAAGTTACTGCTAAAGACGCTCTGGTACTATTATGCTTGTATTAAGTAAAAGTGTGTGTTCTTCGGAAGACTTGTTTGTTTGGAATTGTGGTGTAAACTCCCTTATGCATTGTTTATTTTTAGGTTAAGATAGCTATAAAATATGAGGCTTTCGATCAAAATGTACCTCATAATTTTTATAAGCGCATCGGTGATATTGTATCAGTACCACTTGTCAAATGCTTGGTTGATTTCACAAAATACCCAAGATTTTAGAGTCTTAAATCCTAAAAGTAGCGAGAAAGTAAAAAATGTAACTGCTCTTTTCAATGCTTCTTCCAATATTGTAAACACTACATGGCACAACAATACTTTAGTGAGTGTACATAATTTGCAGACACCACAAAACTCTTATCTAATTCCTGGTTATTCTAGTGTGTTCCAATAAGAAATAATTCAGAAATCGATTTACCTCCTCTCTACATTATAACTCCAACATATCGGCGACCTGAGCAACTAGCTGAATTAACTAGATTATCTCACACTTTTATGCTTGTTAAAAATATTCACTGGATCGTCGTCGAAGATGCTGTGAACAAAACCGCCTTAGTCACGGATCTGCTGAAACGAACTGGATTAAAACACGAACATTTGATAGGTACCATTCTTCCTCCACCTTCCGTCTTTACAACTCTCTTTCCAGCACCCATGCCTGAACAGTATAAAAGAAAGAAAAAAGGGCCGAAACCTCGCGGTGTCTCCAACCGGAACAAAGGTCTTCAGTGGATCCGCAAAAACGCGAAAACTGGCATTATGTACTTCGCCGACGACGACAACACCTACGACCTCCAGCTGTTTGAAGAAGTGAGCTCTTCTGCGCGTTTATAGCATAAAACGATTTTTTTTTTAGATTCGCTACACCAAAAGGGTTTCTATGTTCCCCGTTGGTTTGATAACGAAACTTGGAGTCAGTTCTCCCATTGTACGAAACGGGAAGTTCTCTGGATTCTACGATGGCTGGATGGCTGGTCGCAAATTCCCTGTAGACATGGCGGGATTCGCTGTCTCTGTAAATTTTTTATTAAAACGCCCGAAAGCTTTAATGCCGTTTAAACCGGGTTACGAGGAAGACGGCTTTTTGAAAAGTCTTGAACCGTTCGAACCCCAAGACATCGAATTGTTAGCTTCAAACTGCACAAAAGTAAGGAATGAGCAAATGATGGGATTTTGTTGTTTCCGTAGTTGGATAAAAAAAGAAATTAGTTGATTTTGTAATGATATTGCAATATCCCGTTGGAAGAAATGCTATTTGGAAGGTTAATTAGGTGATGTTTCAGATTTTGGTATGGCACACACAAACAAAGAAAAATGAACCGTCACAACCATTAGACTTCGCCAAGTATAATAACACTAATTTAGTAATGCTCAAACAAATTCTAGTGTAACTTAGAAGACAATGTAACTGACAGTCCGCTAAAAAAATAGTTACTGATATTTTGACGTCATGAAGTTTCGTGTTTTTTGCCGCCTCCAAAATACTTTCATATTCCATATTTTTCTAAATTTACGTTGTTGTATTTTAAGAATGAGGCTGTGGAAACTTTTTTAACATTCGCTATGTACATGTAAGATACAATCATGTAGGAATTTAATTAAAATATAAAATATCCCGTATTTTTTGTTTTCCTGTAAAAACCCATGGGCAAATAAAAAACGTGAGATAACACAGGTAATTTATTGGAATTCTGCAATGGAATTATCTACATTTAGTTAACTGGCAATGAGATGTTGTTCAATTCCTTTATAAGTAATGATCTGTAGAATTTCTAAGCGTTGTACACCAATATGAGAAAAATTTCCTAGTGTTTAAATTTGTGTGGGGCTACTATGGATACAAGACAAGTCCAAATACAAAAAGTTTGGCATTCTGTTAACCTATAACTGATCAATAAAAGCGCTAGATTGTTGCGAGAATAAACTGTCAGGGAAAAGTGTGCCGCCTATCTAATACTAGTCTATAGCGTTACACCTGAGCTTAAATAAATAAATAAAATGTTTATTTACATATAAGGTAGCTTTCACATTAATTTCTCTCCAGGTAATAACTTAGTTCGGTAATTATACATGGCAGTGTTTGTATTTTTATTAAATGCCCAAATGATTGAACTACACTGCACAGACTTGTAATTTTATTGTTACAGATACAGTGACGCAGTACAGTAAATGATAATTTTTTATATACACTATATGTACATCGACTATTTTTTTTGTTATATAAAATATATTTTCAAAAAAAAAGATGTTCGTGCATGTATCACAAAGCAATAAATCCTTTGGTGCTTGTATAACATTCTATATACATTTTAATATCATGGACTCAACTGTTACTAAACTAATAACTATCTTATATTTAAATATCACTGGGTCACCATAACTGTTCAACACAATGAATTTAGTATTAAAGTTCCATGCATATCGATTTTAATATCAATGACACAAATTCCTTCAAAACATTTCAATTTTATGCAGAAACAGATAAACGTAACACATTGGACATTTATACCTAACTTTTCCAATTTTTATAATAAACAATTAAGTTAACAAAAAAACCTGCCATTGGCATATTAACTTGTATTGTCGATAGATGAACTTACCAACTGGGTAAGTCATAATTAGAATGAAATTTTAAGACTCACGAACTTCTCTTCAGTTTATACAAATTAAGTTACGTTGTCCTTACGGGCTGTAAATGACACGATGGAACGAATACCCTTTACAGAAGTCTGCAATAAAAATATATTAAGTAAAATCAACGCAAATAATAAAAACTGTACTTTTTTCTTAGAACCATTTAAAAATTCTTTGTACATTTCGGATCTTAAGTATCTTGAGTAACTATCGCTTTTCATAAGATGGTAAACATGGGCCTAGAAAAATTAATTTAGTACAACCAAAAAAAAACATTTTTCTTGATCCGGCAACGAAACTTACTGCAGCACAATCGAAACTCCATCTGTCTTGGTTTTCCATGTTCTTTTTTGTAATTTCGTACGATTTACAGTCGACGTTGATTGGACAACTGGCATCAGGTGCTAGGAATTCCATCCAAATTTCTTGTACTTTATTTTGAACTTCACTTTGGGGAAGTGACTTTAGTTCTTGAACAGCTTCCCAAAATCTACAACGACATGTAAAATTGGGAAACCCCACAATAAAATTTTACTTGAGATTCTCTCCACTAAATTCTTTATCAAGAAACTTAACAAAATGTTCCCTTCCAATAGGATCCTGTAACAGTTCCTGTAAACTAAATGCCCATCGTTTAACTCTGCGGGCTGATATGTCTTTGGCTTGTTTTTCTTGTTCCCATAGCTCTGGATTATCAGATATCCAAGGATTTGGGTATTCTGGAGCGACGAAAAAGCTGTCATATTCCCAATACTGCTCGTAATACGCCACAAACCTAAGGAAATTATTTAGATTTTACAACAAAAAAGTGAACAACTTACGATTCTGCGGCTTTTGAAACTTTGATATTTCTTCTTTCTAATCTAGATTTGAGTAAAGTAATTTGTTTCTTGAGTAAATCTATTGAACTTTTATTGTTAATACCAGACGTTGAAGGCGACATTTTTGGGGCACCAACGTGCATGTTTTTGAAGCCGTGCAAAGGCTTGTTCATTTGGCACGCTTTTTTTATATCGATCTCTGTTGTGTTTACGCAACCAGGCTAAGGAAAAATAGATAGATGCAGTTTACGGGCACAGTACAACCTCGATTATCTATGCTCGGATAATCGAGTTGTTAAATTCACATACGTTTAAGGCAACAGAATTATTTGGACCGTTTTTTACTCAAAATATACAAAAACTTTAACAAAATTTATCAACATCTTAACAATAACAATTTTAAATATTGGTCACAAAATTTTCTCTGCAACTTGAGTTTTCAGTTTCCTTAATTATGAAGGTTTTTTATTAAAAGAATGTATTGTTAATGTTTGCGAACACTGTTATTTAATGTCAAAAAATTTAACTCATAATTATGTTTTGCTCTCTGCACTGACTCAAATCTACAACACAAACCGTTACTCGTGAAATTCTAAATTTTAAGTTTTTTAACTTTGAAAGCAAAAAAACAAAGTAGTCTTTGATTTGTTTTTTGAAATCGAGGTTCTACTGTATTACGAAATCAGCGATCAACAAATAAAAATTACGCAATAAAAAAGTTTTTACCATCGGTCGGTGAACGTCCCAGAAAGCCCTTTCCTGGCTGTCTAAAACTTTCCTTTCTAGTTTATCCCTTTTCTTATCTACTTTGCTTTGTGCCTCAGCTTGCATAAAAATAAATTCCCACTTTCTTGAAAACATCTTCTGCAGTCTTGCGAGGTTTTCAGCCTCATAATCAGCGAGTTCCAGTCGCGTTTTATTTTGCATTGTTCTTTTACACAGATAAACAGCTTAAAATGAACAATGTATTAAAATAAAACAGAAAGAAAAAAATACCATAGTCTGTATTCTCGGGCTCCCAGCAATTAGATGGCCAAAAATACGGCGTTTGAAACCTATAGAAAGTGTTGTCATTTTTAACAGTAAGCATGTGGTCATCAATGGGAAAAAAGTAACCATGAGCAGCCATGAGATGTGCTAAATGTAACGCTTCTTGTTGATCCTCCACGTCTAGATTCTTTAACATCCACATAATTAAATCAGAACCTGTGAATACTGATGGAATTTTTGACATGAAACTTTTAACTGTTCGAACTGGAACCCCTGTTGTTTCATCCTGCATTTTCTCAACGATTTTTTCCATCTGGAATGAAGGAGTTATGGTTTTTCTTTCAAGGGGGCTGCTTACCTTTTTGTATAAAAGATGGTTGGGGGATTCTTCCGCTATGGAAAGGTTTTGTGTTTGAATCATGTCATCGTTTGTGCTGGTTCCGGTGCAACCCCCATTATTAGGCTCCGGCTTGCGCTTGTTGGCAGCCTTGTCGGAGTTCATCGTGACCATATCAATGGCTTAGGAGGAACCCGGTCCTCCTGTCTCTACACCAACACCACCAAACTTAATTAAAAGACACCAACAAATAAGCAATTCATCACAAGCTGCTTTCAATTCCGTCAATATTTACATGTAACTACCTCGTTATTTAACTTAACTCCATTAATTTGTAACCGAAAGTGTCGCATAGGAAGTCTTGTTTTCTAAACGTCATTTTTTAATGAGAAACTTGTTGTCGATGCCCAGATTATCTTTGTATTTCAAGAAAAAACTTGTTTACTTTTTTTATAACAAGAAACGAAGAGATGCTCGACAGATTCAGAGAAAAAAACCATATATTTGTTTACCTGCATTCATACACCATCACTGCAACCATCGATATTTTCTTTTTACTCGGCCATTTCGGACTGGAACGACTATCAACGAAACTCAACATTCAGCGCCAAATTTGAAAAAAAGTACCTCAAAACTGCTCCTAAAAGCACAAATACACCCAAATTACCTCAATTTTATAAACACCTGTAAAAGAAAACGCAAATTTTATCAAATGTTTATCCAATCGTTTTGTTTCAATGGTTTTATTTCAAATTTGGCAATTTTGATCTTTCAAGAGATTCCCTGCAGAGGGTGCGAATGTTGTTGGTTCGGCGGTTCTCAAACAACACATGGATGACATCCTTCACATTTTGTTTTACAGTTGGTATTTTTGTTGAATTACTAGTTGCATAACTATTATTCCATTTTTACTCAGTTTTTAATTTATTGATAAAAATAGACATTTATGTGATTTTGACTCATAGAAATTTATAAATAAGATAATGGCAACCTTGTTGTATTACAAGTTTTTGTACAAAGGTTATTAACAGATTAACACCCAATCGAATTTGTTACAGTTTTTTTTATAGTTTTCATCATAACCTATTATTATATTTTCCAAACATTACAAAAAAGTTTTAGTAGAATTACGTTCAAAAAATGAATTATAAGTTGTAACTTTGGCTAAAAATCATAATTTGAGAAAGCATTTTCATCTTTTAATTTTTTTATGCTAGATCTACTTTGCAGAAATTGACTGAAACAAAATGATACACGAATTTAATCGTTTTATAAAAATATAACATTTTTTATTAAAAAAAATGGTGAATGCGCCGGGACAAAAATAAAAATTATTTGTTTACATAAACTACTATTTTTATTTATTTAAAATGCCACCAACGGACAGTTAGCAAATCTTCACTTGGAACTAAATTAATACCAACCTAACAAGACATGAAGGTAATAAAACTTTGTCTCCATTTTAATTATTTGAACTTAAAAATTGGAGAAATAGCTGCAACTCGATTCAATTGAGTTCGTTTTTTAGTTTGAATACAAATAACATTTTTTTATGAGCCTCCTTATTTTTTGTTCTTTCGTACTCCCACCACCTTCAGGGTCACTGTCATTACTGCCAACTGCACACCGCGTTTTTGATAGTAATGAATGACAGAGCATTTGGCGAATAAAACAAAGTTGTATTAAGAGAATTGGATTGTTACTTATTCAATTCATAATTTGTAACTTTATCTTTTGTTCTTATAGTAGCTTAAATAGAAAGTGAAGTGAGTAAACCCGAAGTTATCAAAATGGGAGATATTAAGGAAGAACCTCCAAAAAAGGAAGAAAAACAAACGGAAGAGGAGAAAAATGAACTGGTAAGAGTTGTCCTACGTATAAATGACCGAAAAACTGTAGAAATTGGTGTGTGAGAGCACCCTGAGCTGTATTTTCTTAGTTTTTTCAATCACAAAAAGTGAGGTTATGTACTGAATGATTTGGTCATTTTTAAACACCGCGATAACTTTTTTGGAGTTTTGGCAGATTTTTTATGAAATTATCGAAGAAAAGAGTCTGAAAATTAACAGAAGTTTATTTGTTTTGTCATTTTGATGGCAATAATTAAATAATTGTGTATATAATGGGGCAGTCAACAAAATTTTTCTTCAAAGTCGGCGTTGGATTCGTGAAGTCATGTTTGTTCTTACCTACTGTGATTTAACCTGTAATATAATATGTCATTCCAAACACCTTTCATTAATTCCGTCTTTTCTCTTATAGTCAGAAGAAGACAAGCAGCTGCAAGAAGAACTAAATCTCTGTGTGGAAACCTTACAGGTACTCAATAAAACGATTATTTGATCAAATTTCATCCTGAAATTTTGCAGGAAGCTGACGAAAACTTGTACTTGCCGGCCCTCCAGGCGCTGGGCAATCACATCCGCGCCTCCACGACGTCCATGACGTCAGTCCCCAAGCCTCTAAAATTCATGAAACCTCACTATTCCACCATGAAGAATGTCTACAGTAAAATCCAAGACGCCGCTGTCAAAACTGTTTGTGCTGACATAATCTCCGTTCTGGCGATGACGATGGGCGAGGGTCGAGAATGCTTGAAGTATCGTCTTCTATCAAAATTAGACGGAATAGGAGACTGGGGTCACGAATACGTTCGGCATTTAGCCGGTGAAATAGCGGCGGAGTGGGCTGAGACTGACGTGTCTGAGAACAAAGATGTTAAAGATGTTCTCATAGAACTAGCGAAGCAGATTGTTCCATACAACATGTCACATAATGCGGAAGCTGAAGCATGCGACTTATTAATGGAAATCGAACGATTGGACTTGTTGGAAGTCTACGTCGATGAGAACACTTATCCTAGAGTTTGTTTGTATTTGATTAGTTGCGTGCCTTACGTAGCGGATCCAGAGAACACGACTTTATTACAAACTGCGTTATTGTTGTTCCGCAACTACGAACAGTACCCACAAGCGCTGAGATTGGCAATGCAACTAAATGATCATAATTTGATCGAGGAGATTTTCACATCGTGCCCGGATTCTACAGTACAGAAACAACTCGCCTTTATGTTAGGACGTCAGCAAATCTACATCGAGATCCCTGACACGACTCCCGAGTATGAAGATCTGGTTGAAATCATGGCGAATTGCCATTTAAACAACCATTTCCTTAACTTGGCTAGAGAGTTGGATATCATGGAGCCTAAGACTCCAGAAGATGTCTACAAGTCACACTTGGAGAACACCAGGCCACAATTCGGCTCCAATCAAGTAGACTCAGCTCGACAGAACTTGGCGGCGAGTTTCGTCAACGGTTTCGTTAACGCCGCTTTTGGTCAAGATAAACTTCTTATGGAAGATGGTAACAAATGGTTGTACAAGAACAAGGAGCATGGGATGCTCAGCGCCACCGCTTCTTTGGGTTTAGTTCTTTTATGGGACGTCGATGGAGGACTGACTCCTATTGATAAGTACTTGTATTCTTCAGAAGACCATATCAAATCTGGAGCTTTGTTAGCTTGCGGTATTGTTAATTGTGGCGTAAGAAACGAATGTGATCCAGCTCTGGCTCTACTGTCTGACTACGTCCTCCACAACACCAACACCATGAGAATTGGGGCTATAGTGGGTCTCGGGTTGGCCTATGTTGGTTCAAACCGCGATGCTGTTCTAAGTCTACTAACTCCAGTTTTCTCTGATCCGAAATCAAACATGGAAGTCATCGGCATGGCTGCATTAGCCTGCGGGATGATCGCTGTAGGCTCTGGTAACTCCCAGATCACAACTGCGATCATGCAAACTCTCATGGAGAAGTCTGAAGCTGATTTGAAAGACACCTACGCCCGCTTTTTGCCGCTTGGTTTAGGCCTGTGCCACTTGGGCAAACAAGAAGGAGTTGAAACCATCATCGCGGCTCTCGAAGTAATCCCAGAACCTTTCAAATCAATGGCGGTGACCATGGTGGATATCTGTGCCTACGCTGGAACTGGCAACGTCCTGAAAGTCCAACACCTCCTCCACATCTGCTCTGAACACTACGAATCCGCCGACAAAGAAGAGAGGAACGAGAAGAATAAAGACAAAAACAAAGAAAAAGAAGAGAAAGATAAAGATTTGTCGGCACGTCAAGCGGTTGCTGTTTTGGGCATTGCTTTGATCAGCATGGGTGAAGATATCGGAGGTGATATGGCGTTCCGTACTTTTGGCCATTTGTTGCGGTACTGCGAACCCGTTATCAGAAGAGCTGTACCGTTAGCTTTAGGACTCATTTCTGTCTCAAACCCCAAGTTGAGTATCCTAGATACTTTAAGCAAGTTCTCGCATGACAGCGATGCTGAGGTTGCCCACAACGCAATCTTTGCAATGGGACTTGTTGGTGCTGGTACGAACAACGCACGATTAGCAGCCATGTTACGACAACTCGCACAGTTCCATGCTAAAGACCCCAACAACTTATTCATGGTTAGGATTGCCCAAGGACTCACCCATTTAGGCAAAGGAACCTTAACTCTCAGCCCCTACCACAGCGATAGACAATTAATGAGCCCAGTTGCTGTAGCTGGGTTAATGGCGACACTCGTAGGATTCTTGGATGTTAAAAATAGTAAGACTCCGTACGATGGTTTTAAGTATGTACTAATTTCTTTTTTCAGTCATCTTAGGCAAATCTCATTATCTTCTGTATACATTGGCGGCTGCAATGCAACCACGAATGTTGGTAACGTTTGATGAAGATCTCAACCCTCTTCCTGTACCCGTGAGAGTTGGTCTTGTAAGTAATAATTACAGTTGATAGTCGTGGTGCTTCACGTCACTTTTTCCAGGCCGTTGATGTGGTTGGACAAGCCGGGAAACCAAAAACCATCACCGGTTTCCAGACACATACAACTCCGGTGCTGTTAGCTTATGGTGAAAGAGCCGAACTCGCAACTGAAGAATATCTTGCTTTAACGCCCATCATGGAAGGATTCGTTATTCTTAGAAAAAATCCTGATTTCTATCCATACTAGTACGAGTATTTATAAGTTTTTTGTATCAGTTTATGAATAAAAGAAGTGTATTTATTTTTATGGCAGACATTTTGGAAGGACGTCATGAATAAATACAAGTTTTTGTTTCTAGTAAAACGGACTTTATTAGGTACAAAAAAAAACGAGTATAGTGATATTTTAATTATGTACTAATATTAATTCATTGATTGAGAGGAAACGCCTTTGTTTAAAATGTATGATAATTAATAAATATCTAAACTGGATGAAATGTTTTATTTATAGTTATTAAAGACGAAAAATGTAAACTTTTGTCATTTGGTTTGTTTAATAAGTCATAAATCAACTGAAAACACTGCGATGATACGTCTGGTTGCCTATACAGCAATTATTTAAAGCAAGGAAGTTGAAAATTGAGAATAAGTCCACTTAATCGTTTAAGCAAGAAGTTTAGTCAAGAAATTAGCATAATTTGTTTACGTGAAATTAAAAAAAAATTGAATGTCCTTGATGTTGGGCAACCAACTATACACACTGTTAAATGTCTAGTTGCTCGCAATTCAAAAATTTTGATAATTTTTCTTAATAATCTTATTTATGTATAGAAATTTCGTTAAAACAAGAATTAAACAAACTAAAATAAATCACCTAAATTTAGATTAAAATCATCTCTAAAAAAAAGTTATCACAATTTTTCGACAATCGTCTTTTAATCATAAAATCGTTATCAGAATTGTCCAAGTGGATCTAATTTAATGGTACAGTAAATTATTGATTGATCTGTTGATATTAACCTTGAAGGTTGGAAACACAGTTCGATAGCACGAATCATCCGGCGAGTTCGTCATGCAGAATTAAAAATATTATTCCTGCTCCCGATTACAAAGCAAATAAATTCGACTTATAAGCAGATAAGATTATTTTCAATCTTTCTAATTCCACCGTTTTATTATGAGGTAATTTAGATAAATGCATATAGTAATCTAGATAGCGGACAGTTAAAATAATTAAAGATCTTTATCAGTTGACCCAATATAACGGATTACTAAAAATTTTAATTTCTTGTAATTACAAGACTGATTAAAGATGCGTGTTATCAAGTTCATTGAAAACGATGTTGTTATTTTCGACGGAAATTTAAATATTTACAAACATTTCGTGCATAGATAAATGGTGCTAATTGGGTCCAAAACTTTCAAAATGAAAGCTGGAAACTAAAATACAGTCAAGACTGATCCTATCAAAAACCTTCTTGTTGTCAAGGGCCTCGAGTACCTCTCATGCCAAATTTACACTTTTTTATCTCCGGAATCGAACAAGCTATTTCCTGCAGAAATTACATCACTTATTTCTCCGATTTTACAATTTAGAACCAGCCTGTATACCGACTCTTGATGCCCTTATATTTTTCAAGAGTTTCTTGGAAGCTATCCGCGCTAAAACCATATTTTCTTAGATTTATTTTATCGCCTCTAACGCGATGACCTTCTAGACAGGTCACTGCTATAAGAATAAGTCCATTAATGTAATGCAAATAGTCAGAAGTTAACTTCACAACAAATCGTATCGTGTTCTTGTGGGTTTTAAGTAGGAAGGTGAGTGTTATCAAAAGAAACACGAGCGATTTCATCAATCGATATCAATCTTGTTGTTTTCACATGGGTGTGACTTTTATCACGAAAAATATGTACTTGATAAGAACAGATTATTATTGATAATTCAAGTGTTGCAAATATGAAAAAAAAAGTTGTTTTGACAGGTTATGCAATGACATGAGCAGGTGTTTTTAACTATAGCGAGTACGTTTGTATTCAAATATTCAGTATTACTCCATAAATAGATTCTGATCGCATTTAAATTGCTGGAAATTAGTAAAATGAGGGTACTTTTGCAACTTCACGATTGGGAAAAAAATAATAACAAAACTGAACATAATTCCCGGACAAAAAAACGAAATTTATTCCTTTTTTTATCCTTTCAAATTTCTGTTATTGTTTAAAATCGACGTTTATTTTGATTATGTGATTTATCAGCCCCTGAACTATTTAAACACCTTCTGCAGTAAATATTTGTTTGAACCCAACATCGTACCTTGGCAATCTTTAATTGTAATTAATGAAGTTAGATGAAGTTCTTATAATGAGGCGATTATCTTTAAATAATTAAGTTTCTAAAACAATTGCAGAGAAGCGCCTGCGCAAGATGTTTACCTCTACATCGTCGCCTCCAAATGTTTATCAAGTAACAGCAGTATTACTACTAGTTTGTTGTTTGACTTGTTCAGCGCTAACCACTTTCGGCAAAACCACAAAACCAACCCAAAGACCCTCATCATCAAATCAAAGAGTCATGGAACCAGCATTCGCAAATGCCGGCCAAACGGCTGGACTTCAAGTCTGGAGAATCGAGGTAAAAAAAGAATGAATTGTTATTTTTTATCGCCATTATCTGGTTCAAAAACCATCGATTTTTTGATAGAGAAGTTCCTGGAATTCTATTACATAGCAACAATTATCGGGTCACAAATCAACGCACATTTTCGGAAAATCGTAATTAGTTCAAATTTTTTTAAAATGTATTGCATGCAGTTTCTTAAAATAAGATTGCAGTTAATTAAACACAGAAATTTAAGTTTAAAAATACGTTTCTTGGAAAACCTGCAATCAATTACGTGAAATGACAGAATTTCCGTGCACGCTGACATGTTTTTTCAAAAATAATTGTAGAGGAAATTAAACTCGTCTCGGTCAGTTCGTAAAACTTTGTTAATTTTAGACGGGAACCAAACTGAAGACCGATTTTTTTATTACATTTTCATTTTTTTCACTCGCGTGATAATTATTTCAGACTTCCCCTCTGATAAGCCGCGCGGCTTTCTTATCGATAACCACCAATTCGGAGGTTTAACGCTGTACTATAAAACTAAAAATAAAAGTACAATAGTCAAGTTTTTCAGAGAAAGTAAGAAGTAAATAAAAGCATGACACCAAAATAATTAAAAATAGAAATAGAAGTTTACTGACTGTTGCTTAGATCATTTTAAAAATAATCCGAGTTGAAAGAAAACATTGATTTTTCCAGTCGTTTATCATTTTTATTGACTAGGCAAGACTCTTTATTTTGATTGAAACTGGATATATAATTTTTCTCCAGAACATCTGTGGCGTTTATCATTCCTATTTCAGTCGGCATTCGATGTTATGATGATAATTTTGTTGGTACGAGCTGCCATAAAGATATTTTCAAGTATTTATTTCGAACTCGTAAAATCTAATTACAGTAGCAACTTTTGCGGTGTTCACCACCGAAGGCAAACTTCCATGAATCATTTTGGAAGGTCATCATTACGCAATAAATATAACAAGGATTTCCCATGAGAATCTTTTACCTGTATTTTTGCGATACGAATCGCTTAATATTTTATTGCTCTTGACGTAACGAGCAAATTTAAGGCCCTGTGTAATTAAGATAATACTTATGTTAGCTCAGTGAAGCCTAAATTCCGTCCTCGTTCTATCAAAATATGTCAAAGACAACAAGAAATGTACGTATCTCTGTCTGATCATCGTGACGAGATATGGCGCTAAAATTAAATGCACAAGGAAGCTTTGTGCGAGCCAGAAAAATTAATACAAAATGGCACTGCCAAAAGTTTTGAAGTTGAAAGCACTTAAGTTTAATGCGATCGTTAATTCTCCAGTGACAAAATGGCTTTTATGTTTATTTATCCTTATTTTAAGCCTACTAAGATCGATAATTTATGGCTGCAACTATTTAATTAGCTGCACAAACAAGCAAATTAAATCGGAAGAATTAGCAGCTAATTATAAATAAGCTCCACTTGCTCTTTGCTGTTTTCAACAGGTCTATAATTCTCCAGGGTGTGGCACTAATCAATTTTTCTAATTAACTCGGTCGTTGTAAAGGGCAAACTCGAAAATCTGCGATTAAAGTAAATAAATTTATTTGTTGCAGGATTTCAAGCCAGTGGCGTATCCAAAGGAGCAATATGGCAAGTTTTACGTCGGCGACTCCTACATCCTCCTGAATGTAAGTTTATGCAATTTAAATTTAGCTTTTTATTAACTTGATCGATTTCCCAGACCAAAATTAACAAACGTGGAGAAAAGTCATGGGATATCCATTTCTGGTTGGGCGCTGAAACGACTCAAGTAAGTCATTAATTTCAATTTCGTTGTTACTTGACTGTATTGATCCAGGATGAGTCTGGTGCCGCTGCGATCTTCGCTGTCCAACTTGATGACCAACTTGGCGGAGTTCCAGTTCAATACCGAGAAACTCAAGATCATGAATCACAACTGTTTTTGTCGTACTTCAAAACGGGAGTTAGATATCTTCCAGGAGGGAAAGCTTCCGGTTTCACGCATGTCGATCCTAACGCTTTTGAAAAACGACTCTTCCAAGTTAAAGGCGCCCGAAACATTCGCGTTAAACAAGTTGATGCAAGTATCAAATCTATGAACAAAGGAGATTGTTTCATTCTGGATGTTGGAAAAGATATTTTCGTGTACGTTGGAGCAAAGAGCAAACGCGTTGAACGACTGAAGGCCATTTCTGCTGCTAATCAAATCAGAGATCAAGATCATGCTGGAAAAGCCAAAGTTTATATTATCGGTACTTAATCAAACCCGTCGTATCAAATGTCTCATTGTTTGTTTTCCAGATGAGTACAGTCAAGAGAGTGAAGTCGCGGACTTCTTCACCGCTCTTGGAGGTGGTAGCGCCGCTTCCGTCGCGGACGCGTCCGCCGGTGGTGACGACGCCCAATTCGAATCAAAACAACAAAGCACTACATCACTGTATCGCGTGTCCGATGCTAGCGGTAGTTTGAAAATCGATCTTGTGGCCCAGAAACCGCTGCAACAGTCCCTTTTGGACAACAACGACTGCTTCATTCTCGACAGCGGCGACTCCAACATCTTCGTTTGGGTCGGTAAAAAATGCAACAGCAAAGAAAAACAAGAAGCGATGGTAAAAGCACAGAACTTCCTCACCACGAAGAACTATCCGGCTTGGACTCAAGTCCAAAGAATTGTCGAAGAGGCTGAACCAACAGCGTTCAGACAATACTTCCAAACTTGGAAATCCAGAAGCGAGCAACATTCTCGTTTGATTCGCTCTGCTAGCAGGCAGAATTCTATCGAAGCGCGGCTGTTCCATGCACAAATCAAAGGACGTAGTAATCAATACGAAATCGAAGAAGTTATTGGTTTTGAACAGACAGATCTCAATGAAGATGACGTGATGTTGCTGGATCTCGGCAAGGAGTTGTACGTTTGGGTTGGTGAAGGCGCCAGTGTTAAAGAAAAGGCGAAAGTTGGAGATCTCACGAAGGTATAAAAATTGAGTTGTTTTCTAGTTCTAATTATTGTTTTTAGGAACATTTGGAGAAATTCGATCGTACTGATACACCAGTTATTTCTGTACAGCAAGGAAATGAACCTGCGGACTTCACCGCGGCGTTCCCAAGCTGGGATCCCGAGCACTGGGATAAAGTGGCTTCGTACGATGACATTAAAAAGAATATTGAAGACGAGAACAACTCCATCGTATAAAAGGATGCAAATTAAATTGGCTCAACTACAATTTTACATTTTCAGTTTAATTGTAGTTTTGTAAAAAATATATTTCTATACCCAATAAATTGTGTCAAAATTTGATCTCGTTTGTTATTGAATTAGAGGAATGATTGAAAAACTCGCTTGGTCAAAATCGTTTATAAAACTATTAAAATACCGAACTTTAATGTTCTCAGACGTATCTAAAAACTCTCAATATAACATTTAACAAAATTCAAAGAACACATATCAATAGCAAAAAGGGAGAACAAATGCGTCAAACAAAATCGCGAAATTCGTCTTAACTGTCTTAATTGGAATCGACTTCTTTGGCTAGAAAATTCAAAAACCTCTTGCACAACTCAAATCCAACAAAACAAGCAGCATTTGCTGGGAAGGCTCTTAGTAATACGGGTGTTATGCCCTTGTACAAAGCAGCAGGTCCTTCTACTTTCATAAGTGATTTAAAAACATCACGAATACCATTAGGATAAGTGCCCTCTGGAGCTAAAATAGGGATGGATATTTGAGTCGGAAGAAACCAGTGGTACTAACCTGTCTGCAAGCGACTTTTTAGGACATCAGGGGGCATTCCTACCAACCAATTTGCGATTCCAGCGGAACCACCGGCGAATATTGTTCCCAGGATACTTGGCGCTTCCTGACTACCACCTGTTATATAACCTTTGATAGCTTCATATGTTAGGAAATACATTCCACTAGCTGGGATATCTGAGGAAGAGAAGTTAGCAAATGTACTACATAAAGAACTCCAGTTGGTAAAAGACGACAACCTGTTCGCGTAACATTTTTCTTGAAGCTCTGATAACCCATGATAAGAAAGGAAACACGCGGGGGTGGATTTCCTGGTTTGTATCTAATTCGAAGCGTTCTTCCCATTGTAACTCGAATCAGTAAAATGTACAAATACGCAAGTTTGTGTCTACTAATCACCGTAGTTTCTGTGAGTATTTTCAAATTTGTGAAAAGTCCCTCCAGCCAGATTCTAGGCTCTGGAAATATGGGAAAAAAACACAAACTGCCCGCTGACCTGCACCTGCCAGTTAGAGCACCTAACAGAAACTGCCATCTACCGATTTATGCAGAGCCGTAAACCGAAAGAAAATCCACATGAAATGAACTCCGTTGAATTCAACGAGGTAGGAAGTTACTTATTTTTATCAAAACCCACACGTGAGTTTCAGGTATTGTATGAAGACAATTTAGAATCCGAACTAATGGAAAACAACCAAATCGTGCGCTCAGCTATTTGTATTTTACGCTCAAGTGTTAAACCTCTTGAGTTGATTGAAAATCTACCCCAAGACCTCGAAACTCTCACTCTAATCCAAGGATTCAACACCGAAAGTAACACAGTTAAATTTAGCTACTTATCTAAATTCGAAAATCTAATCAGTTTAGAGCTAATTGGTCCAAATTCGCGAGACCAAAACTCGACTTTAATCGGGGAAATTGATGTTCCTTTACCTAACTTAAAATTCACGAACTTGGAAAATATAATAATTAAAAACTCAAAAACTCAAATTCAAAATTTCGTAAAAGTGTTCAAAAGCACGGATCAGACTTTCGAGTACGTGCAGAAGTTAGATAGTAATGTCCATCCTCTTACCATGGTACAGGAGGGCACAAATGAGGAAATTCTACCGTACGAAAAGTACAAAGAACAGGACAATGAAAACAAAATCCCATTGTTTATCGGCTTCAAAAATTTACATTTATTGAGAATCACTCATTGCGAACTTAATAACGTCCATTGGGCGATGTTCGATGGTCTCAACAACTTACAATATTTAATTCTCGAAAGAAACAACTTGAAATTTATCCCACCGTTCGCGTTTTACGGAACACCGCACCTGAAAACATTATCACTGGCTCATAACAATTTATTAGACATTCAGTTAACAGATCTCGCCGGTCTTCTAGAACTCGAATATCTCGATTTATCATACAACAATTTTTCACAACTCTCGGAACTATCATTCCCGCCGTTCCCTGAGTTAAAACTCGCGGATTTTGGTAATAATCCCATAACTGTGATTTTCCCCAATACCTTCGAAGTAATGAACACAACTGACTCTTTAATAATCGGAAGTCACGACGTGACTTTATCACTAATGCCGAACTCTTTCCTCGGTTTAAACTTACTAAAAGCTCTAGCTTTAAACAATCTAAACGTGAAATTGTTAACTCGGAGTTTCTTCACCGGGATGCCGAATTTGAAAGAATTAACTCTCACTGGCAACATCAGTGAAATCGAATTCGATACGTTTTTAGACGTCCACAAACTAAAAAAACTAATTCTGAGTAACTGCAACCTCCGCAACATCTCAATGGACGCTTTTATCGGTCTGGAAACTTTAGAAATCTTGGATTTATCGAAAAATCAGTTAGAACAGCTCCCTTCGGCGCTTTTCGATCAATTATTAAACGTGAAGGAAATCTACCTCAATGATAATAAACTAACAACGCTACCGCGAAACATGTTTTCTAAAATCCACGTGAAGATGATTCGTTTGAACAACAATCTGTGGCACTGTTCTTGCGAAATGAGCGACTGGAAACCTGTGATTGTCAACAGGATTAAACAAAAAGTTCTCAAACAGTGCGATTATAGGCATGATAAAGGTGTGGGGTGCTCTCAAAATCACGGATTTGTTTATAAGTATGTTTATGAAAAGAAAGTTGCCCCGAAGTGTGTGGAACCATCGCAGTATGTTAATTGGAGTGTTTTTCACGTCCTGAAGCGGTTGTTGAAATGTCCGGTGCATTACCATAAAATTAAGAAAGTTTATGTTTCTAAGGAAGTGAAAAATTCTCTGATTAATAACAGTATAGATGGAGGGAGTTCTAATAGTACGGTGGAGAATAATGGATATAAAAATTTAGTCGTTGATGATCAGAAATATAAGAGTAAAGTGCGGAAATTTAAGAAATATAAGAAACAGTTTGAAATGGATAATAACATTAATCTGTAATAACAATAACAATGAATTTGTATTAAGTTATCGTTAAAATGTAATAAAATCGTAATTATAGTAATAATCATATTGGTCAGTTCTGTATTAATAAAAATAAACCTTTTGTAAACTTGTCGCATTCACATACCTCTTAAAAGTGTGGCTCCAGATCCCCTATAAATACTTCTAATCCCTCCTTGTTTGTACAACTTTTTAGCACAGTCAACAGGTCCATCGTAGACCTTAGGCCCGGCAGATCCGTGTTGTATTTGTAATAAACATTTGATTCGTTCGCCAGGAGCCATCACCACAGTTGTAAAAATTCCAGAAAAGGCACCAGCAGCAAAATATTGTAAATATGAAGCTTCCTGGTTAATTGTAGATGCATATATTTGTTTACCTAACCCAAACCCCATAAACGAAATGGCAAAAATTGGTGCTACCCCAGCTAAGGGAGCCCCCATGCCTTTGTACAACCCCCTAAATCCTTCATTTTTAATGGTGGTTTTAAAACAGTCCAAAGTCCCTGAGTATAGTGGTTTTTTGCCTGGTTCAGGAAGAGGCATTGTTTGAAGACGGACCTTTGGAATTTTACCATTACACATATGGTATAAGAGTGGAAATCTTACCTTTATGGTGTCCAAGGGGTGGCCAACAACCACAGTGCAAAAACCACCAAAACCACCGCAGATAAAATATTGAAAAGGCCCCATTTCCGACATTTTGCAACAAATTCAGTCAATTACTACCAATTAAGAAGAAATAGAAGTGTTTGAAATACACCTAACCTCAAAATCTGGAAGTGAAAGTAACCAGCAACTTATTTAACTCATAAGAGATAACAGACACTTGTACTTACACAAAAAATGCGGGACAAATAAACAAACGCACAGAAATCTAAGTAATTTAAAGCAGTCTTGAACCTTGGATTTTGAACTAAGCTGTCACCTCATTTGGAAGTTTTGACATTTGACAGTTGACTGTTGGTGTTCGTTCATGACTATATTCACACTAGTTATAAAACGAATTTTCGCTCATTTAGACTAATTTAATTGTCCGGATAAATTTAATTTCATGAAAATTTCCAATTTTTCACAAATGGTGGATGCGCTGGGTGAAATCTGACAAGATCTTGTGATAGTGACATAACATTTTTACAGGTGGCACCACTTCATTTTTCTGCACAAATATGTATACAAAGAAGAAATACAAATCGTATTCGCAGAGTTGGAGTTATCTCTAGAATTCATAATAATGTACACACATCGGTGTTATTCCGTTGCGACGTAACCTCACTTAGTCACCAGTTATTCGAATAAAGTACTGAAAATGTCCGTTGAGCTGAAACGAAAATCCCCCTTAGGGGGCCAGTGCGATAATAAAAAAGCACTCACCGATGAAGCCGTCGAAGCTAAAATCACAAAACTTGTGAACGCTGTACTTTCTAGTGGCCCCCTTGGAGGGGTGGTGGTGATACATCACGGGGAGACAGAGCACCCTTTTGTAACATTACAAAATTCGTTGGCTTCCTCCAATAAGACCGTGACTGTGACCAGAGATGAGCCCTACAAGTTAGTTGTATGCTATTGGGGCCCCCGTATAAAACTTTAATTTCAGGAACACCTTTCAACTGCGAATCGCCGGAGAAATTTTCATCGCGGGGGATTTTCCAAACGCCCAGGTGGCCAAGCAAGTCTTAGGAAAAGACGGCTTGGGGAAACTCCGAGAAACTTGTTTCTTCATCCAGAAGAAAGACAGTTGCGTTCATGTAACTAAGGAAACTCTTGAAGTTTCTGAAGACACCACCACTCCTATCGTCTTGGAAACAACTAGCGCTGCTTACAAAATAATGATGAAAATGGGGTGGACAGGAAAAGGTCTGGGGGCACAGGAACAGGGAAGTTCCGACATAGTCACACTCTCTGAGAATGTCAATCGCCAAGGATTCGGCACTAGCAATCTTCAAGAAGAAATCACGAAGAAACTTCGAAATTTTGCAGCGTCGTCAAAACTGAATTTAATTTTTAATTCAGAATTCTCTAAAGAAGAGAGGGGGCTGATACACAGGTACAATCAAATTTCGTTTTGATATTTTCACAGATTTTCTTGTAGCGCCGCAAGAAAATTTAACTTGAAATCAAAGAGTTCAGGGAAGGATAACAACAGGAAGCTAACAATCTCCAAGAAGATCACCAGAATGGACATTGTTAAAGAATTGCTCCGAATTGGTGGTGAGGACAATTTATATATTCTACAGATACCACCAAAATTTAAGGATCTATGGTAGACTGCCAAACAAAAACTCGTCTCGTGGCCGCTTCCTCTTATTATTCATAGAACTATTATACTTTTTCATATTATTTTATTAAAAACTTTTATTATATAAGTAGTTTTATCACATCCCAAATACATGGCAAAATTACGAGTTCCCTGGATCTTCTTTGGAATTTTGTAAACTTTTCTCCTTTTGCCCAAGCGCCCAGGGCTTAATCACAAAAACGCTCAAATGAATGGCCAAGGCTGAACCAACAAGCAATGTGACGATAAACGACTTTTTCGACGATTTTGAGATCATTACGAACAGGAATCACACGACGATACAAAAAATAATATTATCTAACCTTTTTAGATACGAATTTGCGAAAATGACAGTTTTTTAACCCGGCGCAAGTCTGAAAAACACGTGGTACCCCAAGCCCGGAAGATAATGTATTGATGGTTGCGTAACAAAAAGAGTTTTAGTCGCAAAATTTCATATAATTCAAAGATTTATGCGTATTTGAATTTATTGGCGTTTAATAACAACAATAACAAGTGTTAGTTGCTTTGATATGGTTTATAATAAATTCAATGTTTAGTTCCGTACTTCGAATTTAATTGGTAAACATGTAACAATCATAGATCTACGATCTAATAAGTATAAAATCACAGCTTAAGCAAAACTATACACGCACACCAACAGGAAATTGTATATTTTACGTCATCAACAATGAAATGAATTGCACTCATCAGCACAAAAATTTACAACCATGATTACATCCAATATATACACAAAATACCAGTATAAACTCAAAGCAATTTTACAATCGGAAAGTACTTGTTGACAGAAAAATCGAATTCTGGCGGTGTGACTGAATCTTTTTTATGTCCACCTGCAAGTAGCTTCAACACAATAAAATTCGTTTTCGAAATTTTTAACAAATCACTGACTTCGCCATCTGCTTGGATATTTTCGAGGAGTTGACGCGCTTGATGAAAATGTTTACAACCAGTGATATAAAAATAAATGCTGTCAACGGGCTGTTGTAACCGCTCAACAGAAGTCATTTCTCTAAATTCTGAATATTGAACTGGAGGCGGCGTTAATAAATTTTGGAAAGGAGCAAAACGATGCTCATATCGGACTTGCTCGCTGTCGAATTGTGGATGCGGCATGGTTAGCTTCCCGTCTAAACGAAAGCCCATTAAAGCCTGAAATTCAATGTTGGATTAAAATGAAGTTGGGTTTATAAAACGTTACTTTATAATAGCCGCCACACATATTTTGAAGAGCTTGATAAAAAACAATGTCACGATTGTACGGCCTCGCTTTTCTCTTATGTTTCGGTTTCTTTTTTGATGTATTCTTGGATTTTTGCAGCTCGTTGATTAGTTCGTTTTCAACGAGAAAACTGTCGGCTCGTGATAACGCAGACACCAACCATCCATACAGGAATTCGTACAGGTACCTAAAAAACAGTCTCTACTGGTCACTGATTTGTTGATTCCATTTCTAGAATTAAATTATCAATACTTTACCAATATATGTAATAATATTCGTGTCTGCTGTACAGTTCCAATTCAAAGCCCGCTAATAAATACATGATCATGATTTTTAGAGTGTGGTACAAAATCCAAGTACCAAAACACGCTAAATGAGGACGAGACGTGGAATGGACTGAAATGTTATGTAAATATGCGTCCACTCGCTCCGCCTGTAAAAATCCAACAATGGGGAGTTTGAACATTGTGGTTACTACCTCATCCTGAAGATTGGTAAATTCTTCTAAAAGATGAGCCAATTTGTCTCTTTGCCTCGCACGGTTATGACCACACAGTTGCAAGAAACTTGCAAACGGTCTGGTACAATGAGCCAAAAACGATTCCACATACTTTTTAGCCTAAAAGAAAAAATTTGAAAAAGCAATTCAATCTGTATTTGTACCTGTTGATTCGAAAGAATCGATTTTGACACCAACGCTGGAGGACATATAAATGTTTTCACGGCTTCTTTTAGAATATCGCGAAGGGCACATGGGCTTGTACCTAAAACCCTTCATTACTTTATTGACTTCTTGAACTGATCATACCTTGATATAGTAATTGTAATGCTGATCTAGATAACAAACACGGACTAGTTTTACTAAAATCAATGAAGAAATCCTGAAAATAAACTCACAGTTTCGATTTTAACTAATTTGATATTTACTAGAACTTGATGTAAGGAAGTAATTGACTGTATTTTGGTGATAGTCTTGAATCTCTCTACTATATCAGAAAAATAATTCAAGGCTTCAGTGCGCGGTTTTATTTTTGTATACCTCGGAAATGTCGGGGGTAATAACCGCTGGTTGATTAGAGGCTCAAATCCGGGGATCAAACCATTATCACCTAAAGACATCGGACATTTATAATTAATAAACAGTTTCAATCACAAACCTCCTTGTATCCCCAAGTTGACAGAGTCTTTCATAATATTCAACATATCAGACGCTGTGATTAGAAGTCTCTGACAGTCAACAACCGCAGGAGTTTGTTCATCCCGCCTCATAATTGTTAACACCTGATAGAAAACTCTTACAAATTTAATTCTAGCATGAACTGCTTGAATTTCATTCTGAAACAACAAAAATAGGGGAGTTCTATCTGTGGTTTCTTACCGCTGATTGCCTTGATCTGATCTTTCTGTGTAGTTCCTCCTCTACTTCTCTTAACATTCCTATAATTCTTTGTTCTGATATGTCTGGATTCAGATGATAACCATATTGCATTGGTTGAAAATCTTCTTCTTCATAGACCATCGCTCTGTTAACCGAAGATTTAGAGCCAAAACCAAAGAAAAGAAACTTACTTATGAACAAAATCCTTAATAATTTCTAACAATTTGTACACGATGAAACAAAACGCTTTAATTGTTCTATCTTCTATACTGTAAGGCTGATGTAAATATAAATTAGTAAAAACTGTTTGAGCTAAAGAATGACCTTCCAGCCAAGAAACAATGCAAGCTAAAGTTGTATCAATAATGCCAATCATCTCATTATAATTAAAATCGTCCAGTTTCAACAGACCTTCCTGGAAATTGATGAAATTACGACAAAAGCAAGAATTTCTTGAGACTTACTTCTAAAGTTTGATTTAAAGTCTTTGCTTTTCTAGCACCGCGATTACATATCATCCCTGCATCCATTTTTGGGTCCATCATCTCTATAGCTGACATTGCTTCAAAAAGTCCAAATAAATTATCGTGCAGAAGCTCTCCCATCTGCAGATCTACAACAAGATGTGGTGATGTAAGTGCATTTCATTTCATGATGAAAAACCTGTGACTGCATCCTTAAATTCTGAGGTTATGTCCACCCATTTGTACATCGAAATTTTATCTAAAGACTCACCACCGTTGCACTCTCTAAAAAAGTTCGTAAGAACTGAGACTTTCAGGGAAAAAACTTACGAATCTGAATATTCCATATTTTCGAAACTCGTTGTGGAAACTATAAATTGGATAAATACGCCACCAGGTCCGTTACTTTCGAGATTACAAGGTTTAAAATAAGAAGTTGGAAGTAAAAAGATGTGTAATCCTCGAGGTACAGAAATTTTTCATGTGGACGAGTTTTCCATGTGCAAATTTGTATGTTTTTTGGCGTGTAAACGACAGAAAAACGCACTTTACGCAATTTTCTTGTGGAGACTGAGATTATGTTAATAAAATGAGCAAAAAATTTTGAACTGTGTCCAAAAATGATGAATTTATAGATAAAAGTTTGACAGAGAACCTGTCATTTTCGATTTTCAGAGGTTATGCGACAGATGTCATATGTCAAAATCTGTGGTCAAAATGTGTACGATGTTTTTATCCAGTGTTATATATGATAACTTAAAACATACTAAAATTATTTAGCAAAATTATGAACCGTTCGATTTGTTTTCATCTTTATTCGTCCAATTTTTATTAATTAGTGAATTTCGTCTTTTAGTGAAATTAACGTTCTTAGGTTTCTTCGTTTACATTTAGGTTAAGAAAAAGGCGCGAATCTGAATAAACAGGTGGGGAGACAACGAATTAAATTCATTTGTAAAAGAACGTTGCGGCGTGGAGTACTGCTTTTAATGTTTTTAACTGTTTAGTTTGGTTTCTAAAGTGTAAATTTGTGAACGTCTAGTCTAGCGATGGCAGGAAAATACAAATCTTCGTCTGTAAAACAAAATCAGGGTCTTAACAAAGAACTTAAAGTTGTCCTCACCGATCAGTGTAACAATGTGAAAGAGGATCGCAGTGATCGCAAACGATCTGTTCCTGATGATTTTGACGATGAAGACAGTGGAAAAGAAAATGCTATTTCAATAAACAGTACGAAGAGGGTTAATACTGAACTTTTGGAAGAGTTACGAGAGCAAGATATCACAAAGCTGAACAAAGTGGTGACCATGAGCATGAAATATTCTGCTTATCTTGAACAAAAAATTTCAACTGCTAACCCAGGAAGGTATGTTCTTTACATTTTTTCTATTTCTTGTGAACATTTCTTTTTATTCGTAAGCTTCATTTTGCTAGGGGCTACAGCTCTCAATAGGAGGGCAAATGTCGAACAGAATTGTCCATTTATTTCACAACGTAAAATAGGTACAGTGGACTCTCGACAATTTAACAGAGTAGCTGCTCCTCGTAACTGACTTCTGTATAATTGTATTACTCAATATTTCCAGGAATTAACCGTTTTTTGGTACTGAGACGTGACTGATCCGCCAATCGTCTTAATGATTTTTCTGTGTATTCTCAATTTGTATTTTTGTTTTCGAAAAATTAGTAATTTGAAGTTTATTTTTTGATCATTTGAACTGTCCTCTGTCCGGTCCTGTACCGAAAGTCGACTGTACTTCCTATTATTTTAAATCGGCACTTCAACGTCACAATTCGTTAAAATTTTTGGAACTTTATGATATACAGGGGGTAACAGAAATAAGGACATTCAATTAAACAGGTTTCTGTTAACGCGATTTTTAAACATGTACAGTCTATTTCACCAACTTATCCCGATCTCTCATAAAAATTTAAGAGTACGGTTCAAGTACCGACATCCCGCTCTGTCTGTATTTGACAGAGTACGCTGTCAAATATTACTTTATTTTTAAAAATTCAAATTCTCATGTTTTTGTTTAAGTCAGGACCAATGAGTCACCGGTACTAATACCTCAGGTAATCAAGTGAATTTACATGGAGGTAAATTTTTTTATGTTTTCTTGGAGTAAATTTTGTGCAATTCTTTAGTGATTTTTGTGTTCTATTGTTGTCGGTGTTCGCATTCCTAGTTACACCCTGAGAGCTGATCTAACACTCGGCATATTTGAGAGCTTCTGTCTCTCTTTACTTCTTAAATTGGAAAAGAACAGAGAGAAACACAATCTTAATGCTATACGTTCTTGGTTTGCTTTAGCTTCAGTTATCGGATAGAAAGAGATAAAACCATAAACGTATTTCATTTCTTGCTATGAAAGCTTTTATGAGAGATCGGGATAAGTTGGTGAAACAGACTGTACCATTTTTATGAAAAATTCATGGGCTAAATTTCACTAAGAGAAACAAGAAATCTTACCTTTTTCGTGTTAATAAAACTTCACGAGTCCATGAATAAAATCAAAAAAGGTGTTCAAAGTGACACCACCATTATTTTCACAACACTGGGCTGCGTTCATAAAAATCACTCTGTGTAAAGTTTGTGTAAAATGTGACACAAAAGCGTTCATAAAGATGCGCAATGCTTTCTGTCACTCGCCTAAAATTTTTTGTTTATCAAGAAAATGTACATTTTATAATATTAACCAAATTCTCCCGCAACAATGATTTTGGTCAAATTCCTAAATCGAAAAAGAAGCTCGAGATCTATCTACTGGCCAAATTTGAGATCGATTGGACAAATTGGCAAAAATGAGGAAAAATGAAAATCAACTTTTCGAGACTTCCGGAAAATTCTGCGTTTACACTGATGTATAATAACTTAAGTTTACTCTAAAAAATTAGCAAGATATCGATATCAGAAATTTGGCATAGTTTTAATCATGAATTTTTGCGAAAATTGCAAATTTCGACTGCAGAAAAATCAAAGAATTATTTCTTATGTAAAAAATCGCGAGAAAAACGATGGCGCAAACCGCATCTCAATATCTCTAATAGTTTCCGAGATATCGAGCATGAATTGTTTCGAACCTTCGAAAATTTGACCCTCTGGCGACAACCCAAAATTTCAAACGGCCATAACTCGGTTATTTTTTGACAAATTTTAAAAAAATATCAAATTTTTGGATTCAGCGTGAAATTCTGCGTAAAATGAGACCCAAGTTTGTTGAGTTTGCTTAATAAATAAACGAGGTATTGGCCAAAAACTGTTTTGAAAACATCATTTTAGGGTGATTTTCAATCAATGTTTTCAAAATGAAAATGACGTTTAATAGCATTGAATTATATATCAGTCGAAAGAGGAGCTCAAAATCTATCTACTGGCCAAATTTGAGATCTATAGGACAAATAGTTTGCGAGTTATGGCTAAAAATTAAAAAAAATGAAAAATTTTCATTTTTTTTCGCGAAAAATCGACTATCGAATTTTTGGTTTTTGAGAACATTTTCTAACATGTAACAGTTTCTAACATGAGCCGAGAAAAAGAGTGGCGCAAACCGCATCTCATTATCTCTAATAGTTTCCGAGATATTTAACTTTAAAAATTACGAAAAATGAGAAAAAATGAAAATGAACTTTCCGAAACTTCGATCGGCCATAGCTCAGTTATTTGTTGTCGGATCTGAATTTAAATCCAAGATTTGGAATCTGCGGCAAATTCTGCGTACACTGATGTATAATAACTTAAGTTTCCTCGAAAAAATAAGCGAGATGTCGATATCAGAAGATCTACCACCAGTTTAATTTAATGTACTCATTTCTGTTACACCCTGTATATTTGAGGATTTATGTATTGCAATTCATACGACTCTAGAGCTTTTCTTGGTATTATTCAGACTCTGCCTTTGTTTTGGTTCCCAGAACTAAAGCGATAAGAACGTTATAGTTTTATTGAAATTCCGATGATGACTAGTAGGAAAAGAAACGATTTTTCCGTTTCTGATTCAGATTGCTTTGTGAATCTTTTTTTAAATGAATATTTTTAGTTTTTGTGCAATTAGTATTGACAATCACTACCAAAATTGTATTTAAACCAGAATACAGTAAATTCTTGTTAATACGGACTCGGATAACTGCCGTAGCAATTTTTATAGAAATCTGTCGAGTTAACAACGTCCGGTGACTGCCGATATTTGTCTTTGCATGAACAAAAAAATTCTCAGAAGCGAGCAGAGTTAATTTACGTTTAAAAACATTTTGAATGAAGACAAAACATCAACTCAAACATATGTTACCGAGGGTTTGCTGTATTTTTATTTTTTTATTAATTTTTCTTTGAACTGCGCCTTTTAAATTTTAAACTCGCTAACGCTTTTGTATTTTTGTCCGCTTTCAGCTCAAACTCCACCAGTGATAGTCTACCCTCAAGTCAAGGTGTGTGTTTTTCCCCCATTTAAAAAAAAATATATAAATTTCATTTTCCATTTTCAGTGTCCATTCGTCGCGATATTCTGGATCGCATGAAATATTTTAAAGGCACATTACGACCATACCAAGAAGAAGGAGTTACCTGGCTAACAGTATGTAGTTGTAGCTGTTCAAATCTCTGTTTAACACGAAATGTTTAGGTATTGTTCGAAAATTCCATTAACGGAATTTTAGGGGATGAAATGGGCTTGGGAAAAACCATCCAGATCATAGCCCTGTTGTGCCATTTGTATGAGCGAAAAGTTCCAGGGCCATTCCTGATTGTAGTTCCCCTATCGACTTTATCAAATTGGGAGGCTGAATTTCAACGCTTCGCACCGGAAATCCCAGTATGTTTTTTGCAAGGTGATCCAGACAGAAGACAGAGCCAGATGAAAATCTTTAGAAAAATATACAAACTTGGTACAGACGTGGTAAAACCGGTGCTTGTTACAACTTATGAAGGCCCCAAAATTGAGCCAAAATTTTTTAACTTGCATTCATGGGAATATATCATCGTGGACGAAGGTCACCGGCTTAAGAATCCCAAAAGCAGACTATCAATGTGAGTCGATGTTAGGGAATTTGTACTTTTTATTTACTTTACCTGTTTTTCTAGACAATTAATGAACATTAAATCTACAAATAGACTTCTCCTCACCGGAACTCCACTTCAAAACAGCATCCAGGAACTTTGGGCTTTGCTGCACTTCTTGATGCCTGGGTTATTTAAAGACCGCAATGGGCTTTCAGCGTTACTCGAATTGGATGAGCTTAAAGATAAAATGAAGCTTTTAGAAAACGAAGCCAATTCCCAGCTTATCTCCAAAATTCACAGGACTCTTTCACCGTTTATTCTTCGTCGACAGAAGAAATACGTTTTGAAAGAATTACCTCCAAAAAAAGAAATTGACATATATTGTCGTTTAACTGAAATGCAACGGTATTTATACATCGCGACTCTTCATAGAGATTACAAGAAGTTAACTATGGTACCATTGAATGAAAATGTAAGTATACAGTATACCATGTGCTACTTTTATTTGACTTACTTTGTAAATAGGAGGAAATAACGAAAAGAACTTCCGTCAAAGCAAACTATTTCGGTGTGAGATCAATAAAAAAGAGACCAGTGAAGGCAGAAGCTGAGGGCTCCAGAAAGAACGTCCCCTTTGAAATTCCTGACACTGAGTATAGAACCAACATAAAGCTGCAAAATCCTTTAATGATGCTCAGAAAAACTGTGAACCATCCATTTTTGATATGGTGTCCACTAAAACCCAACTCTAAAGGCAAGGAAATGTACGTCAGTGAAGAAATAATTTCCCACAGTGGGAAACTTCAAGTTTTGGATGCCATGTTGCCAATTCTAAAGGAACAAGACCACAAAGTATGGTATTCTTCCTGCATTGTTGCAAAATACTATTTCTTTTAAATTCCAGATACTTTTATTTTCCACTTCCGTTATGTTTTTGGACTTAATTGAGGAGATGTTGATCATCCGAAAATACAAGTATGAACGATTGGATGGTAGCAGAACGTACGACGACAGAAGCGGCAGCATTGACTCCTTTAACAACAACAAAGACATTTTTATTTTTATGATATCCACAAGAGCTGGAGGCTTAGGTCTAAATTTGTCGTCAGCTGACACCGTTATTTTTATGGATCGGGACTGGAATCCGATGGTTGATCTTCAGGCTCAAGACAGATGTCATAGAATCGGACAGACTAAACCTGTCATGATTTACAGTTTGATTACCAAAGGGACCGTCGATGAAATCGTTGTGAATCGAAGCACTGTCAAGAAACGATTGGAGAAGATCATTCTGCAGGAAGGTAGACAATCAGTTCTTAAAATCTTAGATTTTACGGATTTTTCTTCCAGGCAAGTTTGAAACAATGGGTCAGAGGAATTTTAATGATGATCAACTAAAGGAGTTGGAGGAAATTCTCAGTAAGGAGGAGCGACACGTGACCGTGCGGCCCAACGGCCTGATTTACTCTGAAGAAGAACTCAGAAAGATTCTTGATCGCCGTGACTTGTACAGACAAATGAAGAAGTGATTTCTTTCTTGTTTTTAAGATCTTATGATTGATTGATTGATTTATCATGTAATTTTTCACTTCATTTAATATATGTTTTTTTTATTGATTTTTGTCTTTTGACATTCCAGTATTCAATTAAAAAAGGTGGATGCGCCGGGCCAAAATACGACGTAATCCAAGCCAACAAACTATGGAACTACTAATAGAACGTTATCACAACTACCACTAATAGGTACTTAATTATTATTAACTTACAAGGGGTAATCGGTGCCTACAATTAAAAAGGTGTTCTGTATATTGTGGATTCATTTAAAAGTACCAGAAAACAAATGTAAACCACTGCAAAGCACGCATCAGTCATTTTTTTCATTTGTTTATTTAATGGCATTGTTAAGCCTACAAGAGTTACCATTATGCCTACTTTGATAGCCTGTTTTACACAATCAAATTTTTGAAAAAATGTGGCTTAAGACAGTTACGTACCACGTTTACTCCAAAATGTCATTTTTTCTTTAATTTGTCCGATTGCAACAAAAGTCTTTCCTGTTGTTTTTCGATGTTGATTAACAGTATTTAGAGGACACAACAGCCAGCCTAATCAAAATTAACCTACATAAGTAAGTTGAGTGACTTATGACAATTTGGTGTAAACGTAGTTGTCGAATGTCATGTTGAGTTTGAAAACTGACTTGATAAAGCGCGTTTTTTCAATACAATTTGCATGGAATATAAAATAAGAATTAAGAAACTAAACTATTTGCAAGTAGTAATTAATTTCGCAAAAACTCGAAAATTGCTAAAAATTAGGCGACGCCAAACTGCCGAAGATAAAAACAGATATTTTCGTCAGATTCTAGGGCTTGACCAACTGCGAGCGTACGCAAATGTTTTATTTTTTTAAATTAGGGGCGATTTAGGGGTGGCCAAAGTAAATTTTGTCTGGCGCATCCACCATTTTTCTTCGTACTTTCGCCCAATGATCAAATCTATTGAGTTTATTCTTCAAATTGAAAAACGTAATGTTGGTTGCCTAGCCTTTCTCTTTAAATGATAATGTTCCTAATCCTTAATGTTGTTTGATAGCCTTGTCTAATCTACCCGATATAAATTATCCGAGTAATATTTAAGCCACAAATCTCCAGTCCACGTACCAAAAACCCAAACCTTTTTTTAAAAAACTGGTCCAACGCAAGCGCAGTGATAGTGCCTCAAACGTGCAAAAATTCCGACGGCTCTCTAAATATCCACAAAAACAAATCAATGCTTTTTTATACCGAAACCATGCCGATTGTGCGTCTAGGTTAGCCAGCAGGTTTACAGTTTCAAAACGTCTACATTACATTTACGACGTCCTGAAGGTTTCTACTCCGTTGTAGTAGTGCTATAGTGGTCACTGCTGGCGTAACAGTCGACTGAACAGTCAACACTACTTATCAACAGTCGTATATTAAGTGTGGCCAGGGTCGGAGTGTGATTCTGAGTTGATAAACTTTGCATTTTTCGAGTCGAAACCATGGGAGGTATGTAATTGTAACTTTTTTTTTTAATTGTACAAATCGGGTGACCCTGTTTGACCGGCGACCTTATATGAATGAGAAGAGTTTAATTAACACGAAAAAACTATTTGATTGATAGATTAAAACTGGTTATCGCTTGTGTTTTTAAATTGGGAAAAAATGCCACTTCGCTTAACCGTTCGAGCAAGATGCAATTCGCGTTTTTTCAGAAGGATCTTTCCTTGCACATTTTTTAAAGAAAGTCAGCTGCATTTACTTAAATTTAGATGGAACTATAAGAAGCTATTTCTGTCGCTCTTGAGAGGTAATCTTTCAATGTATGTAAACAGTGAATGGACACAATAATCAAGAATTTACTTCTTAAAACCACCTCATTATCACTACAGTTTTAAATATAAATCGGAATATTTTTAAAATTGCTTCAGCGTCCGTTTTTTGAAAAATCCAATTAGAATCAAATTTGACAGGTCTAAGTTGCGCTATTCTACGACGTACGTTTTCCGCCCCAAAACCCACTTAGGTCAAATTTATTTCTACGCACGTTATGGGCACAGTTCCAGGATCGTAATGCGATTATTTTGTTATTTTCTTGGAAAATTTCCCATTGTTATTTACAAAAATCTCAATGTGGTTAGATATAAAATTACTTCGATTCTTATCAATTTTACGTCAAATTATTAGTAATGACGAAAGTAAAAGAATACAGAATGACCACAAAACTTCGATTTGGGTCGCAACGCAAAAACTGGCCCACACACAATATAGTCTAATTTTGACCCACCACCTACAAAAAATCTACAAAATCTGTTTATAGAGAAGTTTAATGCAACTGTGGTGGCGTTAAAAATAACAATATTGGTTCAGATTTTAATTTAGGTTCTTCGAAATAAACAAACAATTTTAATGTTGCGAATTAAATATTGCGCAATGAGATGCAGTACAATAACTTAATTAATCAACGAAATAAAACTGCAGATACTAAGAATTATATAATCATTACATAGCTCACGATAAGAAAACGTATAAGTAAAATCATAGCACAAAAATCGCAATGTTTCAAGGACAGCCATCAGTTTTATACTCACTAATCAATCGAAAAACGTCTTATTTAAAAAAAATTAAAACCGCATGTCCTTTACAAACTGAAGCTTATCAGTGACGTATGTGTTTAACATTCAGTGACACTTATTTTGATAATATAATAAAAATAAGTATCAGAATGGATTATTTCTGTTTGCATCTATTTATTTAAAATGAATTTCATTACCTACGCCATAAACTAACTAAAAAAAAAGAGATTGCAAGTGATTACGTCACGAGATTGATGACCTGCATATACAGTATGTTCTATAAAAAAGTTTCGATCGGCGCCAGAATTAGCCCAAATTTTGTTGTCCTTAGCGTTGCAAAAACAGGACCACTATAATTATAGCTCCATTGCAAAATAGCTATATATGCCCACAGGACTATTTTTCACCGTGGAATGTTTCGCTCATCGCCGACGCATTATCATAACCTTGTCCCACCATATAATTGCAGTTTGCTTAGCATTTGTACTGCAGCTTGATTTTGCGTTGTGCTAAGAAGCGGAAAGACTATTTCTGGACCGTAAATGTTGAATTTCAGCACCTTGAAATGTGGGCACAACTTTCCGCAGTGAAAAATTTGGACTCTGAAGCTTCCTAGTTGGCAATTTTCATTTCTGCGTCTCTTCTCGAGTGGGATTATATTGCTTCCGAAATAATTTTATATTGGTGCGGTTTTCACCATTGGCTCAATAGATATGAATGAATGTCTTAAAAATAACTAAACTACCACGTGTGGTGCTGCGCAGCGGAATCGCGGGCATAAATCTCAGAAAGAGATTTTAAATAAATCATTTTCTTCTTTTTTTTTTTAGGTTTTGCTTGGGTCACGTTAGCGACCAACGATTCGTACTCTCTAGGAGCGTTGGTTTTAGCTCACTCGTTGAAAAATGTAGGAACTAGTCATCAGTTAGTAGTTCTTGTAACGCCGGGCGTTACAAATTCCATGAGGTAGGTTTTATGGTCTCTTATGGTATCAACTCATGTTGCGATTACAGAGAGAAGTTATCAGCAGTGTTCGATCTCGTCAAAGAAGTGAATATTTTAGATTCGAAAGACGAAGCGAACCTTCGACTCTTAAAAAGACCCGAATTAGGAGTAACATTTACTAAGTTACACTGCTGGCGTCTTACACAGTTCGACAAGTGTGTATTTTTGGATGCAGACACGTTGGTATGTCTGATATTTATACTGTGCACTCTAGTGATTGTTAGTAACGTATCTCGCTTAAAATTTCAAAAAACTACGCCAGAGGAGTCAAATTGAGGTCACAAATTTGGCTCCGTTATCTAAAATAAAATAATCGAAAATAGAATATTTTTGATGGTTTTGTTTACATCCACATATTTTTCTTACACTTCCGCGAAGCATAAAGTAAAAAACTTGACTTTATGACTTAATTAATTTCAAGTGTTGCCACTTAGGTATTAAAGAACTGTGATGAGTTATTTGACCGAGAAGAACTATCGGCGGCTCCTGATGTAGGTTGGCCTGACTGTTTCAATTCAGGAGTTTTTGTTTATCGTCCGTCCAACAAAACCTACGAGAATTTGGTCCAGTTTGCTTTAGAACGAGGAAGTTTCGATGGTAAACATATCATTCGACCTTTCCGGTATGTTTAAACGACACAATTAATCTTTAGGAGGAGACCAAGGACTTCTTAATTTATACTTCTCCGACTGGGCCACCAAAGACATCAGCAAACATTTACCTTTCATTTACAACCTTTGTTCGACTGCTTGTTATTCGTATTTACCAGCGTTCAAACAGTGAGTAAGAACTTATTTAGTTTCCCGGTGGTAATTTTTGTGTTAGATATGGTTCTGATACGAAAATCATTCATTTTATTGGTTCTTCAAAACCATGGCTGCAATACTTCAATACTGAAACTCGCAAGGTTCAACCGTCCTCCGATTTGAAACATCTTGAAGGTATTCTTCAACATTGGTGGAACATTTTCTGTTCTTTGATTCATCCGCAGTTGACACGTGAGATGGTGAGTTGTAAAGTTGTTTAATGGGTTGTAATAAGGGGGCGCTGAAATAAAGTATCTCTCACGGAATTGTTTCAGATTTCTTTCAGATTGTACTTTAGTGGGAGGATACTTTATTTTGGTTGAGTTCAATATGTAAATCGTGTGATTTTTGCAAGCCTTATCAGGGTAGATGTGATATTAGGAAGGTGAGTTTTTAAACTAAAATGTGTTAAAGTTATTCATAGATGTGTTACTTATTTTTTCAAAACGCAGACTTAGAAGTTCTAGTTCTGAATGAGTGAGTTGCTATAGTGATAATACGCTGGCTACATTGCATGATGCAGTTAACTTTGCTTTTGTATTTTGAGTTCTAATTGGCCTTAAGTGCATGCTTGTATACTCTAGACTAAGTTTCTAGAAAACTTGATGTGTTAATATACTCAACACTTTTTTTTGCATGCTTATGTTTGCTCAGGCTCGAAGCACTTCAGATGTTACGCACACTATCTCCTCTTGCACTTTCGAAACACCCGAACCTACTAGCACCAATATAATTTGGGATCCTTGGGAGGAATACGATCAAAAGCAATCTCAAGTCCCTGAAACTCACTCTCCTGAATCTCACAATCCTTCACATATTTCTGTTTTTGAGCCACAAATAAAGCCTGCTGAATCTCACAATACAAATGCATATCACGCTAGCCATGTACACCTGCATTTTTCCAAACCTGACCACGAGTCTCCTTCGAGCTTTTCACAAGAATCTCATCCAATCATTGACATTCTTTCACCTTCAATTAACGAGTGTTCTTCACCCCCGCCCCCAATAATTGAGAGTTCTCTAAAGTCGTCAACTCCTCCGCCTCCAATCATTGGCGATTTTTCAGAAAACCCCACTCAGTCTCTTCCTCCAAAACCCTTATCTCCTCCCCCTTCTCCGCCTAAATCAATCACTCCTCTTCCGGATCCCTTCGTGCAAAATGAAAGTGAGGCTGCCGCTGTTTGTAACGAAACCAAATTGCACTCGGCCCCTGAAGATGACACCGTAAGTATTACGTTGATAAGACTAATTAAGGGTAGTTTGTAAGGGAATGAACTGAACTAGTTTTTTTCTATAGGCTGGACTTGCTGGCGCCTTTGCTCAGTTGACTTTAGGTGCACCTAGAACAGCAGAACAAAGTGCACTTGATGACCATCTAAGACGACAAGGTTGGGAAGTTGGGAACATCGACTATATGGGAAGAGATTCTTTCGACAATATTTGGAGCAAAATCTGCGAAACTCTCTCTGGGGGCTCTCCGGCTGAAAAAACAACAGGTGCAGCTTAAAGTTTTTATAGTTGGCTTATGTGCATGGCACTTTGTTCCAAGAAAATATTTTGAGTTTTATTTTCAAAAGGGTTAAATTCTGCTTTTTGGTTTATACGTATTATTCATGTTTTGTTAATATTTATAAATTTAGAGGTAACACCGTCACCTACTACTGAAGCACAAGTAGCGGAAACCGCGAATGAAGGTCAGTTGTGTGTCGAACCGGCAGTAGAGCCTAAGAAGATAACCAACGCTTGTTAATATTTAAGACTGCCAAATGTTGTTACTGAATAAGAGTGTGTAAATTAATTTTCATAATAAATATTGCAGCTTTCGTTATCTAATTTGACCGCAAGCGCAATAACCCCTTTAACATAACCAGAGTGAAGTTTTTTTATTTTAATCCAGACTAACACTTTTTTTGGGCTGTACTTTCTATTTCTAAACAGTAAGTTACAATTAGTTTAAATTAACAGCTGTTCCGCCGGCACCTCAACCAGCTCCACCCGTTTCTGAAACTCCGCAAAGTATTCCTTTAGCTCAGACTGAAACCACAGTAAAAGAAGAAGCTCCTCAGTGCCCACTTCTACCAAAACCGGCCGAAACTCCAGCTGCTGAAGCGCCGCAATGCCCTCTAAAACCTAAAGAAGAAGCAACCTGTCCGATTCCTCCGAAGGAGGCACAGCCTCTCACCGCGCCTGCTACAGAACAAGCCACAGTTGCAGCACCGCCTGCGGTTGAACAACCCGCAGTTCCAGCACCTTTTGTTACAGAACAAGCGCTGCTCCCAGTTGCGGCGCCTGTTGTAGCAGCTACACCACCTGTAACAGTAGCTGCAGCACCTGCAACAGAAGCTCCAGCACCTGCAACAGAAGCTCCAGCACCTGTAACAGCAGCTCCAGCACCTGTAACGGAAGCTCCAACAGTAGCAGCTCCAGTACCTGCACCTGTTGCAGAAGTTCCTGTTCCAGAACCTGCAAAAGAGGCTTCAGTGTCAGCAGCCGCAGCACCTGCACCTGTTGCAGAAGTTCCTGCTTCTCCAGCGCCAGTACCGGCAGTTCCAGCCCCAGTACCCGCGCCTGTAATAGAAGCCTCAGCGCCGGTTAAAGAAGTTACAGCCTCTGCGCCTGTAATAGAAGCCTCGGCGCCGGTTAAAGAAGTTCCAGCCTCTGCGCCTGTAATAGAAGCCTCGGCGCCGGTTAAAGAAGTTCCAGCCTCTGCGCCGGTAGCAGAAGCACCAGCCCCTGCGCCAGTTACAGAAGCCTCAGCTCCTGCGCCGGTATCAGAAGCTCCAGCCCCCGCGCCGGTAAAAGAAGCTCCAATCCCAGTATCTGTGGCAGAAGTTCCAGCGTCTATAACAGAAGCTCCAGCCCCCGCGCCAATAACAGATGCTCCAGCCTCCGCTCCAGTGACAGAAGCGCCAGCGCCTGTAAAAGAACCTTCGGCCCCTGCACCTGTAGCAGAACCTCCCATGCCAAAAACGGAAACTGTAGCCCCCGCGCCTGTGACAGAAGGTCCAGCCGCAGCAACTGTAGTTCCTACAACGGAACAACCCCCAGGCCCCACGCCTGCAGTTGAACAAGCTCCAACAGAACAACCACCCCCGAGCCCGGCCGAAGTATTACCACCTCCCCCTTCAGAATCTGCTTCTTCTGAATCTAAACCAGATGATCAATCAAAAGGAGCATCGAAATCAAAATCTGAGTCCGGTGCAGCTGCTGCATCACCGACTCCGCCTCCGCGCAAATCTGGAGGCGGTGGAAAAAAATCGAAATCTAAGAAATAACTCGTTTTAAAGCTTACGCGTTCTATGCATAACTGCCTTACTATTGTAATGTTGCATAGCAATTAACAGCATATTCTGGGATGAAGTCGTTTGTTTTCTATTTTTATTTATTTATATTAGCGGTAGAAATATAATTTCGAGAATATTTCTTTATTGGCGTTGTATGAAAATAAATCCTTTTGTCAACTAATACGCTCATTTTTTCTACCCTCTTGTAATACAATGAGAAAGGGAAAAAAGAAAAGTTATAACAGTAAAAAAAATACATTTTATTACAGCTGTGCAACGGTTGCATTTTCCAAAACCAAAAAACTGAAGAACCAAAATCAAATATACACAAATAAACGATTGTTTGGAAACTCTTAAATATGTAATGGGAGTGTAAAATAATAAACAAGAAAAAATCTTGCAAAAACCATTGCTTTCGAAACTTCTTTAAATTTGTAACGCCGTGTTTAATTAATATACACAAAAAACATCTTGCAAACGATTGCATGATACAGTGCTAAAAATGTCAATATTTATGTTTATGACGATGTTTTCTTGAACTCTCAGGCGAATGATACCTTGAACGATAAGGGGAAGTGCTTCCGCGGCGGCTTCGTGGCGAAGGACTCGTACGATTTCGAGGGGAAGTAGATTTACGACTACCTTTAGATCGAGTGGGTGACGGGGAACGACGAGAACCATATTTGCCATTTGATGAACTAAGAGGAGATAAAGAATCTTTGGATTTACGGGATCGAGATGAAAAAGGGGATTGACGTCGAATGTGAGGGGGACTAGGAGGACTTGGACCTCTATAAGTTTTCTTCCTTGGAGGCGATCGACTTTTTGACCTAAAGATACAAGCACATTGCAGAAAAAGAAAATCGAACAAAGAAATGTTTCAGTACGAGTGTTACCTGTGTTTCGATGTAGAACCACTCGACGAGCTGCGTGACAGTTTTTTTGATTTTCTAGATTTACTACAAAATCAGTAAAAACAAGATTTAGTGGTTAAAAGTCTAGGCGAGTATTAAATGTAGGCACTCTTCGAGTGTTTGAACGTTTAATAAGAAACTCAGTACTTACCCTTCTTTGTAGTATACTTCTTCATCGGAACTACCTTCTTTTCTTTCAGATTTGTCGTAATCTTTCTTGTGTTTTTCTCCTTTTGGATCCTTTTCCTTTCTTTCTTTTTCGCTCTTCTTCAGTAGTTTTCTCCGGTAATGTTCCACTTGTTGCGGGAGTGTCCAACCAGTCTTCAACGCTCGTTGTCCAGATTCTAACTCGTCCTGATACTGCACTGCTTTCACTTCAATCTCTCTTAGTTTTATCCGTCGTTCTTCGGTCAAATTTCTCGTGTCTGTATAATCATTAGAATCTTCTTTATCGTTCGACGAACCATCCTGACTAGGATCGGCGCTACTCCCCAATAAATCCCATTTGCTCGTCGTCATCGCCTGTGCTTCAACTTGCTCAGGATCGATCGTCTCCCATTTCGACATTATAAAGCCTGAAAGTGGTCCCACTGGCTTCTTAGCGGGCACCACAACATCACTAGGGTCATCCACTATTTCTTTACCTAAAATAAAAATTGTTATTTTTTGAATTGACATGGTGGTGTTGGTACCGTCGATATCCTCTGCGGCTATCGTGGTGTTCTTATAGCGCTTCATGGCATTCTTCAGGAGGGTTGCGCCATCCATGGGGACATCATCGTCAGTTTCGACCTGGTCCTGTAAAGGGTCCCCGTCGATATCTATGTTACTTTCGGCCACTTCTTCTTTGATTTCTGGCTCTCTGATGCCCAAAAATACAGTCCGTAACTTGTTTACGTAGTCTTTGTGATAAATGGAGTCATCCAAGGCTTGTAATATCCTTAGAACCCTTAATTTGCATCCCTCTGCTTGAAGTCGGCCCTCTAACTTATCATACGCTTTCTTGATTTCTGTTACGATGTCGACTAGCTTCGATTCAAATCTAGAATGACGAGGGTAAGGTTTTGTTAATTAGTTAAGTAACTCCCACTTACGCCTTGCGATAAAAAGAAGCGTTGTTTACTTTCACTCCACAGTTATGTAAAATATCCGATACTAAATAAAGACGTGCAATTTTTTTCGTGATTAAAGTAGAACTATTAGATAAAGATTCAGTTATGCAATCGACGACTTCCTCAGCGGCGTCACTGTGTTCAATACAAAATACCATAGCTTCCCCAATTTTGTTCCGCTCAGGCGTTAGACCCCGAATGAGGTCTTCTAATCTGTCGCGTTGGCTAAAATTAAGTCGTAAAGCAGTGAACTTAAAATAAAATTTCGTACGTATTTGATAAAGATCCTTTGGTACTTTCTTTTCCTTCGTCGTCGTTGACTAACTCATCAGGCATTCCTGCGGTATATGAGTTCATAAGTGGGGGCTTCCAAACGGAACCATCTGTGAATAAAACATTTATAACACGATAAAAATGAGATAAAGCGTACTTTTAAACAGTCGGAATTCCTTAGTACTCCATTCTTTCTGGGAGTCCCCGTGCATGATCGAGTACAATTTCCACCGGTAATAAATGTGAGCTGGGCTCTGATTTTCGAATAGAAACCTACAATAACCTTTTAATTCTTGTTCTAAAAGAACAGAAAAAAATTACCGGTAATTAGGATTATGTATCTCCCTGTTCATAATCATCGCCTCCAACATCGGCCCCTCTCTAACCACAAACTCCACCATGCGATGAATAAGCATCAGCAGATTCCGATCGGTTGGAATAACAACTTTGACGACACTTCTTGATAAAATCTCACCAAGTTCCTCTGCTGATTTAGGTAAAATATCTTTGTCTTTAGCACAAGGTTGCGCATTGAACGGTAGTCCTGAAGGAGGTGGAGGAAAAGACAACTCCAGAAGAGCCGGAGGAATATAAATAGGATGGGGAGGAATTATCACTGATTTTCCCCACCCCAACTTCATTTCATATCCTAGGATTTCTTTCCCATTTAAATTTCTGAGGGCTCTCTCGCCGTCTTTACGACTCATGTAGGCGACGAAGCCGCAATTCCGGCCGCGAGCTTTTTCTTCGTCTGAGCGGGGCCACATTATTTTGATGCTAGCCAAGGGGCCGTAGCGACCGAAGATTTCCATTAATTGTTGCTCAGTAATCTGGCAAAAAAAACGGAATTAAACTTTGATAATTACGTAGTAATTCAGTTACTTTAGGGTTGAGATTTCCGAGATATAGATTTGTGGTTGTGGGATCCCCGTTATCAAAAGAGCCCAAATCTCCACTTCTGAGGAACATATCCAGCTCAGATTCCATTGGAGTGCGCAACACGCCTTTGTATTTATGCCGCTCCTCGCGTTCTTCCTGAATTCTGTAAAATAAAATGATTTGGGGGTTTTAACGACGTGTTGAACTTACTGTCTCAATTCTTCTTTGAAAGCCTCCAAATTGCTCTTAGTGTGTTGTTTCTTTTTTCCCAATCTCTCTGGTTTCTTGTCAGAAATGAGCTTAGCATAAAACTGAACTTTTTCTGCCGGAGCAGCAATTTCAGGCGCTTGGAGACGTGACTGGGGCTTATATAACTTCCCCTTGTCTTTTGTATCTTCCTCTATAAACAAAAGATTATGTTTGGTAAAATTAAATAATTTAACATACTTCTAGCGCCTGCATCATAGGTTCCTGCTTTTACCCAAACTTTACTAGAACTGCTAATAGGAGACTCTTGAAATGTCGCGACAAATTCCTCAAAAACCTAAAACTCACAATTAGAGGTTATGTTTAAACAGAGGCCACTTGATTTACATGAGCTGCTGCTCTTTCTTCCTCTTTTTTACGTTGTTCTTCTAGTTCCTTCTTTGATAAAGACCTCTTCCCCATTGTTCCGATGGAAAAGGCCTTTAGTTTTTGTTCAGGAATATTCTGTTTGGAGGTGGAAAAGCGAATTTAATAAGAAACATCTTTCTAAAGACTTACTTTTATTTTATCACCCATTGCTTCTACAGTTACACTCTTTACAAAATCTTAGTATACATCAGGGGAGAAATCGGCATTAGAAAGGGGAATTGATAGAATATTTAACAACAAAATCGTCATCCCTTCTGCATTTAACAAACTCTGGAGTCTGGAGGTGATTTTTGGGGATTTTGGTTTTGCCACCAAAACAAACACAAATTAATGAAATCTGTCAAAAAAAGTGAATTTCATTTAATCGTAAGTAGATGTCACTGTTTAATTTAAATAAAAATTACTATTTTAAGGTACAAAATTTAAAACTAAAGCAATTTTTTAACTAAAAATTATTGTTTTGTAAAAATTATTTTAAATAAATTTACTTTTAAATAGGATTTATTAAAAGAATTTAAATTTTATAGTAGTTATAGTAAGTGACAGATGGCGCTTTTCGTGGCCAACAACATTTTTATTTTTTTTTTGCAAACACAAATTGTCTTTTTGTTATAATTACAAGACGTGTTTTTAAATAAGCTCTGTTTTCACCCATTTTTGCATTGCCGGCTTTTAGCCCCAGCTCTTTTCGGCGCTTTTAAATCAGTGTGGCAACCCTGAATTCCCCAAAAGTGACATTTTAATATGTTGTTGCGGCTGTGAAAGAAATTATAACAAAAAACAGCGATGATTGTTTTCGTATTGTTCAAATTAAATTTTTTGCATTCTTAATTATCAACGTGATTCAATAAAAACAATACTAAAACCGTGTTGAGAATTATGAAACACAAAAGTTACTTCCCTTCAAGTGTGCTGTGGAATTTAGTAGTATGCTGTGACCTAACCAATAATTTTCTAAGTGTCGTTTGATTCGGTTGTTTTTCTCTCTAATTTTAACAGAAATCTCGTACCTGTGATAGAAATCGAAAATCAAAGGTTTTGTAGCGAATATGTCGTGTAAGCAAAGGAAAATTGCAGTGATGGGCTACAGATCTGTAGGTTGGTATGATAACTCTTCTCAAAATGGGAAGTTTTGATGCGGTTTTACTCTAGGTAAGTCTTCCCTCAGTATTCAGTTCGTTGACGGACAATTTGTGGATTCTTATGACCCCACAATTGAAAATAGTAAGTTTAGAGAAGTTTAGACTTGTAGTTACTGTCTTATTGTAGCTTTCACTAAAACTGTGAGGATAAATTCGCAAGATTATGAATTAACTTTGGTTGATACAGCAGGACAAGACGAGTTGACTCTTTTTCCTTCACAATACAGCATTGATGTTCACGGCTATGTTCTTGTGTACAGCATAACAGACATTAGGTCCTTTGAAGTTGTGGGAACAATATTTCATAAGCTACAGGATCTCAATGGAAAGATCCAGTAAATCTAACCAATTGTAATGTTTTATGGTGTAAAACTTCTCTTTCCTTAGGGTTCCAGTGGTTTTAGTAGGAAACAAAACAGATCTTCACATGGAAAGAATGATTTCCTATGAGGAAGGTAAAAAACTGGCTGAAGACTGGAATGCTATTTTTTTGGAGACATCAGCTAAACAAACTGCTGTGAGTTTCAGTAACAATGGTAAAACTAATCTAATTTGTTTTTTTTTCAGTCTGCTTCAGAGATTTTTCACATGTTGTTATCAGAAATGGAAAAAATTGATGGTATTTTAGGTGACAGACCAAATTGTATTATATCTTAAGAGGGATCTATCAAATTCTTCAGTTTCAGTGGTTTCATCCCTTTTTAGTGATAGTTTAAAGTGATAATGTTAGATATTTTTCAAATCGCTATTTTGTGATCTATTGTTTGAGAATGTTTGATATTGAAGTACAAATTTGTTGTCAACTTGGAACGACTTGATTGTACATTTCCATTTTTCACAGTAATTTGTGATATATTTTTGTTACTTCATTATATTCTATTCATGTGTTAATGAATATCATATTTGATGAGAAATTGATATTGATAAGTTGATATTTGAAATTTTAAGTATTGTTAAAATGAACAAACTTGTACAGGGTTTGAACACTGTACAATCAAGAAATATTGACAAATTCTGTGTTGGAGATTATTGTTCTTAGACTGTATGTATATTTATTATTACTATTTTTGTTATTAAAGATCATGTAAACAACCTGTTCGTCGTTAAAAATCGTTCAGAAAAAGTCGTGAAAGCCAAACGACTTTTTTTTTGAGCGCCTGTTATGTGGGTCGAGATGAATCTTTTTTTATCTCGATCCTCGAGAATTGGAACTCGGTATGTGATTTAAATTTAAATTTTTATAAAATCGTAACGGAACGGCCTTGGTAATAAACCAAATGATTAGGTTGTAATATAACCCATCATAATTATAGATCTATTTAAAAAATCGCTAGATTACAATTTATGTTACTCCATTAATTCTATAGTGTGCTTCTAGCTAATTAAGCTTTGACAATTTTGCAACTCATAATTCAATATCCGAAACTTTGATCGCCCATAACTCAGTTATTTGTGGACCGATCGTAAAAACTCGCACCTTTTTGGAATCTAGTGAAATTTTTACTTCATTATTGCGTCATAAATAAACGATATATCGACCGTGTTGAATTAGTGACCGGAAAGCTACCATACTGATTTCTAAGCTAAAAAATCGCGAGAAAAACGATTCCAAAAGAGTTTCTTAATACTTGGCTTACTTCCGAAGATATCGAGAAAAATTGTGGCCCTTTGGCGACTACCCGAAATTTCAAACGCCTATAACTCGGTTATTTATTGACCGACGAGACAAATAAAGGTATTTTTGAATTCAGTGCGAAATTCTGCGTTAAATGATCCCATATAGCTTAAATTTACTTAACGAATAAACAAGATATCGGCCAAATTACATTGTCAAAGGATGATTTTACGGTCATTTGCAAGACGCTGTTTCGGGGCGAAAACTGCGTTTAATATTATTGAATTATATGCGGATCGAAAGAGCAGCTCGAGGTCTATCAACTGGCCAAATCTCAGATCGATCGAGCAAATGGTTTACGAGGGGCGATCAAAAAACGAAAAATTGAAAAATTTTCATCGATTGAGTCGCAAAATTTTTTTGCCCAAAAAATTGACCTTAGAATTTTCGACTTTTAAGGGCTTATTCTCGAGTAGAATGCGCCGAAAATAAACGATGCCGCAAACCGTTTCTCAATATCTTTGTTAGTTTCGGAGATATCGAACTTTGAAATTTTTCCAACTCAGAATCCAATATTCTAAATTTTGATCGCTCATAACTCAGTTATTTCTGGACCGATCTCAACGAATCTCAATTTTTTGGATTCTACGTGAAATTCTGCGTAAAATGAGCGCCAATATCTTTAATATTGCTTCATAAATAAGCGAGATATCGACCGTGTCTGAATTAGGGCCTAAAAGCAGCAAACTTCTATACTGAAAAAATTAAATTTCGATTTCTAAGCTAAAAAATTGAAAACGATTTCGTGTTTTTTTTTTAGTCGTTTTAATTCCGGAGATATCGAGCAAAAGGGTGTTTTTATAAAATCGTAACGGAACGCCCTTGGTAAAAATCCAAATGATTAGAAAGTAAATTTTGCGTTTATTGCAGGCTTAATCAAAATTAACATCTGGGACAAAAAGATAATCTTAATGCAAATCTTAATTGAAAAACGTTGGAAATAATGAGGTTTCAGCTGTCATAAAAATAAAATGCCGTAAGTCTTATGATTTTATTTGCGTACGATATATACAAAAAGATAAATAAAAATGAATACTAAAATAAATAAATAAATAAATAAATATGTTAGACCTACCACCAAAGGTTAGAGAGTTGTGCTACAAAGAACTGTGTATTTAACCCATATATAGCCATGTTTAAAAACACCTCATTTCGAAAATGATTATTTTCAAAACACGGCAATCAAGTAATGAAAGATTTTAATTTAAAAAATCATCGCTACCGTAAATTATTTTAAACATGGCCATAAGACACATCTTGTCTAAGTAGAACGAACACAACGTAAGCATATACATTACAACCTATCATAATTATAGTCGTTGCTTCTATTTAAAAAGTCGCTAGATCACAATTTATGCTACTCCATTAATCCCATAGTGCGCTTTTAGCTAATTCTTGAGCTTTATCCCACGGAAACGGAGGAGCTTCCACTGATCGGGAGGTCCTCAAAGGTCGACCACGACGTTTTGTATCCACGCACATCATACCGTACACTCTTATACCAGGAACGCTTGCATAGGTTGGCTGGTCATGGGACATTGGACCTTCTGTAATTAATATTAAAAGCTTAATGAATTTAAATGAAGGAAAACTCACCTAAAATACTCGTTTCCGGGCATCTACAAATGACCAGATAGTGAGATTTTCCAGTGCGGATGTTCTGAAGGGCTAAAAGGGACCAGTCGCGAGGAGACCGACAGATACGCATTTCAGAAGTCGGCTCACAAGTCTTCACCAACGTCAGAGCGCGCTAGAAAAAAAAAAGGCTTTAAAAAGACAACTTTATTACACCGCGAAGTGCCGTTAAAAGCCCATCATTGTTAGCAAGGCATGACACTAGTTTTATTTACGTTTATGACTTTAGAAATGGCGAGAGTTCGAAAATTTGCGGTCGTTTTATTGGAAAATGTCACTGCAAGCGTGGACTTACAGTGTTGCTTTCGCTATGTAAAGTTACAATAGCTGCATTCCGTTCAAGAAATCGTGCGGTCTATTGTGTTTGTGGTCCATTTTCCGTTTTTGAAAATTAAGAAATGAGCCTCTTTGTTTGATTGGATCGAAGTGAAAGGAAATAATCGGAGCTTTGTGCTCCTTACAGGAGATGTGTAGTTTGTCTACAGATTACATCTTTGAGTAAAGAAGCAGCTGTAATTTTACACAGTTCATTGAATATAATTGCAACTAGAGATCTCACGATTATATAAAGGTGGATGTAAAGTTTTAGCGCTTCTTTAGTTTGGTATAATTAAACTTGAAGCTATTATTACCATGACAAAATTTTAATTCAATCACTACGTCCTGTTCTTGAACCACGTACACAATTGGACGTCAATTTTCTTCAGCTAAAATTACATGATTTAAAGACTTCTTTACAAGAACATACAACGCACTAAGCAAAATCTTGCCACTAATAGTTCGTGGAAATAAAATAAAGAAAATGTTTCAATCAACCGCAATCATTGCAACCAGGTATTACACTACCTCATTATATTTTTTGCGCCACATGTTACCGAGGGATCTAAAAGCGCGCAACAATGAGTATGATTACTTACTCGAGATTTTCTGTCAACCATTAATTCCGTGGTGTGAAGATCATCCGAATTCAAAGATGCAGAACAAGGGTCTCTATATCTTGATGGACAAGCACAAAGAGGCTGCGTCCAGTTCAATCTCACGTAAACAGCATTGCACACCTATGAAACATAAAATTACTCCTTCAGCTCGACCAAGAACTCTCAACTTACCTGTTGAATTGCACACTCTGGAAGCAAATAAATGTGTTGATTATGCGGGTAGTAATGATATTTCGTTGGTTTGACCAAAGCGGCACTCGCTCCAGCAGGCAGTGGCAACAAATTCTGCAAAAAAAATATTTGTGTAACTGTACGATCTTTTTAACTTGCTCTTGAGGGCTTTTTTGACATTCACCGGCTTCTTGGAATTAGTAACAAGTCATCTCTCGCGAAAAACAAACAAACTTAAGTGAGGAAGAACATGCACGTTTGCTGTTCACGAGAGCGAAAACCAACATGCTCTCATATTCTCGGCTATGTATTTAAATTTATTATCCGCTCACACTCTCGCGAATTTACTTTAGATTCTAAGTGGAGCTTTTTCCCAGGAACTGAATTCGGGCTTTGTCTCGCTGCGAGACGTCCTCATTTATAAGGACGTAGTAATTTTAATAAATGTCATATTAACGTCACCCAAACAAGCGCTTAAGATTGTAAACAAAGATTAACGGATTGAAGAATTAGAGAATCGTGGTATCAACAGTGACAATTTTCGTCTCTGTTAAGACAAGACTAATGTCGCATTGTCCCAACAATTATCCATGTAACGGTGCGTAAAATATGAAATAATTACAACGAGCTCTGTGTTTGTTTTTGTAGGTATCAATTACGGACTCCTGGAGCTCCAGTGGGTGTAATTTGGTGATTATAGTAGAACAATGCACATTCTTTTGACACCTATTTTTCAATTAACAATTAAGGTGAAGAAGTACGACTTGTGCAACGACCTCTTATTGAAATCGTGTCGAGTCATCTACTGGAGAAAAAGTTGATGATGTTCCGTGTTATGGGGTTACAAAAACATTCTAATAAAACGTTTATGTCACAATCTTCCTAGAAACTATGATTATAGAATCTCATGTCAATAATGTAACTGGCTGTAGAAATGATCTCTTTCCTATCACAACGAAACAATATCCTTGGAAAAAATTGACAGTCGTTAATGATAGGAAGTGCTTTTCCTTAATTTATTCTGACATTTCATATTAACTGTTGTAAGGTTTCCCTTTTTACCATTTCCCACATGCTCTAGGCATTGCTTGCTGTTATTTCATGGTAATTCTTTACGGTTTTAGTAGCAAGAGTTACAGTTTCCGAAAAGGATACGAATCATTACACAAATTGCAAGCTTCCAAGTTTCTTATTGCTAATAATTATTGACCAGTGCCCAGAAACTAAATGATAAATAATATGTCATTGTTCACGGACAAATCAAAAACACGTTCTTGGAAAACGCCAATAATTGTCTATAATTATTCGCAAAAGCTTAATTTTAAACGCTTCTAGTTTGCTCATTTATTGACGTGCGTGAATATATTGGCTAGTTTTGGACTCTGCCTAAAATCAAATATCCGAAATTGTCAAGGGCCATAATTTAATTATTTGTTGTCGGATCTGAATTTCAATCCCAGATTTAGAATCTGCGGAAAATTCTGCGTAAAATGATGTAAATAACTCAAGTTTACTCCAAAAAATAAGCAAGATATCGATATCAGAAGTTTGGCATAGTTTTAGTCATAAATTTTCGCGAAAAACTGCAACTTTCGACTTTTGAAAAATATAAGAACTATTTCTTATGTAAAAAATCGCGAGAAAAACAATGGCGCAAACCGCATCTCAATATCTGAAATAGTTTCCGAGATATCGAGCATGAATTGTTTCGAACCTTCGAAAATTTGACCCTCTGGCGACAACCCAAAATTTCAAACGGCCATAACTCGTTATTTATTGACATATATTAAAAAATTATCATGTTTTTGGATTCAGCGTGAAATTCTGCGTAAAATGAGACCCAAACTTGTTGAGTTTGCTTAATAAATAAACGAGGTATTGGCCAAAAACTGTTTTGGAAACATCATTTTAGGGTGATTTTCAATCAATGTTTCTAAAATGAAAACGACGTTTAATAGCATTGAATTATACATCAGTCGAAAGAGGAGCTCCAAATCTATCTACTGGCCAAATTTTAGATCGAACGAACAAATAGTTTACAAGCTATGGCCAAAAATAAAAAAAATGAAAAATTTTCATCGTTTGAGTCGCAATTTTTTTTCCCGAAAAATCGACTATCGAATTTTGAGCTTTTGAGAACATTTTCTAACGTAAAATGAGCCGAAAAAAAGAATGGCGCAAACCGCTTCCCAATATCTCAAATAGTTTCCGAGATATTTAACTTTAAAAATTACGAAAAATGAGAAAAAATGAAAATCAACTTTCCAAAATTTTGATCGGCCATAACTAAGTTATCTGTTGTCGGATCTAAATTTAAATCCCAGATTTGAAATCTGCGTAAAATTCTGCGTACACTGATGTATAATAACTTAAGTTTACTCTAAAAAATAAGCGAGATATCGATATCAGAAGTTTGGCCATAGTTTTAGTCATAAATTTTCGCGAAAAACTGCAACTTTCGACTTTTGAAAAATGTAAGAACTATTTCTTATGTAAAAAATCGCGAGAAAAACGATGGCGCAAACTGCATCTCAATATCTGAAATAGTTTTCGAGATATCGAGCACGAATTGTTTTGAACCTTCAAAAATTTGGCCCTCTGGCGACAACCCAAAAATTCAAACGACTATAACTTAGTTATTTGTTGACGAAAATTGAAAATTTCCATGTTTTTGAATTCAGCGTGACATTCTGCGTAAAATGCGACCCAAATTTGTTGAGTTTGCTTAAAAATAAACGAGGCATTGGCCAAAAATTGTTTTGAAAACGTACTTTTAGGGTGATTTTCAATCAATGTTTTCAAAATGAAAACAACGTTAAATTGTTTTTAATTATACATCAGTCGAAAGAGGAGCTTGAAATCTATCTACTGGCCAAATTTGAGATCGAACGAACAAATAGTTTACAAACTATGGCCAAAAATAAAAAAAATGAAAAATTTTCATCGTTTGAGTCGCAATTTTTTTTCCCAAAAAATCGACTATCGAATTTTGAGCTTTTGAGAACATTTTCTAACGTAAAATGAGCCGAAAAAAAGAATGGCGCAAACCGCTTCTCAATATCTCAAATAGTTTCCGAGATATTTAACTTTAAAAATTACGAAAAATGAGAAAAAATGAATATCAACTTTCCAAAATTTTGATCGGCCATAACTAAGTTATCTGTTGTCGGATCTAAATTTAAATCCCAGATTTGAAATCTGCGTAAAATTCTGCGTACACTGATGTATAATAACTTAAGTTTACTCTAAAAAATAAGCGAGATATCGATATCAGAAGTTTGGCCATAGTTTTAGTCATGAATTTTTGCGAAAATTTGCAAATTTCGACTTTTGAATAATCTAAGAACTATTTCTTATGTAAAAAATTGCGAGAAAAACGATGGCGCAAACCGCATCTCAATATCTGAAATAGTTTCCGAGATATCGAGCATGAATTGTTTCGAACCTTCGAAAATTTGACCATCTGGCGACAACCCAAAATTTCAAACGGCCATAACTCGGTTATTTATTGACAAATATTAAAAAATTATCATGTTTTTGGATTCAGCGTGAAATTCTGCGTAAAATGAGACCCAAACTTGTTGAGTTTGCTTAATAAATAAACGAGGTATTGGCCAAAAACTGTTTTGGAAACATCATTTTAGGGTGATTTTCAATCAATGTTTCTAAAATGAAAACGACGTTTAATAGCATTGAATTATACATCAGTCGAAAGAGGAGCTCCAAATCTATCTACTGGCCAAATTTTAGATCGAACGAACAAATAGTTTACAAGCTATGGCCAAAAATAAAAAAAATGAAAAATTTTCATCGTTTGAGTCGCAATTTTTTTTCCCGAAAAATCGACTATCGAATTTTGGGCTTTTGATAACATTTTCTAACGTAAAATGAGCCGAGAAAAACGATGGCGCAAACCGCATCTCAATATCTCTAATAGTTTCCGAGATATTTAACTTTGAAAATTGGGAAAAATGAGAAAAAATGAAAATCAACTTTCCAAAACTTTGATCGGCCGTAACTCAGTAATTTGTTGTCGGATCTGAATTTAAATCCCAGATTTGGAATCTGCGGAAAATTCTGCGTAAACTGATGTATAATAACTTAAGTTTACTCTAAAAAATAAGCGAGATATCGATATCAGAAATTTGGCCATAGTTTTAGTTATGAATTTTTGCGAAGATTTGCAAATTTTGTTTGAGGAAAAATCAAAGAACTGTTTCTTAGGTAAAAAATTGTAGGAAAAAGTATGGCGCAAACCGCATCTCCATATCTGAAATAGTTTCCGAGATATCGAGCACGAATTGTTTCGAACCTTCAAAAATTTGGCCCTCTGGCGACAACCCAAAAATTCAAACGACCATAACTCAGTTATTTGTTGACGAAAATTCAAAAATGATCATGTTTTTGGATTCACCGTGACATTCTGCGTAAAATGAGCCCAAATTTGTTGAGTTTGCATAATGAATAAACGAGGCATTGGCCAAAAACTGTTTTAAAGGCGTCATTTTCGGGTGATTTTCAATCAATGTTTTCAAGATGAAAACGACGTTTGATAGCTTTGAATTACACATCAGTCGAAAGAGGAGCTCAAAATCTATCTACTGGCCAAATTTGAGATCTATCGGACAAATAGTTTACGAGTTATGGCCAAAAATAAAAAAAAATAAAAAATTTTATCGTTTGAGTCGCAATTTTTTTTCGCGAAAAATCGACTATCGAATTTTGGGCTTTTGATAACATTTTCTAACGTAAAATGAGCCGAGAAAAACGATGGCGCAAACCGCATCTCAATATCTCTAATAGTTTCCGAGATATTTAACTTTGAAAATTGGGAAAAATGAGAAAAAATGAAAATCAACTTTCCAAAACTTTGATCGGCCGTAACTCAGTAATTTGTTGTCGGATCTGAATTTAAATCCCAGATTTGGAATCTGCGGAAAATTCTGCGTAAACTGATGTATAATAACTTAAGTTTACTGTAAAAAATAAGCGAGATATCGATATCAGAAATTTTGCCATAGTTTTAGTTATGAATTTTTGCGAAAATTTGCAAATTTTGTTTGAGGAAAAATCAAAGAACTGTTTCTTAGGTAAAAAATTGTAGGAAAAAGTATGGCGCAAACCGCATCTCCATATCTGAAATAGTTTCCGAGATATCGAGCACGAATTGTTTTGAACCTTCAAAAATTTGGCCCTCTGGCGACAACCCAAAATTTCAAACGGCCATAACTCAGTTATTTGTTGACGAAAATTCAAAAATTATCATGTTTTTGAATTCAGCGTAAAATTCTGCGTAAAATGAGACCCAAATTTGTTGAGTTTGCTTAATAAATAAACGAGATATTGGCCATAAACTGTTTTGGAAACATGATTTTAGGGTGATTTTCAATCAATGTTTCTAAAATGAAAACGACGTTTAATAGCATTGAATTATACATCAGTCGAAAGAGGAGCTCAAAATCTATCTACTGGCCAAATTTGAGATCTATCGGACAAATAGTTTACGAGTTATGGCCAAAAATAAAAAAAAATAAAAATTTTCATCGTTTGAGTCGCAATTTTTGAAAAATCTATAAACAATTTCTTAACTAAAAAATCGTGAGAAAAACGATGGCGAAAACCGTTTCTTTCAATCTGCCATAATTTCGAAGATATCGATCATTAAAAATTTTAATAATAAAAAATCAACCACACGAAACTTTAAACAGTCATAACTCGGTTATTTATTGACGCACGTAAATGTATCGCCCAGTTTTGGATTCTGCGTGAAATTCTGCGTAAAATGAGCATCAACAGTTTAAGATTGCTCCGTTGAAAGCTGATGCCAAAATTTTTGCGATTCTGCTAAACCCCAGTTGTTTAATTAACCTCGTCAGAATTTCTAGTACCACAAGAAATCAAGATTTTTTCCTGTCATGCATTTTGAAAATTAGTGCTAGTAGGTTATGTGTACGCTTTTAAGATAAGTGTGAGCTTTGTCAATATGAAGATGCCATCCAAGGACAGTTCCGTTCACATGACAAATAAGCAGGACAACCATAATCACTCATTACGGTCGTTATTATCAATAATGTATTGACAACAGATACTGATTTACAGCTAAGAAGCGAAGTGTGAATTTATGATTCGTGAACCACATGTGCATAGAACTTTTTCAGTACCTTCTGTCGTAACAAGCGTAACCAATATAATGATTGGATTTCGTGAAAAAACAGTAATCCAATTATGGTGGTACTAAAATTGACAAAAAAATAATTGATAGAATTGTGGCAGTGGAAAAAGAAAAGACCTATCCCGAAAGTTATTTGAGCCTGTAACTGTAAACGTACGAGTGTTATAAGATAGGAAGACACCATTAAAATTAAGTGTTGTTGAAATATAAATCCTGTTATTCTAACATGGATTTTTTCTTGATTAAGTGTTTTTGATCAGTTGACAATCAACAGGATGAAATTACGTTGGACGTGACAAAAAATTGACATACATTATGTTAAAGCTGTTTCTGCACTGGTTACTCCAGCTACAATTGCTTTGAGTAACGACAACAAATATTTTTTGGAAAGACATTGTCAAGAACATCCTTTCTATTTGTGACAAAACGGCCTAATTCTGAAGAGCAAAATTGATTGCACTTGGCTATAATGAACCCACCTACGCATTGACAGAATGTCATCTTAATAACTGTGTAACAGTAAAATACAGTTAATTTTCATTCTTATCCGAACTCATTAAAAGCTACTACAGCTCGTATTACATGCGTATTGTATTGAGAAATTTTATTTTTGTATAAAACACGTGTCCTACTAACCGTATTTATCCTTTTTCTTGGCTGAAGGACTCGTGCTAATGACGGAATGCAACAAAGCGACAAGAAAAATAATCAAAAAATCCAGTTACTTCAAGTTACGATGCATATTATCCAAATTGTTATTAAATTATCTTTGGTTACCCACTCAATAATCCTATGCAATTTATTTAAAGACACTTATTATTCAGTGTGATGAAAATCAGACCGTGAAGACACAATGGCCTCTTTTTCGAGAGTGAATTTTGTCGCTGTTCACTTTTTGCTATCAAATTTTCTATGTGCAATGATAATATTGGGAAAGTGAAGAAATCCTCAACGCTATTTGTATGTGGAGCAAAATCCAAACTTAAACAAAAAACATTGGATTTGAGTATTTGCCTATTGAAATATTGCGTTTTCTATCCAGCTCGTTTTCGTTGTCACAGTAATTAACTGAGCTTTAGCAAATGCTGTCTGATAATATATTACACCAGTGCAGGTTGTATCCCGCTGATTTATCGTTCACGATGTAGGATATTCAAAATCGAACCTTAAGGATGCTCGAAACGGTCTTGACCTACGCCAAAGTAATAACTCTGCATCAAGGACAATAAGGTCAGGGTTATAGACACAAAGCATTTCTGTATCACCCTCTTTAAATACATGCTTCTAATTAAATGAGTGTCATTAGTATTTTGTAAAAAACATTCTTTTAGAAATGCAATCTGGTAAATGAGTTAATTGCTTCATGCCGCTCTTAATGATATCAAGTTTTTATGAGAGAAAGATGACTACACTGTTAGGATAAAAGAAATATTAGAAAAAGGATGTCTAGCGGATCTGTAATTTGACAAGGAAACTGTTTGAATGACGCTTCCATTTCCATAATTGAATAGTGCAAATGTGGCGGTTTTACAGTTAGCGCACGAGACTACTAGTAGGGGTCCCTTCAGCACTTTTTTTTAAGATTTTGCTCTGTTTTTAAGGTAGAGAGTAATAATCTCGACAAATTTCGCTAAAATCGCACCAAGAATGAAGAAATTTTTTATTTTTGTCTTTGAAGTTTAGCTTAGGACAAACCAAGAATTGTTAATATTCTAGATTAAATTTCGTATTTTCGTTAATTTTAGGCATTCAAGAATGAAATTGGAAGGCATTACTACTTTTGACACGCTTATTGACTCTGTCTTTCAAAATTTTAGAACCAGAAACAGAGTTTTTAGAATTTTTTTAGTTTTGAACGGACCAAAAATTTCTAATATTCTAGATTACATTGAATTTTTGTAAATTAATAATCTTACTAAAACAGATAAGATAAACAACGTATAAAAATTTCTTTTTTGCGACACGAAAAATTAAGAAATTACAGTGTTGAAAAAGTTTTATTACCTTTTCGCTGTTCTCCAAATAAAATTTCTGAACTTTTGGTCAAAATTTTTTACAATTGCGACTCTTTATAAGCCAGGTCTGGAATAATAATTTTTACAAATTTTGTTAAAATGGCACCAAGAATAAAGAAATTACAAGATTTTTAACAAATTTTTATATTTCTTTTAAGAAAATTTCCAAAAATTTGTCTGTTTGATCTAACTTTTTGTAAATTTTTGGTTTAATTATAACAGACAATTCAACAAACGTGTATAAATTTCGTTCTTGTGAAACAAAAAATGAAGGAATTACAGCGTGTTGAAAAAATTTGATTAGTTTTTTGCAGTTCTCCAATTTTTTTTTAAATTTTATTCAATTTCGTGTTGTTTTCGTTTTATAACACATTAATTTAATTTAATATAATAATAAATATCATAAAATATAAAAGTGCGTTCTGTGTACGAATTAAGATTGCCTCAATTTGATCATTTTTTAAAACAGGGCAAAATAAATAAGTGTGTGCTAAAGGGACCTTAGTAGTCTGTTTTCTGGTTCTTCAAGTTTCTATAATTCTAGGTTACTCGTCCATCGCAGGACAAAAAGTTGGTTCGTGTGCTTTTTAATTTATGCCTCTTCGCAGTTTTGTAGTACATCCGTTTTTACTTCACAGTGAAATCGAGCATGAAGAGAAACATAAAAGACCTTTTGTCACACAAGTGTCTTTCACGAGAAAGTGTATTTGCTAGTAAAACCTCGCAAGATTAGTGTTCGTTTGTAGTTACTAAGATAGACAGCTTTAAGATCTAGGTTGTAGAGTTCATGCATTTTATTCCACAAATGTCGATGTTAAACGGTTACTATTAACATATTGTTGAGGTAAAAGATCACTGGGATAAACGAGTCAACGGTAGTTGTTAATTGCATCTATAGCCGTACTTACCGACTTTAATTTGCAGCTTTCTGAAAAAATCCCCGTTCGCACCTAGGTGTAAAAGATCTCAAATTACAGCAATTTCAGATTTTTCTTTATAATTCGACACTTATAAAGCAATGTGGTAAATAACCTGTTTTTTATAGACAACATGCACTGTGTTTATTAAGTTAATGACACTGAAAGTGAAGGAAATTATCCATTTTTACTGAATTGATCATTGACTACAATTCAGTTTCTTTTTCGTTTTTCCGACACGACCACAGAGGTGGTTAAATCGTACCGACAACAGGAATTCTGCACGGAGATTCAAAAAGTCTTTAACAGGAAATTTAACACAACATGACTGGCGCTTATGATAAAATCGCACGACCAACAAATCTAATAGAAAGTTCACTCAACTCCGGAAAGGTCTAGACTTTTGGAAGAAGTTCTAGATTATATTTTCATTTTTTGTAAGAGGATTCAGGCACGCCACGAATTGAATTGTTTAAAAGCCATCGTGAGAAAGGAAAATGAAAAAAGTAAAAGTCAGAACACGTTTCTGCGGCGCAAAACTAACGGATGGTGTTAGTTCGGAACACAATACCAATCAAAGTAAGACTATTATTTATATCTTATCCGTGAGTTGGATGTTGCAAGCCACCAAGATTGAAAGAGATTGATGTTGAACTCTCATGCATAGCTTTTGAAAATCTAGTTTTTTTCAAAATCTGGTTCCATGAAGATACTCTACATAATATATAATCTTTACAGAACTTTGAATAAAGTTAATGAACATCTTCCGTGCGTGATTCAGTCATCTTCTGCATTAATTAAAATAAAATAATTAGATAGTTATTAGTTACAGCTTTTCCATAAATTGATGTGGTACCTAATGGTCCAAACCTATTAACACCGAGCTTACATCTGAATTGGTTTATTATTGCTTTTAAATTGACTTATTAAAGAAGGAAAAGAGAAACCAATTTACGCCAAATTAAAACCATTTGTGCAAATACTTCTTAGCGCTTTATTACCCCCAAAGTCTCGCACTTAATAAACTCGATATCACTAAATTTGGCTGCAAACTTATAAAGACATAATCAAAATTTTTCCGTTCTTCGTATTAATAATTGCAAACTCACGATGCCGTGACCGTGACAATAATTTAATGAAATCAGTCGAAGAAGACTGAAGCAAATACATTTTCGCATTTCTTTTGCAACAGAAAATGCAAGGTCTCGAAGCACTGCTCATTTTATCAACTGTCTGGAACTGATTTTACAGTCTAAATGGATTTTTTTTTATACTTTAATAGTATTGCGGATTTTAACTACTTTGCAATTACTGCAAAATGAGTACTTGTGAATATTTCCAATTATTTCTCCGATTTTGCGTTGCGAATTGAAACAATATTTGATATTAGTTGAAAATACGCATTTAGACCGTTCACAAAGTCATTAAGATTGAAATTACTGTCGACTGTGCATCTCATTGTTGTTAGCTCAGCTCGCTCTCCAGATGCCACGAATAGTTTTTCGAAAATAGACTTTTTTATTGTTTTAAACAGCATTTTCATAAAAACTTATACTTAGAAAGGAGACGCCAGCTGGAAATTATATATCTAGGTCTTTAGGTACCGTAACGAAAAATTTTAATAACACTTTTGAATATGTTATAATAACTCGGTAAAAAAAGACTCAATTGTCTTTTAATAGAACAGACGACTAGAATCCCGTTTTTTCAGACGACGTAAGCAATCATAGAAATCGTTAAATTAAAAGTCACGACATGAATGAATATAAAACACGCTTCATTGATGTTTACAGCCGCAGGATTTTTCATTTCCGCTAATAAATGAGACAGCAGGAAATTTTCTACTGTGTAAATCCTGCGTTAGGAAGTGTTTTTAACATATAACGTTTATGATAATAAATATTCTGTTAATACTCATACATGATGGAAACGATGTTTTTACATCGAAACGAGTTTCTGCAAACTAAAATTACCATGCTCTCAATAAAAGGGATTTTTCTTCAATGATAAATTAGTTCAGAAACTTGTTCTTACGCCCAACACTGACAGCGTATTTTAACCAAATGTTGTAGCATAACTAATTACTTCCGTAGAATATCTAAGATTGGCGCCAGATTTTTGTTATCCAAAAAGTCGCTGGTTATTGTAAGTTCTTCCTAGCATTAACATGTCTAGCATGTCTAAATTAAACATGGCGGGTGCCCACAGGTCGTTTGCCGCTTCGGTGGTAAGATTATTATAATAAGAAACAAATTATCTCTCTGCAAAATGTATCTATAGAAGGAAACTGCAAGAACCCGCTCAGCTTTGAAATAAGCTATAAAAACCCTCTCAGTCTATAATAAGTGTCACGTGGGTGTGTTATTGTAACAGTTAACAAATCCTCCGATGACGAATATGTCGATTAGTAATTTTGTCACGTCTGTAATCTAACTGTTGGCGATTTTTGTGCTCCATAATGTTCGTATGATAAATTTGCACCAAGAGAATAACTGTCACTTTTACACTGGTACTGTAATTTATGTAAAATGATAGTAATTGGCGGAATTTACCTCGTAGAAGCTTAAGTTAAGGTATGCGCAACAATGGAGTTAAAATAAAATTCCACAATCTTACTTTCTATCATAACTGTCATACAAGAACTCGTTTATGTGACAGATAAGTGCAACAGAATGCTTGGTTTGTAACGAGCAGAAAAAATCTATTGTGTTGTATTCGCATGGAATCAGCGAGGTAATTAAAGGAGTTTTAACTATGTCCATTTAACAGAGTCGGTAATTAGTTTTTCATTTATTTTATTTTCTGGAAGATCATAAAGACCTGATGGTGCTTTACAAGCACTCACATAAAGACATGAAATATTTATTAATACTTCGCTAATGAACATCTTTTATGTTTGGCATTGTGAAAAATTCGCATCTCTATAAGTGGTCAATTTTTACAATGCAGAGCACATCTGCACTTCATTGTTAAAACGTGAGTATTTGTTGTTATTTTACGCCCTAGTTGATTTGACGCTCCAGTTTTGACAAAAATATGTGAAAATATCAACGCTAACAATACCCACAAAAATGCAATTCTCTCACGAAAGCGTTACAGTTTTACTTGTGGTTTAACCGTTTTTTATCAAATTATAGTCATTTCGAGTTGATTTACACCAATTTTGTTGCAACGAATTTACAGTTTATTACCGGCGACTAATATTTATCCAAAAAACGTTTCACATGTGAGCAAGTTTTTTTTTATTCCTTAATTAACGCAGCATGACACCTTTGTGAGAGCTCATTACCAACCTTAACTTATCTTTTTTTAAAACAAAGCCTTTATTCCATTTTTTATAACTGTACGAATAATAACAATAAAATACACGTAAAGATAACTTGGTACTGTTCTATTTTTTTTGGTCTTCACACGAGGTACTCCGTAACCAAAAACCACTATTGCAATTAAAGTGTAATTTACTTGAGCTCTAATTATTTCGACGGCAAACATTTTTGTGAACTTGTGTGGAAAAAAATAGGCCACGAGCTTATTTACAAATAACAGGATCACAAAAGGATTTGAGATTTTCCGCACTACTATTTTAGCAGAAACTGAAAGTGCTTTGATTTAATAACACCAAGTCAGAGAGCAATCTATCTTTTGAAAAAATCTGACAGTTTGATAGATTGATACATGCAGTGTTGTTTTTCAAAGAGTTGACAGAATTTGAATAAATTACTGCAGATAGATACTTTGGCATGAAACCTTTAATTTTCTGATCGTCTTTTAATGGATTTACATTAGAGAAAATTAGTCATTTTGTTGTAATAAATTCAGTGATCAAGTTAAGTAATTATAGAACGATGAACTGCAGAATTTATGTCGCTCTTATTATTTAATATGCGAATGGGGAAATGAGTTCTGGAATGACTACAACAGAATGCGGATGCCTGTGATAAATTTCACTTTCAATTATAATTTTTTTTCTTATTTTCATCAAGTTCTTCGCGATGAAATAAAGAAAAAAAATTGAGTGTTCATGCCTCTTAATTGAACTAAGCTTGAAATAATATCATGCTTCTATACCCGTTTTAAAGCGTGACACATGACTATCAATATGCCATGCTAATTGAATTATTAATATAATAGTTTAGGCATAATGGTGGAGCTACTGTCATGACAAAAAACATATTCCAAAACACAGTTTCTGTCAATTCAGTTGGTAACCCAGCTGTCATTTATTTTAACGAGTTATTTACATCTGTTGGTACGCTAGAGCGCCTTGTTTGCACGTGTTCTGCATCATGAGAACTTAAAAGACAATTAAGCTTACAAGCTGCTTGCGGAAAAACTGTGAAACAATTAACAAACAAAACACGATGATTGAACAAAAACTTGGCGATAGCATCAGAAAAAGTTTCAATAGCATAACCAGAAAAAACAAATTGCATTTTATTTGTTAAAAACTCCATTTGCATAGACGAGCAATTTCAAAAAAAAACTTAATTGAGAAAAAGATCTTGATGGAACAAATACAACTCCTTTAATTGTGTTTCAGGAACTCTGAATTTAGTTTTCCAGTAACTCATGTTTTCATTTCATCGTTTTGTTCTTTATAAGTGCCACTTTTGCTTTGACACGGTTCATATCTACAAGTCAATCGACTTCCTTGTATTAATCTATACTCATGTAAGTATCTATGCCATTCTTACTAAAAAACGCAAACGGTTGGTTTCCATGTGGTTTGTTATGTAGATCTGGGATATAAGTGCAAATTGATCACTCGCTATTAATAAATTACATCAAAATTTTTCCTAATAATAAGCGAAGGTTTTTGAACTTGAACTTGACCAGTTTAATGGTGCGGAAAGAATCTTCTTCATTGCTATCATTTATTATCATTATTCTTTATACTGATTTGCTTCGCGAATCCAATCTTATGCACCAATGATTGCGTGTACTTTTGTTGTTTTAACCAAAAGGGAAGAACAAATTTGGAATTTTCAAAGTACAATGGTCTTTCTGTTCTCATTACGATTTATAATGATGACTTTTTCCTTTTTTCTCCGATGACTTAATCATGCGCAGCAATTTTGCTTAAGAAAATATCTTTCGAATCTCCACAAGCAAGTTATTTCTGAAATTGATACAATCTTAAAAATTTGTAATTTAAATGCGATTGTCTTGTATAGATACATTTATCTAGACTCAGCTCACTTTCATTCATGGACAACCGATTAAGATAAGTTTCAATTCGCTTCAAAGTAAAAATCAAAATAAAATTCCGTTGCTCTGAGTACCTAAAACGTGCCATATACTCAGTCGTGCAGCACGTTGTTATTTAACCAAAATTTTGTCCAAAAACAAATCGAGGATGCGGCAAATCTGACCTGATTATTGTCAATTTAACAAACACAATGCCGATTATGTCGATCGCTTAATTAGATGGATTCGTGAAGATCGTGATAGTTCTTTCTTCTCACTTTTTTGCTTCCGCCTTTATTAAGACTCGGAATTCGTGATTGAGGAGTTACAGGTCATCAGAAATTCCATGTGCAATAAGACGGGAATTCGATACAATAATAAGGTTTTTCAAAAAAGACGATGAACTAGATAATTATCTACCGACTCGTGCCATTTAGAGCCGAAAAAAAGCGGTAAAGTTCCGTGGCGGCACGTACAAGGGGATAGTGATAAAAAATTTGTAACGCTGATATCTCCTGTACTAAGTTACGTGGGGATAAAAAATCTGACAGAGTTCATTACACATTCATTTGAAATGTCTTCTCTGAATCTCTTTCTGTCGTCATTTATCGCCGCAGCAATCTGCGTGAAGATAAACTGGAAGAGTTAGCTAAGAAGTGCGTCTGGTACGACTTCCGAACCCGCTAATTGAACTGTATAATTAGAATTTGCATAGCCTACCATGATGCATATCAAACTATAATGGCAACGGCATGCAGTGTCCGTCGTGGTTGATTTGAGTTAGGTCATTGAGCTGCACTATACTAATCTTAAAACGAAGACAAAATCTCAAAGATCTCAAAAAATCTACTCTCAGTTTAGACAACATGATGAATATGTATGTCCTCACATGTTCTCTTCCTCGTCTTCAACCCATATTTAATCCTACATATAATCAACGTTTCCAAGATTACGTATATCTACTCAAATTTTTCGAAAATTAATTGATTTCCTCTATAAGGAAAATATAAAATTAGCGAGAACGCCCACAATCGTGCCTCATCAACCATCTAATGATTGTAGTAATTAAATTTTCGTTTTGGAGATTTTAGAATGCTACTGAATGCAAACGGGACTTTTTTGTAAAACCGTTGCTAATTCAACTTCTATTTTTCAAGACTTTATTGTTGGATTTTAACGATTAGACAAGCATCGAAAGTGAATTCGGTTTTTGGTATTTAGATTTGCTAGATCATTTCGCATTCTCGAGGTCCCGTACTAACAATTAACGAAAACTTTTGAGTAGTTGTAGCAACAAGAAGAAACATTTTTGAACAATAAAAGCTTCCTTACTACTGCTTGAAACCACTTTACACAATAATTAACTCAATCTTGCATCTAAGTTGACATCTGATTTGCAGAAAAACACTCAAATGTCGTATTAACCTGGAATTAAATATTTAATTTCAATTATCTCTTGAAGTTTATTAATTTTTTTAAGTAAATGTTGTGGCAATACTAGAAACGCTTTTTTTGTCGTGTTTCAAAATTTGTTTTAATTTTAGTTAAACGAGTTGATAGAAACGGTTAAGTTTTTGAGTGCATTTCCGGTTTCCATGATGTAGTCCCAATAAAGTTGCAGTTTGCAAGAAGCATGCACAAGAAAATGATTATGTATGCAATGTTCACTTCGTTAATCCTTCAATATTATAAATTTGCAAATTTAGAAGTCCATATTCACATGTCCAACCCGTTATTTACTCTCCTCACACTTCCAAGTTGTAATTAGTCTCTGCACTAATTCCACCGCAATTAGTACTTACACTATTAAGGCCGTTTATTAATTAATTTAGTGTTTTTGCACTAACCTGGCTGATGTTAGAAGCGATTTTAACTTGTGGTTTTTCTCTTTTGCTGAGATAGTACTCATGAGTTCTTTGATTTTCCCTTGGTTCTTCCGTGGTGACAGTAACTTCATGAGTGGTAGTTTCCACAAAAGTACTAGTTTCAGCGTCTGTGCTTGCAGTGGAGATAATTTTTTTTGTGGTAAAAGTTCCATTGAGCTTCCTAGTGGTAGTTAGCGGTACCATAGTGGTTTTTACGACGGTGGTTTGTGGAGTAGTACCTTTGGTTTTGACGGTTCGCTTCACCGGAAGTGTGGTTTTCGCGAGTCCTTTGGTGCTTGTAAGATTGGTCACAGTACTAGGTGTTATTGTCGACACTTTTTCACTTCCGGTTTTTCCTTGGCGTAGCCAGGACGAAAAGAACTGTTGAGGGTACTTCCAAAACTGTGATTCAACCTGCACCGCGCACAGAATAGCGATCAAGATAAAAACGCGCATTTCGAAATTTGTCGGAACTGCAGACCAAATTTTTGCGATTTATTTCCGCGGCTCCGTCAATTTTCTTGAGGTGGTTCGCGGACGCGTCCTTGAGTGGTACTAAGTGCGGAGTCTTGGGAAGGTCTGTGCCGCGGAAGAAGCTTCATGCACTATGTACGCGATGCAAGCGGTTTACCAACAGCTAACCCACTTCCTAACCAATGATACCGTACTTAAAGCGTCCAATTTACTCCCTCCGGTATGGTTCTTGTGCCGAATTTTTGCTGAAGCGCCAGGGTACTCAAAGCTAATTAAACAATTTGATATTTATGGGAAAATTAAGCGGGAAACCTGTTCCACCGACCACTTTCGATAGCTCAAAAAACTACTTGGCTGAGCTTTGATTGATCACACTCGTACTTCAATTTTTTTTTCTTGTTTCAGCCGTTTTGCGCCTCAAAAAGTTTATAACCGCAGATATGATTTCCTCTCGCAAGACAAAACATCATCTTTCTCGAACTGTTTCTTTTTTCTATCTATTGAATAGACGGAATAATCTCATCAAAAGCAAAACGCTTAGTGACAGCAGTCCGCTATTTGTGGTCAGATGCTTCCCAGTAATTTTGTCAATTTTGTTTTAATATTTTGTCATTTTCGCGAATTTACTCCGTTACATTTCAACCTTAACAAACATTCCGGAATTTGTCGCACCGTATTTTACAGTTACGGTTTTAATGTGCCTTCTAATTTACAAAAGCAGAGAAAATAAATCTCGCTTAATTAAAATATTCTAGCGTTCGCTGGAGTTATCAAATTTAACTGCTAGGGAAAAAAATCATGAGAATTTTTAGTTTGGGTATTACAGTAGCGCGCGTTAATCCGAATCAAATAAATTAAAATTAAACATTTTTTTTTCAATTTGTCTTCGGATGACAAAACATATGGGATAAAATGAAATGCTGATGTTTGGATAATTCTAGCCCGATTTCTGATAAATATTCACTGAATAGAAAAATACTGCAAAGTCAATCAGACTATCTACTTAAACCCTATTAGCCCAAAAGGTAGGTGGAGTTAAAACAAAGTTACAAAATTCCAACAATAAATCAATTGAATAGGTGAGGCTTGATTTGACCAAACTATTCCAATGCGATTTTAACCTCATTTTCTAAAGTGTAAATGTGTTTAGAATGTTTACCATTGCGTTAAAGGTAACAAATTACGCTGAATGAGAAAAGTTCAAAATGACAGATTGAAACTAATGTCAGGATTTGAGTTAAGACCACATTTTTCTGTAAAAAACGCGAATAAAACGTCGTTTTATCTGTTGAAGATTGTCAAATTTACTCTAAAAAATAAGCGAGATATCGATCTCTTTGTCATTGGTTTTAGTCATGAATTTTTGCAAAAATTTGCAAATTTCGACTCCAGAAAAATCAAAGAACTGTTTCTTATGTAAAAAATCGCGAGAAAAACGATGCCGCAAACCGCATTCCAATATCTGAATTAGTTTTCGAGATATCGAGCATGAATTTTTTGGAACCTTCAAAAATTTGGCCATCTGGCGACAACCCAAAAATTCAAACGGCCATAACTCAGTTATTTGTTGTCGGATCTGAATTTTAATTCCAGATTTGGATTCAGCGTGAGATTCTGCGTAAAATGAGTCGAAATTTATTGAGTTTACCTACGAAATAAAGAAAGCATTGACCAAAAACTGTTTGGAAGTGGTCATTTTGAGGTGATTTTCAATCACTATTTTTAATGTAAAAACGACGTTTAATACCTTTGTATTATATATCATTCGAAAGAGGAGCTCGAAATCTATCTACTGGCCCAATTTGAGATCGATCAAACAAACGGTTTACGAGTTATGGTCAAAAATAAAAAAATTGAAAATTTTTTATCGATTATTTTTTTTTCGCAAAAAATCGACTATCGAATTTTGGGCTTTTAAGCACTTTTTCTAACGTAAAATGAGCCGAGAAAAACGATGGCGCAATCCGCATCGCAATATCTTTAATAGTTTCCGAGATATTTAACATTAAAAATAAGGAAAAATGAGAAAAAATGAAAATCAACATTTCAAAATTTTAATCAGCCATAACTCGGTTATTTGCAGTCGTATCTGAATTTAAATTCCAGATTTGGAATCTGCGTAAAATTCTGCGTTCACTGATGTATAATAACTCAAGTTTACTCTAAAAAATAAGCGAGATATCGATATGAGAAGTTTGGCATAGTTTTTTTAATCATGAATTTTCGCGAAAATTTGCAAATTTCGACTATTGGAAAATCTAAAAACTATTTCTTATGTAAAAAATTGCGAGAAAAACGATGGCGCAAACCGCATTTCAATATATGAAATAGTTTCCGAGATATCGAGCACGAATTGTTTTGAACCTTCAGGAATTTGGCCCTCTGGCGACAACCGAAAATTTCAAACGGCCATAACTCGGTTATTTATTGACAAATATTAAAAAATTATCATGTTTTTAGATTCAGCGTGAAATTCTGCGTAAAATGAGACCCAAACTTGTTGAGTTTGCTTAATAAATAAACGAGGTATTGGCCAAAAACTGTTTTGGAAACATGATTTTAGGGTGATTTTCAATCAATGTTTCTAAAATGAAAACGACGTTTAATAGCATTGAATTATACATCAGTCGAAAGAGGAGCTCGAAATCTATCTCCTGGCCAAATTTGAGCTCTATCGGACAAATCGTTTACGAGTTATGGCCAAAAATAAAAAAAATGAAAAATTTTCATCGTTTGAGTCGTAATTTTTTTTCGCGAAAAGTCGACTATCGAATTTTGGGCTTTTGAGAACATTTTCTAACGTAAAATGAGCCGAGAAAAAGAATGACGCAAACCGCATCTCAATATCTCAAATAGTTTCCGAGATATTTAACTTTAAAAATTACGAAAAATGAGAAAAATTGAAAATCAACTTTCCGAAACTTTGATCGGCCATAACTCAGTTATCTGTTGTCGGATCTGAATTTAAATTCCAGATTTGAAATCTGCGTAAAATTCTGCGTACACTGATGTATAATAACTTAAATTTACTCTAAAAAATAAGCGAGATATCGATATCAGAAGTTTGGCCACAGTTTTAGTCATGAATTTTTGCGAAAATTTGCAAATTTCGACTTTTGAAAAATCTAAGAACTATTTCTTAGGTAAAAAATTGCGAGAAAAACGATGGCGCAAACCGCATCTCAATATCTGAAATAGTTTCCGAGATATCGAGCACGAATTGTTTTGAACCTTCAAAAATTTGTCCCTCTGGCGACAACCCAAAATTTCAAACGGCCATAACTCAGTTATTTGTTGTCGAAAATTAAAAAATTATTATGTTTTTGAATTCAGCGTAAAATTCTGCGTAAAATGAGACCCAAATTTGTTGAGTTTGCTTAATAAATAAACGAGGTATTGGCCAAAAACTGTTTTGGAAACATCATTTTAGGGTGATTTTCAATCAATGTTTCCAAAATGAAAACGACGTTTGATAGCATTGAATTACACATCAGTCGAAAGAGGAGCTCGAAATATATCTAATGGCCAAATTTGAGATCTATAGGACAAATAGTTTGCGAGTTATGGCCAAAAATAAAAAAAAATAAAAATTTTCATCGTTTGAGTCGCAATTTTTTTTCGCGAAAAATCGACTATCGAATTTTGGGCTTTTGAGAACATTTTCTAACGTAAAATGAGCCGAGAAAAACGATGGCGCAAACCGCATCTCAATATCTCTAATAGTTTCCGAGATATTTAACTTTGAAAATTGGGAAAAATGAGAAAAAATGAAAATCAACTATTCGAAACTTTGATCGGCCATAACTCAGTTATTTGCATGTTATCTGAATTTAAATCCCAGATTTGAAATCTGCAATAATCTGCGTAAACTGATGTATAATAACTTAAATTTACTCTAAAAATTAAGCGAGATATCGATATCAGAAGTTTGGCATAGTTTTAGTCATGAATTTTTGCGAAAATTTGCAAATTTCGACTGTAGAAAAATCTAAGAACTGTTTCTTATGTAAAAAATCGCGAGAAAAACGATATCGCAAACCATAATAATAAGCGAGATATCTATATCAAAAGTTTGCCATAGTTTTGGTCATGAATTTTCGCGAAAAACTGCAACTTTCGACTTTTGAATAATCTAAGAACGATTTCTTACAAATACAAATAAAAATGACAAGTGGGCTTGGAAATTTTCGTACGTCATACGTGATTTTTCTCATGGCCTACTCTGTAAAGATTTTTTTGGATCAGCCGTCAGTAGTGTAGTACACAAAAGTGATCATTATTCTTCTCATTATTCAACGTGACAATAACGCAGAAAGTTGTTGATTTGAGGAGCATGTGTAAAAATCCTATTATTCGTCCGATAATTACTATCATTTTGGACTTATTTTCCGATACAAATGAGATATAATTAAAACCTTACAATGCACACAATATTTCATAGCAGGAGTGGTGTTATTTTTAGATTACATTTTGTTACAACTGAAACTTTGATTAAGAGTTAATGGAGTGTTTATATCTACTAAAACTTGTTATTAACTTATTATATGTGATAATAGGACACTTGTATTTGTGGACTCCTAACCAAGTTAGAAGAGTAATTGCTATCATTTTTGCCTTTTATATTTTAGATAGAATAGTATAAAGAAATTTTATATGGTGAACATACAGTTAAGGTCAACCTTATATTTTCTAAACGTGCAACTCTTTGTAGTGATAAGTGAACAATGCCACGACTAACCAATTAGGAAGACTGTCGATGTCGAAGTCACAATCACAGTTTGTCTCGATTTACATTTGTTATTTTTTAAGTGGAATCAATCGATGGTTTATTTCATCTCAAATAACAATACTTGAAACCCTAATAACACGCTATCATGGAACAACGATAATAACATGTTTGTGAAGAATATGTATAATTTTCAAAAAGTAGGGGACCGAAAGTGGAACTGTGCGGAAACGAGGTGAAAACTTCCAACCGTGTTTGGTAGATATTTTTCCCTCGAACTAATTTCGTTCCCAATACACCCACGCATCGCCTGACCAATCCATTTTCCAATGACCCACATTAGATCGATCTATTGTCTCACCTGGAAGTTTTCACTTTTCCCAGCCTGAAAATTCTCTAGAACAAAGCGTAATTTGAAGAAATAGGGAATTAATCAGTAATCCACGCTTGTCACGACTAAAATTGCATCAATTCATGACAATTACTATATCAGCTCTATCTAGGCCGAATTTGATTGTCGATCGTGATTTTTGAAAAATTTTAACAACACTCATAAATCTTAATCTATCATCTGGATATTTTTATACAGTTATTAAGAATTAGCACCTCTTTATTTTAATGTTTCCTTCAAATTGGTTACAAATACGGAAAGACGGATCTATTAATCCGCTTAGTTTTTAACTTTTAATTTTAATTGACTTCTAATCATTTGTTTAATGCCGCCTCCCAGCTGTACGCGATTAAAACATTTATGGCGTTGTTTAAAAAAATATTGTTCCACTTTGTGTTGTTTTTACAACTGATCTATAAAAGGAGGATTTCAAACACAAACGAGCTAACCTAGTTTCCAAATACACCAAATCTTGCAATTCACCAAGAATGCAGGTAAAAACTCCCAGAAAATCTTCAAAGCTTCGAAAGGAAATTAACAGCGTCTAGCTGAAAGCTCCGGAAATTAGTTTGAAGATTATTTTTAGTTATTTTAATCTTTCAGTTTAGTTTGTCAAGTATTTTTAGTGTCCATTCTCATTAACCTGGACAGGAAATGAAGCTCATTTTGGGCCGTTTTTGCCGGGGTTTCATATCCTACGACGTTAAACAAATGAATTTAATAAATATTACTCACATTGTTCAGTTATGTTATTAATAAAAGCTGAGAATTTTCGAATTATCTGTTATTTGCGTGTAAAATACGTTTATTATTAGCACCTGAATGCGGATATTATTAAAATGGCCATTAAAAAGTCGTTAGGTTGTTTTGAACAGAAAACCTGATCCTTAAATTGGGTTAATAAATATTTTTTTGATTTTGTTAGAATTTTGAAGTAAGTTTATTACTTAATTTTCACGTCGTCGTCGTGCTTCGAACCGGAACGCGCTACTTGCACACATTCAAGTGTAGGCGATGAGAAATTATAAGGTGAAGGTAAATAAATATGACTTCTGCAATTTTTGCTGTATATGTCTATAACGGTTACTGTTACACATATTTTACTTTCCCTACCCGAGAAAATTAGGCCTACAATTGTAACACTAATGAAATCAGATGCACACACGTTTGTGAGTAAAGAGAGCAGTTGACAGATCGGCTTGAAGTCTATTAAACTGCTTTTAACCTTCCATGCATCGGATAACTGGACATTTATTGCGAACTTCGTCACAAACAAAATCAACTAACGGATTTCAAAATGTCTTTATAATACACTATTTCAATTGTTGAGAAATTTAATGCAACATCTGCCCACTCGGCGACGTTTCCAGTTATGTTTTGGGAAGAGATTCAAGAATGTGAGACAAAGGACCGTAACTACCATTTCTAATTAACTATTTTAGCTTTGTTAGGGACAAAAAAGATCTTCAATTCCGTGCGAAAGTGGATTATTATTAAACCTGAATTCGTCAAAGTGGTTTTGACAAAAAATTAATTTCAGAAGGTCCTACATAATTGGGTGTTTAGCGATTATGAGCAGAAGTAACTGTATTCTTAAAAAAACTGACTCAATTTCTGAAGGTTTTACTGAATGTTGGAGGTAATTTACCAGGACAATACTTAAATACAAATTCTCTTCCTATAAATTTAAATACCGTTCACGGTAATTTACTAAGATCGTGGGAAATAAATCCACCGATATTTGAAAAATACGCCTCGAACTTAAATTGTTTTAATCATTATTGATTAATGGTAAAATCGGCCCACAATAAAACGGTATTGTCAAGCCATTGCTGAAATCAGAAGTGCTTTTGGAACCAATTACCAACAGATTTTTACACCTGGAATGCAGTATTCCGTAAATAGTGCGGTTTCAATGACCACGACATAAAAAAAAACAACTGAACTGGAAAATTCAACCAGTGGGAAACCGTACAATTAAAAACGAAGTTTTTTATAATCACGGGTTTTCGCCAATTTTTGGTACGACCTAATTTAGCTTCACTTATAATCAGCAAATTTCCACGTTTTGCTAATTGGAGTAAAACAAAAAGGCTGAAATTTGCAGTGTTGGCTATTCAATTAGAGTTAGTCGGAACTTATTTAGTCTAATGACGCGAAATTATTTTTTTATTCTTGGAATCTGACGGTATTACTGTGATCAAAGTGTGGAATTAATTCATTAAATGGTAGCCAATTCTATTACGATTGTAGCCACAAGAATTTACATTTTTTTCTGGGGGGGATTTAAGGTTTTTATTACAAAGGAGAGAGAGAAGTATTTTTGTTTCGTGGATTTCTGATTCACAACGTTATGCCTGTTCTGTGCACTGCTAAATTTGAAGTTGCCTATCCATGAGCTCATTATTTCTCTACATTGCTAGTCTCAAAAATTATCTGTTTACAGAAAAAATCGTCATTGAGCTTCAAATTTGGGTGATTTTTCGACGCGTTTTATGGATTTTATGCACTTTTTCGCCGATTTCTCTAGAAATTAATGTTGGATCGTGATAAAAACTCATTATTTGATGCATTTCGACCTCCAGTTTGTGAATAGAAAAAATCGTCATTGCGCTTCAAATTTAGATGAATTTTTAACGACGAGATTTGTGAATTTTTTGCACATTTCTGTCGATTTCTCTAGAATTAACCGTTGGATCTTAATAAAAACTCATTATTTTATGCATTTCGAAATTTACTTTGCGAATACAGCCTCAAAAAACGTCTGTAAATAGAAAAAAAAACATCATTGAGCTTCAAATTCAGGTGAATTTTCGACGAGTTTAGTGGATTTCATGTACATTTTTACTACTTAAAAAATGTCGACCAGCACTGGACAAACATTGTCGTTGGATTAATAACAATTTTTTTAAAGTATACAGGCACAATGAAGCAATGTTGTGAGTATAAATTATAAGCAATCTTTGCATTTTATTAAGTAATTATTAAAACATTAAAATTGATTCGAAATAGTTCTAAAATTCGTCCGTTACTCGGATTAAAGACTTAAAAATGAAACCCTCTTCGGAATTTCGAATTATCCAGATTCGGATTAAAAAGGTGCTACTGTACTATTTTTCTGTCACAATACGGGATTTTAAAAAAAATTACTGGGATTGGAGTAATTCTAAAATAGACACTCCTAGGTTTTTGGGAATTCCAAATTGATATTTTGGTGTGGACTGGAAGGGTAGAGCCATAAACATCATAACAAAAATAACATAAATTTATAATATATGTTTGTACACTGATATATATTAAATAATAACATAAAATTGTACAAAAAGTGAAATCAAACAGGCACTCGCTGCTTACTTAATAATTTATCTTCCACATATCAAACGTCACATAATAATCTAAAATATACAGTGTCTTTACAAATGGCTTGTATAACGTCTTCATTTAAAAAAATAATTATTTACATGATAATTTATTAAGACAAGACGCCAAAACTGCGAGGATATACTAAGATGGTAAACAGTAACCACTATATGTTTTGATAGCTTCTTCCGTGTAGCTTTTTCCTGCAATAACACCATAATCCATGTGATGGTGTGGACACCGATGCGCGTGAGGACATTGGCACAAACTGTTCACATTCACTTCGTCCAAAAACTCTTGACGTTTACGCACAGTGAAGAGTCGACAAGGCTCCTTACGCTGACATCTCAGTCTCTGGAAATGAAAGGTCAAATCAAGATTTTGAGGAATTTTAAACTTACAGTTTGGGGGGAACACGAAAAGTAGTATTGGAACGCAACTTGACCATCGGAAATATGCATGGCTTGGCGTTTGGTCAAATACGTCATCGAGTTCTTAGGGCAGTGACAATGGACGATTTGTTCTGTCACGTTGTTGGTATACAGGGTGATGGTCCAAGTGGTGTCTCTAAAGAATCTGGAAAAGAAAAGTTTCAAGTTTTGACCTACTATGAACAAAGTACACGTGCCGACTATGTGCACCTAGTATTACAATAACATTAATCTGTGGAGAAGCATCTCAAAGCGGATGCCCTTAGGCTTAGTAAATCGAAAAAGTTCCGTTACCAAGAACTGTGCACTTGTAGGAATGTGTTATTGTAACTTAATAGTTCCAGAGTACGCATCCTTTGGGTACTACACGCAAGTACGGACAGATTTCTAAGTAGACAAAAACAATTAAAAGAAAACAGGTGCGCCGGTTTAAGTTCCAAAGTCGATATCATTTCCGCTAAAACTCGAAACTATTCAACGTTAAGTAGATCATATAAATTCAACGGTTAGTCCATACCAAGTAGGTAGTACCTTCGGTACTAGCACAAGGACACGAATTTGCTTTGTTTTCAATTAAAGATTCATTGATGCAATGAAATCATGACTGAGCGAATAAAAATAATTAATGTTGCCGCACCTTGCTACAAAAGAAACAAATGAATGAAATACGTGCTAGCAACTGGTTTGGAACTATATCAAACAATTTTCATTCGCCCGAAGACTCGCTACGATAAAAAATTCGCGACTTAGGCAACCAAACGTACTATATTGCAAATTAAATATTTACCTGCATTTAGGAATCTTCTTAACGGGTTCGCACATTTTGTACTGCCTCGTTTTGTCCGCCAAGGTGTACCCATCGTCTGTTTGGAGTTCCAGAGGACACATTCTTCCTCCGGAGCATCTGCACTGTTTTTCGATCCACGGTGTGTCGTAGAGATCCAGTTTGTTGCAAACAGCTCGCGGTGCGCATTCGGGAAGATCAGCATCCGAAGTCTGACCAAAAAAAGAAGAGTCATCATCAATCATCGGCTAAATTAGTGGTAGACGTCAGGTTTGAAGAATGAAGAAAACATGAATGGCGGAACTGGGGATTTTGGCGAGCGAAGCGAGCCATTTGTGTTAAAGAGAGGGGATGCCTGATTTATTATAATAAGTTTAATGGAAATTTTAACAGAGCGTCATCCCATTTGGGTTCTTTGCAAACGCGCACAGGTGTTCCTTGGGGGTGCCCTAGAATGGTACACCTTGCGTCTGGTCTTTTCGATCGTGGGAAAATCGAGCAGTTGCTGAGCTGGTCGTGGGCCAGGCAGCCGCCCAACACAATGCTGGCACCCTCCATCGTCCGCCAACCCCGCGCTCCCGGAAGGCTCGGATTTAGGTGTTCGGTACCACCGGAAGCATTCCTTCTCTATTTCGCCATGGGAACGGATATGGCAATCAATAAATTCCGTTTATATACATCTCCAAGTAATCAACGCCATTTTCCCATCACGTGATTAGCGGGAAAATTGAATCCGGTTTGGTACTATTCCAAGAAGCGTTCGCAATTAGTAGCCTGCTACCTGAGTCAGATTTCGAGATTAAATCTGATGGTATAAACATAAATTAACTACCGGGCTTTAAAATTTAACTCGCAGCGTCGATAAGGAGATAGCCTGAAATTAATGACGTCCCGTATTTCAAGAAACCTCAGACGCTCCACTCTTGGATTATATTTTTCAGTTCCGGCGCTCAGATTTTTCGAGATTATTAATTCTCAGAACCGACGCAACTATCGCTATTGTAAATATTGCTACGTACGTTTGCTTGAATTCACTTCCTCTCTATTGAGGTATTCACAATAGCTCGTAATGATTTAGGACCAGGCTAAGAATCACTTTCTTGTCTGTCCTGGGTTCCGGTACTTCCGCTCTTTTAAAATCACTCGCAGCCTTTTGTCAGCTCTGCATGGATAAAAACTGCGTCTTACATAGATCATCAAGCGACCAGTCCCCAGGAAGTCTTTTCACTCATTTTTTACATTCAACAACAAATTCATTCATTAAATTGTAGCAGCAATGGAATTGGGGCGATAATGAATAATTTGCTTTTCATTTTTGTCATTTTGTTCGCGTTTTCATTGGTAAAATAAATTTTGTTTGATTGTTATCAAAGGTTTGAAAGAAAGTTCTCGGAAAAGCGTCCGTAGTTTTTCCGATGGGTTCTCATGAGAGTATGTAGTAAATGAGTTTGTTTTTCGTTTCCGGTGAATTTTCTTTGGCCAGCGGTTAATTCGATAGTGAATTTGAACGTTTTTAACTGCAGGCTTTATTGAATATTTCCGCAGTAAATTGTGTTGTTTTATTTGGTGGTCAATCCGGAGCCGAATGTAAACAATAGTTTTTTAAAGAATGTGGAATGACTGAAGTGTTTCACTTGACTGCGTGGAGTTTACTACAAGTTTTAAAATTTAAATGTACAGTAGTTCTTACCCCGATTTGATAGAGTATTTTGACATTGGTGAAATCGATATTTTTCTTTCGGTGAAAGCCAGTGTTGTGATTGAGTCTGTGATGGTGCACATAATGTTCAATCGGATGATGTTGAAAAACTTCCAAAGGCAGTCTTGAGCAGAAGCAGTGAATTGAAAAAAACACCAAAACAACGACACTTTCAAAATACATTATTGAAAAATTCCATCCGCTCAGCGAAGTATTCGCGAAAACACAGTCCAAACGCACAAACACTGAGCCACAACCAGCGTATCGATATGAATGAATTGCGTAACGCTAAGACTATGCCTAAGTGCTACTTTGATCATTTCACAGAGCGTACTACTAGCGAAGCGAGTCCATTCCAAGGCATGAATGGAGACAGATCAGGGACCAGGCATGCCCCCTAGACGCACTCGGACCAATTCGCAGTACAGTTAACGGGATTTTTTCGCCAAGGGTACCACCCTTTTCCTCCGGTACCAACATGGAAATTGTCGAAAAACGACCAAAAAAGCCTTGACCACGGTTGCGTAAGGTTTTTTCGTCTTTTTTCTACATCAGCGCACACCTGTCGCTTCAGAAGACCTGTCTGCGCAGGGCGAATTTATGAATGGCACCACAGCGTACTCATCTTACTGAAAAATGTTCATTCATCCTCAAAACCTTTGTTTTCGGAACATTTTCACGAACGCGTTATCAACTGACGTAGAACACTGCCACTCTGCATGCTTCTTTGTTCGACTGGCCAAGAGAAAAAGTGAAAGGCGACTACTTTTATTTCATTCCTCATATCTCCTGGATTTATACTTTGTTTTTAATTATTTTACATTTTTAACTACTACGCAACTTTCAATAAACACCGAATATTACAAAATCACATTCATTTAACTCAATTTCATTGATTATTTAAAAAAACTTGTTCTTAGAAACTTCAGTTATTAACTCGGCTTGATTTAATCATTATTTCTTAAAATCTACTTAAACGTAATAATTGCCCACAGCGTTTGCTTACTCATTTCATCTCGTAGCAAAATAACAACAATAGCGTTAATGACCAGATTCTATAAACAATTAATCACGCGAGCTTTCGCAATATGCAATTATTTTTATTACTTTATTTGTATGTAAAAAACCACGAGCTTAATAAAACTTAATTTCGAGCTTTCTCGAAGAATTGGAACGATTATAATTACAATCTGGTTAGTACCATCGTGGTACTGGAAGACCTTCGCCCACGCTTTATGAACGAAGACCTCGAAGGCTAGGAAAATTTAGCTGGCTTGATTTCCGGCGACCGCTTTTTAAGCCGGTCGTGAAAGAAGTCCATCGAGAAGTCGCAGTGTGATGGTATACCGATTGTGCTTGACCAGTACCGGATTCAGGCAATGGAAGTTAGGCCTGCTGCGCTTTCGCATTCTTTAACGTTACGTCATCTAAAACAGTCTTCACTGAAATACCGGTTTTGCGTTTCTCATTCTTGGCAACATTCATCAAGGACCAAAGAAAATTTGAAACTTGAGAATCAATCTCAAATATTTTTCGTACCTGACCTGTGTGGAAGTGCGCATTCCGCACCTGTTGCGTCCGGAAGTTCACGTAACAGAAATGTCTCTTATAAACAACCTTCAAAATGTCAGGGATTTTCAACAAGGTTACACCCTAATTTAATAATTCGACGCACCCAAATAAAATTCGGAGACTACTTTTGAAAGGTCTGGCGCCGAAACCACTTTTCTCAATTCTCAAATATGTATGCAGATATACTAATCGTCGTAATAAACTATTTCCGGTGCGATAATTTTCAAAAAAATTATGTCGCACTGTTTCCGGTCGATTGGTAATTTGTGTTTATTGCTGGTTGACCAATATTTTTTTATCTACAGTTTACGGTAGGAAGTATTTATTGCACGGATGCGGTTATTAGTACTAAAAATTTTCGTCTTTTTAGTTTGCCGCTAGATCCAAACACGAGGATGTGCTCCAGTTTTTCAAAAATCTCCACCAAAAAGTGGATACTTTGTACCTCATTAATAGCCATTAAAGTGGTAATCAGTTTAAAATTGCAACCGTGTTTATTTGACACCAATACCAAACTGGTCGAACCAGTTAATTCTTCAATGATTGCTTAAATGCAAATGTAATTGTCCAACAACAAAATTTGGACACTTTTTAACTGACATAATTGGAATAGACAAAAAAATCCAAGTAGAAGTCATTTGCTGGATACAAAGCGCGGGTAAATTTCATGTTAGTTATATGACTTCCGTTACCTCAGGCATTTCAAGAAAAACTGGCTCTATTGCTTGATCCTTAGCTACTGGTCTCTGTTCAACGGATACCACCACTTTAATTACGAAATGTGGTACTTAATCAGATATTCCAACATTCAATGAAACAACAAACAGTGCAAGATTTCTTATTACGATTTTTGATACAATTTAAGCAAGCGAACGTTTTCCTGGATGGTCACCACCATTTAAATAGTCTTCATCGGCGCCAGCTCCATTAGATCCTCCATTACTGCAACTTTCGTCAAAAATATTTGCACACCAATGTTTATGATGTCGGAACAACTCCACATCCGGAAGATCTCTACTAAAACGATTCGCCGGCAAATAGAAGCAGAAAGCTGCTGAAACAGCAACGAGAATAATAAAAACAGTTCTCATTGTGCTAATACAACTAGCGAACAATTCAGAGCTTTTGCTTATTTATGTGTTATCGTTGTTTATTTGCTCGAATTAATAAAGTCTCGGGGATTACCGTTATTAAATCTCTATGGATATGGATTTATTTGACTTGTTATCTTTTTTTCAAGAGGAACATTTTTAATAATCGAATTAATAAAGGGTGTCTTATGGATCATAATTTATCTATTGTATTTTAAATTTGTTGCAATTGTTCGGACAATTTCGGCGTGAAAGCGTCTATATATAGAATGTCGTTAGCTGAGGACAGCGGGGAAAGTAGAGTGACGATTAATAAGCGTCTTTTCATTCATCTCAAGTATTTTTTTCAGGACGGGATTTGTACAATTTTAGAGGTTTTTATATAATGTAAAGTGACGAGGTTTTTTTATTGTTTTTAATTAAATCGCAATCATATTCGTATTAAAGCTGTATGATCTAAAAGGTCTTCTGACAAACATCTTGGGATATTTATATTGTGTTTTATTATAAAATGTTGTTTTTAGTGTTTAAATTTATTTTATAGGTGTCCCAAAATTTGTAGCAGTCCTATAGACGGTCAGAACATGTAAAAAATGTAGCTTTTGTACTTTTTAATATATTTTTTTTGTCATTTGAACTAATAATACGTAGTCATTCGAGCTACTAATACAAAGAGCAGGGAATTGTTCATTCAAAAAATAGGCAAACAATGCGATTGCTACACTACGACTCGTACAATATTAGCTTCCAGAGAAAATTGACAATTGTTTCATTTTTTCTATTAACGTCACTGCAAGTTTAGCCTACTGTGATAATCATTATGCGTACTTCATTCTTGTTTCAAAACTCGATTTACACAACTAAATTTTTGAGAAAATAGCGTCCAAAATTCAATTCAAATTCAACTGGTTTAAAAGATTTTTCCTCAGTTGTCAAATAATATTCATTGATTCACAGCTCTATAAAATGTAACTTTTTTTCCGAAAAAGTCCCAACGGTTCTTTATAATTTAAACCTTATTGTGTAGACAGCTCTAGTTTTTTTGTTGTTTAATTATTTTTCCAAATTTTGAAAGAGCGACTTTAGCAACAATAAATGGAAAATAAAAAAAAGATGGGCAATTTAACCAATTTTGGTTTAAATTCACTTGAATAAATTATTTTCATCGATCTGTCGCCAATGTTTTGTTGTAAATCATGAAATCTTACATGTTTCTATAGACTGGTTCTTACGTTTACAAACGGATGCCACTACAGTCTTTTAAACGATGTTGCTCTAACATTTAGTGCTATAGTTGGTAAAGTAACATCGATTTTGAAAGAATTTAAGGACACTTACAAAAAATCTGAGATACAGTATTTTATTACAGCATGTTAAGGGCAGGCTGAAATTTGACATCAAAATAGCTATATGTATTTTCAAAAACTAGAGTTGATCTTGCAAAACTGATTACTGTTTCGTAATCAGAACGCCCTGTATATTCAGAAACTCCTTTTACATCTTTGGAAAAAAAAACTGTTGCCCTGTGTTATGTTTCTGTCAAATGCAAATCTCAAATTTTTATTTGAATGCGTTTTTATGGTCCAATTAGAAAAAATCTTGTATGAAATACTCCTTTTATCACACGTGTTGTCTTATCTCGTCTAGAAATAACACAAATCACTTTTGCCTCTGGTTTCATAACTAACTATTTCGTAACTTTATGATGATCGAAGTATTTAATTTGTCTCATTTTTTTACCCTTTTAAGGTCTTGTACATTGAGTAAATAATACAGTGTGATTTACATAACTTGAAATGCAACCAGTAATACGCTATTCATCTGTACGTAATTTGATTTAATTGATATTATTTTAAACAAATTTGTATGTTGGTTTGCATATAACGTTTGTTATGTATATTTAGTTATGTGAATCATCCTGTATAATTCACATGTGGTGTACACGTACGTACGTTCTCATTTTTGTTTTGTTTATATCTACGATTTTTTTTTTGGTAATTGACCACATCGCATGGTTTTACGAAATGTTAAGAATATTGTAGTTTTTTCCTGAAGTCGGTCCTCTTGTTGTTAGGCAACGCACAATACAGCGATGTGCTCTCTCAATTTTTTTGGCAGGTAATTAATAAAAATCGCATGTATAGTGAAAAACTTTATTACAGTAACCAAATTACACACTGAAACTGCAAAAAACAGAACAAAACAACTTACTCTTTCTTAGCGTGATCAACTTTGTGAATAGAAAAATCAAGTCTTACATAAATAATGACAAAAATAAAAAGAACATACAATGCAAGAGCCAACAAAATAGGCTCGTGGAGGAGCAACAAAGTAGTCCAATTATACACAATTTCCAAATCTTGGATGTGTTGCTCAACCAGATTATTTTTCTTTAGTTTAATAACACTCCTCCCTAAGTTATCTAAATATTTGTATGTAACTCCATCAGGCAACCTATCGACTTGATAAGGGGTGGAAATTTTAACATCAGTCACGCCAACAGGTAAAACAACTTTAGTTTCTAACTCTTCTACGTACATATCATCAAAAACGTGGTCAAGAAGTCGCATATTGAGGACGTATTCAGATCCAGATTTGCGGAACAAATATTGGTAGCTAGGTACACTGTAGCCAAGGGTATAAGAACTGCGCCATCCTCCAAAAAGCGGGAATCTTGGGCGTAATTCTAACTCAATCCAATCTTTGCGGGTTCTTACAGTAGATGTGGAAATATTCCCATTGCTGTCTCTATAGTAGATATTATAAGCTGTCGCAGGAAGGATGGTTTTGTACGACTTGATACTGTAGTGGTTACTACTGGTGTCTCTCTGGTAGTCATAACGTGAAAATGGGCCCTTAAGTTTAGCCCCATTATGCAAAATCTCGATGTTTTCCTCCACGGCGATGTTGCCCCAATGGGAAATTTCAATGAGGCGCTCCAAACGTGTCACAGTAAGAAACGGGGAATTGTTTTCATAATGAATGGCCATTTGATCTTGGGAAAATGGAGGAATGTCATTGTAAGGTCCATATGAAAGCGTCGAGTCGGACTGCGTCACTGGTTTTAGTTTCGTGTAGTTTTCAGGGCTTCTTGAACTCAAAGTAACACTTGTGGATTGTTTAGTGGTCAAATAAGGACTGTAGAAATAGTGATTTCCAAAGTACCTAACCAACTGTTTCTCCTTCTGTGTTATACTACTTGGATAAGGAACCAAACCATTAGTGAAGACCGTTTCGAGACTCACTGTCATCGTACGTCCAGCACTAAGAGGCTGCTTCAACTGAACATTATAAGCCTCACTTCCTTCCTCAACTTTAGTCGGACTTAACTTCAATTCTTCTTTTAAAGCGTCTCGGACTGCGATATATGACAGGTTTCCTACAGTCTCAGGCTCCAACACCACCACGAAATTACGAACTGCATCTTTACCGGTGTTTTCTAAGGTTATGGTTGTTGTAATTTTCACTAATTGTGATGCTAAATCGATGGCTCTTTCCACATTTTTGTTAATTAGGAGTTTATTTATGGGCTCAGACGACGAGACACACCACGTGCAAATAAATAGGAAGAGTAATTTGTACATTTTAAGTCACTATAATGTTTCACACTTCCAACATCACCAAAATTCGGGCACTTGACAGAAAAGAGACACATGTCACTTTCTGGAGCGATGACATCTGGCGGAGAAAACAGCAGCCAATCAGGAGCGAACATGTAACTCCCAGTGGCGGAGTTTCAATCCATTTCGAGAATTTTTTTCTTTTTTTATATTGTATTATTACATCAGAAAGGTGGCTGAGGATCCAAAAACGCTAATTTAGTTCAATAAAACAAAAACACGTGGTTGGATGTCAATATCAAACTAAAATTTAAGTTAAAAATTAATGAAGTAACGCGCGTCTATGGAATCTTATCCTGTTTATCTACATGAGTGAACTTAGCCGACAGAAATTAACAGAAATCGGCGTTTTCAACGTTTTATTCACACAGAATTTCTCACAGTGATAATCGTGGAGTGTTAAACTGCGATATTGTGGCTCTCATTCTTTTTTATTCAGGAAAGAAGTCCGCAATGTTCTGCAATTCGACGCTAGCTTCAGGCGGTTGAAATCGACAATCAATTGACAGAAACGTCAAATTTCACCACTTAAAATTCATATCCATATGTTGACGATACAAACTACAAATTGACAATGTCTTAATTTAGTTCCCTGTTAATGTTTAAAATGGGTCTTTATTTTTGTAAACGTGTTGAAAGTTTTTAAGCTACTGAAGAAGTTGTCACAGTTTTCTGAAATTTCTAACAAGAAAAATGGATATTGCCAAATCCATATTTAGTCATCGTGATCGTGAGGGTTACGTTGGGAAAGAAGATCATAATGTAAACAAGGAAATTATGTAATTATGTAATATTTAGTGTTTTTTTCAGAAACGAGAAATTGATTTGGCCATGTCAGATGATGAAGCAGATGACAATTATTTTATTGAGAATTTTTCTGAAGGTTTAAACATGAATGATTTATTAACTCCTAGCCCCGGTGGACCATTTTCAGCTTTAACTCCTAGTATGTGGCCTCAAGATGTAATGGCTAAGTTAAGTGTTATCCCAGATGATCCCAACTCCCAACCAGAATACAGGTAACTCTCAAACTCACTTAATCAGATCTAACTAACTCTTCCAGATTTGACGAGTTTGGATTCCGCGTAGATGAAGAGGACGGTCCTGAGCAAAGCTCTAATAAATTATTAGGAATTCCATTTGTAGAAGATCCTCAAGATAGACTTCAGTGGGTTGCTCACTTAGAATTCTCCCACAATAAAGAAGTTTCTGATCTAACTTGGGATAAAGTTGAAGTCAGATTATCAAGAACTGACAAATTGCGCTCAATGGTTAAAGGAGGGATTCCTCATTCTCTGAGGCCCCAAATGTGGATGAGAATGTCAGGAGCTTTGGAGAAGAAGCAACAGTCAGAATTGTGTTATAAAGACATTGTTAAAATGTCAAGTAATGATTCTTTGATGACTTCTAAACAAATTGAGAAGGATTTGTTGCATATTATGCCCACAAACGCGTGTTTTAGTCATATTAACAGCACTGGGATTCCAAGACTGAGGAGGATACTAAGAGGAGTTGCTTGGCTTTATCCTGATATTGGGTAATGATTGCCGCCCAGTTTTCAACACTTCATTTTGTATTTCTTACAGTTATTGCCAAGGAACTGGTGTTATAGCAGCATCTTTGCTTCTGCTTCTGGAGGAAGAAGACGCGTTTTGGATAATGGTAACAATAGTGGAGGATCTTCTACCAGCGTCTTATTACAGTTCAACTTTATTAGGTAACTCCACTTTGACTTTGGACACATTTGCATCCTTTGATTTTTCCTAGGAATCCAAGCCGACCAGCGAGTGCTCCGCACGCTGATAACGAACTACCTTTCCGACATCGACGAAACCTTGAAAAACCACGACATCGAGTTATCTCTTATCACTTTACACTGGTTCTTGACTTTGTTTGCCAGTGCCGTTCACATGAAAATCCTCCTTAGAATCTGGGATTTGTTTTTTTTCGAAGGATCAATAGTCCTGTTCCAAGTAACGTTAAGCATGTTAAAAATGAAAGAACCTCATCTCAAACAACTCGAAAATTCTGCTCAAATATTTAACGCGTTGTCGGACATTCCTGGAGACATCGACGACGTAGAGAAGCTGTTCGGAATTTCTCAACAAGTAACGAATTCGTTGAATGAGGTGATGATTGAGACTTACCGGAGGCGGCATTTGGCGTATCTTATGGCGGATCAAGGGACGTTAGTTGGGAATCCGGAAGCGGCGCCTAATTTACCCAAACAACACTTGGCTAGGCGACAGATTAAAAAAAACAAGTCTGTGATTCAGTTGCTACTGTTTAATGAGAATCCTGAAGACGATATCAAGTGTAAAAATATCAAACAGACTGAGATTTTGGTTGACTTAAGAGAGGCGATTTTACAGGTTTGATTCTTCTTTTAGTAGGTTTTTGTTGAGTTGTTCTTTTAGATCGCAAGGCATTTTCTCCAAATTGATCCGAAGTTGAGCACGGAGATTTCGCTAGTTGCTGACTACTCCATGGAAAGTCATACTGCTGATCATGACAATTATATCAACGTCTCGAAAAACCGAAAAAGACGAGCCAAAGCCTTATTAGGTACTGTAGCCGGCACCAAATTCCGTGTTTATGACTTAATGGGGATCACAAACCAATTCCTGTCATAAATTACAAGATTTAAGAATCAGCTACTGTAGTGGTCTTGTCCCTTTGTGCAGTTAAGACCCCAATTACGTCATAAAGACGGTATTTGGTGATAATATGAAACGTGAAAGTAAAATTAACTTTACAGACTTCGAACGACACGACGACGACGAACTTGGTTTTCGAAAAAACGACATCATTACAATTATAAGTCAAAAGGATGAGCACTGTTGGATTGGGGAGCTCAACGGTTTGAGGGGTTGGTTTCCGGCGAAATTCGTTCAATTGTTGGATGAAAGAAGCAAACAGTATAGCAGCGCTGGGGATGACAGCATATCAGAAACTGTCACTGATTTAGTACGAGGGACGTTGTGTCCAGTACTCAAACAAGTATTAGAACATGGGATGAAGAGACCAAATTTTCTTGGAGGTCCATGTCACCCGTGGTTGTTCATTGAAGAATCCGCAACAAAAGAGGTTGAAAAAGACTTTAATTCTGTTTATAGTAGACTAGTTTTATGCAAGACTTATCGGTTAGATGAAGACGGGAAAGTACTAACTCCTGAAGAAGTGAGTATTCAAACAAAATTCTCTCACGATTCAATAAACTGTTTCAGTTGTTATATCGTTGTGTTCAAGCTGTTAACTTATCTCATGATAACGCACATGCTCAAATGGATGTTAAACTCCGTTCGTTGATTTGTATGGGTTTAAATGAGCAAGTTTTGCATTTATGGTTGGAAGTGCTCTGTTCCTGCAGCGAAGTTGTACAAAAATGGTGCGTTTAAAGTGAATTTGACCAGGAATGAGAGTTTTTTTTTTCAGGTACCATCCATGGTCCTTTGTGTATAGTCCAGGTTGGGTACAAATAAAATGTGATTTGAGAATATTGTCCCAACTATCGTTTAATCTGAATCCCGACTGGGAACTTCCAGTGAAAAAAGAACCTAACAATCAACCACTAAAAGATGGTGTTCGCGATATGCTGGTAAAACATCACTTATTCAGTTGGGATATTTAATTTCTACATTCCTAACTGTAAATATAATTCTGTCCATACCAAATGCCTTCAATATTGTTTTTGTCATAGCTTTAGTATGTTGGGTGGACAGTTGCAACAAGACAATAAACACCCAACGTAGGTTTCATATATTTTTCTAAGTGTTAAACCAGTTTGGTTGGTGTTCCGCCGCGGAAGAAATACAAATGTTATTTATTTAATTTATTTATTTATGTACAAGTTAACGAATGTTGTATTCAAAATATGCAACTATTGTACAATAACTAAAGATTTTTTATATGTTTATAACCCTTCAGTTATTGTTCTGAGATTTTATTCCATTGAATTAAACAGTCTGCGTAATCCGCGTTGTTATTCCTGCAAAGTTATCCCCAGAGCTTTTGGAAGTGTGACGCCACAAGGCCCCGAGAAATGGAAACTGTTTTCGATACCACAAATCATGTTGAATTAGACCAACTTACCTAAACTCATCATCAAAAGGATCGTCATTCAAATTAAACTCCGCTACTGGTTTACCCCGTTCTGCTACCGTTGGAGCAAACATTGCAGCAGGGTAAACCACCGACGATGTACCAATCACAAGACACAAGTCACATGACTCGATCAACTCCCCTGAAATTTCAAGTTACGCAGGGAAGTTACCCTCTTGGTACTTTACGTGACTTTTCAAGGACTCTATGGTCGAGATTTTCCCCAAACCAGACAATGTACGGCCTCACCAACCCTCCGCATTTACTGCACTTTGGGAGTTGATCTACAGGAATGATCGTCAAGTCTTGGTCCCTCTTAGATGGGTCCCTAAGCATCAATTGTTAATTTAATAATCTGGTAAAAAATAGTGAACGCACCCCCTGCCACTCAAGGCTTCACATATTGGATTCTGCACGTTCAACTCGATTTCTTTGCATTTCGTACAAATGACTTTCTGGAGACTTCCGTGGAGTTCGAGGACATTTTCGGAGCCCGCGCGTCTGTGGAGACCATCCACATTCTGGGTGATAACCCAGAAGTGGCGGTTTTGGTCTTTACAGAGCTTCTCGTACTGCGCCAGAGCTTTGTGCGCCTAAAGTAATCTGTTTTCAACAGTTTTTCATTGATTTGCGGTTCTTACATTGTTTGGCTGGCTGTTGAAAGCCACCTCTCTTCTATAATGGTAAAATTCCCAAACCAGGGCTGGATTAGCTTTAAACGCAGTGGGGGTGGCCAAATCTGTAGCTCTATGAGTGCGCCATAAACCGCCACTTCCACGAAAAACAGGAATTCCAGATTCTGCGGAAACTCCAGCTCCTGTAAGAGCTACAATACTTTGTGCACTTGCTAAAATTTTTTGAAATTCATTATAGTCCGAAATTGCTCGTTTTGACATTTTCAGGGGATATTTAACGGGGCGTGAAAGGACATGTACGAACTTTTGTAAAAACATGAATATTAAAAAGGTTCACAAGTTGAGGTTATAATAAATATCAAGTCATAACTTGTGTGAAACTAGCTCTACAACATGAAGAATTACTCCCACCACAAAGACCTTCACACACCCAACAAAAATACTTTTTTATTATTATGAAAAATGGTGGAGGCGCGGGGATAATTTTCAAATTTTTACTCCTGGATTGTAAATGTAATGTTTTTTCATAATAGTTTATTATTTCTAACTGAGAATTTGTTTATTTGAGCACCAGATTTGTACAAATCTTTTTGTTTCAACATAATACAACACTGTTGTCCTGATTTATATGTATTTTGGAGCCAATTGTACCTATGTCATGGATTCCCTGACAATGTCTGTAGTAGGAAGGAAGAGTAAAGGAAATCTTGCAGCAAAGCAAGGACTTTAACGCGTACATAAGCCGAATTTTCCTGATATTTCTTAATTGAATTTTTTCGATTTTCTTAAAGAGAAATGGGCTTCTGTGGAACACTTTAAGCAAACTACAGGGTGTCCGGAAAGTGGCGCGACACCTTGAACGGGGGTAATTGGGTGGTCCCCAAGAGTACCAAAAAAATGTTAAAAAAAAATCCATTGCAGAACTCTACTCCCCATAATTTAAATTTCCAGTATTCAAAGCCATAGTAACGTTGCTGTTGTATTGTTGGCGTTAGTCAGATCGGCTCATGAACTAGTAATGTAACTATGGTTTCACTTGAACGATGCCACACTGATCGAGATTGTTGATTCAAAAATCTTGTTAACAGTTTTCAGGCATTTCTTACAAGATTTTTCCGATTTTCTTTGCATCATGCCTTTGCGCAAAATGTCCTTTAGGTAACAAATTCATTTGAACGTAAAATTATTGCACAGAAATCGTTAATTTTCGCATCAAACTTTGCCTCTTCAACCCATCATACCTCGAAAAATTGAAGACATGGATTTTTTCTAACATTTTTCCGGTGATCTATGACATTGTCCGATGATACAGTTTCACGGTGGTGCGCGACTTTCCGGACAGCCTGTATATGCGAAATAAGAGAAGTGGCAGAGTTAAAACAAAAAAACTATTTATATTTATTCATTGTTATTCAATATTACGTTCGACCATGGCAATAGCGCGCCACAGGACAATTTTTTGTTCGCTCAAGAAAAAGGTAGTTATAAGCGATAAGAAATTACGTATTAATCTTTGTATTGGAATCAGTTGTGTTTCGACTTTTGGAGAAGGTAGTGGTTTCGGACGTGTGTGCTGTTCTGAGAAAAAGTTTTGTAAGGTAGGTGGTACACTCTATTCACTACATTTTCGAAGATTTTTAATTCAAAGAGGCGTTAGACGTGTTTAATTGTCAGTTTTTCAGTTCGTTAGTGCTAACAAAAGTAGTTTAATATACACAGTGTTTGCGTTTAGTAATAATCGGAAGTTAGATTCAGTTTAGACTACTTTTAGTTCTGACAAATGTTTATCCAGGATTAAAACTCACTGTGAAAAATGACGGGCAAAATTTGAAGGTTGGTTTTGGAATTTTGAAAAGTTTTTATTTAAATATAAATATTTGTATTAAAATTGGTCTCCTATTATTAATTAATTATTAATATATCTCTTATTTTAATAATCTTAGTGCAACAGCTATGAAATTTCAAAAAATGACTAGTTTTCAGTCATATATCAACTCTGTCAAATTGCAAAATTGTAGATCAAAAAATATAAATTTTAGAAATTTTCATTTAATGCTAAACAAAAATTGCCTAAATGCTTCATTACAATTGATAACTCCGATAATTTTAGTACTCTAGCGATGAAATTTGAGGAAGTTACTACTTTTCAGTCGTGTATTAATTCCATTGCATGTTTGGAAATTAAAGACATAATTGTTTAAATTAAAATGTTTATCTATTTTGGTGCAAATTTTTTTCGAAACTTTTAATTCGCCAACTCCGGAGCTGACAGATAGAATGATGGTTTTCGCCATCATTATTATTATCAGATTGAAGATTTTCAAACTAAGTAAAGTTACAATATCAGTTTTGTCTACAAATTGTTCGGTATATTTGGAACTCGACCTTTTGAAAAGTCGTTGTCATTCATTACCTTCGGTTATGGCAATAGCGCCACCTCATTATTTTTTGTTCGGTCAAGAAAAAAGTTATAAGATAAGCAATTAGGAAATTACGTAGGTATTAATCTCTTTATTGGAATCAGTTGTGTTTCGACTTTTGATAAAGACGGTCGTTTCGGTGATTTGTGCAACAGAGTGCTGCTCTGACAAAAATTCTTGTAAGGTAAAGTACTAGCCTATATTCATTTATAATCATTTTGGAGAGTTTTTATTTAGAGAAACGTTAGGCGCGTGTAACTGTCCACTTTTCAGCTGGTTAGTGTTAACAAAAGCAGTTTAATATACAGAGTGTTTATGATTACTAATAATTGGATTTTAAAGGAAGTTAGACACATTTAAACTTTTGGTCCTAACAAATGTTTATCTAGGATCTGAGATGAGATTAAATTTCCGATTTAGACGGAAACATTTTTCTTAAAATTAGTCGTCTAATATTTTAATAATTTTGCAATTTAAATTTTATTTCATTCTTCAATTATGTAAGTAATTGAGCGGTACCGTACCACCGGCAAACAATTAGGTTTTTTTTGGCAAAAAAGGATTAGATAACAACACTTGATAAATTCGCTGGTATTTTGGACAATTTGAAACTCAATTACACAAAAAAGGCCACAAAAGCATCAGTACTAATCAGAATCACTCTATAAGATTCATTATTTATTATTTAGGCGTGCTCGGGGTTTCGTTCAAAATAGACGTGTTTTGAAAATTAAAAATTTCGTTTAATCTGCAATTATTAAATCTGATTATTGCAAGGCAAGTTAAATACAATAAGTTTTTAATTTAAGCAACAGTTTTAACAAAACTTGCGTCGTTTTACGCGAGTCTTAAAATGAAATGTCTTTTGAAAACAAGAGATGAAGTAATAACGAAATGTCTTTAAAATGTAGCAATTTTATAAGGAGATATATTTTTTGCCAATAACGTGTCGTATTTGTCTGTCGTTTTAGAGTTGTTTTTTTACGCAGAATACGTAATTGATTGAGCTGCATTGTTTCTAATTAGTGAAATAGAAGGTCAGTTACAAATACATTGGAAGTCATTTTTTTCAAAAAAAAGAGTTAAATAATGGTTATTTAATAACGGCCGTAAAGCCATTATTTATTTAGTTATACTCCGAGTTTTGAGTAAGAAAGACGTGCTACGGCGACTCGAAATTTATTTTAGTGTAGTTTAGTGATTGCCAGGGTTTAATGGTAGGACTTGCATTGCTACGATGGTTTCAATGTAGGCGTGTACTATTTTTCCATACATATTCGACTTTTTTACTTATTCGTATTTATTTGTTACAGATATCATCCTAACTTCGGAATTTTCACTCGAAATCTTGGAACATCTTGAAAAATGTAAGACGATGGATTAAGGTAGGACAGTTTAGTTGCATCTTTCTAGTTCACTGTTCTTGTTGCATTTTTGCCTCATCTCTTCAATTTTATCTTTTTTTATACTTTTTCTTAGTCTCATGTCTATTGAAATTGAAATGAAATTCTCCTTTCTATGACGTTTTGCTCTTTTACCACATAAACTTCTATTTGCTTTCTTTCTTTGTACTGGAAAACTCTCCAATTCTTTTATACCAACACAACCATGAACTTCTATTTCTTCTCTTTCTTAATACTGGAAAAGTCCTGTCCACTTCTTTTATACCAATACAACCATGAACTTCTATTTCCTCTCTTTCTTAATACTGGAAAACTCTGTCCAATTCTTTTATACCAAGACAACAATGAACTTCTATTTCCTCTCTTTTTAATACTGGAAAATTCTGTCCAATTCTTTTATACCAAGACAACAATGAACTTCTATTTCCTCTCTTTTTAATACTGGAAAATTCTGTCCAGTTCTTTTATACCAAGACAACAATGAACTTCTATTTCCTCTCTTTTTAATACTGGAAAATTCTGTCCAATTCTTTTATACCAAGACAACAATGAACTTCTATTTCCTCTCTTTTTAATACTGGAAAATTCTGTCCAGTTCTTTCATACCAACACAACCATGAACTTCTATTCTCTCTCTTTCTTAATACTGGAAAAGTATGTCCAGTTCTTTTATACCAACACAACCAAGGGGAAACATGTAGGTAGACAAAATTGGGGAATTAGATACACACACATTTTGCGTGAGTTTATGGAAACATCCATGTATGTTCTGTATTCTGCACATAATTTAACATCACTACACTTGCTGCCACCTACCCTGTACACTTAAACATACCAACACTAGAAAGGGGATCCACGTTCATCCACGTAGGCACACACATTTAGGAAATTAGGTACCTTTTGCGTGCGTCTATGGAAACATCCATGCATGTTCTGTAGCCGACACATTAGTTTTGTCAAGTTACGGCATTTACAGAGTCTTCTAAAGGTGTTCAGTTTGTGTGAGCTAATGGTGCGACGGTGTCAATCCGATACCGACCAGCAGACGTCGGGTACGAATGACTTCATTTGCAGCTCTAAACTCTCAGAGCGCATTTAGTTGAAGCTGTATCTGCATATCTCCACGATTTGACTTTAGGGGGGGTGGATGAACCTTAAGGCGGGGGGATTTAGCTAGAAAGCCGAAGTAGAATGCCGGTCGCATCACATGCTAACCTAGAAACAGGGCCAATGTTAGTCATTCAATACCCCAGGCTCGGATTGTGTTATACCATAATGGTTGTAACGGAACTATTGAGGTATTTTGCTTTCATTTCTCCAACACTGGTTGGACAGTATTCATTTGGCACCACCGAAAAACTGGCCTCGACTGGACAATTGGTAGCCGACAGACCTTAGTATGTGGGCGCGCGATGAACGAACATCATGTTGAGGGGGACGAGGACACTATAGGGACGGGAGTTTAGCTAGCTGTCGTTTGAAAGCACAACTGCCCTTCGAATCAAAATTTACCATAGCGTTCAAAATAGGTTTAGAATCATTTTGTGTAATTTATTTTTCAAGACGTTTAGCTAGGAGTTGGTTTGAAAGTAAATGTCCGGTTAGTTTTGCTAGAAGGGTGGACACACTTTACGGGACACCTTGGTCAAGATGCTCACTCACGGGATAAACTTTTGTTTCGTTAAACATGGTGGACTTCCGGGAGCCGAGTTTATTTTGGTTCCACCAAGATCCCCTACGGTGTCTGTGTTCGCGAAAAAGGGGTGTATTTTGAGACCAAAAATGGGGGGAGAAACACCTGAATTTCATTCATTTTTTCTTGCCACTTTACACTTTTCAACTCCAACTTTGATGAGTCACTCTGCCCAACCACCCATTCATTCCCCATCTGAGCACTATTTTTATTAAATTTTCCTCCATTCCACCATTTTACGACGTTCCTAATGTTGTCATTTTATCTATTCCAAAGTTCTCTTTTTTTTCTTATTAAAAAATGGGGGGAGAGTCACCCGAATTCCATTCATTTTTTTCTTACCACTCTACACTTTTCAACTCCAACTTGTGCCCTATTTGTTTAATCTTCGATGAGTCACTCTGCCCAACCACCCATTCATTCTCCGTCTGAACACTATTTTTATTAAATTTTCCTCCATTCCACCATTTTAGGACGTTTCTAATGTTGTCATTTTATCTATTTCAAAGTTCTCTTTTTTTTCTTATTAAAAAATGGGGGGAGAGTCACCCGAATTCCATTCATTTTTTCTTGCCACTTTACACTTTTCAACTCCAACTTGTGTCCATCTTTGATGGGTCACTCTGCCCAACCACCCATTCATTCCCCATCTGAACACTATTTTCATTAAATTTTCCTCCATTCCACCATTTTAGGACGTTTCTAATTTTGTCATTTTATCTATTAATGTTCTCTTTTTTTTAATATTCCTCCTATTTGAATTTCACTATTAATTTCGAGTGCCGACATTTTTAGTGCGGGAGATAGTTCAGTTCAGTTTCCTGTAGTGTCTTAAAAATAAAATTAAAATCGTTTTTAAAACAAAGTGAGTGAGTGGTTCCTGGTTCCTGATTCCTGATTCCTAGAGGGGGATGCAGTGGTAGGAGCCTGTCGATGCAGCTTCGGGATCAGGATTAAAGGGTAAGTTAACTGCTGGCTTGAAATTGTTGGTCAAATTTCTAATGAAAAATTTTTCTTGCAGTAAGTCCGTGTACGAAGATGATGGCAACGTTGGATCCAACAAGGTAGGATTTTTTCTTTTTGGTGTTGGGATATTGCGTTTGCGTTTTTTCGCGGAGTGTACGTGTACCCGTTTTTTGCGCAGTGGTAGTGTTAGTGCTATTGTGTTAGTGTGTGTTAATATGCAGGTAAAAGATTATCAGTCGCCTAAATGTAAAATCCGATATCAGCAATTTAAATTCCATAATTGTAACTAATTGGTTTTATACAGATTTTGAAAACACCTTCGTAATTTATGAGCTTTTATTTCATTTATTATTAATAAATTTATTATTGATAAATGAAATCAAAGCTTATACATTACGAAGGTGTATATATATTATATATATATATATATATATATTATTATTATTATTATTATTATTATTATTATTATTATTATATATTTATTTTAACTTCCATCATTTAAAAGTAAAAGCGCTAGCAAAGTTTTTTTCAATTGCTGTGAAAATTAGGAGTTGAATGCAGATGTCGGGTTTTGCATATCCATTTCTTGAAAACAAAATTGTTAGGTAATTATATACAGGTAAGCAGACCATTTATACCATTTTATTACTTTTTAATTAACACTTTTTTTTTAGGTGTAACTCCGCCTGCAGCGTCCTGGGGCCTGTTTCATAAAACTTACTGTGGTTGTTTACAATTGTAAGTTGATAAGGTTTGTGTTTTTTTTTGTTTCGATGGAACTAAACCTGGAAATAAAGATCCGTTAGTCATTTATCATAGCAAATTTTATGATACAAGCCCCCTGAGGTACATTACGTATCACTAAGGACACTGTTGCCGGTCCCAAGCCCGGAAAAAGGAGGAGGGTTTTTCGGCTAATTTAGGAAGGAACCTGCCCATTGTAAGAAAGCTTTTGAGAATTATTTCGTGGTGAAGAAAAGACTGGAAACATACATGACAATGTACAGAAGAGTTACCTAGGACAGATGCCACGACACCGACTTGTCTAAGATGATGGAAGCCAGTTTTCTCACAGAAGAATGAAGATGTTGGGCCAGCGGTAAGATAATAAAGTAGTACGTCCGATTGTTTTATTTTTGGTCTACATTTCTATGTAGATTAATTTATTATTCTTCTTAATTTTATATTGCAGTGAACTCAGTTGTTTTTAACTTGAAAACTGTGAAGACGACAGCTCAGAAATGTCATTGCTGCCATTATATAACCATCGTTGTGTTTCTCCAAATTATAATAATTCAGTAAAATTATCAGAAACTTGTTGAAATAAGTGACTAGTTTTTTGAAATCTACATTATCTGAGTTTGGCTGCGTACGACGGGCTTGGTGGTGGGGATTAAAGGAGCCAAGTTCAGAGAGCTAACTTCACACAAGTCTAGTCAGCGTACCAATTCCACTGGAGTTGTTAACATTTGTTGAGGTGAAAATTCGCGAAATTCAGAAAAAATTGAGGGCGGTAGAATTTTTTCCATGCTAACTCCCGCTTAAGAATCGAATGGAATCTTTCAAAGGGCGGTAGTGAATAGGAGTGGCGAAATTTTATTTCTCACAAGTTTAGTGGAATTGGATTTCAGTGGTTATGTTGGTAGGGCATGGAGGGTGAAGTGCGCATGCGCTTTGCTGTCTATGGCAGTCCAGTTAAAATTTGATAGAGTCGTCGAGCAGCAGATGGGTCTGTTGGACACCTACTCTTTAATTCGTGTTTGGAATTCGTGTGTTTATTTGTTTAAGTTATATTCTATTTGTATAGTGATTTGTTATCAGAAGCTTAAAGTGTTTAACTAAGCAGTTATTAGTTATTAATTAATGTGTTTGTGAAAGTGCTAGCAAAAGGGATTTGTTGGAAATTTTACCTGGAATGGTATGAAATCTCTTAAGATTTACTGTAACACACGCAAAAGTTCATAGATGTGTGGATAGCCCGATCCGAGTTTCCATTGAACTCAGAATTCATTTTTCTGATTATTGACATTTATGAGTTTATGTTGATGATTAGTGATTCTGATTACTAATCTTCAGGTATGCATGAATATAATACGTAATCGTGCAACTGGCCAAGGTCGTTTTAAATCGACTCCAGCGGAATATGTCAGGGAAATAACAAAATACAGGAAATTAAGTTTATTTTGTAATAGGTCGAAAAACGTGTCGGTATGAAGAAATCGCCCTGCAACACAAAATTTTTGATCCAAGACCTTCCACTATTTTCCAAGGTTTATTAAATTATCCTCTCGAAACTTTAATTCTGTTATATTAACCCTAAAAATCCACAAATGTCAACGTGACAGCTAAACGTCAAACCGAGAAACTTAATTTGCAGATTAAGATCCAAACATGGTAATTTAATTATTCCACTGATAAAATGTGGAAAGTGGTTCAGACGAAAAAGTAGCAAATTTTAAATGACACATTTTTAGTATCTCCTTTGGGGCAAATAAATAAACAAAACTCTTGGTGATAGTTAAAATACCAAGTTCCACCATAATTAAAAAGTGAATGTGCAGAAAAATGTTTTTTATTGCGAAATGACACACCATTTTAACAACAACAATTGTTGCTTTATATCCGTTATAGCAAGTTTTATTGCAGAAAATGTGTGTAAAGTACACAACTCAGATTCTAATCACTCAAAATTCAAAGACATACGTTCTTTATTTTATCGCCTACTTGAATAAGTTTCTTTTAACGGACGGTAAAAATGTAACAACTTTAACACATTTACGAGTAAACAGTTACAAATTTCACCTCCGATCATGTAGCCGTTCATTGTGTATAGTTAAAACATTGTGGTATAATATTCAATTATAATAAGTGTTCCATTATTATAACTGTTAAAATCTCATGGGAAAAAAACATAATGAAGCTAATTGAATATTGGAGTATATGTTAAACATGGCTCGAATGCAATGCACGCAAAATGGTAATAACGAATAAAATAATATTGTTTTCAAGAAGAAAGTAACATTGCTAATATTACTGGTATTTATTTATTGGTTCGTAAAAACATTAAAAATCCATTTACTGCGTTCTCTATATCGGAAAGCTCTGTAATAAATTAGTTTTCAATAGTGGAAAACACTTTCCAATTTTAAACAAGAAAGCTGTAGACTGGAAGGCGTTAAGTCTGAGATTACAACGACTAGATCACTAGATTAACCGAGTTTTTTTGGTTACAACTGATCCAGAACTATATTGTTGATAGCGCTAGAGTTTGTTGCTCTCAACTACAACTAGAGTTGATTGATCTACAACTGTAGTTGATTGATGAGCTTTTTGGCCATAGAACTCTATCCACTCTTTGAAAATATTCCAGATCCGAGAAGCAGGAATTCAAACCTTGAGCAAAAAATGCCAATTACGACATTTTCTCAATTATGTGCGGAAATGAAGTTTAACTTGCTTGACATTTAACCATTGTTTCTTTTGCAACACATTTTTCACCTGTTGCACACCCGGAAACATGATTACTACAACAATTGCAGTTTTACCGTGCTATTTTTGGAAATAAAAACGGATTTCTTGTTGGAAATAGCAACTTCACATTTTTCCCCCGACGCGTTATACTGCATTGCAATGTAATGAGCGAGTTTAAAGCCACGAAGGCCTTGAAGGTCAATAAGGTTTTAAAGAAATTTAAAGATAACCTTGAGCTTGAAATCGATTATTCAGCAATGGTAATTATCACCAGTGTAACCTAATTTTATTAGCATGTTTTTCGTTGCGAAATTTTATAGTATTATAAACGGTATTGTTCCTTCGAATAAAATAATGCGGTATTGTAGAAAATAATAATTGTTATAATAAACAACAAACGACAGCCTTCCCGAATGCGAGGGTTCAATGTTCTCTCTTTACCTCAAGAGGATAGACAAGTTATTCTTATTTTGTTGAACAGAAGCGTTTGTTTAGAGTTTAGGGCATGATTTACGTCAAGAACAGAAAAATTTAGAGGTGACTCACGTCAAACAGTACAAGTAGGACACGGCATAATCGTATTCAAATTTTATCACCGACGAATTATAACCGAATTAGTCGTTGCTACCACCTGAATTGTCTCTGTAAAATTTCACTTTTCTTGGGAAATAGAAAGTTTGTAAGTCACAGACTGTTCAAAACTAAGCTGAAAAAAGTGTGAAGGCTTCATGAATAGAATTTTTAACCTTCCCAGTACGGTATTTGTTCCCAATGTTGGTATTGTTTTTATTTTCCTTTTCCGTGCGAATATTTTCACACTTTCAAATAAACATACGCAATATTTTGTGTCTCGAATTTATAACCACCGATTCGTGATCAGGTGCGTTGTGAAAGTACACGTAAAGTGCATTGAAATAAAAAATCGTCATAGTAAATATATGTACATAGATAGCATTGAAACTTGGATTAGATAAGGGAAGATTTTCACATTTTTTTAATTTTTTGTAATCACGCTAGAATTTTTCTTGACTACGCAATGAGTCTATTTTAACATTAGTTGTTTTTAACTGACCTACCATAACTTGATCGAAGTGCAACATGATTCAAGCAGCCAAAAAAAGTTACATAACTGGTTAAAATTTTTGTCTTTATTTTTAGAATGTCGAGAGAGATACTATAACCACTATAACTACTGTGATGGTTCTTTTTATCTCCTTTTTGGGCCGGTCGAATTTTGAAGAGGATTGACACAAACTTTAGATGGTATATATATATATTCTTTAATTCTACAGACTAACTTCGTGATCGACTAACTACTAACTACTGATTACTGAATATGGAATATGGAATGCTGAATACTGAATGATTTTGAATACTGTTGGGGGTACAATTATATAGGTTCTGTTATCACTTAGACCCATGGACCTTCGTCATGCAAAGCATACATAATTAGCCATAATGATCAGTGATGGGTCCATGAATCATCGGTGGGATCATAACACTCCTCCCTCCTAAGTTTTTTGATATATGTGTGAATGCAAATATATAAAAAGGTAAAAAAAACAATAAAGATAACATGGAGATATAAAAAGGGGAGAACTACTTAATAAATGCTTCTGAAATTTACATTATGAGTTTCGTTACTAGTTTGTTGAGGTATTTCAATCAAAAATTCACTTTGTGGAACAGTCTGCTGCACAGTTTGGGTATTCTGCAAACTTGACACTTCACTTTTGCGTTTTGAACACTTCGGCACCAATTTGTTTCTGTAGATGAAAGTGATCATGGCACCAAAGATTACGAAAATGAGCGACGAAAATATTATCACGGAGTGGTCGACGTAAGTTCCTAGGATAGGTTTGTTGATTTGGTCCTGTAGTACATCTGAAAACATCTGGAGTTGATGTTTGGCATCATGGAGTTGGTCTAAATCGACGGTTCGGAACATCACGGGTTTGGTTTCCATTCTGCTTAACTCCTTGATTTTCCCTGGGTATTTGACATTTCTCGTTATGTCGAAATTAGGGATGTAGTGATGAACGATGACGGTTTGGTTATAACTTGGTTTAAGGGATGAAGACATAGTGCGACCTACACAACCTGTGCTTAATCGAATTATTCCGACGTTTTCTATGGTTTTGTCCGTAGAGTCCTGTTTATCGAATTTGCAGTTGATGGTGAGGCTCGTTGGCTTCGAAACAATGTACAACCATTCGTTGGGTCCAATTTTGTGATAAACTTCGAATTGTGCTTTAATTACGTTGAGATGACAATTTGTTGGTACTTCATTCGAATGTTCTACTTTAGGTGTAACTTCACAACTTGGATTTGAGGTGGTGGCGTATGTCATAACATCAGAACATAGTGTTATCCTTTCTTCCAGTGGTTGGCAGTTGGAAAGATCTTTCAATCCAGCGAATTCGTCCTTTTCTATGCTGATAGTCAAGTAAGGATAGGAAGGCGTTATAAAGGAATATATGTTAGAGTTGTAATGTTGAATAGGTAGAGGGATGACTTTAAAAAGATTATAATTTTTATGATCAACTAATGGAATTTTGAGAGAAAAGATTAATAATTCGTTGTTATAAATTGCATTAAGTTTACACAGTGAATATAGTTTGTAGATATCACTATAGTCATTCAAAGTGACTGGAAAAATAAAATCTGTACTAATTTTTATAGTTGAAAGTTCTGACCATAGGTCTTGAGGATTGATTACCTTTGGATATATGATGTTTAGTTTAGCAAACATTATTGACGTTATGAGGGAATCGTACTCATTACTAAGTTCTACTATGATTTCGTTTAAGAGATCGAAATGTTTTGTGATAGAGTCTAGTTGTTCTAACTGAGTAACTCGATCTAAGACATTATTTGAAAATTGTTGAAATTTTCTAAAATTATTATTAATGTTTTCTTCGTTCGCTTTGAGGGTAGTAACTGATTTATTATAATTGTCGATTGTGGAAGACATGATTCGAATTTGTTGTTGCATGAGAATCGCTGTTTGTTTTTCGTTGTTTGCTAGTGACTTTATAGCATTATCATATCTTTGAGCATCCGTTGCATCGGGGGTACCAAAAAGAAATTTTAAAACTGTTGATGCTCCGTTAATTAATCCACGGCGTTGTCTATTAAATTTATTCGTTAGAGTGTGTCCGACTAGATGTCTGATTGTATCTGATTTTTCTAGCAAATGTTTGATTTGATTTTTCATAATTCGAATTGAGTTAACACAGTAAGCTGAAGGGAATTTGATCGACGTGATTGTTTCGCATAGATTTTGAGAGTTGTTAAAAATTAAATGGATATAAGCGAGTTTGTTAGAAAGAAATGAAATGTTTTTGAAAGTGAGAAGAGTGAAATGGTCGTTGCTTATGCGAATTTGGCCTAAATCTTGATAAAAAAGTCCTGACTTTTGTTCTATCGGCGTTATTTCGAAGTTATTCGTCGGAAGAGACGGTGATGTCTTTGCGAGTGCAAGGAGTAGTATTATTTGGATTCGTATCATCTGAAACAATGGTTGGTTTTAATAAATTTTTGTGGTACGTTTGTTCTCTATTTTTGATTTTTAGGACTACGGTTTCGTTAGCGTTTACTCTGATTATTTTAAATGGTCCTTTATAATGTGGTGAGAGTTTTTGAGAAGTTCCTGGAGTTGTTGATTTGCTTTTTAAGTAAGCATAGTCACCGATTTTGAATTTATAGTCGTTTGTTCTTTTGTCATAACGGATTTTAGATGTTTCTTTAGAGTGATTTGCATTTAATTTAGCGGTCTCGAATGATTTGTTGAGTCTCAGTTGTAATTGTTTATGGTAGTCTTCATATGTGTAACGAAATTCTGGTGTACGGGTGATTGAATTTGGTAGTAGTGGTTTGTGTCCGAATAACAATTCGTAAGGAGAAAAATGTGTAGTTGAATGAATTTGACAATTGTATGAAAACATAGCTGTTTGTATGAATTGATCCCAGTTATTCTGTTCTTTGTTGACGAAATGTTTGAGGTAGTCTTTAAGAGTAGCGTGTGATCTTTCTAAGGCACCGTTACTTTGGGGATGGTAAGGACTTGTCGTAATATGTTTTATTTTGAAAAGTTTATTGATCTCTTTAATTAAATTTGATGTGAATTCGGTTCCATTGTCGGTTACTATACTCTCGGGTGTTCCAAATATTAGTATAAATTCACAAAATTTATCTGCGATTGTTTTAGATTCATGGTTCGGTAATGGGTATGCATAAGAAAATTTTGTTAAATCATCTTGTAAGGTGAGAATAAATTTATTTCCGTTTTCCGTTATTGGTAAAGGTCCTACTATATCCAGAAATAGCTTTTCGAATGGTCTGGATGAAGTCGTAGTAATTTGCATTGGGGCTTTAGTGGGATGTCTATTAATTTTGTTTATCTGGCAATTTCTGCAATTTTTTATGAATTTTTTGATGTCGTGTTTCATACCGTTCCACTTGTAGTGTTCTTTTATTCGTTTGTAAGTTTTGCTAAACCCGGTATGTCCTGAAATTGAAGTTGAGTGGTTTTCGGTTAAAATTTTGATTTTCTCGTTTTCAGATGTTGGCGTTAGTTTTTCGGATTGAATTATCGTAATTTTGACTACATCGCTAAAGATGAACGAGAGCATGCTGTTAAAGTTTGTCATTTTAATTTTTGTATTGTAGTAGGAAGGATCTTTGATGAAGAGTTGCCTTTCCTTTTCTAAATTAGCTTTATCGTAGAGGTTGATAAGAGAATAGTAAATGTCTTGGTAGGTGGGTTGATCAAAATGATTTAAATGTGTGATTAATATGTAAGTTTTAGAACTGTTGTTTTGTAAAACAATAACATCGTGAAGATTAATATTATCTGCATTCAATACATTTAGATCGTATTTTTCATTTAGAGTTTCGTAATTTTTGTTGTCTGGATGTAGATCTTTGGCTATAAATAAGACATTAGGACTTACGTTAAAGATATTTTCTTTTATTGAGGAAAATTCAATTGTTTTGTCGTTTTTGTAGTGATATTCGAGAAATTTCGAATACTGTCTGTCGTCAGTGGTTATGGGTAAAACTGGATTTCGTGACAGTGCGTCAGCATTTGCGTTTAGACGACCAGGCTTGTACACAATTTCATAATCAAATTCACTGAGTTTTAATTTCCATCTTAAAAGTCTAGATGATTGATCTGAACAATTGAATAACCATTGGAGAGGACGGTGGTCTGTGATTATTCTGAATTTTTGACCATATAAGTACGGACGATATCGCTTGACAGCAAATAAAATAGCGAGAAGTTCTTTTTCAGTTGTTGAATAGTTGATTTCTGATTGATTCAATGTGCGTGAAGCATAAGAGATAGCTAAGTCTTTGCCTATTTCGCCTTGAGATAAAATAGCACCAATTGCAAAATTTGAACTATCGGTTGTTACGATGAAAGTTTTCTCAAAGTCTGGATACTGAAGTATGGGTTCTGTTGTTAGTATTTGTTTCAATTGATCGAATGATTTTTGTTGTTCTTCTTTCCATTCAAATGGATGATTTTTCTTTAAAAGGTTTGTGAGTGGTTTAGCAATTTTTGCGAAATTTTTAATAAATTTCCGATAATAACCTGCTAGGCCCAGAAATTGTTTAACATTTTGAACTTTGGTCGGAATGGGAAATTTAGTAACAGCTTGAATTTTCATAGGGTCAGGTTTCACACCTTCTGCAGATATAATATGTCCTAGATATGTTATTTCTTTTTTCATGAACTCGCATTTGTCGGGTTGAAGCTTTAAATTATTTTCGCGAAGTCTCTTGAATATAGCCTTTAGTTTTTGTTCGTGCTGTTCAATTGATGAAGCATAAATGACAATATCATCAAGGTACACAAAACACTGTGAGCCTTGTAATCCGGTTAAAACTGTATTCATCATTCTTTGGAATGTTGATGGAGCATTTTTCAAACCGAATGGCATACGAGTGAATTGATAATGTCCAGTGTGTGTCGAGAATGCTGTCTTATAGGCATCGTTTTCATCCATTTTGATCTGATGAAACCCATTAGCTAAATCAAGAGTTGAAAAATAACATGAATGACCTAATTGATCCAAAATTTCTTCGATGTTAGGAATTGGAAATGAATCACCGACTGTAACTGAATTTAATTTGCGATAATCCACAACAATGCGCCACTTTGGTTTACCAGAGCTATCAACTTTTTTGGGGACGATCCATAGTGGTGCGTTGAATGGTGAAGTTGAGGGTTCTATAATCTTTTGATCGAGCATTTTATCAATTTGGTTAGATAATTCTACTTGATGTACTTTTGGAAAGCGATAGATTTTTGAACTGATTGGTTCTGAATTTGTTGTAATGATTTTATGACGAATTGCATCTGTGTGCGTTAAATGATCTCCTGGTAGTTGAAAAATATCGTTATAGTTGCGACAAATTCTAATTACAGATTGTTTTTCATCGCCGTTTAAGTGGTCAAGTCGAAGATTGGCATCAAGAGTTTCCAATCTTGTTTTAATGTATTGTTTTTGATTCGTGATATTTGACTCGGATGTGTTAAGAAAAATGTTACTGCGGTCCTCACTGAATTCTTCCAGAAGTAAATTTATATGATTTATTTTTACAAATTTGTCTGTAGTGTTAACTATTGTTGTTAAAGCTTTCTTGTCTTTGTTTACAAATAGGATAGCTTTTGCCAAAAAAACACCATCGTGAACTTTAATTTCCGGTGAGAGTCCAACATTTAAATTTCCTTCGTTAACTATATTGACTTCAATAACAGTTTCAGAACGCGGTTTTAAAATTGTTGGTACGGAAGAGTTGATCGAATAGGAACAATGCGGATACAGTTTTAGTGGGAATGGCAAAGATTTTAATTTTAATTCAGAATTACTCAAATCAATTACTGCTTCTTGTTCGGTTAGGAAATCGTTACCGATAATACCATCGTAAGGAATAGCGTTATCACCTTGGACAATTTGGAATTTGATCTTTAAATCGTGATTCTCGAAATGAGGTTCTAAGGAAACACTGCCTGCAGTTAAAATTGCATTATTAGAGTCAATACCAGTTATCATGGTGGTATCATTAGGATTATAATTTAATGATGTTGTCTTCAACTTATCGGTTTTTATCAGAGAGACATTTGCACCAGTGTCAACAAGAAATTTGAAATTGATTATTTGTTTTTGATTGTTGAAATGAGGAAGATTTACAAATGTAAGATTTGACTTGGATAAATCAATATGATAAGAGGATTGTTTATTTAAAAATTCTTTGTCGATATTCTGCATATGAATTTGATTTGATTTTTTGAAATTATGATTTCTTGAATGCGTATCGCTTTTTAGTAACGCGACACTGATTGTGGACATTTTGGCGTTTAAATTTACCGAATTTGATGAAGATGATGTGGAAGGTAAATTGTGTGAACTTGATTGATTTTTGTTATTATTATATTGTCGTTTTCGACATTCTGAAATCATATGTCCTTTATGTTTGCAATAGTTGCAGAATTTTGAGTTTTGATTTGTATTTTGATTTTGGCGATTAGAGTTAGTCGTACTATGAGAATTAGAGTTAGAATTAGAGTTAGTTTGTCTTTGTGAGTTTGAATAATGGAACTTAGATTGATCACGAGAAGAGTTTCGACATTCTTGAGTTTTATGACCTTTTTTCTTACAGTAGGAACAAAATAATGTAGAAGTGTTACCGTTGCAATGTGGATTTCGGGCTAAGAGATATTTTTCTTCTGATAATGCTTCGCGTAACGCATCATTTAGTGTTTGCGGTTTTGATCTACGTAAACAATTCGAAATAGCATCATTTGAATGTAAAATAAATCGTTGAAGTGCAATTTCCATTATCATAGCTGTTCTACCTGGATTTTGGATTGCATCCTGTAAAGCTGATGTGTTTAGGGCGATAGTTTGTAGATTTTCAATACGATTAAAATAATTTTGGACTGACTCATTTTTATTTTGTTTAATTAAATTTAGTTCTTCTAAAATTTGTGATAAATCGCGACGATCACCGAATAATTGAAGTAAATAGAGATTTAATTCTTGCAAGTCTTTGAATCGTCTGTTTCTTGTTTGAGCACGAGCTGAACCTTTTAGTTTCGATTCAATGTAAGGAAGTAGTAATTGCTTCTGTTGATCATTGCATAATGACCAAGCTTGTGTACAATCTTGAACAAAATCATAGAGTTTTTCTCGATTTCCATCAAAGTCGTCAGAAATGATTGCTCTTATATCAGATAGATTGAAAGTTTGGACAGAACTTTCATTTGGATTTTGATTTTGATTTTGATTTTGATTTTGATTTTGATTTTGATTTTGGTTTTGATTTTGATTTTGGTTTTGGTTTTGGTTGGATCGTGTATCGACCATCGTATAGATAAGTTAGAAATTCGTGGTCAAAAGAATAATTCCACTTACCGTGAAGATGACTCGGATCTAGAAGTTTGTTTCTTCCTTTTCTTTTTCGACCAGTAGACTTGAAATCAGGTTGCGGATTTTCAACAAAGTTGACCGTATCTTCCCTTTTTCACAAGTTTTTCTGCTCCCGGTTGGAAATCCTTAACGACTGCGCCAGTTTGTGATGGTTCTTTTTATCTCCTTTTTGGGCCGGTCGAATTTTGAAGAGGATTGACACAAACTTTAGATGGTATATATATATATTCTTTAATTCTACAGACTAACTTCGTGATCGACTAACTACTAACTACTGATTACTGAATATGGAATATGGAATGCTGAATACTGAATGATTTTGAATATTGTTGGGGGTACAATTATATAGGTTCTGTTATCACTTAGACCCATGGACCTTCGTCATGCAAAGCATACATAATTAGCCATAATGATCAGTGATGGGTCCATGAATCATCGGTGGGATCATAACACTACTTACAAATTGATTTTTCTCAGTTAAACCAACATATCACATTTCGTGATCAGATCACCTTCTAGAGTTGTCTATTCTTACATTACTTATTATCTGACACCCACTAGAGGCAATAAATAATGCATACATTACATTACAAATTTTTTGCATTCTTTCTCATCTCAATGATCGTGCTTTACTTTACATTGAAAAAAGAACGGAATTTGCGTAATTCTATTTTATATTTTCTAATATTCCACTTATGCCAAGGGACAGTATTATTTTGATGTGCTGGTTTTTACCTGCTCCGGGTCCTATAATTATATTCATCATGAATTCAGCAGGTATGTGGAATTCGACCTTGAGAGGTTATGTAGTTTCTTGATCTAGCTAAACTACGGTTATGCCTTTGCTGCCTGTACCTACTTTCAATGCCATTTCGAGATTTCTTATATTCCGCTATTTTTAATGCATCTAATTGTGATAGAAAATATGCGAGACGTCATCCCATATAACCTCGCAAATATTTAGTTTAAAGATAAAGAGATGCAATCTGTTATGTTACAAGCATCTCAAAAATAAACTCTAATTTAATACGCTCATACTATCAAAATTATCGAGATGTTTGGCCTTTTGAGCTCTTTAAATTTTTAGTATGCAAATATTTGGGTGCCAGTTGATAACAGGTTTCACCTGTTTATGTTAATTTTGTTTATATTTATTTAGACATTTATATGTCATATTTGGATTTTCAGCTTTACATGATTTTGTCTCACGTCGAACCATAATGTTGTGACTGAGTTTGAGAATGTTGTAATCTAATATTTTCTATTACATATTTTAAAAATATTCAGTTGATAGATGAACACTTTAGAAAAATAGTAGTTTTCCTAAATTTTATTGTCATAACAATAACAAAGATACGAATTTTAATCAAACAAAATTGAAAATTTTGTTCGTCCTAAAATATATTTTTTTAAATTTCAGTTTCTTGTTCTAAAATTCTGCCATTTGGACAGTTAATTAACTCTTTAAAAGTAGTAACCTCTCCAAATTTTATTGTGATAATTTGAAAATTAACAAAAATATGAATTTTACTCAAACAAAGTTGAAAATGTCAAAAATCTCTATTTCTTGTTCTAAAATTCTGTGCTTTGGCACAGTTAATGAACATTTTAGAAGAAGTAAGTTCCTCAAATTTCATTGCGATAACTTAAAAATTAACAAAGATACGAATTTTAATCTATCAAAGTTGAAAATATTTGGTTCATCCTAAAATGAAATTTTCTAAAATCTCTATTTTTTATTTTAAAAATTCTCCTTTTTGGCACAATTAATCAACACTTTAGAAGTAGTAAATTCCTCAAATTTCATTGCGATAACTTCGAAATTAACAAAGATAAGAATTTTAATCTAACAAAGTTGAAAATATTTGATTCGTCCTAAAATGAAATTTTCTAAAATCTTTATTTCTTGTTTTAAAATTCTACCCTTTGGCACAGTTCATCAAAACTTTAGAAGTAGTAACCTCCCCAAATTGGAAATCGATTTTAAAAAATATTCAAAATGAAGGTTTGATCAAATGGCTATTTTGAAAGTTGATTTAATTAATTTTCAGAATTTTAAATAGATAGTATTGGTTGTAATTTAAACACCATTTAGAAATTCAGTTTTTCCAAAATTTCAGACAGAAAAGTTCAAAGTTATTAAAATATTTCAAAATACCTCTAAATCTTAAAGACGTAACTTTTCGCAATACGTATCTGTATTTATCAAAATCCATAGATTTCGGGTTTTTCAGGATTTAAGTGTTCTGACGTGAATTTAAAAATTGCTCAACTTTCTAGACCTCGGACTTCATTGTTAGTTTATCAGTTCAGATATTGCTCATAGAATTTTTGTGACAGATTTGTTACTCGTTTTACCTTGTCCACCTTTCTATATAATTATGTTCTAATTTCAGGATTTTCTTTATTTGGTTATATAATATCTAAATGTCACACTAATTATGTTAATCGACAAAAGTGCCGGTTGGTGTGATCGTAATCAGACAATCGCTGGATATCAGTGACTTCACGTTTGCAATTATCAGTGGAATGTGGAAAAAATTCCAATTTCGATCCATCTGTCCGTGGATCGGAGTGATTTAACTTCCACAGATTCAGGTGAACTATTGCAGTAACGAATTAAAGCTTAATAAAGCTAATGAATGTTGCATGAGTCATGTTCTGTTGGTGTGGCAATAATAGCTAGTATGTTGTGTTTTGAAAGTCATCTGTAACACATAAAATTACGGCTCAGTGAATATTGCGGAAATCCGAACAAATGAAAGAGTGATTTCCTGTCAGATTGGTTTCCTAATCCCACCAAAATCAGGTATTTGATAAAATCTAGGCAGTTATCTTAGAAAATATTCAAGTAAATGTGCGTTTCCCATAGAACAGTTTCATAAAATTATTGTAATTAACGTGAGAGTAGACCCGCTAAAATAATGTCCAACCGTAAAGTTAAACGAACAGTGGTCGAAGTACTGTTATATACTCGCGCGATGCGGCACGAGATACACCTAAAAAATACACTCAATGGCGATTTTTATATATGCTTATCGTGCTTTGAGTGACTTTAAGGTCAAGAATTCGCTGGACATTCAAACGACAACTATATCAACACCGTGGCGTTTTACCTCTTAAGTCAAGTTCACATCACTTATAGTAAACATAGATTTGAAATGACAGCGGTCAAATTCAATCCAGGGCACTATAAGTAATGATAATTGACTCACCGATTATTAATTATATCTCAATTGATCATTGTTTCGAAGAATAAATAAGGTATTACTCCGATACAATGCGTCCATTGTATGTATTTTTCAGAAATATTAAAGTAATTTTTACAAAGCACATGTAACGGTGTACTAAGATCTGCAAAGAATCTACGGTTGAAGTTGCAGTAGTGAAAGTTTCGTTGCGACATAGAAATCGGATCACTTTATTACCGCCTTCAAATTGTTACACTCTCTGAATCTTCATCTTATTCCTGCAAGTCACTCGTTTTTCGTTAATGAAACGTTAAATTGTCCAACTTCTTATTTAAAATTCGTAAATTTAGTCGCGTTATTTCGCTTGAACGTTACATCACGTATTTCGATTATAAAGAAGGTTTAAATTCCAGGCGAGTACGCGTACTTGCTGTGGTGTATTTATACAACGAACTACGAACAAAGTGGTGTTTGCTATGTCTATATGTCGACGATGTCGACCAAATCAAGATCGCTCTTAAAAGTGTTGTTGGCACAAACATGTCGTTATTTTTAGAATTATTGCAATCATACGGGTCAGTTTAAACAATGGGTTTTAAGAAAAGGGTGCTTTTATTACAATTTTATATGCGCTGAACATGCTAAATTGCTGGAAGTTTTGATAATAAAAGCGGTTTTTCTGCTCCAATGAATTGAACGGATTTGAATATGACAAATTTTATGCATTTCCGTTGCGGGGTTTTCGACCAATTTAGTTTCATTAATTTCAAACGCGTTTTCTATTTTTGGTTTGCTTTTCTCTCCAACATCCACTTGTACAGTAAACACCAATTTCTCTATCAAGCGGGCGATGGTTTAAATCTAAACAAATGTTTATATCTTGTGAGCCACACATATTTTATTTAGGGTAGGCCATGAAAGAGAGAGACCAACATAGAAGTCATGTCGAAGCGAACTTTTGTTTTTGATATAACCTCAATTCTTTGATGAAAATAACATTCCGAAGGTGCAAATAAGAGAAAATGCATCGTTTGTAACCCCAGAATCAATAATTTATTGACAACCAATTTAAATTACATCAAATGACAGATGCCAAAGTACTGTCATTTTTTTTTTCAAAGCCCACCCTACGTAAAAAATTTGACCGGAAGTGGTAACTAGATTTAGTTTTTTTTACAATTATTAAAAAGGAAAAACCCTCATAGGTTTTCCGCAGTGGCCTGAAACACGAAACTTCATTGTGCACTCGCAATCAGAATTTTTATAAATAGAAAATGACTGTTTTGTCTCCCCACCCATGCAGCTGAATTTAGAATTATTGTAGGCGCTTCTGGAAAATGCTATTATTGATTACTCAATCATGATTATCCATTCATTTGTTTTCCCTCTAAAAGTCTGGTCGATTTGGCGAGCTCACATTGTGCCAAATATTTACATGAATGACAATCGTTTTTTTTTTAATATCCTGTTTTTTATCCTTTTTGTTTCCAATCACGCTATGGGTGTTTTTTGTTACAGTGAATGGTAATAGTTGAAGAACCATGAAATTCTGATTGCTACAAAATGGATAACAACAACGAAAGCGACAACTCCGAACGACTGGTAACTAAATCTCTTCTTCTCTTCACAAATTAACTTTTCTTGTAGAATTCCAACACTGAATACTTACCAACGAAATGCCGAATTACGAAACCACCACCCCCAAAACCAGCGACAAACCCTTTACAGTTTGTAAAAGTGGCTCCTTGTCCACTGTTTCAGAAAGCACACGAACAGATCAAAAAAGTGGAAGAAATGAAGAAAGATCGGAAAGAAGTCAGAGAAGAAGCGGAAGATTGGCAACAAGTATGATCCTCAACCTCTTATAACAATTCTTAAACGCACAATTTTAGAATTTAGACAACTGGAAGAGCTGTCGTAGAAAACGCCAAGAGCACATTATCGAAAGAGTAGTTGAAGTGAAGAAGATGGAACAAGAAGAACAAGATAGACACCGAAAGAAGAGCAAGACGTTCAATGAGATGATGGAAGACAGGTACACCTCAAACTCCCAATTTTCTTATAGATCAATGTTTTATTCCTCCAGGAGCAAAGGCCGCCACAAATTCAATATCCCAATTTATGATGACGACTCCAATGACTTAAGCGATTACGGCATTGGAAGTACAAGTTCAAAAGCCAACAGCGTGAAAGACGCCGATACCGATGACAGCTGTAGTGTTTTAGTATGTATAACTCGTAGTGTCTTCTCTTCTGATGTTTCTTCTTCAGGACGAAAAAGAGAATTTTGAGTTGTCCGACAAGGATAAGCTTGCTTCAAACCAAAGTCAAGATAAAACTAACAAACAAGATAACAGTAGAGTTAATGTGATCAAACCAGCTTTATATACACCACCGCAACAAAATGAAAAAGAACAATATACGTACGAAGGCGCAATACAAGACTACCGAACAAGAATCAGATCTAGAGTTTTAGTTGATGAGTCAATATTTTTAAAGAATCAAGACTCAGTTAAAAGTAAAGAGTACTCAGAGGCTCAGAACGCGTTACCAAAAGGGGAAATCTTCAAAAGAAAAGAGCTATTCGAAGTAGATAAACCTCTTGAGATTAACAACTACGAGTCACCAACAGCGAGGAGGTTATCAGAAGATTTTATTAACTCTCAAAGTATCAAACAAAGATTACAAAGTTTAGAAAAATGCAGAGAACAGTCTGTGACTGTTGATAAACCCGAGAAACCGAAAGCTGTTAAACAAACAAAGGATATTAAACCCGAGGTAAAAGACACCGAATGGAAGAAAAAACCCGACGGTTGCTGCAGTCCTGAAACTGAGCTATACATCGATAATTTGAAGACTTTCAGCCGCGATTTAGACACTCTTATGATGTACGGAAAGAGCAACGACTACGTCAACCCCAATTATACCCCTTCTGTTTCTTCAACTGAAATGGCGCTTTCTTCAGACCGTGAAGACAGCGGGATCCACACTGCCGACGTGTCTTGTGCTGTCAGTCAAGCTGATGAACCTGCCGAAGACGAAATCGTCGCGACTATCGAAAAATTAAACCTTGAACCAAGACACCAAAAAGAAGAAACCACGACCCATAATGAAGAAACAGAGAAGCTTGAAAAAACTCACGTTGTAGAGTGTACGATTACTTTACTTGAGTCCCTCCAAAGAGATTCTTCGGAAAATTTATCCGCCCAAAAGAACGACAAAGAAAAAGACGAAGTGTTTGAAGTTCTAACAAGCCCTGTTGAGTTTCTTTCTAGTGATTTTCCATTGGGACCTCCAACTATGATTGAACCACCGAAAGTTAAGCCGCCACCACCACCTCCTGAAGATACCGAGTCACCAAAGAAGGAAATGAAACGTGTTAATTCTACTAAGAGGATCAAACGGGAGATTCATATCAAAAGATCGAGTTTCTTGGGTTTGGAAGAACCCACGGAGGATCAGATGGATCCAGAGACGGCGATTGATAAACCTCCTGATATTAATTCGTTTTTTCAACGAGAGAAGATGGAGAAGAACTTGTTTAAGAAGGCGCAGGATGAGAATCGCATGGGGATTTTGAGCAAAGTGGAGAGCCATGACTCGGGACTTGATATAGATAGAGGGAGATTGTCGAGTGATACTTGGTGCAGCAGTATCGGTGACTCCAACACGCCAAGTCCTGAAAGACACGATAGTGAGGTAAGGGAAATATCATCGTAAAAATTCATCTAAGTGTGAGTTGTAGCAAACGAACAGTATTACTTCTGAAGAAGACGAAATTACAAAAAAGGAACGCGAGATTATAGAAATGGTGGAAAAGGAAGAGAAATCACGTGATATTGTCGAGTACTTAGGTTCGAACCGCCAAACTCAAGTAATTTTGAGAAACAACCAAAATACGATGTTAAATGAGCCACATTTAGGTAGTGAAAGTTTTGACAGCCCTTATTTCCCTAAGGTGAGTTTTCTTCTTGTTGTAACAATGTGACGTCGTGGTTTTTCAGGATTCGAGTTTCTTAGACGATCAAGATTCAGAAGTCCTCAAAGTTGAACACGAGCTTCGTCAACTGGAAAGGGAAGAACTGAAACGACAACACGAAAACATGTTATTTCAAGAAAACCGCGCCAAGGCACGTCTTCAAAATCGACACTCTTCTGAAAATCTCTTTGATGACGTGTATTCTCCGTACCACGATGGTGTATCGTATAGAAAATCAATGCCTGATCTCGAACGTATCCCCCTTGAATACAGACAATCATTACCTGACGTACCAAACGCTTATATGTACAGACCGACTCCTGAATTAGACGTGCAATATCGAAAATCAATGCCTGATATACAAAATAGTTACAAATCAGTACCGGAGTATCACAAGTCCGCGGAAAATCCATTGGATCACCGGAAATCAATGCCTGATATACAAAGAACTACTTTTAAGTCGCCTCCGCCTGTCAAGAAGCAACCGATAATGCCAGGGAAACCGATCAGACCAATGACTAAAGAACAGAGAGATCGGTATTTGATGATGGGACCCACAAACGATGCTTTACCACATTCCAATGGTAAATCAAGACAACTTTCTAGACATAGTTTGCAAGCTTTAAGTGCTGTGCCTAAGAACAGACATCTGCCAGTGGATAATTGGATACAGTCGAGAGCCAACGTCGAGAAAAACCCCAAGCAGCACTGGCTGATACAAGTAAGTTTAATAACATTCAAGTTATAAACATAATGACAGTGTTTGTATGGATACAACTTGTGGTTTGGTTTTTATGACATTTCGATTACGATAACTTTCGCAGAAATTTGCATTTATGATCGTTTGTGTGAGTGTTTGATTAAGATTTCTCCACTTGTCCGCAAATAAAAATTCTGAAAATTTCTAAAACTGGGATTTTAATTGATTCTTCGTCTTGCTAGGAGGCCGAACTGAGAAGAATAAGCGAACAGAAGAACAGCCCTGGGCGAAAATGGCAGCCAGCAAAAGAGAAACATTTACCAGATGCCGTCATCCAAACTTTAACTCAACGAGCTCAAAATCGCGTCGAACTGAATGAACGTAATCCGACGACAAAAAGGTGATTAATTTGGTAATTTGGGGTGTTGTTTACACTGTTTTTGTTTAGATTCGAGAGTCCAAAAGACGGAATTCAACACTCATATCTGAATCATAATCAAACAATGGGTCATGCCTTACCGGTGCCTTATTTACCACCCGTTGTAGTGGAAGATACTCAAGATAGAAGATTAAGTGTAAGTGGGAAGAAAAAGTGTTCAAACTGCAACAAAGAACTTGGTATGTTGTTGTGAGGAATGTAAGGTCGGGGTTAAATTATTGATTTTAGGGAGAGGCGCTGCGATGATAATTGAAAGTTTATGTCTTTTTTATCACATGGAATGTTTTATATGTTGCGTTTGCCATATGCAGCTTGGTGATGGGAGAATGGGGACTGACGTACGGGTCCGAAACCAAAAGTTACACTGCCATAATTGTTATTCCAGTGATGATGGCATTAAATTCAGTTGCGTCTGATGTAAATATAATTTAATTGTAAATAGTTCTCATGATCATGTTATGTATTTATACACCTTGTGTTATATGTTGATTACTGTACAATAATAATTAAGACATATTTCAAATCATTTTACGTTAATGTTACATATTATATAGATTGTTATGAAATAGGTGCCAAATTTTGTAATTGCATCATTTTTGATAAAATCATATATCATACTATTTACAAGGAAAAGGGTTAAAAATTTATTAGAGTTCTTAGGAGCCTACTTTAGTAATTATATTCAACATTATTGCCACAAATCAGTAATATATTTAATACTCTGTTAACGTAGGTTGTGTTTCTAGTTGTTTTGTAATGTACAATAATTTATTGTTTTCTTATCGCATTGAAATTATGTTAAGTCGTTCATTTCGTTGTTTGACACCTCAAAATTGTTTAGCACTTTTCAGTGATAAAAGTATTAAAATTTCAACTCCTTTTTTATTCCACCAAAATAAAACAAATACTTTATGCATAAATTTATTGTAGTAAAATAACATTTAACTGAAAAAAAAAATAAAATATAAATAATAGTATAATAAAGTAACTCTTGCATATACGAAAATTCCTACATTTTGTTGATTTAAGAATAACTTACTACATATAGATAGAAATCATAATCTTAAAATAATAAGGCACCATCTAGGGTCAGTGGAGATTTTAAAAACCAGGTATTTACAAAAAAGTTCCACCAACTATTTTAAACTTCTACTTTAAACGGAGAACCTGGAATATGATCGTCTCCCCATTTTACAATAACGATGTAATCTCCTCTTTCTCGGACGACGTAGTTAACGGCATACTGATTACGCCCTTGATGTTTAATGAACACTTCTTCACAAGGTCCTTTCGGTCCATGAACTCCAACGAACAAAATGTTAGTCCCTAAAAAACAACTTGAAAAAATTGATTTTGTAACAATGATACTGACCGGCATCTTGGGCGGAAACTGTAAACTGGTTTTGTTTCCCTAAGTAGGCTTTTTTCAAGCCTTGGCCCTTTGACGTGACCTTTGATGCGTTGCTCTTAAAGTGGGGTAAAACAGGTCCTTTCGAGTTGAGACCTTTTCCTGTTTTGGCGGTTGTTTCTACAACGACGGATGAGGATTCCTGTCCTCCGAGATCGGCGACTTTCGCGTCACCTAAAAAACTCTCATTCTCAAGTTCTTATCTCTTCTGAACGTACCTTTGCTTGTGACTTTGAACGGAGAGCCCACTATATGATTGTTGTTGTATTTAATACTGATGTAGTAGTCTCCAGGTGCCAAAGGAGTATACCTCACTTTATATCCCTCTTCGACTTCAGTACAATCCATCGAGACTTTACTGGGACCGTCGATGTTAACAGCCAAAGTTCCAGCTCCAGCGTTCACAGTGTCAATAATAAAGTCAGTCTTGACTCCTAAAATCCCATTTGTAAAACTGCGATGTTACCAAAGGAATTTTTACCTGTTTTCACATCAGCAAGACCTGCTCCGGCTGCATGCACAGCAGCAGGATCAGCAGTGTCTTTACCAACTTTAACACTGAAGGGGGACCCGGGGATATGCACACCATTGAACTTGGCGTGAATTTTATGAATTCCGTTCTCTCGGGGCATAAAACGAACGGAATACTCCTCAAGATCGATGATCTGGACGAAGCAATCATCTTCAGTACCTGAGGGCCCGATAATCTGAAAATAAGACACCAGTGGGATTAGTTTCAAAATGTGCCCCCGTCAGTTATGCAACCAATAAAACGCCAACTCTGGTAAAGTCGGTAGAATCATAATTAATTTATGTAGAATCGCAATTAACTTTGATATTAGGCACATATAAGTTGAAGGAGTCTCCCAACTGAATTTGTAGGAATTTCGTTAGAGAAAAATCGATGCGGAGGTGTCAGGAACATAGAAGGTGTAAGGAGGGACGAATATTATCAGGAGCAAAAAAGTGAATTTTGAGCCAATTTTGTGGGAATTGGACCACTTTCGCTGTCCAGAATCATGAATGAAACTGGTTTAATTCCCCACTGATAAAAAAGTGGCGTTTATTCGGTGGTAGCCACGCAAATTTAAGAGTTCTGTCAAAACAAATAAACAAGCAGAGAAATATTTGAACTGTTTATATTTTGTTGAATGTTTGTCTTACCTTGGCGTCGAGATTTCCCTTGGCGCCGTTTCTACGCACGATGAATTGCGAGGGTTTATCAGCCTGGATGCAACCCTCTGGGAATTGCGCCACTTCAAGCAAATGCGCGTCACCTACAGCTGGTGAAATGTAAACCTTGAAGGGTGAATCTGGCACATGTTCGTCGTTGAATTTCAATCCAATACGGTATTCACCTGTCACAAAACTAAGTGTTACCAATTCACCAATAAACTGATTTTGGAGAAAGAACCTTCTTCCTCTCTGGGTGAGGGGTTTAAATTTATCTCATGACACACTTTATACATTCTTTATTGTCACAATAATAAACGAAACATTGACTCGTGGACGAGAACAAGCATATATCGGCTGACTACTTTAGTCATATGAAAAATATCTTAGTAACTATTAAATATATGATTCAATCTTCTATATTTAACTTTGAAAACTACCTTGAAGTTATTTTTTTGTCACAGCATAACACACTTTGAAACATGCTACAAATTTTAGTTTGGAACAATGCCAGAAATCAATTTTGTAAATATATCACATGCTTCTCTCGTATCATGAAATTTACACGTTTTTATTGTCACAATAAAAAAAAACCGGAGCAAATCCGGAACGGCACAACCACACTCGCTTGCAAAAATCTGTTAACTTCATTCACATGATTGTTTGTCACTTTCCAAAAATATTCAGCTCTCGAGTCGACTGCCAACTACTCATTCAAACCATTTAAAACGCGCCGATGCGCAATATTTAAACAATTATTTCATTATTTTGATTGATGTATGCAACCAGTGATACGCGATGATCCCTTTGAATTTAAAACAACCCTTTGAACTAATTGATTGTTTAAAACCGCGTTGTTATAAACCCTAATTATTAATACGTTTCCGGTGCCGCCTACAACCACAACGCTTGCCAATTCTTACACACTTGAATGATTTATGTTTTATTTAAGAATAACTTGCCTGGTTCAGAGACTCTATAAGAAACGTCACAGGAACCATCTTTGCGATCGGTGAAATTGATTTCTGCTTTACTGGGACCTTCAACGGAAATCGCCAGTTGGCCACTTCCGGCTTCCCTGGTCCACACATTAAACTCATTGAGTTCTCCTTGTTCCCCTCTTTCTAATCCTGCTCCTCCTGCTTTTACCAAATGAGCGCCATGGTCACGGTAAGGCCCCACCGTAAACTGGAATGGAGACCCAGGGATGTGGATTTCTTTGTATCTAACAGAGACAGTGTGAACTCCTAATTCTTTTGGTACGAAATGAACAGCGTAGAGACCGTCTTGGACCTCGTTGATGACCGCGTCTTCGGTTACACCACCAGGAGATGTAACCGTAGCGCTGAGATCGAACGATGTTATACCTAAAGAAAGTTTTAATTGGGGCACATGGGGGCGCCGGGAGCCTTACCAGGCATTTTAAAAGTGAGCTTGCACTGGCTTCCCACCTCGGTGATGGGGACGGCTTCGCGTTGGCGCTGGATGCGCTCTCTTTGCCTGTTGGTGCCTTCGCCAGTCACCTAAAACAAAAATTTGTTAAAATTCGCTCCTAGCTTTTAGAGATCGCAGATTTATATAAATGACTATCTTCAGGTTTATCTTCATATGTCGTCTCCTACGAAGTTAGATCCACTTAATGTCCCTAAATCAATTTGTCACAAAAAAGATAAGAACTTGAGCCCCGCTAAAATTTACAGAACCAATTTCATGGAAAGTTAAAAAAGTGAGTAAAAAAACTGGCAGACTTAAAACCCAAACAAAAGGAGGTGTGGAGTTCTAGCAGAAGTAATGAAGAAAATTAATTTAGTTGGCACCAACATTCTGAACCAGTTTCTTATTTACACAATGTATAAATCCTGGCGACTCGAAAGCTAAATTGTTACTAATAAATCGCTTTCATTATATCAAAGAAAACTAGTATTTGGCTGATATCGATAGTTCATCGCTCCCGATTTATTGGAAATAATAAGATCCAAGTGCCTAAATAACTGAAGAAGCCTTGACATTAACATTCTATAAATACGCGAGATTGGCCGCCGAAAGAAATTGCGAATTTTCCAATTTTTTGGAACAAAGTTTTAACGATGGTATATAAATAAGTGTTTGTGAGTCACTTGAAAGCGACATTTTTTAGTTTGAAAATAGTTGAGTACATCATATTTTGCTTACCTTGACCGTAAATGGTGATCCATTGACGTGGTGGTCGGCAAACTTCAAATTAACGATATAATATCCAGGCTCTGTGGGTTTGTAGGAAATATTCAACGTCCCATCAGTGTTATCATTACACTGAATCTCCGCTTTACTTGGTCCTTCGATGGATAAAGAAAGCCCCCCAAATCCTGCGTTTCTTGTATCGACATTGAAGGTGTTTTGGACGTGTGTTTTTCCTTCTTTCAATGCGTTTCCAGAGACATTAACTTTTCTGGCGTCACCAACTTCGCGTTCACAAACGTTGATTTTAAAAGGGGAGTTGGTGATGTGATTACCCAGTTTTTTGACGGAAACGACATGTTCTCCTATTTCTCTAGGAGTGAAAGAAATGCCGATATTTCCCGTTGGTAACCGCTTCAAGAAACACGGTTCTTCCAGACCGCTCGGTGCTTGAATCGAAGCATTAAGTGATCTAATATCAGCGTCGGAAATCTTTCCAGGAAGAGACACTTCACTGCAAGAGCCAACAGAGATTTGGTTTCTCTTGCGGCCTTCGCCGGTGATCTTTGCGTTGAATGGTGATCCTTTGATATGTTTATCACCGAAACGAACGGAGATTTTGTATTCTCCTGGAGCTGTTGGGAGATAGGAGACGGAAACAGTACCATCTTTATTGTCGTGGCAGCTGATTTCAGCCTTGCTGGGACCTTCCACAGCCATGGAAAGGCCACCAGCACCTGCGCCCTTAGTGGAAATTGCGAAGTTGCTGGGTTCTCCAGAAACGCCATGGGTTAGTCCAGGACCATAAGCGGTTACATATCCAGAACTGATGGAATCAACGTGGATTTTATAAGGGGAGCCTTGGACATGTTCACCGTTGAATTTCACAGCTAGTTCGTGGAGACCTTCTTCGCGAGGGTCGTAACGGATGGAAACTGTACCATCGTGGTTGTCTTCAATTACGGGTTTATCGATGTTTCCGCTTGGCATTTTGATTTCCGCTGGAAAAAATAAAGAGTTATGGGGTTGTTGGGTTTATAACACTACCTTGGTGGGTGTAGATTGAAAAACAAGAGAGAAAAGTCAAAGGGGAGAAATCCACCCCGAAACCTTTACCCCCAATCGGAATTGATGGTACTTTCCGGTACACAACAGGAAACTCTTCACGGTCAATTTCAGAGTGGGTTACAGTTTTAAAGAATTTAATGTATAAACTAGAAAATTCCGACCAATTTGGGGACATTTTTTGACGCGATACATGTGAATTTTAGATGCAACTGCGCTAATTTGTGTGGTGGAAATTGAACTAATAAGCATCCAGACATGGATGACTACACGAAATAAATAAGGTGTTTAATAGTTTCTATCTAAAAATATCGAAATGTGTCAAAAGTTGACGCTGGCGGGATTGGAATTCAACGAAGATTTTATTGTTACCTGTGACGTGTCCTCCGGTGCTTGGTAACGGAATATTATCAAAATTCAGAGGTCGGAAAGTCTGTTTTGAAGTGGATGTCTTCTTGACGACTGAGTCGGTTTGGGAATGGCTTACGCTGGTTTTTTCGGATTTGCTCACTTCTTCGGCCTGGAAGCGGAAACACAATTATATTTTCGTTCAGATTCCTCTGAAAGCTCTAAATGCCAAATTTTCGTCAATTTCTAAAGATCTAAGGTTCTAAAGTGCAACTAAATAAATGTTATAATTCGAACACCCGCACGTTTAGAACAAAAAATATTTAAAATTGGCACTTTTTATTCATATTTGGTTTAATATTTCGAATTTTCTAAAACGGGAATTTTATATTATAAAATGAGGGATAAGTTTGGGTATAAGCTAACTTTATCAAAATCGTCTAAATTTAAAAGAATCAGAAAACATTTCACAATTAGTCGTTCGTTTTATAAAGTCTAGACAAAAAATGTTTCCTGAATGAGAACTTTGAACTCTGATTTTGAATATTGGGAAACCAAGTGGCTCAAATTCTATTTCCGTCTGTCATTAAAATAAAATAATAAATACAAATCGCATCAGACTGTCTCCTTTTTTCCCCCAAAACATAAATCTTGTAATAATTTTAGAATTAACATAATTATACAAACAAACTCCAAAGATAATTACCTAAACACATGTTTCGGAGTTATTTTGGGCGCATTTAATAATTTTTGCCTCCTTTTTAGTATATCGGTAAAAAATCGCATTGTCGCAGGTGATTGCTCGCTTAATTCCGTTAATAAATTATCTTCTGCATGAAACATTGGCACAGTAAACGACGCCTGGTAATTTTTTGGAACTGCGATAATAGCTTTTATAAAACACGTAAAAGAGCAATGCACATGCGTTTAAATTAGGAAAATATTTTCTAGTTCTATTTATTTGATCCACCTGTCGGCAATTTCTCACTTCTAGATAATCGCCGTACTATTTTGGCGGCACGAAATTTTTACTTTGTTGGCTCCAACGATTTTTTTTTTAACAAACCCAATTCATTATCGATTAATTAAACTGTCTGTAAGAGGAATTGTGCCAATTAATTTACCAGTCTACTTAACCTGTCTTTGTCATCAATTTTGTTAGTAAAACAGAATAATTAAAATGATTTTCATAGTTCTAGTAGTTGTGTAAACACTGTCTGATTTTTGTCACGCACTTTACTTGGCAACGAATTATTTTAGTTTTCGCAAACAATCTAATTAATTTAAGCGCGAAAATGTTGAATTAAAGCTCGATTTTCTCGGGTCATTGATTCAGGATTGTCTTGGCACAAAAATGTGAATTTTTACATTAATACTCGTTGACGTTAAGACAAATCACTACATAAAAAAAAGAGTTATTATTTGTCTTCTAAGGATAAATTAGCGTATCTAAATATAAAATGAGCGATTAACAAGAAGATTCAACAAAACGCGAAGCTCTGGAAGGCCAGGAAATGACAACTATTTATAAAATTCGAAAATAGTTTTCAAAGAAGCACTAAGGAAATCTATAGAAATGTTATTAAAGCAGTAATAATTCATAAGTCCCGGGAAATTTAAATTAAAAATAAATCGTAGCAAAGAACAATGAAAAATATTAAGCCACTACAGAGAGTCGTACCTTCTGGAGCCGCTTTGGATCGCGTTCACAAGACTGAAGACAATTAAATTACATGCATATAAAATTTGAAAATCTGGGTGTCCTCTTAAAAGTTCGGAACTTTTCGATTGTTTCCGCCAATATAAATTTAATCAAAAATTGGTAATATGAGACAATGGAGAAAAGCACTAAAAGAGACGCACTCTCAAAAATACTCACTGCGATGAAACCGAAAATCAAGGGGCCAACTCAAAATTGCATTTAAAATAAATCAAGTGCATTGTAATTAAATACAAAATAGATCCAGTTTCTGGGAATTAAGTAGAGGGTGGAGCGACGTTTTCGTCGTTCTATGAGTGGGGGAATTATGACGACAGAATTGTCTACACTACTATATGCCACCAGCCAAAAATTCGAGATATTTCAGATGATAAGCTATAATAAAAGTTCACAAAACTTCAAAACAATCTCTCTTAGTTCGAGTTGATCGAAAATTGAACACGGAACAGTAAAAATACACAATTAGTTCTTTTATTTTATAAACAGCAACCGTTCTGTTACAAAAGTCTTATTAATCCTTCTCCAAAAATATCTATTGTTGTTTATTTACATTTAAAACTGAAATAAACTTTATAAAAAGAAACACACTTTTAGTTTGATTTGGTGCATCGAACTCAAATTTTACTAGTTTAGATAGACGCACCTTGACACATTTTAACGACCGGAACGGCCCAGTCCCTAAATAAGTGTTTTGGAAACTTTCGTACTCGAAAACAGCAAAACTATTGTATATTTTTCATGTCTCAAATACTCTCCAAAAATAGATCGCGACAACAAATTCTTCATTTAAAACTAACAATACACAATACAATTGTTTACTTCGCTCTGAAGGATATTTTCGTCGCGATATTTTCGTATTTTTTTAGCTTCACAAGCTTCAATTCCGAAAAAATTAATCTTATTCAAATTTAAGGTAAGCCAAAAACAAATTTTATTCTATATTTTATTTTTAGCCCAAATTCTTCACGCTCGAACTGTGATTTGTTTTTGATGATTTTCCAAAAATTTCGTGTCAAATTTCACGGCGCATATTTTGAAAACTGGTCCAATATTAACGATTTTTCGATTTTCACGGCCTCCGATTTTATATCTGATCGTGTCCAATTTTAGCTTTCTGGCGAAATTAGAAAAAACTGTTTCAGATCAATTTGACGAAAAATTGTTTTCATTTCCCAAAGTTTCGACAGGAACTTTGGCGACGAAAATTATTAACAATGTAGTAAAAAGCAATAAATAATTGGCCAAGTCTTGAAGTTCTGTGGTAACATTTTTTAAGCAAATAGATCAAAAACCGATTCGTAGTGAGGCTCAACATCAGAGCCCTGAGTGGTTTTTCAAATTTTTGGGGTTCATTTCATGGTATATTTTATAGTGACAAATTTTTTTTTGACTTACCCTGAACGTGTAGAAGCCACCCGGGACAGGCTGTCCCCCAAACTTAATGTTAATCGTATAATCATCAGCGTCTTTCACCGTATAATAAATATTGACAGTTCCATCTCCATTATCGACAATATTAATATCCAAATCACTGCCACTTGTCGATCTAATCCTGCAAGTAACGGCACCTCTTCCTGCATTTTCGGTGTTCACAGTAATACAGTACGACTCTCCGCTAGACAGAGTCTTTTCTAATCCTTCAGTAATTTTACATTTTTCGGCCTAAATCCTCGAAATTAGAAATGAAAAAAAAAAGTACGACGAACTTACGTTTCCAATGGCGTAAACTTGAACGGGAATTGGTTGTTTGGTTACGTCTTTCCCTCCATATTTGACGTTTAACTTGTACCTTCCGCAGTCATCAGGAACGAACACGGCATTATACGTTCCGTCGCCGTTATCGGTGACTTTAACGCGTCGTGGGTTACCGTCAGGACCCAAAATTTGAACGTCAAGATCTCCATATCCTGCTTCTTTCGTGTCGATTTTAAGAGTAGTAGGAATAGAGGCTGGTACTCCGTTATCATCAACGCTAGGCCCACTTAATTTCACTCTTTCTGGTTCAACTTTTGGTCGTACTTTGATAGGGAATGGACTATTAGGAATATCTTTGCCGTTATACGTAATCTGTGCTCTTAAATTGGCGCCTTCGTTTGGTGGGATGTACGAAACTTCGAAAGTACCATCATCGTTATCTTTGACTTCGGGTCTTCTACTTAGAGGCTTCTGATCCGAAGTGATGTTGACTGCTACAGGCGCTGGTCCTGCCTTTGAAGCGTCGATGGTGAATTTCGTAGGGATACCAGATCGACAGTTTGATGGTTCTAAGCCTGGACCATAGGCGCTGACTTGTTTTTCATCAACGTCAGGTACCACATTAACCTGAAACGGAAAATTTTAAAAATTGCAACGTTTCTCGACGAAGTACCTTGAAAGGAGACCCCGAAATGTGTTGATCAGCGAATTTGATAGTAACATCGTACTCTCCAGGTTCTGTGGGAACGTATTCTACAGAACAAGAACCATCTCTGTTGTCTTCACACGTCATTTTTGCCTCTGATGGCCCTTCAATAGCTAAAGACAGGCTTCCGGTACCCGCACCTTTAGTTTCCACAGTAAAAACGTTGGATTTGTTTAATAAACCTTGATCTAATCCAGGACCGTACGCTAGACATTTCTTGGAGTCACATCCTCGTCTTACGTTAACAATAAACGGAGATCCAGGGACGGGAACGTTATCATAGAAGATGTCAATAGTATGTCGCCCTTCTTCAAAGGGAGTGTAACTAACTTTATAAGTACCGTCAAGTAAAGGAGTGACTAAGTTTTGTGTTTGGGTCCCTGAGGGGTTGGTGATGGTGCAGGTGACAACCCCATCATCAACAGCCTGTGGGATTCCTCTAGTATCGACCAAGAAGTCAGTGGGAGAGTCCACAAAGACACCTGCAAGGAAATAACAGTCAGTTGGGGTAAAAATTTGCATGCTCGTGCAAACATTAAACTAGTTAAAGGCACAAAAACTACAGCGTCAATTAGGGTAAAGATCATTCCAATTTAGCGAAAACTGATCATTCCAACGCACACCATTTTACCGTGCAACTGAATCCCGCTTCCGGAGACTTTAATCTTGTTCATATCAACTTCTGGCATAATAATCGCTTGAAATGGGCTACCGGGGATGTGTTGGTCATTGAAAGTGATATTGATCCCATAATCTCCGATTTCTGTTGGTAAATACGCAACGGAACACGTTCCGTCGCCGTTATCTCTACAGTTAATAGCTGCTTCACATGGTCCTTCAACAGTCACGCCTAAACCACCTTGACCTGCTCCTCTAGTATCTATCATAAACTCCGCAGGTTTGTTTACAATCCCTCTGTGTAAACCAGGACCGGAAGCCTTCACTTTCAAAGGATCACTTCCAGTCAAGCAGGTCAATCTAAATGGTCTATGAGAAATCGGCTCACCACCGAAAGAAATCCCCAACAAATACTCCCCCAACTGAGTTGGAGTAAAATTAACTAAATACCCTTCGTGGGTTGGTATAACATGAGCTTTGATTTTACTCCCAGATGGACTAGTTATTGAAATAGCGAATTCTGCTTTACCTGCGTCTTGCGTGATTACACGAAACTGCTGTAAACTATTCACTGGAGCCGCTGTGTTCATCAAAATTATTGTAAAAGGGATCGAAAAACACGTTTTATTTACTTACTTGGTTCTAATCCATCGACTTTAATCTTAGACACGTCGATGTTAGGATGCACTTTGAACTTCACCGGAGTACTTGGGATTCTCAGCCCTCCATAATGCAGCGTGACACTGTGAACTCCAGAGAAAGGAGTTTCGTAGTCGACAGTGTAAGTTCGATCCCCATTATCCGTTAATTTCACCGGAATTGCTTGACGAGTTTCTTCATTCACTAAATGGACGTCCAAATCAGCTTCGCCCGCATTTCTGGGGAGAAAAATGAAATTTCGGCGAGCAAAAAAATAGAATTTACCTAGCATCAATGTTAAAATGAGTGGGTGTGTTGGTTTTAACCCCATCTTGTATCCCGGGTCCAAAGCAATGAATTTTTGAAACATCAAGAGGTTCTCCGACTTTCACTCTAAACGGTGAGTTCTTCGTCGCGACGCCTCCATAATTAACTTGAACGGTGTGTTTAGTTCCTTCGTGAGGAACATAAACCGCTTCGTAAGTCCCGTCGGATTTCTCAGTCAGTTTAACATCAACTGATTTGCAATTACCGTCCGTCACTCGGACGTCTAGAGGTGCAGCTCCTGCTTTTCGAGTGTCAACTGTGAATTTCGCCGGAACGTCTTTTTGTACTCCTGAAGGTTCAATGCCAGGACCGTACACTTCAACTTTCTCGGGATAATAATCGGTGTTGGGTAGAATTTGAGCAATGTGGGGACTTTTAGGAATGTCTTCGTTGTCACACAGAATATGAACGGCATATTCTCCTTGAGCTGTTGGGTAGTATCTTACATCAGCGGAACCATCGCCGTTGTCGTGACACTCAATTTTCGCTTGGGACGGTCCTTGGATGCTAAAACCAAGAGCTCCAGTTTCTCCGTTTGTTTCCACAGTGAATAACGCGGGATATCCAACAACGCCTCCTGCTAATCCAGGGCCGTATGCTCGAATCAAAGTTTCTTTATAAGGACCCACATTCACTTCGAAGGGAGATTTGTAAATCTCCTGTCCGGCGAAGGTTATCATAACGATGTATCTTCCTTCTTTCATTGGGTGATATACGGCGTAGTACGTCGTTCCATCGACTTTCGTGATTTTGCAGTGTTCTTTAACACCTCCTGGTCCTATAATTTGTACCTCGGGGACTCCTTCTCCAGCTCCCTCTGTATAAATTTTGAAATCAGCGTCGTCTTTTACGCGAACACCAGCTGGTTGAAGACCGCGACCACTCGCTTTGACTTTTTTAGCGTCGGAGACGGGGGCCACGCGAACACCAAAGGGACTTTTTGGAATGGGTTGTCCAGCGAAGAAAATGTTAACGGAATGTAGACCGATAATTGGTGAAAAGTATTCGCAGCGCCAAACATCGGGGGTTGTTTGACGGACGCTGACAGGAACGGAGTTCTTGTTCCCTGACGGGTCCAGGATGATCACTTCGGGAACGCCTTTCCCGGCATCTACAAGAAGAAGAATTAAGAAATAATTTTATTAAGAAAACGTTACGAACTTTTAGTCGAAATATCAAAATACGTCGGTCTATTCACGCAAACCCCATCGGGTTGTAGTCCAGGTCCAGAAGCCGTCACTTTTTTGGGGTCTCCTGCGTGTCCTTCAACTTTGACGTTGTAAGGACTCTTCGGTACTTCCCTTCCAGCGAACTTCACGGAAACTTTATGGGTACCTTCCAGTTGGGGGGTGTAAGCAACGGAGTACGTTAAATTTCTATCATTGTTAAACCGAACTTCAACTGGTTCTCTTAGTCCTTTTGGATTTTCGACAACCACATCAACTTCTCCTTTACCAGCGGAGAAAGTCTCAACAGTAAAATTAGCGGGAGCTCCGACGACTGGTCCGGTGGGTTCAATTCCAGGACCATAAACTCTTACTCTGGAAAAAAATTTGTTTGTAATATTACGTGTGGTTACAAGGTGAAACAAACATCAAACACACACTGTTAGGTGTCTATGAGAGAAAACCATTCTATTGGTATTAATACGTTAATTTTTGGCCGTAAAGACTTACCTAGGAGGGGGAATTCTAAACTCGAAAGAAAGAAAATTCATTAATATCATTCCCGTGGCGATTTCCAAGACTTATTTATAATAAATCGAGACTTACTTGTTTGGACTAGTTCTTGGACGTAACGGTGCTCCTTGTTTTAGTTTAGCGTTAGGAAATTGAGATAAGTATGTCATCATTGATTGTTCGTCGACATTGGGGTTTACTATTTCTTCCGGTTTGATCAGTTGAGGGACATTTAACCAGTCGTCAGCGAGACCCATAGCCTCAGAGGCATTCTGGACGGAGTCTTTGGGGTTCCAATCCTGCAGATAACACAAAGATAAGACAAATTGAGCAGTGTAAAACGGGCTTTCAAAGTAGGCATTATGATGATTAAACAAAAGAAAAAATAACATTTATGCAGTGGTTTGCTTATTTTCTTTTGTTTTTAAACCCATTCGCAATCAACTAAACTATTTGAAGACACAGATTATCCCTCGTGGCTACTCTTGGTAGTTCAACAGTTGAATTTTTGGCCTGGATTACAAAGTTGAACGACTTAATTTTGGCCGTCACTGTATAATATTTTCGGGCTAAATGAATGACGTCAACTTTTTATGATGGTGACCTCTCTTAATTATTATTTTCGAGGTGACGGCATTTATTGTAGACAAAAGCACTTACCGGCCAATCTGGACAAAGTCCAGGTGCAACGGCATCAACTAAAGCTCCCACAGCTTTCCCATCATTCCAGTCTGTCGTAAAATTATGTATTGGCAAGTCTGGCAATTTTGATTGGATCCAATTCATGAGTCTGAAGTCAATCAATCAATATTGGGTCAATATTACAGGGCAATATACCTTTGTTTTGGTGTGGGCTCGGATCCACTGTTGTTCAGATCGTCCTCGCCCTCCCACATGGGCAGAGATATAGAATAATGCAGAATTAGAGTCCATATTAGGCCTAATATTAATTTTAATTTGCAATCCACGATGTGACTTGAATCTGCGGTAAAGACAAAATATTAGTAAACAAATTAAATTACAGAAATGAAAGTGAACTTGACATGCATTGAGTATTGTGAAGATATGAATCATAAGACGAGCTGCAAAATTTGAATTTTGACCAAAAACCTAAACATTTGGCGATCGCAATCTCCGTTTTTCTTCCTTTTGGGTTGTGAATCATTTGATTGCCCAAAAACAGAATAATCAGCTCCAAACACGCAAACACGAAAATAGAGCAAAAAACCTCTGGAATTTGGAGCCAAATCTAATTTCACTTTTTACGGAATTGAGTCCTTGGCTCATTTTCCCTTCTGGGAACGCAAATATCCTCATCCGGCGAAGAGAATGGGTGTTAAATCGCGCTAATAAAAGCATAAAGAAATGTAGAACAGTGTACTCTTAACTGGGTCTACCTAGACAGCCAAGGCGATCAGTTAAGTTGAAGAAAGATCGCGATCATTTCCATATATGCAAGCGTTTAAAACAGCAGACGAGTGGTCAAGTTCGACTGGGATTCAAAGAATTCTTACGTAACATCCGTTTCAATGCCACTTTACCCAACTGTTATCAATTTGTGGCAGTCTAATCGGTTTGGCCAAAGGTATTCGAAAATTCTTATGGGAGTGAATCACTAAGGAATACATGACGATAAGTGTTATAAGGTCGATAGCGTCAGGTTTCAAAGAAAAATATGATATAAGATCCACGCATTGTACTAACCAAGAGATAAAAATTTAATGCATTTTCCAAATTAATTGAGGAATTTCAAGTGCACAAATAAGGTTTAAGCGGGATGATGTCATACTTATAAATAAAGTTTTACAAATCGATGAATGACTGACAAACTTTCCAAGAATTTAAAATCAAACACTTTACTCATTCTACACACCTTGAGTATTTAGCCAAACAGAAAAGTTAGACGCGATTTTTCACATTATCGAAAGAGGAAAACGATAACGTTATAAATTACTACTTCCTTTGGTATTCCAGACATGTTTCGTGGTTCTTACATTAATTATACAGTGCGCTCCCAAAATCAATTAGTCATTGACACACAAAACTTTTACTTTCTTTGAAATTGTCAGGTTTTTGAAAGCCGTCATTAAAATTCGCCAGACAATGAAATTAACTATAAGTACAAACCACAATCCTCAAAACAAACATAATCTCATTCGGAACATCATAAATCAGTCATCAAATGTTAATATCAACAAACTTGATATATTGATAGACTTTTACGACTCCACCCTGTATTTACAACAAAAATCAGCAATGATAACAGCTACTAAATTGTGATTTGATTTCGATTGTGGGATGAACGAATTATTTCGGTAATAAAAATGTCAAGGTTGAATATGGAAACTGATTATTGCATTTTTAACTAAAATTACATCAGGTACTATTTTGAGTATTCATAGAAACAATACTGTGTGAATAACATACATTTCTTGTGGTTTTGTTGCTGATTTTCAAGCGTGAAGGTTTCGGCTTTTTATTTGGATGAAATGTTAAACGATAGTTGCATACAAACAATAATAAAAGTGTGATAAAGGGACGAAAATCTCGCGAGATTAAGTGTACAATGAAATTGGATTTGCTCGTCTTAGGTGGAATTTTGATGATCCTTAAATGACAAAAACGTCTTCTAGAATGTTCCTTTTTCTTAAATTGTGGTCGAAATTTTGGCGACAACAAAATTCAAATGGATGCGCTGATAAATAGTCACGGGAGATAAAGAATTATCTCGAGTGTGTGCAAAAGGTGAAGTCTCTGATAATGTAAAGGAAAAAGACTCAAAATAGTGACGAAAACATGATTCGTCGGCAACACAGAGCTGTGCTGTAGAAACGAGTTTAGAAACTGTCGTTTTTTTTAGCCTTGAACGTCCGTGTATTATTTAAAAAGTGAACCAATACCGGTAGAAAAATATTTGATTATAATAACGATTTGCTCTATTTATAAACATGACTATTGACAGAATCTTACGCGAATTCAGCAACAATGTAAATTTGACGAATCATCAAAATGAAATGGAACCTGGAGATTATTCAAATGAACCTTTTCCGGTAAACGTCGCTTGTTATTTTTAGCAATTACAGCAAATTTCTCGCTGTTATGGTAATAATTTTGGCGGGAAAAATTCAAGCAGGAATTTGCAGGAAAAACGTGGTTAGTGGACAAAAAGCAGGAGCCGGCTGCCGGCCCAAGAAAAAGAGAACATAGCCGGTGTCCACTCACCGATATTAACAATTCTAATTCCCTCGTCGTCTTGCAGGAATTTGAGAGCCACTGAGACATTTTCTAGTTTTTGCGAACGAAATGACGGCTTCTTGTTGTGTTTGGGCAGACGTTTTCCTGCTAGCACTTCGATTAAGGTGATTAGTCTTAATCCGTCACTAAGATCAGTCTCCAAGTTTCCTATATGTTTTTCCACAGTCTTCAGATGCTCATTAGCCCATCTCGTGAAGGTGTTTTGTTGAATTTTTTTCCACTGCGCGTCCTCCGCTAACTCGCGCTCGGTCGTCACCATTTCGTCCTCGTCATTAAACTCACAATAATCCACATCGCGCTGCATACAAGCCCCGACCGGTTCGAAGCTCTGGTAGGGACACTGAGCCATTCCTACTCGTGGTCAATTCCGATCAGTTCACCTATGACCCCTCTCTCTTCCTCTGAAACAATTAGGAGATACACTTTTCTTTCAATTTACACTCATTTTCACACCAATTTATACAAAAACATACAACTTCAAGTACCTTCCTGAAGAACCTAAAGGCTCCAACAAAAAAATTTCTAAAATAAAAATTTTACAAATTCGACGAGACTGCTCCAAAGTTTTGGAAGTTGGCAGTTCAATTTAGTTGCTGCACACAAATCCAAAATTAAAGTTAAAAAAATAAAATATCATTTTGTGATTTGGAATAAGTAATAATCTCCTTTAAATTTCATAAGCGCAGCGTTAAAACTACCAGAATTACAGGTTTCACAATAAAACAGGAATTTTTTCGTTCGTCATCAAATTTAAAATTGTTCAAATTCGTTTCTTCTCCTCCTTCTATATATTTTTTATTAAATTAAATAAAATGTTTTATCTCTGCGGTACTACCTTAAATTTTAATTTTAAGGTCATTTAATTTTATGTTTTATCTGATCCACTGTCAAATTTTTATCTCCTCTTTTAATATCGTAAACTTCTCACTATAATCCTTTAGTTTATGGTAATAACTAAATAAAAATTGAACAGATTGCTGTTTGTTTAGTATAAAACGAATTTCATACGCGATTATAAACCAATAAGTGTGTAAACAATCAAATTTAGGGAAATGTTTACAAATAAAATAACAGATTAGTTTCAAGGTGAAATTTTACAGATGTTACAGTTTTGATCGAAATATGTACACATATTAAATTTATAGATTTTCGATTTCCAGAAGTAAACCTAAATAATTTTGTTATTTTGTTATACGACAAACTAAGTTTGATATATTTACCCACTTAATCTCCTTCAGTTATTTGCAAGTTTTATTTAAACTACTGCAAAGAGAGTGATAAGACTTTCACCGCATTTTCACTGATTTTTAACTCTAGACTTAATATTCTTATTATTTATCGTAAAGACGAGTTATTATTGTAAAAATATCAAATTAATTAAGGACTTCAGACATAAAAACAGAAGTTATCTCTCTCCGCATTGTTGTTCGACTAGTGTAAAACGATCGGAAAAGAGGTCATCTTGTGCCTAGCCAACAAAAGTACAAGAAATCTCTATCTTTTCTATATATGGACTAAACGCATTCTTTCTACAGTGAAGATTTCGGTTTGAAGTGATTAAAATCCTATTTAGCACTGACCTATAATTTTTGTTTTAAGCCAGCAACCCGATTAAATACGTGTTTCTCTATTTTTGTCAAATTCGTTCTATTTTTACCATGTATTATCCTGTATAAATATAAAAATATGTTAAAAACGACAAGGTAAAATTTTGATTCGAAACAAAATTTTCTTCTGGCTTCATTAAATAAAAAATCTACGAACTCATGTATTACCTGACATAATTAAAGCGCTTATATACTGCTATTTATATCGAACTTGTCCTGTGTTTGAATGCCATCCAATAGTTTTTCGTATACATATAAATAAACAAATATCAAGAGCACGATTAGAGGGTTTATTCAGGTATTTACCGTATGTTTGGTTGCATAGTTGTAAAAAGGAAAAACGAAAATTTTCTAGAGAAAATGTAATTATTTTAAGCTAACGGATGTGGCTATAACCGCGGAATTTGATAATAAAATCCTGAAATTTGATTGTAATAAGAAACACAGTTACTAATGCTTTTAAAATTGCAATAAAATCGTGTTTTGATTAAATTTATGAATATTTTGATACGTATCCTTGTTTCCGAAAATATATTTTTGAAAAAAAAATTTAATTGGGGTTTAATTATGATACACTTACGTGTTTATACGCAATAATATTTAGAAAAATCTCCTTAAAATCATTGCACTTTTATAACACTTTCGATGTAGTGAAAAGACTGAACACGACTCGAACTAAAGATATGTGTGAAACTAAGAATAGAACTCCGTCCATGAGTTTGGTTGTTTATAGATTGTCTTCAAACTTAACCCCACTTTTTTTCAGTTTTCAACTCCATATTTTGTATCACTTCTCAAATTTTGTTAAATTTATAACTTTCCTTACCTTAGATAATCCGCATAAATGGATAGAAACACTCAAAAGCGCACGATTTCAAACAAAACTTGGAATTTTTTTTCTTATTTATTTTTACCGCACAATTATTTTTACTTATGATTTTGATTTTACATTTGTTGTGATGTTTCGAGGACCGCTTCATTTGAAATGAACTTGTTTTTCTACTTATTTTCAATTTTGGAGTCGCCGCAAATTGCGTCTTGTAATTAAACTATATTTGTCTATATTGTGAGTAATATGACCTGAAAACTAAGCTCAGCACCTTATATGGAAGAAAGCGAAATTTACATTCTGCCTTGATTCGTTATAACGCCAAAGAACACATGTTGTTTTTTAGACTTGAAAACGATGCTAAATATCTCCGACGATCACTTGGCATTATCGGAGATTTTCTATTTATTCGTGATTGCCGATTTTGAGACCTCGAACGTTCAAATAGATCGCTATTTTCGCGGTTTTTAGGCGATTTTACGATGGTTGCTTTAGCGGAATTTTTATTGCAGTTGGTGGGGAATTTTTTGTTGATCTTTAATGAAGAGCGCCTTTCAATTGGAAAATGTCAAAAGTCAAGACAATTATTCGCAAAATTTTCACGACTTTTCATGATTTCCAACTTCCAAACGTGTCGGCCGGTTTCTAAGTTTCTACACTTTTCAGTAGCGATTTCTACATTTTTCGCACTTGCGTTCAAATTTTCCCCAATTTATGCAGCTATTTAACAACTTACAATCTGCTTACGTTTATCTCAAAAAACCGGATTTATACTATTTGTCACGGATTTTTGTGTCCCTGACCGAAACGTATTTAAAACTATCATTATCACTATTTGAAAACTAAAATAATAAATTTACAATAACAACTCCTGAAATAAATTTCATATTAAACAATGACAATTCGAAACGTAACTTCATTAAGTTTTTTTCCAAAATAAAATAAATAGTTCTGCTCTTATAGTGTGACAATAATGCAAAAAACCATCAACTATGTAAAATACGTTGTTACAAATCAATGTTATACCGGAAACAAAACAAAAGGGGAAACCGGAAACTACATGAACACTCATGAAATTTGTTATACCGATTCGTTGTATTACCAGAATGATTTAACAGTGGCAAAATAAAAATAATGTAGCAAAGCAAATTTATTTTTGTTTCAACATTGAAATTGTGATGTTTTTGAGACAACTAATTATTTATCACGTCGTTTTGGGCTTTATTGGGTGTCAAAACTGGCGCGAAAGACGTCCGACAGCTAGAGTTCAACAAGGAATTCTAGAAGGAGTAAGTTTCTTTAACATTTTCTAAACATAATTTGATTTTCGTAGACAAAAGTTGTAATAGACTCCGGAAAAATTGTGAATTCTTTTGTTGGAATACCGTATGCGTCTCCACCAATCGGAGATCTTCGATTTGCGCCCCCTCAAAAAAATGAAGGGTGGAATGGTACGAGACAGGCGACAAATTTCGGGGCGCATTGTCCCCAGCTACCTTTTAAACCAGGGACTAATGATCAAGAAGATTGCTTGTACCTAAACGTTTGGGCACCTGAGGTATCTTAGTACCGAACTATATAACAGTCTATAGTACCGATCTTTCAGAATGCTGGTCTCTACGCCCCTTTACCCGTCGTGGTATTTTTCGAAGGTAAACAATTCTACCAAAGCAGTCAACTCCCAATCAATGGTCAAGATTTCGCGGCAGAAGGTCTGGTGGTTGTCACCATAAACTACCGTTTGAACGTCTTCGGATTCTTTTGCTTGGGGACATCAGAAGCTAGAGGGAATTTAGGGATGCTCGACCAATATTTTGGTTTGTTGTGGATCCGTGAGAACATCTACCACTTCGGAGGAGATCCTGAAAAAATAACTTTGTATGGGCATCAATCGGGGGCTGTTAGTGTGGTTTTTCATATGGTGTCCCCAAGAACTGCTGGTTGGTACGATATTTTTGTCACCCTATCACTATTTTGAGTCTTCAGGGTTTTTCCAAAGAGTCATTATATCATCCGGGAGTGCAATTTCCTCGTGGCAGCATCAAAACGATCCTATCGTTGCTTCAAAACAAATAGTGAGGATGTTAGGATGTGATACTTATACTGTTAATCCTGTTAAATGTCTTCGGGGGAAGAAAGTCGAGCATATTTTACAAGCCCTTGCGGAATACTCCGGGGTATAAAAATGTGTTTTTTTATATGTAGCATTGACGATTTTTTTAGTCTCTGAATTGGAACGATAAGTTTTTCCCTATCATCGACAGTTTTTTACCAGAACCCAACCGGTATTTACCCTTAGATCCAAGCAACGCCCTAAAGCAAGGGACGTTTCTTCAAGTCCCAATTCTGACGGGAATTTCGAAACCCATCGCGGATGAAGAGTTTAGTAAGTAGCTCGTGGTAGCTATAGCACCACTCTATCTCTTAATTTTAGTGCAATGGTTGGAACTAGCAAGTCAAGGTTACCCGCAACTCTTAAACTACATAGAAAAAGCAAAAATCCCTGAAATTCTTCGGTTATATAAACTGAGCCGATACACCAAGAAGCAGCAGTTTGATCTTATTAAATGGCAGTATTTCTCTTCCAACCAAGGAGACGTTCGTATTTTGTACGACGAACTGAAGGAGTTGGAATTTCAAGCAAAAATTGAAGCTCCTCATTTTCTCCAACTGTCAGATCTTATAACATCTTACGTGCAACCAATTTATGTGTACTACATGGATGATATAGGATTCGTACTTAATACCAATGACTCAACTATAACAACAGATCTTCTCCTGTTGTTTGGTCCGAGTTTACTAAAACAAGGCCAAAGAAGAAGATTCAACAACAATGAGAGAAATCTGAGTCGTAGAATTCGAGAACTATGGACCAACTTCGTTAATTTTGGGTACGATACTACACCACCCCTAAATATAGCTAATAGAATTTTACAGCAACCCCACTCCAAACAATCAAGTCAAAACGTGGAGAAAATACACGGCTGGGGACTTCTATATCGAACATTTGGCACCAGGATCCTCAGACGGTGAAGAGGCACGAAAACGAACCCAAAGAGTCGTGTTCTGGAACGAACTTCTACCGAAAATCGCAGATGTGAAGAACAATCTGTCTAATAACATTCCTAAGGAGCTGCAAATTAGTCCAGGTAAAAAATTTACTGGAAGAGTTGTACTAATCGACAGTTGCAGATCCGGCCGCTGGTTTTCGGCACGCGATGTACACTCTTGTGGCTCTGGTGATTGCGCTGTTAGCACTTCTTCTAATTTGCATTATTCTGCTGAAGAAGAGGTCCAAGGAGCGGGAGAGTCATCTCCATATGGGATATTGAGCATTATTCTTTGTACTTTTGTTACTTGTTAATATAGAAAATCGTACCTACGTTGTTCCCGTTTATATAATTTTTTTGCTCTGTTTTAGTTTCGGGGATTTTTACCTTTCGGAACTAAAACTTTATTAATCGAAATTTTAAACGCTTCTAACTCAGTTATTTACTGACGTACGTGAATATATTACCCAGTTTTGGATTCTGCGTGGAAATCTGCATAAAATGAGTACAAATAGTTTAAAATTGCTCCGTAAATTTTGGTAATTTTAGAGCTAGAGAAAGTATTATATTTGATTTTAGAAATTTTAGAAATTTTCAGTTTGAAGACGAAACAAAAAGTTGCGAGGTCCTCAACAAAATTCGTAATTTTGGTAATTTTACGACTACAGCTTCGAAATTTGAAGAAAGTACTATTTTTAAGTCGTGTATTAACTCCATCAAATTGCAAAATTCTAGAGCAAAAGACACAAATTTCAGAAATTTTTATTTTTAAGACGAGCAAAAATTTGTAAGATCCTCCACCAAAATTCGTAATTTTGGTAATTTTGGTGCTACAGCTACAAAATTTAGAGAAAGTACTATTTTTGAGTTGTGTACCAACTCCACCAAATTGCAAAATTCTAGAGCAAAAGATATAAATTTTTGAAATTTTCATTTTGAAGACGAAATAAAAAGTGGCGAAGTCCTCCACCAAAATTAGTAATTTTGGTAATTTTACTGCCACAGCTACGAAATTTGGACAAAGCACTCTTTTTGAGTCGTGTATTAAGTCCACTAAATTCCAAAACTGTAAAGCGAAGGGCACACAATTTAGATTTTTTTTTAAGACGTAGACTTTGACCGAATTAAATTTAGAAACCTGATTTTTTGACAACCTTGAAACTTCAAATTCGGGATATGTAATATATCATTCTCATCGGCTGAAGAGTGAGGAAAACGATGGTGTAAACCGCATCTTAATATCTGTCATAGTTCCGGAGATATTTAGGTTCAAAAATCGAAAACCGAAAACCTTTGGACCAAAAGGTTTTTTTTTTCAATTTTTACAATTTGAGATAAGACCGGATTTTTATGAAAAAAAACTCAAGAAAAACTATGGTGAAAACCCCATCTTTCGTTCTGTCTTCGTTTCGGAGATATCGAAGTTTATATCAATCGGAACTAAAAATTTACCATCCGTGAATTTAAACGCTTCTAATTCGCTTATTTATTGACGTACGTGACGCACAATTTTGGATTCTGCGTGAAATTCTGCGCAAAATGACTTGTTTCGAAGATTTCAAATTCGGGATAATCGGCCGGATCATCGAGACCCCACTGTATTATCATTCTCGATAAACTAAACTGTGAGACAGTAAAGAAAAGTCAGTAAACGGGAATGTTACGTAGGTCTATGATCAACTCGTCAGTTTTCAATCGTTGTCAAACTCAAGGTCAGACGTCAGAGCATTGAGGTTACGTTACAAGATAAAAAGAAAAAAGTTATATTATTGTCTTGTATAAAAACAAGAATTAAAAGAAATTGGCACCGAAAACCTTTTTTAAGCACCCAATAATACAGCTCAGCTTCGGAGCGACACCACATTGGACTTTGTGCGGTCAACTCAATTCCCTCAATTCGTCAATTATCAGTGTTTGTGTCCGATATCATCACGAAATGTCTTCCATATGGACCAAAGCCTTCAATTTGCGTCCACATATCAAACAATTTACAGTAATTTCGTAAAAAGTTTACAAAAACATGGTTTAACCTTAAAGTTTTAGGTTCCTATCCGCCGTTTAAACCTTCTAGAATATCAAAGTAAAGATTTATTGCGCAAGAATGGAGTTGCCATTCAAGACTTTTGTATGATCGATGAGACAAACAGCGCAGAATTCGCAAAATTTAGTAAGTTGTACAAAAATAAATGAATTTGGGTGACAACGCCTGTTTTACAGATGTAAAAGAATACGTAGTTAAGGCCCAAATTCTTGCCGGTGGTCGAGGAAAAGGCCACTTTGATAACGGCTTCAAAGGAGGAGTACACGTTACTTCAAGGTATTTTTCCAAAATTTTGAAAATATCACTCATGAGAACCTTTCAGCCGAGACGATGTTGCAACAATCGCTAAGAAGATGTTGGGCTACAAGCTCATCACCAAACAAACCCCTAAAGATGGCATTGAAGTGAAGAAAATCATGATCGCAGAAAGCGTGAATATAACTAGAGAAACATACGTTTGTATCCTGATGGACAGACAACGAAATGGTCCTGTAATCATAGCATCCCCTGCTGGAGGAATGGACATTGAGGGTGTCGCTGAAAAGACCCCACATCTTATCAAAAACATCCCCATTGATATCTATGAGGGGATCACTGACAGTATGGCCGACGAAATCGCGACTTTTCTGGAATTCAAAGGTCCTTTCAAACCCTTGGCGATGACAGAAATTAAAAAACTGTGGCAATTCTTCTTGGCAGTAGACGCCACACAACTGGAAATCAACCCGTTGGTTGAAACCGACGATACCAAAGTTATTGCAGTTGATGCAAAAATCAACTTTGACGACAACGCTCAGTTCCGTCAAAAACAAGTCTTCGGTTTGGAAGACGTCACGGAAAGTGATCCCAGAGAAGTAGAAGCAGCTAAACACAACTTAAACTACATTGGCATGGATGGTAATATCGGCTGCTTGGTCAATGGAGCTGGTTTAGCCATGGCCACCATGGACATCATCAAACTCCATGGAGGAAACCCCGCTAACTTCTTAGATGTTGGTGGAAGCGTGAAGGAGGATCAAGTTCGAGCCGCTTTCAACATTCTTACGTCTGACAAGAATGTCAAGTGCATTCTGGTTAATGTTTTTGGGGGTATTGTCAATTGTGCCACTATTGCAAATGGTATTGTTGGTGCCATGAAATCAATGAATCTTAAAGTGCCTTTAATTGTAAGATTGGAAGGTACAAATGCTTCTGAAGCACGAAGAATCATTAAAGAGTCCGCGTTGGAAATACAGACAGCTGAACATCTCGATGACGCTGCAAGAAAAGCTGTTGCAAATGTTTGAAGTGAAGTGACAAAATTGAACCTGTTGTGTTCATTCCAAGTTGGTTAGTTAATTGATTTTATACCGAAATTGTTAATGTTATGAAATGACTACTGTTTATAATAAAAAATATTCATATAATAAAAGGTCAATTTATACAGGGTGTTTGGAGTTATGGGTGGCAAACTCTAATAGTGTATTAGGAAACAGGTTTGTACACGTAAACAGCAAGTCGACTTAGACACTCCTCACGTTGTGCTGTTTTGGCCAGAGAATTTATTAGTAGTTATGTAAATTCTCAGAGCAAAAAGCAAAAACCGAACGTAAACAATGGCGACCCTTTTTTTGGAAAAATATGCAGCTACGGTTTTGGATTAAATTATATAATTTGTTTCTAGACAGGTAAAGCTTTTGGCACTTGGATAAATTCAACACAATTTTATAACTACTTAATATAAACAAAAATAGGTCCATACTATTGAGTCACTACTGTATCGGAATATTTGGAAACTTCGCTTCTCCTGTATTTTGAATTTGGTGCACATTTGTATGTAATCAAGATACTTACCACGTTTTTTAAAGATAAGATAAGGCACTTTAATAAGAGATAATTAAGCACAATTTTTGAGGAAGAGTGTGGGTGTTGGGTAATGAAAAAAATAAGACTGAATTAATGAATATTATTACTTCGAAAATTCCAAAAACCAAAGAGAGTAAAATAAGAAATACAACTTCAGTAAAAATATATGCAAAATTTACATGTATTCTGAGAATAATTTAATTTTACAATAGTTAACAATATGTATTGTATCAGTATGTGAAATAAGAAAATTAAACAATAACGCTGACGCAATAAATCAAACTAAAACTGTGAAAATTGCAAACAAGCAAAAATCACAAACAAATTGAAAAGTTTCATTATAAGATTATTTTTGTCTGTTCAAAACATAGTTTTAATCCGGTACCTAATTATATTGTTTAAAACTAGGCATTGAACATTGATAGTGTTGCGATTTTTATATATTTTTTTTGTCGTATGACATGTTTGCAATTTTTTTATTATTTATTTGTGATCTGTGTAAGTCGATTACTCTTTTTTGATAGCAGCCTGCTTGGCTTGGTGAGCTTGCAAGACAGCAACAGCTTCCTCCACCTTGGCTTTGAGGGATTCATTGTGTTCCAACATATGCAACAGCTCAGAATTGTCAATCTCGAGTAACATACCGGTGATTTTGCCCGCCAAATCAGGATACATGCGTTGAATAAGTGGGAAGAGCCTCTCACCCAGCATTTGCTTTTGCTCTTGTGGCGGGGCAGCTGCCAACATGGTGGCTGTTAAAGGCTCCTGGCCTTGAATGTGGACAGCTTGCTGGACGGGTGCAGCATTGCTGATGCCTAAACCTTGTGGAGGGTTACGCATATTTGCTGTATACTTGTAAGTAGTTGGGCGATTACCTGCAGGTGCTACAACGCCTTGGCTAGCCAACGGTCGTCCTTGTATATTCTGCGGCTGCTGGCCTGTTATTGGTCGCGGCACATTGATACTGCTCCTCATGGCGGCTGACTGGTTTGGTGGCCGTGGAGCGGCTCTGTACGTGGTCGGAATAGTACCGTACGGATTCGCGCTTCCTTGCGCCCCAGGGCGCACCTGAGTTTGGGCCGGCCATCTCGGATTAGTCCGAATTTGCGCCATCTGCGCAGCCCCATAGAATCTCTGTGGTGCAGGAATTGTCGGAACAAAGTATCCGCTAGAGGTTCCTGGTTGTATAAACTGACCCATCTGGTGCATTCGCATATTTGCCATACGCTGCATGTATTGGGATGTCAAGTGGGCTTTCCGATCTTCCTTACGTTGAGCTAGAGCCACGTACAAAGGTTTCGACCCAACTATACGTCCGTTCATTTCGGTTACAGCCTTTGTTGCCTCTTCTGGCGACGAAAAGCAAACGAAACCGAACCCTTTACTGCGGTTATCTTCCATCATTACTTTCGCAGAGGTGATTGTTCCGAACGGAGAGAACTCCTTACGCAAACGCTCGTCATCTATGGTATCATCCAAATTCTTGACGTACAAGTTGACGCCTTGGTAACGGTTCAAACGTTCCATTTTCAAAGCTTCGAAGCGACGTTTCAACTCTTGTTGACGTTCGGCCTTCTTTTGAGCGCGACCTACGTACAGAGGCTTACCTTCCAAGATTTCTTTTCCTAAACAAAAAACAAGAGTTAAGAACATCTATAAAAAACAGTTGCGAAGTTAAAAATACGAGCTTTACATCTTTGTTTAATTGTTGGAATGTTATCACCACATTCTAGATTAACACGTGGGTAGTGACTAACTAGTGACTCAAATCCGTAACCCCCAAAAACGCAAAACCACACCCAGAGCGCTTGAAATCGTAAATATTTAACCATTTCTCTTAAGCTGCCTTCCCTAGGTCATGAAACTTGCAAAGTAAATTACCATTGAGTGCTTCGACGGCGGTTTCAGCGGCCTCGGGGTTTTCGAACGCTACAAATCCGAATCCTTTGGATTTTCCGTCGTCCTTGCTCATGATCTTGTAGCTGGTAATCTTCCCGTACTTCTCGAACATGACCCTAAGCTGCTCCTCGGTTAAGTCTTCGCCAAAATTCTTAACGTAGACATTGGTGAAAAGTTTGGCTTTTTCGCCGAGTTCCTTTTCACGCTCTTTACGTGGAATGAATCGTCCAACGTAGACTTTCTTTCCGTTGAGCAACATTCCGTTTACTTTTTCGATGGATTTGTTTGCCGCTTCTTCAGTTTCAAAATGCACAAAGCCGTAGCCTTTGCTTGTCCCATTTTCGTCTTGAGCTACTTTACAACTGAGAATGTTTCCGAAGGCAGAAAACGTATCGTACATAGCTTTGTTGTCGATAGAACGATCCAGATTCTTGATGAACACATTTCCAACCCCTGATTTACGAAGGGAAGGGTCACGTTGAGACCACATGATGCGGATGGGGCGTCCTTTGATCAAATCGAAATTCATCGTGTCCAAGGCGCGTTCAGCTACAAGATTTCAGGGAAAATTAGATCTCTTCGCCGAGATTTGGGTGGCATTGCATGATTTTAGTAGAGGAGATTGGGACAAGACGAGAGGAAGAGATAAGGCTGGCAAAAAATGTGATAGTACGTAAGGAAAATGGTATTTCCAAGGTTGGAGAGGGGGGGAAAGGTTAGCATTGAAGGCGCAGATAACAGTACCATGCAACAAATACCATATGGAATGAAAACATGGGGTAAAATTTCGTTGAGAATCGAGATTACAATGACTCACCATCAGCAGGTTGTTGAAAATTCACATATGCATAACCCAACGATCGTCTGGTTATCAAATCTCTGCAAACACGGATCGAAAGAACTGGTCCTGCAGTGGAAAACTTTTCGAAAAGCATAGCTTCCGTGATATCGGTATGGAGATCCCCCACGTACAGGGACGCCATGGGGTAATTTGGAGCACCCGGATTCATTTTTCACCAATTTCACTTGTCGATACTACACAGATATTAAATGCTACGCGACAACATAAGAAACGAAAAATATACAGTAACCGTTTATTTTCGTTATTTTTCCACTGTTTTTCGATTTTTTTGGGTTTTTTATAAAATTTTTATATTTTTTTGGATTTTTGTAAATATTATTTCTCTTTTTTTTAGGTGGGTTGTGTGTTCTAAGAGATACACAACCACACGCTTACACCACTAACAACAGTAACAAAATGGAGTCGTTACAGCATTTTCACTACTTATACAGACCGGATGTGATGACGCATAATGGCGACGCAGTACTGCCAACCGTATCACCACATTTTTAACATTCTTTTATTAAATATCATAGAAATAGTCACAGTTTCAGCCCAATTCTCTTAAATATCTACAAACATTGTTACATATACTGCATTCACGCTTTTACTAATTGAAATTAATTAAAAAAATTTGACTTTGGGGTTAGTCAATACAGAAACTATCACCATATAGAATATTGAAAAAAGACTTTGAAGCATATCTTCAATAATCAATAATCTACTCTTTATTAAAGTCAATGTTACAATTTGCTCACATTGACTAAATGTGTGGTGTGAATTAAACATAATTGTTGCCGGAAATCAACTAAATGTCACTTGTCATTGGCGCGTCATTTGAAATTATCGGTAATTTGGTACAATTAGAGAAAACAACGAATTTATACAATTAGGTTTAAAGTGATCAAATTTAATTCTAATAAAAGTGTGTTTCGATTCTAATTCTTTTGTCCGTAGTCGGATTTAACCTCAGTATTTGTATCGATCGCAGCCGACAAAACATACAGGGTGATAGACTTATAGAATAGATTTCTGAAAGTCCACATTTTAGTACAAAATAGCTGGGACAAAGTTTATGCCTTTTTATGTTATTAATCAACGCATAAAATAGGTGTAACTAATTAAACAATGATGCAAGCAAGTTAAAAATACTATTTTTTTCGAATGATTAAAATAGAAAGAAAACAATATTTTACTATCGCAAAAATGTACTATAATGACTCACCTAGATCGCTGAGTCGACAAAATGCGTTTATTTTCCTTGGTTGTTTACTGCGTCGTAACAACAATTGTGGGGAAGAAAAGTCGGAAGAAGACCTAAAATCAAATAGCTTTTTGAATTACACTTCTAAACAACAATAAATAACGCGCTTTTGATTCTGTAACCGCAACACTAAATTATTTGAATTGTTGTTAAAATTTGACTAAAACAACATCGCGCTTTATCAATTTATACTTAAGATGACTTACCTGATGAAATGAAGTAACTTTGTTACAAATTAGGCACACACGATGACTTAATTTTATCAATTTTGCTACTGCGTCGCTTAAACGGTCATAACCTGCAAAGCTGCGGGAATCAAGATGGCGATGCTTTATTGTTCTAGAGGGGTGTCGACCAATCCACAACTTTTGGTATTTTTGAAAAACAAGGTTGGTATCATTTTTTTTAGAATTACGCAAATATTCAAAAGGACGAATGTGCTAAGGTACTAACGCGTTTTGATAAAAAATTCTTTTGAAAATATTTTCAGTTTTGATAATTTTGCATTATTCTTACATCTAGTAGATAAAAACATTTTTTCTTTTTTCTGCAAGCAGTTACGTATTTGTATCTGATGCTAAATTTCGGTAACCGAAAATTTAAGCCCTTTTGCATGTTTGTCCGTTTTGACATTAAATTTGCTGCGTATTTAGTCAAATTAAAATTTGTGACTTTTGCAATGTAAATTAACTATAATGTGTGCTTTGGAGAAATTTTGGCAATCTGAGCTGCAGGTGAAGTATATTTATTAGTTCACTGTGTATATGTTGAGTACAGGAATCTGTAATCGCCGGTAGATGGCGCTACAATGCGCACGTATGTCGCCTTTTATTTTACACATATAAGATGTGACGTAAGAGAGATGGACGAATAAAAGTGAGAAAAAGTAACGAACAGTACGGCGCGTTGTATTTGGTATGTCAATATCGTTTGAGTCCATGATGTCATAATTTTTTTTCAAAATTGTGTAAAAACAAATAAAGAAAAAGATTTGTAGTGAATGAAAATGTTGGTGTTATTAAAAATCTGGACAGTGCCGTAATAGATAAAATATCTCGGGCTGTGTGAACTACAAACACAATAGAAGTGCAATGGCAGGAATAGATATTGATATTAATTCATTGTTAGCTCAAAAAGATGCTCTTATTCGAGAGCAAAGAGATCAAATTATCCGTCTTAAGCGAGAACTTGATGGCGTTGCCAGCGAAAGAGATCTCCTACTGTGTGAAAACAGTAATCTCAGATTCGAATTGGAAATGGTGGAACTAAAACGATTACAAGATGAAAGGTGAGTTGAAACCACAGAACAAAGAGAAAACCGAAAATTTCGTTATCACTTAGTCAGGGTAAAGTGCCATAAATTAATCTTAAATTATCAGATCTTATCAGTGATCCGTTGCAAAAGTTTTGCAATATCAATATTGCATGATGACGATATAAAAAATGAGCAAATTTGGCCCAGATTGTCACGAGATTTGGACTCTTTTTCTTTTTGTTGTTGTTTTTTGTTGTAATTGTTTGTGGGACAAGGATGTTGTAAAATGTCATAGCGACGCCTCCCACTGATATGGTGACTCGCGCATGCGCGAAGTCGTCGCGACGTCGACGACGTTGTATATACAATAACCATCGCGCGCTTATTAAATTAGAGTAATAAACAGGTAATTGACTCAGGATCATGGCTATCGACACATTCAGTCTGGTTGTACTAATTTAATTATATTTGTCTTTTGGGGTTCTTTAGTAGTTCACTAACCTCAACCATGCACTTCAGCTCTTGGTCGTGAAAATACACTCGTATTGTCGTATAGTCGAACGGTGTATTGATTTCTAAATAAGGGGAAAGTGAACGGATATCCTGAGGCTAGCTAATATCGCGTGGCTGTCATTTTTCAGAAGTTTACTGAACGTGGGCATAGTCACACTATCTCTCTAGAGTCACTTTGTAGTCAGAAAACCGCGATATATGGTCATTCCGTCATACTTTAAATGGAACAGCACCCACACCAACATTGTGTAGTGTCTTAACATATTGTGGGTAAGCTGCAGACTCTCTAAACGGTAGTATATTTGAATATACTACTTGTATATTTTTCCTCCCAGATCCCTCCAAAGTACTCCCCGTACTGGTGATAGTAGTGCCACTAGTCCTACTTTTGAACAACACAAACTTGCTGTTTATTGCGGTGATGTAACACCAAGGACTGAGTGACGTCAAGAGTACCCCGCTCGCCTTCTAAACTGTGCCGATCGTTCCATTCCGTTGTCTGTGTTGAGCCACGGTCAGCTGACATTTGCAACAATCATTTGGTGTAGAAATTTCCACTTTGTATCCATCAACCCCCCAGTGTCTTGTTTGTGTAGTGATTGGCATAAACACCAAAAATAGAAAGTACCAACCATAACTTTTACTATCGCCGTTCAAGAGAGTGGTTGCAATCGTGTAATGTGAGTTGTGAGTGTTTGTAATGCGTGGACATTCGCCAGGGGGATTTCCCCAACCCTTTTTGCATCCAAATCAAGTCAGAACCGAACAAGTCAGGGCTACTCCTGTTCAAACGGTGGATGTTTGTGATAGGACGGTGGTACGAGTTAGGCGAACGGGGATACAACAGGAAAGAATAAGGGTTGTTTGTACCACAAGGAGACAACATGTCAGTCGATTGGTTACTGTTAGTGATGCTTGTCATACCTTACCACCCTTCAGGAAACATGTCACTGTTATCAGGTAAAAGATCTACCCACAATGACCATATATCACGAAATAAACGGAAACATTTTCAAAACCGCTAGACACCACAATGGGTCACATTTTTCCTGATTAGAACAATTACGGATGTTTTTTACAATGAATGACATCGTTTAGTAAAGTGTTTCAATTATATTGTTAATAGAATGACGCACGGTGGGAAAAATCGCCCACTTCGGGGCCAAAACCCCATTTTGCGTATCGCGATCAAGGTACCTTGATTGTTCTCAAAACCAAAACAAACTATGTTTTTCGCCATCTTGATTGCGCCATTTTGGCAATTTGAACTTTGCCCATATTCACAAAATGAAGATGCGGTTTTGTTCCACTCTTTTAATAACATAATTATGCGGTATTTTCCAGCTATAGCCTTGAATTTATTTTCATCCACTTTGAAACTGCAGCATTTATTTTTGTCAACTGATTCCGAAGATCTTAAACTGTAAATCATCTTCGATGCGTCATTTTGTTCACAATATGTGGTGCTTCTATTTCAGTATAATAGATCATCTGAGAAAACAAGAAAACCAAACAGAACTTACATACTTATTCCATAGAAATTATGCCGCGTTTTTTGTAAACAAATCCAGTTGGATTTCGAAAACGTGTAATATAGAATTCAGGAGATCTAAATATATGCACCCATAATTTCGTTTGTTTATGTTTGTCGATATTTTATTTAAGTCTATCAAAATTTATCGTCCCCATATAGGTTTTATTGACAGTTATACGCGTTCTTGTCACATCTTGAACCGCAAGTTTTTGTCCGATGATCTAAAAATTAACGTAAACGCCGGGTCGCCATTTTGTTTATGGAAATTTTGATGCGGGTTGTGTATTTAAACATAAAAAAAATTGAAACGCGATTTTAGCCAGATGAGGGTACCCTGATAAAAAATTTCCAAATATTTGTTAAAAAAACGTTATCATTGTGTAGTACCAAATTGAAAGTTGTTGACTGTAATTATCTTGTATAAACTTTTTATATCAATCACAAGATATCAAAAGCGGTGTAAACAGTTGCACTATTTGTATAATATGAACTAGTTCTTGGAATTTTCTCCGAAAAAAATTGATTATGCTCAAACTTACATAATTAATTTCGATTCTGGTCTACTTTTTAGCATTTTTGACTGTCACTGTTTTGAATGTAAATTGGCGACAGATCTTGGTGAATCATTTTGTTATATAGGTGGGTGAGGAGGGCACGGACCTCGTTGTGCATGTACCGTTGGGGTAATTAACATGCGCCTACCGTACTAGTTTATTTTTACGTTGTACCTAGGTTGCTAATGCGCCATTAAACCTACATTTGCTTAACAGTTGTCGATGGCCGTAATACTTTTGTCACATTATCTTTTGACAATTTTCACTCAAACCTAATTTCACGCCCCCTATTTTAACATTTCTCTCATCCAATTGTTTTAAGTTTAAACAATTACGTCACATAACGTGGCTATGTTTAGTTTCCGGTTCTTTTCATGTACAATGTTGCCGCATCGTATATAATTACAAAATTGGGGACGATGTTCGTTTAATTGCATTGATATAAAGTTCTGATCATTTCTACCCCACTTCGATAGGAATGTACTTTATTATAATAATTGCTTGCATGCCACTATGGTAGTATCTAGTCAAGCACACTTTCTTTAATGAAATCAAGGTTGAGTGAAGTAAAAAAGTGGCTGGCGCGTTAATTCGTTAATTAAAACAGATTTATGTATCGAGAACTATAAATTAAATAGAGTAGTTGCGGTAATTGTTAATGGCTGGAAATTGGTCAGAAACAACGGTCGCCAGTAGCTAAAGTCCGCCACACACTTGAATATATCATAGTGGAAAGGTTTAAGTTGAGGCCACTCTGTATATTGATGTTATATATGCGTTTTTTGTAGAAATTTGCTGTTTGCCAGTAAATATTTGCCTAGTTGAGCGTTGACTTCGCTGGTAACTTTCTCCTTTATTTAATTATATTCACTTTAAGATTATAATGGCAATATACTTTTTCCTTCTTTGTAATTTATGCGCAAATGTCACGGTTTGTGTCATTTTCTGTTTGTATTTTCGTTTCCACGCTGTGCCTCTTTTGACCTTTGTAAGTGCAAGGCTTCAGAAGACACAATTTCCGCCATCCCACTGTAAACACGGATTTCACGAATTGATTAAAAAACCTTCCATATGGTTGGGAAATTAGCGCGGTTTACGTCATTAACTTAGTCACAAATTTAGTAGGAGCAATTAGCATAATATAGGCAGTATTGGTTATCGAATTAATAAATCAACTATTTTGCACCGATGTGGTAACACGCTGATGCTTATGCAATGTTTGTGTGGTTTTCAAAGACATTTTTGCAAACACATTTATTGAGAAATCACACGTTCGTTTTGCGGTTTCATCTCTGTGTATTGTTACAATAAATGATTTGCAGATTTCGACGGAAATTGCTTTGATCGAGGTCATTACAACTTGATATTTTTCGTTTTAAAAAGTGAAAATGCATGATCTTTGAATATTAAAATTCGTGAGAGACGCGGAGGGGAGATGTTCGGAAACATCTGCCTGTCTTTCGGCCACCACACGCCATACGTGCGGACCACCTGTCATTCCTCCCTTTACACCTCACCGAAGGGCCTCACCGTCTTCGACAAACACGTGGCGAAGAAATTTTATCTCAAACTACACCAACATTTTTATATCACATTGTGTTGCTAACATGACCACGACACGTTCGTCCTTGGTTTAAAGGATAACTTAATTTTAATTAATGTAGCATTTGCTCTGAAGTTAATTCGGTTTTAAGAGTATTGTCACGTCCTTAGCCTGGAAATTTGTGTTATTTTGATGAGACCTATGTTGCTCGAGTTACCAAATGCGCCAGCTGCTCCTCGACCTTATTTTTTCTTTTACGGCTGATCTGACTACCTGTGATTTAGGTTTGAGACCATTTACCATCTTGATTTTAGTTGGCCATCTGCCTTCCTGGAGGATACACACTCCAGACCAGTGTATGTTTATTTTGTTTATGTGCAAGTGTTCAACATGATCATATGCATCTCGGGGTTCGTAGTGGGAAAGTAAGGCCTTTTTATTGCACTATTTTATAGATCTACACCACAATTATTAAATTACTTATATAATATTTATATACAACACCGTATTGATTATTTATTATATAAATAAAACTATATTAATATCGTGATATCCGAATATCTAAAAATTTGAAAATTCGGAATTTTGTTTTTATTTTTATTTTTAGCTTATCGTGGTGCGATATTATATTAATTTCTCCGAATTATCGTGCATCGCAGGGTAGTACAAGGGGCGTACTGAAACCGGATCATCGTACAAAAAAAAATCACAATTGCTGATCATTTTAGGTTTAATTGCCTTCCTGTGTAGTTTCGCCGTGTTTTTAGCACAGTATCGTTCACTTGGTAAGAATTTAAATTTCTCTGGTGGTATTGTAGTAGCATTTATCGAGTTTCATTGTTTTACTGTGTTTTTTTAATAGTTCTGAGTTGTGACATTAAAACGTTTTTTATGCTTTGCGCAATAAGAGCAATAAAAGAAAGTGGCTTCATTATAGAAGGTTAGCGCTACGTTGACGGTTAAAGAAAAAATACGAAATACGAGGACCTGTGAGCATTTTAATGGAGGTTGTAAATCGATAACTGCGATTGCAATTTTTCGAGGTTGCCAAGTATACTTTCAAATTTGAAAGTTCAATTATTGTTTTTTTGAATGACTACTCGGCTCGCTATCGCTCGCCTCGGCCGTATTATTAATAAAACAATTATACATTAGCTTTCGAAAAATTCGCAAACATTTTTTGTCAGTGTCAAATTGAAGCGAATTGATTGATTGAAAGCCAGTGGAAAAAACTAATAATGCGTTTTTGTGCAGCTTTCCACCAAAGATGGAAAGATCCCAGATAATGAATTCATTGGGTTCTTCCGACCACATGCAAGAACAGACGTACATTCAAGCACCAAGTTTCGTACAAACTCAGAATTACAGTACTCCAACAGCGAGCCCGATTTACGCTCGAACCTCACCAAATAATTCGACGTACGTGGGTGTAAGTCAGTCTCTTCACAAGAAAGGGTCGTTACGAAATGGGGATGTTTTGAAGAGGTCGAGGGTTCAGACAACGTAGGTATCTGTTGTATAGAATTTTCTTTGTCTAATAAACTGTGTATAGATACGAGTTGTCTCAAGATATTCTCGACAAGCAAATTGAAGTTTTGGAGAGGAAATATGGCGGTGTTAAAGCAAGAAATGCCGCGCTTACAATCCAAAGAGCTTTCCGACGTTATACGTTGCTTAAGAAATTCGCTGCTATTACGGCTATGGCAAAGGCTGAGAAGCGGATTAGTCGGAGATTTCCTGGGAACGCTGAAGACTGTCGTAGCACAATTGGTGAGACTGAACAGCAATGTCCGGAATACGTGCGGAATTATGAAGGACACGAATGCTCAAATATGAGAGTTCTTCCAGTCCGATCGATGTCTTTGAGAGAAAGACGGAACATTGATAATATGTCGATGCCCAGAAGTCAATCAGGGACGCCAACAGTTTGTTGGGAAAACTATTCATCTTCTTCTTCAGTTCAACACTATTATTCACCAGTTGATTCGAAATCAGATTCTGGAGGCACACAAATGGCTGCAAGTTCTTGCAGCACGCCAACTACTTCAGCCAATGGATATACTCGTGCTAGACATTTAAGCAGTAGAAAAGTACCACCAGAAGTACCAAAACGAACATCCAGTATTTCGTCTAGATCTCTGGATCCCAGACATCATAAATCGAATGGTTTAACGAAAACAAATGAAAACGGTTCATTATCCAGTGTTCAAAGTTCCGGTAGTGACAGTAGCATATCGACCGAACGAGTACAATGCGAGTTTTCGGGATCACCGGTTTGGAAACGCAAAGGAAACCACATTTCTGAGTACGCAGAACCAGGATTAGAAACAAGCTTAGGCAACATTTCCAATACAAGCACATCTACTTACACTTTAGAAAGAGTCAACGAACAACAAGCACCCACAAGTTACAAAATCACTGAAACAATCAGAAAGAGACAATACAGAGTGGGACTCAACTTGTTTAACAAAAAACCAGAAAGAGGCATTTCGTATTTAATCAGACGCGGATTCTTGGAGAATTCTCCTCAGGGTGTTGCTCGGTTTCTCATTTCACGAAAAGGACTGAGCAAACAAATGATCGGAGAGTACTTAGGGAATTTACAGAATCCGTTCTGCATGGCAGTTTTAGAATGTTTCGCTAACGAGTTAGATTTATCGGGGATGCAAGTAGATGTAGCCCTTCGCAAATTCCAGCAACATTTCCGAATGCCCGGGGAAGCCCAGAAGATAGAAAGACTGATGGAGGTGTTTTCACAGCGATATTGCCAATGCAATGTGGACGTAGTCGCGCGATTGAGATCTCCAGATACGGTGAGTGCGGTCTTGTAGAAGCTTTTCTTTGAAACTGACGATTTTCTTCCAGATTTTTGTTCTCGCCTTTGCGATTATCATGTTAAATACCGACTTGCACACACCCAACATCAAACCAGAGCGCCGAATGAAACTCGAAGATTTCATTAAAAATCTAAGAGGAATCGACGATTGTGGTGATATTGACAGCGATATCCTCACTGGCATTTACGAACGCGTCAAAGCGAACGAGTTTAAACCTGGTTCTGACCATGTTACTCAAGTTATGAAAGTCCAAGCCACCATTGTGGGGAAAAAACCGAACATGGCGTTGCCACACCGCCGATTAGTTTGTTATTGTCGATTATACGAAATTCCTGATATTTATAAGAAAGAAAGACCTGGTGTCCACCAGAGAGAAGTGTTCCTTTTTAACGATTTGCTAGTTATTACGAAAATACTCAGTAAGAAGAAGTCCTCCGTTACGTACACTTTCAGAAATAGTTTTCCATTGTGTGGCATGACTGTTAATTTATTTGAAGCGCCGCGTAAGTTATCCACCTACTCTTTATCATCGAAATTTTATCGATTTATTCATTTTTAGATTATCCGTATGGAATTCGTTTAAGTCAACGAGTTGACGGGAAAGTATTGGTGACTTTCAACGCCAGAAACGAACACGACAGATGTAAATTCGCGGAAGATTTAAAAGAAGCAGTTAGCGAAATGGACGAGATGGAAAATTTGCGAATTGAAGCGGAGTTAGAGAGGCAAAAGTCCAACAGAGGGACACGAACAGGTATGAAAACCTGCGATTCTCCCTGAAAAAGAATAACTACTTTCTTCTTCCAGGCACTGAAAATCGCGACAGTGGCGTAGCCGACGTGGAAGTATGTTCCTACCAATGCCCTTGCTCGCAAAATCCAACCCTTGGAGGTTCTGAATGTGCAGAAGAAACTTGCCACGACCCACAAATAAAACGTTCAGCCCTCAGCAACTCCTTGCTCGATATCCATGAACAATGTAAATTGAAACATTGAATTACCACCGATCTTAGTAATCTTGTCAGTGTAGTTGCAGGAGAAAAGGCGCAGCGTCGCGGGAGTGTCGGTTCTTTAGATAGCGGAATGTCCGTTTCTTTCCAATCAACATCAGCTAGCACTTGTTCTCGCTCCGATAAACTGAACAACAAAGGTAAAGCAGGTCTGCACAACCATCAGTCTTTCCTAGGAGGCCTCTTCAACAAGAAACAACCAAATAGTGTGGTGCTGAAGTCTACCGAAGTGTAATTGAACACTTAGTATTAACTGTATAGATGTAGTCATTTCTTTTTTAAACTTAACTTGTGCATGTTATGAATAACCAAATACACTTTCACCATTTATAAGTGTTACCAAATATATTAATTATGGCTGTCTAATTTCGCCCAGTGCGTACTACTTAATTTTTGTTAACTTGTTTATTTTTTTCTTGTTAAATTAAGACAAACTTAATGTTGCAAGATCAACATTGGGGTTGTCTTAATCCGGCTCTCTGTGTCATCAGTGGCATTGAAAATATACTATAATTGTCTTCTAATGTTGCCTGCAAAGGATTTGTAAATAGTTAAATTATTGAAGAGAGCAACATGTTCTAGTCGATTGTAAATATATTAGCAATCTCTACTAATGATATTAAATAATTTAAATGTATGTAATAAGTGTTTTTTTAATAACTAATAAACAGTCAGACCTTTTTCGAATCTTTCCTTTGCGTCAGAAAAGGTAAGTAAAAACACTCCAAAGCCTGCAAACCCGATAATCTAAAACCAGTTTTTACCGTGGAAAATGAAGTCTGAAAAACAACTTGACTGTAATCAAAATGAAATTTATTCAAATAATTAGCAAATGATACATTAAAACGCAAGTATAAATTGCTGACGCAAATATGTACAGTGACACTGATTACAATAACACTCTACATCTAAGTTATAAAAAGGCAGTGAACGCTTCTTATTTACAAAACTTAATAATTACACTGCTTATAGTATTGAACTCTATCTTGAATCAGCGTATTATAGTGAGACATCCGGTTGACCAGTTCTTGTAATTTGCTCTCTAAATTTAATAAAATGTCTTGTTGCGAACTATTCTCCAACTTGTTAATTTCTTCTTCAATCCCAGTCACTTTCGCGACGAGGTTCCAAGCCCGTTTAAACAAGTCAGTAGCTTTCTCTTTCGAAGTTTTAACTTTATCAAGACTGATAGTTAAATTCCGTTGCGCCTTTGAATACTGTGCTTGCAAATCATTCAAATCATTGTACGTTTCCATGGCTTTGGTATGAATATTAACAGACTCATTCACGACACGATTGGCAAAGATTCCGTTGTCTGTGATGTTCCGTTGGAGTTGATTAAGTTGCTCTTCTAGTTTTTTAATATCGTTGGATGTGGTGTTGGTTTTAATTTGCGCTGATTCTGTCTGCACGCCGATCTGAAAAAAAAGAAGATTATTTTGTGATAAAAAACGGGTTTTGTTACGTTTTTCAGGCGCTCGTTGACTATTTTGATGTCTTCTAACGCTGTCTCGATGGAATATTTCGCGTTGTCTTGGGCCTCCATCGTATTGTTGAGAGCTTTATTGACGTCCTCGGCATCAGTTAAGATTTTCGCAGCGTTTGATCTGGAAAAACGAGTTTGAAAGAGTCTAGACAGGTTTTTAGAGGGTACTTGGCATTTTCAGCGTTCTCTCTTAGTTTATTAACTACTTCCAAGTCTCCTCTGGTTTCTTCAATAATAGGATCAATATTCGTGAGATGGTTAACGGCCTCTTTGATTTTATTAGCCATTTCTGTTATTTCATTAGGATCTAAATCAATTTTCATAGCGAGAATCTGTTTGGTTAAATTCTTGATATCCTCAGGTTTACTGTTATTTTGCGCCATAAACTCTCGGATTTCCTTCTCCAAATTAAGCGCATCATTTAACGTATTGTTTGATTTCTTAAAGTTCATTTGGGCTTTATTAAAAGTGTTCTGGGCTATAGTTTTAGTGTCATTAGTATTAATTTGTGAAACCTAAAACAACAAATAAGTAAGTGTTCAGAACTGGACGAGGTTGTAGATACATTGCGGATAAAATCATTGGCCATAGCTTCTTTTTCTCTCAGCGCAGCTTCGGTACGATTAGCAATAGTAAGAGCAGTTGTAGCTTGTTGTTTAGCACCATCTCCACAAGAGAGCGAGTCACCACAACTGCTACAACCTGCGCCTCCACAAAGAGAATCGCAAGGATCACCTCGACCATCACAGATCAACTCGTTCAAATCCGGCAAAGTTGCATGAAGAGCTTCTAATTTGTCATTTAATTCATTGAGTCTCTTATCGTTGATCTGGCGTTGTTCCTTAAAGCTGCTCGCAGTTTCATTAATCGTGTTTTCCGTTGCTTTGATTTGACGTTCGGCGTCGTTTATCGTCTCCTAGAAAGAACAATAAGAGGAAAAAATAGAATTTAGAAGAGAGGACGCACCTCCGTTCGCTCCGCCTTATGTGCGGCTAAATCAGCCTTCGACTTCGCTTCTTGGATCAACGTTAGAGCGCCTTGAACGTTGGTTTCTTGCAGTTGGGTGCCGTTAGTCTCCAGTTCCTTCGTTTTGTTCTTCAATTCCTCAATTCTTTGCTTCAGGTTCTTCAATTTAAACTGTGTCAACAGCATGTTTTCTTTGGTGTTTGCAATGGATTGGTCCAACTTCTTCACGCCTTCGATCTCAGTATGATTAACTTTTTCGCGAAGAGTTTGTAGTTCGTGGTCAATAGCATCGATGTTAACTTCATTGCTATTACTCAATAGTTGTTTTATTTCGTCGATTTGGAACTGCATGTCGTCAAACTCTTTCGTGTAGGCCCCTGTAGCCCCCACTTTCTTAATATCACCAGCGCGGTCAATCATTAGAAGAGTTTGGTCTGAAACGAAGAAAATAAAAACGGGTTTTAGGGGTGTAAAGAAACAAACTTCGTGTTTCCTGCAGGATTCTGTCCCAATTGTCGAAACACTCGCCGCATGGGATACAATCAGGAGCTTGTCCTAAGTAGCCTCTTGCACATTTATCACAGTTGTAGCCTCCAATTCCTGGGTAACATTTACAAGCTCCGGATTTCATATCGCATTGGAGAGATCTAGAGCCGCGGACGTCACACTGACATTCTAGAAGTTTCAATTAAGAACTGAAGAAACTTTTGAGGTTTTTCTTACCGCGACATTCAATTTTCGGGTCTCCGAAGAATCTAGACATGCACTCGTTGCACTGGCGGCCGCCAAAACCTGGTTTACACTCGCATTGTCCATCGAACTACAATTCATTATTAGGAGACTTCAAAGAAGGTACGACTCACCGAATTGCACTGTTGGCGTAGTGATCCCTGGGGGTCGCAATTGCAAGGTTCGCACCCTTCGCCGCTGGCAATTTTCCAGTGGTTGGGGATGCACTCGTCACATTTCAACCCTGTAACATTAGGCAAACAAACGCATTGTCCTGAAGAAGGGCTGCAAGGTCCTGCTGTACTGTTGGTGCCCAAAATGTCGCAAACACACTCTGGAAGTCACAATGTTGTTTCGAGTTGGTGTTTAAACTATACGCACCTTCACACAATTGATCTTCTGCGTATCTGAAGAATCCGGGTCTGCACACCTCGCAGTGGTCTCCAGTAGTGTCGTACAAACACTGCTTGCATTTCCCGGTGTGAGGATCGCAGTTTCCGGGTTTAAGAATGTCGATTTTGTCGTTGCAATCGCACGGTTGGCAACTTCCACCAGGTTCATCAGGGTTTCCGAAGAAGTTGTCGGCACAGACATCACAACGTGCTCCTGCGTATCCTTCTTGGCACTCGCAAATGACGTCTTTAGTGTGGACTTCAAGACTGCACCTTTCAGCGTATGAGTGGTTGGATCCTGGAATACCTGGACAAGGACAAGGACGACAAGGAATATCGACGTTCAAGCGAGGATCCCCGTAGAAGCCTTCCACGCATTGATCGCAATTGTGTCCTTGCGTGTAATCCTTGCAGTTAAGACACGCTCCAGTTTTGGAGTCGCAGATATCAGCATGTCCGTTACAGTCGCATCTTTGACAATTCGGGAAGTTCCAAAACCCGGTTCTGCATTGGTCGCATTCGCGACCGTAAGTATTCGCGCGGCATTTGCAATGACCAGTGGTGGCGTTGCAGAAGTTGTCGAGGGAGCCGATGCTGTTGCAGTCGCACGCTTTGCAGCCTTCAGGACCGAAGCCGTAGGTTCCAGGAGCGCACTGGTCACAACGCCGTCCGACCACGTTCACTTTACATTTACAGTGGCCGCCGTACTCTTCGCAGAGTTTGCTGGTAGAGCCGGTTGGGTCGCATTGGCAAGCTAAAATCAAACTTGGATAAGCGGTGCTTGAGCTAAACTAAGATGGCGGCATACAGAACGCTCCGTTGAAGATGTAGGCTCCGATGCTGCTGTAGTACTTCTGGCAGACTTCAGGGACTTGACCTGTGTGGATTTGGTAAGGGGAGTAGGAGCCGCAGCGGTTGCGTTCGAACTCTTGACGGCGCGCCTCGGCGGGGACCGAGCCTTGGAACCATGGAATTTTCTCGATTCTCGGAAGAAGAACGACCTAAATGAATACAATGAAGAAAGAAATTGAAGATTCAGAACCTCTTACTGAGTCGATCAAAACCGATGCTGATGGCGTGTCTCTTTCAAAGTTGGATCTTCTGAACGTTAACCGGATTTTGTACGTTTTTCCAGACTCCAAGCAGATAGGGGGGTACACAGTGACGCTGCGACTATTCGAAGGAAGAGCAACTCTTCTAGGATCGTCTCTTGCGTCTCTGCAGGGACCATTAGGATCGATGGGGCCTGGCCGTTCTAAAGTCACTTCAACTTCCTCCCAGTTGCTGGGTAACGTTGGTTCATATCTGACCACAATTTCGTAGTCCATCCCTGTCTTAATGTTATCAATTGTGAATTCGATGAAGGAGCGCTCGAAGGCTTTCATGAATCCAATTCCAGTCCACGTGATCTCAGAACCGTCTCGAGGGGGTTCTCGGATCACGACTTGACAGTTCTAAAACTTACAGTTAAGTGGGGTAAAAGACATAGACTTGGACTTACAGGGGAGGATCTAGCGGACTCGGCTTCGTACAACAAGAAGTCCAAACTGGCAGTGTAATGTTGTTGTTTGGGGGTACCACAAGTTCTTCCCATCATATGTTCTCTACAAGCGCATTGTCCACTGATTACGTCGCAATTATTGTCGAATGAGCCCCCAGGATCGCAATCGCACGCTTGACAACCGTCACGTTTCTCAGACAGCCCCCAGTACTCACTGAGACACTGATGACAATCGCGACCGGTGACATAGCGCTTGCAGGTACATTCCCCATTGTAGACATTGCATCCTTGGTTATTAATAGTCCCGTAGATGTTACAAGTACAGTTCTGACAACCATCTGGGTTACTCTCAGTGAAGTTCCAAAAACCGTTTTTACAGATATCGCAACGACGCCCTTCAACGTTAGATTTACAATGGCAGCTTCCCGCAATCAAACCGTTTTCTTCGTCGGTGTTAGAATCGCAAATTCCGTTGTCCAACGAACCATGAGGATCGCAATCACAAGCTTAAAAGAGAAATTAGTGAGAAGGTAACCAGAAGTGGTTCACCTACGTCGACACACTTCTGGGTCTTGGATGTCGCGGAGAGGATCTCGATAGTAGAAGGGTTTGCAGAGTTCGCAGTTTGAGCCCATGGTGTTGTGTTGGCAACCGTCACAGACACCCCCGCTGATACGACCGGTGATCTCGTAAAGAGCGGCGTCGAAATGACAACTTGTGGCGTGGTTGTTGCAGTTACACTCTGGAAATCAACGTTGTTTTTGGTACCAAAAGATACTAATGCTAAGGGACCAAACCACTACATGCAACTAAAACCGACCATCAGACAGGGATGGTCGGGTGATCACTATCAATTACTGTAGTGGTTTTGTCCGTTTGTGCAGTACGTACTTTTACACGCGTTGGTTTGTTTCCCAATAGCCGGTCTCCACGGCAAATCGTTGAAGAAGTCTTCACACTTCTCACAGTTCCTCCCTTTAGTGTTATGCGTGCACTCGCAGCGCCCATGGACCATATCAGATTTGGGTTCAATTCCCGGTAGTGGTAAACACCTGTTAGCGTGCCCATAGCACGAACAAGACCCTCTGACCACCATATCCGTGATGGCATAGTAGTACTTCTCCTGGATGTCTTCACGCTTGTCGAGGAGATCATCTCCGAGAGTGTGTAGTTTGGTGAAATTGATCCTAAGATTCGTCATTTTGAGCAAATTTTGCACCTGCTCGGAGTAAGGATTGTCAATATGAAGAGTCGGTGGTAAAACTCTGTAGATAATTTCGCCATCTGTTGATGGATCGAGTCCGGAGTACCGAGATTCACACACAACGTCTGTTAAGTTCGCAGGGTAGCCTTCTTTGACGTGGGGGAAACTTTCCGCGCAGTTATAAGCAAAGTATCTATAGACATGCCAGGTTTGTTTAAAGTCGTAAGATCTTTCGATTAACATCGCCGCTGGTCTGAACGTCTTGAAAGTGATGATAAGATGAGTGAAGTGGAACTCTGCTTCTAGATCTAACTGAATGTAGACGTTTTCTTTGCCGTTTTCGGACTGCCACCACGACTTCTGGCGAGTTCTGAAAACCTCCCCATAGAATCGCAAAGTCTACATTTTTGGTATTACCCAGGGTACATCCGGTAGACGATATTACTGATGTTGTGATTAAACAACGGATTGGGCTTATTAGTCGGTCTGGAATCACATCTAAAACACTTTTTGCGATCTTGTAAATGCGATACAATACAATATCGTTGTTGCTCAGGCAAACCACACGTCGAAGAAGCGTACAATTGTTGCTCTCTTCCTATCAACAAATTCCCAGTTGCTGGATAACAGGAACTCTGCTCACACGGATGCAACTTGATTGGCACATAACCTGATGACACAAAAAGTAAGATAAAACGAAAAAAAAGTTTGTTGGGTTATTAAAAAAACCGACACCGTTATGAGTTTATTGGTAAAGGCCCACACCTCTAAGACATTTTCACCCACCATGATGCCGTCGAAAATTGAAGGCGTCGGTAAAGGGATGATGAAGTTCTCCATCGGAGGCTTCAGTTTCTATATCAGGAGGTTGGTCACCCCTTTTTACCGAGGCTGGTTAAACAAAGTCATGAATTTTCAAGGTCGGTTAAAGCAACGGAGGGATATTTCGGGCCACTGGGGGAGCGGATATTCGCTATTAATAATTTAATGGCGAGCGATTTTATTGAACAGTAAATTTTATTTATATTCACTTTTTCCGGAATCAAAATTTAAAAATATTTCGTATGATCCAATAAATTTCCATTTGTAGTTGGCTTTGTAGCACTTTGACAGGTTGTTTTTCGAGCAAATAGCCTAAAATGGAAACTTAAAGGATCACTGAATTGTTTGAAAACTCATTTTTTTAAACCGATTACAGTGTGTAACAAAATTTTACAAAAGTCATATTTATCAGATTTTTTTTGTTAATATAGTTGCAATTTGGCTTTCTTTTAAAGAATATAAATACCATTTGTGTGAGTTGTCCCCAAGAAAAATAATAAATTTATTTGTTTCTCGCATAAAATAAAAAATATTTTTGTTGTTACATAGTGTTAATATTCGCAGTTTTTGTGGAACTGTTTATCTAATTTGCACTGTAAAACCGCCGCATAAAAAAAGAAAACGGAAGTAAGACGTCGCGTCGTGATAAAAATGTAATAAATATAATAAATAAAAAAAATACCTCCGCTGGGGTTTCCTCGTATCCTCGAATACTGTCCGTGTACAAAAACATCTGTAAATATTTAACTTGGCATTAAATAAAAACGTTTTATGATACGTACTATTTATAAGAATTTGGGCCAAAATTAGTGAAAGAAGGATCCATAGAGACACCCTGAGCCGTAACATGGTCACAAGTAGGCGAACTCGTTCCCTGAAGAAATGTTAAAGTAATTAGAAAAAAAAAGTGCGCGGGTAAGAGACGAACACACTAAATGTCCCATTAAGTCGTTGATAACACAAAGGAAATTGTTTACAACCCATCGGTAATCCGCCCCTTCGTTCGTCCTTGACTTTCTAGTCTAAACACGATAATTTCAGGCCTGAAAAAAGTCCAAAACAACGATCGATCTGTTTCTGGTGTTTCGCTGATTCAACAGTAATAAATTTGTTGGAATGACATCACCAGTTGAGAGTTTTGATTCATAACTAAGAATTAGGATAATTAAGATGAGACTGTGAAAGAGGATTCTTGCCAAAGGTTGTTTACCTTCAGTTAAATCTCCGAACACGTGCCTCATAAGAGTAAAAGTATCGTCTAATCACTCTAAATATGCAAATCTATAAAAGCTCGCGTTTATCCAAGTTTGGATGGTGAGGGCGACGGCCGCTGCACTATGGCATCAGTTTGTTTACTCTTTCACGAAATAGATTTGATTGTTAACATGCAGAACTTACCAGTTGGGAAGTCGGTCGTCTTCTTGTTATCCACGGGTTTTCTTGGAATTTCCCCGCTTCGTCCCTACACCAAACTCTCAATCAAAACTGAAGAATGCAGGACTTAAGAGCTAAGCTCGCTTCGGTAATACGAGTTAAACAAAACATGTGGTGTACACTTGTGAGCAAATGAATGGGAGACGCCGCGCAAAAGATGTTGGAAGGAACTTATCACAAATTCGGCCAGGAAACTAATTTTTGAGGACACTGACTCTAATGATTGATCTTCGACACTCTTATCACCGAATTGTTTCAAACGTTATAAGACCAGCACAGATTTTCATGCTATCATTACTGGAATTATAAATGGACAATATATATCACGCGGCGATTATCATTTCGAGAACTTCCTTAGCGTAGGAGATGATAATTTACATCCGGAAGATCCAAAGCACACGATACGAAAATCGTTTTGTTGTTACAAGATAATCACATTAAAATTCGAAAGTTGGGATTTCAAATTTACGCGCGCTACAACAACGCGCATGCGTACTTAGTCTAATCTAGTCGCCTAGGCTTGTTTTTTGAAGAAAAAGAAATAGAAAGTGTTACTACAGTTGTTATATTAAAATTAGTTGCTACAGATTCTCATGTTAATGGAAAAGTCATTTTTCTTTATTTAAAGTGAGATTCTTATGACTTTTTACCCTTTTTATGGCAGAGTCGGTGCTCGTGGAGTGTGATATTTTGAGTCTGAGCGGCGGGAAATATGAATCTCATCCGACGCCTATCTCGGAGGAATTTTTTCTCCTCTCCAATTCCAACGCTCCAGAAACGATTTTTTTCGGAGAATAACACGTTCGATGACCTTCTCACCGAAGACAGGTAAGAAAAACAGTTAAACTAAACCAGGTAAAGCGTTTTACCATTTCAGGGAGTTCTTGGCGCTGTCGGAAGAACACTTGAAATTCAAAACCGCACAGAAGTGCTTCATAATTCAGCCGTATGTAAAATGGGGGCCTCAAAAACTCGAGGGTATTACCCCAAACGAACAACTCGAAGAGGCTCAGTCTTTGATAAACACCCTCCCGTCTTGGATTGTTGAAGAAAAAATAACAATTCCTCTAGAAAGTTTAGATAAAAAAAACTTATTTGGTTCCGGAACGTTGGAAAAACTACGCCAAAATGTGACCACAAACGTCGCAATAAACGCCGTTTTTATTAACGTGGGCACTTTGAAAAAATCGCAAATGTTAAATCTAGAGAAAGAATTCCGTCGTCCGGTTTTGGACCGCTACAGGGTGGTCATGCAAATCCTAAAACTCCACGCGGTGTCAAAACATGCTAAACTCCAAGTAGCTTTAGCAGAACTGTATTATCTACAAAAGTCAATTTTCCAAGAGTCTAATTTCGGTAAAATGGAACGCGAGAAAGTAAAAATGATCTTCCAAACGAGGGAACAAAAACTAAAAAACGCCATTAAACAACTGAGGGTAGAAAGGGGGTTGTTGAGAAACAAACGGGAGAAAAACGACTACCCCGTTGTGGCAGTTGTTGGGTACACAAACGCAGGAAAAACTTCCCTAATCAAAGCGTTAACTGGTCAGGATAAACTTCAACCCAAGAATCAACTCTTTGCAACTTTAGATGTTACCATGCACGAAGGATTGTTACCATCGGGGCTAAAAGTTCTCTACGTGGACACAGTGGGGTTCATTTCTGATGTTCCCACGAATTTAATCGAGTGCTTTGTGGCAACGTTAGAGGATGCCATGTTGGCTGTGAGTTAACAATTTAAATTAACCACAACTCAATTACGACTTATTTTAGGATGTTATTTTGCACGTTGAAGACTTGGCGAGCTCCTGCTTTGAATTCAAAAGGAAACATGTTCTGGATGTCCTAAAAAACTTGGCAACAAAAACTGATACTTCTGATATACTAAAAAAAATTGTTAGTGTCGGGAATAAGAGTGATTTGGTGCCTCCTTCAGAACACTCCGACATCCTAAAAGTGTCATCCAAAGAAGATACAGGTCTGGACGCACTTAGAATTGAGCTTGAAAAAAGTCTCCTGCAACTTACAAACAGGCGAAAACTTAAAATCCGCGTTCCTACAGGAAGTGAAGCTATGAGGTAATTCGCAAAGTTGTGTACACTTTTTTCAGTACTTTTTCTAGGTGGTTGTACAAGAATGCAACGGTGATAACAGAGAGCCCTGATGAAAAAAACGCGGAGTTTGTCGTGGCTTCGATTATTATATCGCATGGGAAATTGGAGCAATTTAAACACTATTTTTCCCCATAGTCTATTAAACTTTGACATTGTGAACTGTTTCTATAAGAGTTTGAAGGGCTTCAGTGGAAGCATCTGGATAAATCCCATGTCCCAAATTGACGATGTATCTTTCGGTTCCAAACTTTTGAATCATGTTCTGGACCGCTTTGCTCAACTCTCCCTTAGGTGCATAAAGGGCACAAGGATCTAAGTTCCCTTGAACTGTAACATTTTTGTTTTTTAATAAATTTCTTACAACTTGAGGTTCCAGAGTCCAGTCAATTCCCAGAACCTCATAACCCAAATCTGCTTGTTCTGGAAGACAGTAATGAGCCCCTTTTGCAAAAAGAACCTAAAATTACCATTATCACAGTCATAATTTTGATTTTATCCTCACCATAGGCACTTGTTCTAGTTTCTTCTGCTCCAACTTCAATTTTACAGAATCTCTGATTGTTTTCAAGTAAGGAAGGCAGAATTTACTGTACAAATCCTTGTTCAAGAGATCCGCATTGCTATCAAAAACTTGAAGAATTTGAGCCCCTGCTTCAACTTGCATGACTAAATAATCAATTATGACTTCTGTAAGCAGTTGGAGCAGGTTGTGTGAAGCTTCAGGAGAAGCATACAACCACTTTTTGGCTTTGCTTAAAGTTTTAGAGCCCCCTCCTTCAATCATGTACCCCATTAAAGTCCACTAAAAACCACAATCAAAATTGAGGGACAAAAAAAAGAGGCTACAAACAGGAGCTCCTGTGAATCCAAAAAGTGGAACTTTTCCATTCAAAGTGTGTCTGGTTAAAGTGATGGCTTCTCCGACGTATTTAAGTCGATCAACAGCCCCACTTTTGGTGAGTTCAGCAACAGTTTCTAGAGTCAGAGGTTTGGGTAAGACAGGTCCCTACAAAAAATCATTAGAGATGAATGTAATTTTTCTTTTTACATACAATTCCAGGTTGCATCTCAACAATCATTCCTAGAGCTTGTGGAATGACTAAAATATCACTAAAAATAATAGCCGCATCTAACTCATATCTCTCTATTGGTAGCAAAGTCACTTTACAAGCAATTTCAGGAGTTTGGCACATCTCAAAAAAGGAGTAAGTTTTCCGCAGTTCCATAAATTCTACAAGAAAAAGTTAGTAATTGCCTTTAAGGAAATGCAACAAAACCTGGTAAATAACGCCCCGCTTGTCTCATAACCCACACCGGGAGCTTATCAGGGACTTCGCCCCTTGCAGCTTTGAGAATTCTATCATTTTTAAGCGGAGGAAAAGGAGTCATTTTAAATGATCTGACTGTATTACAAGTTTTGTCAAATCATCACAAGTAGTCAAAATTATGAAGTTGTTAGATTACATAACCTAACTTTTTTGTTGACAATTAGATAACAACAAAAACGTGCTCGACACGTAGAGACCTCTAGTGAAACTTTTTCGTACTACTTAGTCGACCAATGTGATCACGTGGTTTCGGAGGAAAATTCAAATTTAAGCAGAAACGAATTAGCGGACAGGGAGTTGCCACACAAAATTTTATTATGTTTTATGATATGTTTATTAATGGGGCTATTATTTCCGATTTGGAATAAAATTTAATGCTTAATTTTTCATTGGAAGTTTTTCCGTAGAAGTGTTGGAATTTACATTTTTTTTATATTCGTAATATATGACGCGACTTGCAATGTTAATAAACAAATCTGAAGTAACCTTGGCAAGTGTACACTAAAAACACGCGACTGGAAAATTGATAAGTTGTCTTCAGTCGTGTTATCACTTGAAGTACTGCACAGGTGTTCCTTATCTCGACTTTTGTAAGTATATTAGCTTAAACGAATCAAAGGCGAAGATAAATAAGTACTTATTTTATTTAAATATAAATAATTTACATCACATAGTATAAAATGATCACTGACAAAGTAATTCCTACGAAAATTAAGTAAAAAATGGTTGTTGAACAGTTCTTCAGTATTTTGGCAAGAAAAAACTACCTAAATGAAGTCTCTTGGTTTCGTTATATAAAATACGTGAGTGTACTTATAAGTACACACAATAAGTACGTAGATTTGGTAATTATGGCAGAGCTTGGGTCGTCTTTCTTTGTTTCTACACCTGCCATGTCTAAAACAAACAACAATAGTATTGTTTTTTTGCTCGATATTGATTTACCGAAGTTCCACATCCTCGTTGTGGATTTCACAGTCGGCATAGTACTAATACTGGATCTTCTTAAATCTGGAGGAACATTCGTGGAAGTTCTAACACTAGGGACGTTATTAAGCGTTGTGTAATTACCTAAAACAAACAGCAATAAAAAGAAGAGATAAAAATTCCCCCGTACATGTATAAGACGATGTTTTATTTAACTGCATTCCATAATGCATTGGATCTATGTGTCGTTGGCAGTGTTCGCCAGCTTCTTTGATATAAATTTCGCGGTTTGACATTTTCATGCCAACGAAACACTCGTAAGTCCCAGCAGCAACATCACGTCGTTGCGTGTACGTATATAAAAATTCGGATTCTCTCCAGTGCCCCAGACACTTGTACTCTCGGTCTTCATAAATTTCGTTTGTTTTGCAATGGGAGACTTGGTAGTACATCAGTTCCGATGTGTCACAGTCGGACCATAATTTGGCACATAAGTCTTCACCGTCTGGTATAACACCAACGTATTCACCTGAAATTGGACATCGTCCTGACGGGATTGTATTAACATCAGTTCCTAAAACAACAGTTTAGATACGTTCGAATAAAGGTAAGAAACTTACGGGCTTGAGTTATCCAAGAGCCGTCCTGGAAATTGTCGTCTGAGCACAATCCGAAGACATCTTTGGTGGTGCTAGCGTTGGAGCCCAATTGAAACTCCAGAATATTGTCGCTTCGCTCAATAATTCTAATACAGTTGTACCGCTCTTCATCACTGCAATCATTTATTATAGTACGAATAAAACAAAATAGTACTAGTACCATTGCGTCCGACTGAAAACTAAGTACTTATTATCCACCTCTTGGGCTCCCACACACTTAATCGTGTACGTTTTGAATGAAGAGTGATCTTTGTAAAGCATTGTATCATCATCAACTCTGACATTTTCCCAATTTCCGTGCATCCACTTTGGAAAACTACATGTCCCAAACGAAATTTCCACCGGCCATGGATTTTCCGGCTTCGGCATTAAAGAAAATGTCTCATAGCCATGTGTTGAGTTAATTAAGTCGTTGGTACAAGTTGAGTCACGACTTAAAGCCATTTGGATTCTGTCGGTCTGGTAGTCGTGGCGATAAAGCTGAAGAACGAAGGAATCATGATAAGTAGGTTTGAAATGGGAATCAATGATTTCCACATTTAATAATGTTCGGGTTTTTATTGCTTTACGTCGGTGGAACATGAAATCGCAAATAAAAAGAAAATGTTTTATAACTGGGGCCATAAGAAACGACTAAACAGGCACTGGTGGGTATCTCGCTCCCACTTTTTCTATATCCGTCAATATTTCTTGTTTCTGATAAAAGGTTAAGTGTTTTTTGGAGTGAAATTGGATACTTTTAACGACGCGGTATAACGTTACAAAAAACTGACGTGTTCCGCGTTGCCTTACTCAGCGAAAACTTATTTTTTATTCATGGAGACTTAATTTGAGAATTTGTTAAAGTGCATAATGGCGCCACAGAAATTAATTTGTAATAAATATTACTAGCGAAGTCTCCACGAACTAAAATTGCATTTGCGATAGAGAATGAAACGAGGAGTAGGATGGTGTTTAATGCAAATTTCTATCGCTTGGTTAAGAATATGCAATTTTGTTTGAGTCGCAATTTTTTTTCGCGAAAAATCGACTATCGAATTTTAAGCTTTTGAGAACATTTTCTAACGTAAAATAAGCCGAAAAAAAGAAACGCGTAAACCGCATCTCAATATCTCAAACAGTTTCCGAGATATTTAACTTTAAAAATTAGAAAAAATGAGGAAAAATGAAAAGCAAATTTTCGAAACTTTGATCGGCCATAACTCAGTTATCTGTTGTCGGATCTGAATTTAAATCCCAGATTTGGAATCTGCGGAAAATTCTGCGTACACTGATGTACAATAACTTAAGTTTACTCTAAAAAATAAGTGAGATATCGATATCAGAAATTTGGCATAGTTTTAGTTATGAATTTTTGCGAAAAATTGCAAATTTCGACTTTTGGAAAATCTAAGAACCATTTCTTATGTAAAAAATCACGAGAAAAACGTTGGCGCAAACCGCATCTCAATATCTCAAATAGTTTCCGAAATATTGAGCACGAATTGTTTGGAAGCTTCAAAAATTTGGCCTTCTGGCGACAACCCAAAAATTCAAACGGCCATAACTCAGTTATCTGTTGACAAAGATTAAAAATTCTTGCGGCTTTGAATTCAGCGTAAAATTCTTCGTAAAATGAGACCCAAATTTGTTGAGTTTGCGTAATAAATAAACGAGGTATTGGACAAAAACTGTTTTGGAAACATCATTTTAGGGTGATTTTCAATCAATGTTTCCAAAATGAAAACGACGTATAATAGCATTGAATTACACATCAGTCGAAAGAGGAGCTCAAAATCTATCTACTGGCCAAATTTGAGATCTATCGGACAAATAGTTTACGAGTTATGGCCAAAAATAAAAAAAATGAAAAATTTTCATCGTTTGAGTCGCAATTTTTTTTCGCGAAAAGTCGACTACCGAATTTTGGACTTTTGAGAACATTTTCTAACGTAAAATGAGCCGAGAAAAACGATGGCGCAAACCGCATCTCAATATCTCAAATAGTTTCCGAGATATTTAACTTTAAAAATTACGAAAAATGAAAAAAATTGAAAATCAACTTTCCGAAACTTTGATAGGTCATAACTGAGTTATCTGTTGTCGGATCTGAATTTAAATCCCAGATTTGGAATCTACGTAAAATTCTGCGTATACTGATGTATAACAACTTAAGTTTACTCTAAAAAATAAGCGAGATATCGATATCAGAAGTTTGGCATAGTTTTAGTAATAAATTTTTGCGAAAAATTGCAAATTTCGACTTTTGGAAAATCTAAGAACTATTTCTTATGTAAAAAATCGCGAGAAAAACGATGGCGCAAACCGCATCTCAATATCTCAAATAGTTTCCGAAATATTGAGCACGAATTGTTTGGAAGCTTCAAAAATTTGGCCTTCTGGCGACAACCCAAAAATTCAAACGGCCATAACTCAGTTATCTGTTGACAAAGATTAAAAATTCTTGCGGCTTTGAATTCAGCGTTAAATTCTGCGTAAAATGAGACCCAAATTTGTTGAGTTTGCGTAATAAATAAACGAGGTATTGGACAAAAACTGTTTTGGAAACATCATTTTAGGGTGATTTTCAATCAATGTTTCCAAAATGAAAACGACGTATAATAGCATTGAATTACACATCAGTTGAAAGAGGAGCTCAAAATCTATCTACTGGCCAAATTTGAGATCTATCGGACAAATCGTTTACGAGTTATGGCCAAAAATAAAAAAAATGAAAAATTTTTATCGTTTGAGTCGCAATTTTTTTTCGCGAAAAGTCGACTACCGAATTTTGGACTTTTGAGAACATTTTCTAACGTAAAATGAGCCGAGAAAAAGAATGGCGCAAACCGCATCTCAATATCTCAAATAGTTTCCGAGATATTTAACTTTAAAAATTACGAAAAATGAAAAAAATTGAAAATCAACTTTCCGAAACTTTGATAGGTCATAACTCAGTTATCTGTTGTCGGATCTGAATTTAAATCCCAGATTTGGAATCTACGTAAAATTCTGCGTATACTGATGTATAACAACTTAAGTTTACTCTAAAAAATAAGCGAGATATCGATATCAGAAGTTTGGCATAGTTTTAGTAATAAATTTTTGCGAAAAATTGCAAATTTCGACTTTTGGAAAATCTAAGAACCATTTCTTATGTAAAAAATCGCGAGAAAAACGATGGCGCAAACCGCATCTCAATATCTGAATTAGTTACCGAGATATCGGGCACGAATTGTTTTGAACCTTCTAAAATTTGGCCCTATAGCGACAACCCAAATATTCAAACGGCTATAACTCAGTTATTTGTTTGCGTTGCGATAGAGAATGAAACGAAGAGTAGGATGGTGTTTAATGCAAATTGCTATCGCTTGGTTAAGAATATGTAATTTCGCTATAAATATTTTAATTTTCCAATTTCCTCAATCATCAAACCGCGTAAACATCATTTTCTTGTATTTCCGCAATAATCTTTTTTATTTCGTGTTAATAATATAGTTTTCCTCACATTACAAATGGAATAATAATAAGGATAACAGTCTAATCAGTGATTACAAGCAGGTTGCAATGCATTAATTTCCTTTTATTTTTGTCTTACTACGTGTGAAAATTTTTCTTCCTGTGTGTAAATCTCTCGGTATCTGAGAATCTGACATTGTTGAGATTTTGTGATAAACCTGATTACAGTTTTTCTAGTTTGTATGCTGATAAAACTGATTTGTAAAAATTACAAAGTAAATCTGAGTACTCAAAAGTTCAGTGCCTGATATTGGCCAAGAACTTTGTGGGCGCCCGGATACAGAGACCCACGCACCTTAACATATTGTATAATAGTCCCATTACTTTGACTTTATCCATGAGTTACTGTTTAAATCCACGATTATCATCCCGTGTCATCATAAAAATACTCACAGCGCATCGATAATTCGACTTCCCTTCATTATTGTCGGCAAAGATGAGATAGTTGTCATCGTTGGGTCCTTTCCAAGTCGCCAAACATTCATATTTCAAATCGAAATTGTTAGTTGCTGCACAACCTCTTAGGCGAAAATTCAGAATAGAGCCAGAAGGACACGAGTCCATGGCGGAATCATATCCAGTGCATTCGTTTTTCTCTGTGGGATTGTTATTATTGAAAGTAATTGCGTACTTTCCATCGATGGGGCAGTATTCTTTCCGTCTGTAGTCACCATTTCGCTCTAAAAGAATGTCGTATAAAAAGAGGACGTTATTATTTCATTACAACTTACTAAATAATAGTATTTCAGTGGCTTCACGATTCGATAACGATTCTTCGGAAGGACAACTGTCTTCCGCCAGCTTTTCATTAATGTAACATTTCGACATGATTTCCTGGGTTAGAGTGAACACTTGTAAAACATTAGCAGATCGGAGCTTCAAGTGTAAACAACGAATACAACTCGTATCTCTATAACTGGAAAGGAATTAAAATTAGTGATTAGAAGAAGGCGAAGAACTAAGTTCCTTTTAGTGGAATCGATTTATGGCTCAAAAAACTGATGGATCGGAATTACAATCAAAATGATTCTTTAGAAACGAATTCCAAAGTCCCAACACAAATATCTCCAACCGCAACATTGTTGGTAATCATTTTGGCTCAGTCTTTTTTGCTCTTTTACGGCTATTTTAAGCTGTAAATCGATTTCCAGCGTGAATTTATCGATATTTCCGCTGGTTTGAGTGAGAGCCATCTCAATCAGATTTTGTGGAAATGGCCTTGTACTGTAACAAGTCTAATTAGTGTCCTGATAATAATTTGGATTGATTTCGATTTGCGAATGAAACGACGTTCGGATATCCTAATGACTTTGTTTTTTGGATGATGGCAATTAAAGTTTTTTGGGATGTGTTTCCACTTGGTAAATATCAATTTTCAATGTCAGTGTGTTACATAGAGCATGTCCAAATAGACCGCTTTTGATACGGTTATTATGCACTAATAAGAACGAAGGATCATTTGGTCAAGTTTAAAATTACAAAGACTTTTGTTATGCGAGTCAAAGAAATGCAAAACCGCAACTTGACCAGAATACCATGGCAGCAAATTGTAGGAAGAAAAATATGTTTAACATACTTGAGCATGAGTATGAAATTGTTGCCTTTCCGTCGATGGCAGTTGCCCCAAATTGGAATAGAAGTCGAAGTGACGTTTACAGAGGTGTATTGTATTCCTGTTTCTAGATTTGCGGTGGTTTGCATTACGAATTCTCCTTGGAATTGTTGAGGAAAGTAACAAAGGCCCTGGGATCCTCGCCCTGAAATCAAAATATTTGCTAATAAACCAACTAATGCAGAATCCAAAGAACGCTTCACTGACTTTGGATAATTCAGTGGGAATTCGTTAGGTTTCGGTTCCGGTTATTAGTCTTAGATTTTTACACCTAACGAAGGGTCATAAGATTAGATGAAGTTAAGCGGTTATCTTTTTCTTTCGCATAAGAACAGGTCATAGTATGGATGGATTGTTCTGGTCCGATGAACGTAAAGTCACCGACCGGTAGTGCGACGAAGCCTGGCGAGTTACCACAGCTATGCTACTGTTACCCAAAGATTAAATTTATAAAGATAAAATGGAATCCTGGTCGACTGTTTCCGTCCTTGTGGAGATTCCAATGCCGGTATCCGGTACACACTTGAAATACCGGTTTAAATACCCTGGATACGGGATGTACAACATAATTATTGTCACTTTCTACGCCTAGTTAATCAATCTTTAGTATGCACAATATCAACACGATTCACTTTTCATATCTTCAACTACAAACAAGGCCAAATCTTCGTCTTTTTTTGAGGCTTGAACAAGATCACGAAATTTTGACTCCTGGTGAAGTCGTCTTGCAAAATTTTGGTATTTGAAAAAATCAGGAACATTAGGCAGCGTCGTAGATTTTAAGATTTTTAAGGTAATAAATGGTAACTCAATTTTATTCCAAAAATAAGCGAGATATCAATTTCAGAACTTTGCCATAGTTTAAGTCATGAATTTTCGCGAAAAACTGCAACTTTCGACTTTTGGAAAATCTAAGAACCATTTCTTATGTAAAAAATCACGAGAAAAACGTTGGCACAAACCGCATCTCAATATCTGAAATAGTTTCCGAGATATTGAGCATGAATTGTTTGGAAGCTTCAAAAATTTGGCCCTCTGGCGACAACCCAAAAATTCAAACGGCCATAACTCAGTTATTTGTAGACAAAAATTAAAAATTCTTGCGGCTTTGGATTTAGCGTCACATTCTGCGTAAAATGAGCCTAAATTTGTTGAGTTTGCTTAATAAATAAACGAGGCATTGGCCAAAAACTGTTTTGAAGAGATCATTTTGGAGTGATTTTCAATCACTGTTTTCAAGGTGAAAACGACGTTTAATATCTTTGAATTATACATCAGCCGAAAGAGGAGCTCAAAATCTATCTACTGGCCAAATTTGAGATCTATCGGACAAATAGTTTACGAGTTATGGCCAAAAATAAAAAAAATGAAAAATTTTCATCGTTTGAGTCGGATTTTTTTTTCGCGAAAAATCGACTATGGAATTTTGGGCTTTAGAGAACATTTTCTAACGTAAAATGAGCCGAGAAAAAGAATGGCGCAAACCGCATCTCAATATCTCTAATAGTTTCTGAGATATTTGACTTTAAAAATTAGGAAAAATGAAAATCAACTATTCGAAACTTTGATTGGCCATAACTCAGTTATTTGTTGTCGGATTTGAATTTCAATCGCAGATTTGGAATCTACGGAAAATTCTACGTAAAATGAGGTATAATAACGCAAATTTACTCCGAAAAATAAGCGAGGTATCAATTTCAGAACTTTGCCATAGTTTTTTAGTCATGAATTTTCGCGAAAAACTGCAACTTTCGGCTTTTGGAAAATCTAAGAACCATTTCTTATGTAAAAAATCACGAGAAAAACGTTGGCGCAAACCGCATCTCAATATCTGAAATAGTTTCCGAGATATTGAGCACGAATTGTTTGGAAGCTTCAAAAATTTGGCCCTCTGGCGACAACCCAAAAATTCAAACGGCCATAACTCAGTTATTTGTTGACAAAAATAAAAAATTCTTGCGGCTTTGGATTCAGCGTGACATTCTGCGTAAAATGAGCCTAAATTTGTTGAGTTTACTTAATAAATAAACGAGGCATTGGCCAAAAACGGTTTTGAAGAGGTCATTTTGGGCTTATTTTCAATCACTGTTTTCAAGGTGAAAACGACTATTAATATCTTTGAATTATACATCAGCCGAAAGAGGAGCTCAAAATCTATCTACCGGCCAAATTTGAGATCTATCGGACAAATAGTTTACGAGTTATGGCCAAAAATAAAAAAAATGAAAAATTTTCATCGTTTGAGTCGGATTTTTTTTTCGCGAAAAATCGACTATGGAATTTTGGGCTTTAGAGAACATTTTCTAACGTAAAATGAGCCGAGAAAAAGAATGGCGCAAACCGCATCTCAATATCTCTAATAGTTTCTGAGATATTTGACTTTAAAAATTAGGAAAAATGAGGAAAAATGAAAATCAACTATTCGAAACTTTGATCGGCCATAACTCAGTTATTTGTTGTCAGATTTGAATTTCAATCGCAGATTTGGAATCTACGGAAAATTCTACGTAAAATGAGGTATAATAACGCAAATTTACTCCGAAAAATAAGCGAGGTATCAATTTCAGAACTTTGCCATAGTTTTTTAGTCATGAATTTTCGCGAAAAACTGCAACTTTCGGCTTTTGGAAAATCTAAGAACCATTTCTTATGTAAAAAATCACGAGAAAAACGTTGGCGCAAACCGCATCTCAACATCTGTAATAGTTTCCGAGATATTGAGCACGAATTGTTTGGAAGCTTCAAAAATTTGGCCCTCTGGCGACAACCCAAAAATTCAAACGGCCATAACTCAGTTATTTGTTGACAAAAATAAAAAGTTCTTGCGGCTTTGGATTCAGCGTGACATTCTGCGTAAAATGAGCCTAAATTTGTTGAGTTTACTTAATAAATAAACGAGGCATTGGCCAAAAACTGTTTTGAAGAGATCATTTTGGAGTGATTTTCAATCACTGTTGTCAATGTGAAAACAACGTTTAATAGCTTTGAATTATACATCAGCCGAAAGAGGAGCTCAAAATCTATCTACTGGCCAAATTTGAGATCTATCGGACAAATAGTTTACGAGTTATGGCCAAAAATAAAAAAAATGAAAAATTTTCATCGTTTGAGTCGGATTTTTTTTTCGCGAAAAATCGACTATGGAATTTTGGGCTTTAGAGAACATTTTCTAACGTAAAATGAGCCGAGAAAAAGAATGGCGCAAACCGCATCTCAATATCTCTAATAGTTTCTGAGATATTTGACTTTAAAAATTAGGAAAAATGAGGAAAAATGAAAATCAACTATTCGAAACTTTGATCGGCCATAACTCAGTTATTTGTTGTCGGATTTGAATTTCAATCGCAGATTTGGAATCTGCGGAAAATTCTGCGTAAAATGAGGTATAATAACGCAAATTTACTCCGAAAAATAAGCGAGATATCGATATGAGAACTTTGCCATAGTTTAGTAATGAATTTTCGCGAAATATCGACCGATTTCGACTTTTATTACATTAAGTACTACCAGAACTCCCACCTGGGTACAATTCGGGTAGTTTCTTTGAAAATCTACATTTGAGGGGGTCAGTTTTTTGAAAATGTATTTCCTCAAAATCAAAGGGACAACGAATTATGCTAAAGTTACTCATGGAAATGTTTGTATTCGGATCTGAAAGGTAGAACAGGATGGAAGGAATTATAAAATTAATTTTGAGTTAAATAACGAGTGTCTGTAAGGTTAACGTCTTGAATGTAACAGAAATGTTCTCGGAACACCTTGGAAGAATGTAACATTATGGTAATATTTTCACGTCGATCTGGGTGCTCCTTAGTGGGAGTAAAGAATTCATGGAATGGAAATAGGCTAGGAACAATCAACAATAAACGTGTAGCGTTATCATCTCAGACGCACCCTTTTCTTAGCGCTGCGTAGAGATTTTAAGTAATAAGGAAGAGAATTTACGGATAATAACGTGCACACATTTGCATGTTACTTCACATTTCGTTACGGTTTCTGGTTTTTTCACTCCATTTAATGAACAAAGATGTTATTACTGCATTTCCCCATTTACTTTAAATTTGATTAAAAACGAGTAGATTTAATCGAGGGATAATTAAGATGGGATTTAACTTTTAATTAGTTTTGACCTGATGCTATCAAGAAATTCTGTTAACAAGTCTTAACTGTTAAACCTTCCTGTCTGAAATATTTCGGCTACCTTTATTTACCAATCTCATGAAAGGCAAAGTCAGGTAAAGTAATTCTATCCCGACATTCCAACGGCTGTTCTGAATCAGCTGAACACCTGCCTGTAATTGTACCATCCAGGTACTAGCTAATCTGGGCTTTACATACTTTAATGAGCGGAATTAAGTCTGTTGCGAGCAAGACTGCATGGAGTTTTTTCACGTTAAAACCAGCTCCATTTTTTGATAGAATGCATGCAGCAATTTACAATTTAAAACAACAAAAAATTGCAATAAGTTTAAGCACCATGCAGCGCTATAAAACCGGGAGTTTTGGTTGACTGGAATTGTGGAATTACGTTTTTTCCCAACACTGTCAAATTAATATTTTTACAAGATTCTTCGGCTGGAAACAGAATTGATTTGGCAAGTCATTCAATGCGTAAGTCACGAGGTGTATCAAATTTGATGAAATCGCTGCACAATGAGTTCAGAGAAAAGTATTCATTTTATATAATTTTCACTATTACAATGTTTGTGTTTATTAAAACGTAACAAAGTTTTTGTCATTTATAGTTGAGTAGCGCCCGGAATTCAGTTCATTAAATTAACTTTGGGAACGAAATAAAAAAGCTTTCTTGGCTTTCAGGGTTTTTTGTTCTAATTAATCTTGGGATTCTATCAACGCAAGAAATGCGCTCGAAAACAAACAACTAATTTAAGCTTTGGAAAATTTTTACCAATAACGGAACCAAATGTTATATTCGGAAACTTTTCAAAACCACAAGAATTTCATACACGCCCAATTATTTAAATTGTTGGAGCATCACTTGTAATAAAAGTCACGTAGATGCGTGTACACACGCCTTAGAGGCCTTCATTTTTGTCTTGGGGATATCTACAAATGATAAGAATTTTTTCTTAATTAAATTAATTCAGGACGCATTGTCATTATTTCTGAGTGTACGATTTATCAGACCGAAACTCTAAATTCACGCTAGAAAATTTAATTTTGGCCAAATTTCTGATTTTAACTTCTATTTCTGTAATTTTGTCTTTTATTTCAGTTTATACCGTTTAAAATTGTAAGAGGTCCACAGAGGGAAACAGCCTCCCGCCTCCGCAATATCCAAATTAGACACAGAGTTTTTTTTTTCGATATCTTTTGACTTGAATTTTAACCACAACAAATGATAAGAAACGAAGAAAAAGAATTCGGACGTGACTAATTTGGTATTGAATCATCAGATTTAACTGAACAGGAAAGATTCAAATACCATAAATTGTACAAGTCAAAGGAAATCGATTATTTGACTAAAACTCTTCTTCGCAGAGACCCAAAACCAAAATTGTTCATCGAACACGTGTTCTTGAAATTGGGACATAAAGTACGATTTTTGGGGCTCTTTTTCGCGTGTGATTGACGAAAACCCGAGAGGTTGTCGCCTCTCATTCCGCCGGCAAAATGTGCGAAAGAGCGGAGGTAAAGCCGCTCCACCTTGAAGATAACTCGAGATGCGGTGTGATCGAAAATCAGTTGAATCACCACTTTAGAATGCGCCTTGGCAGACTTAATAAATAAAGGATGACAATTAAAAATGACACTTACATAGCGAGAGAAGAGCAGCCAAAAACAGTGTCACTTTCACATAGTAGAGGTCCATGATAAAGTTTAAAACATGTGTTGGTCACTCACGAGTACCGCGTAATAGTACCGATGAGCGATGACTGTGGTACTGTGCCAGGTAGACAACACGACAGGTGCACGCCGGGCTTGAGACGCAACACAATTGAATGAACCGGCTGAAGTTATGAATGAAGTGAAGAACTACTAGTACCTATGGTAGCGCAAGCGCGAGGAATCAGGGTTAGAAAAATCACGATCTTTCGAAAGAATTTATTTTGGAAATGGGTTTTACGAGTGGGTTTAGTCCCGGACTGTCCTGTTCACCTTGTCGTACACTTCAGCGAAGGCCGCTTCGCATCCCAAACGAGTCCTCAACTTGTCATAGAGAGAGTGGTCGAACATGCGACGGAATTCCTTCCTCGTCATATATGTATCAGCATACAACATCTGAAACCTGAACAATTACATGAATTAAGCAAATTTTAACAAATGCTGCAGGCTAGGCAATTTGAAATTAAACGCGTGCGCAAAATACACGTACCCGTTGACATCCATGACAAATTTCTCGATACGTCTCGTAGTTTCCACCGCTGAAAAATTCTCCACGTGCGGCACCCCGTACACCCCAATATCCACATAAATCTGACTTTTACCCCCGTCCGCGGGATGAACAAATCCAGGATTTGTAAACAGTTGAAATGGACATATCCAAATCGGATATATTTCAACTTCCTTGTGGAACTTCTCAATACTGTCTTTGAAAGTTGTTATTGGAACCAACATATCCTGGATAACATGATTGTTTTCATACAACTTCTTTATAGCGTCAGTTTGTGTTAGTTTGAGTAGAGAAACTTTCGGTGGAACTACCCATCCAAGTAAAAGTCGGAAAATCGGATTATTTCCAAACGGAATGATATCCTAAAAAAAGATTAAGCAAGAGAAAAACGACAATTTTTTTGTACCTGCAGCTCCCAAAATATCGAGCGCGTGTGTCTGTGGTAATAATCGCGCAATGGGATAAACTCCACTACCTCTTTGTTTCGTTTTAAAACAGATTCCACGTGCTTGAAAAACCAAGGTTTATACCACTTTCCTATTGCGTTTATCTAGAAAATTAACATAGTCGTACCGGTCTCTCCACATCCAAAAAATACCTTCAAATTCTCTTCTACATGATCTGTTAAGTACCCCGTCATGACCACAGCTTCGTCTTTACTATAAATTAGCGTCTCCACGAATTCGTTCTCCAAGTTTTTACTCGCAGCCTCCGTCTCTTCGGCAATTTTCTCTAATTGCCTCACCGGTCTGTACTTCAATTTCACGTATTTTTTGGCAGGAATGAGTCGAATTTCCGCTGATGTTAATATCCCCAAAGTTCCGTACGACCATGGTACGGAATAATACAAGTCTGAATTTTCTTCTGATGAACATGTAACTACTCTTCCGTCGCAAAGAACCAGTTCAAAGGAAGTACATATGTTTTGGAATAACCCGTATTTGTGAGAAGACGACTCGATGCCGGTGCCCATGACCAGTCCACCGACTGTTAAATCGTCGAGTTCTGGTACTACCGGAATAGTCCAACCTAGAGGGTTTAATGTTGCTGTTAGTTGTCCCATGGTTACCAATGGTTCGACGCGGACTGTCTATTGAATAGGTTTTACTCGTGTTTTGGTGAAGAGTTTGTTACCTTTTTTTCTACGTCAATGTTTAAGACATCGACGAGATTAACTTCAACGTTGAACATTGTTTTTTTGTATTTTGGTCTCCGGAAGGATACAGTTTGCCACCCTGGTCTCGCGGTACACATTTTTCGCCCTTTCCCTTCTTTGATCCATTTCTTTACCTTAAATTTTGGGGCTACATTGGATTGTTTTCAACACTTTTGACTTACCTGTTTTTGCACATTTTTAACTTTCGAATCATGTTGTTTAGGAGCGCTGCTCAACTTAAAAACAATCCAGTTTCGGAAGTACAACCAAATATCAAAAAAGAAAGACGCAGGTAAAAGGAACAAGCAAACAAAAATCCATCGGTAATGAATCAGAATATATTCAAGGGGACCGTTCGGCGTGTAACCCATCTCAAATGAAGCTAAGTAAGACTGATAAAAATGATTTGAGTGTCCAAGGTTAAGTCAGTGATCAAAGGACGCGCGCGCAGTTGTGAATTATATCAACAACGTTTGAAAAACATTAGGAAGATGATAAAACCATAGTATTGTGTTTATTTATACAAATATACACGGTGAATAACGATAATCTTTTTCAGAAACTTAATGTAAATGTAAAAATGCATTTTTTTTCAAATTAGCTTCAGTTGTGAGAGGTTCTCTATTTTTGCAGTAACTCCCATTTTGAGTAACCTAATTAAAAATATCAAATTTTTGGTCGCGCTGTTGTCAAGTTATTTTTTTACAAAAATTTTTGAAGTTGTATCTGCTATACATATACTATAAACACAAGGTTTTCGAAGCTGAATTCGCAAAGTAGAAGTCAAAATACATCAAATAATGAGTTTTTATGCAGATCCAACGGTTAATTCTGGAGAAATCGGCTGAAATGTGCTTGAAATCAGCAATATTCATCGAGAAATCAACTAAATTTAAAGCCAATTGACGATTTTCTCTATAAAAATGCGATGTTTGAGACTGTATTCGCAAAGTAGAGACTGAAATGCATAAAATAATAAGTTTTCATCAAGATCCGACGGTTAATTATAAAGAAATCGGCAGAAATGTGCACAAAATCCCCAGAACTGGCCATTTGTAAATGTTGAAAATTAAAATCGTCTGATTTTTACGTTTAAACATAAAGCTCATTTCTGGTCAAATAAAGAGAAAAAGCATATTTTAGTTATTAAAAATTATTAAAGCAACGGGGCTGTATTTTTTTTAAGTCAACAATGCAACTTCAAAAATTTTCGAAAAAAAAATCATCAAAATTCACCACCAAAAGTGTTAGTTTGCATTAAAGAAAAAAGTTGCTGCAAAAATGGTGTACTTCTGACAATTAAAATTAATTTTAAACTGTGCATTTTATTCAAACATTTACATTCTTCTTACCAAAATATAAAATAGTTACTTATAAAAGCGTCACCGAAGGACTCAGCCTGTATATACAACTTCCTGAGCAGTCAAACTTTTTTACAGTGATGATAAAATAACGCCAAAATTGACTCTCTCAGAGGAAAACAAGATAGATTTTTATGCCAAACTTATTTAAATGAATAAAATGTTATGTTTCTGATTGAAACAATACATTTAGAAGATGTAAATGGGTCGCGTGAAAGAAATTGCGGCAGTAGCTAGGTTTTTCACCTTTTAGAATCTGTGTTAATTCGAGGTGAGTGACCCATGATTAAATTTCGTCATGCTAAATAAAAGAATATTACAAGACGTTTCTGTTTCAGGTAAAGCACAATATCGAACGGTACGTCACCGGAATTGGCACACAGAGAACATACAAAACGAAGTAATAATTCACCGTTCTTTTGGTGGATGGCGCTTGAGTAAAAGAGGTGAAATTTAAGCGAGCAGAAGAAAAAAACAGTAGCGCAAGTGGCGCAACGATAGAATTGCATAGAGCAGGCGCCCGTCTATTGATTCTTGGGTTGACTTGAGCCGTCGTCGACCCGACCACGGATTGCCAATAAGGTGGGGCTCCTGTCATGCTGCACGAGCTCTCGTATTCATTGAGTCTGTCGACTCATTAGTTTCCGCGAGCTGTCTTTTCTCCTCTTTCCCTGAGCACCCTGAGCTGTTCGTACGTGGGGCAGTGTATGGCTTCTTGGCCCAAAAACTTGCGAACAAATTTACGTGAAATTTAGACCTGATGATCGGTTCATTTTGGAACTTGTGCAGAGCTTGCCCGTCGATGCCTGTCGATAAGGTAAGGGTAGATTTTTTAGACGTGCCGGCGCCATTAAAAGTTTCGATTTTCGCGTTTTTCTTTAGCTACACTCCGAATATCGGAGTACTTACCGATGGCACGAGTATACAGGGCCGAGACAGGAGGTGGTGCGGAGACCCCCGCAGCCCAATGCTGCCCCAGTTGCCGGTAAGGTTCTTGACACGATATTCTATATAGCTCGCCAAATCGATAATCCGCCATCCCTTAATCCACTTACCGTTTTAGGCGAAAAATATTTTGAGGCCACGCAGCACTCCTCCAAGCAGGAAGACGACGTTCACAGTGAGTGTAAGTATACTGGGGCCTAAAAATGCAACGCGTTCAAATATTGATAATCGATGGTGTTGCAGTTTTGGTCTCCAGATTTAGTGTGTTGTTTGAATGTTAATTTTTTGTTTAGTGCCGAAGTTGGAGCCTGCAATGCCTCGACGGAAAAAGTACCCAGACCTGGCCTATCGTCATCACGAGTTTTTGATCAGTGATGGTGAAATTCAAGCGAATGGTTTCTGCAACACGGAATCTCGAGCAAGGGTAAGCGTTTTAGAATCATGCACGCATTTCTGCATTCTGCATCTGGTTAAAAAACCTCGCGGTCGCTCAATCGCTAACGTAAAAGTAGACATCTCACAGTACTCGTATCGTACTTGTAGACATTAGTCCAGGTAGAGACGGACGTAAGACCGTCGGTGAAAAGTGTGAAAATTGCCTAGCCAGGGTCCACACGCAAGGCGCAGTAGTGATTGCACCCGCCGCCGCTCCCGAGAGCGTCGACCGCTAACGCTAACGCTGACGTTAGTTAAACCAAACCCGTAAGTCCAGTAGACCAAGTTGCTCTCTCCGCCTTGCCTGCATGAAATCCCGGATCGAAGAACGATCCGCTACGAAGAGAACTCTAAGTACTGCATGCGACGGTAGACGGTGAATTATCGACAACTGACCGTATCGTCGTATTAAAATGAATACGTTTCCGTTTTCGCATGACATTAAGAAAATGTATTCATTTTAATTGCAGTCGGAGGAACGAGGCTCGCACTGGAGGCCTTCCCGGCGGAGCAAGTCGGAGGGACCACGCTGTGGGGACGGCATGCGGGAACGGGAGCGGCGTAGGGAATCGGACCCCGATTTGGAGAACATGGTAATAACACACACGCGACACGTTCACACAACCCTTCATCCGCTTTGATCTTACCATCCGCAACCCTTCGGTCCATAACGTTTATTTACAGGGGCGCGAAACTGGACTTCTCCGGAAGGCCATTTCCAAAATTAGCACTGAATACAGACTACAATTCGCTTGGCCTCAAGGGCATACTTCACGTAGAGATGCCGCCGATTCTTCGGCACCTCGCAAATCCCAATCAATGGGAGCCTTAAAACCGGCCACCAATGCTATGGTGCACAAAAAACGCATCGATTTGGAAAATAAGGATGGTAAGCATCAAACTCTCCCAATCCCGCATATTTACACCCTTATACCACCATAATGCACTATCAGCCAGTGAACTCGAACCATTAGTCGATGAAAGAAACACTCGTGAAGACAAGACTCACATATTCAAGGATGAATTCAATACCGAATACAAGAAGAAGTTTAGACCCTTCTCACAATACGAATACTCTGAAGGAAGATTCACCAAGCGGGGACCTCCAAATGAAGATATTGACGAATCGGGACAACACAACTCGTTGCCACCCCAATTCGAGAAAAACGACTCTTGGTATAGAGAAGTCGTTGAACTACGCAAGAAAGCAGGAGAATACAAGGTATGACATTTAAAATCAAACTATTCTCCCAGTTATCCCAAACGAAATATTTAGCCCTAATAAACAACACCCCTATCAACTCAATTTACATGTCCACCCAAAAAATTTCAAAAGTCGAAAATAAAATCCTTCCCTGTTGATAAAACTGTTCGAGAATATTGACATCTTCTCAATCCCAACTTATCAACTTGTTGTATGCGGAAAGCGTCTGTAATTGGTTTAGGGCGAGGGTGTCTCTCTTATCACTTAACACACGTAAAAACAATTCAGAAAAATAATTTATTCCATGTGAATATTTGTGACAGCACCGCGGTTGGGGTAGTGAACTTGCTCCAGATAGACTTTCTGATATATACAATAAGCAAGTTGAACTTTGGGATCAAGTTTCACGGAGAAGTTCTCTATCAGCCTTATCTCTCGCTTCCATGACACACAAGTCCTACACAAAGGAAGAAAAAGAAGTTGATAATAACAATAAAACTTCTCCATCGAAGGCGGCTCGTAATGCAGAAAATTCTGCGAGAATCGTGCGTGATATGATAAGACATCACTTAGAAAGAACTACTGGTGGTTCAGGTAAAACTTTCCATTTGAAAAATTTCGCGTTAATTTGATCGATCGTAGAACTCGATGGTTTGATTTTGTCTCCAACTAGAGAAAAACTCGAACCAACTATACCAAGAAAGGATGATGATTCTAGGGGATCTCAGAAAAACAGTCCCAAGAAGAACTCGCCATTGAAATCGTCATCTTTGAAGCGTCATAACCAAAAGACGTCAAAAGGAGGTGCGAAGAACTGTAAGTTTTGGTGATTTAGTTGATAGTTCGATGGATTTGGTGTTTTTATAGTACGTTCACAATCTGTTGGACCGATAACAGATACAACTGAAAAACGTTCTCCGAAACGCCAATCTAGATCTGCTACAGTTAAAGAAAGAAAATCCTCAGCAAATCAAGCCAGCATCAAAAGACCTCGACCTTGTAAGCGCCAGCATGATTAAGTCGTCAGTGTGTGCCAAGACTCGTGATGTTTGGCTTCGCTCATTTCACTTGCTTTCAACGTGCAAAATTAACTCGGTCCACACTTTATTTTTCTTTTTTTCCGTGAATGCAACGCTTTGGAAGCGCATCTTATCAAATGCATGGTATAAGATGATCTTTCACTGCAGTTTGATGCTTTTGCAAATCAATGCACAGTCTTTGGTGCTTGAAGTGTTTGTAACAAATTTACGGTTTTTAGCATCCTTGAACACCACTGCCTCATCCCGATCTAAACATAGTTCGGTTACCTCTAAAAATGAAGACGACAGATTGGCCAAAGCTAATTCAAAATCTCAAATCACTAATGACTCCTCTAAGCAAAAACTAGGCTCTAAGTTAGAAAAAGGAAGTTTAGGAGGTAAGAAATCAAACACGACCCTTGGCACACGCAACTTTTAGCTAGGACAAACTCAGCAATGTCTTCACTTAACATAATTGTATATCACTAGCCGAACCTTCGAAGGCTGAAACGAATAACACGGAAGCGAAGAATACAACTACTGTAGAAGAACCGGAAATAATAAATTACGAGCCTGTTGTTAAATCACCCCCAGAACCCACCAGAGTTAAATCTCCTGAACAAATTCTTATGCGTTCTCCTGATCCTGTTAACTGGACAGTGCCTCTTGACACTGGGAAAACTTTTACTGTCACACAAAACGTCAGAGAGGGTAAAATCGCTTCTACCTTCATCTCTTTACTATTTTTTCTTTACGAATCGAGTTCTTTTCCAGGGGATATTAGTAGTCGACCTCATAGTGAAGTCAAGGCTTGGACGCCTCCAGATGTGCCGCCTCCCATTGCCCAATCTGCTCCACCAACTTTAACCGATCAAAACAAGGAACAAGGCATGTCGTAAATTCGGACCCGATTTCTGCTTACCGTATTCGATTTGGTTATGTTGCTTTAGGTATGGATTTAGCAGTGAAAGCATGAACTCGGGCCAGGGCAGAGTCATCGCTGCACAGGCAAGTATATTTCATTTCGAGTTCCACTGCCCACTGTATCGATTACGGGGCTAAAATAACACACAATTCTATTTACTTCAAACGCTCGAATTAGAAGGTCACTGCGAGGGTGGCTTGGGAAAATCTATCAAAAGTATTTCCGCTAATCGATTCTTTCAAGGCTATTATAAAAATACACGTGGACGTCCGGTTGTGGACTCACGTTTGACCTTTCTGGTAGGATAAGGAAGTCGTAGTCTTATCAGATTTGGACACGTTTCGGGAGCAAAAAATAAATAAAAGCATTTTCAGGTTTCGTCTTCAGAGAGAAATTAAACGTTTTTAAAAAGAGATTTAAAGAAAACTGATAATTTAAATATCCAGAGAGACAAAGCATCAAACGAATCCACAAGAATTCAAGAATCTAATTTAGAATCTAAAATTTTAGACAGTCCGTTTTTGCAATGTTAGATTCTTTTATTTCATTCGAAAATCAATGATTGTTATAAATTTAAAGCGTTTAACAATCGAGAAATTCAAAGCGATCAAAGATCCGAAGAATATAAACAATTCTCAGATCTAAATATCTAAAACTTCCATCGAAGGAAAAGAATGAGAATTAAATTTTAAGATTCATTTTCTCAGAAAGATCTCAAATATCCAAAAAGTCTAAAAAATACCAGTGTTCCCGAAGATTCGCGAAGATTTTAACCCAAATATCAAATACCGCTGTAGATAATAATTCTGCAAAAAATCGAAATTCGAATGAGGCAAAACCTCTTCGGATTACCCGCTTTTGGCCCTGAATTTATTTGTTTCCCAAAGACTGCAAAAACCGTTCGAACAAAAAACGTTTACGCTTATCAATCTTATCATACTTGTTTAACTTTCACTTAATTGCACACTTAATTATAACATTTTCAAAAATGCCTATTGGGAAAATTAATTTGTTTGGGATAAATTGGGCCCTCAAAAGGGTAAAGTGACTTTTCCCGACTCGTTTTGTGGATCAAATTGAAATTTTAATTAGATACACATTTTAGAATTCTTGAGGAAACGACTGGCAAAGAATAATAAAAATTCTAACTGAAAATAATAAGTTCTTTGTTTCTCTATTGTTAAACGGGAACTCTGATAAAGAAATTTTTTGCCATTTATTTATTAGCGTTTTTCTTCCCAATACCCATTCCGTGACATTGACAATGGATCCTTGACCTGCCCCAATAGTTCAATGTCGCATTTCTGTAGAAAATAATAATTTAATAATTTTTTTCTCGGAAACGGGGACGTTTTGGGACATTATGTCAAACTGTGTTTTCTGATATTGGGGTTAAAATATTTACACTTTATTTGGGAACACCTGTTTATAGAAACGAGACACAAATCCAAAGCACTTAAAGGAACAAGTTTCAAATCCGAGGAATTCACTGAATTCAAAGATTTCAAATATCCAAAGCATTTATCGAAGCAAGGAAAAAAATTCGTTGAAACTTAAAGATTTCAAAACTAATCCAAAGAATAACGAACATCTCAAAGATGAGAACCTTAAAAAAAGAAATTAGGAGACTTGCAAGATCAAAAGGATTTGAAGTAGGATGAATGGATCCGAAGAATTTAAAAATCTAAAAACAAAAATAGAAGTAGTTAGCATTGCAATTTTGAAAACTGGTGCATATATTTTCGAAAATTTAGCCCCACGTGCTGAACTTTACAAAAATGTTGATGTTTCAGCTGAGAGACCTCCAATCAACGGTAGAGCATGACCATCGTTCCGTTAGCACCCGCATAGTCTTGTGATGGTTCCACCTCAGACTTGTACTAGTGAGCAAATTAGCTCATTTTTTCAACAGGGTAGCAGCCACAACTCTCGGTGTTCGCAAAGGCAACACGGTTTTCAAAAAAAAGTTCCGTGGTGTATGTTTTATATAAGGACAAAGCCAGATTAAACATATACCATGGTCAAATCGCGACTTGCTGAACCTTATTTAAGCCGTTTGCCCAGCTTTACCTTTGTAATAATCAACAACTGCTTATGTTCCATGCCATCCGTTTACGATTCCGTCAAGGAAAAAATTTTGTTCAGTAAATCATGGACGTCCCCTTTATACAAAAATGTGATCTCTAATCAGTGCACTCGTGTTTTCTGCCACAAGGAAGTCAGACGAAAACTATCTATGGTTGACATATATTCATATATTTTGTGTAGATGCGTTTGCTTGCCAACTCTCTGGTTAATTTAGTGACATCGAACGCACTTGTATTATTTATTAATCATACAGTAAAAAGTTATATAAAAATTTCTGTTACCTCTGTCTTTTATTTCCCCCCAAAAAAAAATATGTTACCTTTACAAAATCTTTATTGATTATAAAATAGCTTCATAAACTATATGTAATATATGTTATGTAACATGGAAATAGTCATAAATAAAAATAGTTGACGTACAAATTTAACGGTTATGTATGAACCATATTGCACATACGATATGTGGGAATGCTAGCAATTAGGATCGCCCGAAGAAGAAACAGTACTTGCAGCAGCGGAACCAGTAGATGGCGTTCCAGTACCTGAACTATACTTCAAATCGCCATCGCAAATATACTTTCCAGATATAAACCGTCGTTTGACTAGAGACAATCTATATCCAGATCCTACCAACTGAAATTCTATCCCAGACAACGTTGTACCTTCACAATTGAACGCCGCAGAAATGGTGGCTGGATTAGTCGGACCATTTTCTAGATCAAAACGTGCCAAAAACGAACCAACGCCGTGATTATCCGAGTGTTGGGACAACTCCGTGAATTTCCAGATTACTCGACTCGATTCTGGTACCCTGCAATATAAAGAGTAGTACTAGAAAAACTAGCGCTAAAAGGAGGTACCACTGAGCCGCTGGTTTTAGTTGATGACTTTTGACTCCGCCATCCACAGGAACTGCTACAGTGACATTGAGTAACGGCGTCGGTGAACTCATGGAATGAGAATTGTATTTGTAGTCAACCTTTAAATCGGTGTGCGAAGTTGTACATTTCCAATAGGCCACAAGTTGAAAAGGGCACGAGTTAGCACCAGGCTTAGGTTTAATCTGCGCACAGTCACTATAAGTTACCACTACTAAAGTTAGACAATACTCACTTGATATTTTAGTATATCAACATTAAAATAAGAGGCGCTAGGATTTTGTTCTGATTGCTTTTTCAATAACGCGCTTAAAGCGGACATGTTAAACTCCAGCACTAAATTATCCGTTGCTGATTGTCCATCATCACTAAAATCAAATCTGTGATGTTTGATTGACGTAACAGAAGAACTTACATGGCCACTAATTGTTTATTTGGTAGAATACTGGTAAGTCTTTGTGTGTTTTTCACACGAAATACCAATTTTGCCGGATTCGGGTTATTAGCAAGAATAGTAACTATACCCGCGGGAAATGATAACATCATTTCACCAGACATCTTAACTTGACATCTATAATGAGATTGTGATTCTTCAGGGGCTGAAATCTTCCCAACGTACCTTGTTTCATCAGCACCACGGAAATATGAATGTACAATCTCATGGAAAGCAACAGCCAAAGGAATGGTATCAGCCATACCAATGGTAAGAGGTGAGGGTCCTCTAGAGACACCCACAGGAACACAAGCAGTGCGGAATTCCAAACTACTTACACTATCAGCTCTTGCAATATTACTTTGATTAATATGACGCGGATCTGAACGACGAGATGGCGGTCTAGGAATAGACATATAACCGGAAGTCGGTGTGGGAGTTTGACGCAATGGCTGCTTCGCAACTGAAGGAACCTCACCATCCTCGGATAAGAAATCACCTAAATCTAGAAACGCTGTGTAAATAGTACACTGCTAGCTATTCTAAAAATTACCTGCATATTTGGATGAAACCGAAAGAGTTGGGGAATTTAAGGCTAGCTGAGATGGACTTTGCAAAGGTGCGTAAGGATGTGAGCTAGTAGGTGTTGAAGAGTTAGAAGCGTTAGGACTTTGAGTAAAATTTAAACCTAATAAGTCGCTACTTGGTTTACCAAGTTGCTGGGAGACTGACTGCGAACGCTTCATTGCCAAATCTTGATTATCTAAATTAGAACCGCGGCGGCCATATGTACTTCCTACAGGCGATAAATACATGTTTTCTACAGTTGCTCGAAGCTCATCTACTGAAGCCGACATTGGAGCAGATCCGTTATTTAGAGGCTTTATTTCGACGTGGATTTTACGTTCTCTTTCATCATCTGCGGTAAAAAACTGCGTCACTAAATAATCCCACAAGTGTTATTATTTACCGGTGTCTGAGTCAGATGATGAATAGAAAGTTCCTTTTTCGTTGTTCCAAGTGTGAGGAACATTCGGTTGAATAACGTAACCATCTTCATCAATTTCAGGGGCAGCAGGTTCGGTGGTTGTAACAGCTCTTTGAGATTCGTCTTTCTCTTCCCTGTGCAAGATGTGTCAGTAATGGTAGTGAAAATATAACTTGAACTTACATGTCTGATTTTTCTTCTTTATTGCTTTGTGTGTCAACATTATCTTTGACTTTCTTTTTGGATTTCTTTTGTTTTGCCTTTTCGCGCCTACTACGTAAAAACCCTACAACAGCTATATATGAGCTGACGGTATAAAACTCATAAATGAGAGACGTAAGAATTGTGTAAGCAATGGGGGAGGAATATGTACAATGTATGTAAATATAGCGTGCTATGCCCTGCCAACACAGCCAGATTTGAAACAGTACGTGCAGGTGATTCAGGGTACGTAAGAAAATCCGGGTCTGCTACCTGCTAAAAGCTGAACAGCACAGTGAAAGTGGTAGCAAGCATAAAACTCTATGACAAAAAATAACCGCCACCGTATATAAAACAGCTCGAGCCGACGCCAGACATGCAGGACATCTAGTAAAAAGAAGATAAGTTACACTTTGATCCACGGTGGGAGTGTCGAGTCAGCTGTTGATCCCCTTCTGGACTCGTGGGGCTTGATGGAGCGCTGCATGGCCCGGCTCGGCTCTCGCGTGATCCTGAAAACACAACCCTTGCCCGGGTTAACAGTGCTACAGCGACCAGGAAACTGACACGTACCCTGGGAGTTAGACATGAAGAGATTGAGAAGGGAAGTTGTACGGCGGGATGTTTTGGCATGTGTTGGCACGGTCTGGTCGCTATTGCCATTACCTTCACGTTTTGCTGGTTTCGAACTTTCTGATTCCTGAGTCGGGGACATTAGTGGTTCCTCGATATCAACATTGCCTTCAACAAAACAATATATTAACCCCCAAAAGGCTTGATTTGTTGACAGGATCAATAGCGACCAATTCAAACCGCAATTTCGCACAAAACCACCACCAGTAAGACCGATTTTGATCTCACGACTTTAACATTTAGTATTACACCGGTCAACACATTTTTGTCTTTGGCTTCTAAATGGCAAATTTTGGTTTCTTCTACGTTACTAATAAAGAGAAAAAAAAATTGCAGTTAGGAACACAGGCAAAGTGAGGTACCCATTTTTTATCATTTCGGATTCATTGGTTAAATTAGGCTTCATAAGCTCCACAAAGCTTTAAATTTGTTATCAAAGAAATTTTTTTGCTTCTACTTTAATAAATTCACCAAAAAAAAACAGAATTGCTTAATATCTTGTTAACGCCATTTTTTAACTTAGTAATACACAACGCACTACGCGAGTAATATGAAATTTGCTACCGTTTTGATGAATGTGCCTCTTGCTGCTCGCAAAATCAATTAAAATCTTCAAATTTTACTTATCGACGTAAAACACACAAAAGCAAACTTTAGAAGCTAAGAATATATATTTTAGTGTTTTTTGATACCTAGCGTCCGAATTTATACATTAAAACAGAAAGACAGAGAAAAAAAGTTTTTCTGTCGACCTGTGTTATTGATTATCAGTTTAAATTTCTAAGCTAAATAAGTCGTGTTCTTAATCCTTAATTACTAGCAGTTCCAGATTATCATAATTACTTGGCTGCGATGAGTTGTATAAAAAGATAATCAGAACAGTGATAAAAATGAAGCAACAACTTAATCAAAGAGCTATGAAACTAGTTCTAACGACTTTATGTAATATCCACTGCTTTTGTATGTTTCTTAAACTTTAAACGATGGCTTTTGTCACAAAGAGGAAAATTACCAAAAAGAGTTCGCATAAGCTAAAGAAGTCAAGTTCAAGCTTGCAAGAATTTGGTGATGCTAGTCATATTGACAAAAAGCTTTCTAAAAAATTAGATTAAGTAACAATTTGCGTCATTCTTTATTACGTATTATATCATTTTATTGCACGTAATTTTCATAACAGGATGGTAGAAAGATAAGACGAAAAACGATCTGGGGCATAGAAGACTAATATGATAACTTCATGCGAACTCAACAACGATAATATTCGCGCATTTGTCAACTGCATTTGCAAACTCATTGATTGTATGCGTTTTTTGTTATAAATAAATGCAATAATAACAAATAATGATTTGTTTGTAGACCACTCAATTGACTTAGAAGATGGAATTAATAAATCAATAATACTACTTGTTAGATAAAGAGTTACGCAAGACATATGAGAGGCGTTCCAGTTGGTTCATCTGTGTGTTTTTTATTGTCTCTATTTTGATAAAAACCGCCAATGAAGTTATTCATTCTTGGATTTAAACCCGACTCCAATAACATCTATTATTTTATTATAATATGAATGTTATTAATAAATAATTGTGAAGTGTAGTAATAAAAACAAATCCCAAATTTGTCTTTGACACGGAGCCAATGCTATTTTTTTTACATTACATAACAAATCCAGAACTCGGTTTGGTTTGTTTTATATGTTTTTTGTTATCAATAAACGTAACAAAAGATTATTTCTTTTTTCTGCGATTTAATTAGTTTGGAAATGTTATCCCATAAACAACCGTAATGTCCACCTAGCCAATAAAATAAACGCTCAAGTTGATTGTTCTGCGAGTTTTCTGCTATTAAATTACTTTGATAAGAATAAGGGGAGCCAATTAACACTTTCTGGGTTTTAAAGGGAGGACTTCCAATCCCTCAATAAAATAATAAGTGACCAAATTCGCTTCAGTTATTCGTAGTCACAAGAAATAAGTTGAATTTTTGAAGTAATCTGTAACTACTGGTTACCTGGTTTTTCAAGTCCTGTGGATTTATTGCGCACGAACTGCTCCAGCAGCTCGTCAACAGTGAGCTCAAGACACTGCTCTCTGAAATCTTGATGGACTTTCCCCATTTGCTCATGTGTCCATTCCACAACATCTGCATAGGAGTTGAGGAACTCTTTCATGTGAACTAAATGCGCGACTTCAAGCTCTTGGAAATTCTTGCAAGTCACCGACATTTTCTTCTCAAACTCTTCTTTGATGAGGGTGTACTTTTCAACGTATAATTTGTACTCTTCATGGGTTTTCTTTAGTTTGAGTTCTGCTTTTTCGATTTCTTTAGGACTGGCGTTGTCTTTTCTTAGTTTTTCGAGTTCTAGACCTCTTTGGGTGTATGTGTCTTTGCATTTTTGTACCATTAAAGTGACGTTTTGCATGGCCTGTACAGATTCAAGAGTGCCGGATTCATCTTCTTTGACCTAGAAGAAGGGTTTAGTTTGGGGGTTAATCCTCTGAGAGGACTTACAGTTTTGTGTTTTTTGTGTAGTTCTTCTGAATATTTATTGACTTCTTTGACTAAATCAGTGACTTTTTGCACCATTTGCATGTGTAAAGCCGAAAGGCGTTCAGCTGATGTTTTCAAGACTTGCCATAATGGAGCAAAAGTGCCTTGATTGCAACAACTTCCTGCTTGTTTAGCGAATTTGCTAAGTAATTTAGAGTTGTTTTCTTCAATGTTCGACCTGGTGACACACCATTTAAACTAAATTAAAGTATTTTTCTAGGTACTAACCGTTCTCTAAGGAGTTCAGCAAAGTCTTTGCTTGCTGCAAGGCCATACTTCATGTTATGATATAAAACATCAAATCCATTGTTTTTCTCTCCCTAAACAACAAAAATTATCATTTCCTAATCATAAAACGGACGAGACGTCAATACTTCCTGAGATAGGTTATAGCATTTATGACACTCACCCAAAAATAATTATTGAAGTCGACGGTCATTGTTGTGGTATATTCATGCCAAACGACCAAAGAAATCTCTTATCACTAGCCGAAAATATAAACGCACATAATATTTATTAATTCCTAGCGAATATAAACAATCACAACCGTCATTCGTTTATACTTCTTACTTCATGTCGGAGTCACACATTGCCCAATATCTAACGACAATTTCTATTCAATCCAAACAACAAATTATCGCCGAAATTATCAGTTCTTTAAAGATACTCTTCATTTAACATCTAACGACATTCAATGGATTGATGGTATTTAATGTATTTAATCGCGATAACAAGATCGTAGGGGGCGGATCTTCTCGAACTTCGTTTGGATAATAAAACTGACGTATGAGGGCGCTACCGTAGCAACTAGGCAACACACAATACATCTTAAAAAACTCATATACAGAGTGATTGCGAAAAAAACAACAAATTGTCACAAAAACTATTTAATTAAATTTCAAAGCGAAATTATTAATAAAACAACCTGGACCCACCTCTCTATCAAAAACAAAAAGGAGAAATCCAATTAAAACGCAAAAAATCCATTAATTGGTTGCGTTACCTTTATTATCAGAGCCCACAAAAAAATCTCATTCCAGTGAATCGTTTACTGCATAACTTTTCATTGGTTTCTTGCACCTAACTGTCGTTTTATTGTGCAGAAACGATGCCGCAGTAAATTGCAAATTTTCAAAATGCGTAGGTTTAATTAACATTACAGTTATTCATTAAAAAGTCGTCATAAATAATTTTGTGTAAAAATTGATTATCAACCAAAAAAAAATTGACTTTACTATTAGTTGCATAATTTCAGTGTTAACACTCTTTATTTATGGACAGATGTAATCTTTGTATTACTGGTTGCTTATATTAAAGTGGTTATGTAATGGGGTTAAAAATAATCCACGATTAAAAAGTTTATTTGAATAATTAAAATAATAAAATAGTTAGCACTATATAGAGGCAACAGCAAAAATCAGTCAAAATGATAGCTTGTAAATTCAGCAATAGCTAAACATAATTAAAAATATGTATATATGCGTATATATAAACCAAAAATCTGTTCCCATTGAGTGAATGATGAGAATTCTATACCCATAAAGTTAGTTTTTATCTAAGAGTGGAGATGTAAAGCTTAAAGAATGAATGTGAGAACCCCCCGAATGGAATCAGATTTTTGCGCACTCACAATCGTGCGGTCGATGTACCACCGACCCTGGGCCTATTATCAATAAAGCAAGAGATCTTTAAAAGGATACTTGACAAGTTGAAGAGTCCTATTTTACAATATCAACATCAAACATTCAATAATTTACTTATCATAACAAAAACAGTCTCACAAAAAACTTAACATGTAACGTACAAAACACAAGCAAAGCGATATTAACTGACGTTGACTTGAGTGTGAGCAAGGATGAGAATGTCTTTTTTCTCTTTGGGGAAACGTAGCTCGCGTCCTGCAAGTCTCGCTGATTCCAATTCGCGTTCAGCTTGATTGAGTTCCCTACGCAGAGATCCTGCGCATTCCTGCTCCCGTGCTATCCAGTCTAAAGCCATTTGAGATCGCATGTCATCATCTAAAGCTCTATTAGAATAGTGCGCCACCACCTCTTGTCTGCTACACTGTCGTTCCCTCATTGCTTTTAAGCTGCCATTCCAATGCAAAAGCTGAAAAACTGTCATTAATTCTTGAAACTCTAGCATGGTTCGGCCTTTGTTCGATTCCAGCATGAATCGGAAAGCACCAATGCCTGTGTTGGGGTTGTCGGCTTCTTCAGGGTCGCCTTTGAATGAATTGCGTGCTTCTGCGACAGCTTTTTCGATGAAGTCGTCGGAGATGCGACGCGAAGGATGCTCGTTGAAAACCGAGTTCATAAGAGCGATTTTGGCGGCGCTACGACGAGCTTCCGCTTTCGTGGGACAATTCTATAATTAGAAATGGTATTATAAAGAAAGAGATGATGATGGGGGGTGTGTTAACCTGGAAGCTTCCGAAGCAGGAGCCCCCTGGTAAAGTGACGTAGCATACGTAGGGTTGAGCGTTCGAAGGGACAGATTCATAGATGACAAGAGCTCCGTTGCGGAGATCAGCCCCGCGAGCGTGCTTCATCTGCCAGAATTCTTGAAGGGCTTCGACAACATTAACTAAAAGATGATGAAATGGAGATGTTATATTTTGGGAAAGTTGAGTCGCGAATGTCGTTGACATATTTGAGGAGGCATGAACGGTCGTCGAGCGGACTACTGAAGCATGAACGTGTCTGTGCGAAGCCAGTTTTTAAACATTTAATGGTCCAAGTTACGGTTCAAAGAAAATTTATGCCGAATCGGACGGTTTTTGCTGTCTGCGTATGTCATGCGAAATGCATGTGGAGTATGCGGCTGAGCGGTGGGGTCGCTGTATCGAGCATTCAAGTCTCCGAAGTACTTTGCTGTTTAGTACTTACCTCTATATCCGACGTCATCGTAGAGTTGTAGCATCGGCGCCGTGGCGGAGCAACTCCATTGAGGATCTGGATAGACCATCATGTCCGTCCGGGCGGCGGCTGCGGCGGCGGCGGCAGCGGCAGCCGCGGCGTCTGCTCCGGACGGTTCAAGAATACGCCGCGAGACGAGATCGCGGCCAGCACATGCACTCCGCATCAATGGTCACTGGTGCACTTCTAATTGTGGGCGCTGCATCTCGACTGTCGCTGTTGCTAAGGCACCGGCGGTTGCAGCGCCTGTGGTACTCCAGCAGTCGACAGTTCGACAGGCCAAATGCCTTCCGCTCCCCGAACGACACTGCCGTTGCCCTTGCTCCGGTTCCTCCTCTTCCTCCTCGCGGCCACGGATTCGCGATATCACCTCCGAAGCTGTGGCTACGGCGCGGCGGTCGCACTGAAACGCTTCCAATCGCCGCCGTGGACAGAGGTCAACTCACAGATTGCACCTCCGTTCCATCGACGGCTTTGCCGCTTTGCGGTTCTCACGTAAACGTTGCACAAGTACGCGTTTCACCACTTCTTTGTCGCACAAACGGTTCTTACTCGCAACTGCAAATTTGAAACTTGGTCAACTCTCTACGCGGTCAACAGACATACAGAAATGGGCGGTGAGGCGACGCCTCACTCTTGAGTGTTGCTGTTGACCGAGTTGCTTTGCCCGTGTTGACTCTTGCTTGTCTGATTGTTCAACTGCCAACTGCCGACAGCCTGCTTCTTGGCCTTAAACGCGAACGTTCGCTGTCTCCGCCACTAACACCACGGTCACATGATTTTTGCATTCTAACTATTTGCCTTTTTTTAATTAAAACAGGTATTTCTTCTCAACCTACCGTTAACTTGTGAAAACGACATTCTAATTAACCAATCTGGTTCACCCACGTCTCACTTTTTAACTTAACCTTCGCTCACATCTATCCATTGATCTCACTACTATTCGCATTATTCTCTTCTTCAACAACAAACAAAGACTTTTTTTAATTACCTAATAATCAATAATACTCATTTTCTTTTATGAGAAATATCCACACGTGTCACCACCAACCTTGCACCTTTGTCATTTTTTTTACCCACACTAAAAATAAATTCATGCGAACATTATATTAATATGATTTTGTTCCAAGAGTGCACATTAAATTTGTCCTTGTATCTTCCAGTTTCCTGTCAATAAATCTGTTTTCGATTTGCGGACTTTTTTGTCCCCGGTCAATTTGTCCCCTTGAAAATTCGTCCCCCGCAAATTTGTTCCTGAAAGCTTAGTTACACTGTAATAATAATAAGAACATCAACTGCACGTATTTGCGGTCGCATAAAATAAAAATGTAATCCGTTTTTCATAATTTATTATCTGTATAGGGTCTAGCAACAATTGTAGCCACTCCTAAAATTGTCGTTATAAATAATAATTTCTTTTTTGTCATCGTGAGAGTTTAAACAACCAGTATTTATTTCATTAATACAGTGCAACCTCGATTATCCGTGCTTCTCGGGACCAGAGCCAGCATGGATAATCAAGTTGGGTAATAAACATACGTTTTAAGCAACAGAATTATTTGGAACGTTTTTTTAATTTAAAATATGTACATAAAAATTTTAACAAAATGTATCAACAACAATTTTAAAAATTAAACGAAATTAAAACTCAACTCTTATCAGACATATTACATAAAAGCAACTATTTTGTATTAAAAAAATATAGTACTTTCATTTATTTCTTCTTTGGTCCCAAAATTTTCTTCGCCGCTTGAGTTTTTAGTTTTCATTGCAAAAGAATTTATTTCAAGCATTTTTTTAAAGTATGCAACATTACTATTCAAAGACAAAAATTTTAACTCATAATTTTGTTTTTGCTCTCTGCACTGACTTAAATCTCATGAAACTACACCAACCGTTACTGAAATCTCCAATTTTCTAACGTTGGAAGCAAAAGTACGAAGTAGTTGGTCTTCGATTTGTGTGTTTTCTGTAATGCCCGAATAATCGAATAATCCGCACCCGGATAATCGAGGTTCTACTGTATTGCAGGAAACTAATGCGCTCATTCAAAGCTATTTTTTAGACGTTCTTTGCATCTGATCATTATAATGTTCTTCTTAATATACTACGGATTTTCTACTTTTATGTAATTTTTTATTTTGGCGGACATGAACAAAGTTAAAAGCTAAAAATTCATTTGCAGATGTTTGTTCATAAAAAAACTTTTTTTTCGATCATTGAGAGTGATTTAGAATATTGTTCAAACAATATCTTAAAATTTTGTAATGCATCTTCATTATTATTTTTTGTATGTTTTCTCTATAAGTGTTTTTATTTACCAGTGACAATTTTATTATATTTGATTTTTTTAATTGTAATAAAACGAATTTTCTTAGTATATACAGTCGAACTTCCATAACTCAAAGTCTGAAGAGAAACCACAATTGGTTCGAGTTAAAGAAATTTTGAGTTAAAAAAAAACTAAACAAAAAAAAATTACATAATCCGTTATTAATTTTAGGGCATACGTTTGTTCTTACAATTTTTTTCATAAAATTGTTTTTAAAGACTTATAAATGTACTCAGTAGCACCGTCGTTCATTGTAAAAAAAGAGTTTCAATATTTGAAACGCATTTTTCACTTATAAATGTGAATCTTCAAAATCTACATCGTTTCGAGTTGCAATTTTTATAATTTTCTTGTTAAAGATTTGATTTTGATCTAAATTTTTAAGATATTCTTCTTCTTGCACTTGAAAATTTGTTTTATGGCTCAATTCTTCTAGTGGGTATCGTAGTCAGAATCACTTACCAAAACCAGATTTTCGAAATATAATTGAGAATAGTTTTTTCGGTGACATTGGAGATCTTGTTACAAGTTTCATAGCTATCTAACACTTTTAATAAAGTTCTAGATTTATGGTGTCAATTAAAGCTAATAAAATACTTCATAACTTTCAAGAAAGTACCAGAATATCAGCTTTTACAAACTAATTCTGAGAAAATTTTCGAGTTATAGAAGTTTACACATCGTATGTTAGCAAAATTTAATTCGATTTATAGAAATTTTCGAGTTATAGAAAAAAAATCACATGTAAATTTTAAGGAAAACGCAAGGGAATAAAATAAATTTCAAGTTGTAGAAAGATTCGAATAATGAAAGTTCGAGTTGTGGAAGTTCGACTGTAGCTACCTTGTGTTATAGATATCAATTTTAAGTAAAATTATATAATTCGCATTCTTCAATTATTATCAAAGATCACACTGGGACGAATTAAACTGGGGACAAATTGCATTAGGGACGAATTGTCGGAGACAAACAAATAAGGTAAAAAGCCTCCGATAAAAATATTTATTGCTTGACTAACAGCGGTAAAAAATATCTCATACAAACTAGAATTTGGTGGTTCTAATGCCGCAACTTCCAAGGAACTATGACAGTACGAAAAATGGTCCTCTGTCACACCATATCACTGGCTAAACCTTCATTGACGTAGGCCGCCGATTCAACCTTCTCTTCATTCAGTTCTTCGTCTTTAGTACAGACTTTTGAATAAATCCACAACCTCAACTTATGCAGAGCCCAACAAACAATATGCACGATCACAATAAAAGCAAGAACAGCTATGCAAACCGCAGACGTAATTCCCGGCTTCCGCCAATCCAAAATATTGTAGATAAAAACTGTGCCCTCTCTGAAAGGGAGATTAACTAAGACGTTCGATCATCGTACGAACTTACCTGCTGATGCCACCTGCTGCGTAAAAAATAACACTAAATAGTGCGTAACATATTCCAAATACAATAGGGTAACAGCAGTGTAGCAGCCGAATCGGATGTGCCACAACAAAAAGATCTATCATCATCAAGACGGAATTATTTGCGTGCACGAGGAAGTTCATGGCGTCCAAATCCATCTTCTTTTCTGCAAGAATTAACCACATGGTTAATTGCACCGAAAAAAAGAAGAACTCACCGTCGTAAATTAGAGACCAATATAATGACGTTATTCCGAAAGCTATATCGGTCCCTATGATGTTGCAAACCCAGAAGGTTTTATACAGTTTCAGAGCTACATTCTCAAGATTATTCTTGCTGTGTAAATAACGTGCTAACACGCAAAGAGATAACATGATAGCACTTAACATTGACTGAAGGGTACAGACTAAGTACCCCCAATTCGTCAAGTAAATCAACCATTTTGCTCTAAACGCATCATCAGCATCAGGATGTTTCAGATCAACCAGAGATATAACAAAAGTTATGAAGAATATCAGACCTACCAACCACCTATAAAAAAGATAAGCGATGCTAGGTTTGGGTTGTTTTTGCCACTAAAATGTCGCCCCCATGTAATTTTTTTTCTTCAAGTTTAAATACTTACTTGAGATGTTACAAATATCAGCGGTTGCTCATGGGCCAAAGAAATTTGTTTCAAAGAAAATTGTCTTTTCCACGACTCTATCATATTTCGCTTATCTGAAATTTAACAGAAATTAATACCTGTTGTTAATAACATCCAACACATTGCACTGTTACGACACGACTAATATTCAGCAGTACGCTTTCTGTTTATCACAATTATGTAATTCTGTAATATTGCAAAGCCGGAAAATTGATGTAACAGTAGGTCAAAATATGCTTTTTGGGGTTCGCTTGGATATTTAGAAAGTGTGAGCTAGAATGATTTTAATGACATGTGATGTAATGACAATTTGTTCTTAACGAAGACCAAGCACGCGTGTTAACAATAAATTCTTAAACTGCATAAATTGTTTGTAATTAAAATTTGAACTCTGGCAGGAAGAATCGTGTGACTCAGATTTTTGTGGAAATATTTCGTAGCTACCACAACTTTGATATGTAAATGAGCTACTAATTATACAATCCCAAATATTGGGAATTTCTTAGAACGCATATAAATAGAGGTAAATGCGAGAGTTTTTTTAATTGTTAACGTATTAAATAAGTTAAGAAACATGAGTTTTTGCCTTGAGTATATTTAAATGTAAAGTCGGTCTAACGGAAATGAAAACAGAGGATATTTTATGTCTTCGCCGGAATGTTTAATTAAAGTTGAAAGAAAACGCGCAACTGGTTCCTTTGTTGTTTGAATTGTCCGAGTAAAAAATTGATAGAATAATTCAAACAATTGAAGATAATTGCATGTTTGAAACTATCGATTGGTGCAGTGTCTTGATGTCACGTGGTGCATTCTGTCTTTGGTGCATAATTTCTTAGAACTTACAGAAAGCGCGTCTTTGATAAGGGCTATCAAGCAAGAAGCAGTAGCAGGTAGTTGGTCAGTAGCGCGACGAGATGACTGTCGGGTGATTGTTGATGTGACCTGCACGAAGTGGTGGCAAATGATTTCCAAGTTCGTAGACCCCAAAAGAAGCACCAAGCACCACCGGTATCAAGCTTGATCGGGTGACATGTTCGACGTTAGTGCGATTTCGAACGACGACCACGTGAGGGCTGTTGCGGCCTGCGCTTTAGACTTGGTAAACGGTGGCAGAGCCAGCAACCAGCACCAGCCCACCTGCAATTGACTGGACCGCAGGTCACCGTTTAACCTCTGCCAATTGGGAAAATACAGCGCATCGTACCCACCGACGGCTAGCAATTACACGCAAAAAATTACAACATTACAGATTTCAATCTCGAGGAGATTATATTGTATTTTCCGGCAAGACTGCGCACGCTGCACCCCGGATTCTATATTGACGCATATCATAAATTTATTACCATTTCATTTTCAATTCAGATTTGCGTCAGCCAACGCGACACTTTACCAACTTTGACGATACTCAATTTTTCAACACTACCCCAAAATACGACTTTGCTGCAAGGGTGGCTCACACGGAATATCACAAAACCACCCCACTTAACCATCAACGGATAATTATAAGTTCGACCAAATTGGGCTGAGCTACCATAAAATCGTTAAAATTTCGGGTCCAACGCAACGAAAAAATGTATGAGTCTATTTCTCCAAATCAATTGGCTTTTTGCAATATTAAAATCAATTAAAAAACTAAAGATTCGAATAAATGGGTCTAATTACATACAGGATCACTCAACACGTGTGGTCATCCCCAAAATCGTCTTTAATTTTGAATATAAAATTTTGAAAATTTCGCATTTTAATCAGTTATGCTGAAAAATGTTCAAAAATCGCCAAACTAAGGGTGATGAAAAACAAATTTTTGCAAATTTTGGAGCTTCATCAACTACAAGGTGTTTAAAATGTTTCAAGCATTAAGGGGGGCTTTGGAATTCCTGTCAAGCACTATTTTGCCGCTTTGTTTCCATAGTAAATGTAACTCTCTTCACAATTGTTTAAAATGTCACTTACGGCAACGACTTTTTGGTTACGGTTTTTAGTCAAAGTTTTAGATTTCCATGCTTCAAGCCACAACTCACAAACTCACATTTATAATGAGCGGCAAATTTTTTTGACATTTCATAGCCGCCCTGGATGGTAGAAACATTTATAAATACCTTGTATAATAAAACAGTTCAATTCTCACGATAAAATCCGTAAAAATTTCCATTATTTCATACAGTTTGTCTTGCAATCGAAATCGATAAATCGACCATAAATCTAATTTTGAAACTTTCACTTAAATATTTTGAAGTCGGAACAGATAAAAGGAAATTATAAATCGGTGCTGCATCTCGATTCATCAACTAATTTAGAAGTTGAATCTTCATTTTCGGGCCAAAAAATCAAATAAACAGACTTTCACGCACTTTTTCTCGGTCTTAATAAGTGCTAATTTTCAAATACTTAACTTCACAACTACTCACTTTTAGTTGAAATTCGTGTTTATTGATTTTCTCGTTTCGTCCTTATTTTATATCCGTTGTATTATCGAAATTGCGAAAATCGTAAAATATAGTTAAAAATATGAATTGAAAAGATGATCCAAACAATGTGGAAGAGACAACTTTCAGAAATGACAATGAGGTTAGAAGAATTATATAATGTAAAATCCATTACATGGACGCTGTACAAAGAGAAAGTGTAAAGTTAAGTCAATAATTCCGCAGCTTTAAAAGACAATAATGGAAGTATTTTAATGAGGGTCCCTCAAAATTTGTAGGTGCGTGAACCCTATCGAAGAGCACGAAGAACATGTTACGACGATTGATAGATCTAGATAAGATATTTGATAATATTTATGATTCCGGATTCCTTTATTAATGTATATGACTAACGGACTGCCATAAAATCTCTCAACTAAAAATCTAATCAACTGTGCAATTTTAAGAATACAGTTACTGTTTTATAAAACAACACGAAGAGTCTCCACAGCAGGAAATTTCATTCGAGACCGGAAACAACCCGACATTAGGAGAAGTTCTCTGCTATAATAATAAGGTCATTATACTATTATATCAATTATTATGCTATTATACCAAGTGAACACCTTTTGTGCTCCAGACTAATTGTGTTCCATGTTAAATAAGACACAAATATCACTTAAAATCAAACACGAAGACATTTTGTTACTCATCTCGGGTTATAATTTCTCAAATACCGCAACGTAGAATCATCATATTTCCATAGTGGTTCTTCCAGTTCTGTATTGTTAAAATAAACATTAAACTAGATAAATTGCTAATAAAACTAACTTTTTGACGTGCTGTTATAAATATTTTGTTGACAAAAACCGGAGCTTAACAAATATAATTGATTCAATTATAATGTCATCTATTTTAATTTACACAACTAGTTTGATTGAAGGTATTAATGGTGGAAATATTTTCCTCAGCTTCGTTGCATCTTACCTTAAAATTCACTCAAGTCTGATTTAAAGATAAAACTAGAATTGTGATTGTGGCCTTTGTTTATCATTGAATTTTATCACCTGTGTAAAGTGTTTGGTGGTAATTACATCTACTTTCAACAAATAGGTTGTGATAAAATCCTTTGTTAATCTGAACTGGCCGCTAATGACATGTGACAATTTTAATTTTCATGTAACATTCACACAATTATCTTGTTCAAGGATGCGTTTAACAGACGCCGGTATCTGAATAATGACATCTGTAAAGAAAGGAGAAGGTGCAAGAATCACTCGTTTACTTATTTCAATGTCAATACGGCTTACATACCTAACTAACAATCATAAAACTACAATGTTTTTTTAGTTATGCACCGAAAATTTTTGTTTATTTAGAATTAACGGTATCTTAAGTCAACAAATTCTCGTTACCTACCTGTGCGTTACTACAGTCATTCTTGTTAAATAAATACACTTTGTCGAGAACAGACACTGTAACAGGTAATTCACGACGTTTTTTCCCACTGTTTTTTCAGGAAACTAGTTTTGTTGCACGATTGAACTTACGTTTTCACTTTGATTTTCAGCTTTATCTAGCTGAGATGATATTTCGGGTAATCACGACCAATTTGCGAATTTTAAAAGGAGGTTAATTGAAGCCAATGTCAGAAGAATTGCTCCGCTAAATCGCCGAGATAAAAGTATTTTTATCTCCATCTATTCCCAGTAGGTTTTGTTTCCACGGTACACCTTTTTAGAAAACTTTTTCTCAACGACAATAAAATCGATTTTTAAATTTTGTTGGTACCACAATCACCCCATATAAAAAAAAAAAACAGGAAATGTTGACAGACTAGCAACTTATCAATAAATTTTTAATATCATTGACTACGTTCAATATTGACCCGCACACCTGAAAAACCAAACATTTCCATTGTCTTTCGTATCATCTCTATTCCCTGCGGCAGCAGTTCGTATTATATATTTACTCCAGAATTCTATTCTTTCCTCCATATATTTCACGCGGTATTCCCTTGACTGATGAAGAATATCAATAACACTAAAAAATTGAGGTCGTAATTTTTTGGTCGCGTTCCTAGTTTTCCCAACTTTGTTGAGGTGGAACCAAAAGAAATTGATCTTAATCAGGAAAATTCAGCGAGACACTTATCGATTTCAATCCAATGGGCGCCAAGTTACGTCGACGCAGTGGCCGAGAAGACAACTTGAAATTATGATAAAAAATTGGCTTTGATGAGATCCTAAATTTGGCGTGATTACAAAATTTCTAGTCGAAATTGCGAATTAAAAAAAATTAACTCAAAAAATGAACTTATCTTTACAATCCTTTCATTTTCTCGCAGTTTATCGTTTTCTTAACCCACGACTTCAGTTCTGCGAAATGGTCTGAAACCCAGAAGAATGACCTCCAACAATAAGGAATAAAATTAGAGATTAAGTATGTAGATAAGGGAAAATTTCCCAGCGTTCGGAGTCATGTTTGACTCATTTCCATTGGAGTGTAAAGTGTAGAAGCTTATACTTCATTTTCTGTACAAGAAATCGTAATTTTTAATTTCAACCACAAAAATATGGTAGTTATGCAACCAACAACACATAATAAAAGTGTCGAAAAACTGGTGCATCTTCAGAGAGGTGAGGTTTGAATATCAAAACGTGTTATACAATTATTAATAATTTATTTAAAGTTAAAAGCTGTTTACTAACAAATATAATAAGTTAGCTATCAAAAGTATAATTCCACGTCAACTATTGCACAAGAAGAACAAAGAACTAAGAACTATACCAGTCGTATACGACGTAAGGCTAGAAGTTCCAGGAATGTTGTCATGAATCCCGCAACATTCATCAACTCACAAAATAATAAATTCAACTAAACTATTGCTTCTGATTACAACGCGTGTTCTGGAATCCTTGTATTTTTCAACTTATCCCAAAGCTGGCAAATACAAGAAATTGAAACGACTGTGAGCAGCAGATGGACGGCTGTGTTGTGGTAAAAAACCTTCACATAACTTGCAAAATCTGACTGGCTTCAAAAGCCATGCCAGGCAGTAGAATGACGGGACTTGAGACATGTCCAGCTTCAACGCAAACCATATTTGGGTATTCGTCGTCCCCAAAATCTCCCATTTCCTTCGCATTTTCAATCCAAGGATTCCAAATCACCGTATCTGGGAAATTGCACTTTTGTATGCGCATTTTACGCCCTGAGACAACATTTGTTATAACATGTTCGTGTGGTGTGTTTTGATAAATTCTGTCAGTCCATTCTCCGATTGTGACAATATCACGAGTTTCTTGATAAAGAGTCCCTTCGTTAGATGTTTTGTCTAAGAATGTACAACCCTGTAGACCAGTTATTTGGCAACGGCGCACATCAGGAACTTTGAAATAGGTGTGCAACAACAAGTTAAAGCTAAACGTAGTGTCTTTACTTGGGTTGTATACCGCAATGTTGGAATGTAACTCTTTCTCACGGAGGATGAGTCTGTATGTCAACTGGAATCTGCATAAACAATAAAAACATGGCATAAATACACAAACACTACTGCGTACTAAGATCTATTATTATAATTAATTACAGATGAGTAAGCTTTTCTAACATCACAACGATCAATTACAGTTTCTTAATTGTAGAAATTCCATGATTTACGTAGTATCGGAGCAATCAAATTATAATATCAAACAAACAACGTACTCGTTTCGATAAACAAATACGATTCCTATTCATTTAATAGTGTAATAATTTTTATTACGATATGACCTTCACAACCTGGAAAAACCTTAATAATGATAGTGAAGAAATTACAACCACCTGTATATCACTTATCTTAGTAATCTCAAAAATACACGTTTTTTCCAGTTTTGCGTGACGTACAAGTTACAATTGAGCAAAGATAATCACAAATTTGATCAGATCGACATGATAAGAGTCAAGTAATGATGCAGTTGACGACTAGAAATGCAGTTGAAGGTCTTGTCAAAAACATTTGATGTGTTTTGGGACAGCTGTATAGTGCAGTCTGGCAGTTTCAACTCTGTAACTTTTGGGACAGTCTATATATCAACATCATTGGTCAGACTAATATTTTTGGGATAGAAAAATTTGCTTTTTAAGCTTTCAAAGACAAATTCATATCAAAGTCAAATGAAGGTCACTTCTGAAATTATACCTCATAATTGCATCATGAATTGCAGGTATTTTGGATTAAGTAGTTATTTATTGAACAACACAATTGCATGGCGTGCCTAATTATCGTTCTTTATTGCAACTCTGACTAATAAAACTATAATTCTCGTGTGCAATTCCTTCGAAATTAAAACAATGATAAAGAATGGAATTTTGGTCGCATCTAGGGATTTGGTTTTTTGGCGGTTGGTCAAAAAGTTGGCAGTTCTTTTTAAAATAATGAAATTAGTATTGTTCTTATAAAACAAAACAAAAATGACTAAGTAAATTCACCTTGGAATTTTTCAATAGAACGCTTTATCAGCTAAAACACAACAAAAACTGTTTTCTTGGATAATGTTTCATGAGCTTGAAGTAGGCTGCGATAAATTGACAGTTGCCAGACCTGCATTCTTATGACATGACTTTAAAAGTGCGAAAAGGTGGTGAAGAAGTTGTTTGATTTAAAGTGAACAGTTTGGGAGTTTAAAAAGTGTTTCCGGTTCCGGTTTAGTGCTCCGCCCCTTAATGGAATGTTGTGAATTTGGTAAATGGTTACTTTTGAATCCCGATTTTACTAACTGATTTTTTTTAGTTATACTTACGGGAAGCTCCAAATCGAACGGGTAAAATCATTGTCTATGAGGGAAAATATCGCCTCAACGTCCCCACTAGCCAGTCTTTCCGGTGCTTTTTCAAGATTCCAGCGCACAATCCTGGCAAAACCATGTTGTGGACCAAAAGTCCAAGGACCAAATTGGGCTATAGAACAAAAAAAAATTAGGAGATTTCTCTGGGGACGTTGTTACTTACGAAAAATGAAGGGGATCCCGCCTCTTATGGCTTTTTTCCCATCAAATACTGCTTGTTTGCTAAAATCACGTAAAATTAACGGAGAAAATGCAAAAAACGCAAAACATACCTCACAAATAATTGCTCTTGGTTGTTGACTCTCCAGGAGACAACGGTGGCACCTGTAAGTACGAAAATAATTAAAAACATCGAATTATATAGGTTATGTTTTTATAGCAGAGGGTGTTGGAAAAACGACTTGAGTTTGGCGTGTATGAAAAAATCATGCAGATCATCATACCATGTAAATTAATGGTACATGTGGTATTATTGCCTCTATCGAGTACCACAACACTTGTAGCGGCCATGACCGTCGTTCGTGTGGCCACCGGCCGGAGACGGCGGATGCTAGACGCTCCCGCGTTGTTTTGCTGTTCCCGCACTTGGTTGCTTGGTTCACACTTTCACGCGTTGCTACCTGCGCGGTCACACGACAGGTGCAAGTCCCTCTGTTGGTAGCGAAAAAAATAAGATTCTTATCGATATACAAACGCCCCAACGAACGGATAACGTCGATACAACGCTACAAGGGATGAGATGTGAAAGCGCACTGGTTTCTATTCTCAGTTCTTAATATGCAGAAGAACGGACGCGACTAGTTTTTCATCATTCTACAAAAAACCGAACAGTACAGATAATGGAAGCCAAGAATTCCACCAGCGACATCTTGGGGACAGTAGCGGAGGGTCGCCAGAGGACACCTCCTGATCGACTGAGTGAGTACCGCCAATCTTTTTTGAACTTTGTCCACTTGGCCGGGAAAAATATTACAGAAAATGAGGAAAAAAACAAGTTCACAGTTCAAAAGAAACTGAGGCGCTGATAAACACGAATTTTAGACGCAAAGTTTATGCAATATGATAATCGAGATGAAGTATTTCGCAATCGCAAACTCGCAACTGTAATCGTATCTCAGTATTCGTTTATATATCCAAACCACAGCTGCAGTTATAACATCAACAGGAAGAGATAATAAAAATGTAGATACTACTCTACTTCCCATGCATCGAAATTAATTTTTATTGGTTTATTATTTTTTTTAAGTATAAAATTGGTTAAAATCAATGCACAAAAAATCAGAATTTCATATTTACTACGTTAGAGCATATTTACACTAGTTACACTAGTAATTTAGTGTTGTGCAAAAAAGAAAATTTCTGAAATCGGCGTTTCGATCAAAAATCAGTAATTTGATACACGTCAACATAATAAGCGCATCAAAAGTAATAACTCCACCTAATGCTATTCATTTAACGTTAAAACTGTCGGATTTCGAGAATTTAATACGAAATTTTGCCGGCACGAAAATGGTGGATGCGCCGGGTTAGTGCGATTTTATGATATATGCGTTGTACCATTCTCCACTTTTATAGCGTGGTGTGATTTTTTGACAGTAAATTTGCATTCATTTGTATTCATGGTTAGTTTTGAAAGAGTTCGCGTGATCAAATTGAGTATTCAGAAGTATAAATTGTCATTTTTATTTATGATATAAAAATATGTCGTGGAGTTATAAATAGCCGAGGTCAAAGGTAGGTCTGGAAAACTGAAGTTTAAATCTATTAAGTTGTTTTGGTAATGAATGAGAGAATAATTTTCTTTAATTACCCAATTTCAAGGGTCATTTGTAACGTGGCGGAAACGGCGTGCCAACAGGTATAATGATGGGTATTTACATAATATTTCCATTCTTTTGTATTGATTTTTTGATGTTATTTAAGGGTGAGAAAAACTCAGTGTATGTACTATGTAATTTTATTTAATATTTTTATCCAATGAACACATTGTCAATAATAAGATAAACAGATTGCGCCATTTACAATGTAGTAGAGATAGGGTAGGAAGGACGAAAAATCGAGAAACAAAAAAGTACAAAAGTGATAACCACTTGCTCAGGGGAATAACATAAATTCTATTCGAACGCCATCTAGATGAGGGCATCAACAGTCATAAGTGGTTGATGTAGAATGGCGTAATCTGGCAGCAGCTAATTTAGTGACACATAGATATAAATAAATAGAATTTAATATTTCAAGGTACCTTTAAGGCTAGTTGAGATCACTAGTGCACTATTATCTCTACGGCAGCCGCACAAGACAGAGTCGGTCGCAGCATGCAAGAGAACTGATCGTGAGTGAGCACTGTCACCTGTCACAGCACGGAGAGCCCGCCCTCCGGCGGTCGGTATAGATTGTACATGTGAATATCCTATCACTTCATAATTAATTTGACATTTAATACAATAATTATTAGTTAATATTGCTCAGTAATGTTCTTAAGTAGTATATATACCATTACGCGTATTACCACCTAATGAGAATGAGGAGAGTAGCGAACTTGTGTACACAGGTACACACTCACTTGATGTTTAAAAAATGACACTCTAAAAGTACCGATATTAGTTGAGTGTAAAACAAATCGCTGGACATTAATATGATATATAACGTAACTACATGAATACACTCGTTAGTGTTAGCAGTATTAGGCTATTCTACTACTCTTACGCTACACCCTATCATAACACTGCATGCACTCAAGTGGAATTTGGCATGGTATGGCATGGCCCAGACGTTCTTATCTAATGTGAGCACTTCGCATCATTTTGATTGATACAATACAGTATTACATAGGATAGAGAATCACGTCGGTTCCAGCAGGAGATAGTACCAACATTCCACATGTACTTCCCCTACCTTTGCCGCTCATACAATCTATAACATTGAGAAGAATAAATAATTATCTCTTTGGCATAATCACTATCCAGATGTGGCAACATTTTATAATTTAAATACTGTTCGGCTATCTCTATTTCCATAGTAAAAGTCCTTTGATTAAATGCTTGGTTGACAGCTTCCAGAACTGACATTCCAATTACAAAATACATAAGTTACGAATAAATTGTGATGACTTCCTGGCCACCACCACGAACCATTAGAACGCGTTCTAAACCTTCAGTTAGAACTTCCAGAAATTCCATATCTACAAACCAAATGTCACATTATCCCAGTGGTACCACTAAACTTACAATTCGACTCTCGTTCCATCTTGGTGTCTTTTGGAGGACCAGGTAAATTCAGGATCACTAGTTGAGCTTCATGGGAACGGTTGACTATCACTTCGTTTAATTTCACTGCTGTGTGCATCCGACGCACGTTACCCTCATCCCTAAACACCCAAGTCAAAAACCAAAAAAAAAACCTCAAATTATACGTACGGAGTTATAGTAGGTTTCTTCTTTTCTTCAGATATAGAATTCTCCTTCGTTTCTTCATTACACTCCTTCTCCGAAGCATCTTCCTTTTCCGCCGTCGAATGGTCGTTCTCCTCGGGTTGTGAATTAGGCTGAAATTTACCATTACCCCCATCATTGTCACCCTTCCTTCACTTACCTCGTTTGTAGGTTCATTTTCAACAACTTTGTTGTCTTTATCGCCGTCACCACTAGGCTCCTGGAACCTAACCTTGGTGGCAGTTTTAGCATCTATGTTCGGGTGATGTTGATCTACGATTGATTGCACCTAAAAATAACTCGTGTGATTTGTTGACTAATCAATATCATCGCACATTTGCGATATTTCATTAAATCAGTTAACATAGTTAGGGGATGATGTATGAAAACTGAACATAAAACGTGCAAAAATTAATAAACCATGAGCCAATCTAGCAAAACACGATGATGCTTTACCAGAGGCAGCTTCTCTTCGGTTGACAACTCATTGAAATCCACCAAATCCACCTTGCAAATCATTACAGATATTAATAAGTGAAAAAAATCCCAAGTTGTCAACGGGTAAGGATTTAGGAAAAAACTTACCACACCGAGAGTTTCTTTCTTATTGAGCCGGAGTTCCCGAAGCATTTGGTTGCGTTGTTCCATCATCAAAGTCCGTTCATAAGTATACGCCGAGATGTCACTATCCATCTAAAATCACCAAATAAACTAAGGTTCTTACAAAAGAAAATTCGCACCATTTCCACAACTTCCACTTCTGCTTCGATTCTAAGATGGTACAAGAATGTTTTCAAGTCTTTTTTCATTTGGATTGAATTGTCTTCCATTTGAGCAACTGTAAAGATTCGCATTTTGCAATTTTTCCACGTACGATGTTGTTTTAGCAAGAACGGCAGTAACATGAGAAGACCGCCGTCATGAACAATCCACCAAATATCGATATTGCCGTAGACTTTTTCCGTTGAATCTGGGAAGAAGTTGATACCTTTAGGAACTAACAACGCCATCCGCGCGGAAGTTACGTTTCGAACGGTTTGCAAAAACACTTGCCACGTCCGATCGTCTTCCGATTGTCGCCAACCATATGGCCAACCTAATATAACGGTATTAGGTTTCATACCGCCTAAACCTGATGTTTGTACTCTGAAAAACAAGATGAAAAATAACGCCGCTTTGCGAAGTTAGCTTACAAATTGGATAGTCCTTCCGTAATATTGCGTGCAACTAGGATATCAACGAAACCTTTGACGCGCTCCTCGTCCATAGTCTTCCTCAAGCTTTGTTTTGCTGCCATTGCTTCTCCATAAGATCTTGTGAAATCGCCACCGATTACCGACGCGCATACCGTTAAGCCTTTGCCTGAAAGGAATTTGTTAGGAGATGTTGGAAAAAACGACGAAGATTAGGGTGGTGCACAATATCAATAATTCTGTTTATAGCTACCGTTTATGGCAGTCATAAAAATTTTGGTAAGAATTTACAATGTTTGCTCAAAGATCAAATCGCACGCTCACCTTTCCTAACAATGACTTGGCAGACAAAATGTCTAGAAAATAATCCGAGCTTATGAATTTATGACTAGCGTGTCGCTATCAAGGCGATTTTCGACTAGGTTTTTCTTTCGGGTTTCCAAATTACCACTTAAGTATAATTCCGGTGTTGTAAAGTTGATATTTCGCATCACCCTAATCAATAAATTACCTGCTTTCAACTGAGATGCGAAAGCGAATAATTTCCTGTATTTGGGCACCAAATCGGTTGTTAATTTAACCAGAATAAGAAGCTGAGGTCGCCAGTTCTTAGTATGAGGAGGACCTTCTTCCAATCTCAGTAACGAGTATCGTGCTGCCGATAAAGCTAAACCACGGATGCCGTCACCCCACTCCTTTTCGGCACTATACATGTATCGGATTATGTATGGATGATAACATGGTTTGATTAGCTTACCCCCTGTATTCGATGTATTTATAGATCAAGCCTGCCATCCCCATGGCAAGTAGTGCGAAATACCAAGATGTCATGAACATTATTGCTATACACAACGATAAGCCGAGAAACGAGAGCGACCAATGGTAATATTTAAATCTTGGCCGCCAATTGGGTGTTCGCAATAACGTTTGTAATGCACAAGCGAGATTTACAAAACCGTAGCACATTAAGAAAAACATCGATAGTAAAGGCGCCAAAAGATCAACGTTTCCTAATAATATACCACATTGACAAATTACGATAGTTAATAATAAAGCTCTGGTTGGTTCTCCACGGCTTGACGAGACGGCAAATGGTGCTAAAAATGGAATGATACCGTCTTTAGCGATGGCTTGAAGTAAACGAGGGGCTCCGGTCAAAGATTGCAGACCAGCACCAAGAGTTGAAAGGAATGATCCTATTAAAATGACCCACTCGTTCGGCCAAGCCATGTTGGCCACGACTAATTTACCTCCTATAGAAACACCAAATCTAAAATCAAGCACTTTAGTTGGTACCACTCCAATAGATCTTGTACTAACTTGTCTCTAAGAAGAAGGTTGTCGACGGTACCAGCGAAAAGAATCACAGATGATAGATATACAGTCGAGGTGGTTAAAATGGCACAAATTGTTCCGATTGGAATGGATTTTTGGGCATCGGCTAAATCACCTGAACGATTTGATCCAGCCATTATACCAGTTACCGACGGAAAGAAGATCCCGATTAATATTGTGAAAGAAGTTGTGATGTCTGACACCACTTGATTGTTATCTCCATATAAAGGGACCATGGGTTCGATATCTGTTGGGTTTTTCCCAACGGCGATGTATTGCCCAGCTTCCAAAAAGCTATCGTAAATATTCTCTAAAATAAAAACTTTTACATAGATTCCCCCTAAATTAGTGGCGATTTACCAAAAATGACCCCAGATGACAATCCTTTGATCCCTTGCACAATTGATACATTATGGTTTTGGTAGTATGGGTCGCACGCCCCACGGGTGCCATTGCCGCAAAACATTTGATGTACGGGACCGGTAATGTTTTTGTGACAATCGCCAATGTTCACTCGTAATAATCGTTTTCCGAGAACGCAGAATCTGCAATTATTGAGCTCAAAATAGGTATTGTTATCTTACTAACTACAAAAGCAAGTAATGAAGAATTAGATTTGGACAAACATGCAAAACTGTTATACTAACTGCAAATCATCTTTGCCGTTGATATTGCGAAATATTCCAATGTACACAGCCAGGATGGAAAGAATGACGCATGCAAGAGCAACCGCGGCGAATTTGTTGACAAACTTGACACCGACGAAGACAATAGTGCCCATCACCACGAGCAACCCAGTCCCATATACCCGGAAATTGTTGTACATTGCATCTTGGTCTTTCGTAAAGTCCCCGAAAATTGATAACCCAGGAGCCATGTACGTCTGGAAGACATCATCCAGAAAAGTTGGAGAAAAGTTAGTACGTTGGTTTACTTACCAGGACGATTTCGACAGCGCCCACGATGTACATAGCAGCTGCTAATGTCGTTCCTGTATAAAATAACATGCCAACAGCTCCGCCAAATTCAGGACCAAGAGATCGAGAAATCATGAAATAACTCCCACCCCCTGGTACCACTCCGTTGGTGGCAATAGCGGACATGGAGATGGCTGTTAGCATGGTAACGCAGCAACAGCATAAGACGATGAGAAAACCTTGTAAGGCTCCTGCTGTGCCCACCACCCACGTTAATCGAATGAAAAGAATTACACCGAAAATATTTTGTATACAGGGTAAGTAGACACCCATGAGAGTGCCCATTCGAGCGCCCCCTCCAGACGGTCGTGCATCGGGGTCGTTAGAAGCCGGTGGAATGGTGTTCGAATAGTTCGCCAAAGAACTAATAAGGGTGGATATCCTGGGTCTGTCCTCCATTTCTTCGGAGTACAAATACAAGTTCGTCTCGTAACCAGACATCTTTTCTGACACAAACGGCTGTTCTTCCGCGCCATCTCCTGAAATATATTTTTAAATCAACATCTTTGATCAGATCAAAACTGATATTACGACAGCAGCGCAAACATTGATTTTATTAAAATACATTCAAAACAAACGCGACTGTCAGAAATAGCATAGTGACGTTCAAAATGCAGCTTTTATTTTGATATCATTGAATTATTAAGCGTTACTGAGATTGATCAAACACAGAATCGCTATTAAATAAATTCTTTTACTCGTAAATTCATTTCATTAGTCTCCATAAAGTGCAATCTATTCAACTTCAACAAAAACTTTATTAAAGGAATTAATATAGCTCGCCAACACATCAGACGCAAAAAGCTTCATTCCCGGCTAAATTGGAAGGAATAACTCACCAATTGAAATTAAAAAACTGGGATGGTTTAAAAACGAAAATAGGTCATTTTTTTGTCTCAGGATCATTACCTAAATGAAAAGAATCAGTTAGAAAGCCAATTTCCGGTATCGCTCGTAAATGAAACCCGATTTTCGAAAATTTTGAATGAACTAAATCACCCTCAAACATCACGCGAGCTTCTACCTTTTCTGTGAGATAATTATTGGCTCCGTCTTTTTTGGCGTCAAAGCCCATAAAAAACTTTTTATCTCAGGATCGGCTGAGATGTCCGTTTCAGACCAATTTAGACTTGGAAAATTGTTTTCCGGCATCAATTCGTCGAAATTTCTGCTAATTTAGCAGAAATCAGGCGAAAAGTCAACCCCAAGTTTTCATGATCTATATTGCTAAACTTACAGACATTTTATTGATTTGTCTAAAACTGAACAATATTCGGAACTTAAAATTGTCATTTGAAGGCGAGCTCCTTTCAGAGCGAAATTGTATGACTTTTCTTAACGATTATTGCTAAAAATTAAGGCTAATCACTAGCAATAATTTATGTAACTGTGCATTCCAGGTGGGCGCCCGCTAAATTACCACCTTGACTTCATTATCAATCAAGTCGTTATCATTTAGCAAAATGTAAAGTGGATAATTTGCATCAGTTAATGAGAAACTCTATTTTCATCATAAGAGGTATAAATATACCCCGTGATCCACTAAATATTCGCGTCAATCAACAGGAATTTTCAGTTTTAATCTTGTCACTGCCACGTGTATTTCATTTTTGTTATTTTTATATTCGGAGCAAAACTGAATTGAATAAATATGTAAATGATTTTCGTTTCGAATACTCATGCACTAAAAGCAATTATGTTTATGTGAACGATTTATAATAAAATGAGCCCCAATAAGCGATAAGGTTGATATGTATCTTATTAATACCAAACCCGATTTGTGGCGTGCAATAAGCGAAAAAATATACTGATTACACAATAATCAGAGAGCCAATCTTTGATATTGCAAATGTTAGGTAATATAAGTGAGGTAATTTACGATATTGGATGAACCCCGGATTTAGATAAAATACAATTCCGACTTTTTTGTAATAAAAAAGACGCAATATTACGATAAACAAAAGCGGTAAATTTTTAAGAGGATAATTCAAATATGCGAGAAGCAAAACTAATCCTTTCCTGCCAACAAAGTTAAAGCGCGCTTTTCCCATTTTACAACGTTTATTGCGTTGACATTTATCCCTTTCTTCCGCTAAGAGTGCTTCTTTTATATTATAGTTTATTAATTGTATTTAGCTCGAGCAAAACCTGAGATTATAAGATTATCTTTGAATTTCCTCTGTTTTATTGTCGGTTTTCACAGCGACAATAGGAATCATATTTCACCGACGTTACTCAACTTTAAAAAATAAGCGACAATACGAAATAAGCGGATAAATGATTACACATAAGCCGCGACACTTCTATGGTAAAATGTATTGTTATGTATCTTGAAGTGAAGCCCGTCAAGTGTCTTAAAGGTGTTTTTTAAACGGAAAGTCAACAATTTAATCAAACTATCTAAACACGAGTTTAAATCCACCGTGTGATTATCTTTAAAATTAACGAGATAAAGAACCGGCCGTTTTCTCAGCGAATTATAAAATCTAATCACGAAAACGCAACTCGCGTAAATGAATCTCAAGCTATTACAACAATAATTATAACTAAAACGGCAGAATAAGTGCCAGCTCATTTCATTCGTGTGAAACTCAGTTTTAATCAATGCTTGTATTATCTAAGTGCAAAGTTGAGCAGCCCTTTATTTAGTAAAACGTTCAATATAAGACGAAAGAGGCAACGTCGCCCGTAATCTCACGAATTTAATTATTAAAGTTAATTAATCCACGCATAATTCCTTCGTATTTGAGATGAAGCAGAAAATGTCTTCAAAAACTCTTCCGAATATGCAAAAATCAACTTTTTTTGACGCACTCCAGATAATTAGCTTTTAGAATTAAAATATAGAGTTAATTCATTTAATGAACCGTGCACGAAGCCCACTGTGTTTGATAAAAATGCAATTGAAATCTATTTCGAGTGGTTTAAAATTAGTTACATTTGCGTAAGAGTAGCAATTTTGATTTACATTTCTAATCGCGATCTGTCGATTAAAAATTATATACGAAATGACAAGTTTACGTTGATTCTAAATTTAACCTCGCCTACACCTCTCTCATTCTCTAATAATTTGATTTTACAGTAATTTGATAATATTAAGAATGGAAATGTGCACAAAGTCAACTGCCCTAATTTGATTCTGGTCTGTTTGAAACTTTTCCCGTTGCGGTGGAGTGTGACATAATTGAATTCTATACAATCATATATAGTATAGTGAGTACCGAGAAACTCGGAAATCGGGAATTTTATAACTACGTTACACATACGTTAAAATCGAAGTTTTGTCAGATTGAATCAAGAAACTAATTTGTTGGAGTCAAGAACGGGTTGTTTTACTAATTTATGTCTCCGCGAACTTGAAATTCATTTAAGAGTTGTCGGATCAAACGCAAATAAAAAACTTCTACTCATGCAATGTTAACAATATCTCCGAGAATAATCAGACGAATCAAAAAAGCAAGCGGATTGAACAAGTCACCGTTATTTTCGTTATTTATTTTGTTTGAAACTTTCAACGCGCAAGTTTCTTTGAAATACTTTAATTCCATAAGAAGTTTGAACTTATTTATGAGTACATTCCTCTTGGGATCTAAAATATTTAATAAGGATATTAGTTAAGTTTACAACCCTCTTTTCTCGGTGAAAAACCGAAACATTTTTTATAAGAGGAGTAAGTAACTTGAAAAGTGGATAATATTTTTGATCGATGGAGATAATTTCATGTTTGATCTATTTTACGACATATAAAGCTTTTATTTATGCGTATTAGAGTGATATAATGGGTCAGTAATTGGTGGAATAGGGTTGTTGTTTTTCGAGGGTGCTTTTTGTATTTCTAAAGCGTGAAACAGTTGTGTTTCTGAGACAATAACCGTTTTCTTTAATGCCAAAAGGCTATTTACTTAACTGAGAGAAAGGTTCGGTCAATGCGCAACGTGGTCTAAATGTAATAATTTAGAAAAGTCGGAGCTTTGGAGGTAATATAAAAGCTCTACGTATCCATCCGTGACACGTTGATGCATATGGAACAGCTATTATCTAATCTGAACTTGGCGATGATCGATAACAGAAGGATTATAGAGCGCACCTTATTATGATATATTGCCTGGAATAGTTAAGGTCAAATATGTCTAGGTAGATGAAAACATGCATATCACGAAATAAAAAGCTTATTTGAAATCGACGTGTTCTCCTTCGTAGGCTTCCAGCTTTACGCAGGCTCATCGATCCGATCCGACAACCCCAGAGAAGGATTAAGGAAGTCCTAGGCAAACATGTAACGAAAGGGCACCGTGACAAATACACACTAATTGACTAATAGCTACTTTATTTCCATTATTCCCCAATTCAAATTAAGGGGAATAAAAAATATAGGAGATGCTTTGAGACACTCCTGTCTCTGCGGTGTTTCTAGGTTAAAGTTCGCATCGAGGCATGACCTACAAACAAAAATCTCCACCCACTTCTTACAGATCCGTTTCGCGATTTATCTCATCGATTATTTCACTGCGATATGAGCTTGCCTTTTGCTCAAGTGATGGTAATTACAGTAAAGTCGAGAGAGATTATGATACTCCAAGAACAATGAACGAAAAGTTTTCGAAACAGTTTTTCTGCTACGAATATTTCTACCATCGCATTATTAAATTTTGGAGACGCAACTTATGCAAATTATGGAATACACGGAGTTTTCAGGATGTCTATTTGGTTATAAAACAAATTGGAGTGAAATTGCTGTTATTAAATTGTTGCAAAATTTTGATACGGCGCATAGTGGGAAAATTGACAATTTCGTAGCCGAAATTACATTTGAGGTAAATTTTAAAATAAACTTTACATTTGGAAAATATTCTGCAGCCCTGCAGAAATACAGAGCAGATTGAGACAATATTTTCTAAATTTTATTTAGTACAGCACAAGTTAATAAACATTTCAAATAAGCAGATTAAAGCCACAAAACTACTTTTAAAATTTGTATTTATAATGTCAAATTGTGAGAAATACCTCAAAGAAAGTAAGTTGCTATGGTTTCTAATCTCTTATTTGACTGGAAGCATTTAGATGAGAAAGCCCGAAGCCTGCTTTATATCATTCCAATCAAATTTCCAGTGCTCGGGAAAAAGCTTCTTACCTTTTGCCTATTAAATAGGAAAAACTAAATCTTTTTACCTGTGATTCTAACATCTACTTTAATTGGATGCTGCTTTTCTATGTTAACAATAAGTATGAAATGTACTGAAAATATTTGATAAATTTTATATGTAGAAAAATTCACTCGTTTTATACAGATAATAAAATTCCAATAGAACACATCTGATGCTCGTGCACGCTGGTGTTTTAAGATATAAATTTTTCATTTTTACTGTTGCATATTTAGTTTTAGATGGGCGTTGTGACAGCGAAAATGATAAAAAGTGTCACTTATAAGATTATATTATTTGTCTGTGTGAAAATGATACATATCGCCAATAATCTGATTCCGTCGCCCGGAGTAAACGTGTCTATAGAGACAGTGATATTAAATTTAGCTCAAATGACTTGTAAGTTCAAATCAATAATAATGCACTCAGTATATTATTTGGGCTCTAGCTATTTCACAGCGCTTTGTTAACTCTTGACATTTATGTATCTGTCTACCGCCATTTTGTCAAAAAGCTACACAAGCTTAATCAACAATTTCAGGAACAAAGGAATTTTGGTTAGTTTCTGGGCAGTGTGCGACGGATAGTTATTTTTAGATGGGAATATTCTGTCGTTATATCGTTAATTGCAGGGATGAACAAAACTGTCATTTGCAGAGCTTAATGAGGCCTCATTATAGAACGGTAGTTCGCGTAAATGTGATTCGTTCGTTATTTACTGATATATCCCAAAAAGCTCTATCAAAAGACGGCAAATATCAGTCATGGTGATTTCCCGTCTCGTTTAAGTATTTGCGCTATTTATTTCCGGGGGTATTTGATGTCAGTTTCTTACTTTGTAGTTTAGAGGCGACGGAAATTTGAGCTTTCACCTTTAGCTGTTAAGCGGAGGAAATGTCGAGTGATTAGGAGTAGATGCATAAAATAGATAATAATAAGGGTTGTTTTAAGAGAGTTATTTTAGTCTGTAGTGGTGTTGCGATTTTTGTTGTTTCAGCAATTAAGAAGGTGGTGGATGAAAGGAGAAAGAAAGGAGGTGGTTGTCCGGGGTTGCGACCTTGCATGTGATGAAGAAGTGCAAGTGAATCGATTTATATTATTCTGAACTAGGTGTTTTTGGGTTGGAGATGATAGACGTTGAATTGAAAGCGAGTGTAGCGAGCGTAGCGATGTGGAGCACGCAATTGGCGGCGACGCGCGCGTTGTTAGTGCACGCGGAGCAGGTTAGCGTAGGTCGCAAAGTTGCGCAGCGCGTTGCCTTCGACGCCGCTGTCCAGGTGTGTTGGGGCGCGATCCGAAGAGAGATCGATATCGGGGCGATCGGGCCGGGGCAAGGCCGGGTGAATGTAGGTTAGCCGAGCACCGGCTGGGCGGTGGCAATCGATACGGGCGCCCCGGGCCGTCGCCCCCACAGTACCTGTTCCCTTAGCTGGAGAGCAGTGGCCATCAACCACCGGCTTGGCAGCAGGGGACGCTGGGGTCTTGCAGTCATCTTCGCCAGCGGACATGGCGGGTGGCCGGCATTCACCGAGTGCGCTCAACGAGGGCCAACTCCAGCACGCGCGACTCCGACCGCCGCTGCCGCCGCCGAGTTACTGAATCTGAGTCCAGCGCAGCATCCCTGCCGCCGCCAGCCCGGATCCTGATCCCCGCCCCCGACCCGGCCGGATCCGGGACCAATCCGCTCCCGTACCACAGCTCCCGTACTCCCGTGCTCCAACTGCGTGTTCCAATTCCACACTTCTCTGCGGACACCTGATGGCAAAACCCTACAACTCCCTCATAATCATTCTTACTTCATCCACCATCATACCAACCTAAGCACAAACTTAAAAAACTTGTCTGTATCCCCAACACCATAAACATCCAACTTTAAAGAATCTCGGAAACTACAACTTAAGAGCCGATAACCCGATTATCTTTCTTAAAACACTCTCCAAGACATCACTAGAAACAATTTATCTAATTCCTCACTCCATCTTCACTTAAAAACTTGCGATTTTTCAACTATCAAACCGACATTTCAGCAAACTTTCCTCATATCCTCCTACATGTTTCTAACATTATAGGAGAAGAACCTCGGGATTACATCCCGTTCTAATCAATGAGATCCTCAGAAATTCTGCCGGTAACAAAGAACCTCTTGAACGTATTTCGAGATTCTGCAATTTAGTACGAGCAGGACTCGTTCATTCGATAAAACCCTAAGAAGGTCGCCTTTAGCCTACTTAACACTCTGCAAAAAATACTATACTGCTCGTAAATATTATCAGAAGTTAATAGCTGTATCTATAAAGACCATAAAAACAAAGAAACTAGGCTCAACAACAATGAAGACGGAGAAGTTTTAGATAGATTTTGATCGCTAGATTATAACCGATATGTAGTAAATTTAATATCATTATTGGCCAATTTTTCAAATAGAAGCCGTTTAGGGTTGTAGGCCCATAAAATAAAACTCCTTTGTTAACGCCCTTAACATGTTTTTAATTGGGAAGAAACGCCAACAGTGCTCTTAGTTTCATTAAAAAAATCACATCGATTATAGTAGTTAATATCCAATAAGAATTTATTACTAATTTCGTTCGCTAAACCGTCTAACTGTGACATTTTGTCACTACTGTAAGCCATTTATCATTTCGCTGAGTGGATGCTTACACTTAACGTGCCAAATTATAACAACCAAAAGTGTCGATAACTTAAAAATAATTAATTATTCACGCTTGTTGAAAGGTTCAATTTAAGACAATTAAATTATCGCCTGTTTCCCCAGCCAAAAAGTTCGACAAACTTTCGGAAAAATACAGAAATTGATCATGTCTCATTAGATTTCATTATTCGTACTTCTAATAGAATATCACCTGGAAGTTCGCCAAATATCTGTCAATTAAAAACTTAATCTGTATCGAAACAAAGAGTGTTTTAAAAAGTGAAAATCCTAACTTCATTCGGATCTAGAGCTTAATTTCCAATTGTGACGTAAGTGCAGTCTGCAGTCAGAAAATCAATTAATCAATAAAATGGATTAAAATTTATTTGCACGTTCTTTTATAAGGATATAGCAAGTCATTCTTTGAACCTGATCTTAGACTTGAAGGTTACAAGACCCGTTGTGGTTTCACTCGGTTATGCATATTTTAGTAAATGAAGATTTGAGACACTGGTTTAATGGAGTGCTTCTACATTGTGCGCTCATAGAGTAATAAAATTGTGGTAATTCTGGCATTCCTAGGGTATTTGGTATTAAATGCTCGTGGTTTCTTTATTCTCACTTTATCGTTTGTTGTACGGAAAGAAAATTGTTTCATGTATAATGCTTAATACGGTGTTGTCTATATTCATACGAACTTGACAAACCGGAAAATCTCCGAAAGCTTTTGTTTCGTCTAATCAATGATAGCAAGCGAATACGTCTAGCCGAGCTTTTGATCACTTTTCAACTTTTGTAATCTATATCCAAACATTGTCTTGATCTGTTACATTTTGTGATAAATTCGATTGGTTTCGAGCTCGTGTGAAGCGATGAAATTTGCAAATGGAACATGATGTAATGAGTTTCAAGTTCTTTAGATCTGAAATTCCGAGTTTACCTACTATATATTCCATTACTCGACCAGGTTGTTTATTATATAGACCTTCTGGGCTCAAATGTTCGCTTTGTACATTACGTTCTAGGCGTTCTTTACTGGTTCTCATTCCCTTTACGCTGTTTATATTCAGTTTCCAATTCCTCACATTATGTTCGATGATTTCTGCTTTGTGTTTCTTTGCCTTTGATCTTGTGGTCTTAATAATAACATTAAATAACTCTTCATGAAATTTCATACATTCCTGAAAAGAAAATTATCTCTATTCAAAATCTTGTATTGTACAAAGCTACGAGCTTCATAAAAACATTACAAATCCCTCGGCAAAAATACTTATGCAAAAAAACTTTACGAAGTTTCCCCATTTTCCTGACTTTATTAAGATAAACCGTGTCCAAATCCACCCGCAAATTAAGCAAGGATAACTTTGAAGACTGTATAATTTTCTCCTCTTCATTAAGACAACGACGGACGTCAACATTTGCAGAGCTTGAAATAATATTTTTGCTATTCAAAGTTACTTGTTTTTCGCAAAACGTACGTTTTTTGATCAAAGGGTTTGTGGACCATATCAAAAAACATTGAACTGTGGGAATATTTGCTTAGAAAATTTATGTGACGCCAATACCACTCCAAATACTGAGTTTTAAGTGCCATATGACGCTTGTAGCAGGCAATATCGGGGCGCCATATTGTGTAGATTTTAAATTGAAAGGAGAAAAAGCGGTTTGACTTTAAAATATGTATTAAGAATCCCGACTTTGCCACAATTCTGAACGAAACTTTCAGGTGTATTTAAGCTACTGAAAGTGGCACAAATAAACTACGAATCAATTACCATTAAATGCGTTTTTCATTAATAAGCGAAATGTCAGCGAGAAGAGTTTTATGCGCCCGGTGACGTTTATGGTTGTTGCTATGAAACGAACATTTACCTCGATTATTTATTTTTTCTCGTCCCAATTAAGAGTTGAAAATGTCACGATTTCGCTTTTGTAGAAAAAAAACCCAAACACTAAGAAGGTTTTAAACTTATTAAAAATGACACTAAGAACTTAATACCCAGTGAAAACGACACCCCTTAAAAATTCGAAATTTAAGAGGTAACGACACCCTGATCGAGCAACGCAATCTCTTTTAATTTAACAAAATCTCAACTTCAAACTGAACGATACGAGTTAATTATTTTCTAATTATTTTGCTCCCTGATGTAGCAGTTTTTTCTCCAATTAATTTGTTTAACTTTTTGTGAGTCGTAATTAATCATGCTCTTTAGCTCCACTTTCAAATATTTATTCAGAAATGATGTACTTATCATTTTCCATTTTATCTACCCACATTAACGCGATTCTTTGATCGATAATGCCACATAAATGCGTGTTAGAAATCGAGCTGATTACAGCAACAGCTGCAGGCTGAAAAAATAACTTAGATGCTACCGACTGAAATCAAACACTCTTATCTTATCAACGCCAAAAGCGGCCAATAACGGGGTCTGTTAGGGAAGTATCCAGTGATTCCGAAAAAGATCCGGTTTACACTGTTTTGAATCAAATATTTTCAGTGCTTGAATATATTTTGTAAAATAAACCAATCGGCGAAATTAACCGCGAAGAATTTACCACAACTGTATTGATATTTCGTGGAATTTATATTTGTGTGGTGTTCCGTGCAGTAAATATTAAAACTTTGTAATTTAGCACAATAAGTGTAACACAGAGCGGCGGAATTATGGAATGAATTCATTAAAATTGTAGCAGAAATTAAGTACTTAAGCAGGTCCGTACTAAGTGTACATTTTGTAAAATTCAGCAGGTGTTTATTTATTGTTAGATTCTGGATCGTCGTGAACGTAAAAATTTTCATTCGAGCGTTGAGCACACAATGTTCTCATGTTGACCGATCTCGTAACCTTTACACTCTATACCTGTAGCTATTAGACTGTGGTAATGGCGCCTGCGAGGCCTGTAGAATGTAAATTGACTCCTGTCCGATACTTTGCCTGCTGTGTTTACGCGTTAACGTCCTTTTTACGAAAGCTAAAAAAAAATTATCATGTTGCGCACCTCATTATATTCCCCTAAAACTAGTAACCACCTTACCATTAAGCCACCGCGAGAAATATTGATTTATTTACTTATTGTTGCTTTTAGAAAATAAGGTTGAGGCAAATCGTGACTTTATAAATTATGTTTGTGGCAAATTTGTTACCCCTGATAGGACGCTCATTATAAATTTAAATGTGTGAATTAGCAAAATCTTTCATCAAATACATTTCCATGTGAAATTAAATTAACTCACGTAATTACTAAAATCACACATGAAACAAATTTACACTTCTTATCGCCTGCTTATTTGCATATCTAAGAGGTTTAATAAAGTTGCCAGTTCTGTAAAATCATTTTGAATTAAAACATAAACGGTATAACGATAATCTAATAAAAAGTTAATGTTGAGATAACCGTTTACTCGTATCAATAAAACCTTGAAATTATGCGGTTTAGGCTATTTTTAACTCAATTAATTTCTATTTGTTTTCCCCGGAAATGACACCATGTTTTTCCATTGACACTAATATGCATTTACTTCAATGTACTCCATTTAGGAATCGTACAAATTGGGGTCATTTTTACCGAGTCAACTGACATGGAAATTACATTATAAGACAAAATTGATTTAGCTTGTGGTTGGAAGAGGTAGCACTGATGTGTAAATGGAATGGTAAGTTTTGTTGACACTAATAATTTGTTCTGTGTTGATAATTCAATTAATTATGAAAATTAAACGGAAATACAACGTTTAACGGAGTGTAACTACAGACATAAAAATTGGTACTGTTTCAATATGACAAAATTTGTACCCACAGAATGTGCTATTCTATTTGTCCATCCACAATTGATGATATTCAATGTGTCTAAACGATTATGCAGCGAACGTGCCGTGCCAATGATCGTTGAAGATTAATTGCTGATCTGATCACAATAATCCTCACGCGAAGAATATCTGTGTAAATACGATAACATACAAGGTAGACATAATATACAAGTCTATTTTTGGACTATTTTCAATGTCCGTAGGATCTTGACCCTTTATACCTACAGAAAAAATCAACTCATAAATTTTCATTCCGAGATATTATCAATAATTCAGACACGAACGTTGGAAAACCGCCGTAAATACAATTTGTAATCAAAAAATGAAACAAGTTTATCTCTACTTAAATGTTTGCGAATTCTTGTTAAAACACATAACTTCACTCAACCTACTTACATAATGTCATTAAGATTCCAAGCGGTTTGTATTGTTTATTAGAGAAACAGTTTGTAAGTAAGTGTTAAATCGGTTTGTATATTTAAGGTAATATGTGGGTCCTAATCATTATCATTGGTGGAGCCGCAAACCAAAATCACGTTCATCCTGGTCATGATACGTCCGTCCAGAATTAAACAATTTTCCAAGTCAAAACCGGGAAAACTGGGAAGTAATAATTGATGCTTGAAAGTTAGCTTATTTCTTATTCCAACTGAATTTTGTTTCGTAACTCACCAGTGATCGATGACTTCTTCATGTTCAACCAACGAACTGATTTTCACGAAAAAAAGAACAAAGTAAGTAAACTTGACGAAAATTGCCGTTCAAAGTTCAAAGCAAAACAATCAATAATAGGCTGTCATTACATAAATATAATTGTCTATGATTAGGTAGAACTGTTCAAGTTTAAATGTACACCAATTACTGTCCGGATGAAAACATCAAAATTAATAAAAACGTGAACCCTTGCAAAGTTAATTCACGAGACGCGAGAGCAATAAAATCGAGCCGTCAAAAGTGGTAAAAAGCAATCTTTCACTACCCCCTTATCTATTCATGAATTATTTACCGCACGACCCAAAGTGGAAACCTTGACCGAATTTTTATGAAATCTTGTGTTAAGATATCACATCAATTTGATATAGGGGCGATAATGCATTCATGCATTTTTACATAAAGGGGTTTCGAAGTTGCAACATCATTAATAGTTGTAATCTTACTAGTCCGTAATTTTTTAGTTTTCTAGACGCTGAATTGTCAGACATTACTTGTAAGAAAAAACAGAAATTGCTCTATTATTTACGTAAAGACGCTGGAATAACAGAGAGAGAAAATAGCAACCAGATGGTTCTAAAAAAGTCTCCGTGCTGATATAACTTTTTAATTGGATAAAAGTGATATAATTTTGATTACTTAAATCACTAGTATTATCGTTTATTATTTAATCCATAACAATCTTAGATATTACTAGACTTATATAACTTATATAGTTCGTAGTTTGTACTATAAAATAATAATCTTTTATTTTAGATTAATTCCTAAATTAGAACATTATGATTGTTGTCGCAATCAATGATTTATACATAAATAAATTTAGCAAAGTTAATATTTAATTAGGCATGATATTAATTATGCGAGCCGAAAGCAAATTTACAGAAAGTGTGTAAACGGAAATTTACATGTTTTCAAACAAATATCTGTTACAACTTAGAACAATAAAACTCCGAAAATGAAGAGAGATCTATAAAAATCGCGGTGTTGATATAAAGTTCAAATATTGTTATGTGAATATGATATTAGAGATGAACTGAATTTGAATAGAGATTTGCAGGATCATACGTGGACTATAAATATGGAATATGTTCATTTAATTAAGTAAATTTGCAGGTGTGGACAGTAATTGGTGGAATGAAATAATTGTATACCACAGTAAGCGCTGGACAATTTGACTTCGTTAAATCGACTTGGAAAGCTCACAAAATATTAACAATAGTTCGCACTGCAAGTAAACCACAACTGACAGTTTGCGTAATAAAAACTTTACGATTTATCTCCAATGAAACAGACATCTGGTATTTTTATTGTATAAAACAATAATTTTATTGTTTTTATCAAGTTAAAAAATAATCCCATTAACACCCATCATAAATCTAAACAATAATGTAATTCGAATAGATAAAGATGTAATTAATTTCAAGAGAACTTTCTAACTTTCGCAATTTATTGAGATAAACACAAAGCTTTGATGATGGAAGTTAACTCCGGCGCATCCACCAATTTCATCACATCAAATCCACAACAAATGACGTGATTAAAGACACTTTGGTGTATTAACGCGAGTTTTTGGAAAATTTTGACATGCGTTGCTAATTTTAAATCGAGAGAGAAACTCGTTTCATTTCAGTTTTTAATGAAATCATTCCCGTTTTCCCACTTTCCCTGTTTCTCTTATTAAATTCGTCAATTTAAGCGCAAATTAATTGCAGTTTACGTGATTCGAGAAAGAATGGTTTTGTATGCTAATAATGACGCACATTTACACCATATGGGTTCGATCGATTCCTTAAACATTAGTGTTTTCGTGGACTATTAATAAAAATATCAATAACGTGCCATCGTGGCGGAATTGCGATTTGAAGAAGTCGTTATATTTTAAGATCAAATAATGCCAGATGCCAAAACAATTAGGTCAAATGAAGATAAAAGATCCAAGATTATTGTGAAATAGAAAAAAAATATGTTTGTCAGGTTCATAGGTTATAAAACTTTAAGTATTCGGTGGAAATTGCTCTATAAGATAAGTATCAAATCAATATTTCATACACAAAAACAAAAAACGTGTGTTTACTAAGCTAGCTCTATTTTTCTAGGGTTGAAATTTACCAAACATTGGACGCGAAGGCAAAAAAAAAATAGTCTCCCCTCGAACATCAATAAAAGACATACATTTCGCACACCTACCACGCATTAGATCGTAAAATTAGACATAAACTTCATTATAAATAAATATTGAACGTGTTGACCGAAATGTGAGCTCTAATTGTCGCTTCGCCACTTGGGACTTTTATAAATTCACCGCAGATCAGAATATTGAATTTCAATGATTAGTAAACACACAATTTCGGTTTACTTTAGAATCTCCCGAAGTTTTGTGGCCGCACAGTTTTCTCCCAAAGGAAGGCATTTTTATTTAATTCGAGTAAATGTAGTTATTACTCGGCGAAACAAGAGTAGCTATAAAAAGCCACCGTAGAACATACCATCGCCTTGATGACTCATGAAATAATGTGGGGTTGGCAAGTTGGAATGACGTTTGCTATCTGAGTTCCGTTCTTTGTGCGCAGAAGATTGTAAAAAGACCAATAATTTCAAACATCACACAACAACTTCTCTATTTAAGTTAAATTTCCCGATAAATTACTCACAATCGCGAACCCAATTAATTACTGTCGGATCGAGTCAGATTTGTGACGATCCTTCGCGTACGTGTATCCTCTCTATTTGCCTTTTCGTTAATCATTTATACTATGTTCCATTTTAATCATCTCTCTGACGACTCTTCAAACTAATTAACACGGCACTTGCCAACCTCTGTATTAGTTCTATAGTTACTGTTGATTTTGAGCACCGCTACATCTAACTTGGGTTTATTTATTTATTTATTTAATTACGACCCTTTTTTCGCCTTTGTTCGATCGATAGCTTTTTTGCACACCACAAACGTCGAGCTGGGAAACTTTGACGTATTGAACTTGCGGAACAACGCAATTCGAATATTTAAACATTTAAATGGAAGTCGACAAAACAACTTGAAATTTAAATGCTTTTTCTTGTTCTGCATGAATACGGCAAATTTTCGTGCTATGCAAAATAAAGACAAATCTGTGAGGTCTCGGAATTTTATGAGTTCGTTTTGGATGCAATCCATCAAAGTCATCTGCAACAGCAACACGTGCAATAAAACCCCAAACTCTCGTTACATTGTCAGTAAAATGTTACTAAAAACTTTAAAGGAGGAAATTAACACTTGACGTGCGTTGGTATTTAAAAACCCAAACGAAAATATTCGCATGAATGATTTTGTTCACCGTGTGCACGATATAATTTTCTAACATTCTTTATCGCTGCTTCTGTCATGTCAGATATTATACAACAGTTTACAACTAATTTTTCAACAAAATTGACATTTCCCTTAAAAACTAACTTCACTTTTGATACCATACGTTGTATTTTTAGATGCGCATCCTTCTACTTTGTTGTCACGGGAAATATGATACGTGCCTTGTACCTTCACAATTCTATGATAAATGAGACTTGATGAAGTTCCCAATCTTATTCATCCAACAAATGGCGCAATTTGAGTTCGTATTTATCACCTGGAATTCTAATGTTTGATAGAAGCAACCAAAGCTCATAAACTGGAAGCCATGGTATCACAGAAGTCAAATATGAACAGAAAATAACAAGCAATTAGGAACTGAACAGGCAAAAAGTTATTGTGTTTGATAATTACTCAGCTTCGAAATGAAACAAAATTCTGCGAATTAGTGACAAACCGGCAACAAATTTTGCCCAGCGAAAAAATTAACGAACGTACATTTTAATTGGGACCTGCATTTCGTTAAATTTCACCAAAATAATTAAAACTTTGTTGTGCCAACGAATTAAAATTTGCGCGCAAATTAAATATATATTTATTCCTTTATGTAACACACACTAAATGATTTTGTAACCCACAAAAAAGTAATTCGATATTTGAATTCAAGACGGCGTCATCGACCGAATTGTAATTTTTATCAACTTTCATAAAAGTTGCGTTTTCTGTTTTCCGCTCCATTTACTCTGGCCTCTTTATCATTTATATTTACCGATTTCAAATTGTATGTCTAGAAAAATAGTTTTATAATTCATCTCTGACGTTTTTGATTGCGTCTCTCGGTTAATTGGACCCAATATATTAATAAACGAGTTTTTTCAATTAGACGTCATTTCCATGCTCTCGTAATTAGAGGTTTCAATTTAAAAAATTTATTTCCCTTTTAATAAAACCCGAAATGGAGAAATTTTCAAACTTAATTTCGAGGTGATGTTTAAAAATGTTTTAGGTAAATAACGCCGCAGTATATCTTGTTATGCAACTTAATCATCGTTCTTCCACTCGACGAAGAATTCTTTTCCGCCTTTTTCACAATTTGAGATTCAACCTCGTCAATTATTTATTTTTATACACTCCACAATGATACTTCGTTTCAGTTTATTTATTTATTCACGTTTTACTGCCCATTTTACATGTCTCGGTTGTATTTGGAAAAAAACTACAATTTCCAACAATGATTTTCGAAACGACAGGAATTCACTGGCTGCGAAAACTCATGACAGGATTCAAAACACGCAAGATAATTCAAATGCACGTCGCCCACGAATTTGAATCAATCGATTTGAGCGATAGTATGGATTATTGTGGTTAACTGTTCAATTAGTATCACGTGTATTAATTTTAATCAGTATTTTCCTCATGAGTGAGTTATCGATTATTATTGGTGTATGGATGGGAAAATGGGAAGGGCTCAATTGTTTAACTCTATAATACAACCTCTTCTCTGAATGACAAACAGAATCAAGTAACTACATTTTAATCCAGTTTCCACTGCTTAATTTTCTACCCTACTGTTCTAGATTAACAAGTAACAAAGGAATTAATTGCGTTGTATAAACTCGAGAGGATTAAGTTCTGGTGGACGCGCCACCACAAAATTGTTCTTCCAGAAGAAAAACTACCACTTTTTGTTCAGCCTAATAATGTTAATTTAGCGTATTTAAGCATTTTATCCAAGAAAGTAACTCGAGAAGTTTGTGTAATGCTGCAAACAAAAACAAATCACTATTTATAGAACCTTAAACACAAGAGAGTTATTCACACTGTGCTTACAATTAATAAACACTTCGCTTTAGCATCAACAAAGCGAAAATATTCCGATATTCTTGAATTATCGAAAAAACTTTATCGCGTGACGATATATTCATTCTCGCTTGAAGTAAAAGAATCTGAATTTCACTCAAAGCTCAAAGTCAGGCTTGTTATTTGAGGCTTTATAGCGCAAAACTTTTTAAACCCTTGTAAATTAAAATTCACTTATTTTTTGCTGACGCATCTTTTATTGAATTTTTTTTGGCTCAGACTGAAGTCTTTCATTTTTCCAATTTATGAGCACCAAAGATATGGATTTCAACAATATACAATACATTTAGAGATTACTTCCAAACCGTATATTTCGAAAGCTACATTAATTCCAATGTAAGCAATTCATCAAATTCATTTAATTGTCAGTAAAATAAATGTGACAGCAATGTGGAATAAAATTTCTTTCACGTGATTAATGAAGTGACAAATTTTGTTTTCCGACAGTGAAAATTTTCGTAAAAAGACGTTTTTACGCACTATTGTGGTTGCGTCATTCGAACCAAATGAAATTTTATCGTGGAAAGGATGAATAAAACTAGAATTTATCGTGCCCGTTTCCGCTTTTTTTAAAAAGACAACGGGATAAGATGACTGCAGAATAATTATATTCAGTATTTCAGTAACTATTTCGAGATAAAAATGAAATCTGAGGGGTAAAATCTTTCTTTCATTGTTTTCGAATCAGCACTGAAATATTTCGCAGAGCGAGAGTTTATTTGTGAGTTTCTATCGGCAATATATTTATGAAGTATTATTAGATTAATCAATGAGAAGGCCACTACCCTTCGTAGACATCGAAATAACTTGCATTGAGCGTTACAATGAAATAAAAGTGGAGTTATTAAAAGAGGTTTTTGTGTACGAGTGTTGATTTAAATCATGAATAGTGGACAGCTAGACATCGTTGTAGCTACAGGATGTAAATTAAAAGGGGTGTTATCTGAGGGGTGGTTTGTACCTTCCTCCTCTTCGTATGAGCGTCGCACGAGTCGAATTCTCACTCCGTTCATGTCGCAAAGTTAAGGGTAGTTTTCTGCGAAGTGGACGCACGCGGTTTAGTCGGTGGAAAATTTGCGACTACCGCATAGGTCACCCTCATATGTTAATTTAAGGATGGACTGATCGACCAGCTTTTAACAAAGTGAACATCAGTGTTTTTTCCTGGATACTAAAAGATTATTTTCCCCCGTGTTTCTCGTGTTTACCGCTCGTTCTTAATTAAACTGGGGTGGCCGTGAACTAAATATTTCCAGTCAATACAGTGTACTTATAGATTTATTGATGGAAAAAGAAAATTTGTCGTATAAACACGTGATCCACAACAGGTAGACTACGAGGGTAGAACACGCGTCACAACCCTTTGGAGATAATGGAATTACAAAGAGACAATCGTTACATTTCCGCTTGGAAAATAAACGTGAAATACACGGAAAAATAGATACAAACCTGGAATGATAACAGTTTTTCTTGAACCGGCATTGTGCGAGGGTAACAATTTTTCTCTTGATATGTCTTCTTCTTCTGAAAGATGCGAATCACTATAATTACCGAAAATATTATTCGGTTCTTCTGACTTTGAAACTCGAAAACGCTCCGGCATTTTTGAAATTAATTGATTATTTAAATATTACAAGCACGATTTCTTGGTTAAAAGTTTCCAAGGCATTTCACAACACAAATATTTAGTTTCGGTAGTTTTAAATCAAATTTGTTCGCCAAACTACTGCCAACTTACAAACTTAAACTGTTCGACGTTGATACTTATTGTTTAAGCGCGCACAATTTCTGAAACTGACAGCTGTCACTATTTATAACAATTTCTGTTTACACAGCCTTACGCCATCTATAACGACTCGACAAAAACGTGCTCTGCCATCTAGGATTCAATAACTGTGAAAGGATATTAGGCGGTACGCAGGATTAAGTGATCTACTGCGCTCCGGCGATTGCTGCGCCTCTATCCAGTCAGATAAACTAAAATCTATAGTCGTTCAGTAGTCAGGAAAAATCACTTTTATACCTATAATTGAGGGAAAAAGTCGTGTTAACATATTTTAGATTTATATTTCGGTAAAATCTGTACACTTTCCAAAATTACAACAACAATAAACATTCTTGAAAGAAACTGTACTTAATACAACCCTATAACCACAACACAGAACATGTAAAATTGAAACAATCTTGTAGCTAGAAAATTTTAGTAACAGGTTATGCGGTACACGAGTCGACACTTCCTTAAAGAGTGCACTAAGAATTTGAGCATTACTGAGCTATTATTAGACTATCTAAGTGCAATTCAATATCTTGCATGATATTTAATTCACAACAAATTGAGCATTCACGCTCAAGACTAGGAAATTTTTATCAACAATGAATTCTTCACAGCATATGTGGCGGTTGTAAATACGCTGAAGCGGAATTTAGTAATCCCATTCTCTGTTTTTGTTTGCGTTGTTCCGACATTTGATCCTTCAACTCCATCAGTTGTTGCGACAAGTTCGTAACGAGCTTTTGGGTGTTTTCTAGTTGAGCTTGCAGACTCCTTAACTCGATTTGTTCACCTTCTCCTTCGACAGCAGCCAATGACATTGCACGTAATCGTGGGAACCAATCTAAATTCGAAGCTTTTACCATACCATAAACGTAACTTTCCGGACCTGTAAACTCCGTCGGATCCTTAACTTTTGTTAGGACGATAAAGTACAAATAGTGCCACATGTTGTGCTCGCATTTGATGTGCTCTTCAAAGCTTACGGTCTTGTTGTCAAAAGCCGAACGGTTCAAACCTAAGAGAAAAATCAGGGAAATTCATGATAAAAATCAAACTTACCGCAAATGAAGCAAGTGTTCTTTAGAATTAACTCCTTTTGTTGCTTCTCGGATCTGAGATCGGCGAAGGTGTCGATAATAACACCGAAAATCAGATTAAGTACTATGATAATCACGACGAAGAAGAACAGAAGGTCGTAGACGACGCGGGCCACAAATAGCGCTTCCTAGAGACAGAATGTAGAATTTTTCTAGAAGTTAACATTCTTCTTACCTCACTACTGGGAGCTCGAAGAATGTCACCAATTCCCCCACCATTCCGCAAGCCTTGATTTAACGTAGTTATAATACACATAATCAAGGAATCGCACGCTCGTTCTTTCTTTTCTTCACCAGGATCTACTATTGTGCAATATTGATTGTGATCGGCCGTGTATTTATTACCAGTGCTATCAGAAACAGTTTCGCAGATCGTTTCATCTAAAATTGTACGTTTTTTCGGGTATAAAACACTTTGAAGTACTCACCAGTTTTCTTCTTGACGCTGACAACGAAATCTTCTTTGAAGAACATGTAACCAATGATGGAAAACATGTATACTAGAATCAAAGCCAACACTGCTGTTAAAATAATTGAACGCCCATTTCTTGTGACTGATCTGATGACATTTAGAAGAGTTTCTTCACGGTAGACGACGTCGAAGAGCTGGAAGTTTGTGTAAAGTACGAGTGGGTTTAAGTTAAGTGTTTTACCAAAACGGAATAGAAGAAAGGATGCATTAGTAGCCCCAACATGCAGAAAACGAGGTACGCCAAGTGGTAAACAAGTTCCGCATCAGTGAGTATTTGTTGATAAGTTTTCGTTAGGGTACCATGATTTCCCATTATACTGACTAGATGTATTCCTTTGAGTAATATAGTAACGGTGCCCAAAAGCCACAGAGTGGGCTCTGGGCCTAGAGAGAATATCAGTCTCAGAATCGTAGAGGCTACCAAAGTTCTTATTCCTGTTTCCCTTGGCAACGTCACAACAATCGCAGTGGATATCAACATCGCCAACCAAATTAGAACAGAAATCCCAGAGCTGATTTCTAGAAATTCCGAGTAAAAAACGTTATATAATCCAAATTGAACTTACTAGGAAGCGTGTCTTCAAACGGATAAAAGAACGCAACTATCAAATTAATAAGTACGGCACAATTAAACAAAATATTGCTCCACAACGACATATAACTGCTGACCCAAAACAACACAGGCTGCGCTCTCAACTTCTTCTGCCATTTCATCTCGTTGAACATTGAATCAACTCGTTCAAAGAAATCAACAACTTTCGTTCCTTGATCATCTCGTTCCGCCGTATTCAACACTTTAATCTTCGTATCAGTCGTAATATACTCGCAAATTTCAGGTATTGGAAACACGATTTGTTCCAACGTGCGATCATTTCTCACAATTTCAATTTGCGCAGTATGAGTAGCATAATACATCAACGCTTTTTGTATCTTCGGGTCGCTTCCAAAATCCGCCGGTTTGAGCAATGCCGCTAGTTCTTTATTGTGTTGAGCTAACTGGTGACAAAGAATGTAAATATTATGCCCGACTTCTTTTGGCGAAACTGCGTCTTCCACGTTCGCCTCGTCGACTTCTTCGTCGTCTTCGGCGGTTTCTTGGTGGAAAGCGCGACAAGCGACATCAACGAGTTGTTTCGGATTCATGTTGTATAAAATGCGTTCGGCATTTTCGCTGTCGCCGCGGCTTTCCATGATTGCCAATAGGAGTTTCGAGGCGTTGTTTTTGAGTTCGAGTACTAAATCCATTCGAGTTTTTCCCAGAGGGTTGATGTCGTTTAGGATAAGAGCTGTGATGATGTCGAGCCCGTTGGATTCGTGTGTGGCTATACAGTTCTGGTTTTCATGACACGGACCTTGGCAGTATTCAGTGAGCGTTTCAAGAGTTTGATTGATTAGAGAGACGTTGTTTTCGTTTATGTACAGTCCTAACAAACCTAAACCTCCTGTAGTGGATCCGCAGATGCAGTCCAAAAACATAAGAGTTTCAGACACTAAATTATAGTTCGTTTTGTTATTTTGATTACGTAGTAGGTTTTGTAACCGCGAGTTGTGGTTTTCACACAAAAGTTGCAAGTACCGCAAAATCGGTTGCATAATTAGTACTTTATTCGAGAGAGTACTTTGATCCTCCCGATCTCTGTGTTTTTCGAGTTTTTCGGCCAGTAAGTCCTCAAACGCTGATGCAGTTCCTGAGGTTACGGTACCATCTTCACCCACAGCCATATTACGTATTTGTGCATAAGCCTGAGATGTGGACTCAGCCGCTCGGTTTAACTCTTCTCTTAACTCGTCGGTTATAAGAATGCCGTTTGATTTCCCCCCTTGTTTTTTTGAAACTTTATCCAAATCCTTACCGTCTTGTTTATCTTCGTGAGCTTTTGTCGCGATGTCTGACGTGTTTACGCTTACTGTAGATTTGATTTCTTGTTGGGAGCCTTTCATTTTTTCGTAAAAAACCTAGAATTGGGTAACGAGTTAAAAAACTAATCAAAACCGTCGACTCACTCTGAAAAACGCCTGACTCAAATCGCCTCCAATTAATTTGAAAAACATGCTCTGTTGGATAATCGGATTTCCTCCTTCTAATAATGCGATCCCTAATTCTACGGCCTCCCCGAAAATCGACGGAGAGTTGACTGAGTTTACGACCAGCTCTATTACTAGATCTGATGCTCCTTCGCGGTCTAAGTGACTTTGTACTTCGTGGAGAGTTCTGCCGGCACGACTTAGAACTTTAGCTGCGGGAAAAGTTGAATTAGAAGGAAAACTTGACGGTTTTTTTGGTACCTCCAGGTCCGTGCCTCACAGATTGTAATTGGTAGTTTCCCAATTCGACAGTGTCATGTTTTTGTACAAAAGATTTGCCGAAATATCGGGCCAACAAACTATTTCGCAACACATCCCCCTATAAAACATTAAATTAGTACCAATGTTTTGGAGCGTTTGCAACATTAAACAAAAATTGTGTAGTGTGGAAAAGGGAATTTTGGCAACGCAGTACACAACAAACTTAATCATACCATATCATTGTCAGTTTTGTCACTTTTATCATTCTGAGCAGCATGTTAGAAACAGATAAATAAATAAATGTAATAATAAATAGACAGAATGAACAAAATTAACCTTCTCTCCGTATTCCGGGTCTATGGCCATCATTTCTCGTAACGTCCTGAGGACTTTAACACATAACTTCTCCTCCTTTTCCTCCAATAATGTTTCAGTGTGTTTAATAAGGCTAAAAATAAACGTTGAAGAGGAGATAAAACAGTAAATTCAATTTACCGCCTGATAAAACCTCCACTTTCGCATTTTTTACGTGATTCCGTTCCTAAAGGGAACAGGAGTTCCGGTCGATATAAAACATCTACTAAAAGACTTAACTCTGATTGGACAAGAGGTTTTAGTTGGTCTTCAAGCAAAGAAACGATGTCTTGCAACCCCTCAATTATACTTCGGTCTAAACGCATCAACTGGAAAAAAATCATTACTATTACTACCACCATAAAACTCGGCAAAATACTTGAGATTGTGATCTCTCAATCTTTGGAGTTTTTGAAGCTTGCAACCATTTGCTTGTCTGTCTTGTTAACATCGTCGCTTTATTAAACATTGCTGCTACTTGACTTTCCAGGTCAAGTGGTATTGCAATTCCTCTGTTTTTTGCTAGAAAGTACAAATTAGAGTTTGAAGAAAAAAGTACAGTGGAACTAACCAACTTCCGACAAGGTTCGAATACAGTTTTCAACATTGAAACGTTGCGATGCTGTTAACCAAGTACACTGAGACACTCTGAACGCTGAATGTAACAACTTCACAAAAACTGGTTGTCTTGTCTGAAAATGTTTTGGTTTTAACGTATTTTCACGGTATTAAGAGAATCGCTGTAAAATTAAGCACATAACATGCATGACATCCTGTTAGAAGCACCTCTGTTATTAAGGAAGCAGAATCAATTAATAACCAATCTATTGGTTAATAACTAAGCGCGAAAGATGAGGGGTGCTACCCACCTTTTAGTGATTTTTTAGTGATTGTTAGGAATGTTAGTAAATAAAAACGGCGTCTGTGTGGTACCCGCTACATGGAATGATTGATTATTAGCTGATTGAGGAAGCCACTAATACTTACATTAGAAGAAAATGACGAATGTTTGAGCGGAACGTTAACAGAGAACGGATCATAATCATCCATTGTAGAATCGCTCCAGAAAACCCTTGCTTCATGCAGATGTTTCTAATAGAATCCCCATTTAAAGGCACCATAGAAAACGCCATTGTTATATTGATAGTTTTTTTTTAAATAAATAATAACAACTACTCTACACGCTCTAATAAAACTATCAATACAAACGTAAAAAAAAATGTATTTATAAGCACAAAGTGAATACCCAAAGAAAAGCACATGCAATTTAACGCAAAGTTTTTACAAAATTGTACCTGGACTGTAGTACTTTGGTCTGAAAATGGACTACTAAAGAAAGTTGATATTATGTTCATTATACAATTTGTAACGTAGTTCTCTAGTGCTTTATCAGGATGCTTCCTATCAGTCGGAGCAGTCGCTATATCAGCCATATCAACAAGGAACGAGTCCTCAAACAGAGTCCACATGTGGTTAGAAGTGTAAATTTCTTTCATTTCAACTTCTGTATCGATATAGCAATGATTCAGAAATCCCACGTAGGCCTCCTTCACTTCCGGGATACAATCAGCATGAGTAACCATATTCACGATATCATCCAATGGCAGCAGACTATGACACTTAATTTCAGTGTACACATTTTTACCCATAGTACAACACGCAAGTAATTTTACTAATTCCACGTGATAAGTCAGCGGACTCGACTCTAAAACGCATTGTCATTCACATTACAAAACAATCGTAACAATACCTTCGTGCATAAAGTGACGCTCTGAACGCATTAGTTCGAGAAACTGAGAGAACGACGCTTTATCGTTATAAAATACCAACACGTCCTCACCGGCATTGATTAACTGAAATCTGATTATTACCAAGAGATAACAACTCAGGAAACTCACCTCTTGCATCACCATGTCTTGACTTTTCCTGATAAATTGATTCTCTGCCTTCACTATCGTCTGCAGGAATTTCAAATATTGCACGTGCCTCCCGTGGGTTTCCATACAGTGGACGAAATGTTGGATTACTTTCTCGCTAACTTCATTGCACAAAGTTGAATTGTCTTGGAAGATTGCACAGACAGTTTGGGCTTCTCTGATCTAAAAAAAAAGTCTTAGCGGTCCTAAAACTGGCGTTTTCGAAGTACCTACACCCGGATTGAGAAACAGGTCTAGATGTTTGAACAACAACACTTGGTTCTGTTGGTTTCCCAAACAAAAATTCTGGAGGAATTCGTGCGCGAGCCTCATGAGTTCGTTCATTCTAATATCTTCTTTTTCATCGTACGGTACTTGAAGCAAGTCCAAAACAACAGTGTGGACACCAACGTTTCTGAGCAAGCGTTGTTCGTGTTTTCGCGGTTTCACAATTCCACTTGGGGATCCCTGAGTACACAGTTTATTCATGCGAATCAAAATCTGTTGGATTTTTTTATATTCATCGGCTTGCTCGGGGTGCAACGGAGGCCCAATATCCAAATTGATCGCCGATTCTTTCCTCTCCAAAGAACTTCGAACCATCGGCCTCATCAAAGCGACATCCTCTTCTTCCTCTTTGTTTTTCTTGCTACTTGTACTACTATGTTCGTCGATACATTTCGATTTATACACCCAAAGTTCGGATTTTTCCACGGATTGTCTTAGAATGTCAAGATCGGCTTTGATTTGCTTGTAAGACTCCACGTCGCTGTCCGAGACGAGTAATTGAACCTTGAAGTTAAGAGTGGTGATTTCAACGCGTTTGTATTTCGTCGTACCTGTCTGAATGCCAAAAGAACTTCCTGTCTTTGACTGAAATGCCTGAAGAGTAAATGTAAAGCTCCGGATACCAAAGGTGGATAATCGTGCATGGTCAAGTGGAGCAAAACTCGCAAAAATGTTCGTCCGCCGTGTCCATCCAAGTCCAAAACCACGCAGTCTTCACTACTCCCGAAAATACCCTCAGCCTGACTTCCGATTAGTTCCAAATCTATGTTTTTTTGGCCTAAATTCAACGAATCTCCGCTGTTATTTTTCTCGGATTCGTCGAATTCTTGTTTGAAAATACTCAGAAGGCAACTTATACGATAATCGAGGCGGACATCCAAAATAAACTAAAAAGACACTCCAGTTGGGGGGGTTTTAACAATAATTGTAGTACCTGTAAGATTTCTATTATCTTTAATTTTGTGTCCATGACCAGTGGGTATTCTTTCAGGTATTGGGAGGCTTTACCGTGATGTCCAGCGTTGGAGTTGACCACAGTGCGACCTACTGGTCCAAGGGCTAAAGACGTCATTACAGCCCCCATGTCGCCTATTGATCTCAGCACGCCACCCTCAGCTGTTTAAACAAAAGGGAATAAGACAGTTTCCACCATTGAGAGATGATTGATGGACTGGAGAACATAAATGCGAAGCTATACAGGTGCCGCTTATACAGGGGGTAAGTGAAATGCATGCGAAAACAAATTGATTTTTCAAAAAAAAAGTGAGTTAATTTTTGGGGTAAAATCTTGCAGGTGCGCTGTTAAAAGACGGCATTTCAATTTCACCCAGTATACGTACTCTTTGTAGTCTAATTTGGTCTAAAAGATCTTGGAAGAGTCGGTTAATGTTAAAAGCAACACACGCATACACACCACACATACACTCAGACAGAAATCTCTACCTTTCTCATCCCGTAGGGAATCTCCAGCTGCATAAAAAATTAGCGGTGATTGATTGAAATTTTTTTTTTTGTCAAACTTACAATCTATATCTCCTGTGGGTAATCGACCATCAGCAAAATCATTTTCAGAAACACAATCCAAAATACTTAGCAAGGTTTTTGTTAATCTAAGCAAATCAGAAAAGCTATAAAAACCAAAATATATTAATTCTCTAGCTAGTTTCACAACCTAAAACTCAAAAATCAATCCAGACTACACGAGGTGTGCTTCTACGCACCTCAAAAGTCAATTTATTCTGTTCTTGGTCAGCAAATGACCACATGTTCGCCACCACGTTACAAAGATAGTCTTCTACGAATCCTATAGTTGAACAAAATCTTGCGCGAACCGCTTCTTTGTTGGGGTCGGGGGTTTTATTGCTATCGTAGCTGGAAGATGAATTAGTTTGACTTTCGGAACACTCCTAATAAAACAGTGGTTACAGTAACTTACTCATGAATCGACATCTTCGACGGTATTTCCGACCACAGCCTGGCGTACTTCACGGGTGTCACCGGTTCCTGCGGGTCTCTATCTACGTGTAAATGCAACATAAGTCGACAGAACGACGCCCGAAGATCAAAATTGACGTTTTCATCCGCCATGCACTTCAATATGAGCTCTATATCTAAATGCGGCGACAGATTATTCAGTGCTAAATATTGTCGGTTTAAACACATGTTTGAGAACAGATCTAATTGGTGGCCGTAGTAATCTAAAATTGCCTCTTCGTCTCGACTTCCTAGTTTCGCATTTTTACACAAATCCGTTAACGACATTGACTTTTGACGATTGTTCCACAATAAAATAATTTGGCACTCTTCAACAACCGTAACGAGGTGCTCTAATTCGTCGTCACCTTCTAAAGAATGTTCTTCGCTAACTTCTTGTACTTCAACTTGAGTCTTCATCATTCGAGTTTCTATAAGGATGTCGGAGTTTTTTTGACTGAGGACACTTTTACAGATCAGTTCTTGGGTTACTGGGATTGCTTTTTTATTCGAGATGCATAAATCTGAGAGGTAATCGAGGAAACGAGATTCCCAAGTGTGCATGTTTTTTCGGACTAGGCCGACAAAGGTTTCGATTTCAGCCGGAGTTATGTGTTTTTCAAGCAATTTGCGGTTGTTATGGAGCAATGCTGTTATAGTGTCTTCGGCTAAGATGTCGTAGCCGATTTGTTTTTGCATGAAACCGAAGTGCTTCGCGATGTATTCCTACAAAGGGAAAAGTTCGACGTTGGTTTGTTTCAATGTGTTTTTACCTGATTCTTTCGGTAGTCTTGTTGGCTCAGCCTTAGTATTCTATAGCACAATCTGAAGATATACTTGTAAGGAGCGTGTCGAGGATCATTAAGTTCCTCAATTTTTAGAAATGGACCTGCTTCATTAAGGTCCAAGAATGGTCCCTACAACAACAGTGTAATATTCAATAAAACCAACAAAAATACGAACTTGTAAAATCTGAAAAAGTTGTTTTAGAATCGCTTGCTCCCTTAGTAACTTCTGTCGATCTCTGTTTGGGTTCGTGACAACTAATTCTAGAGCTTCAGTTTTATTTTGTTCGTTCTCCAATTCACCAACAAAATAAACTATGTCTTGTAAAAGCGTTGTCAAAGATCGTCTTTCGTTATACGAAATGGTCCCAGTTTCCAATTTCCCAGATAAGGCCAACAATAGCTTGCAAGCGTCATTTGCAAAATCTAAATCTCGAACTTCAACTGGCGAAACGGAAATTAACGCGAAAGCTTCTTTGTCCTCTTTCATTACCGCACATCCCACTTTTGACATGACTGGTTTTTCGTGATCTTTATCAATTGGTATGGATGTGGAATGAACCCAACTGTTGGTAAACAAATGGTGCAACCTAACATAACTAGATTGCGGAACTAGAGAATCTCCTCTAGTTAAGCTTGTGGGATCCAACTCAAACAAAGAAGCGATTTCGTTGGGATAAGCAACAGGAACGAGATGATAAGCTGTAGAGTCAGCAGAATCTGCTCGAAGTTTACTTCCCATTTGAGCAGCCGTTTGGTCGTTATCCACATCTGCTGCCAGGTACTGCCCAGTTGCTAAATGCTTGAAGCGAAAAAGCGAATCCCAATGCCCTGCGCCTCCTCTACACGGGTCATGTTGTACCACTTCAACTTCCCATAACGCCTTGCTACTAGTAGCTGATGTAGCACTAGTACGACCGGTCGTACGTAAGAAAACGTGATGCGTCTTTTTATACTCATCCATTGTTAGAAACTTCTCTTGCTCGGCGTGAAACAAACGCACCACATCGCCGCCTTTAAGTATCTCATCAGAATTTTCTCGATGTTCCATGAAAAGGGTTACTTTCCATGATGTTAGCCCATTCACTACGTTGACTTCTTTACAGCCTGGATTGTCAATTAGTTCGTGATTTGCAGCAACGTGTAGTACTTGCTGGCCTGTGTTTACAGGATTTAGAATGACTTTGTCGCCGAGGACTATATTGTCACCAGTTGCACGTAATTTGTAAAAGGGTAGAATGTAAAACCACGAGCCTTCATTACCGTTGCCATCTAAGTACACTCGCATTGCGTTTTTTTCCAGGAGCGCCGGCAATCTTTTGTTAACTGTTAAGTACTTGTTGGATTTTAAATGTAAGAGTTGGACCACACTACCATATTGCACGTTTGTACCAAGGAGTTTCTTGTTTTCTGTTTCATTTTGCTTTTTCTCGATTTCGGCGGCATGCTAAAAGGGAGAAGCGACTTTTTTAGACAATTTTAATTCGACGCCTCTTAAAAACTACGAAATTGCGATTTATACAAAGTGGACTAGGAGGGAGTCGTCATTTGCCATTTTTAGCTTCCGCATACTTAACACATTTTTGCCTTAGGTAAAGCGGTGTTAATATCGTTGCCAAAAACAATTAAGGATATTTTTGCGGTATTTCATCGATGTTTGAAAACTATTTATGGATTGAAAGGAAACATAAAACTTTTGATTACCTACCGCTATTACCTATGCAATAAAAAATGAAGTGTTGATTTATTTTTATACAACAATTTAGTTTTTTAAGTCATAACAGCAAAACATTAATTCCCATGATTGATAAGAAGAAAAATGACAGTTTTTTTTGTATAAATATTGTTTTAGAAGGTGACATTTTCCAGTGAAAAGCAACACGCGGAAACATTGTATCGTTAGCAATAGGAAAATATACAGGGTGTCGTATAAATATAGCGAATTTTGTAATTGTGGAAGTTTTTTTAATAGTCCAAGTAAAATAAGAAAAAAAACGAAACTTCCACGTGGGGTAAATTAAAAAATGACCATGACGTCATACCTGTATAAACAAAAGAAAATAATTACGTTTACTTTCTGAAACTCCAAGCTCAATTTATTTGCATTTTCCTTATCTCAAATAGACAAGAATTTATGTGGTTATTTCTTAATAATATCCAGAAATATACACTTTTCCGTGTTAAAATATCTTGCTATAATATTTATAGTAAGTTTAGTATTACTATATGAAGGTCATAGCAGAGGAACTACTTGAATTTAAATGTTCATGTAATAACCCATGTCAGGCCATTTAATGTTTTTTATTTCCTCTGTTTATGTGATCAAATGCCATTAATTTTTGAATATTAAAAATGACTGACAACAAATAACTTACATGTAATCTTTTTAATAAGTTGGTATCTGTGTTTGAACCCATGCTTTGCTTTGCAGCTTTCCAAAATTGCTTTTGGGCTGAATATCTGTTCATAGGACATATTTTGAACAAGCAATCTAAAATAAAAAAATAAATTTACGAACTTGGACTTTTTATTTCGATACCTCTGAATTTTTTCGGTGGATTTGAAAGATCGCCCGCTTCTGGGCATACGACAGAACGGTCGTCTACCAACCTAAAATAAAAAAATATTTTGGATAAAAAAAAATTTGACCTTACCCTAAAGTGCTCAAAAATCCACTAACTGTCCCTTCTGCATATAAGGAAACAATATCTCCTAAATGCAGAAGGCTTGAAGAACCAAGCTCGTTCATTTTTGCTGGCTTATAGAAAGTTTCAGAGGTCCAACATTGCCATAATTAGACACAACCTATAACCAAAATGTCAAGTTGTATTAAAAATAATTGTTTGGAGTATTTACTATCAATCGATATGATAATAATTCGATGTAACTGAACAAATAATAAGTTAAAAACAATTAATAAAAATTGGGAAACTAGGTTAGGTGGTTTAAGCTTCAACTTACGTATAGTGTAGCAAAAACGGTTGTGTTTTGTCAAAGTTCAAGTAACAAGCGACATAGCAAATTAAGTTTCATTAAAATTTAGCGCAAGTAAATAGAAAATTTCGCATAACACACAATTGCTTACACTGCACAGCAAAGAAACAAACCTTGCGAAACAGAGACAGATATTGATGGGTCTCAGATTATCTAGGTGTTATTTAATCGATGTAACAGACGAGGACAGACTTACAACGCTCTCGCTCGTGTATACGTGTATTTATGTATCGAGACGTTAAAGATAAAGAGCAAGCAAAACAATGAATTTCCTCCAAAGCTGTTTATCTCAAATGTTAAATAGAAACGTTTTCAAACAAAACAGACTGAAATGTATCAGTATCTACTTCATTTCAAAGGAAATTGTTTTTAATTCATTTTAATTGAATGTATTTAAAAAAAAATTAATGGATGGGAAAACAGTGGGAATGTGCAGTTGATTGGGTTACGCAGGGGCGCACAAATATTTGAATTTCAAGCAAGAAATACCGATCAATAAATACTTGTTTGAATTTTCGATTGAGCGAATTAATCTTTTTTTTAATAGCATTTTTATTTTAGGTAATTGTGTATATTTTTCAAAAATTCTAGGTGCTTGAATTAAAAAAATAAATTTCTAGGGGTTTTGATCTTCGAAAATAATGAAATTTGATTTTTTAATTAGAAATATTTGCGTAGGTTACAGAGGGAAGCACAAATATTTGAATTTACTGCAAGAAATACCGATAAATAAATTTGGATTAGGCAAAAATTTTTTTTTTTTTAAATATTTAATGAAATTATGTATTTTTTAAAATTTTGGGGGCTTGAAGTTTTTGGTTTTGGTGTTATAGAAATTATGGAAATATTGAACTCCGTCTGTTTTTACAATTTGGAATAATAACTTGTTGATTTTTTTTTTTTGGAAATTTCTGGTATTTTGAGAGGTAATATAAAATAAATAGTGAAATGTAATAAATTTAGTTCTTTATTGTTGTTAAATGCTACCAAATGTCCTACACTTATCTTATTAATTAATATTCAGAAATTACAAACATTTTCGTGATGTGGATCATGTATGGACAATGTGTTTTATTCCAACAAAGGAAAAAATATCAAAAAAGTAAAGACTATCTGAAAGTGCAGTATTAATGTTGGTACACTTATTAAAAATATATATAAAGATTAAATAAGACACAATATTAATGTATATACAATGAGACCACAATGATATCAATGGTGTAGTTTGAAAAAAGTTAATACAAGTGACAAACAACTTATACCTATTGCACTAACTACACCGGCAGAGGAAATATACTGTACAAAATGTTAAAAAGAAGCGCTACAATAAAAATGTACACATCATAAAAACAGTAAATAATCACTTGTAGACTGTAGATAACTTAATAAATATTAAATATTTAAATGATGTGTACAAGGATCAAATTTCCTCTACCTAGCCTAATCTATAAAATAAATATGTTGCTACGCTCATCATCACAATAAAATTTCGGCCAAATAAAGGAATTCTAAGCATAAAAATATAAACTTAATTTCAAATTGTGCAACATAAAATCTAAAAAAATGCAAAACAAAATAAAACCTAATGCACATCACATATAACACCAAAAAAATTTTCTTTTTCGATTGAGCGAGCTTTTAATGGTAGACAGCCTGCGTTATAATTCCATGTCTTCAGCTTCATTTTCTGAAAAATCCGACATGGTAGATTCACTATCTGAACTGACGTTTTCTTGTCCTCTTAACGCCTCTTCTGTTGCGTACTTCCGTACGTATTCTAAACAAATCATTTTTAAGTGTGTTCAAATTTTGTTTTTATACCACTACCGGAGACTTTTTTCTTGTACTCTTCTGGTTTATGTAAATACATGGCTGCTGCATCCCCATTTAAAGGGTCAATTGGATTAGGATAAGTTAGCAGCTGTGGAAGAAATGATTCAAAAATATTTGAAAGATCTACAAAGGAAAGAATTGGGTTTTTGAAGGTTTTTTTAACATGAATTTATATACCATATAGAGCAGTCCAGGCTTGGTTAATCACGTCTAAGCAGACAGTACCTGAGACTTCGTCTATATTTGGATGGTATACTCTATTCATAAATCCTATACTAGGTGATTTAAAAGGGTAGTGTTCAGGTAAATGAACCCGAACTTTCCAGACACCTCCTTCATAAGGAGCTATAATTGTTAACGTAATTAATCGAATTTTCACTTGACGCACTTACTCCCTCTAGGTCCATAAAATTTGACACAAAACTCGTTGAGCCCCCCTAGAATGGTAACTTCATGTTTGCTTTCAATCCTGAATTTGTTAAGAAAAAAAGACAATCACATCTTGTCAACACGTTACGTTACGTACATAAATAGAACACAACGAAATACGCATCTCAATACCCCATTATTAACTCTCAAACTATAAAATTTCACGATCAGCTGATACAAAGGATAATGTTGTTGTTTACATTCAGGTACCACACAAAGAAAGGATACAGTTTAATAACATCTGTGTCCATACGTCGTTTTCCTGCACTTGGAGACGACATACTTTTAATGTCATAAAAATATTACCATGAATTTTAAATGCGAACCAACTTTTCTGCACTTCAGACGTAACCACTTCTACAACACAATGGCCGTGGAGAAAACCCAACAAGGAATTCGACCAATTAGTGATGGGCGATGTTCATCGATTTCACACGAACGTCGACTTTTCTCGATGTAAACGACCTTCACCATTCCAAAACAATTACATCGAAATGTGCAGGCAACCAACAATACACATTGATTTTCTTCAGGCAACTTGCACGATGTACCGATAGAGCGCGCCAGTGCTCGTTATTTAACTAACTTCACTTTATCTCATTCAAAATGCATCAAATTAATTACCAAGTTGAAAATATGAGTTTAGTGTCAAATTTAAATTTAACAACACCGGCGCCCTCATTTAGTTATTTAATAGCATTTCTGTTTCTTGTTTCTGTTCTTGTTATAAACAATAATAAATTAATATACATTAAAGTATATATTAAAAATAAAACCATTAGACTTACTACTTTATTACCTTATCGGTGGACCAACATCCTTCAATCCTCTGTGACGAAACTCCATAATCTTAAACACGTCGGTGTTGTGGAATCTGTCCTAGGTAATTGTAACGTTGTCATCTGATTTCAGTCTTTTCTTCAACCGCGAAATAATCCTCCAAAGACTTTTCACAATGGGCAGATTCTTTCCTAAATTAGCCAAAAACCCTCATCCTTTTTCCGGGCTTGGGACCGGCAACAGTGTCCTTAGTGATACGAAATGAACCCCAGGGCACTTACTATGATAAATTACTAAAGTATCTTTAGTTCCAGGTTAAGTAACGGGTTCCATCGAAACAAAAAAAAAAGACAAACCTTATCAACTTCTAATTGTAAATTACCACAGTAAGTTTTATGAAACAACGCTGCAGGCGGAGTTACACCTAAAAAAAAGGGGTAAATTACAAAGTAATAAAATGGTATAAATGGTATGCTTACCTGGATATAATTGTCTTTTACCTAACAATTTTGTTTTCAAGAGGTGAAAACGACAGTTGCTTATCTGCAAAAACCGGCATCTGCATTCAACCCTAATTTTCAGAGCAATTGAAAAAACTAGGACTTTTACTTTTAAATAATGGAATAATTATTATTTACTCTTTTTTTTTAAATGACTCCCAATGTATTGGTAACTGACCTGCCATTTCACTAATTAGGAACAATGCAGCTCAATATCAATTACGTATTCTGCGTAAAAAAACAATTCTAAAACGTACAGACAAATACCACACGTCCTTCGCAAAAAATATATCTCCTTATAAAATTGCTACATTTTAAAGACATTTCATTTTAAGACTCGCGGAAAATACCGTTTCGACAATATTAAAACTAATCAATCAGAAATTTAGCGAAAAATACGACGCAATTTCTGTTAAAACTGTTGATTAAATTTGCTTAACTTGTCTTGCAATAATCAGATTTAATAATTGCAGATTAAACGAAATTTCGAATTTTTAAAACACGTCTATTTTAAACGAAACTCCGAGCACGCCTAAATAATAAATAATGAAGCTTATAGAGTGATTAGTACTGATGATTTTGTGGCCTTTTTTATGTAATTGAGTTTCAAGTTTTCTTAGAAAATCGAAACTTTTTTCCCCTCATCAGTAACTTTCGTATTAAATAAAAAACGTAAACTTGGGAAACGGGATCAAGTAACCATTGGATTTCCCAACATGTCGAAATACCAAGCCTACTTGACTACGTTTTTTTTATATAATTATAGACACTCGCCTTTATTTAAAAGTACAAAACTCCACACGGAAGAAATTAACACAATAAATACAAAAATTATAAACTTAACGGTAACACAAAATCACTGATCTACTCTCTTACTGCATTTGTAACAACTGTTGCGCCAAATCGTCAGTTTTTGGAGTGGGTGGCATATTGAGAACATATTCAGAAACGGAAATATAAACAGCCACTGCAATTCCGACGATGGCAGCCAGAATGGTATTTTTATTTAAAATAATACAAGTCGCAATGCAGAGCCCCAAATACGTCAAATACCGTGTAAAGAAGACATGTTGTTTTCGACTTTCCTGTTCAGCGTCTGGAAATAAAATATATGCAAAAAAAATACCATTTTTTTTATTTTTACCTGTGCACATATTGTTAATCATAACATAACCAGCTGCGCACTCTGTGCACATATCAGGGCCGTCTCCAGTACAAGCATCACAAGCTCTATCACAGTCTAAACATTTATATGAGCCGTCATTGTTGACACAAAATTGGTTTCTCTTGCAGGGAGAAATAGACGTTGCGCATTCATTTACATCAACGCAACCTTTTTCTTCGTCTTGTAGCCACCCTTCTCTACATTTGGTACAACCTGAAATTTTGTTAAATCGATGGCTTACTTCAATCACAATTTTTTTACCTAAAGTTCCTGCTTTGGTGCAAGATCCATTGCAGGCTGCATGGCATTTTGAACACAGCACTTTTTGGGTATCCCTGTAAGCTTCATAGTAGGTCTCCGCGCACGTGTTACAGGCTTCCCCTGTATATCCTACGTCGCAACTGCATTGACCACTTCCTTTTCTTGTTCCTGCTCCTTTACATTTTCCGTTGTTACTACAGACATTGTCAGGAAATCCTTGGCATGGGGTACAATTAGCTCCGAAATGTAAATCAGGACAACAGTGTTGTATTGTGTCGATACAAAAATATTTGTATAAATCGGGTTCTTCCGATTGTTTGGTGAACCACCAGTCTTCTATTTCACTATCATAGTGTTCATGGAGAGCATAGCATTGATCTTTTCCATCAACCACATCAGAACAAATGTTTTCTTGGATTTCCACCAAACGAATTTCACTAGTAGCGTAGCTACCGAGTTTCTCTTCCTCCCAAGCAGTGTCGCCCCCTTCAAATTTGCCCTTTTTGGTTTTTTCTATGCCCTAAACAACACTTTTAACACGGAATCGTCAGAATTACTTAATTTACCTTCTTAAATGACTCCACAAATGCCTTACAAGCTCTACAAGGAGGTAACTTCACAGCTTTCGGGTCTTCTTTTGATGTGCTTAACACATACAAAATTGAGGTTAGATTTAGAACGAAGTAGAGTGTCAATAAAGTTTTCATGGTATTTAGATGCACTGGAATGTAGATTTCAATAGACTAGTAACTTATTTCAACAAGTTTCTGATAATTTTACTGAATTATCATAATTTGGAGAAATAAATAACACACCGATGGCCATATTATGGAAGCAATGACATTTCTGAGCTGTCATCATCAGCTGTCGTTCTTAACCCTAATTGGCTGAATTGGACAACCAATCGGAAATGAGCACATGTTTTTATGGCATTAACTCGCATTATTAAGGTTTTATTGTATGATTGCCGCATTTGCGAACAATAATAAATTGGATCTGCGGCTGACAGAGAGGATTATTTTAATTTCCTCAATTTCTGACCGCACTAGAGTTGTGAACCGCTTTGCAGTTTTAGTGGAATTCGCACAATATTCAAAAAAAGGCGCAAACAACTTCATAAATCCAAATTATAAATTATATGTATTAAAAAAAATATAGCACTAGTTTAAAAATTTATTTTTTTTTATATCCCGAGATTAATTATAATTTTCATTGAGCACAATTTCATCACGTCTGGATTTTTCACATTTTTTTTTTTTGTATATGCGTAGAAAAGCATTCATTTGTGGGTAAAATGATTCGCAAAATGCGATATTTTTTTAATTTAACATTTGAATTTTTGGCCAAAATCTGTAAAAACTTTTGATTATAAGCAACTTTTCTTAAAAACTAATTCATATCTCTGACGCCAAGCAAAATATTGAAAAATTTCTCTATTCAAAAAATTGCAGTAGGCTGAGTTTGCAACTTACAGTAAGCGTAGTGGTCTTAAAAGATGGATCACATGGCCTTCTATGATTATGTCAAAATTCAAAATTTTTCTCCAAAAATAAACGGATTTTTTTGTGATTTTCATGATCATTTTCTTTGTGTTCCTTCTTGTTCTGTAATTTTGTATTATAAATTCCTGTAGTCCCAAAAAGTTTCACGACCACAGTAGGAAACTGCAACGCTGCGATCTCTCATAGTTTGGTCCTCCAAACTTAGATGGCAGCACCAAGAATAAAAAAAAAATGAAAAGAAAATTTATCAATACCAATTACCAATTTGTAAATTAAACGGATTTTAACAGCAATATTTAAAACAGAAAATGTACGATTATTTAAAAATATTTTTCGTTTTCTTGTATTTCACGCATTTTTGTGAACGTTTATCTAAAAAAAAGAACCAAACAAAACCACAGAAACCTTTGGTGTTAATGTAACAAATTTTAAATTCGATTTTAAGAAAACCAGTGAAATCGGAAGTAAAATTTTTTTATTGCACTTTTCCAGAATAAGGGTGCAAAAATCCCCGCTGAGGTCAAATATGTCTAAATTATTGCTACTTTGTCGGCAGATAATAAAACTAGCATTTTAGCCTCCGTGTCCAATTGCAGGGTCGGCTCTTGCCTGAAATGCTAGGAGGGCGTTTTCAATGGTAGAAGCACGTGGTGCGCGAAGTTTAAGGGTGGGAGTACAACGTGGGTTTTTAGGAGAGGGAAATTATTTCTGTCAGTCTTATCCGGGTGGTCGTTCACGATGTATATGTTACTTTCGAAAAGGTCGGACTAACGTAAAAAAATCTTTTCCGTACCTGCTGAAGTAAGTAAATGTTTAAAAATGAAGATTTAAAAATAAATTTTGATTTTTTCAGGAATGGAAAATTCGGCGTATGTTCCTAGTTCGGGACATTTGAATTCTCCAGCTCTTGTCGTTTTTTCGCAAGCTGCAGGTGGTCTCCAAGATGCGCTCCGAATCCAACGTCCCTTCAATCCCCAGGTCAGTCCTCTGCAAATTTACAGGAAATGTGGTGTCAAATTACAATGGTCATTGATAATATGTCTGGGACAATGACTTTGTAATTTTATGTGGACTTTCAGATTTATATGTGTAGGAGCAAATTTGAAAGTTCTGAAATTTGAGTTATGAATGGTCATTTTATAACTTTGTTATTTCACAAGTCATTTGCGGTATATCATTAATATGGCTTTGTTTTATTGTTTTTTTGACGTCTTCCTTTATGAGTGAAGATTCTGGCCGCAGACAATGATCAATTAGTTTTAAAACGACATCTTCGTTAAAGAATTACACTACAACTTTTTCATTTCTTTTGTTGTAATTTTTTGACCGGTAAATGTCAAAATACAAAGTATGAAGACAAGCTATTGTCATCATTCTTAAAATATAGTACAACTTTTATTTTTTTATGTTGTAGTTCGCGATGTCCGAAGCTTCCAAAGAATTGCATCGTCCCTTTTCTTCAAGTTTTGGTTTGCGTCATATGGAAGCATATAGTGGTCTCCCAGCGCATATTTTAAACCATCTTCAACCTCAATTTTTACATCCTGGTTTATCTCTCGGTTCCGGTGCGTTTCGTCCTTTGGCTGATTTAAAAGCGTTTCCTTCGCCGTCGGCATTCGCGCCACCAAAGTGTTTAAAAATCGAAACGAACAGTGAATCGGTTCATCATGGTCACGGCATTTTTTCACCGTCGGAAGAGCGATTTTTGGGCCCGAGCCCAAGAACGGACTCTTGTTCACCCGCGAGCGCGTCGATGTCACCACAACCCCAAACTACAGTAAAAGAAGAAAGTTTGGATGCTCATATGTCTGAAGATGGGGATGGCACCCATGGACCCACGACTGACAACGATTCACCTGGAATTCACGACGACAACAGAGGATTTCGGAGTAAGTGGGTTTTGTTTCTTTTTCGACGAGCGGGATCTGAAGATGCTTGTTTTGATAATACCTCATTATCATAAGGTTGCAAAAAATTACGACTTGCGCCTTCGCAGAAATACGACCTGTTTTCTATTGTGAGATTAGAACACCACTCATAAACATTCTAAGTGTTCAAAAGTTAGGTTTTTTTTACAAAAAGTTACATATTTTACTCACTCGTGACAAGGATTTTTGGGACCGTCGAAAATTAACAGTTCAAACCTTAAAAACCTTTCATTATCATACTTTGAGATTTTAGATTGTCGGTATTGTTTTCAAATTGTTGCTGATATGAAATATTTAGAAAGTAGATAAAGAATTATAAACAAAATATTTTGTACGGTTTTAATCAATAAATTAAATGTCTAAAGTTTCTGAACTTGAATTCCATCACCTTTCAATGTTAAAAGATTTATTTATTTAAATTTTAAGCTACAATCTCAGCCTTCGAATTCTTCGTGGTTTTATTAGAAAAATATCCATTCTCCAGCTGTTTATAAATGTGGTAATAAAATTTATAATTATAAACTTTCTCCATTTTGAATTGCAGTGTCAGGTTTTAAAAATCAAAATCCTTAATTTTTTATATAAAATTTGTTGTATTTAGGCTTTAAACCGCGTAAAATGGAGTTTTCGGTGGTGAAAGTTGCAACAAATTTGTAAACTCTCAGGTAAAGTGTCAAGTTTACTGTTTATTTAAAAATCTAAATACAAGTTGTTTAAATTTCGAGTTTGCAAGCACAAATTCAGTTTTCAAAATTCCAAGGCTTTAAAATTTAGGTTTTTATTAGCAAAGATATAAATTTTAGATGTAAAAAGTAAATAATAGTTATTTGTTTCACTAGGCTAGAAAATGGTCTTTTGGAAATGCAAGGAAAGTATTGAAATCCGAGCCCTCCGGGCTCGGATTTCAATTTCCGAGCATTTCCAAAACATTTTCTAGCCGTGTCAAACACGAAATTTTGTGCGCCGACAATTATTAATAGTTATTTATTTTGACTTTTGGTTTGAATTTGAAACGTCATTCCCTCATTTAGGGGAATTTCATCAGCTGGGAAATAGGTTGGTAGCACCCCATTCAAATCAAACGATTGCAGGATTAATGTAAATTCAAAGTGTTTCACCAAATTTTTGTGGAATCTTCACTTAATTAATTTACCTTTATTATTTTTGATGGTCATTGGCCTCCAAATCTGCACACAAATTGACACTATTGACATTTATGCAGCGATGCCAACTTGTAAAATAAAACCAACTATTCGAAATGTCACGTTTGATTGCCTAGACATTCAAAAGGTGGTTTTCTTGCCGCAAATGAGAATCACAAATGCCATGAAAAATGATGGAGGCGCACAAAAATTATTAAACCTTTAGGTTTGCAAAATTTAGTTTCTCTAGGTTTTAAACTTCATTTTGGAGTTCAAATATTTTATTTTTCGCAAAGGCATAGGCTCTTAGGTTGTTTTCCTTTGATTTTTTTGTTAATTCGTTCTAGTTTATAATTTAGCTTTTTCTGTATTTTTTTTGCTTTGAAATTCTAAATTTACCAACAAAATTAAAACCTGAATAAAAATCTCTAAATTCTAGGTCTAGCTATTAAATTTAAAAATTTTCCAGCCAAACTGTCTAGCGATATAATATACCTAGTAAATACTCCCAAGTATTTTAATAACAAAGATATAAGGTTTCGAAATGCATCAGTTTTATATGTATTGTCATTGCACAGTGGCGGATTAAACGACTTCTGAAGGGTTCACCAACAAGTAATTAGGTAGAATTTAGGAAAATTTTAGACAATACAAAAAGCATTTATGCACAATTAATAAAAATTTAGAAAATTCAAGAAGAATCTAGAAAATTTAAACAGAACCGTGAAAGTGTCTAGATAATAATCTAAGACAAATATAGAGAGAATCTAGAAAAAACAAATACATATTCCTAAAAATCTGAAGAATCCATAGAATAAAAATGTTTGTTAGTCGAGAAAGTCGGAAGAGAATCTTAAAATTAGGATGAAATTAATGTAGTGAATAAAAATATAGACGATACTCAAAAAGAATATAAAAATGGAATTTAAAAATCTAAAGAAGTAGTGAAGAAGGAATCTAAAAAGGAGAGAACGTAAAAAAATCCGAAAGAATCTAGAAAATCCAAACGAAAACTAGACGCAATCTAAAATTAGATTTAAATTTTGCCTTGAATTCAAATGACAAAGCCGAGGGTAAATATTTTTATTTTCTCTCCAAAGTCCGAAGGCTCAACCGAGCTTAATCCGCCTCTGCCGTTGCAGGAATTTAATAGAATTTTAGTTTTCTATCGTGAATTTTCAAACGTTATGTTTGGTTTGTAACCTAACTCAACTTAAAATTTAAATACTTTGACGTAGCACTTAACTAAAATTGTACAATTCCCTCAAACCGCAACCACATAATCGGTCCAAATTCCGCCCCATTATGTCCAAATATTCATATTTTTTCCGTTGAAACTATATTAAATCCTGTAAAGTAACGTATAACTTGGTGGAACAAAAATAAATATATCATACAGAAATGAGATGACTTCTCATTTGTTTGTCTAAGACCGCTCAGCTTTGTTTATATATTGAGATGGAACCCAACTGCTTAGGCTAAATAAACAGATAATGTTAACTATTGTTCTTCCGCTAAAGTGGCTTGTGGCCACCTGGAAATGTAACAAATCGTTTACACATTAATATCCGTAGAACCGTCGATTTCGAATGCTTTTATTAGTCATTGTAGCTAAATTTTGTGAATTTTCTGATTTGCCATTTATATTGTTGTGGGTTGGAAAATGAAGGGTAATCAATAGCCACAAGCCGATATTCACTATTTTCAGACTACATTATTTTCATCACAATTATTATAAATAGCCCACGAGTAGTAGGGTACCGAATGACAGAAAAAATTTGGTAGTAAAAGCTCGACGTTTCTAAATTGAAGCTTTAGAGGGTGGTAGGTATGCACGATTATAAAATATTTTCGGTTTATCTAAAAATAAAAATGATTGGTTTTTGACGTGGTCTTTTTGTTAGATATTTCTTCGTTTTTAGTGAATCGCGTGGGAGGTGTTGAAAAGTAATTGGAGAATAAGTATGTAGTGTATAAGTAAAAACTAAAAACCACAAAGCACACAAACCATGGTCGTTAAAATCACGCGTAAACCCAATTTCCCGCGTAACACCGCGCATTATGTTAGCATTACATAGACAGTTAAAATCTGTTAGTAAAAGCTTACATATGATTTGTTATTGCGGCTTTTCACACCGCAAAACACAGTAACATCCAATAATGTTTCTAGATTGCTTTCCCTATGTTCTTTGTCGGTTTTCAACGCGTTTAAACCGAATTATTTATGTAAGAATTTCATTATAATAGATTCAGAGCTTGATTTGTGCGTGAACAGAACGAAAAATTACGGCCAATAACGGTCTTTACGTTTTTAATTTCGATTCTCATTAATTGCGAGTGAGAATGATTTCTCCGTTCGGGCCCTCTCGTTCCCTAGATGGATTGCAATTGATTTGAAATGAAAGTAATATATCCTCGGAGGAAGGCCGTTAAACCATAAAAATACTTCTCGTATTGTTCGCTGGTAATATTACCTACACCCACGAATCTCGGGAATAACTCTAATTTTAATTGTACAATTAAAAGTCAAAATGCAAACCATAAATTCTTCTCTAGGGGGAACAACAAAACTACATGGCCAATTATGCATTATTATTTGATAAATTAATACAGTCGACTCTCGATCATTCGAATTACAAGGGGACAGGGCACCGAGTTCGAATTCTTTTGGAATCATTTTTTTTAAAGAAATTTGGACGAAACACAAATATATACTTAAGGCAATTATTAAAACGATTGGCCGAATTATCGAACTTTCTCGTCATTTTCAGGTACAAGAAAAAATTCACAGGTTTTGTTCGAAGGACCGAGCGTTTCGTTCGAATAATTGGAAAATTCGAACTTTCAAGAATCGACTGTAGTCCATATTTTTTTTGCACTGAGAAATCAACTTTTGTTTAATTTTTAAAATAACAAAAACATGAGATTATTTTTCTCATTTTCGAATTGCTATTGTCAATTTTGGGGTTTTAGGTAAAATATGTAGTTGCTTTGTTCTCAGTTTAATTAAATATCGAGAATTTAGACGAACTGTCAAAAAAATTGTTGGCTACTAATCGAAGTGTAAATTTCTGTTCTCAGATTTACGTCCTGAATTCAATTCAATTTAGAAAGCTAAACGCAAATTCCACAAGTTTCAAAAATAAAAATCGAATTTTGAGCTTCAACATACTTTAGCTCTTAATTATCATATTAGTTTTAAATATTGAAAAATCATTTTCCATTTTAAAAATCTTCTAAAAATTTGGTAAAAGTCTGGAATTTCTGGCTCTGGAATTTTAGGTATCTTTTTCATCAAGCATTTTTAATTAATTACAAAATTTTTAAGGTTCTGAACATTATAAAAAGGAGTTTTAGTTTCTGTAAAATGGGAAAATACATACTGCTCTGATTTTAGAGTTCGAAACTTTTAGGCACATTTTTTAGCCTCATGAAGCTAAAAGATTTGATTTTGAAATTGAGAAGAAATTGTTTTTATACAGGGTGTAACAGAAATAAGTACATTAAATTAAATTGGTGATAGATCTCGATAAAATAAACAACTTTTTCTCTTTGGTTTTTCAAAATTCTAAGTATTTTTCAAAAAAATTGTGAATATTTATGCATATTTTCGTACGCAACAACGTAACACAAACCTTGTCCGCAAAAACGCGGTGCACAAAAAACTTATCTATTGAATTCATTTTATCATTTTCCTTTGCGCGTATTAAATAATTTATTATTATTTCGCAGATTATGGACAACAAATTCTGTCAACGCGATTTTTAGAACGTGTCGTTTTTATGAAAAATTTATTTTTTTTTTATATAATAAGGAATTAAAGGAATTTTAAAAAACCGCATAGAAAAATTTTGTTTGTTTTTAATTTAATGTACTCATTTCTGTAACACCCTGTATAAATTCGTATTGAATTTCTAGTATTTTCTGGACTTCAGATTGATAATAAAAAGTTATAAACCTTGTTTGAAAATTAGTTTTTCGTATAAATGCGAATTGAGTAAAAATTTTCACTTGTCTGGTCATAAAAAGGTGCGAGTGTTGAAGATAAGATTTCCCTCCGAGTCGTTGTATAAAAGAGGAGGTAATAATTACAAAGAGGTTATTATTGTGGAAGACGAGAAGGGCAATCATTAAAGCGACCGCGGCTCGCGTCCCGACGCCGAGTCCTAACCACCGTCGATTATCAGAGCGTCTTATTATATCTGGTTTTTAAACTGAAATACGCCTTTATCTCGCGCAAAGTGGCTTTCATTACGAGCGTAGCGAACATTTTACTAACACAATCAAATATGGAATTTCGCCAAGCATAAATGACGAGCTAATGTTTGCACATTTTTAATTGAAATGCAGAAACGGTCGTAACTTTTTGCAAAACGAATGCCGCGGTTTGTTAGGTATGCATTTTTGTGACAAATGATAAATCCTACCAGTGTTTTGTCAACTTACCGCTTCTACAGATTGTATAATTTAACAGGTCTGGTTTCAATTACATTCGTCAATCTCGTCGGGTTAGTTCTCGCTCCCTGCTGAATCTATTAAGTCGCTGCTCGGTCGGCAATCGGCATCCAGGTGCTAATTAATACGATTTTACACGTGATTCAGCGCCCTCGCACCGCAAATACCACAGCAGAAAGCCGCTTCACCCGACGTGCATTATACAACTTTCACACAAAAGAAACGAGAAAATTTTACACTTTCGGGGGGGCAAGACTTTCATAATTGATAACAGTCGGTGAAAAATCGGTGATGAAACTTTCTAGTTGGTGCACTAGTTCTTTCAGCAGACAGACGTAAACAGAGTGATTTGTCTGTGTAAACAGGGTATGGACGATATCACACTAGTGAAAATGACACTGACATTTCAATTTGAATGTTGGGTGCATGTCCGCTCTCTGTGGTAACTGCTACGGCAGGCGTCGAGGGGTTCTGCCAAACTGACGCTTGATTACGCCAGTTTAACTTGTTATTGAATACAGTTCGTTTCAGAATCCTCATTATAACCACCCACAATTGAATCCTGTTTCTTCCCACAGGCGAGATTAAATATCGTTGCATATCAAACTTTAAATTGTTGTTCATTAAGAAATCCACGCGTCTTAAATTCCCCCTGTTAACATTTTTACATGACAAAAAAGGGTGTTGAATCGAAAAAGGGCGTTCTGCGTGTTATGATAGTGTTAAAGAGTCGACTTATTCATCTGATTTAAAGTCGACGTCTTCGCTGAAGCGTCGGCGGCTCATCGCCAATCTGAATTGTTAATGCGGTCAGGGGTGTACTTAGATAAAAGGATCCCATCGCGCACCATAAACTACATTGTTAACATTGGTGTTTTTCCATTTATTGGTGATCGACGGTGCTTAGGTTTATTTATAGCCGGTAAGCCGCCGACCAACTGTATGACGGGAAAAGCGATAGTAAAACAAACTGCCGTTCACAGGCTTAACCCTGATTTACACCACAGGATAACTACTAACACTAATGTTCCACAAAATTACGTTAAAACTAATTGAGAGTATTTTTATTTTTCTTGATTTTACTCGAACGAACCCACCCTCATTCACCCAATCTACATTTCTGTTTTGCATTCATGTTTATGTGATCCTTCAACTTAATCCCTCGCTTGGCGCAGTCGGTAGGATTCACACCTGATGACTCAGATAAGCGCGATATTTTTTAGTCCCCTCAAATAAAAGAAGCGACAACCAACAAAAATGATTTGTTTCAACAAACCATCTCGCCCATGATGGTTCCGAGAGACCAAACTCCATAAAACCATACAATAATACTAACTCAAAATGACATCAATGTAAACGTTGCGTCACCACTTTGGCAACATCGCGGGGTTGCACTCGCAACACTTCCACGTTTTGCCATAAAGTCATCGTAAAATAGCAGCGATTGATGTAATGGAATAATTTATTGTCCACCGTCAAAACGAGACACAAAGCCGTCTTGAAGTCTTAGAAAAAAAGCAAAATAATTACATCATTTACTAAACAAGGGTGCAAACCGACGACTGTTTAATTGCAACATAACAGAGGCCATTATGACCATTTTGCAACCTCAAATCGCCCATAACTCTACGACCAAAGAGTAAAACGCACGTTCTCATCAGTGCGCAATTAGGTTGTACGTGTTGCTGGGAATTCGGCGTCGCGACGCGTCCTAACACGCCGCGATTGCCCAACCGCTAACAAGTACGACACCGCGCGCATACCAAATCACGTTTTGCTCCCTGTAAAATGCGTAATTACGTTTTACATCATTTCATTTCAAACAGTTAAAACGGTTATTTTATTAGTCATGTTGCACATTTCAATTATAGGGGAATTTATCGATCGGGACATTAACCCACAGACACTCATCTTCACAATTAGCGCCCTTCTGATTCGTCCTTTCATGCAGAAGTGATTGGTTTATACACATTAAAAAACTTGTTAACAGAAAAGGATAAGAGAGCTCATTATTTGCTCTGCTTGGCTCTTTACATACAGAAGGCCCCCTCTATAGCCAACGAACACGCAACTGCGTCCACATTTTGAGTTTTTTAAATAAAATTTTCTCCTTTACTTCAAATGAATTTAAAGAAATTATTTTTGAAAGGATTTTAACAATTTTAATAATATTAATTTAAAAATTAATTTTATCTTATAAAGTGGCAATAATCAACTGTCTAGCAGGTCCAGTTTCCAAAAAAAAGCAAAAATCATCCTAACATTTCTCGAAGCTACAAAATCATCTTATATCAATTAAAAACAATTTTGGACATTCCTGACATTTGTTTCAATCTGTCATTTTTGAGCCAGTTGAGGTAATAGTCTGATTATGATTAAATTCAAGGCATATTCCGGCTATATTATGATTTATTTCGATTTTTTGGAAATTATTGCTATAAATTGACACAGAAACCGTTAAAATATGTAGAAATTCAAACCTGTCAGAACAACGCTTTTATCAGATATCATTGCTAAATTTTTTCAAGATATTATTGATTTTTAATGACAAAATTGAGAATTTTTGGTAGATGGATGTAAATTTTTAAGTTCTGAATCAATTTACACATTAAAAAAGAGACTAAAATTGCATTTTTAACACTGAAATAGTTTAATTAATGCGAAAACAATCATTGATCTTCGTTATAAATTTTATTAAAAATTCGTTTACAAATAACAGTTTTATTTTTTGATTGTATTTGTATTATTTTTTCTAGTTTTCTAGATTCAAAATTTCTTGTTATATAGTTTCTTGGTTTTTTGGCCCTTTCAGATCCTGCTTTATTAACTTTCTCGTTAGTTTTTCAGGATTTTTCAGTTCCTAAATTTGTTTCTATTATTTTTCCTTGGTTACTTGCTTTACTACCCGTTTGATTCTCCTTAGATTTTAGGTTTCTTAATTCATTGCTGTCAAATTTCTCATTGCAGTTACTCAATTTTTTGTTTTTTGGCACAAAATTTTTTAAAATATAAAATTTGCAAGAATCCTTATATGTATTGTAAAACCCAAATATTGTTGGAACGTCTTTTAGAAACTCTTAAAAATCCTCCTAGAGCCAAAAAAATCTAATTCTAAATTTTCAAGCATCTTACAAAACTCTAGGAGTAGAACATGCTGCCAAATTTTATAAAAAAACCTGAAAATTTTATGCGATTTTGAAGAATCCTAAGTAAAACACAAAAGAATCGTAAAATCCGAGAGAAACTCGCAAAATCAAAAAAATAGATAGACAATTGTAGAATAACAAATAATATCAAGGAAAACCGAGAAAATCTCATAAATTTCTTTAAAGTCTTAAAAATCCTTGAATGTATTATGAAATCCTGAAAAAACTCGTGGAATCTTAAATATTCTTAGAAAAACCTAAAAACAATACTGACATTTTTCAAATAATCTTAATGCATCCTGGATTCCCGGAGAACCCTAAGAATCTAAAAAAACACGAAGAATTTTATAAGATCCTGAAGTATTAGAAAATTTTATGCATTTTAAAGCATAACAAAAAATAGACGAAGGTCATCCGGCAAGATCACAATAAGTTTTTGAAAATTACGAAGAATCCTTAGAAAAACCAAAAGGATCCCTGGCCATCCTAAAAAAACTAGAGAAACTTCCAGCATTCTAAAGAGTTCGGGAACAGCCCAAAAGAATTTTACAAAATCCAAACAAATTTCGAGAAAAGTCTTTTAGATAAACCCAACGGACTTCATCAAATATTAAAAAATTCTCAGAGGGCACTCAGAAAATCCGAACATTCTAGCAACCCATTTTGGAATCTCTCATGGTTTTCAGTTTTGCCAGTTTCTTAACTTTGTTCTTCTGATTTATTTTTAGGTTTGTATTTCCTAAATTTGAATGGGAGGAAGCGGAAGAACGGAGCGCCTCCCTTTTCGAAAGTGTATGCAAAAGTTTGATTGTGCGGCGATAAAAATCCCATTTGTGGCGGTTCCAATCAATTTAAAAACGTGGCAAATAAGTTTCCGAGAGAATCAATTAGGGCACTATTTGTCAAGCTAGCACAACACATAAGTGACTTCTGGACACCTGCTTTACGGTCCACTGCACTAAATAGCCGTTTGCAATGCTCATTTTAAGTGTGCCACCGAGTCATTGAAAAGGGAGAAGGTACAGTGAGTCCTCGACAGGGTAACTTCCCCTCGACCCGAACCAACAGTGTCATTCCACCGAGATTAATCCTATTACGAGTGTCGTATTTGACCGATAATTCAGGCGTAACCGTTATAAACACCACTATTTAGACGGATGTATTTCATGCTGTACAAAGCTAACAATTTGTCAACAATGAAATATGATCAAGTTCGAATAAAATCCGCAAATAGTTTTAATTAGAGTTTTCTCGAATTACCAGTTGGAGGTAGGAGATATGAATGGCTGTCGAATTTTACCTTGACGGTATTGTTGCCCAGGTCCGGAAGTCTAACAAAAAGAAATAGCCAAACGTCATTACCTTTTACGGTCTTTTAGAATTGGAATTTGTACCTACGATTTTATGTACTTCCTCTCTTTACCTACTGAAATTTATTGCCATTCACACCCCTTTGAAGATTAAAAAGCTAACAACCGGCTCCAATATTTACACAGGAATTTAGAATGATCAAATAAAAACGGTAAGCTGCTGGCGAAATCCTGAAATGAATTACGGGGAGTCATGCAATTACTCGATGTCGTTCCAAACGATCTAGTTGACGAATATGAAATACTTGCAAAGTTAAATTGTTTTTACTATTTTTAGAGCTTCCCCTGGAATTTTTTGAGTTTGAGAGTGTGAATAAAACCCGTCCTTATGTGGATCCATATTACCACTCCAGCTGTGAATTTGAAGTTTGTCCCCTTCGAAATCACCCCATGCCCCGTGAGAAATCAATTTACATTTTATTGTTATTATATTTACTACAAACATGGCTTTTTATGTAACTTTGTATGTGTTCATATTTCAAAATTTCGTTCTAACAAAATTATTCGACACTAAAATTTTTATACCTTCTTGGATTTTTTGTAATAGCAGTTCTCGCTCGTTTCTCCTGACTCTAGCTCGAGCGATTGATAAAATTATTGTTTGATGATGTGTGAGATTTCTTTGCATCCGAGTTATACTCGTTTCTTGCAAATACAAATGAACATTTCATTTGAATATAAATTGTATTCAAACGCTGCTTTGAGAGTTTGGAATTGTATTGTGTGTAAATTGTGACTATTAATAACAACCAGCGGAGTATCAATATGTCCAATCGAGTAAGTACACATCTACATAATTCATGTATTTAAATATTGAGCTGGTCTGCTTATTACCTTATCATCCAGTCATCGCTCGTGTAATGCGAATGTGCCCATTCTATGGGTCCCTATGTCCACATCTGCCGGTTGTCTAAACTGTCAAAGCTCCAACTTGACTTGGCCGATTTATTCGCATCGCTCATTTGACTTGCGGTATTTGGACTTTCAGTGCTTGTCAACCATGACATGTTTTTTTTCGTTGTCTCGTGCATTTCATAAAACAATTCCACAGTTTCAACCCCCTGAAAAACAAAACAAAACTGATTAAGAAAGCAGATCTAGTCGCTACCTAGATACTCCATCCTGACCATCGACAAATCACACAATTCGCCGTCATAAATCAATTAGACCAGCCAAGCCACATACCAGGCATAGATCTAACCGAGAACTTCCTCTGTATGTAAAGTAGGAAATCCACGTTGCGACAGTGTCTTCAATTCGCTCAATTCTTACCGCCCTCGTGACTAAAGTGAAGATTCCGTGAAATCGTTTGACTTTTTTAATTTCCTACAGCGATAAGCTCGTTCTACAAACAGTAGTGGGAAAATGTCGGCATTTTGAAAACAATTCAGACATAAATAAGTTGTCTGCAGCTTTTCGGTCTACAGAATGCGGGATACACGATGCCGCTTGTTGCTACACGTGAACACCGGTCGCACGGTCGCAGAAATAAGATGAAATAAATTCCATCGCTTTCAAAACATTAGCACACTTCTTATACAGGGATGAACATTAAATAAGCGCGGGCAAAAACTGAAAATACGAGATTCATTCGAAACTATGGCGTTATAAAATAACAATGTTATAAGTTTTTTCGAGGATTTAGTACTAGAGCTCAAGAATCTTGCTCCCATTGATAGGAGCATGCGACTGAAGTATTTTTTGGGCTCCCTGTGTTGAAGTTGATACAAAGGTTTTTGAGATTTCAAAGCTTCCGGGCTCACGGTTCGCCGGAAGAGAATTTTATTACAACAACGTGTTCTAGAACACCCCCTTTTTCAAAAGAAGTCAAATTTTAAATCATCGTAGGTTGAATTACTTACATTTTGAAAATGTATTATTTTTTATGGTTTTTTTGATATGAAATTTTTGATAGTTTAACTGGTTAAAATCCTCTAATCGACAACAGAATATTTGCTAAGAAAAGCATTTATGTCATACAACTCTAAAACCAAGACAACTGGGTGAAAAAATTCTTTTTTTTTTAGTACGTACAGGCACTGTGATTTTCATTAATACACGGCTCAAAAGTAGTAGTTTTCCCTAAGTTCATGTTGAAGCAAGAAAATTACTATGGTGGATGTCGGAAATTTTTAAAGTCTATGTCTGCCGTTCTAGACTATTGTAATTTATTGAAATTAGTAGCCGATGTACTGGAATTATAAAAACATTCCGAATTTAAACAAAGGGTGTCAAAATTTTTTGCTCCGCCTTAACAATTTTTAAAATTGGGTTTTTTGCTCTACAGTTTTGCAATTTTGGCTCAAAAGTTGTATTTTCCCCAAATTTCATAGCCGTTAGCACTGAAATTATTAAAATTATTAAATTTACTAGTTATGACATTTTGATTACCACATTATTGGTTAAACAATCAAAAATTAAAATTAAAAATTAAAAAAAAAGGAAAATTCAAATATTGATACATAAATTTTCATAATTTTTCAAAATAAAAGTAATTCAACCTACGATGATTTAAAATTTGACTTTTTTGAAAAAGAAGGTGCCCTAGAATACATTGTTGGTTTTCGTTTTCATGAGCAATTTTTCTCGAATAAAATTCTCTTCCTCCGAACTGTGACTGGAAGAAATTTGGTTTTTTTAATATCGCTGTGCAGCGAATCGCGATCGCATGTTGATGTGTTCCTTTGTTGCAGTAGGACCTTTGTTTGGGGGTGGATTCAGCGGGAGCGGCGCTTACACGTTCTCAGTGCCAGGTCTTCCTCCCGCCGCCCACGCTCTAGCGAAGACCAGCTTCCTCTTCGACCACGGTAATTATGCCATTATTACGCATTGTCGTCAATCACGCGGATTCTCCCCTGACACGCTTTTATGTTTTTATTTTCGCGGAGACAAGATAAGAGTAAATGTCCATCTGTTCAACGTAACCCTCTAGAATCACGATCTGACAAGGCAGTGAACGAGCTCACCGTCTCTTCTTTTTATGGTCAAAAATCTCCTCTTAGATCTCTGATGAAATTAAATGCCGAGTTTTAATGTTCATCGGGTGGAAAAAGTTCATATCGTCTCCCTGCCGTGTGGCGCTCGCTCTGTCGTCCGCCCAAAGAAGGGAATTTAATTAAGTAAAATTACACTGCTTGTACTTTAATTATGTTAGTATCAGACTTTTTACGGCGGCTGTCCCCTTGCCGTTTACACCATCGGCTCGAGAGCAGATCGGCTCGGCTCAGCGATCAAAAGGTGTCGTTCAAAAGGAAGCATTTCTGGCTCTCAGGGTGACACTTTGCCACCCTACCATCCCACCCCCGTTCTAAAATACAACCACTTTTAAAATATCGCCGACTACAACAATCGGAAAAACGCGAATGAAGATAACGTTAAAGGGTGAGAACGATCTAATGGAATACCTGTCTTCAGGATTAACGTTCACCGTCTTGCACCTCGCTACTTGCCGCGTAAAATATGGTAATTGCTCGGCCATTGCCGCCTTAACATGCCTATTATCTTCGCAGCTTCGTGCTATGTCTTCACCAACTCGCTTCCGGACACGACAATGTCGCCATCTTATAATAATCCTTTAAATTTACTTACTACTATTTATAATTAGTAATTATATCTGAATAATTGTACAGCCTGACTCACATCTTTACGACCCTGACGAACGTTAAATGCAACCCAACATACAACAATTTTCAAGGATTACTTTTAATGTCAATTGTTTAACAAGTCTTTTTTATAAATAAGTAGTCTAACTAGTCAACAAATTTTGGCAAAAAATTGTTCTGGAGAAGTGATTGCAAATCTGAGGTTGGTTTTGCATCAGGTCCGGATTCAAGTTTGCGAACACTACAATTCAAAGACAAAAATTTTAAATCATAATCTTATTTTTGCTCTCTGCACTGACTAAAATCTCATTAAACTACACCAACTCGTGAAATTCCAAATTTTAAGTTTTCTAACATTAAAAGCAAAAGTAGGAAGTAATTGATCTTCGATTTGTATGGTTTAATCGAGGCACGCATAATGGAACGAACACACTTGTACGGATAGTCTGCATCCGGATAATCGAGGTTCAACTGTAATAAGTTTTCCAACGGCCCATAAAACTAACTAGGGTTAGTAGTTCCTGAAAAACTGTTCTCAAGTCTCAAAAATCTGTTTTAATGATTTTGATGATTTTTAAAAATCAAGAAGTGTTTTATCGATTTTTCATTGTAATGCATCATTGAGAAGCCTGAGGTCTTCCCTTTTGACGCGCCAACAACCGTATTGTCATCTTTTATCGTTTAGAAGTCACAGTAAAAAAAAATTTATTTGGATTCAAGATCAGGAGACAATTTCACTTTAGAAAGGACTTTCGTCAGTTATGTGAATCACGCTGTATATTTGTTGGTAGAATTTAGCGACTGAAACAACAAATGTTTACCTTTAAAAAACAATTTGAATTTTAAATGGCACAGTGGTGACTTTTCTGTCCCTTGATTTTTTGTGCTCGTTGAAAAGGGTCGCAACCCTCTAGTTAAGACGTCCTGCCCCAGTTAATATATCGCTTAAATTACTCAAGTAAAAAGGTGAGGTAGTAGAACCATCAATAAACTTTCGAAAGTGTATTCTAATTCGGTATTTCCTGTTTTGTCCATCCATCCAATAAAAATCTCGAATTTTTTCGTCATTCCATCGTGAATTGTTGATGAGAGTCTTATTTAGCACCTTTTCTTTGTTAGAAGAGGCGCGGATAGAATTCCGGTGAGAAAAGATGGTAGCGACATATTGCCCAATCACATGAAATTTATAGGTGGTAGTAGAGGCCGCAAATAGTTGGTTTTATTTTGAAGTGTAAGCTTTCCTATTGTCGAAACTGAAACAATAAATACTTAGGTAATTGTAGAGGCTGCGATTTGTGACAATGGATAAAGTGGTGGAAATGCATGGAATGTGATCTCGCTAAATGCCGCCATAAAAACTAAACGCGTGTATGAGAGCTTCAGTCTGATTCTCCCTTTCTGACAACTCGACCGGAACCGGTCATTTTGATTTTCTTCTAATCGAATCACCAAATGCATTACAGCGAGGGATGACGAAATTCGGTTTTACTTAATAATTTTCTCATCAATCCAGTCATAGCTGTACGACCGTTAAAGTGCGTCGGATCATTTTATTAAAGGGTTGCGCCGGAACTATTTGCGCCATAAATAATTTCCGACAAATGGATCGAGTTAATTTACATGTTTTAAATAATAACCCACAAAAAAGGTTATACATCCTTTAAAGGACGTCGTAATAAGGCGCTCAATACCCTATTATGTCATATAATGGTCTCGAAAACTACCCTCCTGGCATCCCTATTATCTCAGAACATAAGATATGCAAAGAAGTGTTTGTTTATATCGTATCTTCTTAGCAGCATGTGTAACCATATGTCAGAGCCCTAGTGTTATCGGACCACTTTACAGCAAATTGCCACGATCTACAGCAATCTGCGAAAGTGAGATGCTTACATGTGGTCGCCGGAAAATCAGAGGGAGAGGGCTTGAACATCGTCAACCGCGAACTAACCTGGAAATTGCTTTTCGCGAAATACGTTCCTGGAGCTTACAGCAGTTCAAGGGTTAGTTCGGTACCTATTCTTTAATATAATCTGGATGATAGTATGCTCCAGGGTAATAACGCTTCTTTTTCAGACAATTTCAAAAGTAACAAGATTTTCTTATTACCCTCCCCTTTGCGGGGGTTGTACCACATTTTCCAAAAAAAAATCAGAAGAAAAATCCTAGAATTATGACTCTTGTGTAGGGGTTGAAGTGCTATTGTGACATAATCGGGTCGACAGAAATTAGTTCCATCGAACGAGAAACGGCAAAAGTGACAAACGCTAACAAGTTATTACATGAAGTTGATATGAAATAGGGGACGCATGTAGCCAGGGGAGCATTTATGCAGTTTGTGACAGTTGAGTCAGTGTGAAGCCCTCAATTTTTGTAAAATACGCAGTAATGGCGAATACAAAGTATGCAGTGGTCGTGTTTTAGCGCAATTTAGCGTAAAAGTTGAACGGGCGTCTTTGGGTTCGGACGTCCCGACGGCGGCGTCGCTTTCACATTCGACCGTCTTTTGAAGCTCCGCCTTGCGCCGCCTTCGCAGCTAGGCTAACAAGTATATCTAAAGCTGGCAAACCCAACATATTACACACATTGTAACACCAAGTCCGATACTTCCAATCCAGATAACATTTTAAAATATCGCTGCATTCTTTCGACCCTCTTTGTACTTTTAAATTTAAACTATCTCGCTCTCTTCGAACTCTTCTGAAAATCTAAATAGGGTTCACATAGGGATCTCTCCTTTGTTTCCCAGGGAATCTGATAAATTGCGACCAATAAATTCTGATATTTGCAATACAAACGCGAACATATGTTCTTTCAGACGCGCCGAAGCACATTCTAAAATTCTTAATCAAATTATTTTTCACAAACCAGTTTGATTACACAATAAACGACGTAAATTAAAGCATAATAAGTAGGATAAGATAGAATTGTACCTCCAGAAGCAATAAGAAAGAAGTCACAAAGTATAAAAAACTTAGCTCATTCAAATACTGATTAAATTAAACCGAGGGGACTGACTTCTTGTCACTCCGTTTAAAAACGTGTAAAAGGTAGCTTTCTCCTCGCTATAATTGCTCCAATCTCAACACCCGGATTTATTGAAATCCGGGGGAAAAAACTAAAACTTTCTGTACACTTATGACATGTTTTCGTCTAATTGAGGACCATTTCGATGTATCAGTGGTGACAAGAGAATGAAAAGTGTCGGCCACCCCTGCAACAATAATAATCCCGTTTAAATCATTGACATTTATTTAGGAAAGTAATGCGGCGGTTATTGCTTCAGCAAGACAGACGTAGCCGCAGCGGAAATATAACCTTCTAAACCATGCTGTCAGAAACACGACCTAATATTTGGGGACATAAATTTACAAACATAACTGGAATGAGTGAAATGAAATGATACAGAAAGAGCAGGGATTGTTACGATCTATAAATATATTACAGTGATAACATTTGTAAAATGGACCTTTTATTTCGAAGAAGATATTGCGAGAGTTAGTATTTATCATCGGACAGGAATGCGATTTCCACCAAATTATTACACTATGTTATAGGGGTTATTCCGCATCAATGGGCTCGGATTTCATATGCCTAACCACCGTACTCAAAACTCAAACTCAAATGGTTAATGCGATTTATAATTAATTAATTTCGGGATATATGATCAAGGCGGACGCCTACAAACGCTACAAATTCAACTTTTCTAAAACCACGAAATTACCACAATTTTCATAATAAAACCACACTTTATTATAAAATGAAACAATTTTACAACGCAACGCTTTTTATTTCGAATCGATAAAACCTTGCGTTTTTTGAGCATGCGTTCAATTTCGGTTTTTTTAGATTCAATTTCAAGATTATTACCCATTTTCAACCTAGCTCTTAAAATCAGGAAAATTTTCTGCTAACCAAAAATTTCAACAACTTCGCGGGGCTTCCGCGATTTAAAATTTTAATTTTTTCTTTGATTTTATGTTTTATTAAATTTTTGCTCAAACCTAAGTGCTGAAAACTCATCCTGCATGCAATTTTATAGTTTTGTTAGCTTGATTTAGGGGATGAATTTTGATTTGCTCAAATACTTTCTCAAAAGAAAAAAACAAAATATGTACTATCAAGTTACACTAAATACACAGTTAATATTTTTCGTTTGTTTAATTTTAGTTGTTTGAAGAAAAAAAAAGTGTTCTTTGCAAATGATATCTTAATCCTTCGAATATAAGATGTTTAATTTTTGAGATGCAAAAACGGACATTGGAAAATTAGCCATTATAAATTTTAGATTGTGAATAAAATAGTTTACAAACCGAGGCGTAGCCGAGGATTGAAATTATAATGATTAAAAAAAAATTTGGAAGTCGGGACATGAGCTATAATTCTGAATCAATTATTATAGTAACAGCCGGTTGCAGAAACACGGTTCAAATCTGACTTAATCCAGGCTTAAACATTTTTGAGCGGTTCAAAAACAAGTTAGCACGGTGTTAAACTAAGATCCAGAGGTGTTCAAAGTGACAGCTGAATTTGTGAATTTTTAAAATACAAAAAATACACAAATTAAAAGCAAATTTTTACATTTTATGCGTAATAATTGATTTAGTTTCCGAGATATTTAACTTTAAAAATTACGAAAAATGAGGAAAAATGAAAATCAACTTTCCGAAACTTTGATCGGCCATACCTCAGTTATTTGTTGTCGGATCTGAATTTAAATCCCAGATTTGGAATCTGCGGAAAATTCTGCGTACACTGGTGTATAACAACTTAAGTTTACTATAAAAATAATAGGCGAGATATCGACATCAAAAATTTGGCCTAGTTTTAGTCATGAATTCTTGCGAAAATTTGCAAATTTCGACTGTAGAAAAATCAAAGAACTATTTCTTATGTAAAAAATCGCGAGAAAAACGATGGCGTAAACCGCATCTCAATATCTGAAATAGTTTCCGAGATATCGAGCACGAATTGTTTCGAGCCTTCAAAAATTTGGCCCTCTGGCGACAGCCCAAAAATTCAAACGGCCATAACTCAGTTATTTGTTGACGAAAATTGAAAATTCTCATGTTTTTGGATTCAGAGTGACATTCTGCGTAAAATGAGACCCAAATTTGTTGAGTTTGCTTAAAAATAAACATGGTATTGGCCAAAAACTGTTTTGGAAACATCATTTTAGGGTGATTTTCAATCAATGTTTTCAAAATGAAAATGACGTTTAATAGCATTGAATTATATATCAGTCGAAAGAGGAGCTCAAAATCTATCTACTGGCCAAATTTGAGATCTATAGGACAAATAGTTTGCGAGTTATGGCCAAAAATTAAAAAACATGAAAAATTTTCATCGTTTTAGTCGCAATTTTTTTTCGCGAAAAATCGGCTATCGAATTTTGGGCTTTTAAGCACTTTTTCTAACGTAAAATGAGCCGAGAAAAACGATGGCGCAAACCGCATCTCAATATCTCTAATAGTTTCCGAGATATTTAACTTTGAAAATTGGGAAAAATGAGAAAAAATGAAAATCAACTATCCGAAACTTTGATCGGCCATAACTCGGTTATTTGCAGTCGTATCTGAATTTAAATCCAAGATTTGAAATCTGCGTAAAATTCTGCGTACACTGGTGTATAATAATTCAAGTTTACTCTAAAAAATAAGCGAGATATCGGTATGAGAAGTTTGGCCATAGTTTTAGTCATGAATTTTTGCAAAAATTTGCAACTTTCGACTACTGGAAAATCTAAAGACTATTTCTTATGTAAAAAATCGCGAGAAAAACGATGCCGCAAACCGCATTCCAATATCTCAAATAGTTTTCGAGATATCGGGCATGAATTGTTTGGAACCTTCAAAAATTTGGCCATCTGGCGACAACCCAAAAATTCAAACGGCCATAACTCGGTTATTTATTGACAAATTTTAAAAAAATATCATATTTTTGGATTCAGCGTGAAATTCTGCGTAAAATGAGACCAAATTTGTTGAGTTTGCTTAAAAATAAACATGGTATTGGCCAAAAACTGTTTTGGAAACATCATTTTAGGGTGATTTTCAATCAATGTTTTCAAAATGAAAACGACGTTTAATAGCTTTTATTTATACATCAGTCGAAAGAGGAGCTCAAAATCTATCTCCTGGCCAAATTTGAGATCAATCGGACAAACAGTTTACGAGTTATCACCAATATTAAAAAAATTGAAAAATTTTCATCGATTGAGTCGGAATTTTTTTTCACGAAAAATCGACTATCGAATTTTGGGCTTTTGAGAACATTTTCTAACGTAAAATCAGCCGAGAAAAAGAATGGCGCAAACCGCATCTCAATATCTCAAATAGTTTCCGAGATATTTAGCTTTAAAAACTACGAAAAATGAGGAAAAATTAAAATCAACTTTCCGAAATTTTGATCGGCCATACCTCAGTTATTTGTTGTCGGATCTGAATTTAAATCACAGATTTGGAATCTGCGTAAAATTCTGCGTACACTGATGTATAATAACTTAAGTTTACTCTAAAAAATAAGCGAGATATCGATATCAGAAATTTGGCATAGTTTTAGTCATGAATTTTTGCGAAAATTTGCAAATTTCGACTGTAGAAAAATCAAAGAACCAATTCTTATGTAAAAAATCGGGAGAAAAACGACGGTGTAAACCGCATCTCAATATCTCAAATAGTTTCCGAGATATTTAACTTTAAACATAACGAAAAATGAGGAAAAATGAAAATCAACTTTCCAAAACTTTGATCGGCCATAACTCAGTTCTTCGTTGTCGGACCTGAATTTAAATCCCAGATTTGGAATTTGCGTAAAATTCTGCGTACACTGATGTATAATAACTTAAGTTTACTCGAAAAACTAAGCGAGATGTCGATATCAGAAGAACTGCTAAGAAAAAAAAACACTAAAATTTAACAACCAATCTCAAAGTTTGTATATCCTAAGGTGAGCTTAAATACGAAAATTTAATTAAATCTGGGGTGTCCTCATTCAATTAATACTTTCGTTGCTCCCATTTAAATAAAAAAAATCGTACAGGTCAATACCATTTTTTTGAACTACTTATACTTTCGTCGAACATAAATCTCCATTTCTCAACCTACACTTTGATATCTTAAAAACATGAATTCAAACAGAAAACGGGTTTGTTAAGATTGCAGACAACAAACACCAACCAAACATTTGTTTGAAGACATTTCAAGTCTGAACTTTGTCTCCTCAAATTTGAATGATTCACCCTGTATGTAAATTTTAGAAAAATTGTGATTACTGTGTTCATAACTTCTTACGAAATTAGGAAAAAGCTCACGCTTTTATTTGGGGTGGAACTTTGGTAAAAAACTGATGAACAAAATAACCTAATAAATTTCATTTCGGGGTAAAAAATGTCATCGAGATACCACAATGTTCTACAACAATAAAAGGTTTGGCGAGAGCGCTCCCCACTTTCTATTCTGTAACCGTTTGTTGTCTAAGTTCCATCAATCATGACAAATTTTAATATCGCCAGAACATATTATGAAACAGTAAATTGTACACAATATCGGTGACAGCTTGCTGCTTTTTAGACTTTCTGTTGTCCAGTGGGTAATTTGCTATCTCAAGATGTGAAACAGCTTGTTAAATAATGTAGGCGTGGAATTGACAGAATGTTAAAAATATGAAGATATAATTCCGTGGTTGGATATCTTTATGAATAGCAAATTGAGCAAATTGGAAAACAGAGGGCGCAATCTAAAATGTAGATGTATGTGATGCACCTGTGCTTCTTTGATCCTTTTTTTCGTGAATTATATCCACTAATACCATATTTTTCCTACTCCCTTATAGAATAATGTATTCAAGATAAAATATTCTGGTCTCATTTCCCCTCTAAAGTGAGCGTTACCCTATTATTACAATCGGATGACCCCTTTGCAGAGCTATAGATTACCCCCGGCAATCTTTCGCTCTTCTTCACCTTTTCTTAACAATTTATCCACTTTTGTACTTAGAACCGTGCAAGGTGTAGCAATTAACAGGAAAAAATGACATTTTAATAAATATTTTTAGCTCAATTGCACTTGTTTCCAGGAAGTGGAAACTCATCAAATGGAAACACAGGAACTAAACAAATATTACTTGAATATTATACGGTTCAGGTGCAACTTCGATCGCAGAGGCGTGGTTTACAACGGCCACGCCGTGAGGACTGCGCTACACGCCCTCTATCCCCGCTCAAATAACCAACTAAAAACTAGCTCAAACATTTTACAAAACATTAATGACGTTATGGCCACGTTTGAGAAACCCATCAAACGCCTCATTATTACTCTATTTACCATGCAAGGACTGGGGAGGACCTGCTACGCAAGAGCTAGACACGTCAGAGTTCTTGCGGATCTTAAGCTCTGAAAATAGCCTCAGTAGAAGACGAAATGCTCCTTTCTTGGAAGTCAGGATTCTTTACTGCCTCCAGATAAGGTTCTGTGTTCTGTTGCTTTTGGAGTCTGTAAATAAGAATTAACAAAGTTTTCTAAATACTTATTATTCTGTTAGTTTTACCTCTATGGTGACCAAATTTGGGGAAGTTGTTACTTGATTAAATTTCTTTTCTCTTACTGAAGCAAGCAGAATTCACAAGAATGATACTGAAAAAAAATCGAAAAAAAAAACAGTTTAGGTGCTATTGGAGGAATTAGTTAGTATACATAGGTTGATTATATCGTGTGATTAATTAAGTTTCCATTCTTAGCAGGCCATGTATTTTGAACGTATGTCGGATTCTTGGCCGAAAACTGTCAAATCTCTCAAATACTTAGTTTTCATACGTCAATACTGCTGCGGTGGTGTCATAAACGACATGACATTTTTCTGAACGTCCACTGCGAATGGAAATTTAAGAGATCACACGGTAAAAGTAATTTAAATTAAAAAAAAAATTAACCCTGAATTAGGAAGAATTTAAAGGAAACCCAAATAGGAAAAAATAATCAGTTGACTTTTTAGCCCAAGAGAAAATATTTTGACTTTAGAAGTTGAAACTGTAAGTAGGCTGTATTTTATGGAATCATGGTCGAGAATTTATATTCTCGAAATTTGATGGGTTCTTTGAATATTTAGATATTCTTTCGATTTTTTTTTCATCATTTAGACTTCCCAAAATTTGGATTTTGTCGGTTTTTTTTATTTACTTCCCAGATCGTTTGATTCTTTATATGTATTATGTAAATTTTTAGATTATGTGCCGCCTATTACTACTGATTTTCTAATAAGACTCTTCAGAATTTAGAATTTCTTGAGATCCTTCCGGATTCTCGAAAATTCACTTCAGTTGCACTTTTTATTATCATTTCGATTGTCGCAAAATTCTTACTCTGGAATTTTATGTTTTTGGTTATTCTAAGATTTCTTGAGTTTTCCAGAAGGTATAAAATTCTCAAGGATTTTTAAGGATTCCTTGAAATTCCCTTTAATTCTCCAGGACTTTCTAAGTTTCTCTAAAGCTTCTTAAACTGAATGATTAGATAGTTTGGAATTTGTAAGGATTCTTCAGCATTCTGTGATTCTAACAGATTTTCAAATATTCTAAAACTTTCTCAGGATAGAATTTCTAGGATTTTCCAAATTTTCTTGAGTATTTTTCGAAACTTTATAACATTCTTTGAGATAAGATTGTCTACAATTCTCTAGGAATTGCAGGAATTCTTCAGGACTCTTCATGATTTTTACAATAACGAACCAAAAAATCCAATTACAATACAACAGCAAAAAGACAGATTTAAAAAAAACTGAGGAATAAAATTATTAAAATTAATTCTTTATCATCTTATCAGTATCACTTATACGTGCTAATTAATTATATTGTTTGAAAAAAAAAACAAACAAAAAATTTACTCACAAAATCGCGTTTTATACATCTGAAAGAAGGAATCTCGCTCCATCAGGTATAATTTCCAAGTCAAAACTTATTACTGTCACCCAACTTCCTGGAAAGCTCCCATTACTAAAAAACTAAAGTACTATGATTGGATTATCTATTAAAAGCGTGGAAACAGCTCCGCCATGTTATTAAGGTTAAACAAGCATACTAATATTGGTAATTAGTAATTACAATCTCCTACAATTTGCCACAATTTATTTGTAGTAAATGACTGTAATTTAATATTTCCTGCAGTAATTAAGTAGTTTACATCGGTGGGGAAAAACGTCATAAGTAATTGGTTCACACGAGGATACCAGAGTATGTAATGCAAATGGTAGACATTTCTCGAATTTTTGTATAATATAAAATAGAGTACGGTCCTGTGTGGAGTATTGTAAAGATTAATGTTGTTTACAAGTTGAATTTAATAGGTCAGAATTTTCCTGAATGTTAATGTGTTATTGTTATATTCGTCTATTGAATTGCGAGGGGTTGCGTGGTATTGATAGTGCTTTCTTTGGCGTGTAATTGGCGAATAAAGATCAATAAAAGCTGTAGGAATAAGGAAATAGAATCTGTGACATAAACCAGCGAAGCGTGCCTCTGTGGAAAACATTTGAGGCTTCAACATGATGAATGAAATGACTTGTTGCGTGTTGTGGCATTTAATAACTGTCAATCGTGGATTTAATAAATATATAGTAAATAAATCAACAACTATTAAACAATCGAAAATAACTAAAAATTACCGCATTTCAATTGAGAGCCCGTGGGTTATTTGGTGATGACGCATGTCGCGTCAGTGGCGGCGAGGTGACATAGGAGATAAATCATTCTCTAGAGCTGTCGCGTTTTCTGATAGATGGCGGGGAGTATTCGCGCTCACCCCGCCGTCACCGCCGCCGCCGGACGGCAATCGTAATTGGGGGATGACACTGGGAAAGGAATGCAAAGACTAGGCATTCCTCGCGCTTTCATATTGTTTTATATCGGTAATTTATTGTATTGCTTTGTTGTAGATGTCACGAGATTAAATTTCGACAAAGGGGCTTTAAAACGAACGCGCCTGTAAAATGACGTAATTCACTGTATATTTGTTGTTAAATCTTGTCGTAATTGATTCGATGAGAGCGGTTATGCCGGCTAATTTCCTATTAAAATGATCGCGCGTTGCGCTGATGTTGGGATACCAACTGCGGTGAATATTAAATCTCAATGAGAGGAACACGTGTTAAACCAATTAAACTTACAGAATAGGTGTGTGCGGTCAAATTAGACCACGACATGTGTCATACAAATCCATACTCACACCGTCCACATTTTTTTTTATTCCATAATAACGAATTTGGAAGAATGAAGAAGTTTGGTAGGTTTTAATTTCGAGTGCGCAAACTTTGCGATAAACAGTGTCGCAGTTAAGGGTATTATAAATTAGAGAAACGACATTAAAAATAATTAAGTGGTAAAAAGGGAGTGTAACCCATATTCTTCAGTAACGATTGCTGGAGGAGCTTTGATGTCGCTGGGGGTGAATCTTCCCCTGGAAGAGGCGTCAAGGTTTAGCCAAGCGCCCGCGAGGTTTAATGCTTGAGTGCAGAGCAAAGGTAACTTCTTGCTGAACGAATTTGCTTCACTTCGCCACGGAGCGCCGTGGAAATTGCTATGATAACCGGATTTAGCTTTTCATTTTTCTGCCACGTTGGTTTGATGATCGGCGGCAGTTGCATTTCGGTTTATACACATTTCTCATTTCCCCTCTCTCGCTTGACTATCTTGTAATGTAATACTTTGGAATCTTATATCGTGTGTATTTGGAAACGTGGAAATTTCTGTAATGTATAACAATTTAGGATTAGTTGAGTTGAATGCACACGTTTTGGGTGTCTGAATGGATTAGAATTAAAGCAATAAGGTTGTAGTAAGGTTTTGATATTATTTCCATTTCGTCGCCTATATCCCCTGTCATAGGCTAAGACTCGGCCCTTTTTTATTGTGTTTCCAATGTATTCAAAGCTGGGGAAATTTAAATGTCAACGTGGATCATTCGGTCAGAGCGAATGACGGGCTAGACTGCTAGAGACAGAGTTGATCCCTATACAACCAAACCTTTCTTATGTCTTGTCAATCAAACAGGAGTTCCATACAAACGCTACTTTTGAGTTGACCCTCGAAGAAAATTTTGCAAGTAAAAGATCAAGTAAGAATTTTTGGACGTAATCAACTGAAAGTTTTCTATAATGAGCTTCCAGCGGCATTCTTGAGTTGCTCGTATCTCTCAATTAGTCCGATTTGATCAGTGGCCACACTCCTAATTCAATTGGTATCCCTTGTTCAGAAATGGATCGATTTATAATCGCATTAAGAATGCCTCAGGAATCAAACGACTTCCACACGATAATGGCAAGTTTTTATTGAAAAGAATCCTCAACTGTAATTTATTCATAAAAGCTTGAATAAATTGACGTATTTGATCTACTAACAGAAAGGTAAAGCTTGCTCGGTTACGCTGTTCTTTTAACCCCTCATTCTTCCCGTCTAAAATGCCGACAAATATTTGAATTCTCAGCAGGGCAAGTGCACAGTCATATGCTAAACAGGGGATTATCAAAAAAGGGAAAATTCTATTATCCGCGTTAACTCAGGGAGCAATTGCTGTTTTTTCGTCATTACACCACTCTATCACGACACTTTTACAAGTGGTAGTTTTGTCTTAGGGGTTGTGTAACAGCTGCTTACAAATGATTAGAGGATCTAATGCTCCGATCGGTCGCAGCAAATGAAGGTTTAAGATTTATAGCACTTTAAAATTAACGGAAGGGTTAATTTGGGGTAATTAATTTTACATTTTGCTCGACATTAAGCAAACAAAGACCTCCAACAAATGTAATTTTTACAATCTGATAACTTTTTGCGACAACTGTTCGACGCGCTCCCTTTTCCGTAATTCGATACCGAGATGGGAAACTGCTACTTATCTACACAAAACAAACAAAGATCCGTTACAATATGTGCCATTTGCTAATTTTTACAAAATAGTACCAGTTCTAAATGCAGTTAGTTACTCATAAAATTCCTTTGGCGTGTTAGTCAACTTATCAAAATATTTCAGATAACCTGCGTTTCTCATGGAGCACAAAGAACCGTAATCAAAGTCATTCAATCTGTTTATTGTGAGTAAGAAGTAGTAAGGATAAGGACAGGAGAACCTCGATCATTCGAATCTTTAACCAAGCGATTTTTAAAAGATGTAACTGAAATGAATGATGATGATGATGATGACACATTTCTTTGGATGTCTGTGTTAAATTTATTAATCGAAGACTCCCAAAATTAGCGTTAAGACTGTTAGAAAGAATTTAAAAAGTTAAGACTACAATCGTACCGAAAGCGTTTGGGTAAACTGTTAGTCGAATGAACACAGATTTGAGGTTCTACTGTAATTGCATGTTTCTAATTTTGCGCCATTGTTCTGAATCATTCTTCTGATTAAACATTCTTACCACCACCAACGAACTAAGTTGTGAAGTCAATTTGTGTTGAGTGTCGAACAGGAAAGGAAGAAATTTCTGGTAAGTACCTATTATGCCCAATAACTTGAGTCTTTTTTAAACTATATTGCCTACATTTCTTACAGAAAATGAGTACTTCTTCAGGAAACCCAAACTGCGGCCCAGACTGCGAAATAGTAAGTACACTTTTCTTTTAATTGTCGTAGTACAGATATTGCAGTAAATATTTTCTTTTAATTACAGTGCCGAAAGCATCGCGAGGCACTGGCAGGTAAAAAATGGGCGAAATACGGATCGAGCAATTTCTAATCGAATTAACTTTTTTTCCAGTGGCTGTGGATCCGTCAGTTTATTTCCAACGGACACCTGCGAGTCAACCCGTGGCAAATAGTACTTCTTCGCGAACAACTGATACAACGGTCTATACAACAGCACAACCGAGACCGATTTTGAAACGTCCTTATTTGCCGGGGCCAGCGCCTCCAAAAACCTACAAGCGAGTGAGATTCAACAAGTGAATTTTTTACGCTACATACCTAATATCTTAATCATAAATACCTTTTATTACCTATTATAAACATTTGTGGGTATCGAGGTAAAATTCATTAAGTCACATTTTCAAAAAAAATTGTTTTTAACCGTTGGTTTCGTGTACTGTTTTCCAAATTCTAATTTCCAAGTCATTTTAGTACTGGGTAATGAGTTTTACCTCTATACCGACTATTATTACTACATATTATTGTTATATCGGGTATACGTGAAAAATAAACAAAATTTCAAAAATTTTGAAAATTTCGTCGAATGTACAAGTAAAAAGGACGATAAATCCTGCATCGTAGGAGGTGCAAAAAAAACTTAAAAAATCAAACGCTTTTTTCCTTGACTATGTGAATAAAATTCCAAAAAAATGCACCTTTGATACAATAAAAAAATAGTCGTTTTTTATGTTGTGCTAAATTTTCTGTTTCTTTTCCCATGTGGAACTTTATAACCTTTAGTATTTTGTTCCCTAGGCATATAAACAAACATTACATGTTACTAACTCGTAATGTCTTATTTTTCATTGAATGTATCAAATTTGCAGCAAATTGGAATTTATTGTTTTCTCAATTTCAAAACTTTTTTAAGTAGGTCGATTTCATGTCATATCGACTGGGCTATATTATTAATTACTGAACATATTGTTATTATCACTTCATATTGTTATTATGACTACATATTGTTATTATCGTACTATGTTAAACTATAACTTTATAAATAAAATTCTTGAAAAAGTGGAGGTTGGAGATTTCCCTGCATTTTAATTTTGTGGGTTTAATGAAACAAGGTGCAGTGTGAAGTCGTTTTTTCCAAGTTAATATAAAAATTAATAAGACTGTCTCGCTTTTCCAATCGGATTGGCATCGTTTATTAATTTCCAACCCTCGATCAAGTGGTTCATTATAGAAGCCGTTTCTCACCTAGTAGGGGCGCGAAAAGTTGCGTTTTCATGCAGTACGTGTGCTTAGAGTGCAGCAGACGAGCGCGCGTGTGTTCGTCATTAGGAATATTACAAACGGGAAAACTAACTCTCATAGGCGCCATATGGTTCCAGGGGTTCCCCTCACCTCTACCGGTTTCAAACGCCGGGGTAATTTGGTGCGGTCGTGCGGTATCATTAGCAGGATTGACATCTCGCAAAATCCTCAACCTCCCCATTTACCTATTTACAGTTGGTCTGCGGATCGATCACGGTTTCACTTTTTTTGGGGTTCAAAGGGGTTTCGCAAGACTCCCTCTAAGACCCTTGTCTATTTAATAGATTTTAAGAGAATATTTATGTACCCTTGGTGTGATTATGTAGATATTGTTTGCGGGTTTTTATTTTTTTTTGTTTTATTAAAAAAAGGTGAATATTTTGTGTCGTCTGTAAAAGAGAGGTTTTTATGTTGTAAACGGTTCGCAGAACAGCGAGAAGCGGGGCGAACTATTGTAATGGTCAAAAGATCGAAAAGCTCGTCGGGGTCATAAAACATGACGAGAGACGAACATATAAATGGTGTCAGCACACATAATGTTTTACAATCTACAATATATCTCAAAAAGACATAAGCCATGCAGTTATACTACTTGTATGTATTCGTATATGTATCATAAAATAACAATGTTTTAAATGTTGTCTTTTGCGATCGTTTTAATAAAAAGTTGTGTTTTGTGGATTTTCCTTCAATAAGAATGTTTTGTGAAAAGTTTGACAATACGAGAGGTTCGGTTATAGTAACTCTCTACATGAGAGGGTCCCTTAATCGACAAACTTAATTCATTTCAGAACTAGTCGCAGCGGTCGCGCCATAGCATTGCCATTAATGCCATCGGTACACCAGAAACTCAACTCCTTTCATTACAAAGGCACCGCAAGAGTTTTATTGAAGAGAAAGTTAAAAGTGTCATTACCACGTCTTAGTTTCAATATTAAAAAGTCGGGGATTTACGGTACATCTACATATAGATAAGTGTCGGCTATTATCTAAACTGTCAGCAGATGCGGTCCTCAAGCGGTGCCGCAGGAAAACGGTGTGAGATAATCCTGCGGATCTCCCGTTGGGGAACCGCAGAGAGACGCGGTTTGTAAAGGATTTGTGAAATGTAATTGGTTCAGCTGCTTCAGACACGACGAAATCATCAATACCTCATCAGATTGAACGTCCAACCTGAACCCACGACTTTTCGGTCAGAGCCCGACTTTTGCTCGTGTTAGCTTTGTCACTTATCGGCAGCCGCAGGATTGCGGAGACGGTTCACCGCAACTCGACTCTACAACTATTTTAACAGAGAACTTTTGGACGCTTATTTTCTTGCTCGCATGGTCCGCAAGGTTACGAATTAATCACGCGGGCACTAAAACATTTTAATTTGATATTTAACATCCCTGCCCATAAATTTCAAACATCCCGTTTTATGGAGGCCTAAACTTACTACAGTGCAAACACAAAAGACGCGTCATAAAACGCAGCAACAAGCATTGCTGAAGAAATGCAAAGGAAATGGGGAACAATCACATATGATGACGGTCGGTGGTCGACCGTCGCCGCTGCTAAAATAGGGTGTCTAAAGAGTCAGGGCGGGGGTGCACGAATGATAAATGGTCAGTCATACATACAGCAGTTTAGACCCGGACTCGTTTACAAATCCGGGAAAGGATTTACTACGCTTTAGAGGTGCGAGCAGCCGTTTGATGTTAAACACCAACTCAAATCACCAACGAAATCCCTAACGTACAAACTTGCTTTTTTGCACACGTAAAAACTTTAATATATGCATATTTTCTCGTAGACCTGTCAGGTTTTATTTTAGAAAACAATATTTTATACCCGGTTCAAATTCTCCAACATCCTGATGAATTTATACCCCACGGTCGCTTTTGTATGATTTATACAAAACATTTTTATTACACTAATTATAAACCTTTGCGACGATGGAAAAACATAACTCTTTTATTTACTCGTTCATGTTTATGTTGACCACATGGGTGGAGATCATTAATTTAAACCGTGACAAACAAGTGAGGCAGTTTTTGCTGTATTTACGCACAATTTTCGTTCAGTTTGTACCCCAATAAAATAAATCCATAGAAAATGTAGCAAATGTCTTAACATAAACTTGGATGCTATTGTTTCCGGACTTGGAGTTAACAGAGCGGTTTGAAGTTGTGTAGGAAGCAATGGCGCGCGGGCCATTTCCTCCAAAAACTGTTCTTCACACTCACATGTTCTCATATTCACACATTTACCCCACCGCAAACTGCCCCCAAGCCCGTTCATATTATGTCCTCGATATAGATATAGACTCATTTGAATATTTAAAGCCTCCTTTATACACACTTTCGGAAACGTAATACCTCTCCCAAACAGAATTATTATCCTAGCTATAGCCCGTCTTAACATATAACTCAAGAAAATTTTACGAAATATACGGCGTCGCATGACCTCACTCTACAACTTTATTACTCATAAATTCGACTCGTTTAAAGATTATATTTAATAATAACGAAATTACTACCATGAATCGACAAGATTTACAGTGTAACAATATCGTCAATGATCGATTTGTGAATTGCGCTACTTAACAACCAACACACGCTTCACTTAAAGCCGCCAATCTCCACTGGTCCTACCGAACGGACATTCTCACCCTCTTTCAAACGTTGTTAGCCCTATAAATCCCCATGTCATTTTTTCCAAGATTATCCCCGTGTCTACAAAAGCCACTTACAATCATACCGCTTTTTATGAACAACTAACCATCGTAAACACAACAGTACGCAACCAAACGAAAATTTATTTTTCTCATTTCACAAATTTTACGCGAACACTTCAAATTTCTCGACCCAAAATGCAGAACTTTTCTATCATAAGGTATTATAAGGTAAAGTGGCAGCAGCCCCTGGCAAATTTTTATCGGCCACTGTTGATCACGTTTTATTCTGCTCACCCGATACTTCCTAAAAAATTTACAAGAAAATTGTAAATAATTCCAGTATTTCCATAAAATTCTATTTTTGTCACCAATTCCAGTTAAATTCCAAACAACTTCACCACATTACGTATTTTCTTTGACAAAAGTAGAAAAATAAAATTATAATGGTAAATAAACTTAATTTTTCCTGCAGAGAATTTCAGAGGATTTGAAAGGCATGTTTATAAGATCAGCATTTTGTAATTCAGTCTGCTAAAGGACCAATTAAAGAGTTGCATTTTAAATTTGACGCCAACGAAAAAACATCAGGAAAAAGTTTACGTAATAATTTTTTCCTACGACCCCATATGAAAGTAACATTTTCCACACGGTTAAATGACTCCGAAAGTTGATGTTTTCGTACATTATTTCCGAAAGTAAAAGTCACTAGTGTGATATGAATATATCCGCACAGACCTCTCAAAATTGACAGTTATTTTCAAATACAAATGTAACTCCTGAATTTTTGTCTCAAATATCTAGACGATTCACTGTAAAACAACAAGCATAATGATAAAAATGAATTGGGTAGGTCGTTTTTGACAAATCAGTTTTGACAGGTCTGTGCGGATATATTCATATCACACTAGTGACTTTTACTTTCGGAAATGGATGTACAAAAACATGAACCATCTAAATATGTGGAATACGTCACTTTTTTAAGGGATGTAGAAAAATGGCATTTAGAATAGATAAGAAATGAACTATTGTCGAAACTTATGGTTTCTTCCTGATAATGAAAGGTCGTAGGAAAAATAGTGTACATAACTCGGCTGGCGCCTCGTGCATCTACTTTTACACTCGTGCGAAATTGGTCACTTTCCGTACTTGTTATGTAAACATCTATTTTTAGTTACAATAGAATGCAATCATTTTCTTAGTCAAAATTGTTTGGTGTAAATCTGCCTATCAATTCATTTTCGATTTGAATTTTGAAGACAACACGTCAAAATAATTTTCTTTTGGAACAAATTTTTGATTATTAATTCACAACTTTGACAATGTGTGCTACATGAAATTTTCCCCTAATAAATTGAAGCCTGATTTACACGCAACAATTTTCGAAAATTTACACAGGCGTGAAATGATAGCAAGGAACTCTATAATATTAGCCGGAAAGTAGGAAATTTTTCCTGTTTTATCGTATCTAAAATACAATGCGATATGGTAAACTCTACGTTCCGATAATTCAGGAATGAGATAATACAATGTCAGTGATGCAAGTTTGATGGGAATAAATTACACGTCTAAGTGTTGTAACATATGCATGGTTAATATAAATGTAATATTGAATCGACCATATGTTACAATCTTAAACCTGTCAAATAGGTTTTTGTCAGTGAGATTAAAACATAATTTGGGCGAAAAAAAAAAGACAACAGGTGCATTGATTCAGTTAATCTAAATTAAGTAAAATTAGTTATTAACGTAATCATTAGAGCTTGTCAAATAGTTGAAGTCACTTGATGGAACAATGACAAGATAACGTTTTTATATGTGTATATAATTTTGGAGATTTTAGGGAGGTCATCTAGCAGTCAGTTTATGTTAATGACGATAGTTTTGGGATAAATTAGAAATTAATAGCTTTATATACCTACCTCGTGTCCAGCCGCATCAAAACTTTGTTAATATCTTGTTTTGTGGACAGCACACAAGGCGTGATGCGAAAATAAATCAACTCTGGTTTCCTTTATTCAACATGTCATCAGCCAAAATTGGCTACAAGTTTCCATGAATGTTTTTCCAATTGATTTTAAATAAATTTATGATGATAAGCCAGTTTGACTGGTAAAATTGCATCGAAAAAAGTGTCTCGAGCTTTTTCAAACATCAGTGGTGTCGACATTCTCAGTTATAAGTAGACGAGTTTATCGGTATGTGCTCCATCAATAAAATTATTATAAGAACTGCTTGAATACACCAGTTTTTGTATGGGCATCTCTGAAAATTGATATAGCTATACATATTATACGCACGAAACACAACTATAAACGAGCCGAGTGAATGACAGCTGTCAACGATCATTTTCTACTTTTTTAATGGAAAAGTAATCCTCCTGAAATAATCATTTTATCCAAGTAACGAATTTGATTACGATATGTAATTAGATGATGGTGATGTCAACATGACGTTTCAGCTTGTTGAATTATGTTAGGATAAAAACATTGTGATATGGGCTTGTGTGTATACGGTGGCACAACTGTCTATCAATAACGCGATTAGCCTGCTGACACCATATGTTACTAAATGCATACCTGCGAACACAGACGCAATTTCAACCAAAATCTATCTTGTTCAAAAAGCACTAAACACAAATTCATGCGGTTAACAGTTTACCAAAAAAACTTCATATGGCGCCTACCACAGGTGTCTACCATACAAATGCACCCAAAAATGTTAAAATATCTTAAGAAAGTTGTACTGGGTGCTACAGATATAACTTGATTGCTATATAAATTGTATAGGGCATGGAGCTATCCACAGGTATTGTGTGCGGTATAAGAACATAAGCTTTCATAAGGGTGACACACGCTCTTAAATAATATGGCATTTCGCAGCGAGGGGCATTTTATGAAGATATTAATTTTCAAATTGTCGAGTAGTGTTACAGTTATTATACTTACAAAGTAATAACTGGCTGTAAGATTACGAAAAGGCTGTAGAGCGCCTAAATTAATTAATTAAATCTGTTATAAACACTAAGTGGGCCAGAGAAGATTTAACAACAGTCGTTTGAAATTGTCTGTCTAAAGGCACGGATATAATCTAAACTTCTAAGACCTCTCGCGAAGTTCCCCACACTTGAAACTCTTATTAAAATCATTACTGTTTATTAACGTTCCTTTTATTTGAACGAGCCTTTGATCGAATCGGAAAAAAAACTCCTGTACTTGAAGTTTTGTTCCATTTTGACTTTGATTTCGCGTGTCAGAGTATGCCAGTAGGTCCTGCATTATTACATTATCTCAGTGAGGGTGAAAAGTGGTAGTGCGGGCGAGGGTCGATCAGTTCTCGTATACTGGAATTAGTTGGAAGCTTACATGAGGATTAGAAGAATCGATGCGCATTTGAAAGTGTAAATCAAAGCGGGTGTTAGAAAGGCTCTTCCAAGTTGGTGTCTTAGAGTACGTTGGGCGATACCTCGGTGTAAATTCAGCGCAACGTGATGACTTAAGCCCATTTCATCCCCTTTTAGCCGGTGCTGATTTACGTTTGGGGAACACACGGGCACGGGTCTAGTCGGGCAATTAACAAGGTTAGCTCGGCTAATCTCATGAATGATGTGCGCCTCTGACGGATCGGCGAACTCCGGCGACGTCGACGCCGATGCCCGCAGGTGCGGCGACATGCGGGCTCCGGCCCTTTCTGAGCGCCAAATCCGCCAATCTGCCCCCTGTGACTATTAACATGACAAATGCTAATATATTTCACGGCTTTCGGCGGATCACGTGGATGAAACTGATATATTTTTCTATCTTAGTTTTCTTTGTTTTTGCTTACGAGCGACGCCCTCCACAACGCGCTATATCAACCGGATCTTCCTTAGCGCAAATTATCATAAATTAAAAGCACAATTACCTCTTCACTAGCATTCGCGACGTCGTCTATTGATTCTTTCTTCAAAGTAGATCTCTTACAACTCGTCCAAAAGACATTTATCTGTACACATAAACAACATTAATACACACATAAATACTAGACAATTGTAATCAACAGCGACCATATCGGTATATAAATTATGTCACAAATAATATGAGCATCATCAAAATATTCCGTTAAGCTAAAACGTGGGTTTATAAAATATATTTTACGACTGCAAAACACATTTTTCTCGTATTATATCCGTCTTGCGTTATGACGAAATCTAAAAACACAATAGCGTGTTATCAGTTAATTAGCATTCCTAACAAATTTAAACAATTTGATTGTGTTTGCGTTGTTATGGTCTAGATTTACTGAAGTGTTTTGGATATTTATCGATACCAGACCCATATGATATTGATTAGAAAAGGCCCTGAGAGAGATTCCGTCATATTTATATTTTTTCCCGCCTGTATGACCTTGATCTACGGTTAGTTTTCGACAGATTGACAATTAATCTTCGTTAACCAAAAGCGGCGTCAATTCCACCTTTCATTTCTTCTGATGCAAACGTATATAATCTTTTTTCTGTATTTTAACAGTCAAGACTTTAGATGGTTATCAATCAAGATGCAGAGAAAATATTTTTCATAAAGGTACACATCATCCACCCAAACGAGTCATTCAAAATATAACTTTCGTCGTTACTTTCCAGATATAGGACTCAATAAGAAAAAGCGCGACCCTTCGTGCTGCCCAATTTGTGGTATGACTATCTCACCTGGTGACTTAGAAGCTCACTTAGGGCAAGAGCTAGAAGTGTTATGTAAAATTAGTGGAACTGGACTAGCCGCTACAAGGAAAAGGAGACAGGAGCCTGGGCGTCCACCAGCATTACCTGGGGATAGTGGTCCTGAAGGACGTTGGGAGGTCGGTAAAAAACAACAGTGATGATGTTTAATAACGTGTCATTTTCCAGACTTTTCAAAGGATAAAGTCTAACCGTCAGGGTCGTCTTCGGATGAAAACCAGGAAAAGGAAGCTGGACGACGGTTGTATGATTTGTGTGGGGCGTTTACATAGAAGTCCAGAAGAGATGAATTTGCACGTGGAGCAGTGTCGAAAGGTTAGTGCAATTACTTAAAATCCTCCAATTGAAATGTTTTTCTAGAACTCTGTCAATGACGAAGACGAAACTGTGGATGTGGAAGGTGACTCTGAGTTGGAAGAGTGGGCTGATACCCAACGAAGAACCTCAACTTCAACATCCAACACTGGTAACGGCAACAGCATCGGTAGTAGTACCGGTAGGGTGATTTCCGACGGTGATAATGAAGGTGATGACGTTATCGTCGACGGTGATGAACCCGAGGAGTCATCTTTCGGTCCTTCGCAATACACAGAAAGTGATGTAGTCATAAAAAATTTACAAGACAAGAACACTAAAAAAGAAGGTGTTCAATCTCAAGTCGCCACTGTAAATTCCAGCGGCGATGTCGAAGTTACTATGGATATAATTGTAGAAAGTGACAGTAATGTGAGCACTTCTGATGCTGAACCGAGTAGTCGAACCCAAATGCTCGAAGAATTACGGAATAGAATTCGACCACTTAATGCGGAGAATACGGGAGAAACGGCAACGAGCACAGAAACCGAAGACTATAAATGTTTAATATGTCTGGTAAGATTTGTGAGCTTCGCTTTGTCAATAATTACTGATTATGTGAATTTGTTTAGGAGCACTATAAGAAACCGGTTATATCAACCGTGTGTTGGCATGTGCATTGTGAGGACTGCTGGTTACATGCCTTAGTAAGTATCAGAGAATTTTTGCATACTTTAGTCTTACTATTTTTTTTCAGGGTAGTAAAAATATATGTCCTCAGTGCAGTATGATTACGACTCCTACAGACCTCAGACGTATTTTCATGTAAGACTCACTTGTACGCATTTATGTAAACGCACCGTACTTCATTATGCACTATTACTATAGCTTAGCTAAATATTCGACGTTTTCCGACATCATTTCTAATCATTACCAACATATTTTGTGATAATTTTATTTATTTGTTTCACCTCCAGCAGTTGTTTTTGTTGTTGTTAATACTACCTATTACTTACAGTTTTAATTGCATTTCCCCGCTGATATTAAAACTACCATAAATACTGAAAATTAGACGTAATTTTAACTAATGTTGGTGGCGATTACGAACATCTGCGAACAAATCATTTGTTGCAACCAATGTTGTTAACAACCGTTTTGTTTCGGGTCTACCATAACGTTAATTTTGTTAGAAGTGTTAAACCGTAATGTTAAAATGAAAATATTTATGTTACTAATAATAAATATATATTTAAATATTTGTATAATATGTCTATGTACATTATCTGTAGATATCTCTACATATAAATAAATGTCACCACTAATATGGTTGTTTTATTGCACCCCACTCATGAGTTAAAAAAACCCAAAAATTACAGATTTTGACAGGCATTTTTACTTTCTACATGTGAATGATAGTGTACAGTCGCTTTCTAGAAGACGTACAACCTCTAAAAGTGATAAGAGTTATCATAACTTACCCCTAAAAGTACATTTTTCTGAAATCGGAAACCACCACACACGCTCATCACGCACTACTAGAGCGACCTCTTTGGGAAAAAAGATTAACTTCAATGTTTAGTAAAGTAGAAAACTGTAAGGTAGGTAATTAGTTGGGCTGCGTTCATAAAAATCACTCTGTGTAAAGTTTGTGTAAAATGTGACACAAAAGCGTTCATAAAGATGCGTAATGCTTTCTGTCACTCGACTTCATAAATACCACGCTAAGAACGCACAGAGTACTCGAAAATCGCCAGACATAGAAACCTGATGACAAACGCTCCGCATGCGCAATGTTTTGGATTTTAAATGCACGTCAAATGTTAGTTGCCATAAATCACTGTTTCTTAACCTTGCAAGTAAACCGCAGCTCTTTGAACCTGAAAATATGTCTCGGCATGCCGTTGAAAATTGTGCTTCAATTTTTTAGTTTATAAAAATACATTTTTTTAAATTTTTTTGTTTATTAAAAAAATGTACATTTTATAATATCAACCAGCTTCTCCCCCACCAATGATTTTGGTCAAATTCCTAAATCGAAAAATAAGCTCTACATCAAACTACTGGTAAAATTTGAGATCGATCGGACAAATTATGAAAAATGAGGAAAAATGAAATTCGACTTTCCGAGATTTTAATAATCCATAACTCAGTTATTTGTGCTCGGAACTGAATTTAAATTCCAGATTTAGAATTTGCGGAAAATTCTGCGTACACTGATGTATAATAACTTAAGTTTACTCTAAAAAATAAGCGAGATATCGATATCACAAGTTTGACCATAGTTTTAGTTATGAATTTTTGCGAAAATTTGCAAATTTCGTTTGAGGATAAATCAAAGAACTGTTTCTTATGTAAAAAATTGCGAGAAAAACGATGGCACAAACCGCATTTCAATATCTGAAATAGTTTCGGAGATATCAAGCATGAATTGTTTCGAACCTTCAAAAATTTGACCCTCTGGCGACAACCCAAAATTTCAAACGGCCATAACTCGGTTATTTATTGTCAAATATTAAAAAAATATCATGTTTTTGGATTCAGCGTAAAATTCTGCGTAAAATGAGACCCATATTTGTTGAGTTTGCTTAATAAATCAACGAGGTATCGACCAAAAACTGTTTTGAAAACATCATTTTAGGGTGATTTTCAATCAATGTTTTCAAAATGAAAATGACGTTTAATAGCTTTGAATTATACATCAGTCGAAAGAGGAGCTCAAAATCTATCTACTGGCCAAATTTGAGATCTATAGGACAAATAGTTTGCGAGTTATGGCCAAAAATAAAAAAAATGAAAAATTTTCATCGTTTGAGTCGCAATTTTTTTTCGCGAAAAATCGACTATCGAATTTTGGGCTTTTAAGCACTTTTTCTAACGTAAAATGAGCCGAGAAAAACGATGGCGCAAATCGCATCTTAATATCTCTAATAGTTTCCGAGATATTTAACTTTGAAAATTGGAAAAAATGAGAAAAAATGAAAATCAACTATCCGAAACTTTGATCGGCCATAACTCAGTTATTTGTTGTTGGATCTGAATTTAAATCCTAGATTTTGAATCAGCAGAAAATTCTGCGTATACTGATGTATAATAACTCAAGTTTACTCTAAAAAATAAGCGAGATATCGATATGAGAAGTTTGGCCATAGTTTTAGTCATGAAATTTTGCGAAAATTTGCAAATTTTGTTTGAGGACAAATCAAAGAACTGTTTCTTATGTAAAAAATTGTGAGAAAAACGATGGCGCAAACCGCATCTCAATATCTGAAATAGTTTCTGAGATATCGAGCATAAATTGTTTCGAACCTTCGAAAATTTGGCCCTCTGGCAAAAACCCAAAATTTCAAACGGCCATAACTTGGTTATTTGTTGACAAAAATAAAAAAATTATCATGTTTTTGGATTCAGCGTAAAATTCTGCGTAAAATGAGACCCATATTCGTTGAGTTTGCTTAATAAATAAACGAGGTATTGGCCAAAAACTGTTTTGAAAACATCATTTTAGGGTGATTTTCAATCAATGTTTTCAAAATAAAAATGACGTTTAATAGCTTTGAATTATACATCAGTCGAAAGAGGAGCTCAAAATCTATCTACTGGCCAAATTTGAGATCTATAGGACAAATAGTTTGCGAGTTATGGCCAAAAATAAAAAAAATGAAAAATTTTCATCGTTTGAGTCGCAATTTTTTTTCGCGAAAAATCGACTATCGAATTTTGGTCTTTTAAGCACTTTTTCTAACGTAAAATGAGCCGAGAAAAACGATGGCGCAAACCGCATCTCAATATCTCTAATAGTTTCCGAGATATTTAACTTTGAAAATTGGGAAAAATGAGAAAAAATGAAAATCAACTATCCGAAACTTTGATCGGCCATAACTCAGTTATTTGTTGTCGGATCTGAATTTAAATCCTAGATTTTGAATCAGCAAAAAATTCTGCGTAGTCTGATGTATAATAACTCAAGTTTACTCTAAAAAATAAGCGAGATATCGATATGAGAAGTTTGGCCATAGTTTTAGTCATGAAATTTTGCGAAAATTTGCAAATTTCGTTTGAGGATAAATCAAAGAACTGTTTCTTATGTAAAAATTTGTGAGAAAAACGATGGCGCAAACCGCATCTCAATATCTGAAATAGTTTCTGAGATATCGAGCATGAATTGTTTCGAACCTTCGAAAATTTGGCCCTCTGGCAAAAACCCAAAATTTCAAACGGCTATAACTCGGTTATTTGTTGACAAAAATAAAAAAATTATCATGTTTTTGAATTCAGCGTAAAATTCTGCGTAAAATGAGACCCATGTTCGTTGAGTTTGCTTAATAAATAAACGAGGTATTGGCCAAAAACTGTTTTGAAAACATCATTTTAGGGTGATTTTCAATCAATGTTTTCAAAATAAAAATGACGTTTAATAGCTTTGAATTATACATCAGTCGAAAGAGGAGCTCAAAATCTATCTACTGGCCAAATTTGAGATCTATAGGACAAATAGTTTGCGAGTTATGGCCAAAAATAAAAAAAATGAAAAATTTTCATCGTTTGAGTCGCAATTTTTTTTCGCGAAAAATCGTTTATCGAATTTTGGGCTTTTGAGAACATATTCTAACGTAAAATGAGCCGAGAAAAACGATGACGAAAACTGCATCTCAATATCTCTAATAGTTTCCGAGATATTTAACTTTGAAAATTGGGAAAAATGAGAAAAAATGAAAAACAACTATCCGAAACTTTGATCGGCCATAACTCAGTTATTTGTTGTCGGATCTGAATTTAAATCCTAGATTTAGAATCAGCGGAAAATTCTGCGTATACTGATGTATAATAACTCAAGTTTACTCTAAAAAATAAGCGAGATGTCGATATCAGAAGTTTGTTTATTCTTAGGTAGAAAAGTGGGGGGAAAACGTTTTTCCAAACCGCAGTTCGATACATGTCATAGTTTCGGAGATATCGACTTTTATACCTAGTTTTAGGGTATTTTTGTCAGGATAAATTTATTAGCGAAATAAAGCTAAGTTTAAAAATATTTATATGTCAACTTGAAGTAATTGTCGAATTTTACTACGAAAAGCTGGTAAAAATGAATGAACCCACTTTACGTCGAATAGAAAACAGTGTGAAAATTAATAATTTATAGCGCATTTAGAAACATTTTGTTTTAATTTGCTTGTTAATTAATAACTTATTGCTAAAGCTGAAATGTTTGTTTAATTTTTTTATAATTTACCCCAATTTTTATTCGCTTCCCGCCTTGTTTTGTAATAATACAGTTTTCTGTAACTATTTTTATTTTTGTCCGACAGATGGCCCCAATTTTACTGTCATTTGGTGTCGCTGTGATTCGCCAGTCGTTTGTTCCATCTGATTGTCAGATGTTGACTACTCCCAAAATTCACGTGATACTGTAAAAGTGTAGAACATTTTTAGTTTTAATAATTATGGCCCGTTATAATTATTTCTTTGTGTTCTTAGTAGCTGTATTTAGCAATAATTTGGTACAATGTGCAGAATTTGTGCCTGTTTTCATGTGGGGAACGAACAAGTAAGTTTATTTTTGTTCCAATATATTAATAGTGTCAATTTTATGACTTTGGGGCACTAAAACTCCATATTGGGGTCGTATTAAGTCATATTTGATGTCCTTATTCGTCAAGGTTTTTTTATTAACTAAAGTCATATGACTGTTTCAGGCTGTCAGAACATGTCCCTGCATTACACAAAATTAGTCAAGATTCGTTTAAAGACACTCTTTTGGAGTACTTGAAGAAAGATCCTTTTGTTATTGTATTTGCTGAACGCAATGTAAGTGAAGTTTTCACTTTTAGTGTGAAAATAACGATTTTTTTTAGTTGAGTCCTGAAGATTTTGTTCAACGCGACCAAAACGGGCAATCAGCTTTTGTGAACCTCCAGCAACTGAAAAAGGAAGGGAACTTTGTTAGTTATAGGCCCTACGTCCAAAACTCCATTGGAGCTATTAAACAAGTCAATAGACCTCTAACTGAAATGTCTATTACTTCAATTCTCAGCAGCTTTAATGTGCCTAAAGAAAACATCTGGATCATTAACTTGGATGATGCTAGAGACGACGAAACACGTTTTCATATGTTAAAACGTCACGGTAATTCAATGAGTTCTCTCAGATTTTTTTTTTCTAATGGGGATTTTTACAGATCTTGATATTGTCTCCATCTATAAAGATGCCCTGAAACAACATGATAACGTTTTGGTGTTGTACACTGCAAACCACACTGCTTGGGTAAGAGTTGCTCTAACTCTACTTCAGCTCTACAAATCATTTTAGGTCGCACCTGAGGATGTTACTCACAGCAGGACAAGAGGTTTACTTCAAAATGAGGAACCGAAAACAGACGAGAGCTTTTTCTTTAAATCTGGTACCACTTTGCTTTATTTAACTGGACCAGGTTCATATGGAAGGTAGTTCAATTTAATTGAGAGATTTAAACTCTACTGATTTTATTTTAGCAAAAACATAACTAAGGCCGCTACTTATGTCGTAAATGAGGAAGGTGATAATGTTACAGCAACACTCACAGAAGGCGACGTCAAACTCACGTAAGCATTTCAATTTCGCGCAAAAACTGTATCAGTAGTGGTCAAACTGTTAACGCGTTCACAATTTTATGAATAACTATAAACTGAATTTTTAGGTTTTATGCTGTCAAAAATTTGCACAAATACTGGTACGTGGGCGTAGTTGCAAATGGCAAATTTCTGAACGGCTCAAAAAATCTTTACGCCCCTGTTGGTTTCTCATACCACTGTAGTGGATTTAACATGTCTGATGGTACAACATCTCTTGTTTTGCCAGGCTTCCAGGTACTGTCTTTTAAACAAAATTGCAGTTCTATAAAGATTGTTTTAGTTCCAAGCTTTTGCAAATGGTAGTAAATTTGGCGATGCGTACGACTGTGTAGGGTTTACTTCAGTTCCTATTTGGTCCGGATTGTTTGTGACAGCTTTGATGCTCATAATAATAACTTCCGGATTGACTTTGATGATGGACATTAAAACCATGGATCGTTTCGATGATCCTAAAGGAAAAACAATTACAGTTTCTGCTTCTGAATAATCCTAGATGATCATTGTTTGTTGTTTTCAACATTCAATTATCATCATTTAGTTGTCTTCCACAGTATTGCACCTGAACAGAAATTTTTAATGATGGCTGGTTCTTGTGATATATCTGTATAAATAAATGTGTTACCAGTCTACCATCCATGTTTCTGTCAGGGTTGCAATAATGGGCTAACTGCCATATGGCTTGTCTTCAAATTTTTTAGGACCTAAAGCTTGTTATACAATGAAGTACTCCACCAACGCGCAAATAACGAACTAGTGTCCTGTAGATCGGAAGACCTAATTTATATACACAGTTTATATGTATATGACAATAGTATTTTTAACATGTTTTGAAATTTCGTATAAATGGTAACTTGTTGTTCAGGTAGATGTACAAGTACAATAATTTGTTAACTAAAGTAGCCTTGACGTTGTTATTGTATATGATAATAAGCTTGAAGTAGGTTTGCAAGCTATGAGGTGCAAACTGTATATACCCTACATCTTATTTGTTGAATACGTTTGTAAATAGTATATTTTGTAGCCCTGTTATATTGTATAGTATTATATTTTAAAAGTGACCTTATTTTTTAGTTTCACTTCATTCCAGCACTTTCATTCATTAGAACGAAGACATTATTTCAACGCCGTAACTAAATAATACTACATCTGCATGTATACTACTTGATTTTCAAAGGTGATGGGCTGTTTGTAAATATGTAATGTAGATTTTGTAAGTCACTTTTTGGTTTTCACTTACGCCAAATGAGTAGGTTTTAGTTAGTAAATGGTCTCGTGCAAGGACTCTGTACTAGACACTGTAATTAAATAAATTATATATTAGACATAACTTTATTTTCGCTCTGCGTTCCCTTTAACCACCAAATCAAATCCCTCTGAAAAAGACGAGCCAAGGTTTTCCAATATTTTCTATTCGGACCTGTAATTTTGGTAATTTTCTCGCTACGCCAATGACATTTGGAGAGATTTTGACTTGTTGACTGTCAGGTTTCTAAATTTAGCTCGGTTGCTATCTCGCTTAATTACGGAGCAATCTCAAATTTATATAGCTCATTTTAAGCACAAGTTCACGCAGATTCCAAAAAGTGCTTATTTTCTCGCGTACGACAAAAAATAACCGAGTTATGGCCGTTTATATCGCGGATGTCAATTTTTGTGATTATTTTTACCGCTCGATATCTCCGAAACTATAAAAGAAAAAAAAAAGTGGTTTTCACCATCGTTTTTCTCGCGTTTTTATTACATAAGAATAAGCTCCTAAATCGAATCCAAATTTTTTTTTTTATACTTTTTTTTCCGATTTTTGAATCAATATCTCCGGAACCATGACAGATATGAAGATGCGGTTTTCACTATCGTTTTCTACGTTCGTTAGCCGATAAGAATAATATTTTTCGCAAAAATGTTTGTTTCTAAATCTAACTCGATTATTTACGGAGCAATATAAATTTTTTTAGCTCATTTTACAGACAAGTACACGCAGATTCCTAAAAAGTGGTTTCACTTTCACGTACGGCCAAAAATAACCGAGTTATGGGCGTTTAAAGTCGCGGAGGACAGTTTTTGGGATATATTTTTGGTTTCAGCTCGATATTTCCGAAACTATGAAAGATAAAAAAATGTGGTTTTCGCCATCGTTTTTCCCGCGTTTTTTTTACATAAGAATAGGATCCTAACTTGAATTAAAAAAAAAAAATTCTCTTACCAAAGGTGTAGTTTGCTCGACGGTTTTTCATACTTTTTTTTTCCGATTTTTGAACCTAAATATTTCCAGAATCATGACAGATATTAAGATGTGGATTTCACTATCGTTTTCTACGCCCTTTAACCGATAAGAATCATATTTCGCAAAAATGTGGTTTCTAAATCTAGCTCGATTATTTACGGAGCAATCTTAAATTGCCACCAAAAATAACCGAATTATAGCCGTTTAAAGTCGCGGATGGCATTTTTTGTGATTTTTTTATTTCAGCTCGATATCTCCGAAACTATAAAAAGTAAAAAAATGTGTTTTTCTAGCGTTTTTTTACATAGTAATATTTTTGTGGAAAACTAGCAACTATTTATATTTATTTGGCAAAGTGTATTTTTATATTATTTATATTATGGATTTCTGGCACGGGACATTAGTGTTGGCGTCACCCAAAAAACGAAAAAATGTGCGTATTTTGAATCTACCGCTCTCACAAGAGTGACATCTGGGTACAGAATGGTAAGGAACTCCGAGGTTTGTATGAAAAATGGTAAGATGGCGTTGTCGTCGCGGGTCAATATACGTCAGTAATAATGGCGGATTTTGTTTAACTGTCACAATTGTTGGTTTGCAAATTGTCAGTAAAGTGACGAAATGTTATATTTATAAATATGTTGGTTCTTTCAGAATGGATCCTAACGGAAATGGAAAGCGAGGCTTACCTAGGTTAAGAGAAATAATAAGAAGACAACGTCAAGACTCAGATGTAAGTTCCGGACATTGTTAATAATAATAACAAACTTTTATTAGGTTATTCGCAGAAATTCTCGGTCTTTTTCTAGATACCGATGCGTTGTTTTGTTAGTATTTTTTATTATACACGTTTTTTTTTCTTTCAGATTTTTTTAATTTAGAATAGTTTGTACAATGGCTAGTAGTAGCAAGTCAAATTACGGGGAAACCGTGAAAAAAATTAAAGATGTCTTAAAAGAAATGGAATTGCGCCTCCCTCGGCTTGTTAGGACGGTGTCTGACCAACAGATTGCAGAAGTCTCTGCAGTTGAACCCACACCAACTGAATCCCAGAGTTCCTCTCCTGTATTTATCCTCTCCAGTTTTCTTTTTTAGTTTCAAGAACGTTAATAGTTTGTTTCTTTTTTGCAGGGTGGTGGAATTGAATCCCCAGATCTTGAATTTATATATGATGACGCTGATACTCACCCAAATGAAATTGCTGAGTTGTATAGCTACACAGAGCAACCAGAGCTCACACTCAATGTCAAAGCTTTTGAAGATCAAATGGAGCAATATAATTTGCCGCCATGTTGGCAAAGGCTGTCTCTCGAGCAAAGAAAGTCGGTAGTAATGAAATTACTTGATCAATTGGAAGTTAGTAGCAAACCTTTGAGAATGAGGGCTGCAAGATGTATTCTGTACATAGCTCAGGGTTGTTGGGCTGAAATGCAATCAGATGCTGAGCAGCAACAATGGGCGAGGGTCAATGTCATGCTATTGTATCAATTAGGAGTTTTTAGCGCATTTACGGATCTGCTTAACATAGAAATTGAGTAAGACGACTTAATCCCATCAAACTCGACACTTTTGGTGTTTAATTTTAGGAATAGTACAGCTGCCCATGTTGCTATGCGAAAAATAGCTGTCTCCTTAGCAGATTCGCACGATCTGCGCGTTATTCTATCTGTGTTATACACAATAACTGAAGTAATCAGGAATGAAAAAGATTCAGGTTTAACTGAATATCAAAACGACATAGATGCATTTTGTACAGATCTTGGTACTTCTTCTTCAACCTCTCCACTCTTTGTTACATCCCCTTTTCCAGCAAACTCCCCTGACGACGAGTTACTGATTGTTAAACTTCTTGGAATGGTTACAAGGTTTTGTAGCGGGGCAGCTCCTCATTTTCCTATGAAAAAAGTGTTACTGCTTCTTTGGAAGTTAATTCTCGTTACTCTAGGCGGAATGACCACTCTAAAAGAACTGAAAGACGAGAAGCGGGCTAGTGCTGGGCTTCCACATTTGGACGAGGATACCATGGAGATTGCCAAGACAATGAGAGCTGCGTCACCGCCTGCCAGTGCCTCCGACCTCCTGGAGGCTCAGAACCAGAAGAGGAACACGAGACCGTTTAGACGGGTAAGGATGAACTTAACGGGAGTTACTCAAGTGAAAATTATTTTTTATTTCAGAATTTGATGAAGCAGAGCAGTTTGGATGACCACGAATCTTTGGGAATGGATTTGGACGCCACCCTCGTGGGTGGAGACAACGGTGATGAACTTGGCGAGTTATCAGAATACGACGAGCGCCGCCCTCCAGAAAACACAGAAAATAATCAAATGTATAGTAATTACTCAAATAGGCCTACGTCACCACCCATGCAAAGTTCAGTAGTCATTCCTAGAGGTTTACCATGGAAGCCGAAAGTCCGCCAGAAAGATATAGACATGTTTTTGGATACCGCGCGTTTGAAGTTTGTAGGCTACAGTCTGCAAGGTGATCGCGATAGCTTAGCAGGATTACCTTTACCAATCCACGAAGGAGTGAAGACTTTGAAAGAGGTAAAATTGGTAACTGGAGGATTAGTTGTCTGATGGTGGGTTTTAGCACGTCTACACTTCTTTAGCTGAGTTGCAAATCCAGAAAGAAGAGGAAATAGCGCGGAATCCGCTCTCTACCTGCGAAGGTGAAATCGAAATGACACCTACTGAAGTTTTGTATCAGGCGATGTTGCCGAATTTACCGCAGTATATGATAGCTTTACTTAAAATATTACTAGCTGCAGCTCCTACCTCAAAAGCTAAAACTGATTCTATTAACATTATGGCTGATGTTTTGCCAGAAGAAATGCCGTAACTACTTCTAATTTTTACTGTTTCCCCAGCTAACAACTTCATTTTAGAATGACTGTCCTACAGTCCATGAAACTGGGAATTGACGTTAATAGACATAAAGAAATTATAGTGAAAGCAGTATCAGCAATACTATTACTACTTCTAAAGCATTTTAAGTTGAACCATATCTATCAGTTCGAATTCATGTCCCAGCATTTAGTTTTCGCAAATTGCATCCCGCTCGTGTTGAAATTCTTCAATCAGAACATCATGGCGTACGTTGGAGCTAAGAATGTGTAAGATGGTACCAAACCTCCAGTACTCACGAGTTAAAACATTCTTCCAGAATCCCAATACTGGATTTTCCTTCGTGCGTTATAGGAGATCAACCAGAATTGACCGCAGAAAGTTTGGAACTAATTGGGGACGCGGTACCATTTTCCTGGAGGAACATGTTCTCTTGTATCAACTTACTGAGAATTCTAAACAAACTGACTAAATGGAAACACTCTCGCATTATGGTAACCACGACTTTGAAGTTCTTTTTGAAATTATTTTTGGGGTTTTGCAGATGTTGGTTGTCTTCAAATCCGCTCCAATTCTGAAACGCACACTGAAAGTACGTCACGCAATGACCCAACTCTATGTTCTAAAGTTGTTGAAGATGCAAACTAAATATCTAGGGCGTCAGTGGAGGAAGTCTAACATGAAGACAATTAGTGCAATTTACCAGAAAGTTAGACACAGACTCAATGATGATTGGGCGTATGGCAACGGTATAGTCAAGAATGTGAAGTTTGACTCGACTACTTCGTTTTGTTTGTAGATTTGGATGCAAGACCTTGGGATTTCCAAGCTGAAGAATGTGCTCTCAGAGCTTCAGTTGACAGGTTTAACAACCGTAGATACTCGCAAGCTCCTGTAAGTTGAATACTAATGTGGTTGGAGATAAATTTCTTGTTTTTGTAGCAAGACAGCGAATTTGTACCTGTGGATAACTGTCTAAATAGCGTGCTTGGGACCACGTATGATTTATCGGATAGTTTTAAACAACACTATCAGTTGTGGTTAGAGCAAGAAGTTTTTGGAAACACTATTGAATGGGAGAAGCTGTTACTAAACCAAAATGTGTAGATTTTTAATCTGTGCAATAATTATTTGCGTTTTAGTTATTGCCAATTGAAGTCTGATATAAAACTCACGACAACTAGCGTCACAACTTCAGTTGATTTCGTTTTAATCAATTTTTGATATTGTTTAATCGATTTTGTTCCATTGGGAGTCTTCACAATTTGATACTAAACCACGTTTTTAGTTCCACTGATTTTAATTGAACTTTTCCTATTGCGATGAATTAATTTGTTAACTTCAGTATTTAAATATATTTGCTATATAACAAACCAATTTGTTTTTTTTCCCTTATAATTTCTCATTTTCTAGGACATTGATCACACTTTGAACTCGAGGAAGCAAAAAATATTAATAAACAGAAACTTGAAGTTGAGTGTCTGCATATCGGTAACATGAATGGAAATGACACATCGCAGATGGGAGATATGTAGATTTAGACAGAGAGAGGACACCATTTTGTGGCTTAAACCAGACAAAGATACATTGTGGCATGAATCATAAGAAAAGGGTCTGGCGGACGTTGAGATGAAGCTGATTTTCGTCTCAGTTGGTCTCATGAGGACACGGTTTAATTCCTCTTCCGGTACTCCCGGCAACCTTTCTTCTTGCCATATTTAGTGTCAGTTTGTGGTAACGAGAATAAAGAATTTTTATCGGTGCTGTGTTTTAATTGATTTTCTCTGTTTTTTTTTTTATTTCCGGACCAAAATCTTACCTAATTCAAATTGGTGGATGCGCCGGACTAATGTGATTGTTGTTTTACTCATAGACGTTAAAAGTAAATCAATTCTTATTGAATGGGCATAAATTTCTAAGAATTCGATAAAACTTGTAATTTTTACGTATTGGCTTAGACCATCGTAATAAAATTTTTATTATTCGTAGCTTATCACTCGTTTTTTTTTATTGTGTCTAATTTAACGGATTTACAGCATTAAAAAGTCTTCAAATATGACAAACAAAAACAATTTGATGAATCCAGTGGCGGGTGGGCGTTTAATTGATTTACGACCTTTTATTTTAAAATTTTGAGTGTTTGTCCGGAATTAGAATACGGAGATGTGCTTTAATATTGAAAATCAAATGTGATCAGAAAATTGGTTTAAAAATTGCGATTTTTTAAAAACCTAAGAAAAAGTCATAAAATTATCTCCGGCTATGAAATCAAGGACAATTTTGGACACCCCTGACTAATGTTTCAATCTGTCACTCTGACATTTCTCATTTCAAGTTATTGTCTGATTATGATGAATTTCAAGCTACAGAACCCTATTCCGGTCTACTGTATTTTGTAATTTCGATCTTTTGAAAATTATTGCATTGAAAAAGATTGAAATCTGCAGAAAATTCTGCGTCAAATGATGTATAATAACGCAAGTTTACTCCAAAAAATAAGCGAGATATCGATATCAGAAGTTTGATATCGTTTTAATCATGATTTTTCGCGAAAATTTGCAACTTTCAACTTTTGGAAAATCTAAGAACTGTTTTTTATGTAAAAAATTGCGAGAAAAACGATGGCGCAAACCGCATATCAATATCTATAATAGTTTTAGAGATATTGAGCACGAATTGTTTGGAATCTTCAAAAATTTGGCCCCCTGGCGACAACCCAAAAATTCAAACTGCCATAACATAGTTATTTGTTGACTAAAATTGAAAATTCTCATGTTTTTGGATCCAGCGTGACATTCTGCGTTAAATGAGCCTAGATTTGTTGAGTTTTGCGTGATAAACGAACGAGGCATTGGCCAAAAACTGTTTTGAAGACGTCATTTTAGGGTGATTTTCAATCAATGTTTTTAAAATGAAAATGACGTTTAATAGCTCTGAATTACACATCAGTCGAAAGAGGAGCTCGAAATCTATCTACTGGCCAAATTTGAGATCTATCGGACAAATAGTTTACAAGTTATAACCAAAAATAAAAAAAATGAAAAATTTTCATCGTTTGAGTCGTAATTTTTTTTCGCGAAAAAACGACTATCGAATTTTGGGCTTTTGAGAACATTTTCTAACGTAGAATGAGCCGAGAAAAAGAATGGCGCAAACCGCATCTCAATATCTCAAATAGTTTCCGAGATATTTAACTTTAAAAATTAGGAAAAATGAGAAAAAATGAAAATCAACTTTCCGAAACTTTGATCGGCCATAACTCAGCTATCTGTTGTCGGATCTGAATTTAAATCCCAGATTTGGAATCTGCGGAAAATTCTGCGTACGCTGATGTATAATAACTTAAGTTTACTCTAAAAAATAAGCGAGATATCGAAATCAAAAGTTTGCCATAGTTTTAGTCATGAATTTTTGCGAAAATTTGCAAATCTCAACTGTAGAAAATTCAAAGAACTATTTCTTATGTTAAAAATCGCGACAAAAACGATGGTGCAAACCGCATCTCAATATCTGAAATAGTTTCCGAGATATCGAGCACGAATTGTTTTGAACCTTCAAAAATTTGGCCCTCTGGCGACAACCCAAAATTTTAAACGGCCATAACTCGGTTATTTGTTGACAAAAATTTAAAAATTATAATGTTTTTGGATTCAGCGTGACATTCTGCGTAAAATGAGACCCAAATTTGTTGAGTTACCTTAATAAATAAACGAGGCATTGGCCAAAAACTGTTTTGAAAACGTCAGTTTCGGGTGATTTTCAATCAATGTTTTCAAAATGAAAACGACGTTTAATAGCGTTGAATTATACATCAGTCGAAAGAGGAGCTCAAAATCTATCTAGTGGCCAAATTTGAGATCGATAGGACAAATAGTTTACAAGCTATGGCCAAAAATAAAAAAATTGAAAAATTTTTATCGTTTGAGTCGGAATTTTTTTTCGCAAAAATCGACTATCGAATTTTGGGCTTTTGAGACCATTTTCTAACGTAAAATGAGCCGAGAAAAAGAATGGCACAAACCGCATCTCAATATCTCAAATAGTTTCCGAGATATTTAACCTTAAAAATTACGAAAAATGAGGAAAAATGAAAATCAATTATTCGAAACTTTGATCGGCCATAACTCAGTTATTTGTTGTCGGATCTGAATTTCAATCCCACATTTGGATTCTGCGGAAAATTCTGCGTACACTGATGTATAATAACTCAAATTTACTCCAAAAAATAAGTGAGATAACGATGTCAAACGTTTGGCATAGTTTTAATCATAAATTTTTGCAAAAAACTGCAACTTTGGGAAAATCTAAGAACTTTTATGTAAAAATTCCGAGAAAAACGATGGCGCAAACGGTTTCCCAATATTTTCAATAGTTGTGTACATTTTTGAAAATTTTTGGGTGTAAATCAGGCTTTCGATTCTTTAGGGAGAAAATAAATGTAGCATTTTTGTTTTAAATGGTGTATTATATTTCTTACCGATCGAAATTGGTTTATTTAAAAATTTGAATCATAGTTTGATCGTGATGAGTTTGGGGTTCTTTTACACCCAGACATTTGTATTTGAAATTTATAAAGTTGCTTTTGTCAAAACGACTTGAAATTTTTGGGGCAGATTTTAAGGAATGATAAAATGTATGTCTGTCGGCAACTTTGCATATTTCTTAGTTCCAACGAGTAGTTAGTGTAGTACGATAAAAGTGGCTTTGTGGTGTTTTGAGATACGCACTCTCATATTAAACCCTTCGTTGTATATTATGTATGTATACAACACTTAAATTACCCGCTCGTTATGTCGACTTAATACAATCAACCGTCTAGAAATGCTATATTCCGTGGATTTCCCCGTCGTTTCAGTTCCACTCAATCCCGGACCAATTTATTATACACCCGCCGTTCGTATTAATACCCCCAGACAAACAATTAACACCAGAATGAAACACTCCTAGGAGAACACAAATAACAAAAGCTACCCCGAATTTCGAACAATACAAACAATGGCAGAAAAGACGGAAAATAGGTGAGCTTTCACGCTAAGGATTGCTATTCAAAAAAATAATAACTTTTGTAAACGGCGGCTCTATTCGGAAATCGATAGATTTAATTCACTTCTTTTCGGTTGCAAACTAGGCGAAACGCCTCTTTAAACTTCTTAGGTTTTATTTGAGTGACTGAAAAACAACGATTTTATTAGCTGAGCGTTAGGAGCGTAATTTTAATAAACTCAGATAATTGTGTCCGGTGATTATTAAAAAGAAATTACGTTTTGCACTCCGAGCTCCAGGAGCAAACAACTTTAATAACGAAATCGTTAATAATGAAATACTCGCTGTTCATGTGAGTTATCGCTGGAATGACACTTTGAGAATTAAGCGGATGCAGACAACGTTGAAGAGTTACAAAAACTGCGAGTGGCACAGGATTACAAGTGTTTATACGTTTGACAGGACTGGAATTTATGATTGCATCTCGTTCTAATTAAAGATTGAGTGGAGGTGGAGGCGTCTCGCCGGGTGAGAGGACGAAAATCGTTTATTCTATGATGAAAAATCTTTCATTCATTCTTCTTGAACGAGTTTCTGTGAGTTATTCCAAACTTTTCCGCTCGCATTTGTCGCCCCAACTTATTCACTATATACCATTGTGCCCATAGTCTTAGCAGAGTCGATAGGCTTTGGATGCATTAATCACACAAACAGTTCCCGGCCAGATTGGCCTGGCTTATCCTCGCGATTCCCAGCTCAACTAACGAATGTCACAGCGCACTTCTCTCCACAGATGCTCTCCAATTCGTAATCCCGGTGACGGATGTGGAACTCTCGTCCTCACCCTCGCCTCAGCCGCCGCCGTTCGCTATTTATTTAAATTTCAAATATTTGGAACCCTTTGCGGTCTTGCGTCCCGCATTACGTCAAGCGAAATGCCAAACACCACAATTCTACCGTAAATATTTTATTACTCGTTCGACCCATACTTTCAATTCCTCGATGTTTCAAATTAACAACGTAATCTGAGCATTCCAAATGATTTTTCACGATGTTTATCAATATTCACGCTCTGTGTTTTCTGTGGCAACAAACAATAGACCAAGAAAGAAGAAAATAAGCTATTAAATATACAACGCCCACTATTTCATTGCATCGATAAACAAGTTATACTTTTAGTTTAAAATACGTGACACAAAACTTCTGAAATTTCACGCAATAAAAATGTAAATCCGTTTTGCTGAATATCCAGTTATTATGCTGATGCTGAAACTCGCTAGAAGTAAGTAAATGTTTTATATACAGTACCGACTTGTATCGACTGCGGGTAAAGTGTTGTTTTCTGCAGAATCTATGCAATATTTACTCTCTGTAGTGCTTAACGGATTAAGTCTAGATAGTAAGCGTTTTCTGGTGCTTTCAGTAAGCTCGGTTCGGCAATATCAAGACGATGCTGCTTAACGCAACTGAAATGTGCAAAAGCTGTAATCTAACATGTCAAAGAAATTTCAGGAGATATAATCTCCTCAATCACATTCAAAATTTCTCATCCGATATTTTAATACAACATTGTAGTACCTACGTAGACAACTAGGTAAATATTTAAATTGTACATTAGAACCTTAAAAGTGTCTCGGAAGGGTGGATTATGCCAAGAGCGGTGTTTAAATATTTAATGGAAATTTGAAATAAGAATCTAAAGCATGCAATACCGAGGCTATGTACTCAAAAAAAATATAAAAAATATACTTCCATACTAGTTCATTTATATTTTAACAAATTTCCTCCTTTGAAAATTAAATTCTCGTTTAATTTCACTGATCTATCAAATTTTACGTTTTTTTGCCATGTTGATAACGAAAACGCACGAAATGAACAACATAACATTGAATAACATTTTCATTGGTTTTTGTTTAATACATTAATTAATATTCAGGGTGTTCAGCGTGTTATGTTAAAATTTCTAAAAAGTGTCTCTTCTGGTCCACAATTCTCCAGTTTGGCGGAGATGATAAACATGTTCAAACTAACAAGCTGTCTAAATTTTATTTTTATTCTTAAAAACTGAAAGAGTCAAATGATATTGTATATTGCACAAAAAATGTAAACACGCCAGGTCGTCGGCAAGCGGACCCACGTAAAAAAAAATTGATTACGTTTTCGTCGATATATTTAATTACTTGATTTCATGAATTATTGTTAGTTGTAATTCTGCCGGTTTCGGAAACAAGTCATTGTTTAACGGAAACTAAAAGTATTTTAATCTCGTGCAGTGTTGTGAAAATACTGGTGGCCACTTTGAACCATTGGACTGAAAGTTTTATCAACACGAAAAAAGTAGAATTTTTGATTTTCTTAGTCAAATTTGATTTTTTTTACTTATTTTCTGTTCTAAATTAGTTTATAATTTTTGATAAAACGGCACGTGTTTAAAAAACGCGTTGACAAAATTTGTTGTTGTCCATAATTTACGAAACAATAATAAATTAATTTAAACGCGCAAAAAAGCGGAAAGTGAATTCAACAGATAAGTTTTTTGTGCACTGCGTTCTCACGTTGTTGCGTTTGAAAATGTGCAAATTATTTGGAAAATACTTGAGAATTTTGGATAACCGAAGAGGAAAAGTTGTTTGTTTTATGGAGATCCACCACCTACGTAATTTAATCTTAACTGACTCTTCCGCCGATTTCTATGGATTATTAGGAAATTCAGTTGTCTTTTCAATGTTGTATGTATTCGAATCTTATTACAAAAATTGTGCAACAAAAATAGTGTTTTTAGAACCGATGAAAATAGTTTAATATTCACTGTTTAATTTTTTATGTCACACGTAACTGCTGCCAAAACCGCAAAATGATTTTCAATTAGAAGTGACCAACTTAATGCATACCATTTATCATAGTGCGGCGGTGAGTACATAAACGATTATTTATAGCTTGGTTAATTTCAAAATTTAATTGTTTAAACCTGCATTATTTTATAAATCTGTTACCAACTGTTAACTATTGAAAAACCTGAAATTAATGCAATGATTAAAATTGGAGCGATGATTATTCAAAATTTTCTACGGCGAGTGAACTTGTTTTTTTATTAAATTTGTGGGTTGGAATCATCTAAGAGGATCTCAGTAACATTACAATTAAATCCCTTCTTTCAGCCGGGTTTTATTATTGGCTTAAGAAACGGCATGTCTAGAATCGGAATAAAGGCAGATTTTGTTTGGACATAAGTTATATGAGATTTGTGTTTAATGTAGCGGTCTCTTTTGAAGGGTTAAACGTAGCGAAACATATTCAATATGTAATAAACTGACGCTTAAAAGGTAAATAAATAAAGAAAATTTGTTTACCCTTTATAAACTCTCGAAAATTTCAATTTGAGTTAATTTAAAAGTTTATGTTGTAAATTGAAAATTTAAACGAGATTTGGTTTAATGATTGCTCGGGATCATCATCATGATTCCACGGTTGAACAGGAGCTGGGAGATTTTCACGTCATTTTATGGAAATATCAGTTGAACGCTGTTGTAAATTGCGCTCATTATCCTCATAAACAAGAGCCTAAATGTCATTAACAGTGCTTGAGATTTCCTGAGACATTCCTGCATATACGCCTCCACTTTGATACGTGTGATGTTTTCGCTTGTCCCTTCTAATAAATGAGGTTAAGGACCAAGACAAGGACTAAAACGATTTTGTGCCTTTGACGGAAGACAAACTTCCTGCTGCTACACATATTTGGGAGAAAAGAACGCCGAATTAACAACAAAACAAATTTTTATTGCCCCGGCGCATCCACCATTTTTACACCTTTTGTTCAGCTCGTTGTTTTTCCTTTTTGTGTTTGGTCTATATTTTTGTGATGAAATTGGCCGTGGACTGCTTCCAAGCTTTCAAGAGTTCGATGCAATTGTTCGCGTGGAGATTGGAATTGAAAATAGCGTTTGTTGAGAGCTGGTAGGAGCGCTATTATAGTGCAGATTGAATTAATAATTTAAGTCCTTCCATTTGCGTGGCCGGCGAAAGGATTCTTTAATACTGGAAATTCGCGGCTTGCGGAGTGCTAAGCGGAATCGAGGGGAACATTACATCTCTAGCTAATCCTTGCACTTACTCTAACCTCATAAAGGCTTCACTTTCACTTTCCCTTAGTTACCAGCGGACTTTACGAGTCTTTTGTATTACGCAAAATCTTGGGATCAAAGCTCACGAAACTGGTTCTTACATTTTATTTTTGCATCTGCAGATGATTCATCAATACATATTAATTTGGAGGAGGGGGTTTCAAAAGAATTAGGCCAGAGACGAACAAGAATTCCTTTCTGGCTCGATTATAATTAGAGTTCGTATTTTCCACATTCCACTCTGTGCCGTCTGTTGTGGGTTTTAACAAATATATAAAAGAATTTAGTCTTATATTGAACAGACGCTCGGAAAATAATTAACTTAGATTCACGCTCAGTTTCAATTATATCAAAATAAAATACTTCAAACAAAAAATGACTTTATCAATTTTTAATCAACGGAATCTTTGCTTTCATTTCGTTGCAAATGAACCCAATAACATCTGAGGATCAAAAATAAATATTTGGAGGAGATAATTGTTTGAAAGGGTTGTCATGAATACTGTTGAAAAATCCGGCAAAATACTAATAAAATAACAGCGAATTTATTTCTTCCCTGCGCAAATTTCGGCTGCCTAATTTCATAGTTTCATTAAATAAACGATTTGAATAAATAACGGAAGGATGAGTATTTTGGAGCTCCATATACTTTAGGGATGAATTTATTTAGACAAAATGGTTCCTTTAAAACCTGGGGCGTGTTATCCTTACGAGGGTCGCAAATAGTTTGAATAATTCAGCAAAAATTATAATGAGGCTTGAAGAAGATCAAAAGGGAGAATGAACTACCCGCACATTAAAATCTAATTGCCTTATCGATTAATAATTCTGGAATCTGTCCCAGTGAGGTAAAATTGTAAAGATTCTTCACTCGAAACACGGCAAATCCGATTTGATTATGGAGTGTAGGGAGAGATTACACAACACTGCGACTTGTCTAAAATAAGACAATTTACAACGGGGCAATTTATTGTACCACTAGCGCTAATTATTCAGCGGGTAATGCATAATAATGATCTGGTAAATTTCTCAGGATATGCCGGCAACATTATGCGAAATCTTTTCATGGCGAACTGTTTTATTTTTATACTTGTAACATCGTTGAAAAAACTGAAAGGTAACTCATTAAATTTTTTCCTCCATCCATAACTGTTTGAAACTTTACGAGTCTACATTTTTAATTCTGCATTTAAAATGGGTTACCTGAAAGAAAGCGCCGGCTTTCAATCAATATCTGTCGCGTTTGTTCCTCTTCCAAAAATCTCGAGAGCAATTTTTTACCAATTATATAACAAATGTGTTCGAATTTTTGCTCTTTGTGCAAAGTTGGACATGCCTAATGATGGTCTCTTATTTATTGTGTTTTGGTATAATCTCCCACCTTCTTACTTTCCTTCGTTGACAGTAGCAGTTTTTCCAAGCGATTCTTCGCACTGCGCTACAAAAATAATCTAAATTGTTTGCCAGTTGCACAGTTGACAAATGAATTTACTCGACAGCAAGGCCGGGCATGATTAATGCGTGTGGCTCGTTTTCTATAAAATGAAGAGTAATTTAATTGGAAGCTGCCACCTTGGAACGCGCCAGTATGTTAGATGGAGAGGAACGTTGACGACCGCCCCCAACCTCCATCGGCAGCGGGAAGCTTTGCACGTGTCTCTATTAGCCTCCTCACAGTGTGCGATTGATTATTCAGATTTCTGCTCACCAAATTACTATCCGAATTTATTATTATACTGTGATCAAGCACTAATGAAAAATGTTTCGTCAAGATAAATTTATTTTCCTTCAACGTGCAATTTATGCCACATCTTCCTTTGCGAGCCCTAAATCGACCTGGGAATGACTTATTCAATTAAACTGTAATTGGCGAAAACTGTGTAAAAAAGGATCTTTTGTTAAAACCTTGATTGTGTTAATTCCCGTGTTATTTAAACAAATCTTCGTTAATTCTCCTCGTGAACGTTTAAGTAGAACAAAAACGACTCTAAATTTGCATGTAACCAGAAACGATGTGCAAAGAAAGACGAATGAATAATAGATAGCCGTAAAAGTGAGCCAACTGGTCTGGGAAATCGGGCGAATGTCCAGTGGATGCACTGCTGGATTTTGATGAAAAACCGAAATAGACAACGAACATTTTGTGCGTGCCAAACTCGAATAAACGACTACACTAATACAAATTTCAAACTTTGATTGATAGATTAAATCAATAAACAAAAATGAACTTTAAGACACGCTAAGAACAGTCGACAATTTCCCAGAAGGTAAAGGGCCATCAACTGCAGAGTTCTTCGCGTTTTAAATTTGAATCACTCCAAGGCCGAGTCTATCGTGCCGTGACTAACTCAAACACTAAAATCTCTCTGCTTTCAAACAAAAAAGATGTGCATAGAAGCGACACACAAAAGAATCTAAGGGTGCAAATACCATTCCAACGCCCCAAAATTCTTCAAACGTTTTTAATATTATTACTAACTCCCAGTTTAATTAGTCAATTTGTGCTCACTCACCTAGAATTTTGCGAACGGCTCAAAAACCCGCGAAAAATTAACTGAGAAGCTACGAAATAGTTCGCTGCAAACTAGCGGTTCCAATTTTCGAGCTGGAAAATCGATTTCCGGCGTCATTTCCGTTATCGGTCTTCCCAAGACACATTTCGTGGCCGAAAATGTTCTATTGAACTATTGTCAGGACTCTTTAGCGCGTTTTACTTTTACTAGGTGAGCTAAAAACAAACTTTTTCGTGGTGGCATCTGTCGGTTCAAAAATTATGAAATCTTTCGGTTGACCTGTTTTTAATTTAATAGTTTCCGCTCTAACCTGGAGATAAACAAAGCAGTCTCAGTTCATTGTTCCAGTATGATGTTCATAACCCAGCTGCAGCTCATGTAAGATGCATTTAAATGTAAGGTTGCCAAAACCACATGTTTACGAACCTAGAACACTTGTATTTAGGTTCTCTGTGATATTACAATAAAGACTCCAGGAGCGTTTATGGGAAATTAAATTTCTATTGCAGACTACAGAACTATTGATATCTATTGCCTTTGGAGCACTCACCTTTCAACTCCACGAAAGTGTTTCCTTGTTGTTTGCAACCATACTTTAAAATTTTTCTGTTGGCGTGGTGCCCGAATTTTTTATTCTTTTTGGAGAGATACTGTCTTGAATAAACTTTAGCAAAGTGCCTCTTCTTTAGTTAGATAATTGTCTTTGATATACGCAAGCCATCTCAAAATTTTACCTCACTCTTGATATAATGGAAAGTAAATAAAAGTCGAGCTATGTTAAATGGAGCTCTGTATCTGTAAATTATGCAAGAGGTCAAATTTGAGAGAAAAATACCCCCAAAACAATAAGTCTTATTAAATCAGTAATGAAAGACTTTGATAAGTGGCGGTAATAAAGAAGGATCATGTGAAAGAGGTGAAAAATATTCGAGAGTAAATTAATTAAATTAATTAAGAGCGTCGCGACTACTTAAGAGATTATAATGTTTATTACTTTACCTCTCCGTGCCGAAAAATCTTCAGAGACAAATGCGGTGGTCAAGCAAGTGTGAGATTAAATTTTAAAGGTAATTCTACAAATCGTCACGTGTAAAACTCGCTCAGATTAAACTTGGATCCTTCTTGAATTTAAATTAAACTAAAACAGCAGTTTCCAAACTTTTGCCTTTATTTTTGTGGCGGTTATAAAATTGCGTTATAAATAACTTGATAATTAGGAGTATGCAACAGATGATAAACAAACACGGTTAATTAGCGAGCGACAAACGCACGCCCAAATCTGATTATATGAATGAAGGAGTGGGAGATTCAATAATATGGATCCATTACGAGCCTTTGACATTGCGATTTTTTATTAAAACTAAAAATCCGCGTCTTCATTATAAAACTCAAGGGCGCTCGCTCCAATTCCGGTAAAAATTGTATTGTTATCAGAAGCAAAAACGTTGCAATGTTCACGCTTGGGTTTAATTGAGTTTCCATTGCAGGTGCAGACGTGATTTCGGATTTTTAAAAAATTTCTAATTGCGGTTTATATGGAATTGTGGAATTTTGGATTCCGGTTTGAATGCATTTCTGTAGATTCCAAAGTAAAGAGGACACAGTTGGAGTTCTCGTTTTTTGTATCTACATGCAAATGTACATGTGAAATGGAACAATATATTTCTAAGAAGCGCATATCCCAGTTCTTTTTTATTTGTTCAGCTTGAGATTTTATTGTATTAACTGAAGGCAGAGTTTGGAGGATTTAATAAAATTTGTCACCACCGATTTTAATATTTGATCAGTCCAAAAATAAACTGGATTTTTTCGCAAGTTTATTGGATCCTGCTAAGAGACAAGAGCACCAATATTTGCGTATACTTTGCTTTGAACTCGTTTTGCAAAAGGAAATGCGTAACAAAGACACTTTTCGCTACCAGTTGCTTACTGTAAATCTGTGATGGTTGTAACAAAGAGAAATATTTGGCAGGTGCGTCGTTTCAAGAATGTTTCATTATTGCTAAAATAAATGAGGCAGAACAAAGGATATCTGAATCATCAAGTCTTTGTATATGTTCGACTTAATTCGCTCCAAGTTTAAGTTAATTAAAAATAATATAACTAAAGTCCGCTTCGAGAATAACAATATCGAAGTTCGATAGTTAAGTAGTAAAACCAACAAGTTTTATCTTCACGAAACTGTCAAAATTTAATAGGAAACAATCGGAGATTTCATTAAAACTTTGCGGAATTTAGCGGATTCCGATATACAATTTTGTTTTTCTTGTCCAGTTAAATTGAATTTTCAATCATTTAGTGTCCGGCAGTGTAGCTTCACGCGATGATAAATTAGTAACAAGAAGTGAGGTCTTTTAGTTGTGAGATGGCTGATAGTCGGTTAATTTCAGACATTTAAAAATGCAACGGCTGTTACAACAGATTGTATCTATTAGACGAATTATAGCAGACTAATTTAGCTCCGTATGTTCGGTCTATTTTCAGTCAGCAACGGGGTAGTTGAGATTTACCATTTAACTAACGTTACATGACATTTTTATATTTGTATTTATGGCGTCGCATCAATTACAAGAAAGTACCTAATAAAAGGACATTGTTTATATTTTTCCGGCGACACACCACGTATTTCCACATTTCAAAATAGAAACGAATTAAGTGAGAAAAATGCTGCTCTTCACACAGACAAGATTTTTTTTCGTGTCATAATTTCATTCTTCTTTTTATGTTTACGCTACAATGTTAACCACCAAAAGGAGCGAAATTTAAGCTAATTATATCTCGTCAAAAATTGTTACAACGTAATGGCTTGCCACGCTTATTTTGAATTCTTTTACTTAAATTCTACCTCAACAACCGTTTATCTTGTCTGTGGAATGTTTGTTTAGATTCTGACTCGTTCAGAATTGTTCTACAATTTTATTTTTATTTCGATTTTTCTCGTAAACCACATTCTCCTCTCGATCGATGATGAGGAATCTTAGTTATAAATTTTCTGCGCGACTGCCAGAAGTTCCTTTCATATTTATCCTCACTTTATTTATTCATATCGTTGCTCTTTGTATTCCTTAAAAAGAGAGAATTAACATAGTTAAACTGATCCCGTTGTGACCAATTTCTACAAAGAAGAAGTGCATTATTAATACGACCGGTATGCAACACATTTTGTTTTATTATTTACATTACAAATGCACTTTACATGTAGCGAGGAGGTACGGAAACAAAACATTATCTTGTCGATTTAATTATGCTTAATTAACTAATAGCAGACAAGAGGTATTTTATTTATTGAGCTCCAAACAATTGCATGGATTTTCAAGCACACACTCGAAACTATTCATGATGAAACAGATAACATAAGTATTCATCGAAATCGTGTTTCTAGTGGTGTTGAGAGAGACTAATATCCACCACTCGACGAAGTTTTTACCCGACTAATAGCTGATAATCTCTCACATTGATCGTGGATATTTGGTAATTTTCACAAAGTCATGAAGTCATTTAACGTACGAAATAAAGTCTCTATTAGATCAGTTGAAATGAAGACAAACGAGAGTTCAGTTCATCTTTATCCTAAGCAATAAAAAGACCGTAAATTGTGTCTCCACAGGAGACTGGCTTTAATCACCGATCTTTGAGCGGAGAAACCTGAACAATCTACTCAAATCAGAAAAAGTCTAAGTGTAAAACCGAGTTATGATTTATGAAAAAAAATTGGGGCAGCTAATGAAATATCCATCGGTACTGAATTAAATCCGGTTTCGAATCGAAACAATGCAATTTACATGGTGCTAACGACAGACGTGACTTGAGCTAACATGACATGTTTTAGTTTGTATTCTAAATCCTTGCTCACACAAAATTTACACTACCTCTGAAGTTTTAGTCAGTGTTTCATACTCCACCAAATGAGACAGCTTTAAAAGTTCTTTTTCTGTCATCGCGCATTCCATTTCGTTTCCTTAGGTGACGCCTTTTTCTTGTTCGCTCTTCCCAAAAATGTTCTTTTTATGTCGCAAATTATCTCTAGACGTAATTATTATTCCTATAACAACAAAACCACAATTTTATTTACTTCCTGATTACTAACAAACAAACTCGATTTTCAACCGACTTTTGTGCAAGATACTAATTCACTGACGTTCCGCCGCTCGAATACAAACGAAAAAGCCCACGTTTGAAATTAAGATAAGTTATTTGAATGATACAAATGATAAATGGGAATAATTCAAGCTGACATGGAAAAACGTGGAGAAACAATCACCGCGTCGGCGCTTCAACCCTAAACTACGTCACGTAAGACACGTTTATTTCAGGCACAAATAAATTCTTATTTTATACTTTCGAGAAAAATCATGCATGATAAAGCCGGATTTACAAAGGTTCAACAAACTTGGGGGAAATAAAACCCGCCGGGATATCAAATTTACTAAATGGGCAAACGGCGTCGAAAACAGCTCCATTTCATTTAAAAAAAAAATCCTGAAAAATCTCAAAAATCGGAGCGTTGCTTAAAAATTAAGCGCAAAGTTTTATTGAGAGAGAGAATTACATAGCGTTACTGCCTCAAGTAAAAATATATTCACGCCGAACTACTTTTTGTGACCGAAACTTTTAAAACTTGGCGAATTATAAATTTTTTCTCGAATCCTCCTCAGTTTTCGGTTGAGTTTGAATGTCTTGTAACAGAGTTGATGGTTTATTTACTTTATTTACACAAGGGCAAAGTTCAACTTGGAAAAGAATTAGTAAGTGAAGACTTCGATTAAAATTCAAGTCGTTCGAGTCCTGAGCCTTAGATGGGCAGACAACCCATGCAGAATGTGCACGTATTTTTATTTGTTTTTCAGTTAATTGGACGTAATGGTGTGGTGGTGAATTTCAATAAGGCACTGATATTGGCCCTTGTCATTTCGAAGTTTAATAACGGTTGCAGCACTGCAGGGTAAATGCGCCGCAAGATATCGAGAGTATTTGCTTTGAGTTAATTTCCTTTGGAGGCGAATCATTAATTTACTTCTTGGAATGTTATTAAGACGTTATTTTAAGGATTTTCTTTGTATTTTCTTGATCTATGTGCTAAGTAAATGTAATGCCATTTCGTTCATTTCCTGGGAGCAAAAACTTTCAAATTCGAGGGAGCAGACAAGAAAATCTTACACGCGAATTCTAGGTTGGGTCTTAATGCAATGAGAACTGTCGTTCTTCACTTAACACACCTAGTTATAACATGCACATGTACAAGAAACTCGCTTTATCAAAGAATTTTATCTCTTCTTTTTATAACAACTACAAAGAATGCACTACCTCTATTTTAGTTTTCTTAAGTGCTAACCAATTCATAAACATGGCACCTCCATTATTCAAGGAGAGTAACCATAAAATATTTATTAGGAAAACAGAATATTCAAAATAAAGCTTCGTAGCGACAGGATCCTAAAGTTTTGTTTGCTTTGAATTAAAGGATTTTCCTCAGTTCAGCTTCGCTCATGTAGGAGCATATAACAAAAATAACCTCTGCGTCTTACATGAAACTTCTTCTTTAAAGAAAGACCATTAAAACTTTTATCCAATATGTGAATCTAATTATTTTATCAATAGCTTTGTCCTCCACTTGGCTAGAATGCATTCAAGCTATTTGCAAAACGAACTTGCATACACAGAACGAATCTCTTTAACTGTATTGAAACAGCAGCAATACAGATGCACATCGTCATGTAAAAGTAAAGTTGAAAGGTCGTTACAGAATAACTTCTCCCGAATGAATTCTGTCTACGTTGAATAAAGCCAGTTGTAATATAGACGAACTCGTGATGTGAATGTACTTTCGCAAAATGCGGAAGTTTACGAATTAATTTTTGAAACATGGAATTAAAGGTGTGGTTCTGACGGGCTAAAATATTTAAACTTCTCAGAGAAACTTTTTCATTACTATTAAACGTCTGTTAACGATTGCTACTTTTTTGTTGTTCAGTTTCCGAAGTCAAAATTATTTAATAAATTGTAAGGAGGAACGGAATATTTTAGAAAAGTTGGAGCTACTGTCTTAGAAAATCTAAGATGACGCTGTCATATGTCACGATATTCTGTAAAGCTTGACATAAATAAATCGCATCAACAAATCGAATTCTGAAAATAACTCAGTTAAGATGCAAGTGCAAATATATAATGCATACAAATGAAGAGGATATTGATTATCCTCTTGATAAAAATAAAAAAACGCGATTTCGTACAATGGAACTTGGGAATATTAATGAAACCGAGCCACCCGGTATATTTCGTTAGCGTTTTCCAGCTGCTTTTTGTACCATAAAACAGTCAGTAAAACCGTTTCGTGCGTATTACCCATTCGTCTTGTTTGGATTTTTGTCGAAATTCCTCAAGTGCGAGGAAACTGTGCATTTTGTGTTGCTTATTTGAGGTGGAGGATTGTAAAGTTTGCGTCGTAAACTTGCTACAAGTAGCTGGAATAATAAATGCGACATCTCTGAGGGAATTTGACGGGTAGTTTGTCGGTTTCGTAACCGGTTGGTTGCACGTAGGTATTAGTTGAATCAGTGTCGGTTTATCTAGTGAAGTAGCCTCAGCACCCACAAATTGGACCAGCGTCGCTTTAACAACGACGTCTCAAATTTTAAACAGTAAACTTCCTTGGATTTAATCAAACGGACGCTTTTCGCTGCCGACTCATTAAATCATTAATTATATTTTAAATGAAAGAAAAACGTTTTGCTGCCGCGAGGGTTGTGCTTTATCTACGTAAATGTCGATCGAAAACTAAATATTAATTTTACTGTTTGATGTTGCCCCGCAGCTCGATTCGATTCAGTGCGGAAAAATGCACCACAATTATTTCACTTCGGTGCTCAATATTTGAACGCATTGAATTTGTTGCACAATAACACCGAATGTAATTTTATATCGGGATTCCACACTGATCATTTATATTCTTGCTGTTTTCATTAATTTTGTGGATGACCGGTTTTTACACCTTTTGGTTAAGTAACAATTTTCAACAAATTTCGACCAAAATTTGTACTCATTTTTAGAAAGAATTGCCTCCTGAGATATACAGGGTGATCCCGAATAAAGCACAAAGATTTTAACCCCAGTATCAAACAACGCAGTTTTCTGCTGAACTAGTTTAGTGTCAATGTTAGTCTAGGCTATCGAAAAGTTGGGAATAAAGACGCTAATGAACAAGTGGCAAAAAATGGTTTTTATTGTATAGTTTAGCACTGATCGTGGTAGAGAAATGTTGGTTTTACAGTGCCAAATTGTTCAAATTTGGAATATTTTGAATTACATTTTTTATCTTTTGTCAGTGGTTTGTGTTTTGTTTATGGGTGAATATAATATTACGCGCGATGACATAGTGGATTGTCCAATGAGGGCATTTGGTCCTTTTTCGTAATAACTTTAGGTAAGTTTATTATTATTTCTAATTACAATTTCAGTTTTGTCCACAAAGCGAGTCAGAAAAAGTTTTAGAAATTTTTGTTTTCTGGACGAAGGGAAATTTCGAAGTTTTGAGAATATAAATTCGTAATTTTGATAATTTTAAAGCTATAGCAATAAAATTTAGGCAATTTGTGAGTTTGAACATGTTTATCACCTCTTTCAAATTGGAAACCGAAAGAAACACTTTTTAGAATTTTTATTTTATGCAGCAACTATTAACTGTTTTTGTATCAATCTAGATATTTTTTTTCCCTAGGTATAGTTGATGCAACCAGATTGTCCAGAAAAAAGTTCAAATGGAGATTTAAAGACAAACTGAAGTAAACAACTTTTTAGTACAATAGAATTTAAACAAACCCATTTTTAAGAACATCTTTGAATTTGGAGTAAAATGGACTTCGTATTCGACTTTCCAGTTTTCCAGTGCACATTTTCGCCAAAAAGTGTTGTCAAGTTTTCAGGTTTTGAAGCAAAATAATTTAAATCCGTCCAAATCCGTTCGTTGCTTGAGCGAAATTATGTATGAAATTTTATTTTACGCTTCTTGTTTACGACTTCTGGAGTTACAGCGACGCTGCAGATACACTAATTTTCAAGTTCATGACGCCTCGACTTTAATCTTCCATCTACATCTGGATTTCTGCAAATTAAGAGTAGGAAGCTTAAAATGATTTACTTTCACTTATTTGTTTCCGCAGTCAATAAATATCAATTATCGAACCAACAGTGAGAGTTATTACCTTTTTGTAGAGCTGAATTATGACCCTAGCACTTTGTTTTGCATTTCCTTTAGAGGGGTTACAAATTTACTGTGCTGAGACAAATGCGGGTCATTGCACACAGTAGTTTCGGCAGGTTGTAACACTATTCGTCAAGTGTAAACAAGAATTCAGAAGGTATGTGTCCACTTCCCCTTTAAAGATTTTAACCGCTTTAGGCGAGGTTTCCAACAACTTGACATCGGTTTGTGCCATAGTTACGGAATAGCCTATACTATGCATAATTCATGAGCCTCACAAAGAAACATTGTTTATAGACGTATTAGTGCCCTATTGCGACACATTGTCAAAATCATAACGGGAAATGACAGAGACTTTCGAGATCAACTTCCGACAAACTTCATGTTGATTGATGATCGGGCTTTATGCCCAAATTGACCGCCGAAAATTCGAAACTCCCACAACATTAACGCACTTACTGTAAAATTTAGTTTTTCCTCTTTTACTAACGAAAATTAGATTGGCGCATCCACCATTTTAAAAATATTTAACCATTTTACTTATCCGACATTGATTTACGTTGTTTGTGACTTTTATTACTTCCATGACACCACTAAACACCTCTTTAAATGCCCTCCTATTTCCTTTTTTCACTTTAAAAACCTCTCTTCTACCCTAAAAGCTACCCTAATTATTATCGACCACATTAAAGAAAGTCTTCGCTGCCAACGTAATTTTCCATTTTATTTGTTACCTCACATTTAATCAAAGTCAATAGATTGTATCCTCGCTGAGATTTTCAAAGGAACAAATTAATTTCGTATCGTTTCCTTGTGGGAAATTCGAGACCTTTGATTGTGTTTTTCCCAATTCAAGGACTAAAAAAACAATTGAAAAATGAAAAGAAACCAATTTTATGATAATCGACGTAGCTTGATGGAGCGATTTTGACCAGCTCAGTGGCGCAAACCGTGTTAATGGGACATTATATGTAGATTTAATTAGGACTTTGGCTACGAACCTTCGTCCTTCCACATTTACTGCCTTGAAATAATTAGTAAAACTAATAAAGGTGATAATTGAATTCCCACTTTTAACTTTCGACGCAGTTTACCCTCCACATATTTGTTATTTAATTTAACAAACATGACAGGACGCACATTAAACTAATTAAACTAAATGAATATTGTGAACTATGACCTACCAGATGGACTTGATAAACTTTGCAGTTTCGTCTTTCTTACCCTCAAATTCAATTTAACAGAATAAGAATCAGTTTGTTGCTTCGAATTTCTACGATTTGTAGGTAAATGGTGACCGCCTTTGCTTCCTTTGCCATGTTTGTGGTTGGAATACAATGTTTGAAATTACAAGAACTTCTCTGTTGTGTTGAACTGACTGTTGAGTGTGGTGTCGGATGAGTCGAATACGGAATGCAAAATAATTAAAAGCGTCATGTAGATTCCAGAAAAAAACTAAACAGTTACGAGGAAATTTAGATGTTCTCTTAAGTGTTTAGCAGTAGTTTAAAGTTCTGTGGATTTCACGCAACAAAAGCCAAAGAGATAAAAAGAGATGTCAACAAGACCGGCTTTATGTCATCTTGACAGGCGGTTTTAAATTATAGTCTTTACTAAAAATATTGGATATACGTTTCTGTGACCATAATTTTTTAAATTCGTGTCGTACTTCAAACCGGTCATGATTAGTTTGAACATGTTGACAAACTAATGGCTTATAAATTTCTAATCAGTATTCGCTGATTAATGTATCGTCAAATTTGTTTGATTTATTAAGTATATAATCATGGTATAAACAATAAACTAAAGCCTGGTGGTGATTTTGGACAGGCTGCTTTGCATGTGTTTGATTACGAACTAATTTTGAGCATTATTCCATAAGCTGTTGATCCCAAACAATACTTTTACACCTTCTGCACAACAGCATCAACGCTACTCCGAGTCTGAGTGATTTAATAGAATGAGAAATATTTATTCTTTGTTACAGCTCGAAATTGCAGAAATTCAATTTGAGATTGTAGCAAGTTGCACTGAAGTATTTGGAGAGTATATAAAGTTTGTTAAGACAAATAGAACAACTTGTTAACAGCGTCACGATAGCGCGAAGTGGAAATCGCGCCCTTTCTATCAATCTTAGGCCGTAAAAAAACGCTTCGTCGCGTGTTAGACTGTTATGAAATTGAAAAAACTCACTTCGTCAGGTTCAACTCTGGACATTAGAACCATGAATATGTGTAGCCATGTTTGGAGTCAAAGGAATCGCTATATTGGATTCCGGTGGAACGCCAGAGGCGTTTGGGTGTTTTCAGGCTTCGGAATAAACATAAGCTCTTAACGTGGATGAGTAAAAGAGTGGAAGACAAACCACTTCTAAACACGAGCTCTTATTTACATCAATATGTAAATAAACTAAACGGTCCAAAAATAAGGAAATTTCAAGCCTCGCACGTGCGCTTTAACACACGTGGCGCCTCCACCATTTTCAAATTTTCGCGCCTTTAGGACAAATTTTGATCTCTTACAGTTTCTGATGAAAGGCGTATGAAAGTTTTGTGCCCTTTGGACTTTTGGCCTTCGCGTGAGAGACATTTAATACACTTTGGAACAGAAACGGGCAATTGAGAGTCGGCGCTACCTAAACAAATCTCGACTCCGAAACCGAAAGCAACAGCGGTGCGATTTAACATTTTATAATAACATGTAAAATTACACAAACAAGGTGTTTGTACAAAATACTTATAAACAATAAAATTGTTTACAGCAGCGACTTCAAAACTTCAAAAAATAATGAGAGATTCATTAAACAACAGAGCCGTACTCTGAATTTCTCGAAACCGTCGAGAACTAACGAAGCATTTGGTTCAATGTACAACACGTTTTGCTTACTTTATCAGAGCGAAACCATAGCCCGTTGAAAAAATACGATTTGCACGCATTTGCTTGATGGCGAAATGTTGTTACATGATACGAAAATTTCTCCAAGATAACTGTAATGATTACGATGATCTGTATAACGAATAAGGAAATTGAAATAAAAGTCGAAGGCCGCGGAAAGGCGAGGTCCGCCGGTTTCAGGGGGCCTCGCAGTGGAAGACTATTTCGCAATTTTGTCGCCGGGAAGTGCTTTTTTGTCCCCAATGCGGTTTCCGTCGTACAGTTAAAATCTAAGCCTCAGAGGAAGTGTTGAGTATCCGGTCGAGGCCAAAGAGGTTTAAACCGGGCGACCAATGGCCATTTTCGGTATCAGTAATGTTGCCACGATGCATCGATTCCCGCTGCGGCTATCTTGACCATTGTGCTCATAACACGGCAAGTTTCCTGAGGGAGCGCTGAGCTACCCTGTTCGTTGTCCAAAGGGAGTTTAACGCCCATTAGGTAATTAACCGACTTGACATTGCCAATGTTAGACACCTAGCAGTAATATTTTTTGTTCGGAGACAACTTGAAAGAGGCAGAAATCTCATTATGCAAAATTTGTTCATTCAGTTTTGAAAACGTCGCACTTACTGTCGCGTCTTGCATGCAAATGTGCAGTGCTGTCGTGATGCACTTGAATTGTTGAATCTAGAAAAATTCGAATGGGGCATTGAGAAAACACAATGGATTCGGATAATTTGTTGCTTATGGTGAAAAGAGACAGGTTTGAGCTGAAACTGGCAAGTTTCACTTTGATTGTTGTTTGAGGGATCGGTTATGGTGCGCCGCAAGGGACGCTTTGATGAGGTGCATATATTGGGGTTTCTAGTGTTTATGGATCGATAGCTATTCTCTAGAACACCTACGTAACATCAAACGTAAACGTCCCACATTAAATTAATCCATTTCGAACTAAAAATTTTGGGCTTGCAAAATTCGTCGTCTTCATAAATCAGAATGTCGTCAGTTGAGTCACACAAGTCGCTCGAATTGAATAAGTCTCGTCTACGAAACAATTTTCATAATTACACGCTTGAAATCGAGCCATTAATCAGTAAGTAACAATGAAATTCAAAGTGGGGAAATCAATTAATTTAGAAATTAACAATAATGTAATCGGCAAACATACAGAAGTGGATGTCAAGCTGGTCCGAATATAATACCTACCTGCTCCAGTGTGCGAGAATAATCGTCTCGAAATTCCATTTAGTTATTTAGTAAAGTGTTCTGTTCGTTGAGTTTCGTCCTGGGCATATTGTGGTCCTGTTTACATCAAGCTCTCTGACCGGAACAATGGAGCGGAAATTCAGAGATGATAGATGTAGAATAGCCGCCGAAGGTTCGCTCTGGACGTACACATGCTACCCAGTTTGCGAAACATTGTTTCAAACATCTTTCATTCAAAATCTCTGAATTTCTTCAGGGACTCCAAAGTTTCCAGAGTGTCACTGAGACTGTGATCAATAACTAAACCATTTAAATAGATGAGACAATTCACATTGAAAAGATTCTTGTAAAAGTGTTAATAAATTAACACATCAACAAACTGGAAAAGCTGAACTTTACTGTACAAATTTGATCTCGTTACAAAGATAACTTTCTCTCGTTTTGCAAGCGAAAATTCTACATAAATAAACACAGTGACTTAAAAGCTTACCGTTTAAATTTATTTATTATATAAACTCATTTTTGTTAGTATTGATCTTACGTGCTTGAGTTGGATTTTTTTTCGTTCTCCCTGTAGATGTAACCACACAACCTCGCCAAGGCCATTAACGGAATGAAAATACAATTTCGTATTTATAAAAGCAATGTATTTCACAACTCAATTATGTTATATTGTATGTACGTTTAACTGAAAAGTGAGACCCAGGCATGTGTTTTTAGGCAATCAAAACGAAACTTTTAGTCTTGATAAGCTTAAGATACTTTAGCCAGCTAACGGTTTGCAACTCGTTTAAAAATGCGGAACGGAATGGGTTTTCGTAGTCTCTTAGAAAGTTGGTAAACAGGAAAGTTTTGTTAGGGTAATGTACGGTTTTTAGAATGCACTGTTTTAATTGGAAAGTGATAATAAATCTACTCAACCAGAAAAGTCATTTGGTCAAAAAACGCTGGGGAAGTTTTCATTTCATATCCAATCTTTCCAGAATAACAAAACTCGAAAATCTCTGGTTTTTCTATTGGCAACTTTATCCAAAAGCTTCCATTTTGTCTCTGGAGGAAACAATATTTTAAATGTAAACAGCCGTTGTTCATTCCAAGCTTGTAATTGTTGTTAAGTAAACAATATAAATTTAATTGGTCTATAACAGCGACTGCCCCTGAGTTTGTTTCCGAACTCGCTAGACGCCGTTTTCTGATTCTAGAATATTAGAAAAGCTATTATCGTGTAGGATAATGTGATGAAAGTAGAGAATGAGAGTACTCAATGAACCCTTCTATTACATCTTTATTAAAGTTGTATACCGATTTACATATTAAATTGTTCGGTGGCGTCAAAGTTGGGAATTTTCTCAAGACTAAATTATAAGTAACGTTTATGAAAAGTCTGATTTTCCAAGTTATAAATCATTTCAAAGATAATTGTGACTGGACCGTGCTGGCGCAGGTGTTCTAGTGTTCAAAAGTGTTTGAAAAATCTAATAAAATCTGTCACGCTTATGTTACCAAGTCACAGCTTATATTTATTCTCATAATAAACTTCGCGATGATGTTTCCTTAAAAACTTGAGAAAATTTTGCAGTGTATTATGCTAATTAAAGTTGTGTTATTTGTTAAGGATGAGTGATTTGTTTATTTTAATGCTGGATTCTCATGGTTCATAAATAAATCGTCATGTGAAAGAGTTTGACGATAAGACGGCTTTTCTATTATAAACTACGTCCCTCCGTTTTATCCATCTATTTATCAGAATTTTAAAACAGCGCCCCTTTGTGTTTCTCCTGTTTAATACTCGAAAATGTCGCTGTAAATTTCTTCGTCTGAATCTGTTATTTGTAATTTATTTCCACATTAAGTTTGTGTGTTATCTATAATATAAAAACATGGTTATTTTCGAGGACCTCTCACATTTATTTCATGCCCGATAATCCATAAAATTTTATTTGGATTCTAGTTCATTACTCAACTATTTCCACTGACACAAACTTCGGGAATATATCACGAAAAATCCATTGCCAGTGGACAACTTTGTGCTTTTTGGGGATAATACCCTCATCACTAGCTTCATGCGTAAATATTGGTTAAACGTTTGCAGCGAATAGTGCCACACCTAGGAGGGTCGCTTGCGGAGCTTATCTGAATTCCGGACACGATTGATTTCGGTCCCAGAAGCTTTGTTAACATTTTCGGACAGGAACTAGTAATTGTTTAATTAAATCAGCCCTTGATCTCCAAATTCCAATTTGTTTAAACAACGTTGCGTAACCTGACAATTGCACACTTTAATTTGCTTGCTTTAATTAGACGAACATTTGTTATTTACCATTAAAGTAAAAGCTCACTATTACGTAATGTAATTCATCCTGGAGTTAACAGAATTACTAGTTCTCGAGATTTTATGAGAGCGTAGATAAAAATGAATATTCTGGTAATGATTCTGGTTGACATTTATTAATTTTGAATAGGATAGCGGTGGGGAAAATGTGGGATGAAAACCAACAAGTGGAAAGAGTGATAAAATATGTTGGTAACAAAGCGTTGTCGAAGGATGACAGTGTTGCAGTTGTTGTATAGTTTATTAAAGGGTGGAAACGTTAGAGAATTAAATGCGCCGTTATTGTGACGAATAATTATTAAGTGTTGGCGTTAAAGTACAATTCTTTGTCTTTCTATCGCCGAGAGGAAGATAAATGTAGAGCCAGTGTAAAATAAAATGGGTTCAGCGGGCGGTGTGACAACAATCGGCCGCACGCCGTAGTCCGGATCTTGTCGTAGGCTTATTACAATGTACGATATATACCATCTACATGATGTATACACGTACTCAACAATGAACTACCCATTATTATGGCGACATTCATCCGAGTCTTCTGCGCAGTTTCCATCCTGAGCTGTCGTCAAATAGATAGATAGCTTCTATACACCAAATAAAGCTCATTCTAGGAATTTCTTAAGAGTTCACCTCTCTCCGACCTCTTTCTCCCCACGTCTTTCCACCAACCGCTTTTATAACTCTTCCAATTTCATACGATAATAAAATATGTGCCATGTGCGACTATTTCTGAGGAACATCCAAACTTTCACAAATGGGATTCCTTCAATGCATTTTGCATATTCCGTTCTGCTTCGATTATAATAACACTTAACAACAAATGGTACACGCATTAACTTTTTGCAGATGCCTACATCCAGCTATATTTAAATATAGCTAGAAATGTAGACACATTGACGCAACTATGTAACAGCCACGAATATTTAAAGACACTGTCATAAACGTCTTCATAGAGAAACTTAATTTCAACGCTTCAGATTAAACGAAATTTAACTTTTATTTGAAACAAATTTCATCATATTATGTAGGAAAATTGCAACGGTACGAGTCTACCAATTTATGCTCCAGTTTCTTTATGACTGTCCATAGGCTTTATCCGCAGTTCTTCAACATTTTAACTTTGGCACGTAAAATCCTAAACATGTAAACATTTTTTTGGCTGACATAAAAAATCGGCGGCAACAGTAGCTTTCTATTTAGCCAAGTTCTTTTAGCAATAAAATTCGACCTATATATTAACTGTGCTAAATTTTACATTTTTAGAGCAAAAAACAGAATATTTAAAAAAAATTGTGTCGAAGACGAACCACTAATTTCCACCACCTTCAATTTAATTCCGTAACTTTGGCAGTTTCAGCCGCAAACCATCCAAATTTGGTGATTTTATTACCTACGACTTTTTTTATTAACTGTGCCAAATTCCAAAATTTTAGAGCAAAAAACAAAAATTTAAGTAATTTTTATTTTCAAACGAACCAAAAATTTTCACTACTTTCTATTCAATTTCGTGTCGTTGACAGTTTTAATTCCAAAACAGTAAACTTTGGAGGTTTTATCATTTTTAACTTGTTTATTAACTGAGGTAAATTCTACATTTTTAGAGCAAAAGATTGAGTTTTTAAAAATTTTTATTTTGAAGACGGACTACAAATTTCCACAACCTTTAGTTTAATTCCGTAACTTTGGTAATTTCAGCCGCGAACCATCCAAATTTGGTGATTTTATTACCTACGACTTATTTATTAACTGTGCAAAATTCCAAAATTTTAGAGCAAAAGACTGAATTTTTGGAAATTTTTATTTCGAAGCCGAACCACAAATTTTCTCCACTTCAGTCTAATTCGTATTTTTCAATCCCTTTTTTTAATTTACTGTCCAGGACTTTCCAGTGTTGTCAAAAATAAACTCAGAACATAGAAATGAGTAAATTTTCAGAATTTCAGCGATAGATTGGCTATATTTAGGAACTGACACATTAAAAAATCAATAAAAAATTTACATTTACAAAAATTTATTATTGATTTTCCATGACTTTGATGTTGTCAAAAATGAAATTCAGAAATTTAGAAAAATTTTTAACAGAAAATTAACAGTCCCATTTACCATTTTTTGTTTGGCTTTCCTTGAATTTATGGTTGCCAGACGTAAAATCAGAACATAAAAACCGTCGTCTAAATATACGATATTTTTATGGTTTTGGGTACCAAAATTTAAAACTTAGATAAATCTTCATAAACTGTGATAAAAACTTATTCGTATGTATTATCGAGGTTTTCATGTGGTCAAAATGACTTTATATGCTACCCGCGGAGTGTGTAAGTTAATTTGCTGTTCGCGTTTACCAAAACCGTTTTTCTAATCGGCGGATTCTTTTTCGAGGATTATTTGTTGCACCACATCACCAATTTCCGGAAACAGAACGTGCTTTTAACTGTTTTTTTTTATTCGGAAAATCCGTTTATAAAAATTGTATGACTTTTCTATGACTTTTATGAATTCAGAAGATTGTAATGAGTAAAAACTGTCAATTTCAGCGCCGTATTTGGGAAACCAGTAAATTAACAGTCTATGATTATCAGCCGCGTTTAATTCAGTTCCATAATAAAATGCCGTGGGCATGTGGAATTTATTTATAAAATACGCAGACAAAATGTGTCACATGCGAATACGCACAGTAAAAAATTAGACCAAAACATAAACATTAAAAAAAATGAGTTTAGCCACGTTTCATATAATTCTATTACTTTTTTTGTGTAAAATTGCAAGCATATCCTGGTTCTATTTATAAATTTTCTTGACACGTTCCGTAGATTTATCAAATTCGATGTTCGCAGATCAATTAGGTTTAAGGGTTTATTTTACATACTTTAGTCGATAAATCTTAAAAATGCGACACGTATGAATTATATGTAGCAAGAGTGAAACGGCGATGTAAAAATCGATGTGAAAAAAGATAATTAATCAAAATGTGGAGGTTCGGCTTTCCTGTTTTTCGTCACTTCTTTGGTTGCTCGACGTACGCATCTGCTATTCGAGCTCATAATGGCAAACTTTAACAATTATTCTTACGGTAATGAACAATTTGAAGGATTTTAATTAGTTTGGGATGAGTATAATTCGCGATAATTTATAAAATCTTAAGTGAGGGTTTGCGAAGGAAATTTCGATTCGGCTAAATTACCAACTATTAACTGAATTGTTCTGTTAATAATAACCGTTAATTTGGAAATAATGAAAAGAGTAAACAGGCATCAAAATGTCTGTGAGGTGGCGAGAAGACGATTCCGACTACAAATTGGAGATTAGATTTAAATTAAAAGTCGTTATGATCTCTTGAGAGTCGCCATAAGAAGATTCACGGCCGTGAAGATACAACAAATTAACTAATATTTTAAACCGTGAAATCGGAAGATAGAAATTTATAGCCACTGAAAGAATTTTGAACACGAAGAGCGAAGTACGGGAATATTAAGGTGGAAACTTTATAATTCATGACGTTTGCTGTAATCCTTTGTGACATTATTGATTTATGACTCTTCTAATCCATATGAATATTAAAACCAACGCACTGCTTCCTATCATCTTGTTTCGCATGTTACAATCAAAACCACGCAACATAAGACTCTGAGGATCATCACAGTAAACATTTAAAAACAGAATAATAAATTTCACCCGATTAAGCGGGCATGACTGATAAAAAATTAAGCATGAAAACTACGAGGTCACCACAAATGTTTTTTATTTCACGATTTGCGCACTGATAATGTAGTCATTAGTTGGCGCTCGCCCGGCATCGTTAAAGACAAATCCAAACTTAATTGAAGAGATCTTCCTATGCTATCGCCGCTAACTCTTCGTTGTCTTTTTGCATTTCCTTACTCCGACTTTCCCAAACATTCCCCACTTTTCAATGACTTGCTTGTCGGTGAGTAGTGTAGGACTTCAGGAATTTCAAAGCTCTTTGAAAGTAATCAGGTCGCTATCCTTTGAAATTACTGCTATTAAGAGACCTTTCTGGATGCGATAGGTAGATCTAAGTTCCGAACAAACACTAAAGTAACTCTGAGATATTTTCATTCTTAGATCAGGTCGAAGTATTAAATCAAAGAGTCGTTTAAAAACTACGAACTAGAGAACTTTGATGAGAAGAAGCTTGTCCGGCACACATGGAAACGATTAGAAAAAAAAAATTCTACCATTTCAACTTCAACAAAAGAAATTACACAACTCTTTCTATTTGTTGTAATTAAAACTCGTCGTATCCATTTCAACTTTGCTATAACACAAAGCAAATAAAAATCTTGACGAATAGACTCTCATAACACGGAGTTGACAGTCTCTGATCATGATAAATTGGAATCTCGATCCTGAAATTTTTATTCTTTTCAAAACAAGAACAAAGAATTGACACTGAAAGAATGAGTGTGTGTTATTTTAATTTTAACGTCTTAACAGATTAGCGTTTACAGCTTTCAGACCCACTCCTCATGTTATCGATTCAAACGTTCTAAGCTCTAGATAAATCCTTCCACTCTTATTTTCTTCGAAGGATAATAGAATTAAAAAAGGTCAACACATAAATTCTCCCCAGATTATTATAGATTAAAATCGCACGAGAATTTAGACATAAGAACTTCGAAATTGATGTTTCTCAATCATTTCTCAACTAATTATATTTTATCGGTACAAATTTATGGTTTGGATGTGCTCAATTTCAACTCTCACCTCAGGGTTGAAATTTGCGTTTCCTTTTTAATTCAAAGTAACTGTCTCCCGCAACTTTTGACGATGTTCTTATAGCGGTGTGACGAGAAAACTTAGTAAATCCTTTTGTGGTTGTTACATAAACATCATGGTTGGAACGGGGCGATTTTTCGGAAATTTAACCGCAAAGGAGGGCTTGAAAGCGCGTCAATAAAAAGTTTCTTAGTAAAGCAAACTCGGTTTAATAGAACGAATCGATTGCGAAATTTATTGTAATTTTCCACCAATTATTCCGTTGAACAGTACACAAAAGTTTGGAGTTTTAAAAGGCGCATCCACCATTTTTACGTTCTATATTTACTCGAAGATTTAAAAAAAAAATACCTAAGCTCTTTGAATTGTTGCAACAAACTTTTGAGGGTTTTAGAGTAGGGAAATCTCGGAAAAGTATAAAATAGTCAATATCTGAGAGTTTAAACTATTTTTATTTCTTTCGTTGTTTAAAAATATTTCTTTGAATTTTTCGAATTATTTAGTTGTGGTGACGAATTTTTTGAATTGATAAAATTAATTCCTAACAGCTAGAGACATCCTCTAAATTCTTTTGCTCGTTGTTACATAAACTGTTGGAATGGGGCGATTTTTCGGAAATTTTACCGCAGAAGAGGGTTTGGAAGCGCCTCAATAAAAAAATTCTTAGTAAAGTAAACTCAAATCGAATCGATGGCGAAATTTATTGTAATTTTCCTCCAATTATTCTCTCGAGCACTACACAAAACTTTGGAATTTTGAGAGGCGCATCTACCATTTTAACTTTCTTATTTATATTTGCTGAAAATAAAAAAAAAATACTTGAGCTGTTTGAATCGTTCAACGAATTTTGAGCATTTTAGTGAACAGGAAAATTCGGGGAAAGTCTGTAAAATACTGAATATCTGAATGTTTTGAACTCTTTTTATTTCATTGTGCTCTTTCAATACTCTGAATTTTTATCAATTTTTAAAATTATTTAGATGTGGTGACAATTTTTTGGAGTTGATAAAAAGTGATTTCCAACTGTTGGAGACAAAAACATTAAATTTGGAGTGGGGCAATTTTTCGGAAATTTAACCGCAAAGGTCGGTTTGGAAGCGCGTCAATAAAAAGTTTCTTACTAAAGCAAACTCGGTTTAATAGAACGAATCGATGGCGAAATTTATTGTAATTTTCCACCAATTATTCCGTTGAACAGTACACAAAACTTTGGAATTTTAAGCGGCGCATTCACCATTTTAACGTTCTTATATTTGCTGAGAGATTTTAAAAAAAAATTACCTGAGCTCTTCGAATCGTTTCAACGAACTTTGAGGATTTTAGAGAGCAGGGAAATCTCGGAAAAGTGTGTAAAATAGGAAACGTCTGAATGTTTTGAACTCTTTTTGTGTCTTTAAATGCTCTGTATTCGTTCCAATTTTCCGAATTATTTAGATTGTGGTGACGACTTTTCGGAATTGATGAAAAGTGATTCTGGAGATGTCGGCTTAATTACAATTTTTCAGGAGAGATTATTAATTAAAAATTCTAAAAGTGTGCATTTTGCCGAGCTTCTTTTCGGTATTATCTGTCTGCTCGTTGTCAAGAAGCATAACAAAAGAACAACAATATATTAACAGCCAAATCTAGGATGATTTGTTTGTTTTTCGGACGATTTTCCCGCGATTTTCCCCGTTTTGTGTTCATCCTCTAAGATTACATGTCTGATAAATAAGTCGTTGTGGTTTGACTGGGAGATCTTGGCTTTTTAAGAATAAGATAATTTCACATTTGTACGATAATGAAGACTTAGTGGTCGTTTAATGCGACTTGCAATTCAGCCAAACTTTTTCGGCTAACTATCAAAGAGGAGATTTATTCCCTATAATTAGGGAAAACGAATTAACAGTAAACCGAAAGCTCTCACAGTGCTAAAAGCTCGTGAACTTTAATTAGATCGCGATTTTGCAAATGAAGAAGACTTCCAGGAGTGTAGTGTAGAAATAAATAAATCCTGAAATGCCGGCATATATCATGAGTAGCGCCATCCAGAATGACAAATGGATGCTTTTCGATTCCTTGTGCCATCTCCAGATATATATGTTTAAAAGTATCAAGTTGCAGATTCAACTTGCACAATAGAAACATTTCCTAAGCGACCGGATTCGACTGATAAATCAACTTATTATATCCAAATATGTCAGTAATAAAGATTTCTTTTTGATTAATGGAAATAATTACGATTAGCCGCTTTCTTGATCTCGGTTTAATATCTTTCCACAAAAGTCGACACTATAGCTTCGGAAAATCAACAGTTTTTAAAACACAGAAAAACTTTGCTCATTAGCGGAAAAGTGGTTTCCTGGAGATTTTTCCTGGCAAATAGTTTTTGTTTACGATCATGATAATGCTGACTCGTTCTGCGGAATTACAAAAGAAAACAATTGTATTCGCTTGTAATAAACACTTACTTTATTCAACTGAATGATTTATGAACGTTTTTTGCCCGATTTGTCCAATACTCAATATTTTACTAATTTTATCAATATATCACTTTTTTAACTGTGTTGAAAATCGCCATAAATGACACTCTGATTACGTGTAACTATAAATTTAGTTAATTTATTTAAACTGCCGCAACCATTGTTTGCAGTATTAGCTAAATCAATGCTATGATGTATTCAAAAAATTGTTTACTAGCAGCATCATTTATCATTTTCGAAACTGATGTGAATAGAACATCCGTCATACTCAAAGTTCTGTCTTGAAAAATTTCACTATATAAAGAATGGTGACAAAAAACAATTAACACAATTTCGATCGCTTTCCGGTATTTGATTTTGTTGTTGATATCCGAAATATAAAAAGGGTCTGAAGACGTCTACCGTTGAAAAGCACTGAATGTGGGGGTTTTACGCCACTTAATTATCACTTGAAGCTCATCCTATTTCACGCTGTCATTATTTTAAGTATTTCTCTCAATTGAAATCTCGCCATTAATCATTTCGATTTTCTCCTCGTATATTTGTAATTAGAGACGTTCAAAGAAGCTTTGATGTTTTGTTTTTAACCATTGTACCTCACATTTTTCTTTGAAATTATTTTATCATCAATAAATTCTGCATGATTTAACTTCCATTGCTAACGTAAAACTTTCAAAAGCTATTTATTTTGTTGCCTGATACTTTTATACTCGGATCCAGAAATTATACACGAAACCAGAGAAATGAAAAAGTACTTTAACTTTTCAAGATCTTAATAGCCTCCAGCGCTTGGAGCTTTTTAAGATAAAAACACTATTTAAGGACGGACAGACTGACTTCATTTCATGTTTCAGTAAAGTAATTGTTATTTTTACCAGAGATGCAATTATTGCAATTTATGACTTACTAATTTTATAACAATACGAAATACTTTGTGACCCTATTAGTGTTTAGATGACAGAGCTGTAAAATTTTATGACCACTTAATTCTTTATTTATGAAAATTCAAAAGACATTATCTGCTTAAATGAATAGCAAATACGATTTTCGGCGGTCGTATATTTTATATTTTATTCGGGTGGAATCAGTTCGAATAGTTTGACTAAATTCGTTTCGATTAAATCATTAGTGTTGCTGCAGGTGGTATTTTATTGGGCTAATCCTTATTCAGTTCGAACGGCGATTAAAGCAGGGTAGTATTTAAATAAAATATTAGGGATCTAAAAGAGTCCATTAACCCTTCTAGGAAAAGTCTGGATCTTCTCATCGAAGGAAAGATTACTTTTTATTCAAGCTTATTTGAAACAGCACTTAAAACATGTAATTATGTATTGAAAGGAATCAATCCACCTTCACTTATCGAAGTTTAAAGAACTCTTGAATTTTTCAGACCGTAAAAGCTCATTGTAATTTTGATATGAGAAAGTAAAAACTGTTTAAAGAATCTTGTTGATTATACCGAAATGGCTCCAAAGACTGTCCTTGTGTAAACACGGTTTTAGTTTCGTTCTTGGCGTTGACGTTCGTCGTGATTGATGTGCTCAAGCTGAAACTGAAACTGAAACTGAAACTGAAACAATCATTGCCTTAGGCTGGAAGCTTCCAAATCTCCACGAAATAATAAAAACCGAATAAAGTTTCATACACCAAAGAACAGCCACTGAAGCGGCGAACACAAACAATCTATTTTACAAAATGTATTTTGATAATATTCAAGTAAACGAAATCGTTTCTCACTTACCTTAGGACCCAAACTATGAAAGTAAACATGTACGAACTTTTTTGCTGGTTTTAAATTAGTTTTGAAAATAGACTTCACATGCAATCTGTTTACTTTCTTTTACCAGTGGGTTATAAAGTATCAATGATTCCCTCGATATAAAAAAATTGTTAAAACGATGAGATACAGGCGGAGCTATAAAAACGAGTTTACCAATTTCATTTAACATAAAACTTTATGTTCTCTCTCAATTATCAGTATTCCAGGCAGGCAGAACGAGTGGTAAAAAGAAAGAGAAACAAAGGCATTTATCAGGCTAAGTAGCTTTGCAAAGTCGAACCATTAGCTGTTTGTAGTCTCGAAGAGGCGTATGTGGGACCACAATAAAAACGAATCAACTCCTTAACTAAGCCAATTCATTACGAGAACACATTTTTAATTAAAAAAATTTAAATTAACACTGTGAAAGTGTATTTAAACAATTTTGAGTAAAATGGTGGATGCGCCGGGTCCGGGAGTTTTCTAACAATCTCAGTGTTGGCTGCTCTTTTTGTATTTAACGTAACTAGGAAAGTAAAAAGGGTAAAATGCACACCACGTATGTGGTTTCAACTGTCTTAACTTAGCAATGGATTAAACACTGTTTGTATCCGTTTCGATTCCTCGTAGGTTAGCAATCATTTAACACTCTCACGTATCATCTTGTCACAAAACAGAAGCGTCCGTGTTGTATTAAACATGACTTTGACTCCTGTTTTTATCAAAATTCTACGATCGAGAGGTGTTTCTACACATGAATAAAAAGAGCAATCTCTTTAAATCCCCACATTTTAATCAAAGACATGAATGATAAAATTGTAGTCTTTGTGTGAGTAAATCCTCTTTGTGTCATTTCCACTGGTTGATTTAAATTACGGAAATAGATGAAGCAAACCTAGCAAACCTTTCATGTGAAATATTGTGCTGGAAAAATTACTTCCGCGCGCTTTTCGCTATTTTCTATAAAACGAAGAGGCGATTTTATAAAATTCGGCAAGTATTGATTTTGTCATTTTCCAACTTTGCCTCCATAAACAACTCTATTACTTATCAGGCATCTAAATCGTTAAAAAAATTGTAGCTTAGGGATTGTTGTGCAGTTAATCGCCACCAACATGGCGCGGTATCTAAAAGTCAGCGAAAATTTTCCCGTTTTTGAATTGAAATTAAGTTATCAAGTTCTGGAAGAGGGTAACAATAGATCCACGAAACTGCAAGTAATGCAACGTTTATGCATGGCCATTGGAAGGAGTTTTAAATTTTCTGCTGACGTAATGGCGGCCTCAACACCATGCGCTTGTTCTGTTTCCGAAATCGCTTAATCTTAAGTTTGCTCCATTTTCTTATAATTTGCATCGTATTCTCGCACTAGTAAAAATCTCTACTTCGGTTTATTTCACGTTCTCTCATTTTTCTCCAGTTGACGATCGCTTACAGAACCGAAGCTACTCAGGTATGTAAATAAACCATCAAACGGATCATCAAACTTCCTAACTGTAGTAAAAAATACAAATCTTTTCGAAGGAAAGCTGTAAATTTCACATTTTCAGATCGAAATGTTGATCAGGATGATCGTCGAACAGAGGCGGAATTAAGAGCTTCGGAAATATCACATGGGGTTTTGGTACAGTACTTTTTGCAAGTACAAAAGAAAATGTAAGCTTTACGAGATGTTTCGCTATTTTACGAGAGTTCTTTACAGATACTGGCCACTGGAATCACTTACATGCTTGTGGCTTTGCAGTTTTGGTAACTTTGAGCCGCAGAAATGCATTCGTTGCAAAGAAAAAACGACGAAAACCCTTCGCAGTATATAAAGTTTTAACGAAAATGCTTTTAAATAATAATGTACTTTCCTGAGAAGCTTAAATCTTATTGTTTGCGTGGTGGAATTAAACAATTTTATAACGGATTTCAAAATCCGAGTAATCTGATTTAATAATTGCTCGTTTTTTAATTTGCGGATTGATTAATCAATCAGTGGTTGAGGTAATTTACATTTCCACAATTCAAACATTTGAGTTTATTTGCACGAGTGGAATGCATACCTGAATGCAATTTTCAGTTCAATTTGAACTGTACCCTTTGTTTCCTCCCCCCTTTAATACAAAATAACACCACCACCACCCATAACAACATTCATATTGTGTCCCTGAAGTTATTGCTTATACCACCCTCGGTCAATTTAAGGAGTTTTTTTCCGAACCGGAAAGTTAAAGTGGTTGTAATAAAAGTAGCATAGATCGAATAAAAATTGAAGAAAAAAGCATTTACTAAATAAAGCATGATAAAAGCGTTTTCTCGGTTGAATGGTGTTAAAAGACAAAAATTGTGCGCCCGTCCCTGCACTGCTGGGGTAACAGGAATAACAGGAATGTCGTCCAGACCGCATTCGTTGGACTATGCCGTAATTAAACGATTTGTTCGCTGTTCCATTCGACAACCGTGTTCATTAGGTCGATTAAGTTGTTGGGGTCCGTGCGATGCGATAGATACAATTACACACGACACATATGCACCCCCGGGATGAGGGGGTGGTTGACCGCTTTCTACCGTCACCGCTGTGACAGACACCGAAGGTGGTATCTGGACCTAGCAGATGATCCTACGCGTCGCGACGCTCGCCAAGAATCCTCACAGAAACGCGCGGTTTTTAAATAAGTAACTTGCGTGCTTGGACGCGATTTTAAACTAATGAAATAATTGGAGATTATTCAAATTTTAGACAATGGGGAAATACGTCCCTTGCTCTTTTTTTTCAAAGTCAAAGTATTATAGAAATGTTGAGAATGATAATTAATACATTTTACAATCTTTGCGTTTCATTCCTTTAGTAAATTTGCACAGACGATTATATACACGAGGCACGTGCAACGATTGTATGTAGTCTCTAATTGCAGGCTAATTATTTTAATTTATCACTGATATTACCAATCACGGACGAATTTTCTTAACTCGGTAATCTAATGACCAGCAATGTCGAGAGAAAACTGTTGCCTTGAATTACACACGTTTCTAAAGTGGAAATCGGAACATCAATATTTGTGTTTACGATTATGAAATAATTTTTGATCCTGAGTTTTGTTCAGCTGGTTTTAGACACTCATTAAGTAAATGTCATTGAAATTTTAGCAAACATTTCCTCTTTGAAATTTTAGAGAAATGGAGTAACTTTATGAATACATTTTAATTGTGTCGTACAAGTTCACTTAACAATTTCTAACTATAAATCTGGTAAAACTTCGTTGTGTCTGACAAGAAACAAAGATGTAAAGTGGGCACAATGCAGCAACAAAAAATGAAAGGAATGTTTCGAAGCGATTCTTTCATTATTCTGTTTCACCGGTAAAATTTAAAAAATGTAAAAAAATTTCCAGTCCGTTCGTTTAACAATTCGGTTTTGCATGCGCCTAATCGCGAATTGTGTTTGGGAATATCTGTGTCATTTTTTCAGGCTTTGCGGTGACTTTTTTTTATAATGTTATCTTTGTTTGCAGGATAAGCGATGAATCCCTGTGTTCATAATTGTTATCAGTCAATGATTTACTAATTTAAAGTGCGTTCCGTGTCAGAAGTGATCCCGGTAATAAAAAAAATTCCCGAAACAAGCTGGAACTTAGCAATGTCGAAACTCGCCTCACGTTCCACTTTTACAGGTGTAGAGATCGTTAAGGTCGCTTCTGCCGTGTTCTGTTTCATACTTTAACGTTCCTGGTCATGATCGAGTCGATTGATTTCTCTTGCGGGATAATCCTCTCTAGAATAGTCTGATGTGTTATAATCAACACAGCCAAATGGTTTTGACGACATGACATAATATCATAATTGCAGGAATGTAAAATCATTTTTCATTATAAAATATGACGGAAAAATCGCTTTAGTCCCTTAGAATTACTTTGCACATATTTTGCCAAAGCGGCATTCATTGTAGTTTCATTTTACGACCACTTTGCCTATGGTAGTCACCGTTTTCATATTTTAGCCACTTTCGCCAGCTGAAAAATCCTCATATGACTTGTTTACTACATTAGTTTCACAATAAAACCCTTTTAAAGCAGTGTTTACGTACAGTGAACTGTCTCGGCCAATACGTTGCGATTAATAATAAGTCACAAACAAATATTTAATTTATTTACTGCGTTTGGACACAATGTCGGGTTTTCCAGTAACAAATTCATGCGAGTATAGAAAAGCTTCACACCGCGCAAATATTTGGTTTTTTGCAAATACGTAATTTCATTGTAATTTTTTATTAGAACTATCACTACAGATAAAAAATTTAAAGTACGTTAAATACAGTGTCTTGAAGAACGTGTTATCAATAATGTCAATGTTAGTCAAACATTTACATACAATTATCGAATGTTTTGAATATGTTCAGACCTAGAACATCACAACATTATCTAATTTCCAACAGATGCCTAAAGTCGCTCCGCATTGAACTACATCACTGCTGATTGACTGTCTATAATTGTAATTTACTTACTTCCGTAAACAAACTGTAAGTATTAATCTTTTGGTATTTATTTCAACTATCTTCATCCTGTTGTATCGTAAAATCACACTTCTTACGTACATCCGCACATCAAAATAATTGAAATAATTATTTAGCGTACAGAAAAACAAGTACCAATAGTTAGGGTTCCATTTTATTCAAATCTTTTTGTTATTTCTAATATTTAAAGTTTTCTAAGTAATGCACCAGGAATTCTTTTAAATAGAGTGGGTTTATAAAAACACAAATATTTTAAGTAGTTGCAAAATTACATCACGTCTAACGAAGCAAACTTACCTAATCTTAATTATAAAGTATTAAATAATTGTTTTAATAATTAATTATTGCTGAAAAATTTAGTTTCTGAACTTACTTATTTTATTCACAATACGAAATGACCCTACTAAAAATTTTACGGAACGTTAAATCACCTTATCGGTAATATGTACAACAAAACTAGCATAATTTTTATGTTCACTACTTAAAACCAAGCAAAAGACACTTAATTTAAGCTCGTGTTATCATTTTCGGAACGATAATTTTGTCCAGCTTTCCGTAAAATAAATTCGTGCAACGGAAAAGTTTGTATCCACGCAACGACTGTGGAAGTTTTTTTTGCTACCGCTGAATTTTTTCTTTGACGAAATAAAATTCGTGCTCTTGACGAAATACGTCAAGAAATTAAGTTAGTCATCAATGAATTTTATCAACAAAACATGTTTGTTTGACGATTGCATTGTTTCTATGATTAGCGTATAAAAATTATAGTACGAGAATTCATGCGTAAAATGCCGTTGTAAATTTCTTTCATGAACACTCAAATGTCAATAGAAACTTGTAGGTAACGTCTCGTCATGGGTGAAGAAAAACTGATCAATATCGACATCATACTGTCATATGTTGGAGATTTTGGACGATGTCAATGGATTTTAATGTTTTTGTTCAGTGTGATAAACGTGTTATCAGCGTTTCATTACTTCGGACAAACCTTCATCAGTGTGGTTCCTGAACATAAGTGTCAAGTTCCTAATTTTCCGAATGTGGTGACAGATGAGTGTACATACAGTGTGTTGCAAAATGACACGACAACGACAGTTTATTGTTCAAATTGGACGTACAACAGCAGCTATGAGTTCGTCAGCATCGTCCAAAAGGTTTGTTTTTTTTCTTCTAATATTCGTACTAACTGTTAATTTAGTTGGACTGGGTCTGTGAAGAGAGTTGGAAACCAGCAATGGGACAATCTGTATTTTTTATTGGTTCAGTGATCGGGACTCTAATTTTTGGGTTCTTGGCTGACAGCATAGGAAGACTTCACGTTTTGGTTGCTGCCAACATGTTCGCATTTGTTGGGAATGTTTGTACTTTGTTTGCCAACAGCGTGGAGGTGTTTGCCGTTTGCAGATTTGTGGCAGGGTGTGCCACTGATGCCAACTTTGTAATGATGTACATAATTGGTAAGTTACAACTAATAAAATTGCAGTACTGACTGCAGTACCACTTTTTAGTGATGGAATATATCCGACCGAGCATGCGAACTTTTGGTTTAAATATCTGCATTGGTGTCTTCTATTGCTTCGGTTGTGTGATAATACCGTGGATCGCTGTCTGGTTGCAAAACTGGCAACTACTAATGGTTGTAATATCAGTACCACATTTGATAGTATTAGGTTTTTACTTATTGGTACCAGAAAGCGCCCAATGGTTGGTTAGTAAAGGTCGACAACAAGATGCAATTCGTCGTTTCAAATGGATCGCCACCATCAATAAAAAAAACGTTGAAGATAAACATTTTGAAGCTTTAGCTCAGTACTGTTCTCAGCACGTACCTCCAAAGCGACATGAGAGTTTTTTGGACCTACTCAAGACACCAAAACTTCGAAGAAAAACTCTAATTTTGATCTTCAAATCGTGAGTATATTGGGTGGTACCAAACCGACAATTGTACTTTTTTCCAGGATGGTTATAACGCTGTGTTACGATGCCATCTCTCGGAACGTAAATGGTCTTGAATATTCTCCTTTTTTGGTGTTTTCGCTGACATCAACAACAATTCTCCCAGCGTGTTTGTTTATTTTGGCGGTGCAGGACCGCGTTGGCCGTAAAGCTTTAGCCAGTGGTGCTCTTTTCCTCAGTGGAGTCTTCACCGTGTGTTCTGGATTTGTCCAAATTTTTCTCGACACTCCAAATCCTACAGTTATTATAGTTTTGGCGATAACTTCGAGGCTTGGAATCAACGTGGCTTATAACTCTGGACACCAATACGCCGTGGAACTTATACCTACAGTTGTAAGAGGCCAAGGGGTTTCAGTCATCCATGTCTTAGGCTACGCTGCTAGTTTCTTCAGTCCTCATATTTTATTTCTTGCGAATATTTGGAAACCCGCGCCGGAAGTTATTTTAGGTGTTTTGTTAGTTCTAGGAGCTATAGCTTGTTTATTTTTACCTGAAACCTTGGATAGGACTTTACCAGTGACTTTAGAAGACGGAGAAGAGTTCGGCGAAGATGAAAGAATTTTTGAGTTTGCTTGTTGTAAGCGACCAACTGAAAGCACCACGGAACTAGCACCATAATTTTGTAATGAGAAAATAAAGACTTATTGTACGAGTGGTCTTAATTCCGCCTCTCCATGTTGAAACCGTCACTTTTTGTCCTCAAACCAAACAGGTTTTTTATCTTTGAGTTCTTATTTTAGGATTCTCCCTCTTTAATTTATGTCGCGGAACATCAAGAGCTTCGGAAATTTCACGCATTCTCCGTTTTAAAATTGTCAAAACATTTACTACATCTGCAGAAGAATAACTCAGATAAATATAGACAGAATTTTTCCAGCTGCTGAGAGGGAAATTTTCAGATTTAATTATAATGTAATTAAAATATAGCGGAAACTTTGAAAAGGGTGGTTTCGATTCGTGTGTTTGTTTAGCGAAAGTTGTTTTAGGAATATTGGATGATTTTTGGTTGGCCAACTTTATTTATTTATCTGGGGTTGACAGGGAAATTGTCTAAACTCGTGGAATTTTATTCGTGGATATAAAAATTTGTGTAATAACAACGAAGGGAATTTAAATCAATTTTATGTTTGCTGGATGGTTATAAGGAGCAATTTCTCGGCCCTGTAAATTTTAGTAGTCATAACGGCAACCATAAAATGATTTAAACGTTTCTCATTATAGTTTGATCTTAAAGACGAGCGGATCATTTTTTAGAACAAAATATCTCAAGTCATCCATAAAACGTTTATTTCCAGTCAATTTTACTTGTAATTCATGCGTAAAATTGATAAATTGTGTCGATGAAAAGCAATGTAAATTATCTGTAATGAAATTATAAACAGTTTCTATAGGGAATAGCCATGAATTTAATTGTGATGCTCCTACAATACTGCCATTCAACTTTGATTAAATCATTGTGGTGCAACTGACAGTGATGTATAAAATAATAAGCGGATTTATAAGCCTGTAGCAATTGTATCACAAAAAACGTTGCGGCAGTTTTACATTGAAACTTGTGTTTACTGGAAAAGGGTAAATTTGTTGAAATTGGATGTGAGATAATTAACAGCGTCGGAAAATATTGAATTAAAATTAATGCACCCTCTCGAAGCTGTCGAAAAATGCTTATGTCGTAAAAAGTAAAAAATGTTCTATTCAAACAGCCATCAATCTTGTCCGCCACAAGAAAGAATCTTGCTGTATAATTAACATCTCGTAAATTTCCGGCCTACGATAGACAGTGCTCAATTTTTCCACCGGCTGGGATATGTTCAAGTTTCTTTGTTTCATAATTACATCGATTGCGAAAATGAAATAAAGAACACCTCAAAATCAATTTAAATTAAGCCAAGGCGCAGCCGGAAGCTTGAAGTTGGAACAATTAATTTTCCATATAAACCGCGTTAATATTTTTTTGCTTAATAGATTTTTCGTTTCAACGTTGGTTAAAGGAACCAAGTTTTGACTTATTACGAACGAACTCATGAATATTTATATTTGAAATTATTTTTAGAAGTCATCAGGAAAAATTACTTCTTAATTGAATTTGTGATGAATGACTTTCAAACTAATAAAAACTTATCCCATATTTTTAATTGTAGCAATAAAATTGCCAATCATGGACAATACTGTTGTCGAGGGGGCTTTATAAGCAAACAGTTTTCGTCTTTCTTTCCGTCAAACTATCTCATTAATCATACTTGGAAAACAATCCTGAAAGTACTCCGATCTTCCGATTTGACCCACTGAACTCAGACTTTTTCTACCGTTGCGCACTTAAACCGACCTAGATTTTTTTCCCCCAATGGAAAACATTCTTGTTTTGCCAATCAACTTACCCCAATACTGTCCAATAATTGAATTTTTCCCCAACAGATAACTTGTCTTAACTGCTTATTAATTAAGCACGTAACAGTCACAAGTGTGAAAAATATATTTGCCTGTGTATACACAATGAGGCATTTTGTGGTGGCGTGTAATTAAATCGCTGTGATAAAATGCTGTGAATTGAATCACGTTTCACAAACTTTGCTATCTGCAACACCGTAAGCACGCGTTCTAAATGACAAGTTTTTCTCATTATTACGTTAAATAATAGCTTCATTTAACGTTACAACAGCGAAGTCGTTTCAGGTAAACCCTATCCAATAGGTCATGTCCGAATTTTGAACGAAAACTGCTAAGAATGGTGGATGCGCCAAGTCGAAATTTTCGAGTAAACCAGGAAAATTTTTATGGCAATTAGTCTAAAACCCATCGGCTATAACTCGTAATTTATGATCTAGTCACCAAAAAAAAGCCATAAAATCAATAATTCATATAGCATATCGCTGCGCACCGTTTCTATCGCCCTATAAATATCCAAATTATTCCACATTTATTCTTGTTACTTTCAATATTAGATAATTGCGTCTTTTGTGCACGCAAAACGATAATAATCTATCCTAAATCACATTCATGCTAACGAAGTATTTTAAAAATTTCGTCCCATCATAAGGAGAAAGAGGTCGGCATTTTGTGGCTGTGTATTCCTTAATTCTGTCGGAAGCGAAGAGCTGGCGGTCAATTGACCGCTGACCGTTAGATGGATATTTGAGATTTTCCTGATCTTATTATCTCCAGGTGCAAATAATTTCCGAGCACTTTAGGGAGCCTTTTATATTTAGGTTTATACGTGAATTCTACATATTACGTCGCAAAAAAGACAAATAAAAACGAAATGGCAGTCTTTTATTATTTTAAAATTAGAATCACGAAACTGTGAAAAAACGGAACTTAAATCTTGGTTATATGCTCCCATTATGTGATATTAAATGGGACGTTAATTACCGCCGAGATTTTCAAATATGTTATAATATAGTGTGGCATTTACGATTTATGTTCAACGGGAGTAGTAAATATTAGCTGCTGTACTAAATAGTGTTTTTTTGGTTAGAGAAAGCACATTATCGGCTCGTTAATGTGTTTTCTTAAAACCAGATCGTGTAGGGGAATTAAACCTATTTTACTAAACAAAACTTTGATACTAGAAACCCCAGGTGAAATATCGAGAGGGTGCTAAAAATAGACTCTGCTTTTTTCGGGTAAATCGGCTATTTTAAGCGACAACAGTCGGAGAGTATTTTAATTCTTCTACATTCAATTGGTTACCTACAAAACAATAAACCTCATTAAAGTAAGTGGCAATTACAAGCATATCACGTTTTTAATTGAACTTTAACAACGGCGTTTTATGGAGCATTGTAAAATATATGAATAATGGTCACATTTCATGCAGTTTTAGTATCATTAGTTTTATCGGCCACTTCAGCACGATCAACAAAATAAAATTGTGGGAATCTAAGTGATACACATAGAAAAAGTGCGTTGTTGGCAATATCTGCAGGAATTTTGAGTGATGGTGTTTGAAAAAACCGCAATTTGAGTTTTAATCAACTAAATGTTTGGAAATGACGTTTTAAAAATCGATGTATTCCGAACAGACTGAGGCACAATTTGTAGTTGAGATGAAATCTAGAATTGAACGTGGTAAACAATGATTCTATTTATTTCCAATCCGTGCCCGGAATTAATTAATGCTAAGTTTGATATGGAATAAAAAAGCACAATCCGCAGCGCTAGAGACGCACAATAATTTAGTAGTTATAGAGATAAATCCCGGTGATCTGACAGGATTATTAAATTTTCAAACCATAAGCAAATCGAAAATTAAAGAATTAATGAGCTTTAACAAATTACCAGAGCTGTATCTTTGATCCTGTCATTGTCGATGCAGAGAGCTACAATTTGATTAAAATTGAGACACACGAAGTTATCTCCCATTTCAGCTAATAACGTTTAATTAAAAGATAGCATTTTGACACATTCATCCGCGTTTGAAATCGGCCATAATTTGACTTGGCTGGTCGTAATAAAGCGGCTAAATACAAAGCTCTTGAAAAATGGACGCGAATATTTCGCAGAACTGCAATGTAGGCAGCACCGGACCAGCTTAGCTGACCTCTGTGCTAGAATAACAGCCAGCTCACCAAAATGTTCGCAGCTGAGCGATGGATATGACTCTCTGCAATAATCCCACACCATTGATTCTCGTCTTATATCAGTAAAAGGGCCATATCTTTCAGACTTAACCGCTTCGCGTATGACTTCATATTTTCCCGCTCGACTCGTCGATCGCCAAATCATTCGCATTGGCCAACTCACTGACACTTCAAGAAGATCCTCTTAAAGAACTGTTCTACGGTCAAATGCATGCCAAACCGTCAACCAGATATAGTTGTAAATATCGGTTTTACATTTTATTCCATTCTGCTGAAAGCTGCAGGGCTTTGCGGATCACATTTTCTAACTTCGAGGCCCGAAATCAATTTTCCTACCGATTTAATTGGCAATATTTTGCTGATCATTCGCTGCTCAAACTATAAAATAACCAATAAGACTCCCGACGCACCACATAAATAAAAAATCGTAAATTGCATAGTCAACAAATTTTGCCCAAAATTTCGGTATTTAAAAACTTTGTTGCTAAGAATTTTTAAATTAGTACCTGCCTTGATTTTTTTATTGTAACACGTTGCAATAAATAAAGTTATGATGTCATGTTATTAAGAAGTTACGTGACAAAGAATATGAGACTTAAAAAAACACGTTTTTGACGAGTTAATCACTTGATTGATTTCATAATTTTATTTAGTTGTAATTTTGCCGGCTTAGGGGACAGATCATTGTTTTACGGAATGTGAAAGTGTTTGAATCTCGTGCACAGTGTTGTGAAAATACTGGTGGCCACGTTGAACTCTCCTGGACTGGTGAAGTTTATCAACATGAAAAAGGTAGGTTTTCTTTTTTCTCAGTCCACTTTCATTTTTTTTTAATTATTATGTGTTTATAAACTTTTCATAAAATGGCACATGACTAAAAATCGCGTTGACAGAATTTGTGCATACAAGAGACACTTAAAAAGTCACATTTTTTTGGAAAATACTTGAGAATTTTGGAAAACCGCAGAGGAAAAAGTTGTTTGTTTTATCGAGATCTATCTACCACCCGTTTAATTTAATGTACTCATTTTTGTTACACCTTGTATAAAATTTCACTCAGAAAGGAATGAAAGATCGTAGATAAAAATTATACACAACTATAAATTATTGGTAAACTTTTTTATTTTAATTTAATTTGAAGAAATTTTCGTACCAATCTAGATAATATCTGTGCACCAACTGATATTTTTGTAAAATTGCTGATATATTCATCGCTTACTGCCATCAAAATATCTGGAAAAAAATTTCAGGTGAAAATACAAAAATAAATTTTCAGTAATATCCACCTCTTCGTTTTCTGCTAACTTTCCGACAAAGCGGCGAGTATTTGTGTTTAATAGTTACTTATTGTATTTCCCAGAAAATTCTAATTAATTCCAATCAATGATTTATGCCCTTTAATTTTTTGGGCCCATAAGCAAACTAACAAACTTAAGCATTAAAAACCTTTCTAGAATGTTTAATTGTGGGCTGCCTTAACATTAAAGTCATTTTAAAACTTAATATGTGTCTAGAAATGACGATTTTGTAAGCAATAGCATTTTTCATTCTAATAAAATCGACCAAAATTAGAAAATGTATATTTGGAAAAACTTTTCAATGTTTTTAGTCCTGTAACTTCTAAACGATAAGAGATGGCACTGCATTTCTCAGTGTCAAAAAGAGAAGATCTCAGATTATTCAATGATGTTTTACAATAAAAAATTGATGCAATATTTCTTGAGTTATATGCAAAATTACATATACAATCCTGAGAAAAAAAAATAAAAAAATAAAAGTTTTTCAAAAATTTCATGCGAAGTTTTGATCCTGGCGATGAGTTTTATAGGTCGTTGAAAAACTTATTAAATTGGGTTTCCAAAACACTGTGGAGCAATTCCATAACTTTGTCAGTTTCTAAGAAAAACTGAAGAATTTACATTTTCGTACAGCAGAACCTAAAAAAATCGTTTTTTAAGATTATCTCTGAATCCGGACCTGAATGGGCAAAGCGCACTTCAGATTCGGAATCAGGAGGTCTTTTTACTTTAGAAATGACTTCCACTTCTCTAGTACAACTTTTTTCCAGATTATTAACTGAAGAAAAATAAAAGTTTGGATCACTCCATAAAGTCACATCTCAAGTCTTTCAGTGGCAGTGCCTTACCCACATTATGATATTATTTCTTGCGCAAAAAACTCCGAACCATCAAAACAAAGCGATGGAGTCACGTTAGTTATTTTGTGGAAACGTGCGGGTTATGTTGTGAATTTTCCGAACATTTAATGTGCCAATTATTTGTCTTTTCTTCTAAGGTTAGTATTTCATTTTCATCCCATCTTGATTTTTCGGCGCTCGCTTTTATCTTTGATGCAAATTTGACCCCAATCTTGTTTTGGAGCGTCTGCATTTTAGTACTGCATTAATTAAGGTATATACATAGTTTAATTTGATCCTAAAGCTGTAAGTTCGTAACTTTTGGTGTTGGTCAAGTACGGTTTCGTAAACTTAAGCTAGCATTTGATAAAACAAAACCGACTTTCGTGTCGAAATAATCCGAAAACTTTTTATAAACAGAGTTTAATTGAGAGCTGGGAACCGAGTTCTAGTCCTTTTAAGCACCACGGATCTCATAAAAAGTCTACTTATCACACTCCGGCTAGGTAGTTTCTAGAATTACGACGGAATCAGAGAGTTTTCTATTCACTATTGTGCTTTGAAATTTGCAGTTTATTTATTGTGGCGCATTGTTTTGCAATCACCGAAACCGGAAGCAACACCTGGAATTGAGGTTGAAAATTATTTTAATGAAGCGGAAACTCAGGACAAAAATTGTACTAATTTTACCAGTTCGTGCTAGCTTGTGAACATATTTCGCGCTATTGCATTCATTTCTCTCAATAATTCAGATAAACATGCGTTTCATAATCATGTTAAATTCACAAATAAAAACAACACTTTTGGTTAATTTGCTGTTTATAACTGAATTATAGAATAACCGGACAAAAACGGGCTATTTTATTGAGCACAAAGCTCGACGCAGTCAACTGCATTTTTAATAATATACAATTATATTTAATAAAAATCCGGTAAAATGGATCATTAATATGCGAATTCGGTAACTGAATAAATTAGCGAGGGCTATTTTTTCGACAAAATAATGCAACTGATTACAGAATTATCTCTAATTTTGATCACATTCAAACCACTGGCACTGGCAGCGGTGCCGAAATTTGTTGCATTTTTTTTTAGATTACATGTGCATTTTGCGCTCGACTTAACACTTTGCCGCGATATACTTGCCGCTATTTAAAACGCAGTTAAGAATCTTCCCCTGTAGATTCTAGCGATTTACGTTTGTGGCAATCTGCGACATGAATGCTAATGCCGCAGGTCCTACCGGTTGCCGTTTCGATAAGACCACAAAGGAAGCTGCTGCATCCCTTCTTGCTACATACTTGTTACTTTTTTCGTCTTCACCCACAGTGAAATTATTGATTTTACCTAAGTTAGATCCGATGTCCGCACACGCTCAATTTTTCGTAAAGCGTCTTGGAGTTATGTTCAGGACACTAAGCATAATCCAATAATAAAAGGCCTCTTTGCACTACATTTGTATGCCGTTTTCCGAGACGGTCATCTCGCTTTGTGAGAATTACATTTTCCTGCACACTGAACTATTCGCTTGAATCGTGGAAAAGTGCTTTATAATGCGGGAGAGACAGGTAAAAAATTGAAGAATTCTGCTTGTTTAGTGCCGGAAATGCTTAATTATTGGAGCAATATCGCACATTTTTAGAAAAGCTCTAGTCACGCGTGCACTGATTGAATTTAAATTGAGTAATTTAGAGCAACTATTGATTTCGGTCTTTTTTTGGTACGACATTGTAATTTAGTTATAAACCGACTCTTTCAGGAGCAAATATCATTTCGAACTTCTCAAACTTGTTGACTTGTGGTATTAATAAATTAACTTTGGACTCATCTTCAAACTTGTTACTTTTTAATTAACAATTTTTTCGTTTTGTTCACAAGGATTTTTATTTCACGAAGGATTTAGTTCGACCGCATTTATCTTTTGACCTCGTGAAGATTTGCACTTGACTCAATAAAGCTTTACTCTAGGAAGACATGAAAGAGTCTTTGATGTCTCAATTTAATTAAATGTTGACTTTATTAGTACTCTTGTTTGGGTATTGACGTCTTCCGACAATTTTATTTTATTTGTTTTATTGTAAGTTTTATTTTTATGCAGACTTTGGCAAAGAACACTAATCTAATTTTCTTAATTCAAGATATAAATGTTTTATGACAACGCAGTTATTTTTGGTGGATAAATTAGGACAAATATTCTGCATTTGACACTTGTTTTTGTTAGTCACGGGTGTGTAGTTAGAATTCATAACGAATCATTTGTCGGCTTCGTAATGTTTAATACAGTTCGGCACCGGTGGTGTTATTTTAAAACCGATATTAATCAAACGAACAATATACAACTGTTTCCATTTGAAATTACGTAACGTGACATTTTCATTTTCTCTTTAAATACGCAGTTTCACAGTGAAAAATTGCAAAGATTCTTGGGTATAATTAAGTATCAAACACAGTTTCACTACAAATCTTACAATTTGGGCCGTTTTATTATTCAATTTACAGAAGCGCCCAAACTTAAACGTACTGTTTTCAAAGTGGCATTGTCAGAAAAAAATCGAAAGTTTAAAACTGGAATGAGAAGCCATTAAATCGTTTAGGATGACTCATTCCAGCACGATTTTTGGTGTCAAAATGAAAAATCGCTAAAAATGATTGAAGAATGAAAATTAACTTTTCTGTTAGTCTGACTTTTGAAGCAAAATTTGAAATAAAAGTAATATAAAAAATAGTACCAAAAACGTTTTGCAGGGATCAATTCTAGCATTAATTCGTTCAGCTCATGTTGAAATATAGGCCATTTTGCAAGTGGTTTTAGAGTAGGCAATATTGTGTAGTTTCGACGTTCCTCGTCAAATTCAAATAATCTCGATGAAGAACTTTGTCGATTTCAACTCAAATTGCTGCAACAAATTCACATGCAATCAGTCCAATAAATTAAATTTTGAAACGCAAACAAATTTTCATGAAATGTAGAATAAATTAACAAAAGATTTGTCTAGATTGTTTAGGAAATGATTTAGTAGTCTATAATGTAATTACTTAAATTTTACGATTTTAGCGAACGTTATAAATTGCTACCCAATATACAATTTTTAAGAGCAAGTAGAGATATTTTTTTTCGTTAAGTTTTTTCAATTTTTATGACTTGTGACAGAATAAAGGTCAGTTTGTAACTAAATTTCAACGACTTAATTTAAGTTATAATCACGTCTGGTGATGAAATATAATAGCTGTTTTGTATTAAAATGTTTGCATTTATTGCAATTTTGATGAATTGTGAAAAGGGCGTACGACGTTAAAAAAAGCATGTTGGCCCTTCGACGCGTACCAATTCAATTATTCCAACTCGCTTTATTCATTGTCAGTCGAAGAAAAAATTAATTGATACTTCAAACGACGAAGACAACATTGTAAGTGCGTAAATTAATGGTACGACTGCTCACGCAAATTTATGTCGTTGAAATAATTTCGGTGCAGCGGATTTTCGAATCTCTAATTTCTAAATCATTAACTAGAAGGCAGGATGAATTATTTAAAATTTAGCAGGAAATTATAAAGTTCTGGAACTTAATTCGAGAATACATAATAAGGAAAGAATGGCGAATTTACATACATTAGTTTCTGGTGGCGCTAAAACGACGACTACGCACAAAATAAGACGAAAAAAATATCGGAAATATTATCAAAGTATAGTTTCTCGAAACCCTAAGCATGACATACCCCCCTCGTTTTTCTCTCGATCTTGATTTATTTATTTTTTTCTTTGCGGTTCGAAGGGTTGCGTTTCGGCATGCGGGTAGCATTTTTGGAATTGTTCAGCTAATATAACACAAGAGTAATGAGCTGCAAAGAGGCATCGATTCTACTCTAGCTGAAACTAGTTTGGAGATCGGAAGTGTTATCTTAAGAAGTGTTATCTAGAAATTGCGTAATGAATGAGCATTTGTGTAGTATGTTGGTGTCCCAGACTGGTATCCTATCACTAGTTGGCGCTATGATATGATTTATGAGGAGCTTAATGACCGTAATGCGAACTTGAGTCCGTTGGCCCAAACTCTGAGCTCACTTAGATAGGTCAGATAGGTCAGGCCCCATGCGAGGTCGACCTTATTATGTGCCATTATGTGTATAAGTGCTGGTCACCCGTCAAATTCGATATCTCTGGTGCTTACCTTGGTAACAAAAACTTTCAAAAGTGACAAAGTTTTAAACATAATAGAATTTACCATCTGAGACATAATCAAAAAAGATAAATGTGTAGTTAAACTTGAGAACAAAATAAACATTAATTGACATAAGTTAATTGCTAAAACTTGCTGAGGGAGATAAGAAGTTATGAACAAAACAAAACGAAGAACACAAGACGTTACTTCTTTTATAACGATAATAGTGAAGTACTTCTAAAGTCTTGAAACAAATTGATAAAATCAATAAACGTATTGGCGCATCCACCATTTTTCAATTCTATTGTTCAGAAATTTCTAATTTCAAAAATAGAATTTTATGTTTAATTCGTTTCCACGCTCATTAAGAGTAATTTCGTTTGTACTAGCATCCATTTGCAACTTCTCTGTTTACCAATAATTCAAACGAGCTATTAGCAACACAAACAAAGCTCACATAAAACGTAATAATTAGTAGCGAAAAAATGGTGTTCCCACATTTTTCCATGGCGAGCATATTTCACGACAGTGTTTACTTAAAATTTATAAAAGACAAAATAAAATGGTTTTGTGTAACACAATTAGTTTACTATTCTAGTTCTATTAAAAGTTTTAATTGAACGTCAAGTAATTGGTAATTACATCAAAAATGGTTTAGATAACACAAAAATAATAGCTTTAACAAACTTTTCTTAAAGTACGGGCTTTTGTATTCGCGTTTGATGCAATAAACCTTATTTTCGGTACAAATGTAACAAATCCGCGTCTATTATCACCTTCTAAAAAGTTTCGCTTATTACCTCTGATATGGTACCTTATTTATGTAAGTCTTCTCAGTAAAGTTTAATTTTCTCGTGGTTTCTGAAGCTCAAACGTATTAACCATTTCAAGCTGGAAGACTTTCTTGCTACGTTTCTTGATTTCTAACATTATTAGATAAATTTCCACAACGAAAAATTGGCTCTTTTGTGAAACAATAGAAATAGTTTCGATTTGAATTGGCAGGGACATGGAAAACAAACATGTGCACTTCAAAACAAGCAGTTATTATTTTTGTTTAGTTCGAAACTTGTTGAAACTAATTTTTTGTTTCGAAAAAGGATTCTTTGGTTTGATGCCGTTGGCAAAATATTGTTTTCAGAGCAATAAATGATTCAAAAAATCGCCTGGGGTATTTAGGCCAAAATTCGCTCTTCGAGTTAGGGATCCATAACTGGTAGGATTACTTTCCATCCCTTGCTCTACAAAGTTATTGTGTTTTTCAGCAAATATTGACGTTGTAAGGATTTGTACATACCTGAAGTTTCCGTGTGATGCAAACTTCATGTGGATTAAATAATAAGTCCAGCATTTCTAGCTGGGCAGCCAAGTTTAATGTTGGTAATAGTGCTGCATAGACGTCATTCAGAGAAGCTAACTTCTGGTAAATGCAAGGCTTATAGTGAAATTGGTCCGTATAACAGTCGAAGTGTTGAGGATATTAGAACGCCGGCTGTGCTTGTAATCTTACACTAGGACAATTGTCCTGGCGTGATTTATCACGACAGAAACATTTAGTAATTAAGAAAGAAGTGAATACGTGGAGATTCACCTTTCGTTTAGTTTTACTGAGATTTTCAATTGAATCTTTGTAATGTATGACAGTTTTAATTTTAAAATTAAATGAGCATGCATAAAAAATTTAATTAAATCTGAAATGCATGAAAATTGCGAAATTCAGTTTGGCGGATGTGTTCTATGTATCCACTGGAAAGTGGTGATCAGCGAAGTCAAAACGCGTCCCAAAAATAAAATAAGGAAGAAATATTTGACTTAATTAAATTCGAACTGGACGATATCGCGTTTTTTTCGCACTGAAATCCCAATTAATTAAGTAATCAAGTTTATTATAACCACGCGGAGGGAAATCTTTTACATTTTCAGCAGTAACGAAACGTAAGACTGACTTATTACCTTTTCGCCCTTTCAGGTTGCCACCACATTAAACCCCAAATTTCTTTGATAATTATCTAACCCTTCCAATTTTGCGCCGTTTTGTGACTTAATTTCATAAAAACTCGTTTTGTTTCTCTGATAATTTTTCGAATTTCTTTTCGTCAAACGCCGAGGGTTCACAAATCTTTAAGAGCATCAGCTGTGTCCCTGTTCTCTTGTATGGGAAATGTAATTCCTTTTTGCAGTGTTTTGCACGACCTTTTCGTGTTTGTGTCTCATTTATTTCAGACCTACTTTTGCTGATTTCGTTGTATTCTCGTGAAATTAGTAACTGTTACACTTATCAAGGGTGTAGATAAAAAAAAGAGTTTTGATGATAATTTGTTGGAGTTCGAACAGATTTTTGTAACGTTCTTTTATTCAGGGGATAGTGGAATTGGATGAGCTTAATTCTGTTAGTTAACCTCATTTAAATAAAAGAAATTGTCTCCGGGAAAATTAATTGTAGCCAGAATAAGAGTTAATGCTAATACGAAAGTACGTGTGTTGAGTTTGTAATATCAGTGAGTTCAGAAAAAAACGAATATAAATAATAAATGGGAGGAATATATTTATTGCACCACCTAATTTTGAGACTCTGAGACGATACAGATTTTCGTTAAAAATTGAAGAGTTTGTGACCATGACCAACAGGTTTCACCGCGACGTCGCTATCTCACCTCTTTACCACGAAATGAAGTGTTTATGAAAATTTAATTTTCTATTTGTTTTCCTTTGTCTCTCTAAAAGTAAACAACATCAAATTCCGAACACAAAGCGCAGTTTCTAATGTGAAAAGTTTGTAAGACTTTAATTATAAAATCGAAGAATCTATTTATGGAAATTGAAACTGGCGGAGAACAAAATTCTGTTTTTACTTCATTTGCCTCTTTCAACAAAACGGACCGAAAAATGGCCAAATCTCGCCTTTCATTCATTCAGAAGGTGTAAATTCTAGCTAAATTTCCGTGTTAACAGCCCAAGGAAACCGGTCGCTGGATGTTTATTAATGAATAAAGTGAAACCTTTTCTTTTGAGGTTATTTCGTCAAAATGAGCATGGACCACATTGTAAAATCAGACAAAACACACACACGAACATCATTCATTTTGAGCTTAATGTTCCGTAGCACGTTTTAACGGAGCATTTTAAAACAACAGAACCGGACTAAATCCGGGATCAAAAGAGTCGAATGAATTCTGGTTATTGTTGGAATGCCATCGAGTTTTAATAAGACTAGCCACAGGGTAAAAAATTACTGAATGCTAGTAATTATGCCAAAGTAGATTAAAGACCTATAGGTATGTAAGTTAAACCTTTTTAATTAAACGGCAATTTCAGAGAGTGAAAACCTCAAATTTCAAATTCCTGTCGAAATCGCCATTATTTCCTAAAGAAAATGTATAAATGAAAAATTTGTTTGTTGTCAAGGGAATACAGGAACTTACCGTCACTTTTCACAAAAAATATGATTTATATACTTGGGATTAAACACTTCAGTTTCTATTCTTGGGAGACAAATTGGTGTATGTTTAATTTAGATTATTATTGTGACAGCGTGATACATTTAGAGCAGATGACAAATCAACCCTCTGTTGACAATTCAAAACGACGCGAGCATAATTCAGCTCTTGGCACATTTCTTTTAAAAATAATTTGATTATTGTGTAAATTGTAAATTTATCAAAATTTTTGTGACACTTTCCGAGAATTTTTTTCTGGACGATAAATCAAAATTTGTGCTTAAAATAACCGTGAATCTGACTGACACGTAACATAATTTAATTACGCACGCTGGTAAAAAAAATGTAGATAAACATTCATTATTTTATGGTAGATTCCGCGTTGAAATATAGAAATAATAACTTTTAATTAAAATTCATAATAATAAAATTGTACTGATTTTGATATTGTATCCTTAACATTACGGCAAAATAAAATGAAATTTGTTTATGATAATGAGGAGTTAAAATTGTAATGAATTTTAATTTAATTTATAACTCAATGCGTGGATGATGTTAGAGAAAAATAAAATATCGAGTGGATATAAATTGTTTGATTGTGCATCTTTTGTTTGTTGTGTACACAAAAGGAAGAAAATCAAATAAATGGGAACAATTTCAGGATCAACCCATCGAACACAGGATGGTATGTTTAATCCATTAATAACAACGTGAGTATACAAATAAATTTATGTTTGTCCTTATTTCCTGGCACGTTGAAGGACAATACAGGATGTATTGACTGACTATTCCTCTGTTTATATGCGATACGTGATTTAACTCGCTACTGCATTCAATTTCTCAATACCTGGATCAACAGAGATTTACTTAAACCTTCTGAAGCTTTCTCATCCAATTCAAGATGATTATTTTCTGCCAAACCACTAAAATGCATTTCGCTTAATGTCCGTCATTGGACGATAAACCATTGAGTCACAAAATTTCAAATCTTGAGATAATCAATGATGAGGAATGACGATGACACTCTTGACATTGTGCAGTGACATTTTCCAATAAGCCTTGGCGCATCCACCATATTTAGCCGTTAATTAATTCCTGTGAACTCATATGCGTGCCTAATTACACCAATTGAATCTGTTCAAAACACATTATCGCTTCCCATCGATGGACTAAAGCTCCACAGACTAAAATACAACGTTAATTTCCTGCAACACATCGACAATGCAGGGAAAACCTCGCCTCAGTTAAGTTCCGCTCACAAATCGTTTATCTGATAGGTCACAAAACGACGGAAAACTGACAGCTACAAAGGATAAAAATTTCGTATAAAAACGACAAGCAACCCACCTTTCATATTATTTCTTGCCAACTTCATATTTCAACGAAAAGATTCGCTGTAATTTTCACGATCAATATTGTTTGTGACATCTTTTAGTTTATTTTTCATTTTTTTAATTAACAAAGGAGCGGTCCATGTGCATGCTACACGAACAGTTTTACTTTTATTACACTATTTATAAACGTTGTAAAATTGTTATCTAACTTTTATATTTTGCAAAATATTTTTACGGCGGACCGGAAATTTATGCTTCCAATTCTAAAAATTCGACTACTTTATGCTTCTTTTTCAACAAGCAAGTTACCACTCGTTAAATACATAGTGGAGCAAAAATTTCAATTCTACGGATTCTAATAAAAACGTTTTTAGGTCACATTTTTCAACGGGAATTAACCTTTATGCTCCGAAGAACGTCGAAATTTACCTTTTTGGAATTTTTATAATCCATTTTTTGATTCCAATTTTCCACCACTTTTATAACATTTTTATTTTTATCGAATTGTTAATTGCTTTCATTTAAATTTTAGTTTGAGTGATATATAATAAATCTGATCGCAATTTCAATTAATTGTAAAATCCGCAGTTTTTAAATTAAAAGCGGGCTTATTTTATCTTTTAATAATTAATTTTGAACTTTGTAATCATCTTAACAGCAACATCGCCGCTAAAAAGACTAATAGTGCCTCGGTAAAGTTTAACTTTACCAAACTTTAACCACACGTTCAAACTAAATTCATTAAAATTCAATTAAAAACAATACATGTCCAATTCGTTTTTTTCCTAAATTGAAAACCAACCACTTCCTCCTCTTTGTGAAAAAATGTTTGGCACGCTGTATGCTCACATTTGAAAAACGTTCCAATGAGTAGCAGCGTTTTTTTACAAACATTCTCCCCTTTTTTAAGCTCGTTCTTTCATTGGAATTAAATGTAAACTTTTTACGAGTTGAATTCCATACTTACGATCGATTTTAATGATTGATAGATAATTTAAAGAAGTTCTTTCAGCGACCATTAAACCTCTGAGAGCACAATATCAGTCGTTGTTGGATTGCAATAACAGTAGCTGAAGAGGCTTCAGAGCGAAATTAACTTTTAACTGCTAGTTTTAACATTTGGTTTTTCCGGATTGGTGCAAAAAATTCTGATCTGAAACGTCTGACGACGAACCTGCCAACGGCACTCAGTATCGATATTGACTTTTGAGTAGTTTAGTCAGACATATTACGCAGCCTGTACCCTCTTATGGTAAAATCGATTAAAAAAACACTCGATTTTTTTCGTTCGGAAATATTAAAACCCAGCTTGAAAATTCTTTGTCTTTTTCGCGATTATTTTTGGTATTAACTGCAAAATTCTTTGCCCGAAATCAATTTTTGGTAAATTAAAAAGAACGAAACGAATTCGGGTTGAAAAAAATTCAAGTGTATTCCGAGAGTTCGATTTTATCAAAGCTTTGACGAGAATCTGTTAGAGATTCATTTAATATGATATTTGTCTGAATGCGAATTTTTCCAACGAATAAAAAGCAATTGTAACATTTTGATGTAATAGCCGTAACAAAATTGAAGCAACAAATATGTCATTAGCGATATCATGGCGAGCTTTCCCGGTTATATTTTATTTTTAGTTAAACATTTTTGTACTTTTAATCGCTTTACAAATTTTATTAGCAAATAAATGGTGCTATTGAATGTTGAAATTTGAATTTTTTAGGTGCATTTGAAAATTACGTGGTAAATCGCTGCTTCGTCTCAACCAAGCGGATTTCCCTCGCGAAAAAGAAACAAGAAACTGGCATCAATTGACCGTCATCGTGAAGATATTTATGCCGACTTTTATTGAGCCTATTTTTCCTTTTAGTTGATGGAGCTATGTTATGTGCAGTTATCCGGTAAATATATTACAAAGATGGAGCGAAAACAAATAAGATGGAATTAAATCGAGTTTCGCAAAATATGTCACTCCAAAGAAGAGACACAAGTCACGAAATGACAGGTTGTGTTTATTCGGGCTGTCAAAAATAATCTTTGGATATTTATCACAGTATTTTATTTGATTTTGTTGCAATAATAGGTACAGTTCGATCTAGCGGAAACGGAATACTGTATTGCAGATGAGCAGATGCTTCTTGAATGGTAAACTCGGATGCAAATGACTTCGGATGTAAACGGTAGTTACCGAACAAGTTCTGGTACTTGTTATATAGGTACTAAGATCAAAGACCGTACCTTTGCCTGTTGCGTAACTAATTGTCAGTATTACTCAACGAAAAAACGATTTTTGTCAAGGATGAACATTTGAACAACAAAATCTGTTGTAAAGTGCGTAATGATCGCAGGAGGCGAGTTCTTCGTTCGGCGTTCTCCGCGTCTGTTCGCGGCTTGTTGGTCCATTCGGAACGTGGACTTGGTTTTATGATACGGAATCAGTTTAGTACTGCTTTAACCGTGGTAGAGGGAGTTATTAACTCTGTATCAAAAATCGCTAAAACACGCTCGTAACATATCGCTGAGTTTACTGAAAATGTGAAATTTTCCCGATCATCAATCGTTCGTAAATTGATCAGAGTGTTTAAAAAATGTTAATAAATGTGTTACGTGGTGCCTAAGTGATTTAAAATGACTTCCTGGATCGTCCTTTTGGTTATCCTGTTCGGAATCCTTGCAGTTTATGCGGATAATTTAGGTAAATTTTTTATGCATCAAATGAGGACCTAGAAAATTCTCGTGGAAGGTTCAAATTGATGTTATGAAAGCACTTTTTTTTAATCAGGTGTGTTTTATGTAAATTTCCAACGGCAAGAAAATTGCAAGCTTAACTGCTAAAAAGATTTCGAGAAATGTAATTAAAGTCATTTCTAATTTACTCAGCTTTGAATAAATTACTTTTTGTGTACATCCAACAACTGAACTTGAGTAGTAACATACTTTTAAACATAATTGATTTTTTTCCACGCTCATTCATAACTCACTCTTACATTAGCAACTAATTTCATTCAAACGCTAATTTGAACTTGTACGGGAAATGCGGACTTAATTGATTATTTATAAATGGCGCGAGTTTACGTAATTAACTTTGTAAAATGTTGTACATTAAATTCGTTGCCAAATTCAGTGATGAGATATGTTTACATATCTTGGGTCAGATTTATCTTTCCAATTAGGAAAACTTTCATGTAACCATGTACGGATGTCAACGTTACGAAATTTGATTTTTCCTTGAGTAATGAACAATATTTTCAGTTTACTGGTCTTTGTGCTTTTAATTCTTGGTAACTTTTGCGAGTTTTAACAATAAAAGTTCCGAAAGAACTGTAATAAAAAATTATGTTCGTGTTGTACATCCGAGCAACATCTTCCAGTTAATCTAAATATTCATGGATATTCCAGAGTCATATGTAGTCCCAACAAATAAAATTAATTCGATGGGGGCTACCTAAAAATACATACATTAAAGCCGTCGTTATTGTTATCTCAGATTCCAATTCTACTGAATAATAAAGACTGCTGTATGTGTTTATTTTATCGATTTTCTCGGGCGGTTAAAATTTAAATGAATTCTTTTGCTCTTTGTCCGATTTGCTATTCCGTCAGAAGAATTACTGAATTTTTATCTACCCATATTTTTCTTTTACTAATTAATCCACTTCGTCCTTAATTACGTTAAATGTCAACTTCATTGTTCTTGTTCCATTTTACTTTTCGTTAGTCTAAGAGACGCGAGATTACAGACGAAATTTCTATACCTAAAGTATTTAATTCTTGAGACAGCGTGACTAAAATTTTAAATATACATAATTATATTACATAGAGCGGATATTATAGTATTATTATATTTATTTCAAAGTCACGAATATCGGAATTTCGTACCGGAAACGTTTAGTAATTTCAGCGCGTAGAAATCAAATTTATATCATTTTTCTGGGAAAACACTTATTTATCAATGGAAAAATAGTGCCTCTTTTCTAACTCCCCCAACTTGGATTGATTTATCACAAATGCAATTAATAAAACGTCGCGTTTTAAATGTGTCTGCATGTTTATTACCACATCAAAACTAATAATAAATTTAATTTGCAGTGAAATGTTTTTGTAAATAAATAGAGTTGTTTACAACAGTTTGTTTGATTAAATAAGCTTTCATGTACAATATTTTGCGTATTCTTGCGTAGCCACTTGAGCCGGGTTAACAAACAAGTGCTCTCTTTGGTTTGAGGAGTGGAGTCCGATTTTTCAACAGTTTAGTGTCTGTATTTTGGAACGAAATTTGATTTTCATGAAAAAATTACGTTCTCGAGTTCTCGGTGCTATTTTTAAATTTATAATTGCGCTTTTAGAGTCGAGCTTGAAAAAAATTCTGTAGTGCAAAGCATTTGTTGTTTGGTTTTCCATGCCATAAATAAAAGTTGCTTTTGGCAGAAGCATTATGCTTATATGAGCTGGCGTTTTGTGAGCAGTGCGTCGAATTAGATGTATAATTAAGTTTGTCAAGAGAAGAATGAGCGATGGTGTGTGCGTCTGAAAACAAATTGTTAAAAAGCACAGCCCGAAAAGGGCTATAAATACAAAGGACGGACAGTACAATTTGTCGGAGAATTTCGGAGAAAAGAAGTTTAAACGGTGGTCGAGTAATTTAAAACGAAGTGCATTTGCCGTGTAAATTGATATTTTTAAAAACTTATGTGTGGCAATGGTCGGAAGTAAAGAGGGTCAGTTTGTCTTCTAAGATGCCGCAAGATGAAATATGCGGCATGCAGCAGATACAGATTGTATTGTAGAACGTGACAAGAATTCACGACAGGGTTGTCTCATATACGTGGTGAGGATACCTATAGCAACGTCATTAAACTTCCGACACTCTCTGATTTTAAACTATAAAACAACAGTGACGCGATCGATGCCAGTAGTCGGAAGTCCAGTTAACACATTCAGGGCTTCATCCCTCAGTGACATTTCCAACGTGCAGGGTCGATCTTACCCATAATAGCTTTAAACACTGACAAACTACCCTGCACAATGTCCGGGCTTCCGACGCACGTTACTATCAAATCCAGACACTTAGCGAATCAATTTACCCCAGGCAACGTTTTCGACGCTACTTCGCCTTGTCATATTAGCACTACACAAAAATAAAATGCTCTAGCGAATAAACGATATTTCAGATGCTGCACAAACTAAAAACGACGAATTTATAGATTTCACAACTACAGACTCAATTTATTTGGGCATCACGTAAGTCAAAAACTAAATTCAATACACTAAAACCGGATTCTCTTCCAACAACTCGTACAAAATACATGAAATAAAAGTGCATTGTGTCCCAGTCTGATTTAGTTTCTACGCCAAAATTGATCACTCTTTTTAATGGAAATAACGGAAACTTGCGGCGTTTGAACATATCCAGTAATTTATTCATATTTTATTTTCACTGCCTACGAGTTTTTAATTCATTATTTCTGACATAATTAATGTAACAAGATTACCTGTCCGGTTAACGTGCGGATTATTAATGTAAATAATCCAAACTTTAATTATTACACACGCTTTTACCATTTCCATCAAACAGGTTGGACCGATTTATAAATAAACAAATTACATTTGTACGCCACATTGCAAATTTATGACTTCTTAAATTCCCGTTCCATCCGATTACATTTTTATGTGGAGCGTTATTGATGGCTTAATTATGTATAATTTTAGAGTCAAAATGATTTGTGTTGCTAATATTCCAAATGTGTATTATTATGCTCATTAGAAAAGTAATAGCTGTTTTAACATGAAAAAAATTGTACCTGGAATTCCTTCTTTGTAACATTCTGTTGCGGATGAGAGGACCGAAAATATTAAAACTGCGTCATATTACTTGGAAATTATTCATGTTTTACAAAATATAATCTTCTACGAAGCTTTGCTGTGGTCAAGATTTAATAATTACCAAATGAAAGGTCTACAGTGGAATTCTGCTTTGATGACACACTGAATTCCACCATGCCCGACATAAATTTTCTAAGAAGTTTTTTACTTCCTAACTATTTGCAGACTCTGTAGTTTCAATTATTCAGGACCTTCCGAGGAGCGATTAGGGCTATAATTTATTAACGTTTTGGAAATCGCATTGATTTGGGCCTAATCGCCGCGTCATCATATAAACAGCGATAACCCCATCAGATCGCTATTTAAGTTTAATGGTACTTCGTGTAAAAATAAAAAGTCCGCAGTTCGATGTCTCTGTTACCACATCTGAGGGTCGTAATTATTTTATGCTCGTTTTAATAGCCACCCCAACGCGAACATTTTCCCAGTAGCAACCATTTTACATTAGCAAATTCATAAAAATGCATATGTTTCCTTATGAATAAAAGATATCATTCATTGGGATTCTCTGTTTACAAATAGCTCATGAAATAGTCCCATTGACGACAAAAAAACTGTTAAAGTGCTGCTTGAGCCGAGTCGAAATAACAGAAAAAAGAAGGGGAAATGAAATTCACATAAGTCCGATGCAAATTTGAGTGGGGTCGGGAAAGGATCAATCATTTTTATGAAATTATGCGTCCTGAAAACCGAGCTATTATCTTCAGCTTTGAATTAATCGGCTATTGTCTTTGGAAGAATTTAAGTAATTAGACGATAATTGGACCGAAATTATGCAAAGTTGTCACGACAGAACATCGCGTGTTCACGATAAAGTAATTAATTTATTTGTGTCGCAAGGTCTGAAATAACGGTCACCACAGACCTACGCTTTATGTTACAAAATCACATGTGAACTAACGGGCTATTAATTTGTGAAGACTTTTCGATTTACACTCTACTAAATCGAGCGGCAATACAACAAAAGCTTGAATTGGAACAACTTTAAACCAATTAAAACTCGCTTGTTTTTCAAGAGTAAAAGTCTGTGGTTATTGAAATTATGAACAGAATTTTTAGTGTCTTCAAACAAACCACTTGTTAATTTCAACTGAAAGTCACAAAAGTTTTAATTAAAATAAAATCCAACTAGTTGAAAATGTTTCCTGTTAAGGCTAAATCCAACTCTTTGAGTGCCGACCACGCAAATAGATTTATGACATCATTAAACAGGTGTAAAAAAAGTTAGTGCTATTATTATTAGTTTGAGGTCTTCGCAGATGTCATAGCTGCAACGAGATTTCGAAATAGCCTTGACAAACGTGAATAAGACGCCTACTTATATCCCAATCAAGGTTACTTGCGTAATGTTAAATCTGTTCCCAAAAAGATACCTTCAAAGCAATTATAGTCCCACGTATGGAACGACCATCAAGTACCATGGAACACCTGACGCTAAAACATTGAAAAACGTCACACATCGCGAGAATTTTGCGAAATCCCATCAATTTATCATGGATTTTTATCATATTGTTGCACCATTAGAAGTGTTTCCACGCCTTGCTTCCACCCACGATTTGAAATTTCACCGATAAAAGGTCAATACATTTGTTTACTTAGTTGCAGAAAATTGCATTTTAGAAAGTTTTTTGATGGGATTTGACCACCGTGTTATTTTACTTTGTGTTATAAAGGAGTTCCTAAGAGGTTTTTACGGGACTTATAAAAGATTGTGTATTATTTTTCCTAGGATATAACTTCAACAATCCTCTTTATATAACGGCTAAATTAAATTCTTCATCATATTGTCTAAGAGGAGCCGAGTTTCGAGCTTAAAATGCTATTTTCGACGGTAAATATTTGTCAGGGGAACCGATTTTTTTAGTTTAGATAACATTATCGATTACAGGTGGTGAAGTGTAATGTAAATTGTGTAATTAACTGAATTTACAGACCCATTCTTTCGTTTTATGGGTATAATCCGGCTATAAACGAAACTAAACAATTGTGGGAATTAAATACTGCAAGTTTAATTGATCTTTTACGTTGTTGAAGGTGATCAAATAAGATTTTTTCGCACAAAGTTCGCTTTATTCCGGTGATTTCTTGCAGTAGATTTTCTGAGAGGACGAGATAGATTTATTATATTGAGTGGATCTTGTTTGAGATTGTGATCTATAATATTGAGATGTGTTTGTGAGAGAATATTGGCCGATAAATGTTTGACAGATCTGATTTTTTGCCATCGATTGCAGTAGAGTGTAGTGTAAATATTAACTGAATTGAGACCCTTTTACAAGTCGATTCTTTCTTTTTTGTGCATATAATCCGGCGATATATAGTCGGAATTTATTTCAACTAATCGTTACTCGGTTGTCAGCATTTTACGGCCTGTTTCCAGTTAGTTTATATATTATTTACTGTTATGCGTTGTTTATTCGATGATGGCCTGAAAATTCTACCTGCAAATATCAGAGGGTTGAGTTAAACAAGGTCGTTTAAAATCATTATGAGTAGGCAATTTATAAGGATAATACGCACAAAAAGGGACAGAAGAGCAATAAAGGACAGACACAAACAATTTTACTAAATATTATGAATAGGAATTTTATGCCATCTTTTGAAAAATACTTTTCTCGTTTCAATATTTTCTTTTTGGGCAAGACTCTTTTCCACGTCTACTTTTAACAACTTCACGAGTATACACGTAGTTTCGAACTTCCTAGAGGTATCTGTATTTTTGTCAGGTTTGCAAAAGATTTTCCCGGTTTTGTTTAAACTTCAGCGGTCGTATTTTTAGAAGAAACGAAAGTTGGATTTCGGATGATAAACTTCCAAAATGAGGGAAAAACGGATTATTTATAGTACACCTAAATGTATTATTTGTATAAAAAAGAATGATTCATGCATTTACATTATGCTAATATTTACTTGGCCTCTGGAGCTGGAAAATGGTAATTATGTGGATTTTGTAGCACTTCACATTGTAAGCCACTGAGTTACTACGTTTGCATTCACCCTTCGCACTCGAATACTGTATTATTTGATAAGTCATATTGTGCACACTAAAGATTCAATTTCAGATTATATGATCGTTGGAGTCACTGAATGTGACGAGGTGCAGAACGGATTTGCTACTCAAGATAAATTGGAGGTGTTAATTACAAGAACGCCAAAAACGGAGCGCTATTTTTTCGTGGAAACCAAACAGAAAAATGTAATTTTTGTTGAAATGTCAACTTTAACAATCTTTTGAGCCGACTCGTACTTTAGTCATTTTGTTTATCAAGTCAAAGGCGAAATGAGTTTTATCCCTTGTTGACAAAAACTCCAATAATTTAATGTTTGTTTGAAGAGTGAATGCTTTAAAAAATATTTCGAACGTTTTGTAAACCGCCTCCGAAATCAAAATCTAAATGTTTTATGAAATTTTATCGCTTTGATAATTCGCTTTGAGCGACAGCAGTGCTTTGAAATTAGTGTTGACATTTTTCGTCGGCACATCCCAACAAATAAGAACGAGTTAATTTAAACTTAATTATGAACAAATTAATAAGTTTCTAGTAACATCTTATAACGTTGAATTAATTTAAAGCAGCGTCAACTTACATTTTGTCATTCTCTAAATTTGTGCTTTATAAATAATCTTCCAAGGTTTAATTATCCGGGATTAAATAATTAGGGTTTATCGAGTGAATGGAACGAAAAGAAAGAAAGAGTCTGTCTGACTGAATAGTGCATTTTAGTGCGGCTCTATGAAATTTGATAAATTGCGCTGACTTCAGCTCTTGTTTGTTAATTGTAAAAAGTTCGTTTGCTCGTGACTGATGGATAGAAAGCAACTTTTTCGTTGGGGTCACTTTACAAGAAATGGGGTCTTTATTAAAATATTTCGTTAGATAGTTTTTGTTCACTAGGGAATATGTAAATTCTGCTGACAAGCCGCTGTGTAAATCATAACTCTATAGGGATTTTATCTATTTATCAGCGAACATGTTTGCTCACAAACCGATGCTGTAATTTATCCAAATATTCGTTACAAATCTGTTTGTTTAATTAACGAATGTCAAAGGAAAATCCGAACTCTATAGCGGCCCGTTTATGAACTACGAAATTTAAATAGCTTCTTTGTTGAGGCTCTCTCTTTTCTGCTTTTCATCGTTGAAGAGGAGAGAGAATCGATGGATTCGAAGACTTAGGGTTCTTCGAATTTCAGATAATACTGACAGAGGCCGATTAGACCCCAAACTTAATTATAAGTGTACGGTCAAAATTCCTTTTCTCTCTTCCACGTTTTTACTTATACTACTTTGTTTACATATCCAAGTTCCAACATTTGCAAATTAGCGTAAAATTATCTGCATAACGAGGCATTCAAATGCACTACACGTTTATTTATTTAATTACATGATTTTCTGCTACATAATCAACTACTGTAAACATTTCCACGGGCGATATGTACATAATTATGCAAAATTAACAAAAAAGTGCAGTGAAGCTTCCACTAAAAAAATCTCAGCGAACAATGAAGTTTCATAACTAAAATTGTTTGGAGGTCTCGGATCCTATCTCTATTTTGAGAAGAATGTTTCAATTAATAACAAGACAGTCACCTCAATGTCGACGGTGAAACTTAAAAAATGATGTATGACTCGGTAAAATATTTGAATAAATTAGGAGTACAATAACCTTGAGGGAATTAATGCCATGATTGATCTGATGGTCAAATTAGTGGGGACGTACAAATGTGTCGCGACTTTTTTGGATCGGCTTTTAAAAAATACTACTCAAATAAATTCGATTTTAATTAAATAGGATTAGTGGCTGGGTCTTGTCAATTGTGATTACTACAGCCCTAGTCCGGCTAAAGCAAAAATTACCCATTGTGGCCAGAGTGGGAGCACCAAATAAAAACCTTTTAAAGATCGATATTGCAGTCAATTTATTTTCCTGTAACAAGCAATTTATTTTAAATACGCTTGTTAGTTAGCACACTTCAACGTCCTCAGAGTGCTGCAGACGAAAATAAGAATTTACAACAATTTCGAAGCGAAACTAGAGAGGCCCCGATAGTTTGTACAGTCATATAGGTCACAGTCGACAATAAAGCAATGGAGATGAAAAATATATTTAGCTGTCTTATTTGTTATTTTATAATGCACATAGTGTAAGAGAATCTTATGGTAAATAAATAATTTGGTGTAAATTTGAAAGCGTTTGGAACAGCATAAGATTGTCGTTTCAGTATGTTGGCAAATTAAAAAATGTTTTACTTTTGGAAAATCTAAGAATGATTTCTTGGTTAAAAAATCGCGGGAAAATCGATGGCGAAAACCGTTTCTTTTGAACTGTCACAGTTTCTGAGATATTGAACACGGATTGTTTCGTACCTTCAAAAATTTGGCTCTCTGGCGACAACTCAAAAATTCAAACCGACATAACTCAGTTATTTGTTGACGAAAATTAAAAATTTTCAAGTTTCTGGATTTAGCGTGACATTCTGAGTAAAATGAGCCGAAATTTGTTGAGTTTGCTCAATAAATAAACGAGGAATTGGTCAAAAACTGTTTTGAAGAGGTCATTTTGGAGTGATTTTCAATCACTGTTGTCAATGTGAAAACAACGTTTAATAGCTTTGAATTTACATCAGCCGAAAGAGGAGCTCAAAATCTATCTACTGGCCAAATTTGAGATCTATCGGACAAATAGTTTACGAGTTATGGCCAAAAATAAAAAAAATGAAAAATTTTCATCGTTTGAGTCGGATTTTTTTTTCGCGAAAAATCGACTATCGAATTTTGGGCTTTAGAGAACATTTTCTAACGTAAAATGAGCCGAGAAAAAGAATGGCGCAAACCGCATCTCAATATCTCTAATAGTTTCTGAGATATTTGACTTTAAAAATTAGGAAAAATGAGGAAAAATGAAAATCAACTATTCGAAACTTTGATCGGCCATAACTCAGTTATTTGTTGTCGGATTTGAATTTCAATCGCAGATTTGGAATCTACGGAAAATTCTACGTAAAATGAGGTATAATAACGCAAATTTACTCCGAAAAATAAGCGAGGTATCAATTTCAGAACTTTGCCATAGTTTTAGTCATGAATTTTCGCGAAAAACTGCAACTTTCGGCTTTTGGAAAATCTAAGAACCATTTCTTATGTAAAAAATCACGAGAAAAACGTTGGCGCAAACCGCATCTCAATATCTGAAATAGTTTCCGAGATATTGAGCACGAATTGTTTGGAAGCTTCAAAAATTTGGCCCTCTGGCGACAACCCAAAAATTCAAACGTCCATAACTCAGTTATTTGTAGACAAAAATTAAAAATTCTTGCGGCTTTGGATTTAGCGTGACATTCTGCGTAAAATGAGCCTAAATTTGTTGAGTTTGCTTAATAAATAAACGAGGCATTGGCCAAAAACTGTTCTGAAGAGATCATTTTGGAGTGATTTTCAATCACTGTTGTCAATGTGAAAACAACGTTTAATAGCTTTGAATTATACATCAGCCGAAAGAGGAGCTCAAAATCTATCTACGGGCCAAATTTGAGATCTATCGGACAAATAGTTTACGAATTAAAGCCAAAAATAAAAAAAATGAAAAATTTTCATCGTTTGAGTCGGAATTTTTTTTCGCGAAAAATCGACTATCGAATTTTGGGCTTTTGAGCACTTTTTCTAAGGTAAAATGAGCCGAGAAAAAGAATGGCGCAAACCGCATCTCAATATCTCAAATAGTTTCCGAGATATTTAACTTTAAAAATTAGGAAAAATGAAAATCAACTATTCGAAACTTTGATCGGCCATAACTCAGTTTTTTGTTGTCGGATGTGATTTTAAAACCCGCATTTGGAATCTGCGGAAAATACTGCGTACATTGATGTATAATAACTTAAGTTTACTCCAAAAAATAAGTTTGATATCGATATTAGAAGTTTGGCATAGTTTTAGTCATGAATTTTCGCGAAAAACTGTAAATTTCGACTTTTGGAAAATCTAAGAACTATTTTTTATGTAAAAGATCGCGAAAAAAACGATGACGTAAACGGTTTCCAAATATTTCTAATAGTTTCCGAGATATTGAGCACAGATTGTTTATATCGTTTTAGGCATTTATGTACTGTCGATTTTACCCCAGCAACTGTCCAAATTCGCTCGTTAATGTATTTTGACTTTCTTTTATAATTTTAGAAACAAAACCACGAAATGTTAATCCACAAATGCGTTAATGAAAGTTATTAAGCGTTGTTGTTATTAGCCATAAACTGAACTGCAAATGTATTGATGCTTATAATTTGTTTTAAAATAAAATATTCGGTTCTACTTTGGTTGGTGATTCAGTGTCACGTACAAAATAAAATTCTTACATTTGTTTGCATAGTAATAACAATACATTCTCATATTTTTGACAAAGCCATATGAGAGTGTGTTGTGGAGGATTTTACATGCTTCTTGGGATAAAGAAATCAATGCGGAGTGGGCTAAGCTTGACAATATAAACCGAAAGGGATGTGTAGACGCAAAGGGCTTCTATGGCTAAATTTAATTATTTTTAATAAGCCAACTTTTCGGTCGCCCAATATTGCATCTAAAAATTTTGATTGAATTCGGGAGTTCTCTTTTGTATGGTAGCTGCAGACAAACAACTCCATTTGTGTTGCACTTGAGACCTTGTTACCTGCAGATGCACCCGCGTTTCTGCCGTTACGTCTCAACCCAGTTAGATTTCCAAGAGCCAGTATTCCCGGTGCGAAATTAAAATTCGCGCTTTTCTTTTCTAACTGTATTGAAAAATGAATCTCCGTCGTCACATTCCGCCTTCGATGAGTGCTCGTATTTTCTGCGTGTAGCGTCCACGTCTCCGGTTCATCGACTTCTTCGGCCGTTTGTTTAAGGGATCTAACTGTTAAGACTCTTGTTTTCCGGTCTTGATAAATGTCGCCTTTGTTTAGGCCGCGACATTTTGACCCTTTATTTCGCGACTTGAATCATAATTGGACCAGACGCATAAATTACGACGAAACACGATAATTTTCAACGTGCAGAAAAATTCCGGCAAGAAAAACGGAGACTACCATTATAAGAACTAGCAATTTATTGCCTCGCAAACTGCCACCTATGACCGAAAACTATAAACTATGTTCACTTCCGTGACTACCAATTTGGAATTAACAACCCCGTTGGACAATATGGCGGTAACTCATCATCTTAAAGTTACCCCAGGGCATACACTCTGTTGGTGTGAAACAAAAAATGTACTTTTGCATACAAATCCGACGGTTAATGGACGAATTAGGGGCAGGTTTTACATGTGCTGTTGACATTCAGTCCAACTCCAAATAGTCTTTTAATATTTCCGCGATAAATTCATAGTTTCATTTGAGTTAAATTTTTTATGAAGTCATACTGTAGTTCTTGGGAGACGTAAAAACACCTGTTAACATTTATACGACTCACCCGCAGATAAAATACTTTTTAAAGCGCATAAATTTATAATAAAACAATCAGAGCGTCTTCCAAAAAGCTAACGATACTCTTAAGACTTGAAAAAGTGATCCAACACAAATGATAGCTCCCGAATAAAACTCGTTAAATATTGAACAAGCCCATTAAATATAGATTTATTAAAGTCAGTGTCGTTTGTCGGCTTTTATTCAACAATACGGAACTGTCATGTCTTGAACTCCATAAATTTCAAAGCAGGCAGATACATTTTTATATTCGCTTCATTGAATTTCTCTGCATTGAAATTAACTACTCGCGTTCGAAACCGCTTAACTAAATGTGTATTTAATCGTTCTCATCTCTTATTCAATACCCCAGAAGAGCTTGGGAATCATCTGCAGTTTACCACGGCAGTTTTCAACGCATAATTGAGTTTTTTTCCGTCAAATTTTCACCACTGCGGTCCGAAAATATTTAAAACCACTAGCGAGGCAATTAAATATCCGCGGACTTGAAATTCAGGACTTCCTGGCGGATATGTAGGAGAACGTGCTTCACAGACATACTGCAATGCAATAAACAGTGCGAATATGCCGGAAAAGGTAGAATCCTACAGGAAGACTCGGGATATTTTACCACCATGTAAATTCCCCTCGAAATAATTAGCAATTGTTCTCAAAATTGTGTCAACAAAATGATCGCAACTAAAAAAACAATATTTAATAACAAAGTTTCGAGAGCCACAGCGTCAACGCGCTTCAAAATAATTCAGTTTCGTGAAGTTTCTGTTTCAAACAACTTTTTCGATGTATCATAAATGTTAATATTTAAAAAGGTTACAAGACAACAGCACGGCGAATTTTATTCGAACTATCTTTAAAATGAATTTAAAGCGACGGGAATATTTCACGATAAAGTTACGCTATTATTTGAACTTTTTAAGTTTCGTGTAGAGATAATCAGATTCTTTTTCAACGAGGCATTATTCTTACCTTCTAACGAAAGTTGTCAAATCGGTTGATCTTTATGTCTCTTTTGGGAAGCAATAAACCGATTAAATGACATTCCAAACCTGTTGTGGCTCGTTTCTGTAATGTGTTGGTTTATCATAAATTTTTATCACTTATTTTGTTATTCCATCATTTTCGAAAGAGGAACGCGCGGATTTTTCTCACTTAGCTTTTGTTCCTTTAATTTCACACATTCTGCATGCAAAGTTTTATTTTAAAATTGACAAGATTCGAATTGCTGTCAACGAATTTCGAGCGCGGAAATCTATAAATATTTTCCTTTAAATCGACACACCATTCGAGCTAAGGTTTATGATCAGTTGTAAACTCTCCTGTGTTAACAGACCTAGTCAAACCAGTTTACTTTTGTTCCTGAAAATTTTATTAGAAATTAGTTTAAATTTACACATTCTAAACATTGGGTTTAGATTTATGACTTCTAAACTGAAAATAGGTTGTTGCGTAAAACGTAAAAGACTACTTTGGTTGACAATAGTTCTAAAAGTAGAAATTCAAATAGTTTTGCGGCGTGAATGAACAAGGTATTTTATTAGATTTCTAGCCTTAGCGTATTGATTACATGACCTTGCGTACGAGAAATGCGCAAAGTTATTGTTGAATCTATACTTATTGAGAAAGTATCCGCGAAAAGAAATGCCAAAGTTCATAATTAGTTATGCGAACGAAACCGGCAGATTTGGCCGAGTTTTTTGATGAATTTGTCATTGTCATGTCTTGACTTTCATTACTTTGTGCGGAATTTCTAAAGGAGAGCCTTGAATTTCGGTTTTGTTTACCTAATTTGATGTCAGTCTTTTTGTTACTTTGGTGCGAGCTAATGGTTTTAAAAATCCGAGATTGAATAGACATAAAACTTCATATTTATGAGGCCATAATTTTAAAATTCAATGACTTAAACTCTAAGTTGTTTTTAGTGGTTTATATAGATAGATTTAAGCCGATATTGAAGTATCCATAAAAGGGGCCCATAAAGCAAAATTATTTGAGTTTCGCGAACTCACAGGGTACATTTTTATTAAAGAAACTTGCTCAATTTATATTTAAATAGTGTTTTATAAAAATGTCACGCAACTCCTGTTTTAACCTCCGTTGGAATTTACGTAAAACTCACTTGGAAGGGCATTAAAACCTTTAAGGAAAGTTGGAGTGACGCCAAGGAAATATTAAATAATGACAGTTAAAAACTATGGCGAAGTCTCATGATGCTTTAAATTAAGAACGCGTTACATCAATTGACAAGAATGTTCGCAAAATTAGTTACCTCAGAATCTGCAAATGACAGTTCTGTCAGCTGGTTTCGATTTACGTCGATTGTCCAGACGTTTAATCCGTCATAAAACGCCTTTGTTTAAAAGCCCGCGAAGAGTTTTAACACTTGAGATGCTATAACATTACGTCTTACGATCCATTAAGTAAATGAATTTAAAACCAACTTATGTATTCAAATCATCTTGTTAAGTGTCATGTCATGCACTTGAACTCATTAACAAATGTTATGTCATACTCTACTGTTCAATATTTGACGGAGCAATTTAATTAACACTTGAAGCTTTCATGACGCTACAATTACGCACTAAAAGATTATACAGTATGGAACTGTGAATTTCAATTTTTTACCCCGTCCAGTGCAAATTCTGTTGGGACATGAGTGTAAATTAAATCTGGAATTTAATCAAAACAACTTCAGCGCTTGTATCACGAATCAAATTCCGAAAATTTTATTAAAAAAATAATAAGACTGGATTTAAAACTAATTGAACCGTCTTTATTGGAACTCTATTTTATTCGTGCTGGATTTAACTCTACGCCTCATATGAAATGAAAAAGATGAAAGCGTGTTTTGTGCAAATTCTATTTATTTAAGGAAACGAGATGACATGAACCGGTTTTGTTTTGCTTGACATAAACTACTTTAAGTGTTTAAGTTATACAATAGTTGAGATCTTTTATCAGCACTCTATCTGCTTCCAAACACATTATTAAAATGGAGAACGAGAGGACGCTGGATTCACTTTCAAATTTAAAAATCGATACTAAATTCGGTTAGTTGTGTCAGATTGGAACAGTTTTTTTCTCACAAATTGTATTAGACCTGTACCTAAAGCATTCATTTCGACAGATACTTAATGTAGTGATGCAAAATGAGGGAGATTCGGGTTGCCCAAGCGTTACTAACTTTATAACGTCCAGTTTTTTGCTCTTCTTGGTTGAATAACTTTATTATGGCCTTCTTTATTACTGTAAACTGTTGTTTAATTAGAACGATGTGTGCTTGTAATTAAAAGATAAATTTGCCTTGAATACTACGTTTTGTTCGTATTCAGTTTCAGTCGAGAAGCACGGAAATTTTGAGAAGAAATTGTTCGGTATTATTAAAAACAAAAATCGAGGAGGAAATAGAAATTCCACAGGTGCCACTTCTTGCCCATTTAGCACAATACAGAATTTTTCAAAATAAAGATGGTGGATGCGTAGGGTGCAATTTCGACCTCCACCAGTGGCGCGCTTGTCAACTGTACCAAATTTCGATCTCGTTTAATACCTTTATGTTCTACATCAATCGAAAGAGGGCTCAAAATTCATCAACTGGCCAAATTTGAGATCGTGTTATGGCCAAAAATAAAAAAATTGGAAAATTTTCTTTGTTTGACTATCGAATTTTGGGCTTTTGATCACTTTTTCTAACGCAAAATGAGCCGAGAAAAAGAATGGCGCAAACCGCATCTTAATATCCCAAATAGTTTCCGAGATATTTAACTTTAAAAATTAGGAAAAATGAGGAAAAATGAAAATCAACTTTTAGAAACTTTGATCGGCCATAACTCAGTTAGATTTGGAATCTGCGGAAAATTCTGCGTTCACTGATGTATAATAACATAAACATTACTTTAAAAAATAAGCGAGATATCGATATGAGAAGTTTGGCATAGTTTTAATCATGAATTTTCGCAAAAAACTGCAACTTTCGTATATTGGAAAATCTAAAAACTATTTCTTATGTAAAAAATCGCGAGAAAAACGATGCCGCAAACCGCATTCCAATATCTGGAATAGTTTTCGAGATATCGAGCACGAATTGTTTTGAACCTTTAAAAATTTGGCCCTCTGGCAACAACCCAAAAATTCAAACAGCCATAACTCAGTTATTTGTTGTCGGATTTGAATTAAAATTCCAGAGTTGGTTTCAGCGTGACATTCTGCGTAAAATGAGTCGAAATTTGATGAGTTTGTCTAAGAAATAAACAAGGCATTGACCAAAAACTGTTTGAAAGTGGTCATTTTGGGGTGATTTTCAATCACTGTTTTCAATGTAAAAATGCCGTTTAATATATTTCTATTATATATCATTCAAAAGAGGAGCTCGAGGTCTATCTACTAGCAAAATTTGAAATCGATCAGACAAATAGTTTACGATTTATGGTCAAAAATAAAAAAATTGAAATTTTTTTATCGTTTGAGTCGGATTTTTTTTTCGCAAAAAATCGACTATCGAATTTTGGGCTTTTAAGAACTTTCTTTAACGTAAAATGAGCCGAGAAAAAGAATGGCGCCAACCGCATCTCAATATCTCAAATAGTTTCCGAGATATTTGACTTCAAAAATTAGGAAAAATGAGAAAAAATGAAAATCAACTTTCCGAAACTTTGATCGGCCATAACTCAGTTATGCATTGTCGGATCTGAATTTAAATCCCAGATTTGAAATCTGTGTGAAATTCTGCGTATACTGATGTATAATAACTTAAGTTTACTCTAAAAAATAAGCGAGATATCGATATCAGAAGTTTGGCCATAGTTTTAGTTATGAATTTTTGCGAAAATTTGCAAATTTCGTTTGAGGATAGATCAAAGAACTGTTTCTTATGTAAAAAATTGCGAGAAAAACGATGGCGCAAACCGCATCTCAATATCTGAAATAGTTTCTGAGATATCGAGCATGAATTGTTTCGAACCTTCGAAAATTTGACTCTCTGGCGACAACCCAAAATTTCAAACGGCCATAACTCGGTTATTTATTGACTAATATTAAAAATTATGTTTTTGGATTCAACGTGAAATTCTGCGTAAAATGAGACCAAATTTGTTGAGTTTGCTTAATAAATAAACGAGGTATTGGCCAAAAACTGTTTTGAAAACATCATTTTAGGGTGATTTTCAATCAATGTTTTCAAAATGAAAATGACGTTTAATAGCATTGAATTACACATCAGTCGAAATAGGAACTCGAAATCTATCTACTGACCAAATTTGAGATCTATCGGACAAGTAGTTTACGAGTTATGGCCAAAAATAAAAAAAAATGAAAAATTTTCATCGTTTGAGTCGCAATTTTTTTTCGCGAAAAATCGACTATCGAATTTTGGGCTTTTAAGCACTTTTTCTGACGTAAAATGAGCCGAGAAAAACGATGGCGCAAACCGCATCTCAATATCCCTAATAGTTTCTGAGATATTTAACTTCAAAAATTGAGAAAAAAGAGAAAAAATGAAAATCAACTTTTCAAAACTTTGATCGGCCAAAACTCGGTTATCTGTTGTCGAATGTGAATTTAAATACCAGATTTAAAATCTGCGTAAAATTCTGCGTACACTTATGTATAATAACTCAAGTTTACTCTAAAAAATAAGCGAGATATCGATATGAGAAGTTTGGCCATAATTTTAGTCATGAATTTTTGCGAAAATTTGCAATTTTCGACTATTGGAAAATCTAAAAACTATTTCTTATGTAAAAAATCGTGAGAAAAACAATGGCGCAAACCGCATCTCAATATCTGGAATAGTTTTCGAGATATCGAGCATGAATTGTTTCGAACTTTCGAAAATTTGACCCTCTGGCGACAACCCAAAATTTCAAACGGCCATAACTCGGTTATTTATTGACAAATATTAAAAAATTATCATGTTTTTGGATTCAGCGTGAAATTCTGCGTAAAATGAGACCCAAATTTGTTGAGTTTGCTTAATAAATAAACGAGGTATTGGCCAAAACCTGTTTTGAAAACATCATTTTAGGGTGATATTCAATCAATGTTTTCAAATTGAAAATGACGTTTAATAGCATTGAATTATACATCAGTCGAAAGAAGAGCTCAAAATCTATCTACCGGCCAAATTTGAGATCTATAGGACAAATAGTTTGCGAGTTATGGCCAAAAATAAAAAAAATGAAAAATTTTCATCGTTTGAGTCGCAATTTTTTTTCGCGAAAAATCGACTATCGAAGTTTGGGCTTTTGAGATCATTTTCTAACGTAAAATGAGCCGAGAAAAAGAATGGCGCAAACCGCATCTCAATATCTCAAACAGTTTCCGAGATATTTAACTTTCAAAATTACGAAAAATGAGAAAAAATGAAAATCAACTTTCCGAAACTTTGATCGGCCATAACTCAGTTATCCGTTGTCGGATCTAAATTTAAATCCCAGATTTGAAATCTGCGTGAAATTCTGCGTACACTGATGTACAATAACTTAATTTTACTCTAAAAAATAAGCGAGATATCGATATTAGAAGTTTGGCATAGTTTTAGTCATGAATTTTTGCGAAAATGTGCAAATTTGGGCTGTAAAAAAATCAAAGAACTATTTCTTATGTAAAAAATCGCGAGAAGAACGATGGCGAAAATAGTTTCGATTTGAAAAATATATTTTTTTGTTTTGATCGTTTGTACAAGGGCGGACAAACTTCTAGGCGCGCCACTGTTCTCCACACAAATGCAATTGAAATCACCAAAAGAGATGATTTCGTCGTAAACTGGGGATGACACAAAGTAATACTCAATCTAATTTTTGTGTTGACAGGCGATGAGCTTGTAAGTTTAGTGTATCAAAATCTATCGCCGTGAGCTTTTTGTCTGGTAACACGTCCGAAGCATATGTCAGACATAACTTCGCAATTTTAGACAATTACGACTTTTTTATGACCGGAAAGAATATTTCAATGGTTTCGGTGTTCATGTCTTATTTTCAACGCAATTTTTGTGGGCGATTCGAAATCGATACGAATGAAAGGTGTTTACTGTCTAGAAAATTCATTCATTTTATCCGGTGCATAAATGGCTTCTTGTTCCTATTGTGGTGAAATATTCGTTATATTTTTCCATTTTTCGATTCGTAATAACAAGTTCATTAGCTGAACGAGTTCTTGTATATAATTAAATACAGAAGCAATGCAGCTAAATTATTTACAATAGTAGCACGATTTTAATGAGAAATTCTTTAACTGTAAATAATGACTTTGTTTTACGTTCGAAAGAAGTATTCATAATTTTTGCTTTAATCTTTCTTCTTAGAAGTTACCTCCGATTCCGGCTAACATAAAAAATCAATAAGGAAATTACATCAGAAATATTCTCAGAGGCGCAATTTAAATTTTTCTACAATGAATTTGAAGATGTGAAATAATGATATATTCAGGTCACTGGTTGTCGACAATTTTCATTCATCAATAGCGATCGATTTTCTCTGCATTCACGTTTTCGAGCGTTAGAGCTATTCACTCTAAGAAAACGAGTTTAAAGAACAAAGAATTCACGCCTACATCCGCACTTTTAATATCTCCAACTGCGATACTCGACAGCCGTGAAGTATGTGCCATTGAAAATTCGACAAAAGGGCTTAACACGATTCGGGGGTGAAAGTTACAAACATAAATAATATCAGAGCTAATTGAATTTTTGTGCCATATAATTCCCGGATAAAGAGAAAAATATAACTGCATGTCATAGTACACTACGCGCCACAAATTCTGGACATGGTAATAGATCACGTAAGAATTTAAAATTCAAGTCGCAACGGCTTAGAGTAGTTAATTCTCAAGATTAGACAAGTTCATTTTCCTCAAAGTCTCGTAACACAATTTTTGGTGGTTAGATTGAGATATTAACAGTCTTCGCCAGGTTGTAAATATTGATGAACGTCTATCGATGTTGAAAAATACGCTGTGGTTTTAACTCATCTGCAAACATTTGTTTGCGAGACCCCACATTTGCAAGATAAATAATTACTTAGTGTAACTATCGCGGTCTAATACATACGTAATGCGAATTTTCCGTAATGTGTGTTTTGTGCTGTGTTCTCAACACAATTTTCGCACTAATTGACGAGAAATAGAAAAATTTATTAGCTTTACGATCTGACTTTAATTAATGTGGGCTAAGGTCTGGACGAAATTAGAATTTGATACAGTTTTATTTGGAAAACACATGAATATTCTGAACAAAACAGTTTTCCTCTCAATTAAGTCCCAAATGGAAATCCACCGTACTAATTGACGACAAATGGAAAATTCTTTTCATTAACTCGACTTTGATCTTTGTCTAATTAATGTTCCAATAACTTGTTTCCCTGTTTTCGATGACTTGGAAACATTTACATAATTGGTTTTGTTAGTCCGCACTGTTTGCTTTTTTAACCCCAATCATTACTCACCATTGTTATTGAAAATTATACAAAACCACTGCAATATTTAAACTAGAGTCACGTTTATTTGGACGATTTTAGTTTGCAAAGCTGACTTTCAACAGTTTTGTCGGGTTGAAAATGAGCAACAAAAATCTATGCGAGTTAGTTTACCTAAATTTTATTTGTTTGACATATTGGAAGAGTTCGGTTTTTCGTTCTTGGGGTGAAATTATTGGATGTCGGAAGTGAAATTCAATATCCAGAGGCGAATCTTGCGAGAGGTGTACTGAACACGATTGGCATACATTGTTTGGAAGAGTTATATTGCATAAATTTCCTAAATCTGTAAAGCTCTTAGCTTGAAATTTAATTTGCGTTGTTGCATTTTTGAATTTCAACTTGAGATTCTTCAGTCTCTGTATGAAAACACGATAAATTGTTCGAATGAAATAATTCATACCAACTTGATTAAATAACGAAAAACATTTGTTTGTTGACAGCTCGTTTCATTGGATAATAAAGTTTATTGGAAAAACAACATTTAATCAACACATTTTGTAGTTTTAATGCGTTTAATATTAACCCCGATGCGAATGTAACAGATTTATTTGTTGAAATTGTGATAAAATAAAAAGCGTTTTTCAGGCTTATGAATTAGGTGGTGGACAGGTCGGAGCTGATCCGAGATTTGTCTTTTTCACCCTGCATGTTTTCTTTCAACTTGTAACATGATATTTCAATTCAATATTGGACAAAGCGTACGAGGTTATAGGATTGACCTCGGGAATTCCATGTAGGCCATTTGGAGAACCTGTCCGTTTTATACATTCAGCGATCGGTATTTCCCTCACGGGTTTTCCCTCCTTTTCAATCTTCGGGATTGATAAGAAAAATGTCTTATTGCATATTAAATAAACTGCACCTGAAAAGAATCAGTTAATTGCGATGAGAGGCGTCGCTTGCAGGTATTATGTTACTTAAATGAATATTTAACCGTTTAATATTCCACCGTAATTAGACGCTTTAGAGTTTAGGTAAAAGTGTTTCATGGGTGGTTAACGAGAAAAGTTGATAGCGTTTAATGGAAACATAAATTTATTTCGAACGTACCATCTGCATCACATTCCAGCATTCTGTGCTTACATTATGAATTAAATTAATTCACAAAGTCCGCACCTTTTTATTATCAGCTGCATGTTTAATTTAGTGGCAATTTCATGGCTACTGATTCTCTATTCTAATAATCGCATTAAAAGAGGGTCGTGTACATAGCACTGGGGCATTGCCACAACCTGTTATCCACTCCTGATGAAGCAATTAGTTTTTTATGTGATCAACATGCGAGGGTGGAATTTTCTTCAGAATTTTGATCGAAGTTTAACACATCAATCGTTCTAATGTAATTATTTTGGTTTGTGGCTAAGTTTTGATTAAACTCAGCCACTCCCAAGTCTGTTATCCTTAATCTTATTATCGCTTGACGAAAATTAAATTTATTTCAAACTTTTAAATATTGAATAAAATTTAAAAAACGTCTGATATGTTGTAAATTACATTTACCCCTACCAGGGACCACTTCACACCCTTATATGTTTAAATCGAATAAAAAAGGCGCTGGATAATCAAATTTGTAACTCACGAAACACGGATTTCACTGCTGGAATTTTTCTCGCAAATGGAAGATTAAACGAAACCTAAATTTCCTGGTAATTGGCACTAAGCTGACCAACAACGTACGCTCTTCGAACTGTATTTATCAATGTGTCGCTCAAATAATGCCGTAATGAACGTTTTTTATTTTTGTACTTATTCTATTAGCAATGTTGTGTACAATATTTTTAATGCGGTAATTATATCACATGCGCCTGGTTAAGAATTTTTATAGTAAAACTTCCCGCTGGCGGTTTATTGCCTAATTGAACAGCAAAATAAATGTAATCGGGTTTACTGGAAATTGTAACTGATTGATTATTCACATCTGATAAAAGATCTATAGAAACTATGTAAAAGTGATAAAAAATAGTAATTTTGAGTTTTTATTTAACTTTGTGGTAAATTTATGGACCGAGGGAGCTAAGGATGCTGCTGCGCCCGCCACTGCACAGTTTCACCTTAAAGTTGGCTTATATCTCGCTACCACTAGAAGTGTGCTGGAAAGAAGAGGTTGAGTCAGATGTTCACGTGGGAAACTCCAAAGTTTCTGGTGGTTGTAGTTGTTCACGGTACTGCCGTTCGGACAAATGCACCAGCACAGATTTTGGGGCTCTCCATTTTGCAGAAAAACGCCTAATTAATTTTAATTCCAATTATTGATGATTCCTGAATTTTACAGCAGTCGCTTCGCTTCCTCGTTTAAAACAAGAAACTTATAGAGGAAGCTACGCCAGAACTAACAAAAAGATTTATCAAAAGGAAAAACAAAAAATGTCGTTACAAAAAAAAAGAATCTAAAGAGACACGATATAGTGTAAATAACAAATACAAAAAATAGAGAACAGAAAAAGAGAAAGGAGAGAGAAAAAATGAAAGGAATTTAAATATTATAAAAGAACGGAAAATTCTACAAAATTAGAGAAACTTATTACTCTTTCCAATTACAATCCGTGAGTTCGTAGAAAATGGCGACACATGATGAAATTACTTTATAGTTTTGTATTAAATGCAGCTTTCAACGACGTGATGTTGTCGTCAAATATTAAAAGTACTTATTTTAGTTTTAGATTAATTTTCCTGAATGAAAAGTATGAGCGGAATTAATGGAAAAACTTTAATATAAACAGAACAGAAGAATTGACTAGCACGTAAAACAACGAGTTGGAACTTCGTGGCTGTATTATATTAACTAGAATACGTGGTAAATTCTATTTTTCCTCACTGACTTGTTAAAATGATTTAATGTCGTGTCGGTTTTACTTCTCTTTTGCTTGAATTAACAGTTTTAGTGGTGGAAATGTGTATTTTATCAAAGAAGGGGAATTCGTTGTTTTCTGATTAGTTTTCTTGGGAGAATTGAAGTGCACCTTAAAGGTTTAAAGTTTTCAGTAAAAGGTATTTTATTGACACTAAATCAATACGCGTCTTCGTTTTTGTTACTTTTTAAGGCAGTAAAGCTTTCGGTGAACCAATATACAGGATGTTTCATAATTTAACGATAAACAAAAGTTCGAACTTGGAGTAAAACAACAGTTTTTCCGTTTTAAAAAATCCCTCAGGAACGCATCCCGAATAGTGCAATGGCGAAATGCAATAACAAGCGGTCGACGTTAATGGCGGAAGATAACGCGCATTAAAAATGCAGAATAAAAGGTTTGTCATAATAATTTAGGTCTGCATTTTCCAATCATTTTCCGTTTTAAAAACCCTCACAAGCTCATTTTATAAGTGCATTAAGCTCCTATTTTCTTTCATCTATAGAATTTTAAGTTGTATGGACGTCTTGCAATCGTCGCTGGGAAAAATATAAACAGCGTTAAAATTTATTCTGAAAATTTGAATTTTAAAACAATTTCCAAGTTTTCAGGGAACTCGATCTTCGGGGATTTACAGTTTCTCTCGGTGCCAATAAATATCAACGAAATTGTAAGACCTGCATTTCAAAAGCTACTTACTTGCTATTTTAACGCATAACTTATTGAATTTAGATTGGGGATATCGAATTGGGTTTTTGTCGAAGCGGTCTTGGAAATAAATCATTTTTTAGGGAAGATTTCAATGTTTATTAAGTGGTACTATGAAAATGGTGTCGCAGTCATTAATAATGAAAATTGAAATAATTCCAAGTCTAGACTAGAACTTGACTAAACTGGGGCTCTAAGCTCTTAATCTTGAATCCTTACAAAGCCACCTGCATGTTCCTTGATTATATATAGCCAACACCAGATGAAATTTCTCGGAAATATTAATTAGACTGGAACAAAATAAACAATGGAACGTATTTTAATTATGTTAACGAATATTAAGTCGTTTGACTCTTTAATAGTGTGCAGTAATCAAGATCCAGAAGAGCTCCACATTGAGAATTCAGCTTTCCATGTCCCAAGATTCGCTCTAAATGAAATTTCCAAACATTTACAATACACAACCCTTTAACGCGCTGTCGTCTAACATCCTAAGAGAGCTCGTTATGTCGAATTTAAAATTCAAATTCGCCCCCATGAATTATATCGAAAGAATATCACCAATTTCCGCAATGTATTCGCCGCAGCAGAGCTCCCTAATTATGTCAAATACGCGAACTCGACAACCTCAGGTACAAAGAAAACGAAAATAAAAGTCGAAAGAACCGGAAACATCTGCTCAGATTTTTACGTATGTTTAATGAAAAACTTCGAGTACCTAAAGACCGAGTTTGTATTTTACATGAAAAATAAAGGATGGTAAAGTCTCAACAAAATGAGTTCCTAGACTGTTGACGCCTGAACAAATTTGTTCCGATAACAAGTTTGTCCTCTCGGGAAAAAGAACAGGAAATTCTTTTCCGAACTGGTGAGGAAAGCTGGGTTCATCACTAAGATCCATAACAATGCAAAATTTCTTTTTTACGTGTCCGAATTTGCGAATTTCAATCGGGTTTGGTCCCAGAGAAATTTTCTTGGCCGGAATCGGTTTAAAATTGTAGAAAAAATATCAGCGTGCTAAAAGCGCGTTCGGGTTCAGTTGTTCTCATATTAGTTCAAGTGAAAAATTGATTCTGTGGAGTTAAATGAAACACGAGTAAAAAACATATTTTGGCAAAAATGGTGGATGCGCCGGGCAAGTTTTATTATGAGAAACCAAAGTTTTACGTTTATTTTAATTAAACTCTACTTTCTTTTTAAATATTTCAATTTTCTGCTTTCAGAGAATTTTTCTGTAATTTACCGAGACAGCTTATCGAAAATAAGTGTATTTTGCTTCAATAAATCGAAGATGGTTTCGTTGAATTTGTAATTAATTGCAGCTTAATCTTTGTGCTTGTCCAATTATTGCGTATTGATCTCTGCCACTTTGGTAAAAAGCACAAATAATTACAAGCGAAATTTTTAACAAAATGTATTAATTAAGTTGATTGTTCTGATTAAGTGAAAATCCGATAATTACGTGTAGTGTCTTAAACCCTTTAACTGGGTTTATTTTTCTTTATTCCTTGATTTAAAACGATTTGGGGCACGGTAAGCCGATTAAATCCTAATAAAGGTAAATAAACGGAATCGATTAATCCTAATAAAATGTAAATGAAATTTAAACGGGTTCTGTTAAAGTAAGCTGATTATTTAAAGACAGACATTAAATGTAACATCCATTTAGACAAAGTTATTTTTGAGAACGATAACGGACTCTAATGTAGCTAATGCGTGGATGTGGCGGCAGCGGAAGGTTTTTTCTCTTTTAAATATTATCCTTCCCACATAAATCACATTGATAAGTTTAAAAATTTGCTGATTTTTTGCATGGACGGCGAACTTTTCTGGTTCTATTTCACCAGAAATTTTATTACTTTCTTGGTCATATGTTACAGCGATAAATGCGTAAGGTGTATAATAAAAAAAAATCATAAATATCGTCGTATTTTATACTACCTAAGATCGAAATTTTCAAGATAGTTAAGCGATTTTTAGCAGCGACATAATCCTCGTTTGATTGCTTAGAGCCAACCTAAAAACTTAATACTTAACTAATACGATCTGGGCCACTGACAACTTTAGGCACCAAACTAATTAGTTATCTAATTTACATTCTGTGTGAAAAAACACGAATTTGGGCCCCTCGACGCATTCTTAATCGGAAAACTCCATCCAACTGGAAAACTACATATTAAAATATAATGGAAAACGTGAAAAGGCAAGTCCGGTGACAACTCTGGTCAAGTGAAACAATCAATAACGCCCGGCAAAAACCGCTCTGATGACTTATAGCCATCGTTATCATTTTTTCTTCGAATAATGATTCTGCATTAGACGAAAAATCTACTTTCAGAGATATTTTAAAACTTGGTTAGATCAGAAACGCGTCGTTTCCTGCAATTTAGATCACTCACGAAAAATTGTCGAAACAAGCAGTTTCGAGGAGAACACAGAAAGCACATTTTGAAATGGAAATCTCGAAGGGTGGCGGAAAACCGAGTTTATTCAAAATATTGCAATTAGTGGCATCCACGCCAGGATTGCCTAGAAGCAAAAAGAAAAATGCTTCTCTCTGTTTAGTTTCAAGTCATTTCCTTATTGTTTTGTTGCCACTGTGAACGCAATGACAAGCACATGATATGTGTTTTCGCAAGTGTTATTTTCCCGCACTATATTAGTTTTTCTCAGTCTTCCGGTTGTGCTAAGCAAGTAGTTTGTTTTTCTGTGTGAAAACGCAGTTTTTGCTGTTATCACCAAGAAAAAAACCGCTGAGTTAATTTATTCAGGTCTTGTATTTTGGGAATGTTGTTTAATTTTAATCGCCGCAATAAATTCTCGCAAATTGACTGACAGAATCCTCGTTTATAACTCCGTAAGTTCACATAACTTCCCAACTTTTGTACAGTTATTATGTTTACGTCGAGTATTTCAATCGAATCGATTGCATTGAGTAAAACAGTTGGCAGAAAAGTGCTGTAACAGAGTCTGCAAGCAGTAAAATTGGATGACCCGTGTCCACTTCCTTCGATCAAATTAGAAATTCGTCTCACAAACCTAATAAAGTCAGTTTTGCTCTATTGTGCAACATTTATTTATGACTAGAGTGGAGGAATTTTCTTGGGTGGGTTATTAAAATTCGGCGTAATTTGCTGTGAATTTTCTGCGTTTGGTGCTTAGATAACCCAAGTTAAGCAAACAATCATTGAAATTAATGAGCAAAAACTTTGGAAATGCCCGTGTTGCGTTAGGTTTGTTAACATAAGGCATAGGGGATTGTGGTTTATAGACAACTCTGAATGATAACAGTATCAGAGTTAATAATTAGAACGCTGTTAGCAGCACCGGTGCGTTCTGTTATATCAACTGGATAGCGGAAATATCTCTGTTTATTTGGATATTAATATGGTCTCCCTTCCCCGAAATAGACGCCTTTAATTCGTGCCTACTATCGCGAATCAAAATGTGCTTCGCATAGCTATTACACCATTGTAGAAGAACGGATCAATACCAACAAAATAATGCACTCTTACTATCAGCGTAATTCGTAACCTGAAAACGTCGCAATTCCCATGATAGACCTCCTTATCATTGATTAACGTTTTGTCTTATTACAAGTTTTTAACGGAGCGCCACAAGACAGCACTTCTCGTCCTTTTCTATTCATAAAAACATACATCACGTTAACGATAACGTGACGCAACCGCTTTGAAAATTACGCTGATCAGTTTCCTTTTAGTTAACAATTTTGTGAAAGTGAGTTGAAGCATAGTACTTCAAAAAGTTCATTGTTCGTTGAAAATGAATTTATTTAAAGTTTAAATTGCGTCAATTAGGACGGAAGCTGGCGTATCGGTGTAGTTAGATAATATACTGTTTAAAAGTAACATGGAGCTTAGAGCTTTATAATGAAATCTTGTCTCAAGTTTCCTCGCATCATCGTAAAATTCTGATTAAAAGGTAATTGGATCGAAAACGGGCAAATCCACGTCGTGCACGACGAGTTAATAAAAATAAAGGGTGGGAGGGGTTAGTTTTATTCAGTGGCTCGGCAAATTGCAAGCGTAAATAAAGAGCAGAGCTCGATCCGGGTGAGATACAATAAGATAAAGCTCAAAAGAGAAAAAAATAAAAAAAGTTATACCCAATTACATCGTTATATTATACAGAACTTCCGACTTCTAAATGAAGACTTCGTCAAATGGCCACGAACAGAATGGGTGTGTGACACAAAATTTAGATAGGGTATAAAGAGGCGCTTCCTGCTTTATTCTCAAAATGAAAAATTAAACGCCGCGTATTGTGCACAATCCCGTATTTTACTCAAGCGTCTGCACAGCTCCTTCATTCCCCACAAATCACACTTTTAATCGCCGTTTACATCTCAGTCAGTTCTAAGACAAACAATGACCTGATTTTTATATGTCGCCACAACAAAGCATTTGAATTTTGACCCCGGCGCATCCACCATTTTCCAAGAAAATTTTAACCACAATTTTTCTTTGTTTCAGGTGAGCTAACGTAGATCTAGTGCTTCAAGGGTTGGAGGTAAATTCACTAACTTTAAAAAAGGTTCGCTTTAATAACGTCCGAGTCAAAGAACACATTACACCATTTGAGGAGTTACATATTTTACTACAAAGTGAAAAGTTAGTTGGCTCATTTGCATACAGCAGCCGTTCTAAAGTGTCATTCCGGCTGCACCGCATCCACTATATAAAATCCATTTATTATATCTCATCCCAGCATCATTATCTATTTAATTAACCGCAAAATAGATCAAAGTTACTCGGGCTATTCACATATTTTTGTTTTGGGTAGATAAGAGAAAAATTATGAGGGTTTCTTAATTCCGGGCAAGATAGTGTAGCCAATTCAGAAAAATTATGCAAAGCTCTCCCAATAGAATGTCTGCGAAAAATTGTTTTACAACAAATGGAACACTAAGCTCGTATAGACGTCTAAAAAAGAAAATGGTGTAATGTCAAAGCTTGACCTCGACAGGCGGAAAAACAACGATCACAAAAGGGAATCAACTTTCAGATGAATGACGAGACCCGATAAATACAAATATCATAAAAGGATTCACTTGATCACTAGAGAGTTCCGCACAACTGCAAACTTTCTAAACATGTGAAATGTATTCAACCCGACTGCAACTCAAAATAAAATACAATCTAAAATCGATGGAAATGACTATACCGTTGAAACAAATTGAGAGTTTGAAATCTAGGATGAGAACATTTATACTTGTTGAACAGACCTCGACGCTTCAAACGTTCAAACTTTTCTGATCATACCACGAAATTAGGAGAAAATTTTCTTTTACATATGTACCGATGCATGCCGCGATTACTCATGCAAAAATGTTCATCTGCACATAAAGAGATCAAAGCTGGTTTCTAGTTGCGGTTCTAATTCAACTGCACTTTCGAGAAAAATTTAAAAATCAAATTTTTGGCTGACTGTTTGGAATTGCGAGCAGCGGAACGTAAAGCGACGACTTCACGGATGTCTGGAACTGGTAAATTGGCGAAAAATGTAGAAATTCTGTGGTATTTGTTAAATATTATAAAAGCAGAGAGAATACAGCGCTACTGAAAATTCTAGGTGCTTAGAGAACAAGCTCGGTTTTCGTTATAAATTTTTCATTTGTCAGACTGCTCTAATTCGTGATTTTTGCGTCGTTTTGTGTAATTAATTCTGAAGTTGTAGTGATGTGCAGAACATAGTTCCTGTCGGATTAGGCGGTTGCAAGCAAAACTTGAGAGAAACCAAACAGTTTGAGCGCTCTGGAGTGCAAGCTGATGAAGATGTGTAAATGTCAACAACGTGTAAATTATATTTACGCTATGCTATACCATGCAATTTAGTTATCCAAATCTCATGTCCAATATTACGGTCAGTCTAAACAAGTATGTGTTTATGAGGTGGTATAATGTTCTAACTCGGAAATGAAATTTAATTATCTTTTAAGAAAGTTTACATTGTGTATCAAGGTTTTTATAGGGCTCTTAAGTAGAAAAAGTGCTTTAAAAGGTCGTAAACCACGATGGTTTGTAAGTATAATTATTTAGATTTCGCCCTCATGTGTTGAGACAGTTTATATAACATTCATGGCTTTTGAAATGGGAAGTAGTAAAGCACTGTTCTGAAAAGTCAAGTTGTTTAGTGGGTTGGTCTAAACCATTTGTTCCACTGTCGGCATGTTTCACTTTAGCTTCCGCCGCCAAAAGCCAAGCATAAAATTTTTCTTTAATTTTTCAATCGAAAGTAATTAATTCAAAGCGAACAAAGCAAACATTGAAAACTGGAAAATTGTAACAATCTCATCTCAGAAAACAACGCTTTACAATGGAAATGCTGCAATATTTCATCCTGTTTGTTGAAGAGAAAAAACTGCATGAAAATAGGGAGTTTTCGTTATTCTTCCTTACCACTTGATTTATTCCCGTAATCTTTTAATAACTCATCGGAACGATCCGTCGAGGTGTAATACTTAATCTGTTTTTAATTATAAATGAACTGAAATCAAACTAACTAGGTAGTTGTAATATCACGAAAGCGCGACGTTTTCGAGGAACTAACTTTACCAAATTGTTCATTTATAAACCCATCGTTTCAGTGTTCGCATTGTTGAAATTTCCTCAATCTCATTTCTCTCGATGTAACAATACTTAGATTTTCTCTCTTGATTCATAACGCGTTATAAAATCGAGTTAAGAATGGAAGTAATTATCTCTGACTAAAATAACGCCATCGTGCAGAAATAAATGCTTTATAATTCTCAGGGTGCACGTAATGACTATTTGTAGGCACGTTGCATCTAAGATAACTTATTACCGCAATAAATGATGCGTTCGTTGCCATAAAGCACGCTTAATGGGAAGAAAAGCCTTCACTGAAGCAGTATTCTTTGAAACATAGCTACCTATAAAGTACAACGTTCATGTTCATTACGCGCTCCACGTGATAGCTTAACCAATAACAAGCCAATGGACTTCACACCGATTTGCTACCTCTGGAAACCGGTTTACAACTTCTGTGTTTCAGCTCGCTCGTGATGAATAAAATCGAATCTGGAAAGGAATGATAAAATTGTCATTGAACCGTCTACGTTTTCAATGTGTATTGTATTTGTGCACGCATTATTACATGCAACAATGATGTCACTGTACGGTTCCATTATCTCTTCTACTTCACCAGAACAAAATTACTGAAACCGCAAAGACGGAGATTAGATAACGTCAATTTGGCTATAAGTTTCAACTAGAATTAACATGTCAGCGGTTTGTCTCAATTCTTTTGTGGTAATGGAGCTTACCGTTAAATTTCCGGTAGTTTAGTGTAGTTAAGGTAAGCGGGCACTGCTCTAGATTCGGAATGTTAGGATTTGTCTAGAATGAATGCAAAGATATAATTGTTCAAACCAAAAATTGCCGAGATTAGATGGCAAACTAAATCTTTCCAAAATGACCGTTTTCCTTAAATGGAAACATTTGCATTTGTCGACTTGTATTACCGTCCGACATGCGTTTCCATATGAACAATAATAAGATGCAGTTTCTTTGCAAAGCAGTGCCATTTCTGCCACTGAACGCTCTCAAGTACCATTCTTGCGTTTTTTATTCATCTTGTAGATATCATAAACAAGCTTAACTATGTCGTTCTATTACAGGAGACAGACAGAACGGTAACTACAGAAATAAACGCACACTTACTTAAAAATTGCGGTTTTGTTGCATGCAATTTACAGAATGTGCAACTTGAGTTTATGGTAATTATTCCAAAGAAAACAAGTGATATGTATAAACGCGGTGATGTTATTTTAAACTCGAGACTTAAAAAAGCGTTTTTCTCTATGGCCGCTTTTGTTATTCCGCGTTTCTTGACCTGGTGGGCTAATTTCCAATCATTTGCTATTGTTAAAACGTACAATTTCCTGGTTAGTGATGAGTTGCCGAAAAAACTCCGATTAAGATTTACGACAACCGTTATTTGACAGAGAGCGCTCTAAACATCGGATTGAGCAATAAAGACTTGTCCTGAATAAAATTACACAATTTAAAATGCTTTCGTTGCATATTGCAGAATTCTGATTTGAATGAAACGATCTCTACTTTACTATAGACAAATCATACTATGCTAATTTACTTGTACAATATTACTCATTGTATAAATTTGATCTCGGCTCCATATTTTGAGCAATACATTTATTTTACTCCGAGAAACACCAAGTCGTAAAAATTTAACGTTCTTCTCTCATACAGCACGTTGTGCGGTGCACGTAAGTACAATGTATGCCCAGAATTATAATACCTAGTTTTATTAGTCATAAAAAAAAAACAAAAAATCATTCAGTAAAACCATTGGATTTTTCAAAACACGAGCTTACTTCGATGCAATTGCAATAAATTTAAACCCGCTTGTCAGCTCGCAAAAATAAATAAATTTTGACGGGATTAATCCTTCAATATTTCGTCAGATTTTACAAACGTCGGAAGGATCCATTAGCGCAATCCGACAGAATTTTATTATAGTTCTGATAAAGTAGAGCCCTTGTCGTCCAAGTTGACACTGTCCGAACGGTGATTAAAGGTTTGATCGAGTATGAGGTTTGCGTTAAAGTTTGATAAAATTGCGGGCTCGAATACGACGAGTTACAAATCAGGAATATTTATTCATTATTACATACCACGAACACGTACAAGTTCTAATTTCTACACATACTGTAATTTATGATGGTAGAAATGGTAGTTTGAAGACAATTAAGGTGTTGGAATTACAAAGTACACGTATGTAAATATCGTTCAGTAGATTGGAGCGTTGGATGAGTTTGTAGATTAAGTCGGAAGAAAATTGCAGGAATGAATCAAGTTTATATGAGAACGAGTCCTCACCTGCGTAATAGGAATTTAGTTTTTTTATGCGTCTTGGATTTGGCTGTTCCTCGAGAAAATCACATCTATATTTTATATTTCTATAAAAGACTAAATATCCAGTGTGCTCCGGAAAATAAAAGCCGTGATTTGCCACTTACCTCAAATAGTAAACAATTTTAGGGTGTCAAATTTTCACGTTTGGTGCTTTAATTTGAGGTTTCAGGCAAATTTAGCCTCCAAAGTGTTGGAACAGTTAATTTTTGGGCTCAAATTGACGTAATCGGAAATTGGATTTGATCTAGTTATTCCAAAGGCATGTCAAAGTTTCGAATTTGACTTTTCCTACATTAGCAGAGTTCACGTTCACTAAAAGGCGGCATTGGTTTTTAACGCCAACTACAATACAAATTATTCTTTTTTGAATTAAATCCATTTTGCCATGTTTTAAGATTCTCTAAATTCCGTAAGATTTTATAGACGTCTAGGTCTTTACAATTCTTTGAATGTCTGCTATTCTCGAATTCTTTGAAACAGGCACTAAAGCAACATTTTTGACGCCAATAAAAGTTATAATTTGTAAATAATAATTCAAAATAATTATCAAGCCGGACTTTTTTATTAGTGAATTCAAACAAAACACGGTAAAATCGCTGACGTCATAAGTCCAGGCTAATCTGATCGTTCAAACTTTAACGTGCGTGTTTGTTTAAAATTATAAACTTTGAACCTTTTTTTGGCTTAAATATTGATTTAACAGAGAATGAGTTCATTTTTTATAATTCTTTAATATTCGTTATGATTCTGTAAGAAATTATTTATATATGTATTTATATAAGTTATATAAGAGTTTATATAAGGGGAAGGTGCACCTGTGTGAATTTAGTTTTTATGCGTCTTGGATTTGGCAATTCCAGGCGAAATCAGATTATTCTATATCGAAACTTAATAGAAAGAGAAATACTTTCCTACCTTATAAAAGAAATACCGGAAAAAGATTGAGGAGTGCATCATTGAAAAGAAGACGATAGAAAGAGATCCGTTGATAGTTTTCCGCGTGGGAAAACAAAACAAAGTTCTTGATTGTTTTCCCCCTGTACATAAATGAGATGTTATTTATTGCCTATTGAATGAGTTCCTGTATTAGTTTCAGTGATTTCTGTAGGTATTTTTTCATTCGAGTTTCGTCAATTTTGCATGTCGTTTGCAAGCATCAAACAGAACATCAAAGAAAATGGAAAATTTTACGGTTTCAAAGAGGAAAATATATACACAGCGGTTGTGCATCACACTCGCTAAACTGAGATTAACTTTTGGTGTTAAGATAATAAATAAGAACTTTAACGAGGGAAAGTCTAAACAAAGTTACCGCTATTATCTTTAATAATCCAGAAAAATGGGCTTTGTATCGTAAATGTATAATTACATAAATTCTAATTGACGTATGACTTGTGCCATTTCCGCTACCTGAAATGTCGTAACTTCTGGTATTTGTAAAATGGCAAGTCATAAAATGTTTCAAGTATGCACATTATACACCCTTAACGCCATCAGCGGTAATAACTTGCTCATTTGAGAGTGAGATCAGAAATTGGATGGAAATTTGCCATTGTAAAAGTTTCAGCTCTAAACCTTGAACTACGATGAATCGACAATCGTCGGGTTCTAATCAACTCAGTTTATACAGTGTATGAAATTAGGAAAGGTTTGCTTTAGTTGATTTCCCTTTTCATTGACTATCACTAACCGGGTTTATTCAAACAACATTACATGCACTATTTTATGGCGATTGGATGTTTGACAAAACCCGGTAATTTGTTACGCTATTATATAAACTCGTCGACAAAATTCATGCCAGTTCCTCGTATTACTCCTTAGGATAATTTACGTGTTCAGCCCAGTGTATCTAAAGCATGCATATGGATTCCATCAGCACAGGTATATTTTCTCAACAAACACTAAACCAATTGAATATTCTCGAAAATTAATTGCTGCACCTTTTGAAACTTTAATTGGTCGATATACAGACTACCAAATGCTCAGCTTATTACAAAGTTCAAACTTAATATTAATTAATGGTAATTCTTTTTTAAGGCTTTCGTTCCTTTCTGTTTGATTACACTTTTCTCCCGCTAATTGGAATACTTCTCCTACGAAAAATATTAAATATCGCAATTGCGTTGCGACAAACTTGGATTAACTTCAAGCATAAAAATTTAATCCGGTCCTTTCCTTTAACACGTTTTTACTGCGTTTAATTTAATTAATTTCGTGTTAAAGGCCGCTGTGCTTAGAAAATGACACAATTACTTGTTTGCGAACACCAGTTTTGCATTTTTTATTCGTTTAAATGCGTGGGAAGCCGCGCACAAACATGGGGAACTAAAATTATAACAGTGGGCGGTTATTTTGAGATTTTATCTTAATTGGAAGTTCGATAAATAAGACCAATTACCAATTTTTGTCCGTGCCAAGTATCGCGTCTTTAAACTAGAACTGTATTTTTGCAGTTCGATCTGCCAATGGATTCTTGTGTTGAGCCTTTCTGAGTTATTGTACCCTTAAACACAGTCAAGAAGTGCTCATAAATTTCAAGACCTGCACTGAGTGTCTAATAATTCCAAAGTCTATACTTCAGTTTCTGCAAATTTATCGTTCTTTAAAGGTTTTAGATGTAATTGTTTTTTCGGAGTGTAACTGTAATCTTTTGGTTTTTTGTGACGAAATAAATCGTTTTGCGGAATGTGGGTGCGTTTGTTTTAGGACGTTTTCTCGCGTAATTCCACATGAAAATCAGTATCTTTTGACGTTATCCGCGGGTTCCCAGGAGCCGGTATATTCCAATTCACAGCGTGGTCTCATCGGTTTTCGCGGAATGTGCATTTTACTGTGAAATTAACTGGCGTTCAGGGAAGTGTTCGTCCTTATTACTATTAGTTTTATTCGCGTTCACAGATGCGGCTGTTAACGTTTCTTTATCGGTGAGCCGTAGGTTGGTTGCTTTGAATTGTCAATTTTTCAAATGGTCTTTTTGCCGCACCCATGCCATCCATTCATTACATTTCTTCCAATTGCATAAATCAATATTAGTGCATCCGGTTTTTATTAATTCCCACCGCGCCAAACTTTATTTCCAACATCAATTACGATAATTAAAAGTGTGAAGTGAGATCGCGGTTTTTTCGATCACAGAAAGGGAAGACGCAATAATCTCAGTCACGCATTCTGTTATCACGTGTTTAATCCCAACCTTAATCCTGCATTGAAAAGTTCTATACTTCTCGTTTTATCCCGGTGAAAATTTTCACAAATACACACATCTACAGACATTAATGTGTCGCAAACGATAATAACGCTGTACGATTTATGACGTGACAAAATGGATGAGAGGAAGTTTTGCATTTAACACGCATGAGTGCAAAACGTAACGCAAAACGATGCTAAGTTAGTGATGTGGACCATTTTGTACTTCCTCAACGGCTTTTTCCAAAGGGAATTTTAAAAAAGGCAAGCAAACGGAACAGCTTCCAAATCATAAAATTTTAACTCAGGGCCCAGCACAAATGGACGCACGAAGAGGATAACCTTTTCTTGTCAATAGCCGGGAAATTAGAATATACATTTTTAAACCAAGACAAAAATATATTTCTTTTTTGTACAGATACAGATTTTTTTTGAATTTATTTTAGTAACGTTTCTTTGAAATTCAATTCGTTCGACTTAAATTAAAGCTGGAGGCTGAAATTTTTCGATAAAGGAAATATAATATTCTGTATTTACTGATTGGTAATGGATCAATTGAATAGTTTGTTCCAAACTGGGAACACCGAAATAATTTCTATTAATTATGAGCCTACGAACAAAGAGATGTTTTCTGAATGCTAGAGCATTTCCACAACAAAGGATGATTGAAGTGGTCTGAATGCGCATTTTATGTACCATTTCAGTTGGAATTGTTTATGGGCAATCGAAGAAAAATATTGAAAATTGAGAGTAAATAACAAACAATTTTTGGTTTTGTGATTGCATAAATCGCATTAGAAGCCCAATTAAGGTCGAAATCCAGTCGCAATAATTTAGTACTTATCTGTAGTGATTTAGGAAAGTTGGTTAAATACCAGGCTATTGGATTTGCGGCGCGTTGATACGGTTTTAGTGAAATAATTTTCGATTATCGGATTGTGTTTCGAGAGGTGAAAGTGCGAGGCAGTAAGTCATTCATTGAGTCTTTAGGCGCGGGATTTACGGGATTGTCGGTAATAAAACTGTAAACGGTAGGAATCTGTAATAATCTGGAGATGATGGCTAAACGTGTCGAAAAAAAGCGAGTAATTCCAATAAACATCCGACCTGTCAAAAAGCCATTATCTCGTTTATCCTTTCTCATTGTTGGCTATCGGCAAAACTATTAAACAGAAAAAAGGATCAATAAGCAAAGTGGAGTTGGAAATCACACTAAATCGGTTAAAAGGGCAAACAAACTGACATGTGAGAGACTGTTCGGAACGACGGATATAAATAATGCCCTCTTTGGGTCCGATGTGGGTATTGACGGTGGACTAACAAAGTGACAGTTGAAATACTGAGTTATTTTGGTACATACATGACAATAAACGAATTTAACGCATCTCTTGGAGATCGAGAGTTTAAATCGAAATACGTGCAAATTAACCCTTACAAACCACCAAGCCATAAAAAATTCAGACCCTTCGCATGCGCAAATAAATTTCCATTGGAAAATAAAAACTTCAGTTCAGCAGTGCAACCATAAAATTGCTAAACCATGCAATAAAATCGTGATCGCTGGACCACATTAAATTCTTGTAAAAGACAATCTTCCTTTTCCCAACTGAAAACTTCTTTCATCGCTGTGCTTTATTACCCAACTTTAATTAATTCACTCGTATTTTTTTTCGTTTAATCAGACGAAAAACAATTTTTAAGAAACAAAGGAGCTTTAAAAATGTATCAACACTGGATTCGTCGAATTAATTCAATGGATAAAAGAAAGCGGACAAAGGGCTCTTGTAAAACAACCTAACTATAATTATCTGCAGAGATTGGCGGTATGGAGCACATCCGCTTTTTCCTTTCCCAATTCTTCCAAATAGTCTGGTCTCCCAGATCTCGAGGGAAACAAACAACCAACCTAGAAGTAAAGCTCTCTAAACCAAATAAATAAAATAGATTGCTTACATTTTATCTCTCGAATTACACATTCTGATAAAAGAATGATACGTTGCGGTATCACCCTAATTCCTTAAAAAAGAGAAAACTTGCTCTTATAGAATTTAACATTCAACAGCTACTTTGTAACATTTTGTCGGACCCTCTGGTATTATTTCACTCTCTTAACTTAATGCGCGACTCTATTGCCTCAACAAAAACTTTAAATGGTTATTGAAGCAAATCAATAGCAAACTTCCGGCTTAAGCAGCCTTACAAAAAGCCACTTTCAAAGCGGCAAAGGTGTAAAATTTCGTTTAATTAGAAACGGCGACATTCAACGCGAAAACTTCTACAAGTGACTTAGTAATGTTTTTCCTTAAAAATGCGTTTTCATGGGATTCTGAGTCGGCAGATTTTGGGACAACTCAAACAATTTGTATTAGTTTAATGGTGGCTTGAAACTTTGCAACAATTCTCCATTAATTTTCTAAATGGAATTTAGGAAAACAAACGTAATTGCTAATTAGAAAATTCTCCAGACTGTGTGCGATGAATATTATATTATTAAACAACGGAAATTAATTCGGAGGCTGAGTTAACTTGGACTCAAATGGAATTGAGAGTCTCTAGTTTTGGCTCGAAATTAAAAAGTGAAAATTTTAACAAATGGCTTAAAGTTAGATAAGAACAACCCCTTTTGAAGTACGTTTGTAACTAAACAACATATAATGTTTAGTTTCACCCTCCTAGAGTGTGGAGAAGTTGTTATTACCATAAAATTTCGGAAGTTGGAAAATTAGGACAGTGAACCGATTGTCGGTAGTAATAGACTCCTTTTCGCAGTTTAGTATAGTTGGATATAAACTCGTCTATATTTAGTTACGAGAACAGTGGTGGATTGTTTCATCTGGTAAATGAAAATTGAGTGCAACGAATTTAATGGTATTTGTAAGTTGGCAGCTTTTTAGCTTACAAGAATTAGATTGAATATTCATAAAATAATTCAAATTTGCATAATCGGTTCTGTGTCTGCAAATATTCGTTAATTATGGATTAGCCGCGTTATGGGTAAGAGGGGTGTTTCTGATATATTAGGGTAAAAAAGAAGTGAGGTCGTCGTTGAGACAGATGAATAATTAATGTGTACTTGTGTTCGGAACTGGTTGAATGTGTCTGTCTAGAATTGCGCTGAACTGAGAACTCGGAAATGCACTAAAACTTCCATTTCAGGCATTAGGCCAACTAAAGGAAGTGGGCGTAACCGAAGGGAGCTCTTAAAATAATTGTATGAGTTGCCGTTTTGTAAAAGAATGACGTCAATACCGTAATTCCAAGTAAAATTAGCTCGATTGGTAATCGCGAATTGAATGGAAGAACTTAATTGCACAACTAGAATCAAGCTTCAGATGAGATTCTTGCAAATTGAGCAATTTAAGCGAATTCAACTGACGCATCTGTTGTGAAAACGATTTTCTAACTTAATTGGGTACGGGGGCAAATAAACTAATTTACTCGACTTTTAAATACCTATCGTTACCCAAATTTACTTTTTTTGTGTTGCCCAGACAACCTCTTTAACGACTAATTACGTTTTTTCCCTTTCACATAATCTCGTTACTTATAATCGAATTTAATTGTCTTTTTCTCTCGTGAAACAACGTAAGAATTACATTATAATATCCTTTCCACGCCTGGAAACTTTTTTCGAATAAAATTGCCCACTCCAGCGTCTCCATCTGCTTCTAGAGTACTCCAAAATACAATAAATACCAACAAAAAGTTTCACTCAATATATAAATTTAACGGTGCATAGACCAACAGATAAATGTGGTTTATGGATATTGGAAATCGTGATTGCGCCTCGAAAACTACCTATTTCCTACATTATTGGTCACACCGATGGAAATTCTTTGAGAAATTCCATTTTCGTTACTTTGAAAAATTCAGATTCGACAATATGTTTCATAAAATATAACGACTCTCGTACAATTTTTACTAACTACTTTTCATTTCACAATTCTACTGTTTAAACACAAATTCAATTAATCGTACTCAAAAACTCGTTGCTCTATTGGATTAAGTCGGAAATATGTGTTTTATAAAACAAAGCTATACTTCTAAATATGACACTGACATCAAATAAACTCAATCATCAATGCGAGAACACTCAAAAAGCTAAATTTTATAAATGCAAAACAAATTGTTGTTGATCCTGATTAATCTCACCGTATCCCTCTAATGGATAACAACACCTAAATTTTTCATACCATTTCATATCAAACGATCGATTTCCTGCTTTCGATATTCGTTTTACTCGCGCCGCAGTTTGCATGAAAATTTCACACCATATTCACCAGTCATCCAAACATTTTTTTCTATAAATTTGGACGATTTTCTTCATAATCAAGTCTTAACATTCCAATACCAATAGACTAGTTTACAAAGTTTCATGTCTCATTATTATTAAATCTGAAAGACTTATTCAGGGAATTTAAATCTAGAAACACAACAATTTTGTCACGTCTGGATTGAGGATTATTTTGATTTCGAAAACGGTTTTTTATATTTGCCATAATTCCGGAGATGTCGGGGAAAATCGTTTCCGGAGCTTATTTATCTTATTTTTTGTTTAATTTTTGAATTTGAGTTAAGATTCTTTAAACATTTTGGTTCGAAAAATTTACTTTTGGCAACTTTAAACGCTTCTAATTCTTTTATTTATTGACGTACGTGAAAATATCGCCCAGTTTTTGATCCTGCGTGAAATTCTGGATAAAATGAGCATTAATAGTTTGCTCCGAAAATTAGCAAGATATCGACCGAATTAAATTTAGAAACCTGATTTTTTTTACTTTTTTAAAATCCCAGACGCGATGAAGTTGTTTGTGTTTAATACCAGTCCGATATCGGGACGTAAAACAAATTGAAATTTGTAAACTAGTGTTATTATAAAGTGCATTATTGAGGCGGTCTGCACAGTAAATTTCGCAGTAAATTGGAGTTTTTGTTGCATTTCGAATTTCTCCATCTGGTGATAACAGGTCCAACAATAAAGACAGCAAATTGAATTCGTTTAAACAGTAATTCGTTTGTTTATGGTTTTGAAAACCTGCCTAGAATCGGAGTTAATTCTCGATAACAATCCTCAGTGAGAATTCGCGATGATGGTGAAATTGTACATTAAGCCAGAATGGCATTTTGTAGTCTAATTTCAATCCGATATCAGATTACACTAAAACCGGCAATCGAATTGGGAGAGTAATCTCCCGGCTCTAAATCACTAAAATAAAATTTCCTATTATTACAACTAAGCAGAAATGAAGCCATTGGAAAATAACATAATTCCCACTTTGTTGCATTCATTAGGGTAGTGGACGTCCGAGCTGAATATCCGATTTAGTATTTTTGGGATTTTGGGAAGATCGATTTGAAGCAATAATTGTGTTGAAAGCGGCTTTACTCCTATTGCTAACGTTATGTCATTAAAATTAATAACGACGCACACGGAAAATAATATTTTGCTTCGAGTTTAATAAGTTGAATCAATATTTTCTTATTGCTCCACTAAACACAACAAATGCGAAATTATAGCTACTTCGGTTGGAAACATCAGAAAAACCATTCTGTGCTGAACTACGGTTCTGACTGTTATTTATGGGGATTCTTAACCTCAAATGTATTTGCAATCACAGAAATTTCTGATATAGTGGAGTTCCGAAAGTGACTTTTTTGTCTATTTCCATCGATTGCTATTAGTCAGCAAGAAAAAAATGTAATCCCTCTGTATATGTAAATTAAAGACTGCCATTTTCCGCGTTATAACTAGTGACACGATGCAAATTAACGCGCGCAAATCATCGCCGATTGACCGACGCAACGTCCAGAGAGAGCCGAATGAATTCTAAATTTGTAACATAAATCCAGAATTACGTGGATTTCCACAGTGGGGAGTTTTTATACTAAGCCGTAAATTACCAATTTAAATCTCAAAAATGTATGGAAAATCACGTGTAATTTGAATAAATTTCGGTGTTTTTATTTTCGTGGTGTATTTAGCAGCATTGTTTTAGTGTAACTTTGACAAATAGCTCAGCTCGAGGAAGAAAATGTGCGTGATTAATGTATGAAGTTGGGTACAAACCAACCGATTAAATTCGTAAGTCTTAAAATATCTTGTTTGTTTTAAGTTGTGTCAGGCCTTTCAGAAAAAATCCTTTATGCTACGAAATTAACTTTTAAATTTAGACATTACATTGTTGGGAGATGAAATAACACGCGGATTTATCGTAATTAAGAGCGAGACTAAAAAATCGATGAAGTTATGGACTGTGTAAAGACGACAGTTTGCAAGAAAAATACAAAGGAATCTCGGGAACGGTCTAAAATGCACCCTAAACGTCGCAGTGATAAATTACACTACACGTATTTATTAATTAAACTCCAGACGCGACATTTTTCTTGCTTTCTAACCCTAACGTTTTTCTATCCGTACATATTTTGACGGTTGATTTATCTCCTTATGTTCGTCTCGACTTTTAACAATTAATGCGTCTTTTCTCTGATACTCAAATGAATATATTTTTGCCAAGCAGACACGAAAATCCATAACGGATCGTCGGATCTGTTTGTGCAAGTGAAATATATTCACTCTTTCGGACACATAAATTAGACGGTTCCCACCCCTCTCTAGTTCTGTAAACGGTTCGGATATGTTCAATATCAAACTATCCAAGTTAAAACTTGGTCAAGAAAATAAGGAGCTCGAGTTTCGCCTCTTCCAATTTATACGATGATGTGATTTTTTTCTAAGAAGGGAGCGACCCTCTAATAGTGGTGAACATCTGTTGGCAGCCCTTTAAACAGGCCGAAGATAGTGTTTAAAATTAGATGTAGGGGTACTTAAAGATGTAGCTGCACGTGCTGATAAGGTGCTATGGTGATTCAAACATATGGTATATTTCGTTTAATACAGGGTTGTTTCGAACGTGACTTGGAAAGGAAATCTCAAAGTGGTTTATTTATTTTTAACACAAACTCCGCAATTATTAGAAAAAAAAATCGTCATTCCAACCCTCACGTCGACAAAAAACCTATCGAAATTAGTAAAGAGAACTCTGCGAATTTCGATCAAGGCAATGTAACTTTAGATGTAAGTCTAACTCCTTTACGTGGTTATACACCCGATTACACTTTGAAAATTAGTGGCGCAACATTTCACAAAGATTATTGCTTTTGGTGCCAGTAACTAAAACGCTGCATACATTCAAGAGTTTGAATGCGATGTTACAAAACTAAATTCAAACGACATTTCTCACAGAGTAACGACCGACAAATCTAGAAATTGAACACTTCGAACACAAAATATCACGAAGATGCTAAATTGTGCATCCGGTTTTTACTCACTCCAAATATCGATTAATCTGACTAGAGAAACTTGGGCACGTAACCGCGAAAGCCACGTTCATTGCTGGCTTTTAAGTAGAACTGGTTCTGGTAATTACGAAGAAATTGCCAATGAAAGATCTGCAATCTAGAAAATGACAAATTGGACCCTTTCTGCCGATGAATAGAATGCAGGCTAATTTATAAATATGCACCTCTTTACCGAAATAGTCATTTTCAAATTCGATTTAAGATTAGCAGCAGCATTCAGAGAAGCATTCATATTGATTCTATATTATAAAAAGCTCAGGGGAACCCCTAAAATGTCCAAGAAAGACATATTCTAAATATATTCCCGAGAAGAAGACGTATGATCAAAATATTTTCCGATGAAACAAAGACTGCGAAAATCGATTAATTTCTTTCGGCGTTTGCTAATTCAGATGATTGATTACTTCGTTAGTTGAGTGTCAGATGCGATTAAAAATTCAATTATCATTCGCAATAAGAGTTCAATTAAAATCATTATTAATCAATTATTTGTTTACAATTAACAGTAGCAGTAATTTACAGCAATTTTGTGCGAAAGAAGATGAGTTTCGCTTCGTACTGGTCTGCATGCTGTTTTATTTTTTTCAAAATTTTAAGATGTGTCAATACAGATTGCAGTGTTAATAAAATTAGCATAGTTATAAGCTGCAATTCAAAATCAAAAAATCCCCTAAAATACCGGAGTAAATTTTATAATGCCACATTTCAAAATCTTGAGCGTTTTTGGGTAGCAGATCTGAATTCAAAGAGCTTAAAACCGATCTTGGTTCGTTGGTTTGTGTCTGATCAACGATTTATCAATTTCAGTGATTAGATTTCTTCATGTTTGATTGAATTTTTCAATCAACGACCATAACTCAGTCATAAATTGTTTGATCTATTCTCAGCTTCATGAGTGTGAAAAATAGACTTCAAACAATCAAAAGTTTCAACCGCAATTTTAACTTTGTATTAAGAATCAGATTTAGTGATCAGTTTTAAAATGATCGTCACACACGGAAACGGGGACTGATTGTAATCGTATCGAATAGTTCGGGTTGAGATTGTATCAAATAACTTTATTATGAAATATCAGCCAGCTTACCACCGGGTTTAGAGGTATAATTTGAAGTGTTATTATTTTATGTGAGTTATTTGATTTGCGAGATTAAAAAAATGCAAAAATTGTCTTTACTGGTGGTAAACATAGAAAAAAATGCAGTAAACTAAGCTCTTTTAATGATCGTTTTTGTGGGAATAAATCCAAGTATTGCTTTTTAAGAAGAAAGCACTTAGGGGCATCTATTTATTTTTGTTAATACCCCAATTATTTCATTCAGATGTGCCCAGAATATATTCCGGCGCCGCTTTGAAAAGTCGCAATCCGCAGCATCCAATTAAGAAAATATCGTGTTTATTAATGTTACTAATACAAAAGAAGACCCTAATTAAATAGCCTGATATTGTAATTTCGAGGGAAGAGCTTAATAGTCAATTTAGGTCTGCAAAGTGGTTAAAAACGGCGACCTCAAAAGCCTGAAATATCTTCCGGATTAGAGGCTCTTTTGAAAGTGGGAGTTGTTCGAAAAAATCTTGGTTACAATTTGATTAGTGTGTTTTGTCGGCGACAGGGTAATTAATTTGGGAAATTCAGGTCAAGTCTTGCAAATTTGGGGATCATCGAAGGGTGTTTGCAGGTGGCAATAGTTCATGTTGAACGAGTTAACAATAGATATGCAGTTGTTCATAAAGTACAAATCCCATCAGCGGCCGAACTTGATATGATTTATAGCTGAGCTTAATGACCGTAATGCCTGTCCACCAGCACCATCTACGAACAACTGAGAAGATCGCGAAAGCTCGTATCTATATTACTTGCCTTTTAGGGGCGTTTAATTTACTTGTGTTGCACAAAAAGGACCTTAAATGGAAAAGAGAATTACATTTAGAGTAATACTGTTTTTATGGCCTCCCATTCAACTTTCGCAAAGTTTTCATTTCGAATTATAACAATACAACAATACATCAGCTAATTTCGTTCATTACAGTTATTAAAAGGGAAAATCGGTGAGCTTTTCGTTGAAATAACCTCAGAGAATACGTCATCAGATTTTGACAGTGCAGTGTTTAATTTAGTCGATCCATCATTTTTCCATTTTCACAAATTTCGTATTATCATTTCAAAATTAGAAAAAACACCCATTAAAACTGCGGTTTAAAACACAGACACGTAGATGACATAATCAATGAAACATACAATTTTTATGTATAATATAAACAGAACGGGTTTTTAAATAGCAAACACTCTAATGTCCACCGAAATAAAATTCCACCTCAAATTTTGTTTATAACTTTTTCTGAATGTTAACCACTACTTTATGTGAAATTTCCGGGGTTTAACAGGCTTTCGAAACGACGTCGTTACTTTGCAAAAATTGATGACGAAAAAATGAGATAAAACGACATTTAGGCGGCATCTTTTGTTGAAAGTTTTATCGTTTTAAATTGCTGTTGTAATTCGGTAAAATTTGTGCGTGTAATCATCTCGTGTGTAATATAATTAAAAATATGATGTCGTTAAAACCCACATTGACTGTGTTTTCGTTGCTCTTTACGACAAGAATAGTTGTGTGAGCCAAGAAGGAGGAATTGCGAAAGCGGTTATCTTAGCCGACTTTCTGAGGGATCCAACGAATTTAACTATTATTTTTTGGTTGTTTGACCGCCTTTTTGATGTTCCTCCGCTTTTATTTTAAAGCCGCTTGAATCTGCGTTTTAGGAGACAACTGCGAACTGTTTCATTAACAATTAATTTAAGGACATTTAAATTTTATTACGGCTTTATATGAGGATTTTTACTGCGAACTTTCTTAAACCAGACAAGCCCCGAGGTGGTAATAACTGGGTTACAGAACGGCCGGAGGGTACGAAACAACCATATTAATTTCTGTCACTTTGTTTTACCTCAGACACACTAATTCCTTATTTAATCATAAACTAAAATAATTTATCATAGTTAATATCGAGCTTTTTTTATTGTCCCGTGCTAAATTACCCTTTTAGACGTGTTTAATACCACTTCATCACAACATTTGGTGTAAGAACTTTAGCAAACTGGCTCAACATCCACAGGTTAAAACGTTAAATTAGATAACTCGCGCGAAAATGGTGGATGCGCCGGACATAAACTGCAAATGAACTTGTTATTTAATTTCAAGTTTTGTCCAATTTTCTTTATGTATTATATTGGTCGTAAAATTGGTGGATGCGCCGGGTCCGAATTTAATCGTTCAGGATATTAATATTTCATAAGGCACTGGTTGGTGCCGTAACTTGAAAACTAACGAAGATACGAATTTTTATACAAAAAAAGTTTAAAATTTTTGGTTGCTCCTAAAATAAAATTCTTTAAAATCTGTAGGTGTTGTTCTAAAAAAATTTTGTACTTTTGGGCAGTTACTGAACACTTTAGAAGTAGTAATTCCTCTAAATTTTATTGTAATATCTTATAAATTAACAACGATGCAAATTTTAATAAAAAAAGTTTAAAAGTCTTGGTTGCTCCTAAAATAAAATTCGTTAAAATCTTTATTTCTTGTTCTTAAACTTTGTACTTTTGCACAGTTATTGAACGCTTTTAGAAGTAATAACCTGCTCAAATTTCATTGTAGTTTCTGAAAAATTAACAATGATTCGAATTTTAATAAAAAAACAATGTTCTTGGTTGGTCCTAAAATAAAATTCTTTAAAATCTTTGTTTCTTGTTCTAAAATTACCCTTTTAGACGTGTTTAATACCACTTCATCACAACATTTGGTGTAAGAATTTTAGCAAACTGGCTCAACACCCACAGGTTAAAATGTTAAATTAAAATGGTGGATGCGCCGGACATAAACTGCAAATGAACTTGTTATTTAATTTCAAGATTTGTTCAATTTTCTTTATGTAGTATATTGGTTGTAAAATTGGTGGATGCGCCGGTCCACTTTAAAACCGAATTTAATCGTTCAGGATATTAATATTTCATGAGGCACTGGTTGGTGTCGCGGTAAAAATCAAAAATCCGCAATTAACTTGGTAATTTTTTCTAAACCCGCTTCATTGTGTATTGATCAGTTCAATAGTAGCGTTCAGTGCAATTTCGTTGATCACGTCTCTTCTGAACGCGCACAAACATCCACAAACCGAGAAACTTCTTTGAAGTACTCACATTGAACGAAAACATTGCAAACGTTTGCAAACATTTTAAATCGTACGAATTTAATGCAGCAGATCGGTAAACATCCCAAAAATGATATTGTGTGCTATCTATGCCGCCATTGTATAAATTTCAAGCAATAAAACCGCTATTACAATCGACAAATATTTATATTTAATTCCACAATTTCAGTCATTAAATCCCAAACGCGAGTAAATCAGAATTAATTTTTGTTCGGTCCACAAATATCGCCACCAGTATCCCGTCGTACAAACATTGTCATAAAATTGTAACCAAACCAAAACTTCAATTAACACCGCGTTGTGTTAATAAAGTGACCTAAATAGTGTCATAAAAAAAGGGCGGTTAGGGTCTGAGTTTTATGGTCATAGTTGATAAGCGCCTCATCAGGTAGATGCGAGAAATTTCGTCCTAAATTTTATAGTTTCGTGAAATTGGAAGCATTTCTGTGCAAAAAGAAAGTATCGAAAACTCTTCTTGGAGTTTTGTTTGTTGGCTAATATCGGACAAGAGTGTTTTTACAACTTTACTTTTTGAAGCACAGGGAATTTGTGGCAAGGTAAGCCAACCAAAGCAGTCATTAATCTTAATTTACCACCATATGAGGGTCGTAAAAAATTGAGGATAATTAACAAGTCACATCTAGTTATGAGACGAAGATGAATATGCCGCCAATATGTAACCGTTCCCTATACATTAATGACGTTGCACAAAAATTCGTAGCTTCGAAATCAGCATAAATTTCCATTAGATTTGTGTTTGTGATAAAATGTGGAAACCTCGACGTGCAAGATTTTTGAGATTGTGGCGTTATGACCCTTTATTTGGAGCTTGAGGGATCACTGATAACTTACACAGATTTCGGCGAAGATAATGAAGATGAAAAACTCACTTCTAGCCGAGTATTTCGTCAATCATTCTTTTTACGCTTTGAAATTAGTTATAAACGGACTCAAATTTAAAATAAAGTTGCACGAAGAGGAAAAATGTAGAAACGAACAGTTTTAATTAAATTTTTTGTCGTGAATGCAACCAACGTTGGTCTTTTAGCTAGAAATTAAATTTCTGTGTAGATTATGATGTGTTGTTTGAACGACGAAAAATTCATTTTAAAATGGGACTAGGATTTGAATAAATAACGGCGTAAGTAAGATAAAAGGTGGCATTACCAACGTCCTCCCCTGTTTTTTTATGTGTTGTACGTTGCGTGGCGGTCGAATGAATCTCTTCAATACTCTGATATATGGAGTCATTTTTATTTCATTCGACGTTTATTATCCTGAAGACTCTTAAGTCTCAACCCTTGAAGCTTCTTAGCCACACATGTAACCTACCCTTTGGTTATTTAAGAGAAGATAGATTTATAACTAACCTTTCGATAATCCAATATTCAATATCACATTCATTTTTTTTTATATATCACTGAAGTCAAAGTGGTCTGTCATGTTCGATAGTTTCTGAAATAAATAACAGATAGCACACATCCGGGATTGCTAACGTCCACAGAGACTTCAAACTGTTCCGAGATAAAAATTGCCATGTGCCTGCAAATTAAGCCACAACGGTCGAATAACTCTGTCAATCGATATCTCAACCACATCATTCGCGAAAGTTAATCTTTCTCTTGGAAAAATATCAAAGTAGACAACCTGCAGACATATTTATTAAGCGAATGACTTGCTTGGTGCACGCTAAACACCGGAAAATGGTGTCCCTGAAATACACGCTTATTTTTATTTCTCATAAAATATCTAAAATCTCAATTTTGTTCTAAAATTGTGTACTTTGGCACAGCTCATTTTTTTTGTCATAACTTGAAAACTATACGAATTTTTAATAAAAAAAAGTTTAAAATTCTTGGCTGGATTTTCTAAAATCTTTAATTCTTGTTCTAAAGTTTTGTACTTTTGCACAGTTACTAAACACTTTAGAAATAGTACCTTCTCTAAATTATATTGTAAAATCTGAAAAACTAATAAAGATACGAATTTTAATGAAAAAAAAGTTTAAAATTCTTGGTGGGTCTTAAAATAAAATTCTCCGAAATTTTTATTTCTTGTTCTAAAATTTTGTACTTTTGCACAGTTGGTTTTTGCACACTTTCGAAGTAGTAATCTCTCTAAATTTCGTTTTAATATCTGAAAAACTAATTAGATACGAATTTTAATGAAAAAAAAAGTTGAAAATTCTTGGTTGGTCCTAAAAAAAATTATCTAAAATCTTTATTTCTTGTTGTATTTTTTTTTTAATTTTGCACACTTACTGAACACTTTAGAAGTAGCAACTTCTCCAAATTTTATTGTCATATCTGAAAAACTAACAAATATACGAAATTTAATAAAAAGCGTTAAAAATATTTGGTTCGTCCTAGTATTAAATTTTCTAAAATCTCAATTTTTTGTTCGAAAATTTTATACTTTGGCAGCCAAAGTGGACACTGTAGAAGTAGTAATTTCTCTAAATTTCATTGTAATATCTGAAAAACTAAGAAAGATACGAATTTTAATCAAAAAACGTTGAAGTTGATATTTCTGAAATTTTATAAATATCCTAAGATCCAAGATTTGAAAGCACGCGAAATACACGCGCACAGTCATACCAGTCTTAAATTGCTTCAACTGTCTTATTCACTTAAAGAATAAATAGTTAGTTTACACATGCTTTCGCAGAGCCGTAAAGACTAGCTTTCATCGTGTTTAAATTTATTACCGAACGACCTCGTCGAGAAGTTTAAGTGTTTATTAAGAAAACCATATGGTCACGTGTTTCTTGTTTGAGCCCCTTTTTCTAACATTCTCTTAAATAGTTCGACTTGAAAGTGTTTGACGATTCCATCGCTGACAGATATTTTCGATGGTACTCTTTCAGTTTCCTGGTTTTGAGTTTCACACTTGTAGCGTAAAAATATACAGAATAAAGAAGTTCCATTTGTGATTAAACAGTGGGTCGATTGTTGCGTAAAAAAACGGATCCCATGAGGCGTCATATTAAGTGTCAATGATAAGAATGAAGTTTATTAGACGTTTCAAAAGACAAGGAGATTTTTCTGGTAGCAATTTGAAGTTTCTTGTGACGGGATGTCACGAAGGGTGCGCGAGGAGACGCTTCGACAGTTTAATATATTGCCGTTTTACTATTAACAAAAATAAAGTTCTCGTAGGTTTGGGGGTTTTTGTGTGTTAAATTTTCTTCACTATACTCGTATACAGTCTCTAACAAGCTTACTCGGAAGCGTTTCCTTTCTCTGATATAGGAGCTTAGAAGCGCAAGAAGAACGGCCCTTAAAAAGGATAATAAATAGCGTCACAAAACGCCATTTCTATTGTAAACCCGCACCGCCGAGGATCATATGAACTTGCAAAATTTCATCAGTTTTGAATGGGGAAAAATAAAAAAAAACGCATTTTTTTGGTGGAGAAATGATTAAATGACGGAAACGTGTAAGGGAATATCGGGTCGGGTCTCTATTAATTAATTACGACATCGAATTCTAGCGTATAATTAGAACGTATCAATCAAGTTTTGGTCCCCTCTAAATCTTGCGAATCGTGGAGTCCCTTAAACCAACTGTAATTGTGCTTGTGTATAATGGACAACCACAAACTGCAAACACGAAGGTGCTTGCCTGCGAAATTACCCGAAATTATTAAGATATTCATAGAATTTCCAGTAATTGCGTCCATATTAAGTTTAGTCAAATTTCCTCGGTATTGTTCTCAATTCTGCAAGGACGAGAAGAGGATTTCTCTAATGCATTTAAATGCAGATAACGTACGAGTTATCATATTCCCTACAACTTCACTTTGACGTGTACACGACCTCAAATTAAATTCACTCAAAACGATTCAACTGGAAACTTCTCGCTCACTTTACTTTTTCCGTTCAATTACACCGGATAAATATCCTAATTTTATTTTTAATTACTGTCGGCACTACTCTATTTTTATTTTGACTACGAAATAATTAACTTACGCACCAAGTCTCCTGGAAAAAATGGATAACTTCTGGAAATGACTTCGCAGAAACGAATGAACGCGAGATTTCCATTGTTGGTAAACCTGTCATAAGTGATAACGGATTTCTGAATAAATCGGAGGGGTTCTGTTGAAATAGTTGCTTAGGGGATTTTAATAACTTCCCCGAATTCAGGACCGGGACAAATTTATATGTGCACTCAATGCACTCCTTGGAAATGCATTACGTTCTGATTTCCTCTACCATAAATTGAATATTAATATTAACTCTCATTAAAAAGATGAAAATGAAAAAATTTACATTTCTCGGCACTCGTAATCAATTTCAAGAATAATTTTAAATGTTAAACAGCTCACTGCAAATATTTTTTAATCGCGATTATCACCATTTTCTTTAATTTTTGAACAAATAGAGAGTAAGGACAGAAACGGTGGAAATTCAATTTAGTTTTATGGAACACCACGCTACTCTCTACACATAATTTACGTGTAATCCTTGAACAAATTTTGTTAATTGCGTTTAAAAAACACCAGCTTTGATGTTGACCAAACATTCCTCGGTTGAATTTTTTTAGCTTTCACAATGAGTGGTTTAATTTTTAAATTTTACGTAAACTATTCTGATTTTTTTCTTTCTTTTTTTTAATAAAAATGGTGGATGCGCCGGGTGATTTTGAATATTTTATTTACATTAATGCAATTAAAATTTTGTCATGTGGAACGCATCAGCAAGAATCACAAAATGAATTTTTTAATGATTTGAAAGCTATAGCGGTGAAATAATAATTTTGTTACATCGCATCCCCTGGACAACTGTTGCCAAAAATAAATAATTGAAATGAAATTTCCTTTATTATGCACCCTTTTGTTTCGCAACATAAACAATGTCAATGTCAATGGACAATGAAAAGAGCTTAAAAAAGTGAAAACCGTAAAAACTTTATCTATCACAACAGAAGAACAATGACCGCTTGGAACGAATGAACATTATCAGATAATCAAATTTGAAACTGTTACATTTGTATGGATGTACATATTAATAAAACGAAGCGTTGTAAAAACTTGATCGCAAAGTTTGTCTCCACATATAAAATTGGTTGAAAAGTTTTTGGAGAAGAATTTGCTAAACTTTCGTCAGTATTTATTTCGTATCATATTTTAACCAACAAGGCACGCTCGTGTGTTTTATACCACATCTACTGGAAACTTTTTAACGCCTAACCGGACCGCACGTGCTTAGAAATTACTTTCATTGCTTTTGATCCCTTATTTGCATAAGTAATTTGCGCTCGCTCCGAACAAAATAAATAAATAAAGACTTTAGAAGTGAAATGTACGTTCGTTGGAATATTGATTCTGTTAAATAAATGACCGAGACAGAAATCACAGTCACGTAAAAGATTTGTTTTTATATAGGGATATGGCAAGTCGAGCTATACAAGATACAAATCACACAATAGTTAGAATTTTTTCGCCGGAAACCGCGATCGTTGCTGTGAAAGTGGTCGCGATAAGGGAAAGTGGGGAAATGGGGCGGTCGGGGGAAACTATATTTTTTGCGTAAAAGTTTAGATATCTCTGTCATGTTGCGTCAAGTACTCATTAATTTTAAAAGTAGCGGCGCTGCTTATTTGGATGCAGGAAGGTAATCGAACATAGATTCGCTTTATCAGTAAATTGAGTCGCATTGCGAGAGAAGCATTTAAGATAAAAGAAAAAGATTATTGAAAAATAACAGGGCCATCTGCTTGCGTACCGGATTCTGCATAATCTAAAACGACATGGAGAACTCTCGATAGGCGCGAAATGTCCGAAAGACAGCTTATCGGTCTATTGCAAAAACACCGAACACGGATTTAGACACTTTTCAGTGAAAGATCTTCACTTACAAACACCGAACTCGGGTTTCAGGAAAAGATATCGAAAATTTACGGAACAGTGATTATAGTTAATTATCTGAGACAAGTTTATATACAGGATGTGCCCCCATTATATCAAAATCATGTCGAGACTAATTCTCCGCAACCATCAAATATCTAAATTTATACCCAATAACTGTCCGTTTAGCGTTACCATTGTCTTACTGTCACGAAACACAATTAATCTTCTCAGCTAGCAGTTCGCTGATTAAAAGAAAATTAAACAGATCGACCCTCCCGTCTTGGCAACTATATTAAAACATCGACCTTTCAAGGAGGGAGTAGCGCCCTCTTGTTAACAGTCTTATAACAATGAACTCAAGGAATTAATTCGCTGTTTTTAAACGTGTAATGTTAGCTTTAACATTTTCCTCAATCTCGGATTTTTATCCAACATGAGATGGGATAATATTCAAAGTGTACACAAATTGGTGTATCCGACCGTAGTCATTAAGAAAATGTTAGGCACTTACTTGCGCCTCAGGGCACTTAACAGCTTGCGCTTGATTTGAGTTTACCACTTTGAGACCAGTATTTAGGTCAATTGTTTGCGTAGGATTCCCTCTATTCACCTTCAAGGGTGGAATGCGTTATTAACTACAAAAACGTCTTTGCATTATGATAATCTTTATTCATCTTTGATTTTGCTAAGAGATTAAACAACTTTAAGTAAACAGAAAACTTAACTTTGCATCTAAAGAATATACAGGGCACTAAAAAAATATATCCCGGCGCATCCACCATTTTGTGTTAACGAAAGTTAGATGCTTCAAACACGCGCTTATTAATTTAGCACAGTCAAGTGAACTTTGGACCACAAAGGGCCGTTTAAAATCGAGCTAAAACTCCAATGCATTGTTTGATAACCGCTGTATTAGTTTGGTGCCCCTGTGGCTGTGTATCCTGTCGCCTCAGTCTTTGTGTTAATATGATGGTTAAACTTAATTATACTTACAATGCTGAAAGGATGACAGTAAAAAAACGAAACAGCTTTAACACATTTCCATTTTCATTTAATATAAAAAACAATAATTCATGCTGGTGACGAGGCGAGCAGGTTTTTGCGCGTTTGAAATTCAGTGCGTTTTATTTTTTCTTTGGAAAAACTATCTTTCAGCGTCCGCAAAAAAGGCGATTCTTCGAATTAACATTTCATCGCGTTGCCGATACTCCAACTAGAAGTCTATACATTCGACTCAACTAACTAAAAAGCTTCCTTTCCGTTCTTTTGTCTATTAAACTTCCCTTCTTTTTGCAGAAATGCAGTCATTATCTTATGCAACTTAACAGGAAGTTATACGGGTCGTGACTTTATTTCCGCTCACTTTTGGAAAAATAACTTCATCTAAGAAATAATTTACCGCAATTTAAATGATGGCACGCCCTCTTCGTTGTAAATCCTGGAAATGGACACCTCTAAACAATCCCATTTAAATTTCACAAGCTCAAATTAAACGTCTCGTTAAAGTGGTTAAACCATCTCGACGAACTCAACTAAATTGTTTCATAATCAAGTTTTTAGTCTAATTTCACGACTTGTAAAATTGCTACAATTAATAGTTTGTTGTTCGCACGACGATGCAACAGCTTATTAATTTACGGCTAGGCGCTGCCAATAATTATTTGTCTAATTAATTAAAGTCGTTACAACTTGCCTCATGCACTGTATCAACTTGCCCCGACGCAATAACAACTTACCCCGTGCGAAGTAACAACTTACCCCGTTGTGAAATTGTTCAATTTTGCAGCAGCGGCATTTTTAGGAAAGGGATTAAAATTACATTTATTTAGTCGTGGATTTGACTGGCAATAATTATTTGTTTAATTAATTAAAGTTGTTACAACTTACCCCGTGCGCAGTACCAACTTGCCCCGTTGTGAGATTAAATTACAATCTAGTGAAGAATGAAAATGTATGTAAAAGTTGTAAAAACGTGTTCCTTCTTTTTTATTAATGAAACAAGTAACTAAGAAAGAAAACGTTCGTTTGAACAGTTCTTGAAGTTCTTGTTGAAGCGTTTGGTGCCAAATAGAGCTCGAACAATCGTCCGCTTATTTAATATTTGATAATGCAGCTCCATTCAGTCGCTCCAATTTTCGATGAATTTGCGGAATCAGTGAACTTTGTCCTTTTAACTATGTTGTTTTACAGAATTTGAAAAAACCGAGGTGATATATTTGCTGGAGAACTGTTTCTGGCAATCGTCCGCGTTATAAATTTCCCATTTATGGCAGGTGCTGGTCTGTTCCCAGTATTCTAAAATCAGATAATATGATTTTTACGTAGTGTAGGAAATGTTTCGTGTTCCAGATCGTAGAGTTTTTTGTAAGAAATTAAATTGGAGTAAAGCTATCGGCGTCCGGGAACTATACGATTGCTTTATGGAGTGAAACCGTTTAAAAAATGTTATGACCCAAATACGCTCCTTTAAGGGAGACGAGTCGAAATACTCGAAACGAAAAAATAATCAAGAAAACGGATGGAGAAGCGGCAAGTTTTGTTTATTGATAAAAGTCAAAATCAGATTGTCGTATCTAAATTAAAATTGAGAAAGTTTGAACATGTGGCAACGCGCAATAAAAGCTGATATCGCCATCTTATACAGAATTTCAAATATACAAACGTTCATATTCGTTTTTCTTTTATAACTTAGCTATCACGAATCGTAAAATTCTTTTTATATCTCGATTTCCAGTCTCTTAGCCGGTGCTACTGCATTTTAGCAAAATTTATTAAATTTTACAACATTTTATGTACACAGCTTTGAGCTACTATGATGGAGATTTAGAAGATTGAATTTACATAATTATAAGTATTGCGACTTGATATTAAAGTTCAGCGCTCATTTATTGTTCCGGCTAATCAATAAATTATATTTGGTCAAATAATTTTCGCTCCCGTCGTTTTATTTGGTATTTAGTTTGTATAACCCTATATTTATTCGAGTGGGTGAGTTGTGGCCGTTGTTACATTTTGTGTGATTTACGACTCAAAAGTTAACATTTGTAGTGATTTTTAATCAACGATGCAATTGCGTGATGCTAATTGTAGCGAATTGAGGTGTGCTTTTCTGTGGTTTCTGCGTGCTGCCCGAGGCGTCGTCGAAGGCTAAAAAATTAATGTAAGGGTTGCAATTGAAGCGAATTTATATCGCCTCAAGGGACGAATCGATATTTTAAACTTACACGTACACTTTGTCTAAATTTGGGCCCGGAATTTGAGAAATGGGGTCTATAGAAAGGGATGAAGTAAACAACGTTATGAGCTAATTCAATTTTTCTTTGAAGCTGAGGCGGTCTAGTCTCGTAGTGGCAACCAAACTGTAAATAATTATCAGCCACTCGCTTTTATTGTAAATCATGCAGTTGGTTGATATGTGAGTTGTAAATTACTTCGGATTAGTAATTGAATTTAATTCGTGATGCGATTGCGATGGCTCCGCGCCTGGATTTTATGCAACCAGTGCTGCATCGATCTCGGAAAAGTCTCGGAGACCCTTGTCAACGACAAGTTTCTCGTTTTTATAAGCATATAGCGACTAACAGTTAACCTTTAATTGGAAGGGTTTACTTAGAAAGACCACAGCTGTTGCCAAATATTAATATGAAGCAGAGTACTTGGAACGTCCGTAAATCTCAGTGAAAACCGCCTTAAAATGCAGTTTAACTCAAACTTGCAACACAAAACACGTAGTCGTTGCCAATGCCTTTTTACACATGATGCATCTAGTTAAAATATCGTTTTGGCAATTTACATCACGTATTCTCAGAAGAAATAACTTTTTCATTGCGGCGCGAGGGTTTCAATACTACATTTTTATTTTATCGTCTCTCTCACGGCCGCGTTTTTACATCGCTGGCGCTATGTAATTGCTGTAATATCTGCACTTGTATTATAGTCCATAATAAAGAGCTTTACTCCATTATTACAAGCTCAATTTCGTCTCTCTGAAAATACCTCACATCATATTGTGAAACTACAAGGTATGGAATGCACAGGATGAGCCAAAATCAATGTCTGAAGCTGCATTGCATAAAGTGGTGTTTCTAACCATCGCACACGAGAATTTAATCAAGTGTCTTTTGTTGAAAAAGTATTTGCTTACTCAAAGCGGGAATGCTGAAGACAAACTTCACACACTACCCACAAATTTTATTTTTGACATGAATTCTAGTGACGAATTTTGCGGACAAATTGTCCAGTACAAATCTGCGGGTGTTGCTAGCAATCTCCGCTTGATAAAGAGAAGTTAATGTTTGAGTGGTTTAATTGGAATCGAGTGTTTCCAGTGGGGCCATTGTGATATTTATTGAGGACCACACGTGAAACTAACGGGATTTCGTTGACTTGGAGAAGTCTGAAGTTGGATATAAATAGGATAGCTACACCTTCGAAAAAGGATAAGTCAAACTCAATTTGACCTAATCTGATTGGTAAAAGGGCTCTTCTCTTTAAACAGATTCAGATGAGGCTTCCGTTAGATATGGACGAGTGATATTAGGAAAGAATGTCACGTATCTTGACTACGCAATAGTCCTGATGAGAACCACGTGATAAGTGCGGAAATGGAGGATCCGCACGTGTCGTTGGACCGGAAAAAAATTGCATAAACATGGGAGATTCAAGGGAGCCCACTAATTTTTCAACTCTTTTCACAAAACTCCAATCAGTTTTACTCAATCATATCTCATACAGGTCCCGTTGCGTCCTCTGATTCTTCCATGATCGAAGGATAAAACAAGCTTTCCAATCTCTGTTCTCAGCTGGAAATACATACTGCAACCGCCACATAAAACGACTCAACCGAATAAAAACACAGGAATCACCTGTTTTTATAGAAAAACATCAAAGAGGTGCATCCGAAATAGAGCACGAGTTGATAATTGCAGCGCGTCTAGTGCCAGAATGCCATGGCATAACAATTTTAAACAAAGCTGGTCTTGTGAGCCGCAAGAAATCAACAAAGTGGCGTTTCTAAATGATGGCGGCTTAGCCTACTATTAATCACTGAAAAAATCTCAACTATACGGAAGTGCAAGAAAATCTACGAAAAATTGTTTTACTGTCGGCGTGGAAACAAAATAACTTTGTAGTTGTTTTACCTATGTAACAACTAAGTGTGTCTGACAGTTGTCGGGTTTACAAACAATTATGACGAGACTTTTGTCTCATTTGCGCCAAGTGGATTCTGTAGTTATTTATAGAGGTTTGAGTGACATCAAAAGGAATGCTCAAATCGTAGAAGATATGTGAGTTTAATTTTTAAGGAGGTTTAGGTTTCGTGATGGAGATCACAAATTTGTTCTTTTTACTTCAGGCTCTGATATATCCAGCGTTGTTTGTTTTTAAAATAAAACACAAGAAGGAAACAGTTTTGAAATAATGAAGAGAATGTTTCCGATAACAAATGTTTGTCTAAAAAGAAGTTTAATTTCTTGTAGCGTCTGAAACTGTTTTATTGCGCTTTTTAACTTTGTCTAGATATGAAATTAGACGTTTATATTAGTAATTTCAGCGTTCTGGCATGCTGCACTAGGAAATAATTATTTCGGCGCCAAATCGCGATTCTTCCGACTTTTTTAATTCCTTAAAATACAAAAACGTGGTGGAACTTTTTGGCAAAGTTCGGTGAATATGTTGAAAGTTTTACTTGATGTAAGTGGTCATTACCGTTGGCCTAAGAGACATAAATAAGTGCTCGCCACTGAGATTAAAATAGTTGGTTGTTCTATTTTGAGTGATATAGAAATTCAAAGAGATCTGTAAACAGAAGAGAGAAATACAAAAGAAATCTTTAAATAACTTGTCCAGACTGTGAAAAATTTTCTATTTCCGAGCGAAAAAAATGCAGTCGCTTAGTTCTTTTGGTTTTATGTAAAAGACTTGAAAAAATTACAGTGGCAAAGAAGATGCGAGTAAACATCGACTTATTCGAAGTTTAAATTCTTTTCACGTCTCGAACTTTTCAGATCAATGTCCGTAAATTTACATTAATGATGTGCGTTGAAAATTGAACTCCTTCAATATTTCACATCTTAATAGTTCCATTTCGAACTTGTCAGCAAGTGCTATTATTTCAATTTAAGAAGTATGAATGAATCGACAGATACTAAGAACCGTTTCCTTGGCATTATTCGCGCAAATCGACTTCTTCCTTTTTTCGTTCTCTCTCTTAATTGGTCGAGACCTCCTACACCGGGAACTCTAATAAATTAATACAAATTTTAAAAGTTTTCGTAATAATTATTGCGAACTCCACTCGAACTTTCGCCTAATTGCCAAAAAAGCGCAAATTTTCTTTTACGAGAGCTCGTTAAAAAATGTGCATAACTGCAGGATATACTGAGGGAGAAAAAAGTGGCCACAATCTATGCATTCTTGAATTTTTTGGTATTCTGAGCGGTACTAACATAATGAAGATAATTTTTTCCTGGGATCTTTTTCTTGCGCTTGATGAGCTTATCCCACTCTATTGTCCACTATGCCCCGAAACAAATTATGGCCGAATTTAGGTTGTACGAGCTTTTTTCCTGACGTAGTAATCGTGCGCCGGAGGCTTCGACGCACTTTTATTAAGAAATTAAGAAAGAGAAAAATTCAGATAAATCAGTCTTGTCAGAGCGGAACATCTTACCTTCAGGCCAACGACAGCAGTTTTGCATTTATAAATGTTTGGAATTAGTGTTATAAATTCTCGTCGAATGGGAGCGTTGGGCATTCTTGGGATTGTTAGTGAGAAGTCAGCTTTTGGGCCTAGGTCAATCCACCCCTAGCGGCGATATTGTCTCATTTGCGACGGTTTCTGAGCGCGCTGGTGTATCCGTCAATCCGACGACTCCGTCGAGCGACGTCGGAACAGTTTGCGGTGGGTTTTCATGCGTGATGTGCTAGTGCTAGTGCTAGTCATGTCTCATCATGCGAGTTACATCTCTCTCACTGACGATCGCGTGGTTTCTGGGGTTTGTTGACGTCGCTTCACCACAGCCTGCACATAGAGAGAATGTGTTTGGTACGCTCATATTTTCGATCATAATTTATTGAAAACAACTCTGCTTTTTCGCCCCCACACAAACTTTGCTGTCAAAGTTCAATCTAACGACGAATTCGTAATTAAGTTTGACCCGAAGTTAGTAGAAAAACCATCGCTTTAATGGCTCGGTATTTCTGGCTGCTATTTTATTTTGCATCGTGCTTGACATTTTTAAAACTGGTGATGCAACTGACATGAAGTTGGCTCATTTCAAAACCGGAAATTCACGCCAAGGCTTCAATTTGCTATTTACTTTAAACCTAACCGGCTCACAATGGTCCCGATGACAAATCTCGCCGGATAAAAATCAAAAGTCAAGTTTGTTTATTTGAATTTCTGAATAACATTTATTGTTCTAAAATTTTCAAACTGTCGATTACTGTGCGTATATCAGTTTTGTTTTTATCAGATTTGCATCTACAGCTAGCAAAACCACTTCACTTCACCTCCTTGCATTTTAGCCATATTATTGGGACTCTACATGCACGAATATTTTTTCAAACTGTTTTTGAATTTTGCAAATTTGTGACATTGATCATCAACTGAAAGTACATACTTACCCGAAAATCCATTTTTTTCCCGAATTATGCTTTAGAAAAAAATAATATTGTTTTCTGAAGTTTCCTTTCTAAGTTTGAAATAAACATAAAGGTTAACTAGAGTTTTAAAATTTGTTTCAAGATAGGTAAGTAGTGGTTTATCATAGAATCATTAAAGATTACGCATTCGAAAAATCTCAATCATATACAACCATATACAGGAGGTTAGAATTAAAATGAATACAACTCATTTCATCAATTTTTGTTCTTTTGAAAATTTCCAATGAAAATCAACGTGAATGATGAAAATACTGTTGGGGGTATTGAACCATATAAAAATAAATAAATATAGACAACAAAACTAGACAAATTAATAATGAAAAACTGCTGATCGAATTTAAAATTTTAAATGGAAAAAAAGGTAAATGTGAATTTTGGAGTAAAACTTGGTCTAAAAATCTAAAATATTTTTCTGAGCAACTTTTCTTAATAATATCTATTGATATTTTCAACGTGCAGCAAAATATTGGAAAATGCCTACTCCTACTCCTACTCAGGTCAGGATTTGGAGATTTTTGAAAAATATATTTTTTGAGTACACTGTGTTCGCTTTTTTCCAATTTTGCCTAACAACTTGCAAAATCATAAGTATTTTTTTTCCTTCAAATTCTATTTTTTATTAGAATTTTAATAGAAAAGATCTCGAAAATTCTAGATCGTTCTGAAAAAAAAAATTCTAAAAACATCTGTTTCTTGTCTTAAAATTATGTAACTTAGCACACTTATTAAACAAGCCCAAAGTAGTAACCTTGTCAAATTCTACTCGCTTAGGATCAAAATTACCAAAGTTATGAATTTTAGTAAAAAAATCTCGAAAATTTTAGATCGATTTGAAGAAAAGAATTCTTAAACTTGTTGTTTTTGTCTTAAAATTTTATAACTTAGCACACTTATTAAAGAACTCTAAAGTAGTAACTCCTCCAAATTCTACTCGCTTAAGATCAAAATTGACAAAGTTATGAAATTTGATAAAAAAATCTTGAAAGTTTTAGGTCATTCTGAAGGACTTTTTTTCTAAAACTTCTATTTATATATAAAGTAGACAATTTAATAAAACTGCTGATCGAATTTAAAAATTTTTAAAAAGGAAAAAAAAGGTTAATGCGAATTTTGGACTAAAATTTGGTCTAAAAGTCTAAAATATTATTCCAAGCAACTTTTCTTAATAATATCTATTGATATTTTTAACGTAAAACAAAATATTAGAAAATGCCTGATTAAAAAAATCGCAGTAGGCTGTACTTAAAATTTACAATGTTGCAAGTGTTATTAATAGATTCGCCTTAAAAGGTTTGATAAATGTGGTAAAATTCAAAATTAATCTCCGAAAATTGACGAAATTTTGTTGAGTAATGATTTTTGTCCGGCTAGATTTGCGATGGAGATCACTGTGCGGCTGTGAGTGGAATAAAAACTAATTCGTCATTACCAAAAATGTAGTTAAGATTATAGGGTTGGATTTGTCAGTTTTTGAGCGTCCCCGGTTTAAAACTTTGTCGGCAATCCAGAGTGGAGAAAAAACTCCGGATAGTGGCGGATAAGAGCTTAAATCCCAAACATAATTTTAAAACTGTCGGGAATCCCCTGGTCATTTGATAAACAATAAAAACTACAACCGGAGTGTGATTAAGACACGGCTAAATCAGTGGCGTCGATACTCCCGGCAAATGCAGCTTTTGTTCAGACATAACAGGAGCAGTGGGAATTTTAACAAAAAGCCACTAAAACGGCGCAATAAATCCCCCGTGAGACAGGGTACATGTATCCGGCACAGCATTGAAAGCGCATATATTAGGCAACCAACCCCGATCAGTTCCCAACTGAACCAGCATTGCCGTTGCCGTTACCGTCACCGACGCGGTTGGACACTTTTAACTGTTAACTACGCTTTACTGGACAACGAGAAAACTCATTTCCGAGACAGTTTTTCACCCCGAAATTTCACGCCAGAAGGGGTTGGACCGGATTCAATGTCAAGGGGGCCATATGTCCAAAGTGGTAATTAAAAAAACATAAACGAGAGGTCTTGAGCTATGTAAAATACGGAAAGAGAGGCACAAAAAGTGTGATAATAGGAAGAGTAATAAGTTGGTCCCTTGGTGGTGATTTAAAGCATCGATTAGAATCAAACAATCCAAAAACTAACGAACATGGCGCGTGGTGGTGTGAATAAAAAATGGTAGAGGAGACTCGGAAATCACGACCACTTTTAAATTCCCCGTGTCTCGTTTTGCACCAAAAACTACACCCCCATTTATCATCAGGTTTCCCTCTTTTTACCCCCTTCTAGGTTTGTAATTATTTTTGACCAAGCTTGCCACTAAAACCAAAACCAATTTCCTCTCCAACTTATTTCCAACTTGATGCATGCTTTAATTGGCTTGCACTCCAACTTTAAGTAAAAGAGTGCCAAAATAAAACACACAACACTAATTAAATTTATGTTTACCACTCAAATTCAGCTGCTAACTGATCAAAGATTAGCAACTTTTCCACCAAATCTCGTTAGGGTGTTTTTAAAACGAACGCGGCAGTTTTCGAGACAAACAAGCCAAAGCTCGATTTTTAAAACTTTATTTATTGCAGGAGAAATATTGTTTTCGGGTAGCGAAATTTGTCTATTTATGATCCTTAATACTGTGATTCTATCAAATTTTATGAAACCGCGACTGTATTCTTTTGCGGGGTTGTTGAATAAGTGATCAATTTGTACTAGCAATAAAAATCTGGTATCTCGTTTCCTCGTTTGTGTGATATATTACAGTGAGCAGACAGATCGGAGACAATAATCGGAATTATTGACTGCTTTTTATACAATCCCTAAACTGTTTTTCCGGTTCAACTTAAACTTTGCACGCGATAAGTTCGTAATTGAGAATGTGATTAATGGACGCCATAAAATTGCCGTCGTGCCATTTAAATTGCTGAGTAATCATTCAGATTGTCAAAACGACACACGGAAGTATTTGCTAAATCTTAATTGAAAAACTAAATTATATTTCATCGATATATTTGATTAGGTCCTTGGAAGTTCAATCATTTTTTTTTCAATAAACTTCCGGGAAATACGCAACCAGTTGCTGGGTTGTATTACAAAATTAAATTCTCAACTGAATTAAAAATATTATGTAATGCGAGAGGGCAAACGAAACAATATAAATTAAAAGTTTTGATGAAAAGTTCCCGGTTCAGATTTCAGTTCAACGGAACTAAAATAGTTATTTCTAAACGCTTTGAACTACCGTTTCCTGTAATATTTCATTACGTCCATGTTAAATTGAATAAATAATAATAATAATAATGTTTTGGGTAGGCAAGGAAGAATTTTCCGGGGCATTTTGTGTTGAAAAATGTTGATTTTTTCATGAAGTTAAAGGGGAGCAAACCCTCCGCAAATGTCACACTCGCATAGAAAAAACGATGCAATATGTAAATAATTTACGACGTCTATATACATATATGTCTGCTCTTGATGATGATGGCTCTACTCCTCCACATTCCAGTGAATACATATGACTTTTTTAAAGCACATATACTCGTTCAAACTGACTTTGACGCTATTAAAGCAATTTTTAATCTCGACTAATTTCCTCTTTTCGTCTCTTTTTTTTGGTGGTGGCGGTTGTGAATTATGGTCTGGTCTTCACACCAACAGCTTTGTTATCAGGAACTTTGAGGACGTACCAGAGAGCCGGCTGTGATGATGAAATTGTAACACTGCGATGTCCTCCTGGAACAAGCATTTCAATCGAATTAGCCCAATATGGCAAGTCTGCTCCGTCCAAATCTCTATGTGGTGCCAGAACGACACAATCTTCGATTTCCAAGAGTTCGTACAACGTGTCGTGTCTCTGGCCCAACTCTCTGCAGGTCAGTATTAAAAAATTTAAACGGAAATTACAGATGGTGTTGGAACTAACTTTCCTTAGGGAACTAATCAATATTTCATTGCAGAGTTTGCTTCATTAACCGCTAAATTAGTACCGGAGGCTAGTCAACTCACGTGTTTTATAATTTTGTCTTTTTTATGGTTAAATTCTTTGTCGTTTAGGAACTTGAAACTGTTGCAGAAAATAAGCAAGCGGGATAATCCGCTTACAAAGTCTTGTTGAATATGAGCTTTATGTATAATAGAGCAATAGAGATACAAGTAAACATTTGAAAAGCTTAGCTTGTGCTTATTTACAGACCAAGTGGGAGGAAGTAGCTCAAGGAACATGGGGGAGAGTAAGTGATCATTGTGTATAATAATGTATATGTATTGAGTTACATAGGCAGAGGCACTGCGAATTGAGCAATCAAAAGAACACTGCTCTTGGCTGCCTGTTCTTATTTCGCTTTGGTTGCTGCATTACTACTCATTTCATTACACTCATCTTCGGTTACTGCATTAAACACATGCTGACCGATTTTATTACAGGATGGGAAAATTACTCAAAGAGCACACTACACTTTGGAATGCCATTTCTTTTAAATTCACACAATTACGAAATCAAAATTTTAAGTAAGGAACATTCCCAAAGCATGTTTGTTTCACACGGAAAAAGTGTAGACACTCATTTCAAAACCGAGACGATTTTATGTGTTTTCGTATTTTGAATTGCATGACTGATTGATCCATTCTGTGGGCTTCAATTAAATTATCTGATTGCATTTTTGATTCGTTCGGATTTTTTATTGTTTCCTCGTCCACAGAAAAAACGTTTCTCAGAATTATTTTCAGATTTCAGTTCCAATCTAGAAAAATTTCTGCTCGGTCAGGTCAGGATTTGGAGATTTTTGAAACATATTTTTTCGAGTACTTGAAACTGTACTGCGTTCACTTGCAAAATCAATAAACTGTTAAAAAGTATTTTATTTTTCTTCAAATTCTACTCGCTGAAAATCAAAATTGCCAAAGTTGAGTTTTAGTAGAAAAAATTTCGAAAAAATTTTATTGTTCTTAAGGAAAATTTTTGTAGAAGATCTATTTCTTGTCTCAAAATTTTGTAACTTAGCACACTTATTAAACAAACAAGTCTAAATTAATAACTCTTCCAAATTCTACTCGTTTAGGATCAAAACTGGCAAAGTTATGAAATTTGCTATAAAAAATCTCCAACATTTTAGATCGTTCGGAAGGAAAATTTTCTAAAACATCTATTTCTTGTCTTAAAATTTTGTAACTTTGCACATTTATTAAGCAAGTGTAAATTAGTAACTCCTCCAAATTTCACTCGCTTAGGATCAAAATCGCCAAAGTTATGAATTTTGCTAGAAAAATCTCGAAAATTTTAGACCGTTCTGAAGAAAAAAATTCTTAAACGTCTATTCCTTGTCATAAAATTTTGTAGTTTAGCACACTTATTAAGCAAGTTTAAAGTAGTAGCTCCTCCAAATTCTAATCGTTAAAAACCAAAATTGTCAAAGTTATGAAAATTTACTAGAAAAAATTCCAACATTTTAGATCGTTCTGAAGGAAAAAATTTCTAAAGCATCTAACTTCTGGTCTTAAAATTTTCTAACTTAGCACAACTATTGTTCTCGTACAGCAGAACCCAAAAACATATTTTTTAAAAATGTAATGTTTCTGAATCCAGACCTGATGGAGCAAAGCTAACTTCAGATTCAGACACATTTCAAGAATGTCCGATGAAACTAAAATTTTGTACATTTTTATCTGTCAAAAAATTTGTATTGTACTGTCGAAAATAGTGAAGAAATTAAAACATCTTTTTTGAGAAGAAAGCAGAGCGAATTTCATAAATCGTAAAAACACCCAATTTTCATATTTTTCTCTAACAAGAAAAAATAAATCTTTGCGTTTTCCCCCATCACCGCAATTCGCGTTGTTGAAATAAATTTTCCCCAAATGAAAATATTGTTTCACAACAATAAACAAAGTTGAAAGCGTTCAACCGCTTTGTGTGAAATATTTCATTTTTTCACAACCCGTAAATTTTTAATCTGCGTTTTAGCTTTTGGAAATAATTCATTATCAGTGAACTTTCGAAACAAAAAGTTTCAGGAAAATGAACAAATCTTTATCGCTTTTGATAGTAATCGTAGAGAGAACACAATGTTTTGTTATCAGTTATCAGATAATAATGTAATGTCAGCGTGTAAACTAACAATACAGAAAGGCTTAATCAACACAAAACGGGTTAAATCTAATAACTTCAATTTTGGTATTGTCTCTATCTTGACGAGGTTTACATAAATTTGTAATTACTTTGACTTGAATTCAGGTTGAAACATTAAGGCAATGTTGAAAATCGTTTTTTAATGTATGATTTTTGTGGCTTGACTTAATTATTTTAGCTAGGCTTTGCGGAAGTGTTGCAATTTCTGGCGGCCTGGAAATGGGTAGTCTAGTGTACTGTTTGTTTTTAACATTTCTAACGTAAGCATGCAGGTATGTTTTTGCAAAGCTTTTGGCCATGAATTATTCATACAATATGAAGGTTTATACAGCCGATCTGACTGACGGTACCTAGTACTCGTTGTTGCAGACTGTCGTGGAGGCCTGTCAAAAGAAACGCCAATGCAAGTTCAAAACGTCTCCAAAAACCTTCGGCGGAGATCCATGTCCAGGTGTTCGAAAATATGTTGAAGTAGCATATAAATGTAGGCCTTGTAAGTATGAAGAATGCATAGAAATTTTCTAGAAATCGAGTGAATGGGATTTTTCAGATGAGTTTCGAAGTAAAGTGGCCTGCGAGAATGAACGAATTCAATTGAAGTGCAATCCCAACTCAAGGGTTGCGGTATATAGCGCCAGCTATGGAAGAACAGAATACGAAAGCATTCAATGTCCGCAGCCTCAAGGCGTACGCGAGGAAAGTAAGTTGATTATTCTATTTTTATTAAAATTAGATCCTTCACAACATCAAAAACAGATTAGTTTACATTTTTTTACAGTACTTTAGAATTGTTTTTTCTGTATGTTTTAATTTTTACTGTAAACTACTGTCTTTTGATTTTGTTTAACATTTTTTTTCAAGCAAATGGTTGTTTCAGTTTTTAGCAAAAAAATTGATAAACCTCGGATTTTAGTGCATTTTTCACTTCACCGTATTTAATTTGTTTGCTCTAAAATGATAAACTGAATATTTAATTTAACTTATGGATTATTACAAGTAAGGTTCATTCTTAACAAAGCCATATATTTTGTACATATTTTATGCTTTTTATATAGTAATAATAGCTTGTAAATTATGTTGTCCTATTTATAGGACATAGGCGGATTCGTTAAGTTGCAGAAGTATGTCTGCGCACATTTTTCTTGTCGAATTTTTGCATATTGCTTTACCAATGCAAACAAGTTTATTCTTGACTATAAAGGGGATGATAGTCTACGAAGGTGAGAGGGGATGACTAAAAATTAACATACATGGGTAAAATTTGAACATAAAAATTAAGAAAAATCAACTCTGGTCGATTAAAACGACTTCTAGATGTCTAATGTAACTCGTACCATTTTTTAAAAAACTTTATCAGTCGCAAAAGTTTAAAAAAGTTAAAAATGTTATATTGGTCAGTAAAATATATTACCTGTATTTTATTTAATGAACGTTTCTATATGATTCCGCTTAGTGTCTTGTATAAAGGACAGTTTAGAAAAAATGGAAGACTTAGCTTAGAAGAATAGAAGAAATTTTTTCAAAATTTTTATATAGGATCACCCAGGTATCTAAACTAAACCTCATAGGAAAAATTGATGAAAAAAAAAAATATATTTCTGGTAGCGGGCGTTAATGGGTTAAGTACGATTTTTCAAGATCCCTGCAATATCAAACGTGACAAATTGAAAACATTTGAATTTCAAGAAGGTCGGCCAGTGCAGACTCATTAATCATAAATTTCTTTGATTTTATTGTGGAAGTTAAAACGCTCGCAGTTCTTGGCACGAGCTTTACTAATAAAAACAATACTCAGTTTGCAGTTGAAATCGTGAACAGGTGAAATACATTCCCCCAAAAATACACAATCTCGGCGTAACTTTATCCAGAAGATTACAATCATTTTCCAAGCCCCTTAAGCCATATTTTGACGCGAATTATCTTGGAAAATTCAAAAGTCTGTCAAGACAACTTAACTTGTTATTGTCACGAAACTGTTTGTCCCTAGCGTGTCTGGTGAGCTACGCCACAGAAACTGTGATGCAACTCTGCCACGGCAAACGAAGTTGTGAATTGTCAGCTGACATAAGCACCTTTGGCAGCCCCTGTCGTCCAGAATCACGCATGTATCTAAAAGTAGTCTACACCTGCGGTATGTAACCTCATTACTTATTACTTAATCCTACCAACGAACCAACTTATAGTTCCAAGAAAAGTCCTAAAAGAACAATACGAGGGTCGTTTAGAACCAGACGAAGTTGAAGCCGACCAAGAATTCACAAATTACGACGACGAGGATTTCGAGACTTATGATGCAGGAAACGAATACATCAGAGAATCAGCGGCTTCACCTCCGGCTCCTAACATTGAAGGTGCAGGGAAAGGAGATAATTTAACCAAGGATTCACCCAACGTGAACGCAAAGAGTCCTGCACACAAGTCTAACGGACTTGATTTCGGTGAGTTAGCATGTTTACTTTGGTGGCGGCGCAAATACCTCGACTTGTGTGCGGAGATAAATAGTGGCTTCGTCACGACCACCAAAGCACTTTTTATGTTCTTGGGGCAATGAAATCTCACTTATGGTTTTTGCACACGTTTGACGGGCGCATTTATTCAAACCTGCCACTCTGAAACTTGGATTTTTTTGGAAAGGTCGTTAAGTCCTAAATTTATTGAATCTAAAGTTTAAGGGTTCGTGGAGCTGGTTGCTCTTTTAACCCTTTAACTGTTGTAAACATATATGTACGTTTTGCCATTTTTCTCAGAAAATGCAAATAAGAATTTGAAATTTATGTTATGCCGGAAGTGGCAGTCAACTTGTTTATTTTAAATAGAACACCCAATATTTTATTGCATTTTTTAATTCTAGATGCAAATTAAAGATCACTTTCTATATACCGTAATAATACCTAAATTGTATCCTTTCTGAAATATCTCGATTTTTCAAAAAATAACATAAATTTGCATTACAAAAAAAAATATTTCGAAAAACAATTTTTGAGAATTTTTTATTTCTATTAAACCACAAAATTTGTTTATAAAAGATCCGCATAAAATTGAATTGTCATCATTCCAAAGCATGCTTAAAAAAATGAAAGAAAAAAAGTAAAAACACTTCTTTTTTCCGTATTTTTAGTAGGAAATAGGTGTAAAATACATAAAGTTAACGCAAATTTTTATTGTATCCGACATAACCGGAAGTGTCACAATTATGTAAATATTACCATTCGATTTGCCTTATTCGCTTATTTTTGTTCCCAAAATTTCAAATTCTCATTTTTTGTAATTTATGAAAAAAATGTCAAAACGTAAATAACGTTTATAATAGTTAAAGGCTTAAGGGGCACAACCACTGTGAAATTTGGAAAAAATGTTTTGTTTTTTTTGCATATTTCGATAGGTTCAATATTTAAAAAATTTCAAACAAATATTTTAAATAGTTTCTGAGTTGCAGCTATTAGTATAATAAACTGTTACAGCTGTTAAATATAATAAAGTTATCTTTAAACGCGTTTTTCTTAAAACTAAAGTTTTCAAATTTGCTGCAGTTGTAACTTTTTTTGTTTTATTTTGTTTATCTTGCTCTATACGATGAATCTCCAGTTTTTCGATCGTATAAAAAATGTGATTTTGGCGGGTCAAAAATCATCAAATTTTCAAATTTTTTTTTAAAAATCCGCCATTTTGTCAAATTTGAAAATTTTTCCACAATTGAGGTTCATCCCACGGGAAATAACTTCTAGTTTAATAATCTTATTTTTATTTTAACAATAGTGAAGGCCGCAATCACTGCAGCAGTGGAGGTCCTTTTTTCTAGTGGCTTGGGAGATACTTAATAACTTGAGCAGAATAAAATATTTTCATCTGAAAATTTCAAATTTTCTTCATTATTTATGTAAAAATGTATCCTCCAAAATTGAAAACATTTCATGCAGTAGTTTTCTTTAAAAAAATTCCCAAAAATCACACAGTGGTTGTGCCCCTTAACTCTTTGAATCAGTTAAGATCTCATCTTAACTTTAGTCCAAATTGTGTATTCGTCGGTTATCGATAGAGGCGTTCATCTAAAATGTTATCTTTGCTTGTTGAAAAACATTCGCATCTCGAGATGAAAACCCTCGGGATGTTTGAACACCACACAAGTCGATGTAATTAGTCGGTGCATGTTTACAAGTTGCATGTTTCCCTCCGAGGCTGTTTGGCTTGCAAAGCAACAGAGGATCTTACATTGGTGGAGTCCGTTGTACATATTTGGACTTGGGGTGAAGTCTAACACCGAGTGACCACTGCAGCTTGCTTGATCACAAGTCACCTTCCAGTAAACGGCAACTTCATCTGATATTTGGTTGCAGCGTCCTTTCAGCCTTACACAACTCCTCGTACTAACCTGTTCCGCCCATCCCGCGTTCCTGCTGTGCAGAAAACTTCTAAAGACATGCAAGCCGACGATATCCCAGATCCCAACTGTACCATCACCGTATATACGGAGAAAACTCGAGTGGTCGGCTTCATTTCAGAATGGATAAACGCATATACTTTTGTTTCACGTAAGTATGGGAACCTTGGCTATGCTGTGCATCCGCGTGACTACTAAAGTATAGACTCTTCCTAACTTAAATTTACCGTTTTTAGAGAACCAAGAGAGGTTCTACTTGTACCTGATCGTCAGCATTGCCGCCGCCATCCTGTTGTGTCTCACCATCCTCGTCGGGAGACTCTTGGTGCAACGGCATCGCGCTCGAAGAGAAGCGAAATTCCACGCCACAAACATCGCTGATCATTCTCTACCCAACGGGTTTACGGATGACATCAGTGAAGTGGATGCGGATATAGACTTGACGACACCGTTGCCCACTGTTGCTATACATTCGACAGCGGTGCCTGTGGGTAGCATCGCCGAAGTGGTGCGGTATCCCCACACTCATTCGCATACTCTTCGGAGGCCGCCGCCGGAGAGTGACGTTCCCAGGAGTCTCAGCAGCGGTTCCAACAGTCACTATTACTATGGGTGACCAGAATGCCCGGGGCGCACTGTGCCCACTTCTCCGACAACATCTGCGTGCCCGGGCCAACGTACCTACTGCTTCTAGTGACGCTCAGTGCCGCGACCAGTGACCCAGACCAAAGATACTGATATCCTCATCTCAAGACTTTGTGAATTTCGTTATGCCATTCTTTGAATTGTAATTACAAGCTCCGTTTATTTATTTCGTGGCGGGTTAGGAGTTAACTGTGCCATTCGATATATATATATATATACTCCTCTTGTTGCACCTTCTCCCAGTAGACATGTTGTTCTTCATTGTTATTGTAATCTCGGAAGACGGATTCAAACGACCGTTAGCTTGTAATTATAATTTCTCAAACTTTGTTAACAATTTAAATGACTAATTAATATCAAATTGTTTATATACTAAACTGGACCTTTATATAAAAGAGAACAGAGTACGTATAGATATTAAATACGTGTACACATGTCTTTATGTTGTTTCTATTAAATATTGTGTTTGTATAATAAAAGAAAATTAACTGACTGAAAATACAAATTTCAACAACAAAACTGTCAAAACTATCACTCCTGTGACTCTTTCACCACTTGAACACGTGTCTCCTTCTCTGCTACTCCCCGTTGGACATTGACATATGTGATTTCTGCAAACTATAGAATTCTTCAGTTCTGCAGGTGCCGAAATAACACACTCTAAACGATTATTACAATACGAACCATAATCTAAAATCAAAACTATAAAATCTCTTTTTTTCTAAACCAGAGACCATCACCTGCTTTAAAAGCACAAGAGCCATTATATGGTGTGTGACTTTCATCACAACTACACTTCTTATTCAAACATTTAGCATAAAGAATAGTTGCTGAACACTGAACATCAACTTCGCAATTATCTTTCAAACCGTCACTCTCTGAAAATTACTTCAAATTATGTATCAAACTCGAAGTTGACTTACTTTCATAACACTGAAGCGAATTGTACGGAACGTAATTTTCTTCACACTCGCAGAAACCATCGAGGCATATTCCATGTTCTACATTACAACTGTCCACGCATGGAGCTCCAATAGCACCTGGAAAGTCGTTGTTAACACCAAGACAATTTCTTTTGTTACATACTAGGAACACAAACGTTGGCTTCAAGCACAAATCCTGGTTTACATCCACATTTTTCATCGACGCAAAAACCATTAGTGATGTTCTTACAATCGAAGTCACTTACACACAAACCGTCTACAAACCAATCAATAATTCGAAGAGTAAAACACCAAGAGATTACTTACCATTGTCTTTGATTTTACCACAAGTCAAATTCTCTCCGTCAAACTCTGCGATTGAACTACATGCACACGTTTCATTCGAATTACAATAAACGTATTTTCCAAAAGCATAACACCACTCTTTTGAAAGACAGTTCCGGTTGTTTTGACTCATTGCTACAAAAAATCAAGTTAAAACAATTTAAAGAATGTTAATGTGGTACTCACTTTTGACACACTTCCTATTGCCGTCTTCGGCGAAGTAATAGTCGCGACAGTAACACACTCCGTCTTCACATTTTCCCGGTCTGAGGGGACAATCAGTGTCGTCTTTACAACCAGTGTTAACTCCCAGTTCAGCAGTACATTTGTTGTCATTGTCTAAGAAATACGATTTTTTGCAAATGCAAGTACCCGTTTTTTCGAAACACTCCGAGTTTGGACCTGTGCAGTCGGTATTAGAGGTACAACTCAATTGGTCTGTTGAGGACAGAAATTTTTGGATTTCTATTTCTTCCTCTTCTGCGATTTTTTTAGATGTGGGGCGTAATACACATGTTCCAAGGTGACAAACGGTTTTTTTGTCAGGATCTTGACAATCAATGTCCAAAGCGCAAGTCTCGTTGACTTCTAAAAAATTAGTAAACATGTTTACAAATCAGTTTGAGTACTAATGTCGAAATTGTTGTTGAATCAATCAAACTCTATTAGATTGTGGACTTACGAGCTATCTTTCGGCAATCTATATTGCCACGTTGGTAGTACCCATTGCTACACTGACAAGTACCAGATAGGCAGGTAAGAGACTGTAGATTATACCCATCATAACAATCAATACTGTCAGAACACTCTTCTCCTAAACCCACGTACTTCTTGCATTCACCTAGGTACCACCGAAATCCTTCTTTACATCTGCAGACGTATTTACATTCGCTGTTGTCTCCTAACCATTCGCATTGTGCACTATCTGTGCACTCCCCATGGTACTCTGTAACGTCTTAGAAGAGAATATGAAAATATATCTAAGAAACTGAGAAAATACATACAGGGTAGGCAAGTACCGTCGCTAATTTCCACATATCCTTTATCACAGCACGTTACAACACCTGCAAATGTTTAATATCATCAAGATTATTCAAATGGGAGGAATTGATAATATCTTATCGTACTAAAACACCTGTTTCAGACACCTGTTTTTATGTGGAAACCGTTAAATTGCAATAAGCTGGTTTAGTTTTAATTAGGATTGGATTAAACACGTGTTTATCTCTGATCCTGCAGATACCAAGACATTGGAGTTCTAAGAAACGAAGTTCCTTCTGAGACTATTTACAAAATTTAAGGTACTGAAGTATCCAACCAGAATATAGTAGTACTATTTGAAAAGTACCATTGGTTCTTTTCAAGTTCAACTTAAAACCTTACCAAGGATAGACGCCACCAACAAAAACTTTAAGTGTATCATTGTCACTATCAGAACTTCACTTGTCTTCCACTAAAATGGAACTATACGATAAAAGGGACGAACAATCAGTGATAATGTATCAAAATTTAAGTGCTAATATCTAATATGATATCCCCTCCAAGTTATTGAACTCTGTGATTACCAATTAAAGTAGTACTAGGCACAAATAAACCGAAGAATCTGTAGGTGAGACATTACTAAACTTCCATCTTCTGTTGGACAATGGGACCAAAGCAGTTCCTTGAAGGTAATTTTTACCAAGAAAGAAAGTTGCAAATATCTTTCGAGCAGTTTTTCAGTTCTGTTATCAAAATCTTGTGCCAAAAGAGCATGGAAAACTCGTCTTTTTCTCTGAATTTCTTTATCAACATTTTTAAACCATTTGAAATAGTTTTCAACATTCGAGTAAAAAAGGTAGGAGTGCGATTAGAAATGAGAATAGTCAACAATTCTCATGCGTTATCTAAATTTTTTATGAAATCATCCAACAATGACTGTTAAACATACCTGTTTCTTATGAGCAAAATAATTTCTTTACAACAGAAACCTTCATCTTTTTCAACTTTTTTTGTTAAACATTTTCACAGTATTTTCAAAAATGACATGTTTTCTTCACTTTGTTACCGCCTCTGATATTTGGAACACGTTAACCGGCTTGGTATATTTAGACACGAAGCGCTCTATTTTTAAACAATAATTCAAGTTGTTTCATTGCTTTATTGCTACAATAAGCTGCCGTAAATTCTCATTGGAATGCAGATTTGAGCCCCTTTCCTGCTTTTAAAAAATGTCAGAAGCATTCATATACAGGGTGTCTAAAATAGTTCGTCCAAATTCCTAAAATATGTCAAATTTGGTGCGAAAACAACAATTTTACCTAATACGTTTTAAACATTCTGATAAGCACAAGACAATGTGCGGTTAAATTTAAATTAAAAAAAATCGTCTGACCTCACGACGAATCTTGACGTCACTGCTGTGAAAAATTCCTCAAATTTTGAAGCCCCCCAAATGACGTCATGGTGTTGCCAACAAACAAAAAATACAGTTGGCGACATTTTTAAAATCAGTGTTTTTCCGGCCAAGCTGTGTCAATACGATTTTTATCACTGGCATTCTCTACTAATCAATCAACCTTTGTACATTAATAAAAATCATTTGAATTTGTTGTTGATTTTTTAATTAATTTTACGAGAGATTAAAACCCTGACGATTTATCATTGATTTATGTATTGTGATTACCGGTAATTGCGTAGTCAACTCGAAGTTTCTCAATAAATTAACAAATTGTAGCGACAATTTTAAAAATGTTTTTATTAAATTTTAGTCGTGTTGTTCATTTTGATTGCAAGTAAGTTGTTTATGGACTTTAATCGTGCATGAAACCAATGCCTTTCAGATCAGAAATAATCCGAAAATTGATAAGATTAATCGCCGCAAGATTATAAATTCAAGCGCGCCTAGAGACTTTTCGCATACGTTGGCACGCTTGTTTACTACAGTTTGACATTTTTTGCTGCAATGTTTTGGATTCTTTACAATTTAATTTGCGTACGTGTAAATCGACTTCACTGTTTATTTTTTAACTAAAAAATTAACAATCTTTTGAAGACTGTTGTGGATGTGAAAAGTACAAAATGCGAATACAATGTTTTTGAGGTTAGTTGTCAAAGTGACAGCCCCAATATTCACCGACTTTTTTACAGGAATCGTTGTAATATCAACGTGAAATGGATCAGAAGTCGAACTCAAAATTGATGGTTTATCGAACATGAACCAGAAATATCAAGAATTGGTAAGAATGAATTTTAAGTAAGTTGATTGTAACGTGGGGGTTGTAGTGGGATGAAGAAGGTAGTTCTGACACTTGGCACGTTGCTTGAAAAAATGGAGTTCCGCCTGAAGTTGTAACACTACAAAAAGAATCGTTATGGGAAACTGACATTTAGATGCTCATCCCTTTTCTGCTGGCAGGGTTGGAATGGTCGCGGCGAGTTTACTGCTAGATAAAATTCAACACTGGACTGTGTACCAAGAAGTCTTAGAAGTCTCCATTTTAGTACCGGCGTTGTTGGGGTGAAAAGGCAATCTAGAGATGACCCTTTAGGGCTGCAAGACTTCATCTATGCAAATTTGGGGCACCTAGACACACGCCAACAAATGTTAAGTCTGATGGTTGAGAACTTGGCCCTCATTTCGGGTGACTAACGTAAATCACACACTTTTACTATGTGCCAGTGGCATTGTTACAGCTTTTGGGGCCAGTTTCATCTCCAGTTTAGTCATGGTTGGGGGTGATACTTTTCTCACGACACTTTTAAATCAACCATGATAATGTTGCAACACCTATTGCTACATGACTGCAAGATTTTACAACCCTTGGTTATGATACCAGTGACTCCCATCCATGGTTTACTACAGTTATTATAATTGTTGGACTGATTTTAGTGATTGTGGGCCTGTTATCGCTGCTATGATTACACTTTGTAACAAAATTTTAGAAAAGTCATATTTATCTGATTTTTTTTGTTAATATAGTTACAATTTGGTTTTCTTTTAAAGAATATAAATATCATTTGTGTGAGTAGTCCCCAAGAAAAATTATAAATTCATTTGTTTCTCGCTTTGGAATAATAACAATTATATTCATAAAATAAAACAAACGTGTTAAAAATACAATAAACTATTAAAATAAAATGCGGTTTTACCTTAAAAATTTAAAATACAATTTTTGTTCTTTTGCTTTTTTTTAACAACTGGAAAATAACAGCAACTTTGAGGGGCAATTTTCACATAAAAAATTTGAACCCTTGGCATAGCCGATTTGGAGATTTTAATGCCGAAATAGACCTTATACCCTTATTAAAAATATAATAAAATAAAATAAATATAATATAAAATATAAAATTTTCTTATTTTATTACTATTTTGATTTTTACTTATTTAATTGTTATATAACACCCCTATGTAGATAAATGGATCAGCAAACAATTTACATTGTCATCTTACCTTATCTTATCTTTTTAATTCATAGGGAGGATAACAGCGAAAACAGAAATGTTTAAAATTATTTTTTTCTTAGTATAACTACATTTAGACAAAATTACACCAAAAATTTACAGAGAGCTTCAAAACTAACAGAAGCTACTAATTCCAGAAGTCAGATTTAGTCCAAATTAGTAAAACTGGTAAAAAATAATTGCCCGCTCTATTATTTTAAGAATGATTGACCCAAATTCTCGTGCAAGTAACCTTGAAAGCATCAATTTAAATATTTAGATCTTTCCTTTCCTCCTACGACAGGAACCGGAGGTTCCCGTTTATTTAAAAAATGACAAAGTGCAATTTTATGTAAATGATGAGAGATAGAGCGTTCGTGTATTATTGGTTGCCTACGTTGTGGTGTTTTTATTTAGGAAGAATCGAAATGGTGACGTTGGTATTGCCAACGTTGCACTCTGAATTGGTCCCTCCCACTAAAAATCAGGCGTGTAATCAGATCAGTTGATTTCACCAGATATGTCATTCCGTCTGTCTCATCGTGGTTTGAAGTTATTTATTAGTTAGACGGTGTAAAAGCAGTGTCAAAATGTTCAGTTGGTTAACGAGAGACAGCAATAAAAACGAAGTTTACGATAATGTCATCGAAGGACTTAAGACCATTTACAAGAACAAGCTTTTGCCTTTGGAGAAACACTACCAATTCCATGACTTTCACTCACCGCAACTGGAAGATTCGGATTTTGATGCCAAGCCGATGATACTTTTAGTCGGCCAGTATTCAACAGGGAAGACTACCTTTATTAAGTATCTCCTGGAAAGGGATTTTCCGGGAATCAGGATTGGGCCGGAACCAACCACTGATCGGTTTATAGCTGTAATGTATGATGATAAAGAAGGGATAATTCCAGGTAACGCTTTGGTAGTTGATCCTAAAAGACAATTTCGTCCATTGTCCAAATTCGGAAACTCTTTCCTTAACCGCTTGCAATGTTCCCTGGTGAATTCCCCTGTGCTCCAGAACATCTCCATCATCGACACCCCCGGGATCCTCTCTGGAGAGAAACAAAGGGTAGATAGAGGCTACGATTTCACCGGAGTCTTGGAATGGTTTGCGGAAAGAGTCGATAGAATAATCCTCCTGTTTGACGCCCATAAATTAGATATTTCTGACGAATTCAGACGTTCTATCGAAGCCCTACGTGGCCACGACGACAAAATCCGCATCGTCCTTAATAAAGCTGATATGATAGATCACCAGCAACTCATGCGGGTCTATGGAGCCTTAATGTGGTCCCTTGGAAAAGTACTCCAAACGCCTGAAGTAGCGCGTGTCTATATTGGCTCATTTTGGGACCAACCGCTTCGTTACGACGTCAATCGACGCCTTTTCGAGGACGAAGAACAAGACTTATTCAAAGACCTCCAATCCCTACCCAGAAACGCGGCTCTTCGGAAACTTAACGACTTAATTAAAAGGGCGCGATTAGCCAAGGTCCACGCCTACATCATCGCCGAACTTAAAAAAGAAATGCCCTCGTTTATAGGCAAAGATTCCAAGAAGAAAGAACTGATCAAGAGCCTCGGCACCATTTACGAAAGACTACAAAAAGAACACCAAATTTCACCGGGAGACTTCCCTGAAATCAAGAAAGTCCAGGAAATCCTTGCAAACCAAGACTTCACCAAGTTCCAACCTCTTAAACCGAAGTTATTGGAGATTGTTGATCGCATGCTGGCTGATGATATTGCGAATCTGATGGAGAAAATACCATTAGAGGAAGTTCAGAATAAAGAAACAACAGGGCATGTCAAAGGTGGGGCCTTTGTTAGCGTCGAGGACACCATATCACCATTTGGATACAAAAAAGGCGAAGGCATTGATGCTGGAGCAGGCGAACTTGATTGGATTGTCAGCAGAGAAAAACCGAAATATGATCAAATTTTCGATCAGATCGCCACCTCTGACGGCAAAGTTACAGGAATGGGTAAGATAACGTATCTCATATTACGTAATTAATTCTTCTTAGTCTTAAATCCACAAAACTAATTCAAAAGACCTAGAAGAGATCATGTGCTAAAACCACATAATTTCTAAGATTACAAGTGTAGAAGATCAACCACGTAACTTTCGAAACCTACAAAAAAATTCAAGTTATGTAATTAATAGAAGTATTTATGATTATAGCATGATCAAGTGGAAATTTATGATTTCATCCTGATCTTAGAACACTTTTCTTTATCTGATAAGCTGACTGTAAATATTCCAAAGTGTCCAATACAATTTAGTCTAGTCGGTCGAATGTCCAAAATCTTTAGTAAAATCGAATGAAAATATTAATACCTTGGTTCACTTTATCAGTTTAATGAATCTCTTCTATGTGAATTTAGGAATTAGAAACTCAATAGAATTCGAACTCGGTGTGACTAATTTGGATTAGTCATCAAAGGTCGGGTAGCCTGATTGAAGCCTCGTTGGAATGAATGTGCACGTTTTAATCCGTTTTGTCTAAATTAGTAATAGTAAAGTAAATATTTTAATTATCCCAGACCGCTTCTCATAATTTTCAGGGTCGCTGCCGCCATATAAAATTTACTGATTCAAACGCGACAATGTCCAAATATTGGCTTACAGCTTTATCTAATCAATAATACGTGTTTATTTGTATTAAAATTACTATTTTAATCAAAATATATGGTTCGATAATCCATTCAAAATTTCTTCAGAGCTTATTATTATTTGATGAAAAAATCAGTGAGATTGACGTCCCCTGGAGTTGAATGATTAATTTCCTCGGTTGGTTTTAAAATTTCATGCTCAACATGTGCAGTGTCAGCACCTGAAACTCCAATAAAAACTGTTTACAATAAAATGTGAGTTAAGTCATAAAGATGGTTACAACTGAAATTCCTATCATTTATTTCTGGTAATTTTTTTATCTGTGGGTAATAGAAATTCTTGGACTAAATGTTACATTGACCTACAAAACCACAAAACCTTAATTAAATTTGTTCACTTAGAACAAATAACATGTAAATACATAATTCAGGAGCATAATTGGTGGGTTTTAAGTGGTTTTTACCAACTTTTGAATCAATGCAGTAAATACTTGAAAAATAGATATTGAAAAACAAACACTGATAACTAATCAAAGTAAATATTACCTCGTTATTAAAACTGAAATTTATTAGTGTGACATTTAGTATAAATATTTGTTTAAATGTGTCATTTGTTCTAGCCGCCAAGAGTGAGATGCAAAAATCGAAACTCCCCAACACGGTTTTGAGTAAAGTGTGGAAGTTGGCAGACGTGGATAAAGATGGGATGTTGGATAATGAAGAATTTGCACTGGCAATGCATCTAATCAACATTAAAATTGACGGAAATGATTTACCATCGGAATTACCAGCACATCTTCTACCACCGTCAAAACGTTAAACTTAGTATTATTTTACCACCACCCACAAGTGCTATATATTTATTCTCTGTGTGCCTCTTAAGTCAAGAATGTACAAATTTCAAGAGAGATTGTATTTGCTTTTCTTGATTCCGATACCAAAAAATTAGTTTTATTAGTTTTCTATCTTTATATTGCAATACTAGCTTTAGTGATAATGTAAGAAAAAGGCCACAACACTAACACACTGCTGTCTAATATCAACATGTGATAAAGAAAACTGTACTGTATATAATGTATTATATAACGATAAATGACATTTTTAATTAGTTAAAATTGTTCATATAAGTCTTTTTTTTCTATTTATATTCATAACTTGACTGTAGATTCGTATAGGCACTTGAGGAATTATGTATTGTTATATTTAATTTAATAAAAAGTTTAAGTTGAGACGATTTTGTCATTGTTTGCCCACACGCCATTTGCATAATTGCTAAATTCTAGACAACAAAAAATTAATTCCCCCTGAACAAGTCAATTAATTCTTGGTTGCCTATACTACTTTAACAAAATCTGATAGAATAAAAATATTTCCACATAAAATCCCCACAATCGTCAGTTTTGTTCGCTTGCAATTTTGTCCAACATATTCGTACATTTTACACATCCAGGAATTTTGGCATTTTCCTTAATTTATTGCTTCCTATTTAAAAAACGCTTGGTGATGTCACGACCACAGGCACATAATTAAAAACTGTGTAAATAACATATATGGAAAAAATGTAAATTGTCGTAAAAGCATGTGACGTCAAGTCGTAAAATAAAATAAAAGAACAATTTTACAAAAAATATAAAACGCGATAATCTGTACGACAGTCATGTAAGTTGGGTTGCCTACCCGTGAAATGTATTTACCAGAAATTAAAATTTTTTGATATTTCCTGGACGATTCTTCCGCTGATTAAACACTGACCCAAATAAGACGAAGTTATCTTAAAATTTTGTCTAGAAAAACAACGACATGAGCGTGATTCATTTTTATTGTGAAAAATCGCAGTAATTACCAATAATTCAGTTCGACGAACAATGCGTTTTAAAAATATTCGTCATAAAACAAGTGCATAAAACCAATTTGATATTTTATAATGAGCGTTCTCGTAAAATTCTAACAATTCAAAGTTTTGAAATGATTTAATTGCGTTATACACTTGTGAGTCATTGCAGGTTTTAACAGTGATAAAGAGGTAGATAAGGAATATTTGTAGTTTTATATTTTAAATATGAAATTGTCCAAAACGTACTTATCTATTTCCACGTAACTATGACCTTGATTAACGTCGCGCAGAACCAACTCGACAATATTAAGGACGGCAGGACTGAGGAAAAAATTATTAAAAATAATTAACTTCCGATTAAATTAATTAAGAAAGTGTCCACCTCGCATTTGCATGTAAATAAATTTATTCCTGTAGTGAAAGCAAGGAGTGAGATCAGCATAAATTTTTGATAAAATTCACTTGGTAGGAAACTTTTGTGCTGCACTTAAAGGTTGTTGTAGTGTTTACTAATTAATAAGTGGAATTTTCTTAAAAAAAACCTTTACAATGGTGCATAGAAATTTAAATCAGGTTTCTTAAAGACATGGAGTTCATTTACGTTTTATGTTTTTATTTTCGAATTTCTTCCTGTGGCAAAACTAAAATGTTTCCGCGTAATTTTTCATTCCGAGCTGATTAAGTTATCGCCGGCCTTTGGTGGTATGACTGGTAGGTCATCTCACTTCTTGAGCGCGTTAGCATAGAAAGTAGGTAAATAGTGATTTCCTTATATTTCGATTAATAATTAGAAGTAGCGTGGTTGGTATCATTCGCAACATCTATAGCTATTTGGGTCGATATTCTATTGTGAGCAGGTCGAGTGGTTTATTTTCGTCTTTTACGGTGTTGAAGAAATAAAATAAAAGAGAACGATTGCGTTTAATTGATGGCATTTATTGTCGATGTTTACTTATAATGTTGAAGTTCCATGACGTGCTTGTATAAATAATGAATCATGTCATGTGAGGGCGATACTTGAGCAATTAAATGCGATTTTGCGTTGAATTGAAAAGTGAGAAATTTGGAATGTGTGATTATTGGACGATTGTGAGTCATATTTCGAAAATACACTGTCTGTGGCAGATGTTTGCAAGGTTTATTTAATGTTAATAACGTTGGCAAATAATCGGTTGGCCTTATCTAATGTGTATATGTAATATCTATAATGGTGTTATATCTAAACGGCCCCAACATCGGGAATAAGTTATCGACATCGACTACAATGAATCATTTTCGAAAGATTGGACTAGAATTGAGGATTAGTCATCATGTGGTACTACGCATGCGTGAGTGTCCTCAACCAACCAATGGCAAAGAAGGAATTGCAATGCGGGCATGAACTGAATGGTTCGTATGGTGCATGACTCATTGACTAATATTCATCCGTCATCGACGAGTATACGCGTACGAGGTTATTTTAGTTGGCATCGCAAATTTCGCGCTTTTAAGGATGTTCCATATTGAACATCTCCTACATTTAATATTTGAACACTAGTGGAAAATTCTGTGCTAGAAAATGCGGAAACTTGTGATCACAGTGCCTGTGTAGTTCCTATTTGTAAATAATGCTTTAAATACCTGTTTCGTCGGATTCTCTTCATTGGTAAGTTGATTATTTCCGAACGTTCATACCTACGTCAATAAACAATCAATAAACATGAAAACACCTCGCATTTCCCATTTTCCTGACATTTACACGCTCTATATTCCATTTCAATCAATGAAATTTTTTACAACGCGCTTTCCACCACAATTTCCCTCGCGATTAGATAATGACTTACCGTACTGCCGCTACTTTGACAAACTTTGACAGCTGTCAAACCACATGAAAATCGTACACACTGTACGGCATAATACAAACTCTTATCTTATCACACCCATCATAACAATAATTGCTAGTTAAAATAATAACAATTGCGATTTCGATCTGATTAAAACAATGTCACTGTGTTCGTTCTCGTGATAACGAGATAACAAGACTTGATGATTTTTCATTTGTCAACTTGTTGCTTCGTCCCCTTCGGTCATGTGAGCTCCAAAACATGGCGCTAATTTTCGAAGGGGCGAACCAACAAACCAAGATAAATGCCAAAATCACCACCCCCACCGCAAATTAACTACCAATCAAACACTTCCGATGTAATGATGCCCCAGGACTCAAAAAGTGTCAAAGTTTGACCTGTAAAAAGTACGATTAGTACGACTCACTTTGTGGTGGTGAGAATTGTCCCAAACTGTCTTGTAATTCCCCAAAATTGCCAAATCTCCACTTACGCGATCTAGTTAACAGTTAACCACAAACCGTCATACTGCATCAGCTAATTGTTGAAATTTTTTTCTTTCTACGTGTCCTGTCCCCTCCATAGTTTTCCCACTTAATTTCCTCCTCGCGGGGTGGAAGGCTCCTTGGGGGTGCGAGGTGTGCTTTTATAAAGAGAACAACAGCACATGTTGGCACAAACGTGAGTTTTCCTCAACTCTTCCAGATATAGCGCGTGACGCGCGGAACTAGCGTCATGTCAGTGTGTCTCGAAAGCAGTCGGCCGCGGGACGGTCTAAAGCTTCCTCTAAACCGAAGTTTTAGCGAACCAGGTCCTCCAACTCCCGGCCATCTCACTCTAAATCCTCCAAAACGCTGCAAGCTGGAGACTCCAAGTGTTAGTTTACCAACGAGCCCTTGCGCAGAAAGCGCAACTTTGCAAAGGGCTTTGGTGTTAAAGAAAGTAAAGACAGTGGATCCTGATGGGCTTAAGATGAAGCTGGAAGCGGCAAGACAAGGTCCCAAGTCTTTCGTGGTTTTGGATTGCAGACCTTTCATATCGTATAATGTTAACCATATCAACGGAGCTATCAATATCAACTGCTCGGATAGATTTAATAGAAGAAGGTTAGCACAGGGGAAAGCTACTTTGGCCGATTTGGCGACGACGAGAGAAGGAAAGGATATTTTGAAGAGACGAGCCTTCAAGGAAGTGATTGTCTACGATGACAACACGTGTGACAAGGAAAGGATAACAACCGCACAGCCTTTGCTTCTGATCCTGTCTTCGCTAGTGGAGGATAACAAAGAGCCTTCACTCCTCATTGGTGAGTTCTCAGTTTTTTACACCCACGACTTTGCGACTTGGCCAGCATTGCCGCCTTACGTTTGTTTATTTGCCGATACTTACGGCCGTGACTAAGACTCCATATATGCGCCTTGTCCCATTCTTATTTTAGCTCTAGAACGCTGAAAATCCGAAAACCGTCGACCTTAATTTTTCATTACTCATTCGGGGAACAATGGATGTTCTCATCATAATCCAAAGCTTTATTCTACTTATCTACAGAACATATGTATACAAGAGAGTCATCGCAACTAATAGAACTCCGCGATAATGGACAAAACTGACGCAAAGACCCAAAATTTTGGCCCAAAGCGAAACTGCGTAGATACTTTCGCCAGGCACAAGTTTTGCTATCCACAATTTCACTATAAAAAGAAATGATTCTATTCACTGTTTGATTTATAACTGAGCAATACTGTTGTAACTGTTAAGTAATACTTAAATATTTATTCCTATCCACTTAACTACGTTGTAAATTTGTTTTGCCACATTAGCTCAATTGTGTACTAATAATATTAAATAAATGCAACGTCAGATTTAGCAGAACGAAACCTTCTTTTTAATAAAACTATCATAAAAAACCTGACCCGAATTAAATTTACGTTAAGCCAAAACAAAGTGACTGAAATAAGTTGGAAATTAATAAGGAAATGACCTTTTCTTCACGAGGACACAATACACGATATACAAAGAAAGTAAAAAATCGAAAGTGGATTTTAATATTTCAGCCAAAATAAGAGCGAATTTCTGACCCTCTACCTTCGAGAGTAATTTATCAATCATCAAAAAAACTGAACTAGGTCAGGTTTATTGTCCAAGCTATCAATATTATCGATCCGTTTTAATTAGCAATCTACATTTTTATGTTTAATTGCGGTTACAAATAATTGATTATCTGTGATAATTGCTGCCCAGGGACTATATTAAAAATTTCATAAAATTTTAGACTACTTTAAAGGAGTTACAAAGTATCTACAGTACAACCTCGATTATGCGTGCTTCTAATCGAGTTGTTCAATAAACATACGTTTTAAGGCAACAGAATTATTTGGAATTTTTTTTTAATTTAAAATATATAAAAACTTCAACAAAATTAATCAACATCTTAACAATAACAATTTTTAATATTGAAAGAAATTGAAAACAATCAACTCTTATAAAACATATTACAAAGTAAAAAAATCTGGTACTTTCATTTATTTCTTTTTGGGTCCCAAAATTTTCTCTGCCATTTGAGTTTTTAGTTTTTTTAATTATGAAGGATTTCATTTCAAAAACAAATATTTTAAGCATTTTTCTTAATGTTTGTGAACACTACTATTCAAAGACAAAAGTTTTAACTCATAATTTTGTTTTTGCTCGCTGCACTGACTTAAATCTCATTAAACTACACCAACTGTTACTCGTAAAATTCCAAATTTTAAGTTTTCTAACATTGGAAGCAAAAATACGAAGTAATTGGTCTTCGATTTGTGTTTTTTGTAAGGCACGGATAATCCGCCCCCGGATAATCGAGCTTCTACTGTATCTTAATAGACTGAAGTGTCTGATATTTCACGTTGTTTTGTGTGGAATATTATGATTATGATGCTTTAATCTCAACTAGAAAACCGTCTTTATCTTTAAAATAAATATTTTTATTTAAGCACTTATCCATCATAATGCTGATAAAATTTAAAATAATAGCATTAAGAGTACAATTATAACAAAATGACGTCAGTAGCCTTTTTTTAATCCATTGTAATACTGATATGAAACACTTAGTGATAATTTTACTGTACGAAATTATCTTTTAAACCGCGAAATGCGGGTCTAAATTTTTTATTTGTAATTTAGTTTGAACACAACGTTGTAATTACATTTTTAATACACCTACGGATTTTTGCTGAAAATCGTTACGTCGTACCATTCCGTGAAAATCGGAAAAAGCCACAACGCAATTATGTTTACATTGATTCTCCGGGCAGTATAGACAGATTTTTTCAAGCAATATGAAAGATACTTCTCTAGTGTTTTCGCCGGTTTAAAAACAAAACTTCGTGTCATTCTAAGTATTTATAGAAATCTCGCTTGCCAAAGTTTTTTGTGTGTTTAATGACTAATCGGTTCCGGGAATTTGGCGGGAAGTTTGATGTTCAAAATTGAGTTTCTGCGAATTTTTTTTGTTTTCCAGGTGTTGTTATCGAATTTGATGTTATCAATGATTAATGACAAATCAAATGTGATAACGATCTGTAAAATCATGGACACGTCACAATGAATCTTAGGTTTTATGGTCAAAACGATAACACGTTCTTCGTGTGTTAAATAGTTTTCCAATTGGTAATTTCCAGTGAAAAATAGCTGGTACACCCAAAATGCTTTTTGTTTTAATCAGCATGACTAAAAGCAGGTGTTCACATTAAACACTTGAGTCAGTGCGTTGTTATCATAAACTTACGCACCCTGTGTGGTAATTAATGAACCACACAGTTTAAGGAAAATCGGACCGGTAAACAGAAATTTCCTCGCTTGGTTATTGTTATTTTCTTAATGATTCATTTATTTTCTTCATACATTATGTATTTAGAAATTTCTGAATTATTCATGTTGTTCGAAATTTTTAACTTCGATTTGCGATCACATGGAAACAATACCGATTAGTTTTGTTATCACATGAATCATTCTTTATCACGATTTGTTTCAAAATCTATTAATCCCAATAGCAGTTTGCACACGTTTACATCATTATCTGGCTCCGAGCTTGGTAAACAATAACACGGGATTAGTCAGAACAGTTCTTAAACTCTTTAAAATTACTCACGAAACAGGATTGATATGGTAAACAAAAAAAAAACTGTGGTGTTTTCTGGAAGTACAAGGGGATTTCAATTTCGTCCTTGAGTGTTTAAAATGACGCAGAACATAAACATTAAATGGACAGTGAATGACGCATACTCCCCACCACGAAACACATCACTTCAGTGATCGTGCTCAGTGGAATCACTTGGTATCTTACATAGCAGTCAGTTAATAGTGATAGTGAAGTGTATAAGTGATGAGGATTAAAAGACCAAGCAACTGCCTTGTTTTGAGGTTTAGGCCCATGCCACAACAAAGTGAGTTAAAAATCCGCGCTTTTTTGAACCCGGAAAATGACTGTCATGTTCCGGGGATGTAAAAATGTGCCCACCCTTGTCTTAATCATACAAGTGTGACTAAAGCATATGTACAACATTTAGACTTGACTCATTACAGTTGTCATATGTTACCCTTTAGGGTGATTCACCTCCGACAATAACACAAAATCCGGGTCTCAAAAATTTTGGCAATATTTTTGTTGTTCAATTCGCACCTTCCAGGGCTTAATTCGCACTTAGTCATCACAGAATTTGTTGTGGTCTGATGACGACATCAGCTATCGGGGTGTCGATTGCAAACAATTCATGATAAGGGTGACGTATTGTATTGCGTTTAAATAAAAAAGTAGGGAGGCAACATCTGGTCCTAAGAAGTCCAGAGGAAAAATCCGTTATTGTTCCCATTTAATGTGAGTCACCAACCAACAAATAACACGGTTTTGAATGATCCCTCTGCATTAGGGTTGAATTATGAATCATGAACTAAGTGTTTAAATAATTTTTATTGAAGCATTAATACCCCAATATGCACCAGATTTTTTGAAATGACTCACGAGCTTTGTAATGCAAATTGTATTTATTATTCATGATTTTGAATTCCTGTACCCTTCTTGTCTTACTCATGAATAGAACTAATTTAAATGCTGTGTGAATATTTCTGGTTGTTCTGATCTAATAATGAGCTAATTAATATGGTCATGACGACATGTGATGATTGACACGTGGAGGAACCTTACATAACACCCGAAAAAGGGAGTTTTTTGAATTTAAACACACTCCATATCTAAACTATTATTGTATTTAAATACAAACTTCATGAATATTCGAGTTTGTTTTGCGCACCTTCTCACTATTTTGTCAAGTTTTTAAGAACCACATCAACGATAACAACCCGGAAATCATAAATTCTACCCGAATCGAAGATTATAAATACGAAGTAAAAACATATTTGATTACCTATTGTTTATTGACTCTTTTAATGCGCATTTGCGCCAAGTTTTTTTGCTAAAATGTACACTGGGCAGCAATTAGACAAATCGCTAAATTCAAAAGATGAAAATTGATGTTAAAAATTTCGACGGATTCAGAAAGTTCAGTGAACTTTATTTTAAAGATTGGAAAATCGATTTTAATCTTAAGTAATTAACCTATGACTTAAAAAGTAAAGAAAACACTAAATTTCATCGGCTTTACTTGAATTGAATTTTCTAATAATAAAAATTAAAAATACATGTGACATGGAATTATGTTGTCTGCAACAATAAATTCTTTCAGCTATTAAAATAATTCTGTGATTTTCCTTCCATAAACGACTGAGAATTATTTTTCTGGAGTTTAAACGGCGTAAAAAAAGAAGACTTGAAATAAAGTGCAAAACAAAATTTTAAAATTTAAATTTGAAGGAAATGAGATGAAAATCGAAAACGTTTAATGTCTGAATCAATAAAACTTTTAAATTTCAATGTAGTTCTGAGATTTTCCATCCATAAACATTTTTGTTATTGTTTAGACTGGGATATTTCTTTAAATTAAAGTTTAAAAATCGCCAAATAAAAGTTGAATAATGTAAACCTGAAATAAAAATTTAAATTCAAAGGAAATGAGGTGAAAATCGAAAACGTTAAATGTGTGAATCAATAAAACCGTTTTTACGTTCTAAAATTTCAATTTCTGATGCTTTCCATCTATAAAAAAATTTTTTACTTGTTTAGACTGGGATTTGTTTTCTTATTGCAGTCACCAAATGAAAATCGAAGTCGTAAAATAATGCAAACGTAAAACAAGATTTTAAAATTTAAATTCAAAGGAAATGAGATGAAAATCTAAAACGGTTGATGTCTGAATCAATAAACCTTTTTTGCGTTCTAAAATCTCAATTCTAAGATGTTCCGTCCATAAAAGATTTTTTTACTGACCGGGATTTGCCTTATTAAAGTTTATTTATCAAATTTTAAAGTTTAAATTCGAAGGAAATGAGATGAAGATCGAAAACGTTTAATATCTGAATTATCAACTTATTTTACATTCTAAAATCTTAATGCAATTTTAATATTTTCCATTGATAAATGACTTTTTTACTTGTTTTTTTAGACTGAGGTTCTTATTAAAATCACCAAAGAAAGTAGGCACAAAACAAAATTTTAAAGTGTTCTAAGGAAGCCTTTTATTACGTTTTAAAATGTCAACGAATTTTTTTTCATGTTCAGGCTAGAATAGTTCTTTCTAAATTTTAGAAAGTCACCAAATAAATATTCAAAGATCTGAAATAATATTTTATGGCTTTAAAACAAAAATTTGAAGTAAATAAGACGAATATCGAAAACGTGGAATGTCTGAATCATTGTATATATAAACTTTGAAATCGTATTTTGAAATATCTTGCGGAGTATTTAGTACATGTATACACATAACAATGTGCATATTCATAGATATGTACATTTTATCGATAAAAGTCCCGGGAAATAATTCCACAATAGTTGGTTTGTCATAGTTTTTAACAGTAAATGCGCGTGTAAAAAAAGAATCGTAGATGAAACATTAATAGTTAGTTTGGAAGGCAATGACAATGAGAAGGTCGAAAAATCGTTTCCGAGTTTTTGAGAAGTAGGAACTGGAAGTTGTTGTTTAGATTTATGGATTTGTCTTCCGTGTCCTTGGAGACTGCACTGAACGCGCCCATTTTAATAATAATAATACAGCTTAGTCATGAAAGTTATCAGAATGTTTTTTCGAACGGTTTGAAAGGTAGTGCGGGAAATTTGTGTAGAGAGTAGAGTAGAAATTACATCAGTACCGCAGACACGACGACTTGTAAACGCTTCAACTATGAGTCATTCTGGTTCTTTTCAGGAGGTCACACCGAATTCCATCGTAAACACAAAGATTTATGCGAAGACACATTGGTTTCTGGTTTAACATCTCGGGGTTTACCATCATCTGCCTCATGTCCGGCTCTGTCTGACATAGATTCACATCCGGCCTCTCGAGTACTGCCCTTCTTGTATCTGGGCAACAGCAAGAATGCAGCTGACTTGTCTTGTCTACAAGATCTGGGCACCACCTGCGTTCTTAACGTTACACCACAGCTGGAGGGGTACCATGAAACCTGTGGGATCACCTATAAGCAAATACCTGCGACCGACAACGGCCATCAAAACCTGAAACAGTATTTTGAAGAAGCTTTCGAATTTATTGGTAAGTGAGTCATTTAGTTAAAACAGGAAGACGGAACAACCTCGTGTGATGACAGACAAAAAAATACCATTGCCCTATCTCTCTATACCTTGGCGCACGGTGGATATCTTATGAATGGTCGCACATTTGGCCGGGTATCGGCCTTGTTGAGAGTTTTGAGTCACAGCAATTACTCATCCTACTCATTGTTCAAGGGCCGTTGGCCGCCGTTCCCGTGACTCATCCCCGGCATCCCGTAACCATATGCACAAGACATTAATTGTATTAGAGCCCTAAAGCCCTACCTCTTTGTTGGTAAACACAAAACCAACAACCATTTGCTCTCTTTCCCATCCTGTTATGAAACCACCAGGTCAACATTCTTCTAAACAATTGATAATTAAATTTCTCGAAATGTCAGCACCGGTGAAATTCGCTTACATAACACCAAACTATTTCCATTTCTCACTATCAATACTAATTCATAAAACTGCCACGTGTTTATTTATCACCAAGCCAATGGAAATAAACCGATCGCGTAATTATAATGCAACAATTTCCTTTTTATGGTGTTTCCTATTTTCGGTCTTGTTTTAAAATACCTATAAATATCAATTCTAAAATAAACGAAGCTTCTAATAAAGACCGACTTTAGGAGAATGACTCACCACCTCTCTTACTTCACACGGTTTGATCTATTTTCATCGGCCCCAAATACTTTCCAAAATAAAAATAAAATCACATTGTAATTATACTCCTCAACGCCGACGTTTTAAAGGTTGCATACCTTCAAAATGGAATTCCGGAAGTAAATTTCACCAATTAAAACCACTCGAAAATTATACTTCGACATGGAAGGTCAATAAATCTCAAACCTTGAGAGCGAGTTTAAACCAGCTTATAGATAAAATAAGTTCATATTTCTTTAAATAACATTCAATGAATCAGACCATAATTGCAAAACTCTTTATCCGATACGGTACACATTTTCCACGCCGGGAAATGGACATTTTTTATCATAAATACGCGGGAATTTCGAACCTTAAACTTACGAATTTTTTTTTCCAGAGGAAGCAAGGAATAACGGACTACGGGTGTTGGTACATTGCCAGGCTGGAGTTTCACGTAGCGCCACAATAGCAATAGCTTATATAATGAAGTATAAACAAATGTCGATGGTTGAAGCGTATAAAATGGTGAAAGCTTGTCGGCCTATAATATCACCGAATTTAAACTTCATGGGACAACTTTTAGAATTAGAACAAAGTTTACGTAGTGGTAGCAATAACAATCATCAATGTCGCTGGAGTCAGCAAACCAGTGACGAAGTGACACAAGGCTGTAGTGTTTGAATGAGTTATGAACATTAGAGGTTTTTCAACCTTAAATAAATAAATTTTAGTCATTCAACTCGCCATTTAATTTTCATTCTAGTCTTATATTGGTGGAGCATTGATTCTGAGAAGCTTTAAATGCGATAGTCATGCAGCCTGTGGGGAGTAGGTAGCTTTAAATACTAATTGTAACATAATCAATGCTTTACTATTTCAGAAATGGCTGTGTACCGATAAAGATATTCATTATAATAGTATGCAGTAGTTATTGCGTGTATTTTTTTTATTTTAATGCAGCTGGTTTCCTTTAGTGTGGCTAGTGGTAGAAGGATACTTCTTAAGTCGTGGAGGATTTAGTGATTGTATTCATAAATGACAAGAAGTAGTTTAAAGAAACCCATATTAGTCGTATTGTCGCAGAATTTCAATATCACATCTATAGTGTATTTAATTTATTACTTATTATAGTGATTTATATATCAAAAGGCTAACTATAAAGTACGGGTTATACTCCCACTTATATTATTGTCAAGATAATGTTGCCATAGTTACTGTTCATTAAATCATAAGTCAGTGTTTAGTTTTTAGTTCTTAATTATAATCGTACGTTTTTTTATGTTGATTGATATGTAGAGGACATTTTTCTTTGATTTTGGAATATTATTTTAGTTGCGTTTTTATTACTACAAGAATCAACATATTTATAAAAATTGTCGTTGTAATTCAAAGGTACACTTCGCGATTATTATCGCATTAACAAAATTGTGCCTTCACTATTTTTATTTATGAAATTCAAACCATCGATATGTTCAGTCCATATTCATAAATTACAAAAAAACAAGAGTTTGTCTTTTATTTCCCCACCCCCAATCATCATTAAGTTTTCACTATTTTTAATGAGAAACTTACAAATGGTACAAAATCACAGTACAAAATTTACAACAAAACATTTACAACTCTTCATGATGCGAAGGAAACTTCTTCAAAATAGCGTTGTACAAATTATAGAAAGCATACACACTGACGGTTATTATAACAAGCAACGCTATACCAAAAACAACGCTCAAAAAACTTCCATCGATGAGTCCAACAGCATTTGCTCTTCTTCCTTCATCTATATCTCCAGCACGTTGCCTTTCAGCCATCAATCTCTTCATATTGTTCAATCGTTGCCGAAGCTCATCAACTGTATCCCCAGTTGGTTCTAAAAACAGAACGGAATTTGCAGAAATATTAAATGACTCAACCAGAGGGTTCAGATTTTTTTCAGCCGAGTCACTAGTTTATTTTCAACTAGGGTCAACACTTTCTTCAAAACCCGTCAATAAAAGTTACAATAAATCATTTTCGGTGAACCACAATTCCAGGTTTCTCCAGGTGACTCATTTCAGCTTTTTAGTAAACGCTGGAAATAGCGATGACCAGGTTTTATGAGCAGGTAAGGACACAAGTCGATGCTCTGAGAAATTTATTCACGGTGAGAACAAACGGTTCATTAAAACTGAATCGATTTGAGTCAAAAAAATGGTTCAGGGATTAAAAAAAGATTCATTTCATGCTGGACACTTGAAAAAGTTGAGCTGTTTTCGCATCGAAATTACACGGGGAAAAATAAAAGCGAGGCGACCAGCAGCCGGCTGGAATTACACATTTTCTTTCGCTGTTTTTTTTTTTAAATTTGACGAATAAAATTTATGAGAAACTGTTCTTACGATTTAGAAGGAAAAATTTGGTTTTAAACACAAAATGTTTGATTTAACGAAAGTATTTTTTACCACTTCTTATCAAACTTCTAATTATAGAACCGTAAAAAAGATGAATTTCTCGTCCTCACAATCTCTTTGTTGTCGCCTCCATCAGTTACAAGAAAAAATGGTTTTAACGAGAGGTGAATTCACAGGTTTTGTCAACATTTTTCTCATAAACTACAAAAGATGAGAATTTGAAATTTTGGGAACAAAAATAAGCGAATTGAATGACAATATTCACATATTCGTGACACTTTCGGTTATGACGGAAGTAGTAGTCAACTTCCTTATTTAAAATGGAACAGCTTATATATTATTGGATTTTCAGATTCTACATCCAAGTTAAGGGTGACTTTATGTTATAATGTGGTATACTTAAATTGAACCATTTCAGATATATCTTGATTTTTGTAAATAAAAAATGCACAACGGCAGTGATTTTTTTTTTCGAAATAAGTACCTTATAATCTATTTCAAAATCGCCACGTTAATTAAAAAATAAGCACAATACAAGCGTACAATGAAATTTTGCATTAACTTTATGTATCGGACACCTATTTCCTATTAAAAATACGGAAAAAGAAGTGTTTTTATTCTTTTGTTTCCAAATTTGTTTAAGCATGCTTTGGAATGGTGACAATTCAATTTTATGTGGATCTTAACAAAACTGGTGGTCTAATAGAAATAGAAAATTCTTAAAAATGTTTGTCGAAATATTTTTTTTGTAAAGTAAATTCAATTTATTTTTTTTGAAAAATCGAGATATTTTAGAAATAATACAATTTAGGTATAGCACGGTTTCTAAAAAATGATCTTTAATTTGCATTTTCCGGCATAACCGGAAGTGTCACGTAAGTGTGAATCTATTTATTCGATTTGTCTTATCCGCTTACTTTTATCTACAAAACTTCAAGTTCTTATCATTTGTATTTTCTGAGAAAATTGGCAAAATGTATATTTACGTTTACAACAGTTAAGCGGTTAAACCTCCCAAATTTTCCAGAATATTTGAACAAAAAAAATGTAATTCTCCATTTTTTCGCCACGTTGCGTGTGCATGGGCGTTATAAATCCGTGATTTGTTTTAATAAAAATATTAAAAACGCATTATAACGAAAAACTGAGTCGATTAATGAGAATTTAGTGATTTTTTACTGAAAAACAACGATAATGGTGAAGCGAATGAAAATGTATAAAAAAGGCGTGGATGCGAAGCAAAGAAGTAAGCGTCAACTGAATTTTAATGTCTCACCTGTGTCCATTTTAATGCGTCTGTCAACACAGGACTGTTGTCATTATTGATTGGAAGAGCATGAACATTAGAAGTGGACCAAATGAGAGCAAGTCGTGGGAAACTGGATGATGGACGGATCGAAAAGACGGAAGACCCACCCTCATCTGAAAGTTGCGCACGCTTGCAGACACATCCCTTGATGATTTCAGTGTTTACCGAACTATTTTGCTTAAATTTTTACTCAAAACACGTTGTTTTTGCGCAAATATAGTGCTAAGATTCTTATATATTTTAGTGCGAAAACCTGAACAAAATTATTCGTGAATTTATAAATAAATTTTGGTGTAAGTTGCCCGAAAGGACAAATAGCTGTTTTTTCTTTTGATTTTGCACTAATCGTTGTCGAAATTTGTGTGACACCTTTTCTCTTCTTCTAAAAATTGTTGTTGGTCAATATTGCTTAACTAAGCTAACAGCAGTTGATGTAATGTTAAGACCAACTGGTTTTGTTCATCACAGGGGAGGTAGAAGAAGTGTTTCTCTGGGTTTAGTTCATTTAAATGTTTCAAACGAGTAGATCATCAAGTGCATTGTATGTGTTGTTGACAGGTTTTGGTTTTTGTTTAAAATTCGTACTTTAAAGTAGATCAAATTGTGACGGATTCGGTTAAAGGCGCAACTCTGGGAGAGAACCTATTGATGAAGATATATCGATTGGTTGCGAACTAAGCCCGCCGATGTACAGTGCTTCTCTTCAAATTTAGACTGATGTTTACGACTGATCTATTAAATATGCGCTCTTATATAAATATGCGATGTAAGTGCTAATTGTAAGTAGCAATCGTATTTTTAGCGCGCGCGAGTGTCGGGTGTCAGGATGCTATCGATCTCCTATAGGAGAGGATGCTGGGATTGCTGGGGCCTAGCCACGTGTCTATGTCCCTCTGTTCTTGTAGAATCCTTCAGTTGTCCCTTATTTTCTACCACTATTGATTTGTAATGGGATAACGAAGCTGCCCCCATGTTGAAGATTCCCGCACGTTTTAAACAATGTGACCTCAGTGTTTCCCTTGCGTTTGATTATTGTGACTGCATTGTCAACATGGGTACTCGTGCTGCTGCATGTAAGCAACTTTATACCTTCTATGTTGTTCTTCACTGTCTGTAAATATTGATGTGCAAACTGCTGTCTTTGGTACTGACCAGAATCCTAAAATTCAAATTCAAACAATCCAAAATGTGAGACTCATTTTACTCCAAAGACACATTTTCATATTCACTTTCACTCTTTCTTAAACTCCAAAACTGACTAAAGTCCATATTTTGGATGAGATTTCTTGTCAGTGTCAACAACTCAAACCAAAATTTACCACTTAAACGCCCATGTTAGTTACAGCCAAAATACGCAGCTTATATGACTACCAACTGCGTCTTATGCAGGGCGTTATGCCTCCTCCTTCGGGGGTTGACATAGCAAACACCATCAAGTACTTCTCACAAACGCTTTTAAGTAAGTTCCAACAATCCCAAGACACAGTACTTATTCTTATTTTCAGCCGTTCTTAAAGATGTACCCAACTCGCCTTTCGATCTTTTAAAAAATCCAGAAATGGACTCAGTTCGCATGGGACTTTTTCCAAGCTTAGACTACAAAGGGCTCTACAACTCTCTTATTCCTTTAATCGAAGTCGCACCGCTTATTCAATACGGAATCCATTGTAAGCTTCCTCAGGATCATCAACAAACTTACAATGAATTACTTCCAGCTTTCGGTCAAGCTACTCTGCAATGTCTTGGATGTCTTTTACCTTTTTTGGAACATGATTTAGTCGACAATTTGCCTTATTTAACCGCATCTTCAATTGCAGTCCTTCCCAGCAGCCTCCATCAAGACATCGTCAATTCTCTTTGTTTCTACATTCTTCCTTTTACGATCAGTAAGCTGATGAAAGTAAAACTTCTTCGTTGTATTTCGAAATTTTAGCAAGACACAACAAGCGCGACCAAGAAATCTGCCAATCCGTCTCTGCCGTTATCATGATGGTGTTCCAATATTCAACCAACCCTGCTCATCACTGTCAACTCCTTGAATGTTTAATGACTCTCAAACAAAACATTTTGAAGGACATTTTGAGCGTCATAGCTTATGGTACGTCAACTGCACGATCCTCAGCAGCCAAACTCTTATTTTATTACTGGCCTACATTCAACGCTAATTTATTCGACAGGAAGAATCTCATATGCAAGTTCGCAGGTAGATAATAAGAGAGTTTACCCACAAAAATTACGGATTTTTTTAGATCCTACACCTTTTGTTTGTCAAAGAGATATGTGCCCAAACGCAGGAAACGCTGAAGCCGCTAAAGTTTGCTACGACCATTGCATTTCGATCACTTTTGCCAATGACACGCCGCCACCGCTTTATCTGTGCATAGAATGCGCGAATGAGATACACAGAGAACATCCTAATCAGATGTTTTTTGATATTTTGCATCCTATGCAGCAGGTGTCGATGGTCTGCGAGAATAAAGCAAGTTGCGTGGTTTTGGTTAACATGGTTTTATTTTTGGGGTTTTAGAACTGCCGCTCGACGGATAAATCCGCAATTTCGATTTGTTTCGCGACAGAATGCGCTAGTTATAACGGAAATCATCCGATAAGATATTGCGAGCAATGCCATAATAACCGCCATAATAACAGAAGGGGTGGAGATCACGTTGTTCACAAAAGCTTACCACCTACTTGGAGCATGGATGCAGAAATGCAGACTTACATGGTGGAAGCGATTGTGAGGTACGACTTTGCAGGACGTTTTGGTCATGGTTAAAATGGTGTTTTTTAGCTTGTTGAAAGAGGCAAAGATCCCCACAGTAGAGACAAAGGAGAATGTGGAGGGTAAAGCTCCGATACCGGCTGTTGATAATATAACGGTAGAGGAGAGACAGCTTTTAGGTAGATACGGTGTTTGGTTGTTGGTGGGGAGATGTACCCCAACAGACAATACACCAACTGAAGTATTAGGGCGGCTTTTAGCAATGCTTTTCCATTGGTTTCATATGACTGCATATTCATATGATGGTAAAACCAATCTGATTCAAAATCTGTGTAACTATTATCTTGCATTTTGTACAGGCCAGGAAGAAAGTACCTTAGAAAAATTAAAGACTGAAAATGTATGTGGTTGGCTGAGAGAAATCAGCAAAACCCATTATAAACTTTTTATTTCATGTCTTTTACCCCATCCTCCTGAATATGCCCGAATTGGAGGTCACTGGTACGTTCTTCCGTACCACCCCCAACCCCTACAATTTTAATTTTTAGGGATACTTTAGCCTCACGAACGTCGCATTTAAAAGATGGTCTAAATCGCCTGTTTTGCCTAGTACCATACGAAGTCATAACTCAAGAAATCTGGGATTACGTAATGCCGCACTGGATGGAAGCTATAGTCAACGATGTCCCCGAAAAAGAACTAACAGAACTCCGAATGATCCTCAGCAAGATCCTCGACACCGAAATGAGTCCGCTTGGTTTCGACGCTAAGAAAATGTACCAATTCGTCGCGGGACGGTTCCAGAAAACCAGCGCAAAAGTCCAACAACAAGCTCTCCATTGGCTACAAGTAAACCACCAAACTCCCAAAAATACTGTCTAATTTCTAAATTTCAAGACTCTAACAATGTTGGAGATCATCATTCCTCTACATCTTCTGTTCACAATCTTCGGCGATGGTGTGACTTACATGAAAGGAGGAGTTGAAGAATCCACCGAAAAAGCCGTTCAGTACCACGAACTTGAAACAAACGAGGGACCAAAACATAGTTCAATTAGTAAGTAGTTTAGGTGTTTGCACTTTTAATTGCACCTCCATTTTGGCTCTTGTAGCACCTGTAATCGAAGACCGCGATTCAGTCAAGACATCATTTTCAGATGACGAAAATCGAGGTTCGCAACAACAAGAATTTGAGACAGACGCCGAACATAATCTTTTTTGTTGTATACTTATGTTGGACATTTTACTTAAACAAATGGAGCTTCAGGATATTGATAAACACACGGGTTTAAACTCTTCTCTTTGTAAAGATGTTTGCTGGTTGCTCAAGTGCATGATCACCGCAGCTTGGATTGGAAACCACAGTTGCTCTGCCAAATCTGAATGCAGCTACTGTGAATCGAGCATAATGTGGCACCAACTGTCTTTACAACTCATCAAGTACTTATCACCAATTTACCCCGCTCACCCCCCTGATGTAAGTCAAACCACCCTATTATTCATATTAATTTGGATTTGTAGCCACCTCTTGAAGAAAACTGGGACGACCACAGCCGAAAAAGCCCCCCAGAGAGCGATAAGAAAGAATCAAAATCTGACGTAGTCCTCAACATGCCAATTCCAGAAGTGCATTCTGTAGGAGGAGTTCTAGTTCATATGCCACACGTGTGTTCTGTACGAAAACTTCTACTCTTAAACGAAAATCACGAATTTTCGGTTGAGATTTTTCATTGACATAACAATTTCACCCGACAAATTCCCTCGCCGAACAAATATTAGTTTCCTCACGTTGTTTCAGATAATGACCGCCACAGTTGAGACAGTTTCTGAGCAATTAGATCTTGCCGCCATCATTCCAGCTGAGAAAGTAGTTTCTGCCGTCGCCAGAGCAATTACTCTTTCCGAAACAGACGTAGGTAAGAAAAATTAAAAAAAATGGTGGATGCGCCGAGATATCCCCGATTTCTAGCCACCGCCACCGCCCAAGTGGCCAAACCGCAAGTTATCGGTGAAAACGACGAACCGGAGGAACCTGAACCCGACGATGATTTGGAAAACTTCTGGCAGACTTCAGTAGGAAAATTCAAATTCTGTGTTGACGACCTCCCTCAACCTCTTCAGTATATCCACCAACTTCTCCACGAACTCCCGAAAGTAGACAAACCGGATATTTTATACTACATGCTGCAGTGTCTGAATATTTTGATTTTGCACGGAGATGCCTGCACCAAAGCCTCAAAGGAGCATCGAGGGTTCTTTATTTGGTGCCAAGAAAACCTTTTGATTAAAAAGTGAGTTTGGTGGTACCAAGACGGAGTTTTAAAAACGTGATTTTAGCTTGTGGGAGTTGTGTAATTCCGAACACTCTCATATTTGCCAGGAAGTTGTTCCTTTGTTGCTCCACTGTATTACCTTACCAGCAGGGTCTGATGTCTTCTGGAGAGTCATTCAAGACGAATTTCATTGTAACGATTGGTGTGTTCGCTTCACGGCTGTTGAAAGAGTGACAGTTATGGCTAGATTCATGGATTCTAGTCCTTTACGGAATATTTTACCACTGCAAGCTGCTCTTGCCAACGCTTTTTGTTATTTGATTTCGAGTATGGACGACACTAATATTTATGTAGCGCAGCGAGCGACGCTGTATCTCGGTACTATTCACGATTTTGCAATAAAAGTACGTAGTATTTCTTCATGTCGTTCGTTTTAACTTCTTTTCGTAGTCTCTGATCATGTGTTTGGAGACACAGTTTGATACAGTGATAGTAGACAGACCCATGGTGTTACAATCGATTTACCAACTCCACAATTCCTTGAGTGAACGCAAAATTTTAACGTGGGATTTTTTTCTCAACCGGTTTGATACCCTGTTTTTAGAAGCCCAAATTAATTTGGAGAAATCCGGAGATATTTCGTGTTTACGAGGTACTCAAGTAAGTCGTATTCAGCACACTTTTGTAACTTTTTTTTAGATTTGCGCAACACCGACATGAATAGTGAAGTTTTTCTCAGGAAGCTCCACCGAGCGCATGAAGCTCTCTCTCAGTCCGATGGCAGCGCGACGAGTTCTGTAAAAACCTTAAGTGCGAGTTTTGGGACGAAATGGCCTTATAAGCGTACAATGTCGGCGCCTGCTTCTATAATACCCAGGCACGAAAACAAAGGTACAATGCTATCCAGAAAAAATCCCGTAACTGTTGGGTTAGTTATTACAGAAACTAAAGAAAAGGTATACAGTCGGCAATATTCCGCACCTATCTTAAAGAGGAAAAGTTCTCGTTTTGGACTCGGTCAGTTTTTAGGCACTAGTAACAGCATTCCAGGTAGAAACTAGATGTAGTGTCTTGCTGTAGTGGCCGCATGAATGTACGTAAGTTTTATTTTTCTTTGGTTGAACCAGCATTGCATGTACAAGATGAGTGACAATTCCAACATTTAAACAGAATTCCTTGCAGACGGGCACATGCATTCGTTAAACATGGCGGATGACCAGAACATCATGAATTTTTTACAAAGGGTCATAGATCTAGAAGAAGCCGACAAAGAAACGATGCATTTGTTGGTTTTTCTACTGTTACAATTTCTATCGCGATCGGATCAAGCGTATCCAGCGGAGGAAAAAAATTTGGCCAAGATCCAAGGAATCGTTCTTCGACACTTGTACCTCCTTTTAGGGTACAGTCAGAATGACCGAGGGTTGTACCTCCCGCCCCAAAGACTACGATCTTCACCTGCTTTCAGTGTCTTTCTTTCGAATCTACCACAACTCTTAGACCAAAACAATCTCATGGGAAGACTGCTTCTTCCAACTTGTCTAATTCTTCTCCAGTACATCCCTTCGCCTTATTACGTTGCAAATACGTTGGATTTTCAACAACCGACGTACAGCCTGTGGACTCTTGAGCCGCACTTTCGGAAGAACTGGCTCATGGCGTTGGTGGTACTACTTTACAAGTACCAGTATAACCAACAACCCCATTGCATGCAACTAACTTCTTTGATCCGAATTGTTTTAAACACGTTAGATTCACAACATCACCACTGTCGAAGAATCCCAGCGACCATCATAATGGGAGCACCACCATCACGTTCGCGTGATGTTAGCCAACCATCTTTGGGTACAGAAAACGAGCATGCCGAACGAAGTACCCCACCATTATCGCCCATGTTTTCATCCGATGGGCAATCAGTTCAAGTTTCCATCAGTTCAAAAGGTGGTAAAGCTCAAGTTGTTTACGCAAAACCGTCATCTACCACCAGCATGGAGACGCACTGGGAAGAAGCGATTCAGTGCATCCAACCGGAGAAAATGTGGGAAAAGAACGTGAAGAAACTCACTGATTTTAGCATGGATGCGGATGATACAGAATCCGAGCTAATCGCGATACCAGAAAGTGACATGTCAGATAGTACTCTCCATGGTAGTATCCAAGACTCTTTCGATGAAGGAATGGACGAGACGTTCTGTCAAGGAAAACCAGTTTGTGGGATGATCAAAACGCAAGAATCTCTAGAGAGTGATGTTATCAAATCACCGAAAGAAGGTTACATCAGTCATTTGGTACGTTCAAATAATAAAAGACCTACTTGGATCATCGGCGAAGATGAGTCGGTGAAGTACGACAATAAGAAAGAAGGCTCAAAATCACCCTGCGAATTCACCAAAAATTGTACCAAAATCAACTCGACCACTTCTTTAAATCTTATCAATGGTTCTCAGTTTAAAAACGTAGATTGTCATAAACAAGTAGGGGTAACTTCTGATAGTCAAATAACCAAACCAACGCCACTGGGGAAACACAAAAAAGTTATAGAACCTAGTATCACCCCAGTGTGTACTCCGGTATCAGACTGTGATGATTGTTTTAAAAACAGCCAATCACTTCTTCCGGCACCGTCTTTAGAACGACTCTTACCAATAGGAGCGATGCGTCCAACAGGTACGAATAAGGAGTACCAACCTAGAATAAGTACTTTTTCCAGAGGCGTCCCGGGAAACTGTCCTATCGCCAACCCTTGAATCTCAGCTAGAAATCCCCAGTCAGGAGAGACTACTACCCATTGGTCAACACACCAAAGACATTTCCCAATTGGTTGATAAAGTCCGACAAGCGCTCGGGATCAATGCTCAACTAAGCAAACCTGAGAATAAGAAAACCGAGAAGATTTATAACATGAAGGAAGAACCGATTCAAACGCACAGTCCCAGAAGGTTAATCAAGCAAGTAGCGTTAGAAAGTCCCCCGAATCAGTGTGATTTGGACGACAATGGACACTTCTTTAAAACAATAAAAATGGATAATCAACGTGAGTACCGAATAGTACCAACAAATTGTTATTTTTTTCACTGTAGGTGAAGTTATTGTCAACCATCGCCAACGCATGCGGAAATTGGGTCCTTTCACGATGGGTTCGTACTCTGCCCATGACCCTCGTCGTCCTGGAGCGTGGTACAGCCCCCAACTATCACCCAAATTAGACGGCAACGATATGAAACAAAGTTCCTTCCGAATCGGCGAAGAATGCGTCACTGAGCGATGTTCTGAGTGCGGAACAGTAAAAGAAGCTTACAGCGATGAAGAAATCGGACTTTGTATTGTTACATTAGGAACTTTTATTCACAGAGAACCGGCGTTAGCTGCGCCGTTGCTTCCTGATATTTTGAGCATAGTCGCAAAGTATACTACTTTTTTAGTACCAATAAGAAACTAACACTATTTTTTAGAGTTGCAACCAACGCCATGTACCCTTGGCAAAGTGAAAGTAACATCCACTTACCAGGGGGTGCAATTAGTGTAGCCCACCAGTTTTTGAGATGTGTGCTCCACCAGTTAGCCCCCAATGGGATTTTCACGCAGATGTTTCAAACCAATGCTTCTGAAACTGTGCGAGTGCAATTTTTCAAAAGTGTGATTCAAGCTCTTATTGATTTCAACGAGCTAAATCCTGTGGCTCCTCTACAACTATTATTGGAGGTCTCTGTTTGAACCTTGACGATTGATTACTGACTGTCGATTTGTAGTCTCTCAACTCTAAGAAGACATTACCGGTGGAAACTTTGCCTACGATTCTTCAAAATATAGCGTCTTATTTGAATTGTTTGCCTTTGGAAGCAGCTCTGGGTCCAAGTACGCCTCTATGGAGTACAGTTTTGCAACAACTCGAAAATTTGTTTAGAAGAATGTTATTTTTGTTGAACACCATCGACGATATTATGCCCCTTTTGAAAATAATGATTTCTGTTTTTAAAATCCCATTAATCTCACAGTTCAAGGTAAAATCAAATAGTCCTTACACAAATTTTACAAAAACCACGAGTGTAATTTTAGGGAATTTTGGAACCGTTTTCGAAAGTGCTGAGCTTCGCAATCCAGACCAATGTGTTGAAGTACAGTTGTTTGGTGGAAATCTGTTATTTGTGCAACCGCGCGTTTACGAAAGTAAGTTGCAATTATTGAAACGGAAAAACACCGAACTTGTTTCAGGAACGTGATAAATTAATTTTGAGCCGGATGGTGGTTTTCGAGCTTGTGCAGGCGTTGAAATTCAAAACGACAATTCCCGACTCGAATTTGTTGATTCTGATCAATCTGATCCTGCAGGTGAGGAGGGTTTTTAAGTTGTGGTGTTTTCACGTTTTTTTAGGATGTGGGGGGTGCCATCCCCGCAAACGTGGTAATTAAAGATTGTCCTCTGTTCTCCATGGATTACAGTCCTACTGTCACCACCGGTATATCAGAATGTATGAAAATGCACCTTGGCGACATCTTAGAGTTTTTAACAGATTTCCACACAATTTCTAAAATGAAAAGTTTTTGTAAAGGTATCAATGTGGGTCTAAATGATGACACTTTAGGTGGTATTATAAAATGCAGTGTTGCTCAATATTTAGCTCTTGAAATAACTAAAGGCAATGGTCGAGATAACAGAGCAGTGATTCGGTATTTTCCGTGGTTGTACAACACTTCAGTCATCCAACAATCGTATGTAATGATATATTGTGTAACAAGTGAGGTAAGAGTTTTTTTCAGGCCGCGAGAATTCATCGAGTGTATAGGTCACATCCGATTATTATCATGGTTACTTTTGGGGTCTTTAACTTATACATCTTTACATGGAAATCACGGTCCGACTGTCAGCCAACCTATTCCACAAGAAGCGTCCTGTCAGATTGCTGATCACATTCAAACTATTATGGCTGGATTTGCTGAGCAACCTAAAACGTCCGTCCTACACATGTCTTCCCTATTCCACACTTTTATTTTATGTCAGGTAAGCGAAAAATTTTATAGAAAGGGAATAAGGGAGGTATTTCAGCTATGGACCGTTTATTTAGAACAAAGCCTACATACAACTCTGCCTATAACGGACGCCTATAATGTCACCATGAATATATTGTTTGAATTTTGGGGTAAAGTAACACCGTGTATACTTCAACTGATACAACAATCAAAAATGGTAAGTGTTAATTATTATATTTGGATTCTTATGTAAGAAGGCGCGATAAAAACGATGGTAAAAACCGCATCTTTCTACCTGTTTTAGTTTCGAAGTTATCGAGGTTTATTCACATACTAAAAGTCACTATCTGCAACTTTAAACGCTTTTAACTACGTTATTTATTGACGTACGTAAAAAAGTTTTGAGTTCTGCGTGAAATTCTGCGTACAATGAGCACCAATACGTTAAGATTAAGATAAATAAGCGAGATAGCGACCGAGTCTTAATTAGAGACTGAAACGCACCTAATTTCTACATTGAAAAAATGAAAATTTCGAACTAGAATTATCTAAGACCGATTTCTAAGGTAAAAAATCGCGAGAAAAATGATTCCGAAAAGGGTTGTTTGATAGTTGCCACAATTCCGGAGATATCGAGCAAAATCGTTTTCGAACCTCCAAAATTTTGGCCCTCTGGCGACAACCCAAAATTTCAAATGCCTCTAACTCAGTTATTTGTTGACGTACAAGAAAAATAAAGATATTTTTGGAATCATCGCAAAATTCTGCGTTAAATGAGCCCATACAACATTATATTTCCCTAACAAATAAACGAGATATCGACCAAATTACATTTTCAGAGGGTGATTTTAGGGTCATTTTCAAGAAACTGTTTCGTGGCGAAAACTGCGTTTAATATTATTGAATTGTATATCGATCGAAAGAGCAGCTTGAGATCTATCAACTGTCTAAATCTCAGATCGATCGGGCAAATAGTTTATGAGGGGCGATCAAAAAACAAAAAATTGAAAATTTTTCATCGATTGAGTCGCAAAATTTTTTTGCCCCAAAAATTGACCATCGAATTTTCGACTTTTAAGGACTTATTCGGAAGTAGTATGAACCGAGAAAAACGCTGGTCCAAACCGTTTCTCAAAATCTTTTTTAGTTTCGGAGATATCGAGCCTTGAAAAATTTCCAACTCAAAATCCAATATCCGAAACTTTGATCGCTCATAACTCAGTTATTTCTGGATGGATCTTAACGAATCTTGCCTTTTTGGATTCTACGTGAAATTCTGCTTAAAATGAGTTATAATATTCAAAAATAAGTGAGAAATCGACCTGAGCACTTTTGGTTTTAGTCATGAATTTTGACTTTTGGAGAATCTAAGAAAGATTTCTTGGCTAAAAAATTTAATCTTGTCGTAGTTTTGGATTCCTCGTAAAATGAGACCATACAACGCCAGTTTGTTAAAAAAATAAGCGAGATATCGACTGAATTAGATTTAAAAACTTGATTTTTCCACAATCTTCAAATTTCAAATATTTAATGCAACTTTTTTACAGTTGAGCGAAATTGTAAGTCTCCACTTCTTAAGTATGTTGGAAACACTGTTAGAATGTCACTCTACCTTCGTAGCGAAACTTTTGCCGTTGTGGACACCTGTGCTCTGTTCAAACCAGATTCAAGTATAAAACCATCTACCCCTAATCAACCACTAATTGTCGAATTTCAGCTACCCGGACATCTACAAGTGCGTTTACAGAACTGTCGGAACTGTCGGCCTATGATTCATCCAGAAACATTACCTGATAAAATCAAAATGAACTTACATAATCCCATTCTATTGAAATGGTTACAAAGGTTACAATTCAAAATGGGCCAAATTGAACTGCAATCGTCAACTGCGACACAATTTTATTCGTTGTAATCTAACAGTAAATTGTTAAAAGAGTCCAGAGTTTCATTGAAAGGCCAAAACTGGCTGAACACCAACTTACCCGGCGCATCCACCAAAATATGTGAGAAAAATAAAAGAACGTTTAAAAAAGATCGTTTAAAAATAACTTTATTATTTTTTTGATATTGCACTGCTTACCAATAACTACCTTTTTATACCGTTTGTTTCCGCAGTGCGTCCAAGGATTTTAAAGTTTGCTCCATTGCCAACTCGCACAACTAAAAATCACCAATCAAAACACTTCCAGGAAATCACAAACTTACCTTGTCTACAAAATAACAAACATCCAACTTAATCTGTTCTCTAATCTTCATTTCATCTGACATTGTATCCGAACCTTCTGTATCTTCAGAAACTGACTCGGACATCTGCGTGTTTCGATTTTTCAGTCTTCGTAAAGACTCCTCGGTTTTACAAACTGAGCGCAGGACATCTTCGACTAGACTTTGGTATCTGCAAAGAAACTATTAAATATAAGAAGTGACAACCGAAACTTACTGTTTGGTGTTGTTGGCGATTACAGTATCTAAGATAATTTGTACCTCAGGAGTCATGTTCGCTTTAAATTTCTCGTGGAATTTGAGAATTGTGCGCAGGGCTTCGACCATGTAATTGCTTGCTTCTTTGGGGGCATTTCTGTTGGTTCTTCTGTAAAGTCTAGGAATGGCAGCCACGTTTTGGAGGTGCGAAAAACTCTCACTACTTTTAATGTTCACGAGGTGGTTTTGTAACTTTTCTATCACTTGGTTGATCAGTTTGGTGTTGACTTGGAAAACTTTCTCAAGAACTGGTTTTAAATGACTTGGAATAATACAATAAATTGAGTTATCAACTCCGGCGAAGCTTTTAGTAACATTTAAATCATTGATTGCGTTAATAACGAAGTTCTCCCACGCTTCAGAACCCTCGGAAAACGAACTAGACTCCTCCAGGGCTGTTTCAAACCATTTCAAATACCTCCCCAGAAGCAACATCAACAGTTTCAAGAACTGATCAGATAAATTATCTATGAACACGTCGGAACTAAATGAAGTACAAAGCGCTTTCCACAAAGCTAAAGTTATCCTCAAACTACAATTAATTTCGTTGGACTCAGCATATATCCGAGATCCTGGTTTGATTATAGCGTCACTTTCAAACCTCCCAGCGATTTGTTGAAAGCGAATTTCAAAATAAACCGGTAAGTTGAACCTTTTGATGTGATCTTGAAATGACTTGTTTTTGTGGATCAAGTTCTCATCTCCGCACTTCTTTGCTATTTTGTGTAAGAAGTCCCAGGTGCTTTTGAAGCGTTTTTGGAAGAGTTCTGGGTTTCCAGGGGCAGTGATATAAGGGAGACCTTCACGGGAAAGTTTATCGATTTCTGACCAGAAGCTGTTGAGGATGAAGTTGAAAGATTTTAATTCGCCGCTCCTAAAATGAAGAGTTGGGAAAAATTTAGAATTTGCTTTGGCTTACTTTTTAAGGACATCCAAGAGGATGTTTAACGTGGAGTCTATAAACTGGAAAGCTTCTTCGTAGATTCTGTTGATGTCTTGACCACACGCTTCTAAGTGAGACTCGGTAAATAAATGTTTCAAAGCAGGTCTCACCACGTTGATTTGATATGTTTTTTCTGCCTCTCTTTGTTCCCCTAAATTCTCATACATTCTGAGAGCTCTTAACATGACGTCTTCATCGTTATTTTTAACAGACTTCAGAAATATCTTATTAACCATGTCAGTGAGTTTCTTTCCAACAAAACTAATTTCTTCTATATCAGGACCTAGTGCAAATGCCTCCAAGTAGTTATATTCAAAAGAATATTTATTGACAGCCCTCTCTAGAATTATAGAATCGTTGAATAAGTCATCCTCGTGAGTTTTTATCATGTCGTCAATATACAGAGCTGATGTTATAATCCCAAATTTTAAATTCAAATAATTCCGCCTGGTATTGTTGTTTTTGATGCTCTCTAAAGTGGTAAAGTAGCTCTCCTGGGCCCCCTTAATCAAGTCATAGAGAGTCTAAAACCAAACGTTAAAAAAAACGACGACTGTAACCAAAAATTTACTTTGATTTCTTCACGCAACTGACTTATAGGCACTGACAAATCCTCGATTTTTGAGTTTAAGTTCGTTAAATATTCGGCTAAGTTAACAATCGCCTCAGTTTCCGTCTTCAAAATCTCAGCCATTTGTTGGTGTAACTCGTTCCCATAGTTCTTTAAATCGCTCCGAAGAGTCTCCAAGTCTGACTTCAAAGTGTACTTAGAGAGGCAATGATCAACGTTAAAATTTTCCTGGAAACAAAGTTAGAAACACGAAGATGTTTGAAACGACGTACTTTAAAAAAAGATTCCTTCCAAATGTGCTCCTCTGCCGCATCCATCGTGAATTCTTGGAAAAAGTGCGATTTTTGAGGTTACCGGAAATTCTGTTGTTAAAGAATTGGGGAGAATCTAGAGTGTCTCTGCCTCATTTTAACACGCAAAGGGAGGCTCCTCACAATTTCTTAATAAACATTGGTGACGTTGGAGTTGTTTTGAATCTGAAACGTCAAATTTGACATTGCTGTCATCGTTAAGCATGAAGTTAGCCTCCCTTCAAAAATTAATCTTTATATATATAAGTTGAGACACTGACTAATAAAATTTTGTTCCTACTTAAAAAATTTCAATTTTTGGTGGACAAATAAAGAGAACGTCCATACAAAAGCCCATTTTTGAGCGTTAAAAAGCGCTAGCTTCGCATTAAGCACTCATGGTGTTCACAGGAACGGCACAAAATTCCCTAGATAACGTCGGTTGACCAGTTTGTTTCGTTTAAATTTTCGGCAGGTTTTTCTAAAAATGACTGAAGTCATTGGTTCTAGGATGAGACTGAGATCCTCCGTGACTAACGAAGAAAGAAAACAAGAGGTTTGTTTGAATCTCTCGAAAACGTTAATTTTTTTGGTACTTCTTTTTTAGCAAGAAAAAAACAAGAAGGAAGATATTTCTGCTTACCCCTTTATCAAATTTCGAGGCAAAATCAAATATTGTAACGAATTTATTGACTGTGCTATCGCTTGTGACGAATTAATGTATGGTTTCTTTGGTTTTGAGCGTTGTTTTATGTAACTTTTTGTAGTAATCTGGCAGATAAAGCTGAAGATGTTCTTGTGCTAGGTTTTGATGCTGAATGGCCCTTTTCATTCCAGACAGGCTCGGGAAAAGTGGCCCTTATTCAAATTAGCCCTGATCTGGAGTCTTGTGTTCTTCTACAAGTCAGTGGCTTGCAAAAGATCCCTAAAGCCTTACCAGTTTTGTTGGCTCATCCTAAGATTAGAATTACTGGAGTCAATATAAAGAAGTAACAACTTCAACACTATAAACTTGATTTAAAGTGTAATTTTAGCGATGTTAGAAAATTAGCTGCAGATTATCCAGGGTTTGATTCAGACAGAATGGCGAACAACTGCATTGATAGTGGGACTTTAGCTAATAAAATTTTTCCATTTACACAGAGATGGAGTATGGCGAAACTTGTTGGATATGTGGTAAATTTCAGCTAGCTAGAATTAATCTAACAGGTGTTTCCAGCTGAAAATGACGATCGACAAAAACGACAAAGTGAGAAAGAGCAAATGGAATGTTACACCTTTGTCTAAAGATCAAATTTTATATGCTGCCACTGATGCTTATGTAAGTCTAATTCAAAAAAAAATAGTACTATTATCTCTTTTAAGGCCTCTTTGCTGTTGTATGTTGAACTGAAGAAAAAAGAGACTGAAAATGTAGAAATACTCGGTTAATGATTTTGCTTTAATTTTTTTTATTGATAATAAACAACTATATTTTGATAATGTATTAAAAATTTAAGATCCTTTTCCACGGACATTTGTAAAAAGTGGAGCTTTCAATTTATAATCGCTTCTAAATGCGACATACCTGTTGGTTTTTTTTTATTGAATAACAGATCAGTTTCTTGTTACAAAACCAATCAATAGAAAATTGAAAATAAATGAGAAAAGCATCAATAAATTTGAGGGACTCTTGAATTTTTCACCTGTGATAAACCCAATTAAAAGTACCCAGATTTCACTCAACAAATCAAATAATTTTCTCCCAATTAAATAAAGCGCAATATCCAAAATTGTACGACCACGATCAACTTTAATAAAATAAACTATCGTGTTATAAAATGCAAACATAAAATAATGAAGTCAATCGATAATTTTTTGCCTGCGGTTTCGGCGTATAATTTATGAAGTTAACAATCGCCTCAGTGTCCGTCTTCAAAATCTGAGCCATTTCTTGGTGTAACTCGTTCCCATAGTTCTTTAAATCGCTCTGAAGAGTCTCCAAGTCTGACTTTAAGGTGTACTTAGAGAAGCATTGATCAACGTTAAAAATTTTCCTAGAAACAAAGTTAGAAACACGAAGATGTTTAAAACAACGTACTTTAAAGAAAGATTCCTTCCAAATGTGCTCCTCTTCCGCATTCATCGTGAATTCTTGTAAAAAATTCCCTAGGTAACGTCGGTTGTCTGGTTTGTTTCGTTTGAATTTTCGGCAGGTTCTTCTAAAAATGACTGAAGCCAATGGTTCTGGGATGAGACTGAGGTTCTCCATGACCGACCAAGAAAGAAAACAAGAGGTTTGTTTGAATCTCCCAAATACTTTCATTTTTTGGTACTTTTTTTGTAGCAAAAAAAAACAAGAAGAAAGATATTTCTGCTTACCCCTTTGTAAAATTTCTTGGCAAAATCAAATATTGTAATGATTTTTTTGACTGTGCTATCGCTTGTGACGAATTAATGTATGATTTCTTTGGTTTTGAGCGTTGTTTTATGTAACTTTTTCGAGTAATTTGGCAGAGAAAACTGAAGATGTTCTTGTGCTAAGTTTTGATGCTGAATGGCCCTTTTCATTCCAGACAGGCTCGGGAAAAGTGGCCCTTATTCAAATTAGCCCTGATCTGGAGTCTTGTATTCTTCTACAAATGAGTAACTTACAAAAAATCCCTAAAGCCTTACCAGTTTTGTTGGCTCATCCTAATATTAGAATTACTGGATTCAATATAAAGAAGTAACAACTTTAACACTATAAACTTGATTTAAAGTGTAATTTTAGCGATATTAGAAGATTAGCTGCAGATTATCCAGGGTTTGATTTGAAAAAAATAGTGAAGAACTGCATTGATTGATAGTGAGAATTTAGCTAATAAAATTTTACCATTTGTACACAGGTGGAATATGGCACAACTTGTTCCATATGTGGTAAATTTCAGCTAGCTAGAATTAATCTAAAAGTTGTTTCCAGCTGAAAATGACGATCGACGAAAACGACGATATGACCAGAAAGCGCAAATGGAATATTACATCTTTGTATGAAGATCAAATGTTGAATGCCGCCACTGAAGCTTATGTAAGTCTAATTCTAAAAAATTAGTATAATAATATGTGCTTTAAGGTCTCTTTGTTGCTGTATATTGAACTGAAGAAAAAGGAGACTAAAAATGTCGAAATGCTCGATTAATGATTTTTTTTTATTTTTTTATTGATAATAACCATTTATTTTTTGATAATGCATTAAAAATTTCAGACCCTTATCCACGGAAATTTATAAAAAGTGGAGTTTTCAATTTATAATCGTTTCTAAATGCGAGATGCCTGTTGTTTTTTTTTATTGAATAGCATATCAGTTTTTTGTTACAAAACCAATCAATAGAAAATTGAAAATAAATCTGAAAAGCATCAATAAATTCGAGGAACTCTTAAATTTTTCACCTGTGATAAACCCAATTAAAAGTACCCATAAAGCGAGATTTCGCTGAACAAATCAAATAATTTTCTCCCAATTAAATAAACCGCAATATCAAAAATTTTACAACCACGATCAACTTTAATAAAATAAACTCTCGTGTTATAAAATGCAAATATAAAATAATGAAGTCAATCGATAATTTTTTGCCTGCGGTTTCGGCGTATAATTTATCAAGAGCAGTACATCCTTAACATTTAAAATCAATACAGTCGCACATTTCGAAAAAAACTCATTTCGAGCTAGCAACCCTCCCGGTGGTGCACGGGTAGTAACCTTGACTTGTTGGTAGAAAAGTGTAGATGTGTCCTTGAAATATTGTATTTGTTTATAAACAGCTGACTTCCATCTCAAACGGCCTTGAATACGTGAGAAGATTGATAGAAATCGTGAAAGTTCGAGTCTGGTCGCGCTTTGTTCCGCGGTGAAATTTTCGGTATTTCTGAGATAAAGCTGGTTTGCACGTGTTTTATTTACCTTCGAGAAGCTAATCGCGATGTTGAGTGTTTGTTTAACGTGTGTTTATTCCGTGGTTTTCTGTGGGATTGTGTAGCGGAGATTGTCGAAGTTGTCTTTTTTTGTGGGTTAGTTTACCCGTTACCGCACCCGGCTGCCCGGACGAGCGATCCAGGGTAGCTTTAGGCTACATGAAATAGGGTAATTATGACATTCGCCTACTTGTTAATTTCGAAATTGTTTGTTTTAGCCATAAAATGACAGTTTTTATTATACAACAAACGACGTTTTTTAAAAAAGAAGCAATTTTTCTACAAGTGAATAAAAGCAATCGCAAATGGTAAATGAATTGAACATTAAACATGAACTTGAACTGGTTCGCACATATTATCGTCCATCATCCATTCGTTATTATATCAGCAGTAGCTGTTTTCTCTGGTACATGCCTGGTGATACCTTTTACATTGAAAACAAAGCCGTTCCGAGACTTCTCAGACCCCAAAATGGTAAGTCTCTGCTACATTTTACCCCCCAATTACCCCTTTTTCCAGGGCTTTAATACCAGAGGAACAACTATATCAAACAGATTGACTGCTTGGAAGAATTTAGATGAATCTACTAGACCTTCAGGACAATTTGCCATTAACCCCAACGATATTTTGATAAAACGAAATCTAACGTTTTTTAAACCTAAAATTAAAAAAAATGGAAAAAAGAAAAAAAACAAGGCGAAAAACGATTTTTCTAAAGTAAATCCACCACCAAACAACCACATCCTAACTTATTTTTCTAGGTTTATATAAATGAAGCAAGTAATAACCATTCTGACAATAGCTATGAAAATATTGACTGGAAAGCACTGAAAGATATGCTGCAACTTAAACCTGTTGAGAGTTTCTCTAGAAAACCTTTAATGGAGATGGACGGATTTTTGTGTGGCTCTCCTGGTGAGTTTCATGGCTTATTTATTAATTTATTAGAAAAGTTCTACCGGACCAATTAGCCTCGCTTCACTAAATTAAACAGAGCTAGCGCCTAGTTAAAATATCGGAAAAACTTTTAATTGCTTTTAGTTCACAGAAATTTCATTCTCTAGAGCCAAATAAAGAAAGGAGTGATCGATTTTTGAAAGTCACGCATTTTGGTTTCGCGCGAAAACCTTTTCCGAACGCAAAAAACACTTCGATAAGTGAAAAATAAACCGAATGAGAACTTTATTTACTTAACAAAGAAAATAAGCTGCCAGGCGAGAGATTATTTTCCAACCGAGGTGGAAACAGAACTTGTTGATTTCTAAAGAAGTCAATCAGAATTCAATAAAACTCACCTGAATACGAGCACGGTTTGTTAACAAATGAGGGAATTTAAAATGTAACTTTGTTGGTACTTAAAAAACACAATAGAAGTATTTCGCTTGTGTTACGTTATATAATTGTACTTTTTACGATGCTCACTAATTGTTGTTTTTTCAGATGAACAGTACGCTCATATAGTTTTAAAATCGGAATATAACGAGGACTTGTTCTCTCTGAAGGCTTTACTAGGGCTTTGTCGCATCGAGCACGAGTTCATTGAGGCCCCCAATTATAAAAACTTGTGTATGACAGGGCAGGAGTATCAGATGAAATGTTGCAAACCTTGGTCTCTAGCAAATTACATAGCAATTTTGCACAATCGAACATCGTGTTTAGCAATTACGGTAAAACCTGGAGCGATTTTTTTTAGTATTGTATTGGTTTTATAGGAAGAAGACGTGAACTCGACGAAATCGCTATTGATAAACTGTTCGCAATATTTTCACAACTTGAAATTATCAGCAAACTGCGTTGATAAAGGCTACTGTGATGCACCCTCAGAATGTTTTCGACACGACGCTGTGTTTAATATACTAAATTTTTTAACTAGTACAACATTTCTACCACCTAATGTACGAAGCCACCCTTGTGACTCTTTAATTGATTTTGTTTTGTAGAATACTCTCGAGGGTACAACGTTACAAGAAACAATGATATTTCTACCCTTAGCGTGTAGTACAGCAATGTTACCTTATTATCACGAGATAATTAAATTGAACTTAGAATATGAAGGCATATCAGTTGTAGCAATGGATTTTGGGATAAAAGATGCTTTGTTTGATGAGTGCCTGCTGCGGGACGCCTGGTTTATGACATCTGGAGCTGTGTTCGTGTTGATTTGTATGTGGTTATATACGGAATCATTGTTCCTGACTATCATGACAATAATTGCAATCATATTCTCACTGGGGATTTCATATTTTATGTATATGCTCGTTTTTGAGCTGAGTTTCTTCCCTTTCATGAACCTTCTAGCTATTATTGTTGCAATCGGTACGTCCAATTTCCTTCACAAGAACGGTATTAATCTTACTTTCGCAGGTATTGGAGCAGATGATGCTTTTATATTTTGTAAGATTTGGCAGAGAGGTAAAGAAGAGAAAAACAGCTCGATCGTCAAATTAATGGGCGAAACGTTCCATCACGCGTTTGTTTCCATGTTTGTTACGTCTTTGACTACTGCGGCGGCTTTCCTAGCATCGTACGCCAGTTCCGTCACTGCAATATGTTGTTTTAGGTACTAAATTATCGTCGTAAACTCTGTTTTAATTACTTTCCTGTTTTAGTATCTTCTCGGGCACGGCTGTAATAACGAATTTTTTGATGATGATAACCTGGTTTCCCGCATGTGTTGTTATATGGGAACGCTCATGTTGTTCAAACGTTGATTTAGCAAAAAGTTGTTTACTGGCGTGTTTCCAACGTTGGTCTTGTTCCAAACTAATAAAACCAACATTGAATTTATCAACAACGTGGTCGAAATGTACATGTTTTGGAAAGTTGTGGAGCTCCAAAGAGCGTTTCTTATTGGATAGTGTTGTCAATTTCAGATATATATCGTTGGTTGTATTGTCTACTTTAGGTTTAATAAGTGCTATTATAGTACTGTATTATCCGAAATTCCAACTGCCGAATTCTTCGGAATTCCAGTTGTTTGATAGTTCGCATCCGTTCGAAAAATACGACTTCACGTATAAGAATCACTTCTGGTTCATGCGCGAAGAAAGGGTGAGTACTCAAGGGTTGGAAATCACGCGCTATATGTTTTTTTTTCCAGGCAACTGTGGAGACGGGAGTGAATTTCAAGCTACCTCTAAGGTTTGTGTGGGGCGTTCTTCCTGTGGACAACGGCGATCATTTGAACCCCGAAAGTTTGGGAAAGTTGGTGTTGGATCCCGAGTTCGATATTTCACAACCTGAGGCGCAGACGTGGTTGTTGAAGTTCTGTCGTCATCTCCATCGTCAACCGTTCTTTCAACCAACTTTTGGTCCACTTCTTCCAAATTGTTTTATTGAAACTTTCATGAAGTCGATGCAGAGAGATTGTATTGATCCTTTTTCGTCACGAGATCATTCGCCATGTTGTAAAACGTCGAAGTTTCCGTATAATAGTAGCGTATTTTATGAGTGCATCGTTGAAGAGATGACACAGATTTACGAGACACCGGATCAGTATTTGATACCTGGCATGGCCGGCCCTAAATTTTCCAAAGACGAATTTCCGACAATAAAAGCTGTTATTGTAGAGTATGAAAGTAGTTATAGTTATTCAATGTCTTATGAATATATGCACGAGTTTTATACGAAAGTGGAAAGTTGGATGGTTGAGGAGTTGAAAACTGCTCCGGAAACTATGAAAAATGGTTGGTTCATTAGTGAGTTGGAATTCTACGACTTGCAGAGAGAATTATCGGAAAATACAATATTAGCAATTATAGTGTCAATGGGATTAGCTTTAATAGTCTTGCTTCTATCAACATTGAATATTTTGACAAGTTTATATGCGATTTTGACTATAACATGCAGTATTTTTGTAACTGTTGCTGTCTTAGTTTTATTAGGGTGGAAGTTGAATATTTTGGAATCTATAACTGTATCCACAGCGATAGGTCTTACTGTAGATTTTAGTTTACACTACACGGTAAATTACAAATTATGTCCCCGCGCCATGTCAAACGAGCGTATAGCTGCGACAAAATACGCATTGTCTTATATGGCAGGTCCTGTTCTGATGGCAGCTCTGACAACTGGTGCAGCTGGTGTTTTTATGTTACCTTCTTTAATTTTACCGTACATACAGATTGGAATATTTCTTGTAACTGTAATGAGTGTTAGTTGGATATATGCCACATTCCATCTGGGAGCTATGTTGGCCATTATTGGACCCCAGAACCAATTCGGCCAATTCCACTATTCCAAGCTTAGTTGTTGTCCTTCCAAATCAAAGACGTCCTCTAGTGAGAGAAATCGTCCTGTTAACTCCTCTCTCGCAGACACTCACGAATTAGATTCGTTAACTTGTAAGAGTGGAGTGCGGCCCATTCCAAGGCCTCTTCAAAGATCCTTGAGTAGTGGCGGTGCTGGCAAAAATAACCAAAACAGATATGTTTTTACGGATCAATCACCTTCAGCCACCAGCGCCATTACTATCATCATGGCCGATGACAATTAAATGTAACATTAGGACTAAATGTTCTGTGATATACTCTGTATTTCTTTTTTTATTTTTATTTTCATTTATTACATAAATGCTCTTTCAACAACTATCATTTACCTTTGTTCAAATGGCATTTAAGTAACAAATATATACATATATAGAGACTTTACAATCGCGTTTTTATCACACCACCTCAAAAAACATTTTACGCAACTAAATTATGACGAAAAAGTCACTTTTGAGTACGCGCCTATGTGACGTCACTCCAGGATTCTAACAAGCTAGGAATCGTATTACGTCCTTCTTCTCACTCTCACTCAGACAGCATTTGTCTGACGTATGTCGTTGATTTACCTAGAAAGAAGTTGTGACGTAGAAGGCGGATTCATTAACTGGAAGTTTTTAATAATTTATTTCATCGATAATTCCAATCATTTGCGAACAATGATTTGCTAAAAAAATTACGCAATCACAATATGAAAAAGCATAGAAAATCTGAATAAATTAAAGAATATAATATAATATAACTGTTCAAAAACAAAGAATCAGCTCGAACTCTTAAAAGAAATTTGAAAAACCTAAAAAAATCAACCTAGAGATACAAAGAATAAAAACAATCAGAGAAAAATCTGAATAATTTAAAGAATCTACAGATGGGAGGATCTTAAAGTTAATTTGAAAAGCGCAAAGAATTAAAAAATCAAGATTAACCGAAGTGTTCAAAAAACAAAGAAAATAAAATAAAAAAAACAATGATATGCAGCAATATCCCAACAGTAAATGCAGGTGTACCTAAATAAAATGCAAAGATTTCAACTCCAATATCAGATAATCCGAAGGGGTTTTGCCCTATTTAAATTTCGATTTTTTTGCAGAATCATCTACAGCGGTGTCTAAAATTGTGGTTGAAAATCTTTGTACTTTTTTAGGGTTCACCCTGTATAAATACTGAAAAAATAAATTGTATTTCTTTTAATTGAGTCGTTCGTAATTAAAACTGTCAAAAAGTTTCGGTCTTTTTAAATCCGTCAAAAATAATTGAAAACAAGCAAAAACTTTTTATAAGAAAATTGATTTAGTCAAATTCGATTGAAAAGCTAAATAAAACAAATAAAAAATTTATTACTAGACAAAATAATTTAGTAGTACGCCGCAAAATTTTAACTTTCCGAACAATACGAAAGTTTTACGATTTCGCCCATAATACATACAATATTACTATTTATTCTCGACTATAAAATTAATGATCGTTATTACTTTTATTTCAAGCAATTGAACGAAAACTGGTATATTTTTTTAATGTCGAACCGTAAAAAAATCAATTTCGGAACATCAATATTAAGAATTTAAGTAGATTTAATCCGTTCCTCCATTCCGTCATGTCTTTGTTCAATCATTTGACCTAGAAAACAGTTTCACTTACTGTAAGCGCGTAGTGTTTGCTAGAGAGTTGCTGAGAAAAAAACACGTTCTCACTTGTAATTTTTCTGTTTAGTTTATTATCAAGAATGGGAATGTTCAGTGGCAAATGTGTATCAAAAGCCCGTTTAGACGGCAAAACTGCTATTGTAACAGGCGCAAACACCGGAATAGGAAAAGAAACAGTGAAAGATTTTTTTAAAAGAGGTAACTAAAAATGTGGATGACACAAATTTATCATTATTTTCAGGAGCTCGAGTTATAGTCGCTTGTCGTAATGTCGATAAAGCAAACGAAGCCGTCCAAGAGATACAACAACAATGTACGAGTGAAAATAAGTTAGGTCAAATAAAAGTAGCAAAATTAGATTTGAGTAGTTTAAAATCCGTGCGAATTTTCGCAAACGATATTTTACAATCGGAGAAACAAATTGATATTCTGGTGAACAATGCAGGAGTGATGATGTGTCCAGAAGGAAGAACTGAGGATGGTTTTGAGATGCAGTTTGGAACCAATCATTTAGGACACTTTTTACTGACGCTGTTGCTTTTGCCAAAAATTTGTCAATGCAACGGAGCCAGAATTGTCAACGTTTCGTCAGTTGCCCACAAATGTGAGTAAAAGGGTGAAATGTGAGATCCGTGGTTTCATGTGATTTATTATTAGAATGAATAGTGAGAAATTAATATTTTTCACCTTGACAATAGCATGAAAGTCACACACCTTGATTTTGCCACTATTTTTTTACTTTTTAATCCATAATATCTTTTTTTTTTTTTTTTGTACTACCAAAGTGCGCGTCATTCTGTACACGTGTATACAATTAGTAATTAATTACTTAACTTTTATATTCCAGATGGCCAAATGGATTTGGACGACTTAAACTGGGAGAAACGCAAATACAGCGCCCTTGGAGCCTATCAACAAAGCAAACTCGCAAACGTATTATTTACCATAGAACTGGCAAAAAAACTAAAAGGTACCGAACTGAAAACTCCAAAAACCAACAAACAATTTGTTTATTTCAGATGCTAATATAACGGGGGTAAATGTCTACTCTCTCCACCCCGGCGTGGTGCAAACGGAATTAGGTCGCCATTTAGACGACGTCTACTTCAGAGGAATCAGATGGATTTGGCGTAACGTCATGAGTTACGTTATAAAATCCCCAGAACAAGGAGCACAGACCACAATTTTTTGCTCGGTTGATGAAAAATGCGCCCAAGAAACTGGACTTTATTACTCCGATTGTGCAGTTGTGGATACGCCGGCAAAAAATTCCAAAGATGGAGAGCGACTGTGGAATGAAAGCTTAAAACTTGTAGGGCTTGGCTCAGACTATAATCCGTTTAATGTGTCGAAGTAATCTAAAAATAAATTTTGATTATACTTTTTGTGTTGATTACGTCAAAGTGGGTCAGTCTGAAATGAAAGTGCGTAAATTGGAGGTGATGAGAGGGTGGATGAAAAAAATAAAAAAAAGAAGAATATATAATATAGAATTTTATTGTTATCATTTCATTCATGATTACTCATAAAATGTACAATAAAATGAATAACAGATGGATAGAAACAAATTATATGAGCAATAGTGAAATCTCTGTCATAAAAAGGACCAAGCAAGTCCAACACTTAATGATTATTCTAAAGTCTTTCTAGTTTATGGCAAATATACAAATCCAGAATAGCGTAAGTATTCAGGTGAATAGAGCCCGTAGGGGCAGGCAGCTTTGTACATGAACAGTGGATGCCAACCCTTAACTGCACTTGAATTCGATGCGTACACACGAAAATGTACAAAATTAACTCACGTAGTTATTATTGCCAGATTACTCATTAGTAATATCAAAAATAAACCAAAATACTCTGTTACACACACTCAGCACCACAATTGCTATTTAGGATTAAAATATGGAGGTTGTTGAGTGTGCGGAGGTCCAGGTCCGGGCCCCATAGCTTGGCCCCCCATTTGGCTCCTCGTCCCAGTCGCATATAATTGTTGTTGGAAGTTGTGGTATTGTTGGGCATAATTAGGATCAGACGTCGTGGGTCCCACAAACGGCGAATTTTTAAAGGTGTTGTTCTGTCCCATCGATGGTGGCAAAGGCTGACTGGCGTCGGGGGCGCCCATACCCATAGGACTCCCTTTAGGGCCGCTCACAAACATCTGCGCGTTAGGATTGCCCATGTTGGGGTTGGGGTTAAACATTTCGGGGCCTCCAGGAGGCGGGCCATTGAAAGCCATCTGAGGCATTCGCATCATTCCTGGCGGCCTCATAGGGCCCCTCATCATAGGCAACATCCCGCCAGGCATGCCCATGTTGCCGCCCATCATAGGGCCGGCCCCGTTGCCCATTGGACCACCCATCATGGGATCTGGTTGCATGGGGCCATCCATGTGGCCCATATGGGGCGGCATGGGTCCGCCGGGACCTTGCATTGGACCGTTGTTGGGGAAATATTGTAGGTTTTGCGTCGGCATTTTTGAGTCCATGTTCGATAATGGGTTTGCAAACCTTTGTAAAAAGTCGAGACTAGGAGGTCCTCGAGGTCCTGGGGCGTTGCCCACTTGGGGCTTCGCAGGGAGATATTGTATTGTGTTCGGAGCGTTGGGTTTAACTTGTACATTCGCTCCATTGTACGGGTTCGGCCCCGGCGGACGACCCATCATCCTGGGCATAGGCATATGGTTAGGAAAGGCACCTGGCAGTTTTGGCGAGAGAGAGCGGATGGGGGCCATGGGCGAATTCGGATGAAACCCATGGGGTGGGCCTTGCATGCCCATACCCATCATTCCCGGACCTTGGTCCATGTCTGGCATGTTATGACAACCGCCCATCTCCATCATTTGCATCGACGGAGAACCAAAGTTCATCATGCCTGGTCCTTGATTGCCTTGTCCGTTCAGAGAACTCGCCACGCTGTTAGTCAACTGTTGACTCATTTGCGCTAGAGACGAAATGGGGTCAAAATGGGACACTTTCACGTTGCCCGACATGGTACTCGTGCAGTTAGGGTTGAGGGGCACATTATCTCCGCGCGCACAATAATTTGGGAGTTCCAAAGGGCTCGGTTTACCAGACGGTGACACATTCACGAACCCTCCTCCTATTTTAGCACCTGGAGAAGCGTTCGGACCCGGAAAACGAGGAACATCCATCATATGGGGGCTTGGAGTAGGAAACAGGTCACCTTTTAGAGGGTCCGAAGTCGGCCCAGGGGCTGTCTGAGGACTCATCCCGGGCCCTGATGTTGGCCCCGGACCAGTAAGACGCTGAGATTTATCACCTAGTAAAACCACAAAATAATATAACCAAACATGAACAAACAACGTTATATCAGAAGGGCACAAGTAAATGCGACCCAAGAAAAATTCCGTTATTATTGGAAAAGCCGCGTCATTTTTTAGTGTTCAAACATTTCCACAACGTTCACAAAAATAAACAAAAACCTCCTTTTTATACATATTGACATAAAGGAAATGATTCTTTTATAAACAAAGAATGTTTAGATCACAAAAACGTCACTAATCCACACAATTTTGTCGCTTTCATCAAATTGTCTGTGACGTAAATATCTATAGATATGCCAACTATATTATCATGGAGCTTGCTGATTGATTCAAAAAATATTTGGAAACAATTTTAGATGCGCGTAAAACTTTCTATTATCTCAGACTTATAAAGCAATAACAATGTTTTTGGTATTTATCGCAGATACTACGTAAGCTCAGATAAAAATTTCCAAGAGTGCAATTTAAAAAACATAAATAGAACACGCATTCATATAATAAACAAAAAACGCATAATTTTGAGTAAACCTTAAAAAGTCCAGACTGATTGTCGACCTCGCACAAGTTATGTAACCGCAAAAAAGTCGCTAAACTAAAAATTCCATTTCTTATTCAACTCCAATGTCCATTATCAATCGATTAACAAAACGATGTGTCTTATACAACAATTTGGATGAAGCGAAATAGTTTTATTAATAAATACCAACTTTTTGTAGTTGGTGTTAAAATCTGTTTCACCAAATTGGAAACTTTTCTTCTAGCAGCTGGTGTTCACAGTTGCCATTTCTTTTTCCTGTGTATTTCATAACTAGGAAAATAAAGTTTAGAACATCGTTTAGATTATAAATACCTGAAAAGTAATTTTGAGTCAATAAAATCAATCCGTTATCCAGCAGTAATACCCTTCGAAAAATAGATTCAAAAAACTAAAAAATGAACAATTGAATGTCTAATCACTTAAATAAAAGATCTCTAAAACGTTTTTTTAGCATAATTTCCACACACAGAGAAATTATATAACATGGTCAGTTAGTTCATTATTACTGGTGTTATATTACCTGTAGATGACGTTGATGGTGTGTGAGGGCTTGGTATCTGAAATCTGCATCCCTCAGAGGGTACTCCAGGTGTAGGAGGAAACCTGGGCCCCACATCCACTGATGTGGGTGTGTTAGGTCCTGATATTCTAGAGTGCGGAAGATCAGTTGTATTGCCTGGGAATCCACTGTCAAGAGTTGTTGGCAAAATACTGAAAAAGGTGGAGATATAAAACATGCCAAAACTGTGATAATTATAAATCAACCAGCCAAACGTGTACATAATGTCGAGCGATCGAATATAAAACTGCTTTGATGCGTGTTGTGAACAATATTTTATTTTCGATTACTCATTTTTGTATTTCCTTACGGAGGAGATATTATGTTTCGCTCTTTGAGACTTGTGTTTGGTTGTTTTTGTATGATGAGTTCCTGTCCTTCGAATGCGTTGAGGTATTGAATTTGTTGTGGTGAGGGAACAGGCATGAGATTAGGCTCCTTGGCTCCAGCTGTGGGAGTAGTTGAACATGAAGTCGTCGAAGTATTCATTTGTTTTTGTTGCGCCATTGACTGGAGAGTGCGCCCAAACATTCCATCAACTGTAGGAAAGTAGTAATTAGATAAAATAATTCTTAATTAGGTTTTAACAAACCTGAAGACTGATGGGTTGATGTGGGTTCGGTGTTACTGCTATTTACACTGGGAGACAAATGTGACGAAACAGGGGTGCCAGGGTTGCTGTGGTTGTGCCTGGGAGCGGAAGGGGAATCTTGCGAGGTTGGGCTCTGACCAGTGCTCACATGTCTACCGAGCCCAAATTGGCGATTAGGGTCAGCAGGAGAATTGAGAGCAGAGGAAGCTCTCGGCGAAGGAAGGGACAAATTCGACGTGGGGTTGTTAGGCGAAGCAGGGCTAGGGCTTTGTAGCGCTATGGGGACACTGGCGGAACGCGGGGTTTGGTGGTAGGGTGGAGGCGGACCTTGGAGGCGGGGTCCAGATCCGGGCATGCCGCGTGAACCGGGCGCATTGGGGGCGGAACAGGAAGGAGCGCCGGAACTTACAGGACCGATCGGAACCGGCCCTGGAGGCCGGTCCGGCTTCTGTTGGTGCATTTTGAGCCACTCAAGCTGATTGTTCATTAACTGGGCGTTGGGAGGGGCGGAGCCTGTCGGTATCATGTTGTGAGGCAGGTCTATGGCACTTGCATTTCCTGGAGGCGGCTGCCCGTCCATCGCTTGGTTCTCAGGAAAGAGCATCTGTTGCATTTTTCGAATCGTCGCTAATTGTTCTTCGCGGTGCTGCCGTTGTTGGGGGGTGAGGTTCTCATCAGGCACTTTAACGCCCTGTAAGGAGGGCTGAACGTTTGAGAGGGAGGGGCTACAGGCGTCCATGTCGGGGCCCACGTCAGGGATTCCGTTGCTGACACCTTCAAGGCCTTCTAAATGGTGGTTGTTTTTCTGTTCCCAAGGGAGATCGGCGTCTCCTAAGCCGATTTCATCGAGGCCATCAGGCCCCAGGAAATTTTCGATGGAAGGCTGATTTTTGGGGCCTAAGCCGGGGCTACGTGTGCACCCTTTGTTCTTCATCATGGCCAAGTTATTTAGCCACTGCGCGGGGTTTTGGCGGGTGAATTGGTTCACTTTGAGGGGGTTCTTCTCCAGGTACTTTTTGGTGGCTGGTTGGGCACAATGGTAGGCGATAATGGTTGGATACCGACCCTGCAGTACCTCGTCAGCACCATTATTGGCCATCATCGTCGAAAACACGAATATTTGACTTTGTTGTTGCATATATTGCACTTCCATGCCACCAGGTTGTTTGTTTATAACGTTGCTAGCCAAAGGCTGAACTCCGTCAGGGGGTGTAGCATGCGGTGGTGGGCCAGACAGCCCCAAAGAAAACGCATCACCAGGCAAATCATTATCAATGCACTCTTCCGTTTTCAATGTCAGGTTAGATGAGTCTGTGACTGAGGTTGTTTCCTCACCTTCAGTCTTCCTTTCAGTCCCGGTTTGTAGAGAGCCTGTGTTTGTGGAACCGATGATTCCTCCGTTTTTAGTGACAGGACGACCGGGTTCCTTTTTAACAGCACAGTTACTACCTGCTGCTTCATCTTCTTTCTTAATCCGAACATCTGTACTTGAGGCTTCTTTCTCGGAACTCCCGGGCTCCTCCTTCACACTATCCGACCCTTTCTCGTGCTTTTCTTTGATCATTTCGTATTTTTATCACATACCCGTTCCTTTCATGCTGTACACACACTAACACTGCACTTCTATCATACCCAAAACCGCGCAAAGTACTTTATTCGAGCACTAACAATTATTTTCGACCATTCCGTTTATTGGAAATCCACTAAATTATCTTTCATATCACATATGTTCTAATGTTTTTATTTGCATTCCATCATTTTTTATTTTCATCTCTTAACCAAATTTGAAGAGACGCATACATGGTGTTCTGGGCCTTCTTACCATTGCACAACCACTGAAAATGGAAGATTTTAATCCTCTGCTGCCGTATACTTCTAATGACATCTATGATTGTTATAATTTTAACATTTAGACCATAATAAAAACTTTTAACAAAAATCTCACATCACAAAATGCCAAACTGTCCACACGCGTTGCTACCAACATTGACATTTTTCACTAAATTTTAAATGTCAAATGTCACTAACTCAAAACAACGACTTCAAATTTCGCGCCAAATGTACGCGAAACAATCATTTATCGGAAAATTAACACACTTATTCAATATTTCTTGCTTTTATTATAATCATAGAACAAAATTATTTCTGAAAAAAGCTTCCCCGCCATAAAACAGTTTAGTTTTATAACTTTATTGCGATTTTTATAAAAATAACAATAAAAATTCTTCTAATAATTCTCTGCATATTTCTGAGGCTTAGTGCAAGAAAGGCCAATCTCGAAAAACATGGTAATGAGATAATAATTATGGATTCAATAACTGTCGTCGAATAGTGCTGAGCAGCGCATTTGACGTTGAAAAAAATCATTTCTTTTCTATTTTTTTATTCACATTTATTTATACTACATATTGAACAAATTAATTCCAAAAAAATTAAAAAAATAATTAGATTGGCCCTTTTTATTTATAATATTTGCTAAAATTATTAGATTAGTCCTTGACTGGCTGAATTTAGTGGCAACGCTGTGGTATGTAAAGTGAACACCAATTTTTTAAATTTAAAAAAGATGTTTTTGTGCATGCTCAATGGTATTATCTGTGGGATATTTTCTTTTGATGCTCTTAATTAAGCTAAATTAGTGGAAGATAATTAGTTTTCAGGTAATTCAATTAACGGTACAACGTGCATGAGATAAGCCCTTCTTGCATAAAAAAAAATATAACATATTATGAGATTAACCCCTCAAAAAATCTGTAACTTTTAAAATATGGAATTTTTTTGTTTTGACAGTTTATTTCCGCTATAAAACAAAAAAATCTCTGCACTAAGCCACAGATTTAATACCTTCATCTTTGTCAGTTTCATAGAAATAAAACCAAAATACACAAAGAACATAAACTTTAATCCAAAAATTCAAACGAAAGGAAAAATCAACATAGATTCTGTAAGTTATCGGGACCTTCACGGAACAATTGTGGTGGCCCTCTTCACCCATTCATTAATGAGCTCTTTGTACTCCTTCTCATTCAACGTTTCATTCCCGGCTGGGTTTTCCAAAATCAAAGTTCCATTGACATTGCGCTCCACAAAATTAAATACTTTACAATACGGTGCACTGTCGCAAAATAATTCAAATGAAACTGGATTAGCTGGTACAACAAAAACTGTTTCTCCATTCAACTTCTCGAGTAAATCTTCATCAATCTCATCTCCGTTGCTTAGAATAAGCTTGAAAACTGTAACTCCAAACAATCGGAAGACAGCTGAATGTAACTCTATCAGAGTTATTTCTTTATTGGCAATCTCCAACAGCACTAGAGCTTTTGTTGCGTCTTTGCAGTACCGAGCTGGCAGCCCCACTAGTTTCAAATTTATCCATCTAGTAGCTGGGATGACAATATCTCGAAATTGGGTCAAAAGAAGTTTTAAGGTACAACCTTTGATTTGTTGAGACTCTGCAATGATGGCAGCGTCTGCATCTAGCTTTGCTTGAACAGGTCTGAAAGGCGCTTTGATTGTTTTCTCAATGAAATCAGAAAATACCTTGGCCACTCTATCAATATCACCGGTGGCTTCATAGAATACTGTAATTTGATCAGTTGGGACTAAATGTGCTTTCTTACGCAACTTCTGGATGCGGTTGATTATCTCTCTGGCTGTCCCTTCATCCTGCATTGAATCATCAGGAGTCACATCCAAAAGAATGAGAACATCGTTGTCGCTGTTGACTTCATATTGACTAGTGTTGAGATCTCCCGCCTTGAAGATAAGTTTGACTTCTGAAAGCTCAATGCGCTGTCCGGCGACAACTCGATGACCAACTTTGACCATCTCATTGATCTCTTTGTCGTTTAAAGCTTGGATGCCAGCAGTCACAGCTTTGAGTTCTTGTTTCAAACGAGCTCCTAGAACTTTATAGTCAGGCTCTGCTCTTAAGGTAATTCCATATTTGCTTTTATCAGTAGTCGTGTCAATCTTGCGGACGTTCAATTCAAGAAGAATGTAGTCTTTAAGAGACAAAATATCAGCAAGATATTGTGGGTCTTGGTGAACTATTATAACTTCCGGTAGAGGATACTTAATGGGAATTGTCTTCCGGTCGCGGACGACTCGTCCCAATTCAATGACGGTTTGCATGCGAGAAACTGCCCGCTCGATGTCTTTGTTGATCAAGGAACTGTTAGGTTGTGGCAGCATGAGGTAGTGGACGCTATCAACTTGAGTTTTCATGAGTTTCTTCAAGTACTGGTACATGTTTTCTGTTAGGAACGGAGAGAAAGGCGCCATCATCTTCACAATGTTGAGCAAAACTTCAAACAGTGTAAGAAGAGTTGTTTTACAGTCCTCTTTTCCTCCATCGCCTTTCAATCGTTTCCTGTTCATACGGACGTACCAGTTGGTCAAGTAATCAATGAATTTGGTGAGTCTTGGAACGACGTTGTAGAGATGATAGAGACTCATTTCTTTGCGCACGTACTGCAGCAAGGACTGAGTGAAAGAAAGGATCCACTGATCCATTATGTTCTCTGGTGTAAAGCTGCCTTCTACGTAATAAAACGGTTCTTCATAATCTTGCACGTAGCTCTCCACGTTTTGCAGAAGAAACCTAAAAGCGTTATACCACGGCAAGAAAACATCCTTCAGAACATCACGGACACCCTCTTCTTTAAACCTCAAGTTTTCCGCTCGTACAACTGGTGAATTGATCAGATAAAGTCTCAGAGCATCAGCTCCGTACTTGGAAACCACCCCTAAGGGATCAGGGTAGTTCTTTTTGCTCTTTGACATCTTCTGTCCATCGCTTGCCAAAATCAACCCATTCGCAATCAAGTTCTTGTACGGCGCTTTTCCAAACAAAGCCGTTGAAATCACCAGCAAAGTGTAGAACCACCCTCTCGTTTGATCAATTCCTTCGGCCACGAAATCCGCCGGGAAATACTCCTCAAACTCTTTCAAAAACTCGAAGGGATAATGCTTTTGGGCGTAGGGCATCGACCCGGATTCAAACCAACAATCGAAGACTTCTGGTACTCGGCGAAGTGGAGGGTTTCCTGGAGTTTTGGATGGAATCTCAAGATGGTCGATGCTTTCACGATGCAGATCGGTGATTTTCTGATTGGTTAGTTCTTCGAGTTCGGCGATGCTACCAATGCAGATGATTTCTTTACCATCTGGAGATACCCAGATTGGGATTGGGGTACCCCAGTAGCGGTTACGGCTAACAGCCCAATCGCGGGCTTCACGTAACCAGTTGCCGAAGCGCTTGTCTTTCACGAATTCAGGGACCCAGTAGCTATCGGCGTTGGCTTGCTGGAGTTCTTCAGTCATGTGCTCGACACGGACGAACCAGGAGCGGATCGAGCGGTAGATCAAGGGGGTGTCGGAGCGGTAGCAGTAGGGGTAGCTGTGCTTGACCTGCAAGAAGTGATTTTTAAAACAAGGCACATTATTAGAAGACGAGATCTTAAGAAATCTGAGATGTTTACTTGAGATAGATGAATCAGTCGCCCGCGCGCTTTCAGGTCCGCAATGATCTTCTTATCAGCGTCCTTCACATACAATCCAGCGTAATCTGTCACAGGTTCAACGAATCTCCCGCAGGCATCAACAGGGCATATAGGATCTTGATCCTTGGTGATCACCCCCGCGCTTAAACAAACGCGATAATCGTCTTCTCCAAAATAAGGCGCTTGGTGGACTACTCCAGTACCAGACTCAGTAGTTACATAGTCGTCGATCAAAATCCTGAAGGCCTTTCCTTTCAAATTTTCAAAGTATGGAAATGGAGGTTCATATTCCAGCCCCTTTAGTGTTGCCCCGAGGAATGTTCTCAAGATCTTGTATTCTTCAGGTTTGAAAAGTGTCTCAATTCTTGACTCCAGCATAATGTAGCGTTGATTGGTTGCTAGGACTTCAAAAAGAGCGTATTCAAAATTTGGGTTTACACAAGCTGCAAGGTTGCTGGGGAGAGTCCAAGGGGTGGTTGTCCAGACCAAAAGAGAAGTATTTGCATACTCTGATTTTAAGGGGAGACTAACTGTAACTGCAGGATCTACTACATCTTTGTAGTTTTGACCGGATTCAAAATTTGATAAGGGAGTGTTGCAGGCTGTGGAATAAGGCATGACTTTGTTCCCTTGATAGACTAAACCTTTTAAGTACAATTGCTTGAAGACCCACCAAACTGACTCCATGAAAGTGGGGTACAATGTCTTGTAATCATTTTTGAAATCTACAAGAAAATATTAATACCATGATAAGCAAGAATGAAGTGGTTACCAATCCATCGTCCTATGCGTCCAATTATGATTTCCCATTCCTTGGCGTACCTCATCACAATTTTCCTGCACTCAGCATTGTACTTATCAATTCCCATCTTCATTACATCATCTGGGCCTTTGATACCAAGCGCTTTATCAATCTCATATTCCACTGGTAGCCCATGGGTGTCCCAGCCAAATCGTCTTTCCACATGATAGCCCTGTTGGTGGGCATATCTCGTCACTACATCCTTAATGGTTCCCGCCAAAATGTGTCCATAATGGGGTAACCCCGTGGCGAATGGGGGCCCATCATAGAAAGAAAACCTAAAAGAACAAATTACCGCAAATTCCACACAGTCTCTCTCTTTACCTTGGTTTCCCCTTCGACTGCTTGAGACAAGTTTCAAAAACATCAATTTCTTTCCAGTATTTCAGAATCTTCTCTTCTTCGTCAGGGAAATTTATAGTTTCCGGCACGCGAGGAATTTCTTGGGCAGACATTGTTCCGCGTTCTGTTAATAAATACCGCAATTAAACTAATTTTTTCTATATCACAGTGTTATGCATGATACAACATGACACAACCTCAAAATTTGATCAAAAACGGATGATGCAAGTGCATGCAACGTGGTGATAGGGGAAAAACAAAAGTTACTAGAATATCATCAGCGCGACTAATTTAAACTAATGGTTAGGATTTTTTTCTAATACTGCAGCGACGGCTTCTCTGCAGAACATGTTTAATCTTCATTTATTACCGTCGTCGTAAAATTTACCTTTTTCGGTGCCAATAATTATCTTCTTTATTTTTTTAAGCGCAATAAATACCGTTAATTCAAAGTAAAACTTTTACAGCCTAGATTAGATTGTACAATTCCTTCTTAAAAAAACTTCCATAATCCTAAATATTACTCATTTATCGGTATCGGCAGGTTACTTTTTTTTTCAAGACGTCTTTTCGGTATTTATAAAAAATTACGAATTTTCTGAATTTGTTTCCTCAATACCAACATGAACTTTGACATAGCAGAGTGGGGTTTTTCGCAATGAAAAATCGAAAATACGACCATTACAAACTTTACAACTAACTATTTTTCTTTACTTTACAACTTAAACATTGATTTTTTATTTTTAACGTTGACACGGCTATTCCATTTCGTGTAAGCACACAACAAATAAAGTTCTTATCATTATGTGAATTGCATGCGGATATTTTATACTATTTTTAATTTTTCATTATTTTTCAACTCCACCTTCAAAATCTCATGATTATTTAAATTTATTCTAAGATCATGTAGGTATATATTTAAAATTTAAATTTGGTTAAAAATGTTAAATTATAATAAGTGGGTGTCACGTTGGTCGCCTCCAGTTCAAAAATGATAAAAGTCACCGCCAAATAAAAAAGAAACGATAATGTTAACTGTAACGGAAATGAGAATCCGTTATCTGATCTAATTGATTCGTCGGATCAATATTTTTTCCCTTGATATGGAAATAGAAAAATCCCGTTATTTGTAAATGTTTATTTCAACAGATCTCCAATAACTATTAATAAATAAAAATAAATAATGTGTAAATTGAAATCACAGAAAAATTAGCCTCTTGAGATATTCACATCGAAAATGATGTTGGCAGAAGTTGCGTTTTCAATGGATTTTGTATTGAAAAGAACTCCTTTTTTCATCTTCTTGACGTCGGCATAAGACGTGCAGTTCAAAGAAAGAACGTTATTTCGAACACTCAGTACAACATTATCGCCAATCAATACTTTGACCTCCATCTCAAACTCTTTTGCTGCTTTTCCACTGTCCAGAAGCCAAGTCCATAGAAGAACATTTTCGGATCTACGAATAAAATTTCCAATTATAAACAAAAAATTTTTTGATACTCACAACTCGTTATCTAACTCTATTTTAAAAAAGAATATATTCCCATCTATTTGTAAAAGATAACACAAATCCCTGTTTTCCAGAACTTTGCTGAAATTAATTTTGATATGTGATTTGAAATATTGGATCAACGGATCATCATGGATTTGTTGAAAATGCTCGATTATTTGTTTACCTAGAAAAAATATGTAATTTCCGCGAGGTTCCCACTAACGTACCTTTAATTAAACAGCTGCAGTCAGCGGTAAAAGGACAATAAAAAACAAGATTATCCTCTTCGTCGTTTTTTTGCAACGACTCAAACGAACCGTGGCAAGAAGCAGATCGGAATTCAGGGTTCAAAAAATTCCTGTTTTTGTCATTTCGGCTCAATCTCGTTACGGAATTGGCCCTTGATACTGAAGGGCTCTCTGAATCGAAAATTTCGTGTGTTGACAGAGATTTCGATTTTAAATTAAAACCGTCGTCGTAACCTTCCATTTTGTTCGATAAATTGTCGACAGAAGATGCCTTTCCAACGATTCGCGCCAAAAATTTGTTGGTGTGGGAAGGTGTGACTTTGATTTCGGGAATTTTCGAGTTTTTTTTCATTTTGAAAATTTGTTGCATTTTTGCTGATCTGGCGTTCTCGGGTTCTTCGCGGAGGTTGAAGGCGTCGATTAACGCATTGTAGACCTAAGATGAAGGAATGTGTGGAGAAAAAAAAAAACGAGAATTCTTAAGAATACCTGATCTGACAGAAGTGACCTCCCTCTGGTGAATCTTAGCCTGCAGACAGGACATCGCTCAGATTTCGTTCTGCATCTCATACAAATTAGATGTCCGTTTTCGCATTGATAAGTAGGAGGTGGGATGGTGTCTAGGCAAACTGGACACTCCAAAAACGCAAGGATTGTAGACATGCATGCAGATAAACGTTGCAAATTCGTGGGCATCGGCCCACAACAGATCGCCTGCAAAAGGTCCTCTTAAGGATATGACGATTTGTTACAAAGGATATAGATAAGATAAACACCCAGAAACGGATGTGCTTCTGTGAAAATATCAAGTACATTCATATAAACACAACAATGCAAAAATTATGTAAATTGAAGTAATCTAAAAGCAGTGACCCAATTAGATCCACGTACCCATGTCTTGTCAGAATTCCAATGTAATGTTAATTTTTCCCAATACGTTATCTGAATACGGGATTTTCTCAGTGGAAGAAAACCCGTTTAAAAGAAAGTCTGGGCTAAGAATTGAGGAAAAGTGAGACGTTTGTTTTACCTCAGGCGAGCATTGAGAATCGATGCCGGCATTCCATAGTAAGAGTGAAACTTGATCAGGCTTTGATTTCACTATTTCAGCGACCTCGCTGATTCTTCTCCCCAAAACATCTTCACTATTTACTTCTAACAAACAGTCACCTGATTTTATCCCAGCGGTTTCTGCAGCGGTTCCAGAAGCTACAGAAGTGACCCATGGATATGGATCCCATTTTCCTCTCGTTAACTCAAAACCACAATTTGCTCCATTTCTTTCAAGACTTATCAGACGAACAGTTGGACTATAGTGATCTTCAACGTCTGTGTCACTCAACATGTCGAACTATAATACTGAGACCTTTACTGACTTTCATCATTTTCACCTTATGTTAATATGCTCAAGGTTTATCTCATTTCTATCATGACTTGTTTGCCTTCGTTGAACGCTTATTATCGAAGCCTTTTTTCAGCACATCTTCGCATTCTTACTGATCAAACAATATTATGCATATTTATGCAAAATGAACAACGCAAAAGAAGCGAAGAGTGAAGATTCTCACGGAAAAATGCAGTTTATAGCTGACCTTCGATTTCATATTAGCCTGAATTCGACACCAAATCTTCACAACGGTGGGTTCCACGCCAGAAAACAAGCACAAGAGTCTTAAATCTAGTTCAGGTCACTTAACATCCAGGTGTTAATGCAGAAAATTGACAAAATGCTCAACAAACGATAATCTTAAAAGTCTCCACAAAAATTTATGACTGCTATTACAAACACACCCAATTAAATACCTTGATTCAACCAGACTTTGACGCACTACTAAATTGTGGAATGCCCCATGACTTAGTACACTTTTCAAAGTTATAGCTTCTCCTGGAGTTATTTTTCTTGAAACCACCTTGAAATCATGGATCTGAATTTTAAGTTTTGACCTAAGTTTCTAATTATGCTTGTCTGAGGGTCATCTCCATATGCAAACGTTTTTTAAGAAAGTCACAAGTTTGAAATTTCGTGGCTTGAAAGACGATAAGTGTCTGATTTTCTTTGATTACAACTAAACAAAAGTTACGTCATCGAGTTCCAAATAAACAAGAGACGTCCATTATGTGCTTGTTACTTAATTTTAGCAACAAAGGTAGTAACTAAATATATAATTAACATTTTTAAAATAGCGTGATGCAATGCAAATTTAACGGTCTGGAAATCGTAAAAACTCAATTTTTTATGGCTTCTTAATCCAGTTAATCAAAACATATTTTAAGGGTAAATCATATTTAATTTTTTAATTTTCTAGGAAATCAGGAAAATTTCCTTCAATTGCTCGTTTTATCACTCATTGTAAACATATTTTTAGCTCGTAGAAACTTCAAATGTGTGTTTCTTAAAAATTAATTTGTTCAGCGCGGCGCCCCAGTCACTGTTTCTGAGCGCGACCAATACATTAATTTTTTTAATCTCTTTAAGAAGTCTGCATTGATTAAAAATGCGCTATTAATAGACAATGAAACGAGGAAAACGATGGTATTTTTTGAACTTTAATATGGCGTGGTTAAAAGTATACAATTTTACTTTAAAAAAATGAATTTTTTGGTAGTAGTAATGTTAAAATAAAAATATTTTAAGGGTCAATCAAATTTAATTTTTTAATTGTCTAGGAAACGATGCAAATCAGCAAAATTTCGTTAAATTGCTCGTTTTATCACCCATTGAAAACATATTTTTAGCTCGGGGAAACTTCAAACGTGTGTTTCTTAAAAATTAATTTGTTCGGCGCGGCGCCACAGTCACTGCTTCGGAGCGCGACTAATATATTAATTTTTTTATATTCTATTTAAGAAGTCTCCATGGATTAAAAATGCGGTATTGATAGACAATGAAACGAAGAAAACGGCGGCATTTTTGAACTTTAATATGGCGTGGTTAAAAGAATGCAAATTTACTTTAAAAAATGTATTTTTGTTATTAGTAAAATTAAAATAATTTTTTTCCTAGAGTTTCTTCACTAATTTTTTTTATCAAACTCACATTCAAACGAATAAAAAGTCAGCGATGTTTGATTTCCTCCGTCATATCTCCTAAAGATTTTTTTTCGTCCCTCCTCCGCCTCCACCATTTCTTCTCTAAAATAAAATCGTTCTTGAATTTGTACAATTATTTCCGTCGGATATAAGAACGATGGAGACTATAACACTAATTTCCTCATCAGTTTAATTGGAATATTTGTTGTGGCGCCATCATTTCCAAGTGAAAACAACAAATTAACGAAGTACTACAATCATCTCACGTCTGCTCTAGATTTTCTTTTGGATCAAAGGTCTTTTTTTCCCAGAACTGTCACGTGTTTTGCAAGTGGCAATTAATCATTTTGTGGAAAATCCAGGCGTTTAAATAAAATTAGAATTGGAAATGAAATTAGCGAAGAAGAATATTAGCCTTGAGTTTGAAGAAAGTGAAGAAATAATTGAACAACAATGTAAAGAATGATTGTAATTTGGACGAAATGAATGAAAAGTAAGTGGTAATTTAAAAAGTGAAACGTGTAAAGTCATAGGAAAACCAACTCGTCACAAGATGATGAGTTCCGCTATGGAAGGTAACCTTCACCCACATAAAAAGAGACGTTTCATCTCCTGTGGTAACGAAGGACGGAAAAAGAGATGAATTCTCATAATATGTTTATTTTTATACAGATTATATAACATATTTTACAAAATGATGGGTAAAAACCTCAGATACTAACAATTCATTCAAATTCGTAACTAATAAGTCGTAATCTCATAAGTAACTAAAGTAAGATTCTAACTAATGATTTGTTCTCACGAGTCCTGCGAAAAACCTATTGTTTTATCTGGTTATATCATGGACGCGTTATCGTCGCGTATTTGGCATTGACAACTACAGGAAAAGACATGGAAAATAATTTTATGGCGGAAGATATCGATTAACTTAGAATTTAGTTGCGATGTAATATAAATGCGCTTCTTTCATCCTGAAATTGGCAACGATGGAGCAGTTCCGCATCATTTAATGTCACAACGATTTATGTAACACCTGTATATATTCAATAGAAATTTTACCAAGGTCACAATGGAACACTGATTTTAAAAATTGTTTTTAGTCACTACAGTCATAGTTTTTGGACGATATCAAATTTTTGCTTGAAATCCATGGATTCTTTTTTCGGGTCGAATTTCTTCTTCGACGCGAGTTTGGCTCTGAGCTCCGCAGCTGTCATGCTAAGATTGAGAGTACCATTTTCTTGTTCTTTTTTGTTGACGTCGTTATTCTTCTCTTTGTCGTTTTCTGGTTCTGTAGGGATGATGCCGTCTTCGTGTGGGTCGACCACAAGTAATTTGGTCTCAGCAGTAAGATTCTTGATGAGTTCGACGACTTGTTTATGTGTTTTGTTGGCGATGCTCTCACCATTGACTTCTAAGATGCGGTCGCCTTGTCGCAAGCCGGCCGCTTCTGCTGGAGAGTTGTCGTCCACTTTGCCTATGTATTGGCCAGGCTTACCCTTTTCTGCATGTAAATTGAAGCCGTAACCATCGAAGTGGTCCCACTTCTTGATGTGGCAAAGACGAGCGTTTGGGTGGCTTTTCATTTCAGAAGACATAATCAGTTAATGACGAGGTTTAATCACTGATAACAACATCCGAACATCGCGCACAGTTGTATACAGGTGCACACAGTGATCGCCAATCAACTCTATGGCTGGTAACTAGAATGTGATACTGGAAGTGGTAAGGTAAGTGAGCACGTCCCCCGCTCCCGCCATGACCGCGGTGGTACCCAACTTCACCGACAGCTTTGACATCCATGATTACCACAGGTCTTCATGCTTCCAATGACAACCTTCGCCATTGTATGTTTACTACTGATTTTCTACACCCACTCTTTAGGAACTTTGCCAAACCATTCACGGGTACTCATACCAAAAAAAAAACTCTCCAACAAATGGAATTCCGGTTAACGCTTTACGGAATTAACAGATAATATTCCGTTAAATACTACTCGACTTCCAGGTAAACGACACACTCACACCAGAATGCAGTTTCTTAACTTCAACCTCAAGGTACAATGCAAGAAAAATTCCTCCACTGAAAGTACTATTCGAACAAAATTTAATTAATATTATATTGACATCAAATCATTTCTTGCTCTAATTCATTGTACTCAGATATAACTACCGTGTTCCTAAACATTCATAATTAGCGACTGGCAATGAAATAATAAATAATTAGATATAAGAGAAGGTCCGACACGAAACATTGCAATGTGCAAACACGTAACAAACCTTGAATGTCTCGTCCGTTATATTTAAATGTTTAAATATTAAACACAAGAAATCCAACCAAAACTTGAAGATTTGCACTACCAGCAGTTTATTTCAGATTCGGAACTTCATAATTGCTTAAGCAAACTTCCTCGAAAGTGAGATTTACAATATTTACATAATTTAATCTCATTTATTTCTGTTAGAGCTCTCAGAATCTCATCAGTCATATGCAAACAACATTCATATTTCCGCCAATTTCGAGGATTTAAGGTGGAGAATTATTTCTCATCTTACGTACAATCAAATCTCAGCTTCACAAGATAGAAATTGATACAATTATGGGAAGCGCTAGAATTTTCGGTACTTCCTAAAATGGTAATTTCTAAAAGCGGTGTAATTATGTAATTCGACACAGTTAATAAGCACGTCAAAGATAGTAACCTCCCGAAATTACACGTTTTAATAGATATGATAGAAACATTCACCGAAAAAGTGAAAATTTCTAGAATTTGTATCGTCTGATCCATAATTTTGTCATTTTTCAGTGTATAATTTTTTATTGTCGCCTGTGAATATCATTTAAAACATTCTCGCTTTCAAACGAAAGTTCTGATTTATGTAATTGTTTAACATTTTAATGAAACGACATTTTTAACGCATTGAAATAAAAAAAACTAGACAAGCATATCATATTTCATAGAAACCCCATGAATGAATGCAAAATACAATGCAAACGTTTACTATTTTGAAAGTAAAACGTGCGGAGTTTTATGAATCCAAGAATCTTAATCCATATTTAATGAGAAAACAATTAATTTGTTTTTGCAATCGCTAATTGTGTTTTGATATTACAAGTTCTTGGTACGATTTTTACGTTACCGAATAACCAATGTTAATTAATAAAGTTAATGCTAATGCACAACAATAAAATTAATAAGATTGCCTTTTAAGTCTTCGCATCTAAAAATTGAAGGCCGTGCAATTACACCGAAGTCAAAGCTATTCATAATCATAATGTTCATTTTATTTTTGTGTTTTCGTCTCAATTGGTACTAGAAACGCCATAAAACAAAATTTTCATTGTTTGTGGTATGAAATGACTGTTTAGTCATTTTTATTTTTTGGCCTAATTAGCTCTAAGTCGTTCTTAAGGTATTTTAGATTTCCGTCGAAATTTTTCTCAAAAATCCTTTCACGACTCAAGTGATTTACTCAAGGTCGTGCTGAGTCACCTCATGATCATCTTAATTCGAAATAAAAATTTTTCATTGACACGTAATTTACCATTTCCTTATGCAATTACACGAAAACGTTAATTATCGGTGTTCACGTGATCGAAGAAATGTTCAGAAATCATAGAGAGCACCTGGAGCTAAAAATAAAACACTCCGTCATAAGTATATTTAGTCTGTTTAAATTAACAGATAAAATCTATGTAATAATAATAAGGTTTAGCGACCTTAATTTGGGCAGATATTGGGTGTAATCGATGGAGTTTATTAAATGGTTGACAACGTAACAAATACCTGCGATTTTAGTAATGGGAGTTAATTGATTTAATTAGAGTAAAATAATCGCTTAGTCACTTTCACTTGAATTACGAAAATTGAAATTCTGTTCTTTTATTGTTGTTTTTTTAACCACCTGCAGCAAATATTGTTTTAGTAAATAATGAGTCACTGTGATAATTGTGATGTTCTCAAGGTAGCATGAAAGAAATAGCCGTCAATATCACCCGATTTGTACTCTATCGGAGCGTGTAAAAAATTTTACATCCACCGAAGCATAATCGCAATTTCACATAATTTCTCTTCGTCACTTTCCTATATTGATTTAAGGCCAAATGAAGATAATTGACAATAGCGGTGACAATTTCTTGGTGTTGACGGGAAATCCTCGTTATGGGTGTAATTTTGTAATAACAAGGCCACAATCAACAAATTAAATGCAAATTTATTAGGAAAGAAACAACAATAACAACACAGCCTTATTCTTTACATAAATAATACCTATAGTGGTCGTCCAATAATGGTATGTTGTTATGAGTTAGGAACACAAAACTTTTGGTTAACTTTATTTTGAGTTCTTCATTTCGGCTTTGTACTCCGTCAAAGCTGTGTGGATTCGGAAGTGAAGTCGAGACTCAAGGGAATATCCAGAATAGTTTTTCCTAGAAAAAAAATCAAAAAATCTGCAAACAAACCCAAGAGACTTACTTTGCGTCTTCCAGAGCCAAGACCGCTTTCTCTCTATTTCCTCTTTCCCATTCAATTAATGCCAACTCTACTATAGCGTAGGGAATAAGGTAATTATCCTCAACAATATCCTTCTGAAGAGCTATGACAGTTTCTAGACAATTTAGAGCTTGAAGAGGACTCTTCATCTGACGCAAGCACGCTCCTTGAAGAAGAAGCACAAGAGCTCTGTTGTCAACATCATATTTGGTTGAATTAGTCCGTGTGTTCAAATCTCGAAGAGCTTTATCTACGAGTTTGTACACAGTATTAGCAACGTTGAAGTTTTTCATAGCTTTGAATAAGTTCCAAATGTACATCAGTTCGATCATTGGTAAGACAAGATTGTGGCTTTGCTCGAAGTAGCGTTCTGCTTTCTTCACTGCGAATTTCTCCATTGGCAAGGATTTTCCGGCGATGCGTTGCTTGTACTTCGGTACGTCCCTACAAGGAAAAGTTAGAGAAAATTTAAACTACTATAAAGAGTACTTCATTAAATTATCAATGGTGGTAACGTCTGCGGCTGAAAGATCGTCCTTCATCATGACCATGAGGGCGGCCTTCTGGTAACTGTACATGGTCCTCGACCATTTGCTTTCTTGGAGAAGAGAACTGCAGTAAAATAGAGCTTCTTTCCAGTTAGTTTTCAAGCTACAATCTCGGGAGTTATGGTGGTACGATCAAAACAGAGTTCTTACCAATTGACCCATAACAGTTCCCAGAAGCAGACGTGGTGGAATTGTGGCCACAGGTCCTGACTCTTCCACGATTTTTTATACCAGTCGATACTAGAGTCGAGGTTACCTTTCATGAATTCTAGACGCCCTTTGAAGAAGAGGAACCAAACTCCATCAGGATGCTTCTTGAGTTGTTTCTCCAAGATTTCTTCACTAATTTTAACATCCCCCTCTTGATGACTAAGAACCTGAAGGACTATCAAATTGTACCCTAGAAGGGTCATTAAACACAGGATTTGGCGAAGTCCCTGCGTTTTGTAACCGTCGATTAGATCATCGAGACCCAATTGCTGAAAAACCAAGTCAATCACAAGTCAAAGGATTGTGGTTTTTGCTACTTTATTTCCTGAGAACCCTATGAATTCTAACAGTTTGATGACTCGTGACGGAAGTAGAGAAATCATGAGGTTGAACGTGCCGATTCCCATTTTAACGCCACTTTCAAAATGAACTCTGGTTGATTTTTTTCCCCACTGACTCTTCAGTAGAATCTGCTGACAATCTCTAAGAAAAAGTGTGAGTTCGGGAGACTTACAACGTTTTTTTCTTACTTGTACGAATTGTAGCACGACCTGATTTTGATTCCAGCTTTGATAAAACTGCTCAAAGTTTCATCTTCCATGAAAGTCAACATCGATTTGAGTAGAAGACACTCGGCGTGACATAACTCTGCGTGTGCTTCTTGTTCGGAGTACTGGTCAAAATTAGTTCTTTTGACCATCTTCCCCAGAGACTCCCCGATGGTATTCTTTTTTCTGTGCTTATTACAAACTCGGATCGCTTGTTTCAACGCCCCGGAAGCAGTCATTATAGACTTGTGTTCAAAAGTTAAAATAGCTTCTAAAAATTGGAAAACTGAGTGTCCCAAGGAATGGTAAATACTACTGGTAGCACTAAAATGTTTTGTTAAGATTGTGGTGATTCCGAGGTGTTACTTACTAAGGTTCCATTAAATTTTTGGCTTCGATAAATTGGTTATTAAAAAAATAGTTTATGGCTTTTTGACCCTCTTCAATGGCTCGATCAAGAGTCATGTCACCATTAACCCTGAAATTTCTTTTAGACTTTGGATTGTGGTATTGTCTAAAGACTTACGTGGGCAAGTCAATGTCGTTGACCGCATCCTCGAACTGCAAGATAAATTTATATAGAGAAAGTGAAAATTAAGAATATTATGCCCACGCCAATTAAGGCCCATTTAAAAAAAATCAAAAAGAACGCGTATAAATTGCTAAAAATACGCAAATATAAATAATGAAATTGGGAACTTTTTGTATTAATTAAACATGTGAAATGGCGTTTCCGGGCTAAAATTTCTACATAAATTGCAAAAAGAATTGCATTTCGCGGGGCGAAACTCATTTTGGACAATGAACGATATGAATAGACAGGAAATTTTATTTATAACCAATGTAAGCATTTAACAGGTTTTGAAGATTAGAGATTTTCTATGTAAATAAATTTGTGCGCCGAAATTGTTCAGATGCATCACGACCTTCGCTTTTTGAACACAATTATAGCGACGGTTATCAAACAATCCATTGTTTATCTATTTTCGACAATTAAGTAATCGAGGCTATTCATGTATGTACTTCAAAGTCTGATCGGTGATAATCTGATAATACAGGGTGCGTAGAGAAATCCGCGAAAATGATGGAAAAGTGATTGCATTGTTAATTATTATCGCCAGATATTAGAGAGTACGCGCGCTGTTAACACCGATAATGGTACTAGTCACTGATTGATTTAAACTTTTCATCTTCAGCGGTACTTTCACGTCGTCTTAAAAATGTGAATTTACATATAAACTTTCAAAATAGCCCGTTTTATTGTTATGTTATTGTTATTGTAGTATTTTGGAGGCGAATTTACGTCAATGTGAGTTTTATTGTTAATAAAAAAAATGTTTACCTCGTCCCAGTCCTGATCGTCGACATCACTATCGGAATGAGAAGCCATCACTGTACTAACAACGGATCACTAAAATGGACAAAGTCTCATTAATCCAATTTTTCCAGAAAAAGAACAAAGTACTTGTTTAAACTAAATTAAATACTCATATTAGCCATCGCAGTAATCTTATTAGTTACGCGCTTACTCTAACACTGTTAAGCTCGCAGATTTTGGTAAAAGTTAAAGAAAGTAGGGACTAACCTCGTTATAACTCTCTCTCTTATGAAGACACTCAGCCCTGAGTAGGTGCACACGGAAATCGAAATCGCTATCAATAAGTGATAACTGTGATCAGACTATTTAAGATTGATTAGGTCCTTTCAAAGGAGCGTAGGAGGGTAATTAATAAATTCATTAATAACGACAATTAGGGCTAAATATGCATGGGAACTACTGAACTAAATTTATACTTACACGTGTAACATTTACGTGTAATTAAACTTGAATATAAAACCAGTTTTTTATCGAACGTTGGAAGTTACACTTTTATCTTAAAGTTTCGGATTTCAACATTTAATTAATTTGTCTATTGTTCGCTTGTGACTGTTTTGGTATTGTTTTTTTCTTGATATAAGTAGAAAGAACTGACTTGCACTATACTAATGATTTTATTATTATATTAATTACGCGAATCGGAACGTTACAATTAAAATAATGGACTTTTAATTGTCGGTTGTAGTTCAAATTCGGGTTTATAATGATGTCATTTGTACGAGGTGAGTCCATGACTTCCAGCAAAATGGGTTTACCTCGGACACACCTCCTGGGTATGGTGACGTAACAATAATTTCCAAAAATTAAACGACACAAAAAGCATTCATTAGCAAAGCCTTTTATTTACAAGCAACATAAATGTGGGAAAGCGCAACAACACAATAAACTAATTAAAAATTCTACCTTTTTACAACATGGTGGGTTGCTTTGATTCAAAGCTAAAAAACCTAAAACGCAATTATTACCCCCCAAAATCGTTGTTCCAACACGTTCGTTTTATTTAAATGCGCCCCTTTCGCCCTTTCAAACCCCTAAAAAATTTGCGAACGTTGACGTATTTATTTTGACGTTGTCCTGTTTGTTGACAGCTAGCATAACCTCAAAATTTCGAGGATTTGCTCGGCTGAAAATTATGGACAACTTTGTGACCTCGAAAATCGTGTAAGAATGGAAGGATCACGGAATCCAGACCATGATAAAGCGTCGTTTTGGAAGAAAAACAGTAAAACCGTCCCTGGAAGGTAAAATTTCCACGAATTTTCTCATATTTTGAAAGTCTTCTTGCAGACCTAGCCCTAAGAAAGATGTCAGAAGTACCGCTAAACCGAAAGTTGTGGGAGCCACGTCGTTCCAGGACTTCCAGGCGTCGGTGAGCGACGCCTGGGCCATGGATGACGATGATTTCTGTATAATTTCAGGACTAGAAAGTGAGTTTCTCCCTGTAATTATCCCTAAAAAACGAGTTTTTTTTCAGGTACGAAAATATCGAAAAAAGTGTCTCAATCGGCGGCTTTAAACGTGTTAAATAGTCATAGGAACAGTGCAGACACCACCTTAAATGAGCGAGAAGAAGTAGATCACATCAGAAATAATCGGATTCCAGGGAGGCCTCAACTCCTGCGCTGCTTAAATCCACCACAAGACGAAGATAACGAGTTAAAATTAGAGAGATTTGAGAGCGTTTTAGCAAATCCTCCAAGTTTGCAGGAGTTGTGTAAACTTGGTTGGTCAGGAATTCCTGTTAAAGTACGCGCGATTACGTGGAGGCTCCTTTCAGGGTATCTGCCGATAAACCTGGAGCGCAGAAATGGAGTCCTGGAGAGAAAAAGACAAGATTACTGGAATTTAGTGGAGAAATACTATTATGCTGAGCATGATGAGACAAACCGTGATATCCAGCATCAAATCAACATTGATGTGCCAAGAATGAACCCTACAATCCCGTTATTTCAACAAAAAACTGTGCAAATTATGTTTGAAAGAATTTTGTTTATTTGGTCAATCAGACATCCTGCCTCAGGTTATGTACAAGGGATCAATGATTTAGTGACTCCTTTTTATGTTGTTTTTCTTCAAGAGTTTATTTTAGATAATCAAGCTTTTGAAACTTTCCACGTCGATAATTTATCTAAAGAACAACTCAGAATAATCGAAGCTGATTCATTTTGGTGTTTATCAAAATTCCTTGACGGAATCCAAGATAATTACGTTTTTGCACAAGTTGGTATACAAAGAAAAGTGCATCAATTAGAGGAATTGATTAAAAGAGTAGACGAAACTCTCCATCGTCATCTCAAACAACATAATGTCAGTTATTTACAATTTACGTTTAGATGGTTGAACAATTTACTCACCAGGGAGCTTCCATTACGATGTACAATTAGGTTGTGGGACACTTATTTAGCCGAAAACGATTCTTTTGCTTCTTTTCAACTTTACGTCTGTGCTTCTTTCCTTTTATATTGGAAGGACGACTTAATGCGCCAAAATGACTTTCAAGGACTTCTTTTACTACTTCAAAATCTTCCTACTCAATCGTGGACGAGTTCTCAAATTAGTATTCTTGTAGCAGAGGCGTATAAACTCAAAGTTATGTTTGCTGATGCCCCCAACCATTTACAGAGTAACACTGGTGATAGCTGATTAAATACTGTTTGGTATTAATGTTTTAATGTTTTGAAACAAAACTCTTACATTTGTTGTTGTAAATACATGACTTGACACATATTTTTATATTGTATCATGATTCGAAACAATTTTACTCAATAAAACCCTTCAATTGTAGCCCTTTTCAAATTGCTTATGACCATTCGCTCGCCTTAGTGCGGTTTTATCCCGAAATACAGTAGACTCTCGATAATTTGTAGTTTTTTCCCGGCCCCTTCGATTCCTCTCGATAAATTGAAAATGTATTTTGGTCCCATCGTTAATTTGAAGTAAAATGCTCAAACTTCCGACTTTCTATCAAAAATTCAAACGCCATAACTCAGTTGTTTGTTAATTTAATTAGAGCTTACAAAATATAAGTTTTACGATATTTCGTCAATGCGGTTCAAACTCTCGTTTATTTGAATTTTTCTTCTCTTTCTCTCGATTATTTGAATCGCACTGTATTTTGAATTCTCGATAATTTGAACTTTTTGCCACTTTTTCCCTTGAATTTCAAATTATCGAGGGCTACTGTATTAACCCAAATATTTCTTTTGGGAAAAACTAGGTTTCAAAGAAGACCAAACCATCATAAAATTAATTAAATAATTATATTTATCAATCACTGTTTAATATTAATGCAATTGTCTTTTATACAAGAAATAAGTACAACTCAAAATCTCACCGTCCCACGGCACTGAACAATAACAAAGTCATAAAATTAAAATAAACAAAACAGAACTTCGGGTTGGATTTCCCGTTACTACGTGAAATCTCAGCCCGTTACTTAACGATATTACAATGTTTAAGCATGAAAAAACATCGCGAGTTTTAGCTAGAATATAAAAATAGCAAAGATCTTCTATTTTCTAAGTTGAGCAACGAAATCTGTCAGGAAACATTCAGCAGGAGTCCAGTTTTCGGCGTTGTTGAACACTTCGACTTTTTTATTTCCATCCTCCACCAGTCCTGGAAAAAAACACTTTCAATTAAAAAACTAACATCAGAAACATACCTAGCGACTTTAATCCATGATACTGGGCGATAGCATGTAAAAGCAGTCTTTCAAAATAAGTAGCAGCGGATTTGACATAAACCTTGTCTCCTGTTTTAGTGAAGAAATCAAGCAGATCGTTTTCAAACTCCTTTACTTGCTCTAAGGACAGATTTTTTTTGATTTTGATAGTGCGCTTGAGTTTTGAGGAAATTCTAGAAAAAGGTTTCTCTTTTTGTACATGATTTTTTGTGTGTTTTTTGTCGTTGAATGCAGCAATGACCTGAGCTTGTTCTTCTTCAGTTTTATCAATAAATGCGTTCCAGAATTGTAAGGCATCTTCGTCGTGGAGTAACTTGCTAAAAGGGCTATCATAAGGTTCCATTATCACAACTGGGGGACCATCAGTTTCATCTTCTTCTGCCAGAGTTTGCAAAATACAACCTGTATTGATACAATGTATTACTGTGGTATGGTAAGAGACTATACCAACGGTTCTGGTATCTTCTTAGTTTTTTTCTACCAGATGTTTTTTTGAGAACTTGAAGTTCTTCATTTTTTAGGTTTTTCACAACTGCTGGGGCAAAAGGTCGAGTCCTGGGACGTGGTTCATTGTGTAAAGATTCAGTGTCGCTAGCAGATGCACTGCCTAGGCTAAAAATTTGATAAGGTTTTGACTACTAAAAATTGATAACTTACTGTAAGGACTCAACATCTGAACTATTCCCGGAATTAACCGGAAACGAATAAATCGGTTTTCCTTTTGTAACAGTCATCCTTACACCAACCTGCTACAACCTCCACCAAAAATAATTAAATTTTCTTCATTCCCTCCTAATCAAAATCCATTACAATCACAAACAAATCGAATTGTCAAACTTCTGCACGGTGCGCACGCGCCATTGTATTATCTAACCAATCCGGTGATTACGTAATAACCCCCTCATGGCTGCCAACACAAAAGTCCCCACGAATTTAATTTAAATCATTTATAATACCTTCAAACTGCAATAAATTCGAATTAATATAATTGAATTTTATTATCACTATTACGTAATTAAAGAAAATTTATCTCCAACGAGCGCCCGCGTCGAATTTCAAAATAGGGGTTGTATTCTGTCAGGAAACCCACTTACCAACTCGGAAAATAACCCCCTCCACCAAGACCGTTTTACACCGCCATATAACTGTGACATAACTTTAATCGAGCAGCTTGCTTATAAAATGTTGATTGGCAGATAAATACGAAAAAGTTCTGTCTATCTGTCATAGTCCGAGAGATATTTAACTATACGGTACGTATATACGTACGTGTATATATCGATCAGTTTCAGATTCTTTGTGAAATTCTGCGTAAAATAAGTACCAATAGTTTAAGATTGCTTCAATAATATAATAATAAATCGACTATCGAATTTTGGGCTTTTAAGCACTTTTTCTAACGTAAAATGAACTGAGAAAAACGATGGCGCAAACCGCATCTCAATATCTCTAATAGTTTCTGAGATATTTAAGTTCAAAAATTGAGAAAAATGAGAAAATATGAAAATCAACTTTTCAAAACTTTGATCGGCCATAACTAGGTTATCTGTTGTCGGATCTGAATTTAAATCCCAGATTTGAAATCTGCGTAAAATTCTGCGTACACTGATGTATAATAACTCAAAGTTACTCTGAAAAATAAGCGAGATATCGATTTGAGAAGTTTGGTCTTAGTTTTGGTCATGAATTTTTGCGAAAATTTGCAACTTTCGACTATTCGAAAATCTAAAAACAATTTCTTATGTAAAAAATCGCGAGAAAAACAATGGCGCAAACCGCATCTCAATATCTGAAATAGTTTCCGAGATATCGAGCATGAATTGTTTCGAACCTTCGAAAATTTGACCCTCTGGCGACAACCCAAAATTTCAAACGGCCATAACTCGGTTATTTATTGACAAATATTGAAAAATTATTATGTTTTTGGATTCAGCGTGAAATTCTGCGTAAAATGAGACCCAAATTTGTTGAGTTTGCTTAATAAATAAACGAGGTATTGGCCAAAAACTGTTTTGAAAACATCATTTTAGGGTGATTTTCAATCAATGTTTTCAAAATGAAAATGACGTTTAATAGCATTGAATTATACATCAGTCGAAAGAGGAGCTCAAAATCGATCTACTGGCCAAATTTGAGATCTATAGGACAAATAGTTTGGGAGTTATGGCCAAAAATAAAAAAAAATGAAAAATTTTCATCGTTTGAGTCGTAATTTTTTTTTCGCGAAAAATCGACTATCGAATTTTGGGCTTTTAAGCACTTTTTCTAACGTAAAATGAACCGAGAAAAACGATGGCGCAAACCGCATCTCAATATCTCTAATAGTTTCTGAGATATTTAACTTCAAAAATTGAGAAAAATGAGAAAATATGAAAATCAACTTTTCAAAACTTTGATCGGCCATAACTCAGTTATTTGTTGTCGGTTCTGAATTTAAATCCCAGATTTGGAATCTGCGTAAAAATCTGCGTAAACTGATGTATAATAACTTAAGTTTACTCTAAAAATAAGCGAGATATCGATATGAGAATTTTGGCCATAGTTGAATTTTTGAAATTGAAATGAATTTTTGCGAAAATTTGCAACTTTCGACTATTTAAAAATCTAAAAACTATTTCTTATGTAAAAAATCGCGAGAAAAACAATGGCGCAAACCGCATCTCAATATCTGAAATAGTTTCCGAGATATCGAGCATGAATTGTTTCGAACCTTCGAAAATTTGACCCTCTGGCGACAACCCAAAATTTCAAACGGCCATAACTCGGTTATTTATTGACAAATATTGAAAAATTATTATGTTTTTGGATTCAGCGTGAAATTCTGCGTAAAATGAGACCCAAATTTGTTGAGTTTGCTTAATAAATAAACGAGGTTTTGGCCAAAAACTGTTTTGAAAACATCATTTTAGGGTGATTTTCAATCAATGTTTTCAAAATGAAAATGACGTTTAATAGCATTGAATTATACATCAGTCGAAAGAGGAGCTCAAAATCTATCTACTGGCCAAATTTGAGATCTATAGGACAAATAGTTTGGGAGTAATGGCCAAAAATAAAAAAAAATGAAAAATTTTCATCGTTTGAGTCGTAATTTTTTTTTCGCGAAAAATCGGCTATCGAATTTTGGGCTTTTAAGCACTTTTTCTAACGTAAAATGAACCGAGAAAAACGATGGCGCAAACCGCATCTCAATATCTCTAATAGTTTCCGAGATATTTTACTTTGAAAATTGGGAAAAATGAGAAAAAAGGAAAATCAACTATCCGAAACTTTGATCCGCCATAATTCAGTTATTTGTTGTCGGATCTGAATTTAAATTCCAGATTTGGAATCTGCGTAAAATTCTGCGTAAACTGATGTATAATAACTTAAGTTTACTCTAAAAATAAGCGAGATATCGATTTGAGAAGTTTGGCCATAGTTGAATATTTGAAATTGAAATGAATTTTTGCGAAAATTTGCAACTTTCGACTATTCAAAAATCTAAAAACTATTTCTTATGTAAAAAATCGCGAGAAAAACAATGGCGCAAACCGCATCTCAATATCTGAAATAGTTTCCGAGATATCGAGCTTGAATTGTTTCGAACCTTCGAAAATCTGACCCTCTGGCGACAACCCAAAATTTCAAACGGCCATAACTCGGTTATTTATTGACAAATATTGAAAAATTATTATGTTTTTGGATTCAGCGTGAAATTCTGCGTAAAATGAGACCCAAATTTGTTAAATTTGCTTAATAAATAAACGAGGTATTGGCCAAAAACTGTTTTGAAAACATCATTTTAGGGTGATTTTCAATCAATGTTTTCAAAATGAAAATGACGTTTAATAGCATTGAATTATACATCAGTCGAAAGAGGAGCTCAAAATCTATCTACTGGCCAAATTTGAGATCTATAGGACAAATAGTTTACGAGTTATGGCCAAAACTTAAAAAAAATGAAAAATTTTCATCGTTTGAGTCGCAATTTTTTTTCGCGAAAAATCGACTATCGAATTTTGGGCTTTTAAGCACTTTTTCTTACGTAAAATGAGCCGAGAAAAACGATGGCGCAAACCGCATCTCAATATCTCTAATAGTTTCCGAGATATTTAACTTTGAAAATTGGGAAAAATGAGAAAAAATGAAAATCAACTATCCGAAACTTTGATCCGCCATAATTCAGTTATTTGTTGTCGGATCTGAATTTAAATCTCAGATTTGGAATCTGCGTAAAATTCTGCGTAAACTGATGTATAATAACTTAAGTTTACTCTAAAAAATAAACGAGTTATCGATATCAGAAATTTGGCATAGTTTTAGTAATGAATTTTTGCGAAAATTTGCAACTTTTGACTTTTGGAAAATCTAACAACGTTTTCTTAGCCTAAAAATCGTAAGAAGAACGATGGCGAAAACCGTTTTTTTCGATCTGCTATAATTTTCGAGATATTGAGCATAAGAATACTTTCGGCTGTGTGCAACGGACTTGGTGGTGGGAATTTAAAGGGCTGAATGCAGGGCAACACAAACACAAGTGACATTTCGATTAACCTCACACTTTTCTAGGTCTTATTTTATGTTTTCGCAATGTCTGATCGTCTTGGTGCAAAAAAAATCAAACCTTCGGAGCCTATTCTGGATTTACCTGATTCGGAAAATCAGGATTCTGATATCGATTCTGCTATTTTCCAGCTGGAAATGGTTCATATTGAGCTGGATAAACTGAACGAGAAGGAAAATGACGAGATTTTAACTATTGAACAGAAATACAAGAAGTTACGCCAGCATTATTATAGTAAAAGGAGCGAAATTATAGAGACAATTTCTGATTTCTGGGCAACTGTTGTATCCTTTTTGTACGATAAAAATTAGTTGTTTGGGATAGTTCTTTAATAAGGTAGTTCACTAGTCATCCTGGGATTTGCCACATCTTGTATGAAGACGAAGAAGACTGTTTACGACACCTCCAAAAATTAGAAGTAGAAACTGCTGAAAACATCAAATCTGGATATAGCATCAAACTTCACTTTAATGAAAATCCGTATTTTAAGAACGACGTATTGGTAAAAGAATTTTTCTATAAACAAGGTTGAACCAGTTGAATAAAAATGTGTAAACTAATCCCAGACATTGCAGGGCATTTATCATCAGTCAGTACGAAAATTGATTGGAAAAAACCCAATCCATTCACTCCAGCAGCCAAAGAAACTTCTTCCAAAAATATCCGCAAAAGGAATCACTCCCAACAAACCTTTTTCAGTTGGTTTACCAATAACGAAGACGCATCCAGCGATCTCATCGCAGAAATCATTAAAGACGACATTTGGGTTAATTCGTTACATTATTATCTAGTTCCTGATCCTGATATGGAAGGAACGAATGATAAAGAAGATTCAAGCGACTCTAGTTCTTCCGAATACGAAGAAGAAATGTACGAAGAGAAAGGATCACAAAGTAATTTCTCACCGTAAAAAAAAAAACAAAATTAAACCACTGATGATTTTAGGGTCTTCAGGCGAAGTTGGTACAAAATAATGAATAAAAATTATCATTAATCAAAATTACTTTCTTCAAACCCTAAACACTCCGCACTCAAAATTATCTTCCTCTCAAGACACGCGGTGTCTGACTCACCCCCATAAGTGGCTCGTTTTCCTCGCACGCGACAGAATTCTAACCAGTTGGACCAGTAACTAGTTCAAGGTCGAATACCAGTTTTTTATCAACCTGACTTCCGACAAAGCTTGTTTGCCTGGGGGCAAAAAAGTGAGAAGTGGGACACCGGACCACTTTCACTCTCTACTTGAATTCGTAATCCAGCAGAGGAACAAGTTTGATGTTTTTGCGGCTCGGTGGGGCACGAGTAGAACTCGTTGCCGTGTAGACAATTATGATTCACATTTCGTCGTATTTTGGGTCTTAATTTGATTTCTTAGATAGTCGAAAAAATTAAGAAGTTTTCTAGAGGTAGAAGATTCTAGATGTGGTTGAAAAATGGGCTAGAGGCGGATTTAGGTCCATTGAGGTACCGAGAAAATATTGGGCCCCTTAATGAGAAGTAGTCCAAATGACATAAAAATACGTTTTTTTTTATAACATCTTCAATATCTGACGAAAAAATTCGCATTTTCTAGATTTTTCCTAGATTGTTTATAATTTCTTTTTAGACTTTTCTTGGTCAAAATAGATATAAAAATAGTGGTCAAATTACAAAAACTCTGTCAGAGACCTTGGGTACACCAGTAGAAATAAAGTGCCAAAAGTCTCCATAGATTCCATGTGTGCTAAAAAAGTTATTAAGGTCAAAGCTCAAAATTTTTGGCAAGTTCATAAAATTATCTACGGTCTTTATACTTTTTTCCTCAGAATTACCATTCTTAAGATATCGCCGTTCTAAAAGTTGATGAAAATTATACAAAGGTTCTATTTGTTTATAATAAACAAATGATGAAAATATGAACAAAGTATAATACATTTTGAAGATATTTAATAATATGTCGGCCCTCCGCGGTTCCTAATACCCAATAAATTTGTCTTTGATTTTCTAGAATTCTCTCTGGATCTCACATTCCATAGATTTTCTTTTGATTTCCAATAATAAAAAAAAATAATAATAAACATTTACGCAAAAAAAAAATTTAAGTGAGGAGACAGTATTATAAAATATCTAAGCTTAGACTTTCTAGAAGAATCTTTCAGAATTAGAACATATTTCTTTAATTAACTAACGCCGATGTTTTAGATTCAAAGCTTTCAAGCATTTTGATTTCCCGCGACTGTGTTGGAGCGCTCCACTTTTTTGACAGTCCCCAACCTAACCTCGAAATGACAGCTCGTCATAACCAAAACAAACACTGATTTCATAACTTCCCCATCATACTTCGACTCTCCCCATGTGGGGGCACTAAATCTCATCATTTTAATTTCTAGATTCTCCATATGAAAACTTCCATTCATCTTACGTTTAATTTCTTCATACCTTATGAAAATCAACGTTGGATCACTACTTTGTAACTTTTGAACTGAAAGGGGCCAAATTTTCAAAATGCCAGTAAGCCGTTTAGACGTTATTTACCGAAAAATCCTGTTAACGAAGTTTTTCACGAAAGGTTGGGGCTCAGCTGAGGGTTTATTACAGTAAGTTGAAATCTGAGGTTATAAAAGTAGTAAAAAGTTTTCATTTGTAGATTATTTAAATTTCGGAAAGCTGTGGCCAACAGAAACACGTGTTATGGTTTGGTGCCACAAGATTATCGAATTGAGATAATTAACGTTAGTATTTGTGATGGAATAACAGAAATTATGATTTTATTTCAGGCTGAGAGAAGATCTGGCTTTCAAATAATTGATGGGAAGTTTGAGACGCCCCTGAAAATGTATTTGCCTTCGTTGTTAGTTCCTGAGATTCAGGAAGTTTTCTTCCAAATGATTGTGCCTGAAAAGTGGCCGTGTCCTGACTACCGTCCAATTTGTATCCATTTAGCTGGGACCGGCGATCATGTAATAAAACGGACCCCCGCGGTCTTGTATTATAAATTATTTTTAGTACTTCTGGCGACGCCGCAATTTAATGGCGAAGCCGCTCCTACAAGCTGGAATTGGTTCTATTATCTTAGAAAATCCTTACTATGGCCTTAGAAAACCTAAAGACCAAATCAGGTCTAGTTTACATTTCGTCTCAGATATTTTTGTAATGGGTGGTTGTTTGATACTGGAAAGTATAGTTTTGTTAAACTGGTTGGAGCGCATGGGATTTGGTCCCTTAGGGGTATCCGGGATTTCCATGGGGGGTCATGTGAGTCTCTTTTTGTTTTAAACCCAATTCTAATGAAGCTCCCATTAGATGGCTTCTTTGGCCGCTTCTAACTGGCCGAAACCTTTAGTGCTTGTTCCTTGCTTATCGTGGTCAACAGCCTCCTCGGTTTTTACAGAGGTAACATTACATTACTCAATCTCAAAAACCTTAAACAACACTTTCAGGGTGTTATGAGTGAATCAATTGATTGGGACATGCTTCAAGAACAGTTATTTTCAAACACAGTGTACTGTGATACTCTTTCAAAGTCCTGTAAAATTATTGATAGTCCATTTGCATGCACCCTTAGTAGAATTCCAGGTTGGTCTCCAAACTCAACCCCTAAAAACAATACATTTTGATTTTTCCAGAATACGGTCTCGACAGCATCTTTGAAGAAAAATTCGGAGAATCCCCAATCACCCCTTACGAAATAATGAACATCTTGGACTCAACAAACTGCCCAGCTATAACGTACAAACATTCTAGTCAAAACATGAAAGTGGAATACTCCGGTTTGAATTTAAGCCTATCTCTATTTAAATCAAGCCAAACTATTTTAAACATGAGAAAACGAGACAGGGAAGCAATCTGGTTCATGAGAGGGATGATGGATGAATTTACACATTTGAAAAATTTCTCGCTGCCTTTCGATCCGTCCCTAATCATTGCAGTATGTGCCAAATCCGACGGGTACGTTCCCAGAGTTGGAATTTCAAAACTGGAAGAAATTTGGCCGGGAGTTACAGTTAAATACGTCGATACGGGTCACGTGGGGGCTTATCTTTGGTATAGGAAGTTATTTAGGTTAGTATTGTAAATAACCGAGAAAAGGGGGCCAAGATTACGCTTCAAGAGAGCCACGTTAAACGAATCTGCGTTTTTACTACGATAATTTATGGGGACCAAACGCGCATGAATAACAATTTGTGATTTACGGTAATTGTTGTTACATAAATAACGTTTTTTTAATTTTCGTATCGTAAAAATGTCATAGGAGGCTTGTATTTTCTACACGTGTTGGTAGCACTGCTAGTTTTGACATTTCAGAACGTCTAAGATGCTGGTTGGGATTTTTTGTTTGCTTGGATGCTACTTTCAACTTTTAGAATTCAGTTTTTGAGATTTTAAAGTACATTCAGATAACGAGAGGAACCCAAAGCCCCAAAATCGTAGCGCGTGGCGTTTATATTTAGACTGGGAAAATTGAATTGTTCCCAAGCCTTTCATTCATAAATGTTCTTTTTATAGCCTTTCATTTATTAATAAAATAACGATTGCGATCGCACGAATTATGGGGAAGGTTTTTGTGGGTATTAAAAAAATGTGGATAACAATTGTTTTGAATATGAAATTGTCGTCTGAGATCCCCAGAAGCGTACTATCGAATATTTGCCCTCAATCGATAAATAAACAAAAAGAGAATAATGGCGAAGTCTCGCCTTGGCATGATGGAGGTCACTGACTCAGACGGATTTAAACAAGAAATCAAGTTCAAGGTCCTGAATATCACGCATGTCCTTGGAGACGAGTCTGTTTTTTTTAACGATGAATTTTTTTTCAGAGAATGTATCGTGGAAGCGTTCGAAAAGGCGAAAAAAGTTGTACAGCCCCCTCGTCCATATTTTGAGATTTAAAATGTTTTTGATTGTTAGTTTTTGAAAAATTTTAACTCTGTACCTGATGAGGTATTGTGATAATTTTGTAAAATAAAAACGTGTTGAAATTTTCGAAGGTTATCTATTTTTGCTCTAAGATTGATACAAAGAATTTATCAACGTGTTTATCCTGGGGAAAAATGTGGTGTAGACGCAGCAAACAAAGCAATTGATTTGTTTGTTGTTTTAAAATAAGCGCGTTTCGTGGCGTGCATCTATCTCTTTCTATCCGACGGTTGATTGTGTTTATTTTTGCGTTGTTAGTGGTAAAAGGTGTTGTGATTGGTTGGTTGGATCATGTGATCCGTGACGTCAACGCCAAACAGACAAAGGCAGAAAATCTAACTGGTTGTTGACGAGTGTTGGTATCTGTCACGTACGCCTTTGGTGCATCGTATGGAGATTTTATTATAAGCAAATTACCAGCAAGTGATCAGTGTTGAATCAGTAGGAAAGCATTTCCGAGTCATTTTCGCAAGTCATTACAAAATGTCATCATCAAAATCCAGCGTAGATGACCTTTTAGGTGGTAAGTTGCGTTGTTTACATTCCATCTGGGATGTCACTAGTCATCATCAAAACAATCATTTTTTCCCACAAAAAAACTACCAGTAACACCACGAAAAACCAAAGTCTGCTATAATTAGCCCTTGACGTTTTCCAAGTATTTTTACTAATTAAAAATCATTTTGACAGAATCTTGGGTTGACGTAAGTGCTGGATCAACGTGCTCTCAAGGTGGCGGAACTCCAGCTTCAGTCAGCCACCAATTAAATGTCGAAGATTATCTGCGTCTTTTACGAGAAGCACAACGCGAATCTAATCAATCTTCTGCTAGAGTTTCTTTAGCTGGTTCAAGGAGAGACTCCCCCAGAAGTAGCCCCAAATCACCCCCGAATAGCCCTGTACAAGGAGCCCCCATGAATCTGGAATGGCAGTCATATTACATGAACTCTGAAGCCAAAGATGTAATTATATTTCACTGTTATCACGGGTCATTGCTCTACGATTTTTACATACAGGGTGATAAAGAAATGCACAAAAATGCATTGAAAACCTCATAAAGGTCAATAGTAGATTATTATGTTACGTTTTTTGTTGGCAAGTCTGGTGATTGACGTCAGTCATTTTTTTTTCTAAAGTATTCCATCTTTTATTTGAAATGTGCAATTTTAGTATCATTGAGCAATACAGTAATTAATATTTTAAGATATTGCGTTAGTTTTTGCCACTGTCCTTCACGTATCTCATTTCTTACATCATCGTAATTGATAATGATTTTAACACTACCAGAAGAACTCAGTCTGTGAAGTCTGACTGATAACAACTCTTGCGTTTTGTCATTCAACAATATAAAATAATATACAGTGTGTTCAAAAAACTTTTGCCCTAAACTAGTTCAAATTTGGTGTAATTTATTTCATAGGAAAAAGGTTATTTGGAGTTTGGCGATATTTTTGAGCACGTTGTATGTGTGGATGAATTGTGATGGTTTTCTGAATGTTTTTTCTTTCGAAGGACGGAGACTTTTTCAACGATTGGAGCAGTCGACCGGACCAGTTGCCCCCGAAGAACTGGTGTTTTCGGCCCCCAAAACGCGACATGCTGAGCATTCGTTATGCTCGTGTTGGCAACACCAGTGTTTTTTCACGTAAAGGATTGTGCACACTGTTTTTAACCAATTTGTTGTCGCTCATTCTGGGCACTGGAGTTGGACTGTGGCTTAGCAAACATGGGTTTTTCGTTCCCGCCGTCAAAGTCCGTTAATCGGCTGATTTTGGGCACAGGAGGGTGTTCGACCGCTATTTTATATGCCTATGTGATTATTTTCTATATTGTGGCTTGTGAATGCTGCCTTGTGAATGAGACTGGAATTTTCTACTACACATTAGCCGTTAAGGCTCACAGTTTTGGTTCTAATTCCAACTGTCTGAATTTTTTTATTTTAGTACTCTTGTATTTAATTTTTGATGATTTCGTGCTTTCTTCCTAAAACTCAGCTTAGGAAACTAAAGCACTTGTGATTGATACTGGTCTGTTTAACAGTGTTATCATTGTTCTATCTTTTCTAGTTTAAATTAAGCAATAAGTAGAGTACAAACATTGACCAAATTCGTAAACCGTGCACATCCAACTAATCAACACTTTCAGATTTTAATAGAACAGTGATAACACTTTTAGGTTTTATATTTTCCCAGTTAGAGACTATTATTATAAATTTAACTTTGTTGTCCTGGTGGGGTGTAATTTGCCATGTTATGTTTGATATTTTTTATAACTTGTATTTTTAGCTCTACCAGTGTTAACTTAATTTCAAATTTAGTTCCCTGGTTTAGCTAGAATCGACTATAAGTAACATTAATGATAGATTTTAGATTTAATAATACACAATTTGTGTTTGAATAATCACAAATAAATTTTTTATCAGTGTCTCGTCTCGTTCTCTGGCCCCTCAAAACTAAGTCCTGATATCAATTTTTTCTAATGTGGCGCGAAGTTCAAATCTGGTGACTTTTATGGCGATGTTGGCAGCCATGCCTTTCAAACTGTTGTTTATTGACTTTGTGTATTGCTTTAACGCGAATATTTTATTATAATGGAATCGTTTTAAATTTGTACGATCCGATACTTAATCATGGAAAATCAATTTGTTTAAAAAACCTTTTTACGTCTTTATTAGTTTTATTTTATCAATTTTGATTTGTGGGTGTTCCTACAAACAAGAAAATAGTGATCTAACCTGTACAAAATAAACAAAATCTTCCAACATCGAAATAAAATAAAGTTCGTGTTGTAATAAATCGTGAAAAATCAACGCAACGTGTCTCAAAATAAGTGTCTGCTAGGAGTATTATGGATGGATCTGTGAAAGAACTTGAAATAGCAAGTAGTAGTGAAGAAGGTGGACGGGGCTGCCGTAATAAGAAAAAGCTGTCTGAACCGATTTGTTGTCCAGTTTGTAGTGTCACACTTCGAATTTCCGAAGTCCAGAGCCATTTAATGCTTGAAGTGGATAAATTGGGTAAAATTCCATCAACCAAACATAAGTCAAATGGACGCAACGTCCCTAGCTCATCAAACAGTAGTGATAATAACGACAAAACGTGGGATACTTTTCAGAAAGTACGACTAAACCGACAGAACCGCCACAGATCCAAGACACGTAAGCGAAAGGCTGAAGAAGTCCTCTGTCCTATTTGTAACAAAGAGACCACGGAAGAAATAACGTTACATGTTGAGAAGTGTCTCCGTCGGACCGAACGAAACGAGAGTGAAAGTGATGAAAGCATCGATGTTGAAGCGTTTGAAGAGTATGAATGGGCTGGACAATCGCGGGTTCGGATCACTTCTCTTCTTCCTGGAGGCGTGATAAACTTAGGAACTTCCATAAGTATGACTGAAGAGGATGAAGACTTAAATGTTGATGGAGATGACACACAAACATATGGGTCACCTCAGTACTCAGAAAGAGACATTATTCTTTTACCAGGAGATCCAGAGAATCTCGCTTTAAGGAAAGCAGTCACGGGAGAGGATCCTAAAAGGATGCAAACTGAAGAAAACAACGCCATTCATACACAACCAAAAGGAGATCCTTTAGTTGAAGTCCTGAAAAACAGGATTAAAGAACTTGAGAGTAAAGAAAAAAACAAAGAAGAAGTTTATAAATGCTTAATTTGTATGGAAAGGTATCGCACACCGGTTATATCAGTGTGTTGTTGGCACGTCCATTGTGAACAATGTTGGCTACAAACTTTAGGGGCTAAAAAACTTTGCCCACAATGTAATATGATTACATCACCCGCGGATCTGAGAAAAATTTATATGTAATATTTAATTTAATTTTACTTTACTACAAATGTGTGATACCAGTAATAGAGATAAGTAAAATTTATTATAATTTTAATAGAGAATTTTGTTTTTATGCCGTCCTACTCATTTTCCCAAAAATTTAAATTTCCCGCATTGTCATCTGACGTCCAGCCAATCACAGCGCTGGTTTTTTCAAATAGTAGCGCCAACCCACAAAACTCGTCCATTTAATTACAAAAGTTCATTTGTAGGTTTGTCATGGGATTTTGTGTGTTAAATTTGATAAAAATCTTAATAAACTGAAAAACTTGTACCATTTTCTATCTGTACAGTAATTCAACCACTTTCTATACAAAAAAGGGTCTTCATTGTTTACTTTGGATATATTTTTTGCCCTTTGCTTATTTGCGAATTTACATAACTTCCAATAGATTATTTAGTTGCCGGAGCGAGGAGTGTGCGAGTCGATTTGCCGTTCACGTTTACCAAATCCTTGTCTTCTCGTGATTACTTTTTGCGCCACAGAGCTCTCGATTTGAATTTGAAAAACTTTTCTGTAAGGTAAACGTCAGTGGCCCTAAATCAGTCTTTTACGATTAAACTATGAACCTTAACCGTCGCATTGTTTCCATTTTAGTGCAGTTGGTCAGAATGGCACCCAAAACACCCCGTATAGTTAATTTATCGGATTAACCGATTAAGCAGGATTTAAATATGTGGGAATTGAAGCAAAACCCGAAGTGAATGTTACCAAGGTTTATTAGTCCAACTTAAATTGTACATTTTAAATTAGTTATGAGACTGAAAGAAAAAGCCCAATCAGAACAGTGCAATTAAACTGGTACATCTGTGCTACTTTCATGCAAATTTACTTTCACATCTCTTTTTGATTAAACAATAAAAAAGTAACAAAAGGTAATAAAACTTTAACATGAGTACAGCATAAACCATTTTTTTACTGCACATTACAACATTTAGTTTTATTGATTACATTGAATAAACTCTCCCAATACAATCTAATGTAAAAAACAGTAACAAAAATCGTTATGCATCACTCGAATCATAAATCTATAATATAAAAACAATTTTTGATTTTTGAACATAGAGGCAGGTCAAAATGTGTAAATGAATAATAAATATTACTAGTCTAATATGAAATGATTGGAAGATTATTTTGCTTTGGTACAGTTTTTTTGTAATTTGTAGCTTAAGCATTAACTATTGAGGCGGTATTTCAGCATTACCAAAAGCCGGAGGATTTCCCTCCTGGAGGGTTCCTCACACGGATGCACGACTTTCTTTCCACATCAAGTTCCTCTGAAAATCCACAGATAGAATCTTTAAAAACACTTAAATACATACCGCTGATAGAAAACGTGGAGTCTTGGATATTTCTTTGACCCTCTGGACGAGCTCCTCTGCAAGAAGGAGTGGTCACAGCAGAGTCTGGCAGTGTTGGCGTTGGACAAGCCGTTTCAGCAATTGTCACCTGAAACAGTCCTTAAGTCGTTTAAACACAATCAAGCAACTTACTTTGTTTTGGAAATGTTCCGACAAAGAATCGTTGTGGGTGCCATTCTTGACCGGTTTCAACTCGGCAACTTTCTCAGGATCGTAAGCGTATGGTGGGAAAACCATAGTTTCGACGAATTTCCCGTAACCTTGCACCACTCGGAGTTGGCCATCGTCGACGCATACTCTTCCGTTGACAATAACATATTCTGGCACGCCGTGGCAGACCATACCCTTAAAATAAATTGAAAGACTTTGGAGGGTGGTAATGCGGGCTTACTTCAAATATGTTGAAATCCACAGCTTGGTGATGTGTTGCAGCAGAAATGGTTCTGGTTCTAGCAGGGTCCCAGATGACGATGTCAGCATCGGATCCGATAGCAATGATACCTTTGCTTGGGTATAAATTGAAGATTTTGGCAGCGTTTGTGCTAGTAATGGCGACAAATCTACACGGATCGAGAAGTCCCGATTGGACTCCTTTTTCCCACAGTACCGACATTCGGTCTTCCACTCCGTTAACTCCGTTTGGGATTTTAGAGAAGTCGTTTTTTCCCATTTCTTTTTGTGCTTTGTTGAAAGTGCAGTTGTCACTCCCTGTGACTTGCAGAGCATCCCTAAACGACAGAATATAATTAATTACGGGAATAGAGATCTTGTGCCGTCATATGATAGCGGTAAAGAGAATTTTATTCGAAAAAAATTGCTCATGAAAACGAAAACCAACAATGTATTCTAGGGCACCTTCGTTTTCAAAAAAGTCAAATTTTAAATAATCGCAGGTTGAATTACTTTAATTTTGGTTAAAAGTTGCGTTAATTTTGCGGCGCAGTGTAGTTATAATATTTTGCCAACTACATTATTAGATTTTTTACCCAGTTGTCTTGGTTTTAGATTTGTATGACATAAATGTTTTTCTTAGCAAATATTCTGTTGTCGATTATGAAATTTTAACCAGTTAACCATCAAAAATTTAATAAAAAAAGCAATTATTGAAACATAAATTTTCAAAAGTAAGTAATTCAACCTACAATGATTCAAAATTTGATTTCTTTTGAAAGAGGGGTTGATCTAGAACACATTGTTGGTTTTCGTTTTCATGAGCAATTTTCTTCGATTAAAATTCTCTTCCAGCGAACTGTGAGTATCAAATGACGCCACAACTTCTGGTAATTAAGTTATACAAGATTCCCCAATTTAGATAATCTATTTGGGCAGAGAGAGACTTCAATGAACGATAAGAAAGCATGCAATGTTGACACAAGTTAGTGGTTAATGCACACTTACGATGCCAACAACCCCAAAAGCTGGGAAGGCGTTTCGGGCCTTGAGCGTATAGCTGGTGATGTTACCAAGTTGGCATTACGAGGATCTCCTACACAGCCAACGTTACAGGCAAGCACCTCTCCAAAAACAGTTTGTCCTTTATCACGCACTTCTTCGATAATATTTCCTGATTCTTCCGTGCTAACATTGAGCACATAAAGGGGTGCATTCACCTGTACTTAAAATTCTCATAATACTGCTCACACTAACAATACTAACAAGCGATGCAATGCGACATACAGGATTAATGAGTGAAACAAATGATAGATTTAGTAAGAGAAGAAAAAAGACACAACAGAAACTTACTGTGCTAACAGGCTCATTAAGAATTGTGGTGTTGTGGGATCCGGTCTTAGGGGAGGACTTAAAACGTGGCCAGCCGAGTGATGGAAACACTCGTGGGCATAGTGAGAACCATCTGTAGCCACAGCGGCCACCAAAGTCTCACCATACACTCGGGTACCTCGTTCACATGCTTGTTTTAAAGCTAATCCTGCGGATTTGCTCATCACATGCACTACATACAATGGACAATCTACCTAAATAACGGAAAAATTAAGAAAATAAAGGTAACAACTGCTACTGTGCTTTAAACAAAAAGGGGTGCAGCAATTTTAAGGAACTTCCACCACATTTCGCAATATTTTGATTACCAATCTATTTCCATTCAATAGGGTAATGAGTATAGTCGTCATTACCACGCAAATAGTCATATTCAGGACCGTGGCATTAATATTGTATTAGTTGGAACATTAATCATCGATACAGTTTGATTGGTATTCACGAGCAGTCATGCAATGTTATAAAACTTTCACGATCAGGATTAAAAAACTGAGATTATACAAACGCAAATTTTAACCAAAGTAGCAAAAACTGCACGATTTGTTATTGTAAATGTTTATTTATTGACTTTGGCAACTCGTGTGAATTTTATGTGATTGTTTTAAAAAAACAACAAATTTAAGCCTTTGGTAAACATTTTTTACGTTGTACCAAAAATACTCTTCTTCCAAGGTCAGCTATATCGATCAATACAAACAATCTTTATTCTTTAAATGATCTCAAGGTACAAGCAAAGTTCTTCAGTGAAAAACTCTACGTGATTTGATTTTAGCGTGCTTGTTTATAAATGTCAAAAGTGACGGTGATTCGGGGATTAAAAACTTGGACCCGAATTATTTATTGATCCGGTAATCACCCTCAGTGGTGGAAATTCCTGCAATGAATTAAAATGATTACCTGTTTGGCAATAACGCAAGCTCTGTTGACGGCCTCAGCTTCGACCTCTTCAGGTCTTGACATCTCATGGCCTTCCGGTCCTGTAACACCTCGAGCCAAAAGTTTCTCAACGTTCTTGGCAATAATTGAACCATTTTCGGCATGTACTTGAGCAATAGCTCCCAATCTTTGACAGTGATCTAACGCACTATACATCTCCGAATCGTTCAACATAAAATTATAAGCCATAAAAATTTTAAAAGAATTAATTCCATGGTCCTTGCACAAAATTTCCATTTCCTTTTTAACTTGATCATTCCAATGTGTCAACGCCACATGGAGTCCATAATCACAGCAGACTTTCTCATCAGCTTTTTGTCTCCACTCATAGTATGCTTCAATTAGAGACTCCCCCTTTTTGGGCATGACAAAGTCAACTGAAGAGATTTATGTAAGATGGGGTGGTTATTATTAGACGCTCTTACTAATCATGGTAGTCCCTCCTGCGACAGCTGCTTTGGTACCTTGATAGAAATCGTCTACGGATTTCGCCCCCATGAACTCCAACTCAAAGTGGGTGTGAGGGTCGATTCCTCCAGGAAGGACATATTTACCACGGGCATCGATCACTCTCGTACCGCCGGGGATTATTAGGTTGCGCCCCAGTTGCTTAATTACACCGTCTTCAATGTAAACGTCTTCTTCAGTGATTGCGTCTTCATTGACCACTTTGCCGTGCTTGATGAGCAGGCGGTTCTGGGCGCTCTACAAGACCAGAAAATTGAGACTTATCGTAGCCCAAACAAACGGGGCATAAAAAATCCTATTTAACTTATATCTATTTATCGGAATTACTCTCCTTATGTTTGATCAGCTTATCAACCATTGCAAAACTAATCAAATAACAAGACACCGACACCTGTTGAAGAAGTTGAATTGATTTTAAGGCCATAATGACTTGACGTTTAATACGTCTATGCTAATCAGAGACGTACGTTCGCCGGTCCTGCCCGTTTTCTATGAGAAATTTCGGTGTACATAACCGTGATAAGCGTTGTTGCTGGTATAAATAAATACAACGGTTGTTTACTCAAGAAATTAATACTAGAAATGGATCTACTTCAGGAAAAGGAAGCATTGCTGTAAAAAAATCAATACTTGGAGACATCGTTACTTCCTTTATTTCCCCTACACCATGCATACTTAATTAACTACGTGCTAAAAGTCCGCAAGTACGCGGCTCTCATCATCATGTAGAATTATATTTAAAAGTATATTATGCAATGCACCTGTTGTAACTCACCTGTAAATGAATGGGTACTTTTTTAACCGGAGTACTCATGGTGGGTAACTGCAAATTTTGCAATGTTTACAACAACAAAGATTTTGTGTTTTTTCAAATCAAAACGAAACGCGGATGACAAATATAACACCAACAACCTATAACTAGAACGACCTTGCCCGGCACTGTTGATATTTAAAGGTTGGTAGTGGTAGTAGTCAGTTTACAGAGTTGGTAGTAGGGCGAGGTTGCCGGGTCTACAAAATCGACCAATAGCCATGACGAATTTTCGCAGGAATCCTTCCATTGGCTGTTTATTCCGCAGGAAAGGGATAGAAAAAAATCAACTACACGTTTGCAGGGAAATTGGCAACCAGCAATACACGATTTTAATAAAGTGCGCCTCGCACAATTTATTTCGTATTGTTTTATTTCTACTGTTACTTTTTGCGTTGATTTCAAGCTGATAATTATTCTCACTGTGTCTAGCATCTAATTGCAATTCCATGCTATTGAAAAGTCGTCTACCTTTGTGTTGAATTCATTTATCATTTCCTGTGCTTCGCTTTGGTATTGTATTGATTTGTTACATGACAATTAATTGTCCAATATTGGCATGGAAAACAACGTGCATTTTTACTTATCAAGCACATTTGTTGGATAATCAGCCGAGCGCAATACCTAACTCGCGCTTTTGTAAAAAACTCTTTTTTTTTGTAAAACGAAAAACTAATTGAACAGAAAACAGCGTCCCTACGGATTTCATTTTAATTCGACGGCGCTAGAATTATTCCAACTTTTTAATCTTTTGTTTTCAAAGGACAGTACCGAGAATCGTTTTGATCTTCCAATGCGTTATTTGCACACGTTTTCTGCAGTTGATAAACAAACTGTTTTCCCGAAATGGATTAAATAAAATGATCGGTTTATGGTTTTATTTCTTCCAACGTATAAAAAAAAAAACAAATAAAAACAATTCTGGGAAAAGAGAAGTTCCACACGTGCCGAGACTATTCGTCAAAAGACTGTTTGTTGGTTTAGTTTGTAACAAACTGACTGATTTTATATTTAGACCACCCAAAGTGAATAATTCTAAATTTAAAACAAAAGGTGTAAGTAAAATTGAGCTTTTTTGCCTGATAAAATTCTAATTTTTTCGGTTTGGTTCCACTTAGTTCGGAAATATGACATCTGTTTGTTGTTTATTCAGTCTACACATTTCGCTTTATCTTGTGGTGTTTTGTTTGTTTTTGTGATTATAAAATATCGACCGCACTATAAATAAACTAGAGTTTGTTCTATGAAATGGGAGTTCGGCGAGTTGCCAAAAATGCTTTGTTTTTATGTAAATAGGAGGGTTATTGAAAATCTGAGAAATTCCTACAATTTTATTACATTTACAATAGTCAAAACTTACAATTATAACGCAATATCACGTAAAATGAAATGTACACATTCCACCCTGATGTATGTAATGCGCAATGAGAAAAAATCTATCGAAATAAAATGTTTATGACTATGTTCTATGAATAGGAATATAACGATGCCTCTTTTGAGATATTTATTAATTATTACAAAATTTCCGATTGACAATGCATGTATGACGTATTTAAACGATTGTTATACGGCATCACCCTGTATAAGCAACTGACAAGAGGAATAGTAGCGACAAATACTCAAAATTCTACGGTAGAGAACACTATCAGTAAAAATTATACGATAAACAATATACAATAAAATATGAACGCATATATGAAACCATTATCATAAAAACAGACATCTCATGCACACTTTTTCAACAAAAGTTACACAATTCTAAAACTGATAACCATGTCAACAAGTAACAAGTTTATAAAATTATAGTAGTCAAACTGGCATGAGAATCTTGAATGTTGTGTGATTGCACATTTCCCGGTTATCAATTTCTTTTGTGCAACTTATCTACAAATTTATTGCACATTCAACAAAAACATACTCCAAAACGTAGTATTTACATTTACGAAAAATCACAATACTATTACGCTCGTCGTAAATGTATTTACGACTCTTCGGCTTCTTCTCGAAATAAATATGTTGACCAGTATATTACATTGAAGAGTGCGAAAACTAAAGGAAAAGTGATTCGGGAAATGACATCAATGCGTTTAGATCTCGTGGGGAATTTCGACAACCAAGATCGGCAACAATTTGGACGTGCTGGTTGCATGTGAATTTCACATTGACGAACTTTTTCTAAACTCATCGGATCACCGGGATGACGGACCAGAGGCTTCTGAAAAAATGAACGTGCTAAACTTGGTTAAATTTTCTATGACTGATCAACATCCAACAGCCAAGGGATCTGGACTAGCAAACATCGCCACCACGCGAAGAACACCAAATTGTTTTCGTCGCGTGGTTTTTATGGTTTGTACACTCAAATCGACACATTGTCAATATAGCATTACCATTGCAAAAGTCGCATTGCTGTCAGTATCTATGAGATCGGAAGTGGCGTCCATGGACGCCGCATGTTCAAGTTCGCATTGTCTTCTTTGCTTCTTCATGTTTTCTCTATGCATGTCCGAACGTGATGCATAGTTTACAAGAGCAAATTCTAATAACGCTCCAAACACGAATGTTAAACACACCCCCGTCCACACATCAATCGCTTTTGTGTACGAAACGGGGGGCAGAGATGCGTTTATGCCCGATGTTTGCGTAGCCATTGTGAGCAAAGTTGTAACACCTGAAAATAAAACCGTCTTAAAAATGCGAACCTTTTCGTTAATGGCTATGAATATTGGCCACTGGTGAATATATTTACTTTTACTTGTTTACCCTTGTGAAAGCTTTTAGCGCCACCTTTGTTGTCACGTAAATTAATTAGACCTCTAATTTAGTATTGGGCAGACTTAGGAATTATTTAGTCGAAATTAGTCAGTCATAACATTTCGCGAGCGTTTGTTATCAAAATGATTAGTTGAGATTCGAGGTCCTTAATTAGAACGAATTCGAGTGTTAAATAACTAGCAGAGAGGAAACTTACCCAGAGATACACGTGCAGGTACAGCTCCTTGATCGAGCCAGAAAGACACCCATGAAACAATGACCAACATACAGCACGGTATGTAAATTTGTATCAGATAGTAACTGAATTCTCTCTTAAATAACAAATCAACTTTTAAACAACTATATTCACCTGTAACAAAAATTTTGCTAGCTTTTCATACATTGGATTTTTTTTTCGACATACCGGTGTTCGTTCTACTGTTACAATAATCAGTTAGGAATTTCTCTAATGTAAATCTAGGCAGGTGTAAATTTTTTACTACTTGAACAGGATCACCTTCCTTCCATAAAAACACTAAGTCATCGGTTGTCCAGCCATCTATGGAAAAGAAAAAATATCTAGATTTCCGCACTTGTGAAAAAACGCTCAGAATCTTGTATACTTATACCTGGTTGAGTTGTACATGACTATAAAAATAGTAAAGTTGAAATTTAGTCGAATCAATACAATCATGCTTTATTGAGCTTCATGCAGAAAGACGTGGGGTGATATATAGAAAGTCTCTTTACACCAACGCAAATTAGTTTCTCAGAAAGAATCAGTACAAGATTTTTCTTTGCAACAATTCAAATTAGTATCTCAGAAAGAATCAGTACAAGATTTACGTTGGTGTTGATAAGGAAAGAAAGATGAGTAGATAATACTCACAGCTAGCCATCCGCAAGGAACATATTTGTCGGTCAAGAGGGTAGAGCTTGAGGTTCATCGGACATGATAATGTCAAAGATATTCTGAAATAGTAAAGTATTGGGTTTGTGTAAACGTTGTTTTTTGGGAATAGAGGTTTTACCTTATGCTATAGAGGACCGAACCGTAGGGAAAAATGCGAATGTAGACGTTGGGCATAATAATGTTGTGGAAATGGCCTTCTTTTTCATTAGAGAAAAAGAGATCAGGCATCCAGACTCTGCTGGCTTCAGTTAAAGTGAGATATTTGAGACGACCACCAAAGTCGTTAAACTTGAGTCTTTCATCTAACCATTGTTCTCTGAAGGTGAGTTGTACACTGTATTCCTGTAATATCCAGATTGTGAAGAACGTTGCGGTTGGTTTAAGAGAAAACATGCAACATGCATTAGTAGAAAAATAGAACCTGCAAGGATTGTACGGTAAGTAGAACGAGGGGACGCTAAAGTAGAAGAAGCATGCACTAATAAAACGTACTAAAAGACTAAAATTACGGCGTGTACTCCGCCGGGGCTGCAGCGCCACACGGCATGCATCAACGCGCGCTGGTGCTGGTGCCCTCATTGCAACACCACCTCTCGGCCTGGTGCAAGTGAACGCAACCGAGTTAGACACCCATCCAATACTTGACATGACTGGCAGACCGCGCACTCACTCACCATTTTATAATCGTCTATTTTGCTGATAGACCGAAGAAAGAAGTTGATGTTAACTACAGTCGGGCCGTCAAGTCCTACTGTGGTGGAACAGAACAAAATAAATTACTATGTAAAGAAGGCAAAGTCTTGGCTGCGGGGCACGGCGCCAATCACATCTCGCATTGGCCATGTCCGCATGCAAGCACGCGGTCGCCGGCCTACCGCCCCACAAAACACGAAAAGCACACGCACGCCGTCCCGCCCCACAGAAGATCAGAAGATGAACTATGCTACCATCCAACACTACACAAAAAGAGACCATTCCCTGCTCCAAGAAGCCACTTACCATTGTCACATCATCTATCTTTGAGATACTTCTGACAAATATGTTGACACGGACAATTGTTGGACCATCTAGTGGTTAGAAAGAAAAAAAAAACGGCTTTATTAGTGGACATCATCACCGGGAACTCGATGTGATCGATGCATGGCGGCAATGAGGCACCTGCACCGGCACGATGGTACTGACAGAGCAGCACCAAATGCTACCTTACTGCCCACTAGCCCACTCGAAAGGCATTCAGCAATCAAACCTAGAAGCTAGACGGGGCCGACGAGTAGAGTCCGCTCGACGCTCTATCTGCTTCTTCTGGCAGCCTGGCGTCGAGGCGTCAAACGGCCCCTCCTCGTCGTCTCCCCATGCTGGCTCGTGTAGCATCTCTATACTAGCCTACAAGAACGATGTGGTGGGCGCCCACTTACCATCTTGATGTCGCTAATTGTTGCAATGCTGCGGACAAACAGGTTTACTCGGACAATGGCTGGCCCATCTAGAGCGATGGACAACGTGTTACATTACATATATGTACAACAAGCAAAGGCAACAAAAGACAGAGGCCCCGTTCTCCGGACGTCTGACCTAAACATTATAAACAAAGCCGACCAGGAGGTTTGCTCACCTGTGCCGTTCACACCAGATGGTCGGATCCTTGCATCGTACATCCCTTGTCCCAGGATCTGATCCAGCACTTCTTTCTCCTTTTCACGAAAATTTATCTTGACATTGGTGCACCTATACGTACCCTTTGACTTAATAAAAAGACTTCCAAAACCCACCAGACAACTTACACTGTCACGTGGATGATGTGCACTAGCAATGCGATGAGGGTGTGTGTGTACATTGCAATTAGAACTGGCCCCAAGAGTCAACCTCTCTTCTTCGAGATCTACCTCGGCCAGCCCTCTAGCGACTACTATTTCACCCGTTCATCGAAGTACATTAATATCAAGGAGTTCCTCGGACTCCACCTCCCGAAATCACACACGCATTCACAACTGAGGAGAGCCCGTGCACCGTCGATTATTATGAGCTGTGCCTCTAACTCATAGGAAGCGCTATATTGATCGTCGGTCGGACCTCGCGCACTAACGACGACTATTTTTGCAAGCGCGCGAGCTTGTCAAATCCGACAACCAAACGCTTTACGAGTTATACACCTTTCTACTAAATAAACATCAACACTGACAAACAAACACTTTCATCATTTCAATTTATTTTTGCAATCTCTTCAACCACACCAACCAATGATACCATCAAAGTACATATTTCTTCTCTAAACTCTACGCTGTCGTCGTCATCTCTGACGTCATTCCAAACTCTATTCTTTTCTACACCACTCTCTAAGCCTTTTCAACGCCTCTCCTTTACTAAAATACACATTTTTCTAGTACGCACTAAAACCACTCTTTAAAGTTCCTTCACCATTTTATTTCTTTTATATACAATTTCACAAAACATCCCACGCGCACAAAATTGCTAGATTTAACAAATGCATCCATCAAAAGCAGTTACCACAATTGAGTTCAAACAAAAAAACATCACTGAAACGTAGTACGACACTTCACTCGTTCTTTCTATTTTTATATTGACTAACTTTAGCAAAGAACTTCTTATGTAAGCAAAAGCAATAAACTAATTCATTTCTTTGCTAATGTTCGTTTTGCCTCGACCACCCTGTATACGCTTTTTTAATGACTGGATTCCAGTCTGTTCATTTTCAGTTCCATGGCTAATTTGTAGCCTAATTCAGGTCGTCTGTCTCTCCCTTCAACCATCGCTTTGACTTGATTCGAATTAATAATCACCCCGTTATTTTTAATAACTGTATTTTTAGTTTTCTCAATATCTTGTAAATCAACCCCTCTGCTACAATCATCCAGGAGAATAGTTCTGTATCCGATAGCCAACGCATCCACTGCCGTTGCTCCTGAAATCCAGTTTGATTAATAGAAAATAACAGGAAATTCCCTCTGGATTTACCTACACACACGTCATAAGCTAAACCACAAATGTATATATCTGTGGCATTTCGCATCCGCAATTGAGCGCAAAGGGTGGTATCTGTCATTTTCTTATTATCCCAAAACACTGAGTAAGAATCGACGTCTGGATTGGTACCTTTGTATACTTTTATCGAATTCACCACGACCTAATAACATAAAAGAGCTGTCAAAGGAAAATACAAGCCTGTCGTAGCTTGTTAACGACAACAGCTATTGTGCGGGGAAATGATTTTGATCGCTTGCGTACGAAATACCTTGAGATCTTTATGAAGTTCGGACCCCCACGTGTCTTGGACGCAATGTCGAGGCCACAGTCTTTGCTTCATAGGTGGGGGCCCAGCAAAAATGACAGTATCATAAGTTTGTGCATTCTCAGCAGTGACAGGACTTGAAGAATGTATTTCCCGTTCTCCGATATTATCGATGAATGATACGTGGTTACTAGGATGCCAATCCAAAGAGTAGAAGACCACATCAAATTGGACTGTATCCAACAAATGATTGATGGGTTCTACTACTTCTAATCCATTTTGTTGCGCGGAACAATTACTTATGTTTAATGTGCCACTTATGAAGTCATTCTGAACATCAACAATCAAGAAAGCAGATATCGGACGAACTATCTGAAATTTATCTTAAATTCACATCTCAACTTATTATAAACTTACGATTTTAATCCAGTGATTCCAACAAAAAATAAACTCTTCTTTATCAATAAAACAGTCGTTGTTTGAATCAAAAACATTAAAAATCTCGCGGAGTTTCTCCTCCTCGAGATTATAAATTTTGCCTTTATCGTTCCGGAACAAAGCGCGAGTTAACAACTTAAATTCGTCTATATCTAAGTAACCATCACTGAAAAAACTCGTCAGTTTCAAGCATTATTTACTTTGTTGTTACCTGTTTTTATCAAAAGCTGAGAAACACGCGTCCATGGTACACTAGCAAACAAAATTAACTAAATCGATCATTTTACATACCCAACTATTTTGTGGGCCAACCACCTGGTACAGGGTGGTGCCACAAAAAAATCCCTCATTCTATTTTATACACGTTTCAACCACACAATGGTAACGGCGTTTTTTAATTAGCGGAAACTTCCAAGTTCCTCTCGACATCGTCAGGATTCCTGGGAAATTGGATTTGTTTGCCTTCGAATTATTCGTATTAATAAAAATTGCAAAAAGATGGAACGTATCGATTTTTACACGCAATTATTCCATATTTCACCTTGATTAAATTGCTTCTATTTTTCTTTCACGTTGTCGTAATTAAAGTAGCACAATCGCGTTCAAACTTTTAATCTAAAGAATCTACTTAGGAGATTAACAAGAAGACGAAGTTTTCGAGTCACGTGGCTCGAGTTTGAAGTAGGGTGACAATAGCAGTCACGAAATAGACAGACTTTTCTGCATTTCCAGGGAATATTGAATAGTCTAGAGGCAATATTGGATTATCAGAATTCAAGATATCCAAAGCAGAACGCATTAGAGCTGATAAAAGCACAATTCGAAAAATCAGGTCTACAAAATTCAAGAAAGAACTGAGAGAACCCGAAAATTAGACGCAGAGATAAGAATAGAAAATCCAAAGCTCAACTGGAGCATGAGAGTTCGAGGATTTACAAATGCAATAGCGCTTTTCTTGAAATCCGTCATATTTTTCAATAACATCTTCCGCCTTTCATTTGTTGCAATTCCAATAATTCCAGGTTTTCGATATTCACTTCTATTCGTTCCTAGAAATCAAAATCGCAATTCAAAGAATACACCGGAAATGACCTTTTACTATATTTATTTCAAGTGAATAATGCTCAAAAGTAATTGGCACAAATAGAGCCTCGAGGATGTAAACAAGTCCAATTGTGTCCAACTTTGGAATTTTTTTTCAAACCTGCAAACCTTTGAAACTAGTTCGCTTTTATTAGCGTTCTATTAATTGGTGCCTCACAAATCAATAATTTCAGAGCTCGCGGTTGCTATCACCCTGTAATTAAAAATTGGTGATTTATATTTAGTCGGTTTGTTGGACACGAAAATGCTTAAACTTGAATTTATCATTTCAAAACACAATAAATGTCTGGAAGAAAAATGGTTTTGGCATGTTGTTTGGTCAACGTGAGACATGTTATTTTTTATAGACTTGATAAAGGACTAGGTTATACAAAAAAATGACAAATAAGAGCAAAAGCGTTGTAATAGTCTGTGTAAAACATTTTAATTCACGAGAAAATCGTCAACAACTTGTCGGATTTTATTCGGTCATTCTGCCAAGTAGTAAAATAGTTATGCGTTCCTAATTGTAGTGGTATTTTGGTAGCTCGTGAGGTTTTTTTGGGACTATCAACTGTCTGACGACCTTTTTTGTTTCGTATTGAATAATCATTGTTTTTTTTTAATTATGCAAGCATTAAAACAATTATTTTGAATACTCTCTTTGTTCAGTTATTGAGTGACGTTTGTGTTAAACAGTCGTGTGTTTAATTTTCTTTGTTTATTTCATTTTATACTTACCGTGTGATTAAAAAATGTCAGGTATGTAATGGGAATGATAGAATAATACGATTTAGAAGTCATAAATAAATTTTACATTTATTAAGCACTTTTCAACAAGCGTTTTACAGAATTGTAATTAACCACATAATATTATTGAGGGTTACCTTTGAACCAGATATTTAAACCTATAATTGCCTCCAATAGTGAAATTTGTTTATAATATAAATATGAAAATTAATTACGAGTTATAAGAAAAAAATTACATTTACAATTACTGTTCCAGTCAAACAAAAGAAGTTTAATCTAATCTATACAAAACCTATTTAACACACTAACAGTTTAGTTATAGGTATTGTAAATAGGTAGTATGTATTTGAAAAATATATTATTAACACTAATAACGAAATAACCCTTTTCCATATCATTAACATGTTCACAAACGAACGTGACTTTCAATAAATTTCAAATGCACTATATAAAAATGTCGATAAAACATTGCTGGACAAACATAAATAAAAACCAACCTGTCCAACAAAGACGGTATAGATAACATTACACAACAATTTAATATACAATGAAGATGACTAGTAAAGACTGAGTTATCAAATGGAAGATGTGCAATCTCGACCAAAGTCAAGTAAAAGTAGGACTGAAAAAATTTGATAAATATACATATATATAATAAAAAAATGAAAGAAGGAAACGTCAAGTAATACTGAAGAATCACAAATAGTAATTGCTTTTGATCGAGATTTTGTACACTCTCAGTCAAAAAAAATTGATAACAAATTATGAATAGAGTTGCCATACTTTCCACGCACCCAGAAAATATATGTACACGTAATCAGCATCGACGTGTAAATAAAACACGTAAAATATCAAAATAAATTATTTTAAAATTAGGATAAGGGCAATTCTATACATACAAATATGCAACTACAATTCAGATGTTCACATCAATGGATCTGAAAAATACCGGTCATTTCCATTTTCAACTATTATTATTATCACACACAATATTACCATACTGCTGCGTAGTTTGCCATGTATTATTTGAATTTATTGAATCAGTACTATTAATTGTATCTATAGACACCGTGTTCGCATTCTTGACGGTGTCATCAGAAATACTAAAAAAAGATCATGATAAAAACGATATCACAATAAAAGCATAGAATATACCTACATATTATCTACTATATCGACATCTTTCCCGTTCTTCGTCCCGTTTTCTTGTTCTACTACTTTCGTTCCGTTCATTTTATTTTCAGACTTATTCTCGTTTTTATCTTCGGAGTTCTACAAAGGGCAATAAGTGAAAGTAAGATTCTACCGTGCACTCACCTGTACTGGTGCATTTGCATTATTTACCCCTCTAGTCCTGCGCATGATGGCTTCCACCCTCTTTCTACGTTCTTCTCGTTCTTTCTCTTCATTCTTCAACCTCTCTTGTTGCTCTGCGAACTTCTTCTCAGCTTCCTCGCGCGCTTTCTTATCAGCTTCCTCTTTTAACAACTTTGCGCGTTGCTCTTCTTCCCTTCTCAACTTTTCCTCTTCCTCTCTCTTCTGTGCTTCTTTTATTGCCTAGATAGTTAAATTAGTACAGTTGTAAAGATCCCGTGAAACTCATACTCACTTCTTCTAATCTCTCTTGTTCTGCTATTCTTTGTTGTTCAATTAGCTTTTGAACTTGTTCTTCTTCCCTTCGTTGCCTCTCCAACTCTTCTTGTGCCTCCATTTCGGCACGCAACCTTTCTTGCTCTGCTTGTCGCTCTGCTTCCTCGCGCGCCAAACGACGTCTTTCTGCAAGTGCAGCTTTTGCTTCTTCCTCTGTGTTTATCCTAACTTTTGTGAAAGATGTCGTCATTTCGTTTTCTTTATTTTCTACAAGCTCTGTGGGTTTGGCCTCGCTGACTTCTGGGACTGGTTGAGGCGTGGACTCTGACTCTATCAGCGCTGTTGTTATTTGCTTAATTTCATCATTGTTTATATTAACGAGTTGTTGGGATTCTGATGTTTGGGTCGTCGATACAGTATTGGTTTCCCTGCGAAGAAAACGATTGATTTCTGGCTGTTGGAAGTATCAGGATACTCACTCTTTTACGTTAATGCGCGGGGGCTCCTCCTTGTGGTTTTCCTGCACTTCCGCCGGCGGAGCTTCTGGTGGCTCTTTAATCGTTTTGACATCAGTTTTGTCCGGTACATTAGAATTAGGAGGTCCTACAGGCGACGCTAAACTCTTTGGTGTACTATCAACAGGAGACGTTTTGCTTTTCGTCTTCTCTTTATTAACAGATTTCCTAGTTTTTGGTAGAGGCGGTTTAGTCTCGCTCTTCTTGTTATCTAAATTCCTCGGGTCGTGAGTGACGCCTGTGATGGCGATGCTCGCCGGCCTTTGGCGTCGCGGCGCTGTTGATGGACGATGCCGTACACTTACTGAACTAGTTACGCTGGTTGTGCTTTGTTGACTTAACGAACTACTTGGTCTTGACGATGCTAAACATACAAAAAAAAGTTAGTTTTTTGAAAAAGAACGAGATAAGCGTAGGTTTAATAAAATAAAGGAATGAGCCACCACCACCGACGTTTGTTGGATTAATCGAAGCGTGTGATCCCGAGTACCCAGTTAATAAGAGTTGGAATAGTTAAGAAGCCCTGTTAGATTAAGCTGCCACCAGACGACGCGTTGCACCCTGAAGACCAAGACAAGGAGGAGTAAAGGAAGGAGAACAACGTACCATCGCTGCAATTAGAAGATGCTAGCAATTTCTGTTGTCTTAATTGCGTGGCACGCGTGGTGCGTGGTGCAATGGAGGGCCCATCCACTGACAATTGATGCATACTTCTGCTATCTGCTTTATTCAGAGGTTTCCTATTTTGTGCTGGCCCTGTCTTACTTACTGCTAGGTGGCTCATGCTACGAGTTACAGAGGATTGTCGAGGAGAGGAAAGTGGTCTAAAGGAATACGTTGTTTCCACTACAGCTGGCAAATCTGGCCTCTTGCGTGGTTTCGCTAGTTGGTCTAAACGCGACATCGAATAAGCCCTACCTGGTGAGTGATTAAGTGATTTGCGTGATGCAGCAAAAGGTGAATCTCTATTGGGAATGGTTGGCATTAAATCTGTACGACGACGACCAACATATCCACTCGCACAACCAGCAGGTGTCAACGGTGTACTACCTAATAACAAAACATTTTTTTAGAACTGAGAACGCTAACCACGACTACTACTTTCTTTGAGTTTTTCTTCCACCGGAAACCTAAAAATCAACGCGAAATTTTTCATTACTACGTGCTAATCAACAGAAATGAATGCTGGCATTACATGAACACATCCGTTACACCCAATTTGTTCCTTTAATCTCTGCATTCTTTCAAAATACGTGTTACGAGACAATAGGTGCACGTAAGGAGCTCAATTATCTGACGATCTGAGATTTGCGCAGAAAAACTAACAAACCTGGAAGTAATCTTACTTTGCATCATTTCATATAAAATCCGCCTCTCATTATTACCGCACCTCTTCGTACTTTTTGTTTCAAAACGTGGAATTACTTTATTACACATTAAAATTCCACCAGGGAATTTTCATTACTCCTATTTATCGACCCCCACACCTGCCACATTCTGGCGGATCGATTTGGTTTTGGGGGGAGCTCCTGACATTTATATCAACAAAGATAAGGTTGCAAATTAGGTTTTTATAAAGATATGTAATAATGACGAATCAGAATATTTTTTCTAAATCCGGAAACATCAAATTGAACGTAAAACCCACACTGGAGATGGGGGTATAAATGTATAAAGTGATAAAAGCCTCAGCTGAGACAGACGTTAGGTTTTATTATATACACAGACGCGTCTAGTATACAATTAAAATATTCAAAGCGTTTAATTTCGAGACGTAAAAACCAAAATCCCGACCCAAAAGTGTTTCCCACAAGTGACGAAAAACTCAAAAAAAAAACTAAACTTAAAAGCGTGAAGGTTAGAACACGTAAAAGAAAAATAAACTAAAAATAATGCTACACAACCGCGACGATCACAAACACAAAAAATACCACTTATCACTGGGTTATATACTAACTTTCACCAGATCGCTCCAGTCCACTAGCAGAAGTAGCCCGTTTTTTGCTGCCACTGTCAAGATCCCTTTCGGATTGTCTTCTAGTTAACGACGTCGCCGACGCTGCACACGTGATATTTTGTATAGACGTCGCCCTTCTATGTCCCCAAAACGACGATGATAAATCTGTAGGGTCTAACATTCGTGGGGTAGAAGATCCAAAAGCGAAAACGATATTGCTTCTTTCGTTTCTTTTTTTCGCTTCGATTCGTGCTTCTCTTTCTTGGTTTCGTTTTAGAATAGATACCAAACGATCCTGTTCTGCTTGTACAATAGCTTTTTTCCGTTCTTCGACTTGTTGTCTCCTTACATCTTCTTTACCTTTGAGATCTTCTAGTCTTCTCCTTCGTTCTTGTTCTTTCTGTTCTTTGAATCGTTGTGCTGCCAACGCTTGTGCTTTGATTTCCTCCAACTTCTTTTGTCTTTCCTCATTTTGTCTCTCTTTCAAGTTCTTTAACCGCAAATCCTTGTCAACTGTAACAAAATTCGACGATAAGGGCTCTTCGTGACTGACCATGAAACTTAAGTTAATTATATCGGCGCTTGAAAACTTGCCAAATTATGTCATTTAGGACGAGGTTAGTATGGAACGAGTGAATGTTATATTTTTCACAATCAAAACTAATATTTGCACTTACAATCATAAAAACTTGATAATATTCATTGCAACGGGCTCAAACACACAAAACACACTGCATTCGTTTATTGAACTAATCTAAATTTAACGTGTTAGTTAATAGAAATAGAATGGGGTGAAAAATCCGACGGTTAGTATAAGCATACCTGGAGCTAACACGACAGTTTACTTTTCTAAAAATATTCGATTTTCTATTTTAGCTAAAAATAACGACTTTACTACCTCGGACCGGTGGACGCGTAGAAACACCAACACTAATCAATTTCTTAATATCAGAATTAAGGATAATTAACGAATTTTCCAGATTTCAAAATTTGTTTTTATAGGACCACCAATTCATAGATTGTACGATAAAATCAAATCAAGAATGAATGGAACGGAAGTAGATCTTATCAGTGACACATGTTTTGATTTCGAAACATTGTAGAATTGTCAAAATAAACTTTTTGAATAATTTAAGATGATGGGAGGGCAACGCTAAAACTGGACAGCCTGTCATCTGTCCATTTAGGGCACTTCGAATGTATTGACTTTCGAAATTATCACCTCCTGCATGAATGCAACGTATTATCACTGATGTATAAAGAGTGAAGAGAAAAATGCGTTACACCTACTCAAATTTACACATTTGTGTTATCTTTTTGTAAATAAAGTGATTATGGCTTCTATCTAACTAAAATCGTACGAATTTTTGGGACGTCGGCTGTAAAATGATGTCCCCCTTTGGACGTTGTCCATAAAAGGAAAACATTAACAGTTTTGCAGTAGGTGTAGGTTATCGAGTTCAATGTTGCACACTATGAATAATTAAAAACGTTTAAGAAAATAGAGAACGTGTGCAAAGCAAGGTAAAGAGTAATTTAATCTTCGGCTGGTTTTGTTCAATTTCATAGTGATGAACAACTTAAAAATGTAGACAATTTGTTCTAATGAAATTAATTGTAGTTTTGTACCGTTAAAACCGCTCCCACGTGCGTGAAAATCGTTTCGTTGAATGAAATCTATTGGTAATAACAGTGATTCATTTTTACGTTGTGATGGTTTCATTAATTTAAACAAAAACAAACGACGATCGTAAACAATTTCGTAGACAAGATCAATTACCTCATTTCCTGTAAAAGCTTCCGTCAAGAATTCTAATTTTAAACGGTGAAAAAAGTACACGTTTAATGAATTAAAAAAAAATGTGGTAAATTTCCGTGAATTGTTAAATTTATCGATGACTTAATGAAAGGACAATAAAAATTCCTAGCATAAATTATTCGCACTTATTTGAATATTTACACACAAGTGGGACAAACGCAGGTTATAAACAAACATGATTGTTAAGGTCATTTGGAGGCTAAGATCAAGAAAGTGGATGCGGATTTTGAGCTGGACCGCAACTCACCAGTTTCATTAACACCGAAAGAGACTTTCTTGTGATTTTTATAGTGTTTCACTTTCAACACGTCACTTTTGCTCACGTTTTCTGATGATAGTGACTTCACTAGGATACTCCTCAAGTAGTCCAAAGAATCGCTGTTAATTCCTTCCGGAACCATTATTAAACGCGCTCTCTTCAACGCACTAATAAACTGACTACATTCACATAAACATTATCAGTTTGATAAAACGAAAATATGAATAATCTTTACTGTCAGCTAGAGAAAACACAAACCTGCGCAATGAATCAACAAAGTAACCTTGGCCATTTAAGTATTTGTGTTATAACAATTATGTGCATATTAATATAAAATGAATGCTTAAAACTCGATGACGCTTTAAATCGCCGAATTACACCTCTAGAAACCGTCCACAAGCTTAAAACTCACGACCGACTAAACATATCTTCACCTATCACGTGAATTTGGATAATCCGTTCTCGGATAACACAACACTGTTACGCGATTATTAAATAAACATTATCGTCCTCTCTACTCAACACTTCCTTCAACCTTAATTGACACTATAAACCAACCACTGAGAAATTCAACAATTTTTATTACAATGTCTTAATTATTGATGTCGAAATTTCTCTACGAAGCTACCATTATATGTAACCAATTATTCATTCGCCCGAGAAATTGTTTTCTCTCCAGAAGCATTCGATCGATTATTTTATAGTACGTAACGTGATTACAAGACAAATGCCATGATTTGGAAATAATGACTTAATTCGGAGTCATGATCGTTACGATTTATTAATGTCCTAACAAGAAATCCCAGGAATTGGCGAGATGAGCCAGCTAATTAAATGGTGCTGATGAAATCGTGGATAATTCTTTAGAATTTTAAAGGGTTTTACCTATTTATCTTTCTATTCTCAGAGTTTTATAGCGATTTTGAAACACTTAAAAAAATTACAACCTATTAAAATTGCTTTCATACAATTCTTTATTGCACACTGGCTTTCAATTAAATCACGTCCATGTAATGACGGTGATTTAAAAAATTATAAATTTATCAGAATGGCAAGCGAAATAGTAAATCATTGTTAGTTCCATGTAATCTAATTACACTAGTTTACAAATTTCAGTGTTTTCTTGTATTTTATTTATTTAATTTTTTTTATTTTCCAAATGAGCCAAGATTCTCTAACTTTTTCCAACAAAATTTCTAATTCCGTCAATTTTCGCTCTGATGCAATGAAATTTGGGGATGTTACTACTTTTAGACTATTTATTAACTGTATCAAATTACAAAATTATAGAGCCAAAGCCACAAATTTTGGAAATTTTTATTTTCCAAATGAGCCAAGAATCTCACAAAACACTTTCACATAAAATTTCGAATTTCGTCAATTTTCGTTCTAGACCAATGAAATTTAGGAATATTACATTATATCCCATTAAAATATAATTTTCTGGTGCGGGGGTCCACTGTAATTCGCAAGATGCGATATTTTTTAAATTTAAAACTTGAATTTTTGGTTAAAATCTGTAAAAACTTCAAATTTGATTATAAGCAACTTTTCTTAATAACTTTAATCCATATCTCTGACGCGAAGCAAAATATTGAAAAATCCCTCTATTCAAAAAATCGCAGTAGGCTGAGTTTGCAACTTACAGTAGCGTAGTGGTCTTAAAAGATGCACCATATGGCCTTCTATGATTATGCCAGAATTCAAAATTTTTCTCCAAAAATAAAATAATAAAAAATAAAAAGATATGAGCTTGTAGTCAATTAAGAGAGACCCTGTATAAGTAGAAAACTAGACGTTATAATTTTTTCTGCTTTCAGTTTTGAATTCTCCTTAAAAAACTCTTCTAGATTCAACCCTTTTCACCGTGGGATATAAAACCTTGTAAATTAGTGTTATCGGAAATTAACATTAGCCAAAAAATAATCAAAATTCTGTTCCTTGGTTTTAAGTTTACATGAATTTGATATTTTAGCATCGAGATTGAGAATTAAATCAGAAAATTTTTGCCGCCAAATATCTGGCATATTTCTGAGGGCTTTTTGTACTCATATATTTGGGAATTTAATTCCTTTCCAATACAATTTCATTTTTTATGAGCTTCATTCTAAATTATGATAATACGAAAAAAATTATTGTACGAATTCTAGTAGTTAGTGGCATGAAAACCTCCGTTTTTTTATTACTTTTACACTCCTCCTAAATTTCCTTAATTTGTGATTTTGGGATTTCCAAAACTTTACGAATTTATCGTTTGTTTTATACCCGAGGATTATCGGAATCAACATCGCAAATATTTGGAATTCCCACTGATTTTGAGTGGAATTCATTCGTTTTCGTGTTCTGGTTCCAACTCCTGGCTCCGGCGTAAGAATTTTGAAGACACTAGTAATAAATCCGACAATCTAAAATCCATCGTCAATGGGCTATTTTAGTACAACCATGCTAAAACTGTACCCATTGAAAATAACGATCACAACTCGTGAATCGGATGTGCCATGCCTCGGCTTCCTGTTTAATCACTCGTTTGGCAGCTTAAATTGAGTATTAATATAATTTAACAAGAAAACAATTCTAATAAAATAGATAAACGGTTATAGTGCTTATCTGTATTGTTTTGGTACGAACGTGATTTTGATCTTGATACCTTCATCGTCACAAAAGATTTGATATAAATATTCTTAAAATTTCATTGTCAGGTGCAGGAGACAATGACAAATAGAGTGAAGTCAGGTTTTAAAAAAGTTGACGCTGCAAGAGAGCCTGCAAACTTAAATATAGCATGTAGTCGTTCACCAGATATAGAATAAAATAAAAAACAAAAAGTGGAATGCTTCGAATTTCTGAAACGTTAATTTGGCGACATCTATTCAGACACTATGTAAAATCTAATCAATAAAAGGTCTGGAAGTGTTTCGCAAACATTTATTGGAAATTTTGACCTTTAATGGGAGTTTAGAACATTGTAGAACTACACAAAACATGTAGTTAGAATTAATCTAATTATATTAATCTATTTAATCAAAGAAAAAACTGAAACCATTCAATTGAAGTAATCATGCAATAATAACTGGGGGTGAAGGCCCACGTGGCACTTTTTATGTATTTTGTTGGTTTCATTGAGATATTCGGCACCGCATAATCAATGACTGGATGGAATATTTGCGACAGCTCCACATAACTAACCTATAAATCTGACACTAGATTAGATTACGGGTCTTTTTATTTGTTAGTTTTTAGTAAAAAAGCACTAATTTAGGGTAAAATCTTAAATTGAAGTTTGACAGCTAACTTAAAACACCGGAATCTTAAAAATACAGATCTGTCATTCGCTTCAATTCAATATTCCTTGAATAAGTATGAGCACATGCTGTTGACGTCTTGAAGCACTCGTTACCTTAAATCTAACTACTTAAACTAAGTTTAATATAAAACGTTTCGTTTAATTATGTAGTACATGAAACCCACAGATGGTGGACTTTTTTCACTTATATAACTTAACTGTCGAAAAACACCCAATTTGGGTGATAATCGACAAGTAATTGACCTTAAAGCGACGGGAAAAAGTCAAAGAAAACGTTGGAAATAATTCTAACCTGCAGTTTTGGGTTGTTCGGAAATATCCCGTGCGTTTTCTGCCATTTTGGCTCACACCACTAACCACTTACATCAACGACATAACGTGAACAATCTAAACTTGACATTTCGTTTCAATAAACCACCACCAGGGGGATTCCGCTCACCGCCCCCATAAGCATAAACTTGTATACCCCATCTTCGGGGCCACCCCACACATTGAAGACACACAAAAAACCAAGAAAACGGTGAATACCCGTTAAACTCACACCGAATGAGAGGTTAGAAGAATTTTCAAAGTGACGTTTCGACAGAGGGCGCTGTGGCGCGAAATTTGAAAAGTGACAGAAAAAAGGGCTTTACACCCACACTATCTCACTATCAGAGCAAAGACCACAAAATAGTCCCAAAGTTTAAGGTCGAAACACATAAATATTTAAGGAGGCTGTCAAGAAAGGTTATGGAATTTTCCAGATTCCAGCTTTCAGAATGACGTCTGGTGAGAGGGCGCTCCATCGCGCGCCAAATTCAAAAATTTATTAATTAGCGGTGAATTCGAATTGTATCGTTTAAAACGTTCCTTTCATTACCCCCCGGTGTTCTATTGAAGTAATTGACATAGAAACGGGGCCTCCATGTTATTTTTATATCAATCAAGGCTCATTACTACGAATAAGTGTTTTTAGAACTAATGACTACAATTACCACGATAATTAGTCATAAATTAAAAAAATGACTAATTATTTGTTTCGTTGTGTCAATTAAACTCGTGCTCTCCATTCCACAGTGTCTTCGATTTCTCTTCCCCACCTAACCTCACTTCCACTTCTGGAAAGTCGACGAAAATGCACGCTGTTTAAAAATCCGCCTAAAGTGGACTTTCTAATTCTACATATCCTAAAGTATTATTGAGTATTCAAAATGTCGCAAGTATTTATTTTGGGGGGCTGCCGCACTGCTATAGGTGAGTTTTTTTAGTTGAATTTATATAATTGTCGTTCAGGCAACTTGCAGGGACAATTCGATAAATTTTCTGCATCGGAATTGGGCTCGGTGGTTATTTCAGAAGCCCTAAAGCGGTCCGCACTGAGCCCCCAGGATGTAGATCAAGTGATAATGGGTCAGGTACGCAACCTGTCTATTTTTATCCCTTTTGTTATGGAATGTTCTAGATTCTTACAGCTGGTCAAGGACAGAACCCTGCACGACAAGCTGCCGTGGGGGCCAAGGTCCCCTATTCTGTTCCGGCATACACTGTAAACATGCTATGTGGCTCAGGTTTAAAGTAAGAACGTCTTTTAAGGAAAACCGAAAGGTTATATGAATTTTTAGGGCTGTTTGCTTGGCTTATCAGGCCATTCGCAACCAAGACAACGAAATTGTTGTTGCTGGGGGACAGGAAAGCATGTCTCGAGCGCAACATTCTGCATTTATTCGCGGGACGAAATTGGGGGGCGTCCAGTTTTGTGATACTTTACTGACTGATGGATTAACGGATGCATTTAATAATGTTCATATGGGAAAAACAGCCGAACACTTGGCTAAAGAACATAAAATATCCCGAGAGACTCAGGATAAATACGCTCAGGAATCCCAGGCAAAAACTCAGGACGCTATCCAGAAAGGCCACTTTGAAAAAGAAATCGTAGATGTTCTGGAAAAACGAACTGGAAAAGTATTGAATAAAGATGAGTTCCCAAAAGCTGGGACCACTGTGGAGGGCTTAGGAAAACTGAGACCGGCTTTTGACCAAGTATTACCAATCGTTGCGACTTTCGCCACATATTTTCCATTTTTTTTTTTAGAATGGCACTGTAACTGCTGGTAACGCCTCTGGTATCAACGATGGTGCCGCGGCTTTGGTCCTCTGCAGCCAGCAGCAAGTGACCCAAAAGAAACTAAAACCAATAGCAAGAATCATTGCAATGGCCGAAGCTGGAATAGACCCGATGTGTATGGGTTTGGGTCCTATCGACGCAGTCAGAAAAGTGGTATGTATAAAAAAATTTGCACACCTGTATACTACTCTAGTTTCAGCTACTTAAAGCTGGTTGGACCACTGAAGACGTGGATCTTTATGAGCTAAACGAAGCGTTCGCTGTTCAGAGCGTCATCGTAGTGGACACCCTTAAAGTTGATAAGACCAAAGTCAACATTAACGGGGGCGCGGTGGCTCTGGGCCACCCAATTGGGGCTTCTGGAGCTCGTATTCTTGTTACGCTCATTCACAACTTAGAGAGATTGAAGAAGAAGAGAGGAGTCGCTTCTCTGTGCATTGGCGGAGGCATGGGTATCGCCATCGCAATTGAAATGTGTTAATTAATAAAACGCGGAAATTGTTATATTTTTATATTGTCTTAGTGTTCTTTGGTTCGTTGTGTTGAGATAATAAAATATTAGAAATTTTCCAGCGCCATATTGAAACTTCAGTTTTGAAAAATTAGTTTATTTGTTCTACAACATTGTTCAAACAGTTAACAAAAAAGATAACAGCTTCATGGGTGGCCACGGAACTCGTGGTCAAGTGGCAGCGCTGCGACGTACTCCAAACTTGGTATACTCAATCTTGAATGTTTCTTCATGAGATGCAACCAGTTGGTATCGACGTTATTGCAATGGAAGTATGACCCCCAAACGGTAGAAACCAGAAACTGTTGATCGGGATGCCATCGGTCGAAACCATGCGCGCCCTCAGCTTCCAACTCTTCACAGACAGCAACAGTATCACACTGGGAATGGATATGAGGCGTATAAACATCTTGAATTAGATTATCTCCTATGTACAAAAATTTGGGGTCTTTCTTCTTGATGCTCCTCGAAAGAAACTCTTTAATATCCGTCCAGTTCCCATGGGTGTACAGCCCGCCTATTTCTAGATCCTCCAAAGGCACCGGGGATGTCTCTTCTATCCCTTCGACCTTCAGAAACTGCCTCCTCATGGTGAAAAATCCCGGTTTCTTCGCGAAACAAACAACGATATCGAAGAGTTCCCGCCACTTCGGACCCAAAGTATTTGATGCCGTGTGCGATGCGAAGTCCACGTGGGATCCAGTTAACAAAAACAATCTCTTGTTTTGTTGTCTCAAGTCCTGTAGCCATTTTATCAGTTGCGCGCTGCATTTGTAGTAATAATTCGAAGGATCTCCTTTCATTTTCTCGAAATATCCTCCAATGCCTGGTTGGAAATTTTCGCGATTGAACATGTGTTGTAAAGATTCCTGAATATCGAGCCAAACGGTGTAGTTTCCTTTTGTGCTGTTCTCTTCGTCAACAGTGTCAACAGCTCTGGCGAAGACTAGGCTAGTCGCAATATCAAAATAATCAAGTAATGTGCGCATTTTTTCAGAGTACGGGCCGTTCCAAGTAGTTAAGGGGTCTTGGACAAAGATGTCAGTTACTTTCCAGTGTCTGTTGGGGTAGTAGTTGGCGATTTCTTCGTCTTGGAGCATTTTCGTGCCATGGGAAGCTTGTAGAATATAACCGTCACTTGAAATTCGTAAAATATTACCATTTTCATTGTCCACAATGAGGCCTCTGAGTATAAAATTGTGGTCAAAAGGCTGAAGTAAGTGTCTGCCGGAATATCCCTTCTTTTCTATGAGATATTTCGCCATGACTTCATATTCCATTTCAATCATAGCCCCAACTTTATACCGGGAAAGAGTATTATCTAGATCAAATCCAATACAGTCATAATCTGTAAACTTGAAGGCCGACAACGGCTTTGGTTCACGACTCATTGTTGTACAAACAGTTTCACTTCTTGCTAAAGACCAAAGTTTCTTCCTCCCTGGACTTAGTATAAAGGTTCTACTGTAAATCTGTCTCAAATGGCAGCTCTTCCAAATTCTGAACGTGCAACTAACTATCTGAGTTCTATTTCCTAAAATCAACATTCTTATCAGGAATTTTGGTAATCGTTTAGTGAAGTGGCCACTTCACTGTTATTGCTTCAAAACTATTAAAAATTATGACATGATAACAGCTCCAAAAAATTATTATCTCAGTCTTGAGAACAGCTGATCACACAGCTATGTCGTTTCAATTTTGAAAACCTCCCGCCAAAAGAAATTGCGTGTTAAAACTAATTTTAGCAAAGATACATTTTTCTCACAACTCAACATTAAACTGAGTTTTTAACTGGGAAAACAAGAAATTTGCATACGGGGTTCACGTGCTTTTCAGCGATAGTTGCCAACGAACTGACAGGACAGATTTCTGTAACGCAATTCAAAGATGGCGTTAAAAATTTGAAAGTTGTGTGGCGGGAAAACAGTTTTCAACTGTTGAATTGGGGATTTATAAAAACATGTTGGTTAAGTTAAATCTTTTATTGATTTGCTTATAAAAATGAGAAAACATGGTTCAACAGTCAACACGTTAGTAGCCGTTTTACATGAATTGAGCTTTGGCGGCCAACGTGTCAGAAAATAATTAAAACTAATTTTATGTTTGTATTGTGTAAAATTACAAGGTTTATTGTCTTGTAAATAATATCGCATGTAAAAAAGTATCAGGTGAGGTGTTCCGAATATCAATAAAACAAAAAATAATGTATAAATACTGTTTTTATATATTTATTTTGGATCTTCGAAAAATAAAAAATTGCAAATATGTTTGAGGACAATTCAACAACTCAGGTAAAATTTTGAAAATTCATAAACAGAACGATACAAAAAACTTAAAAAAAGTAATGTTATCTTACATAGGTCTATGATTATAATAAATGCAAAATTAATTTAAAATGATATGTATCAAATATTACTCAATTTCACAGTAAATCACAAAAAGAAACTAATAATTTAAAGAATCATAATGCAGGTATTTTCTATAAAAAAATTTCCTATACACATACTTGGACTGTTTTACATAATCGCGATCCTTCAGGGTTTGTGTAATGTTGTGCTATTTTTTGAAGCAAATCGATTGTCTGCTTTTAGCGCGTTGGATCAGTTATATAACGCAGCCCCAACATGGTACTTATAGAATGATTCACGATATTAATAAAATGTATTAAAAAATTAGCTTATATAGATTATGTTTCAATAAAATAACCGTGTGAGCTAGAAGAGTAACCCCCTTTGTCGACTAGCCCACGTGACTCACTCAAGGGCATTATTTTACTGAACATAAAAACGAGGCAATAAATTATCAATAAGATACAAGTGTCCACGAAATGAACGGCGAAAGTTTGTAAACCAGCAATAGCGATATGAAGTAAATAATTAACCCTGTAAAGAGTTAATAACATTTAGTGGACAGTTGTAAGTTATTACATTCGAGCATCCAGTCACATAAAAACCGATAATAAAGGAATATTAATATTAGCCCAATGCACCAAATGAAACACTTTGAAATTTTATCATCAATAGAAAGAGTCCACACTGTATAGTTACACTGAGAGTTACGTTGATGGATACTACATTTAATATTGCATCACTTGAAAGATTGTCCGATTATTTAATTAAAAGTCCACATCGTATGTACACTAGTGCTAGCAAGTAGTTTCGAGAACCATACAGCGGCATGCAGTAAGGCATACTGGTGGCACACTGTTGCAAGCAGGCAGAGAATGCGCTTTTGATGGTGGCGCGACTGCCACTTGGCGGGAATGTGGCGAACTGCGGGCGCTGTTGCACTGACGTTCGGCACGTGCCAGAATGCCTGAAAGCGCGCGCAGAGCGAGGTGTGGTGAAGGGCAGTACAGAGGCGTAGCGGACTGGCGGGATACCAAGTCCGCTGCCCCGGGCTAGAGCAATTTCTCCTCCACCGAACTTGAGGTTCCGGAACTAAACGTGCAGTCGTCGGTGCCTAGCAGCTGTCAGTTGATTAATTCAACGTTTACGAATTGTTTAAGTCTTTCCAGGTACACATTATATAACTCCACGTCGTTGTGGCCTGCGCCCTGCAACATCACACGAATTTTCACTATGTCTACTATACACACCATACACTACATCTCAACCACCCTGTATAATACTCTGTCTAAATTCTAAGCTGCGGGCTCAAATCTTTAGTGCGTTTATGGCTCTGACTTTTTAAATGGTTGCGTTGCAGGATACAATATAAGTCAAAGCTATAAACGCACTAAAACTTCTAGTCCAGTATACTCATAGCTTAGAAAGAGTATTGGTCGAAATCCAACTTAATCCATGATAAAAGTCTAATGATTTTAAAGATTTAATAAATAATAATAAATCCTTTTTTAATGGAACTCGGTTTGAATAATTTCGAAATGGTTTTTGGGTCTTGACTACGTTTTTTCTTGAAGACCTGTTTAGTTTAAAAGCTCGATTTAGTTGCATGTCAACCTTGCATGCAGCTATAAAAAATGCAGACAATGTTTGGATAATAGAGCAAATAAACGAAAATACCACCACTTGACCACGTCCTTAAAACTCTATCGATCCTTGACCAAGTTTGTTCTCGTAATTTTATCATTTCTATTACACTTTTATGTAGCCGGAACAAGACTACCGCCATTTCCTGTTCCGGGAAGCGGAAAAACTTACTAAATATTTAATCACTATTGATGAGATTTTATTGCCAATATCCGTTTTGTTGGTGGTAATAAAAATCAGGCGGTAAAAATGAGGATATCTGAAGACAATGGATACAATTCCGGATTCGAAGTGAAAAGTGTGTCACTTTCTTTGAATCATTTGTAAAAAATCAAGCTGACTAAACATGTTTATCTATTCTGGACCACATTGTTGCACCGGAAATTGACTTTCCACAATAGCATCCAATGACCAACGAGTCATCCAGTATATGTACTTATCGAGTATTATCATGTTTTATTAATTGAGAATTCTTCTTTAATGCAAACTGCTGCTTCTCAAGGTCTTGAGTGGGATTCTAATTTACTAATTATCATAAACACTTGTGAATGTTGTCCATTTTCACTATTTTAACCAGTCCACGCTAACAAATATAATTACCTCAACCCATAACGGTTCAACAGCTCGTGGGCACTTTTCGAAAATGGTAAGCCCATGGGAAAAGTCTATAACTTCATCTTCAGTACCATGAATAACTAAAGTTGGCGACATGACTTTGGGAACTTTATCAATACTGAAAAAAAAAAGAGAATTAAAATGGGTTTTATGGGACAATGTGGGTGACTAATGTTTAATGGAGGTTTGAAATGAGAATAACACACGTTAAATAGCGACAAAGAGATTGTTATTTGACTAAGAGGAATTTTGATATGAGTCCGTTAAAAAAATTCCAAAGGGTGCGTAACGGCAATAAAAATCCTTGAAAAATAAAATGCGTATCGTCAATCACTGATAGGAAGTGATAAGTTTATCAATGGTGAAAAAAATAAGTAGAAACTAATGACTAATGCATGATGTATCTTGAAAATAATCCGTAATGGCACAGATTAAATGGCAACAAAGCGATTGTTAAAAATAGAAGATACCAGGGATACTAAAGTCCATTAAAAATATCTCTACATGTTTCAGAATTCCTCTGCAAAAAATAGAATTTAAATATAATATTGCAGTGCGAATTCTTCGTCGTAAGCAGCTGGTTTCCAGGATATAAATAAAATGGGCGATATTTCGTGATAAAGTTGGAATGCCAGATTAATTAGTCGATGTTGATAAAGGTAGCTTTAATGGTTTTTAAAATAAATTCAAGGTGTGAACATTTGGGATGTTTGTAATTTTAAAATAGCCCGAAATGTCAATGTGAATTCATTGACCTCAAAAATCCCTAGGTTTGTGAGGTTGGCAGTCCAAAAGTGGTCAGTTTTGACACTTTTGGACTTTGATCATGACTTCCATTTTTGATTTAAATAAACTGTCATTTGTAATCATTGTTTTGATTGACCTCAGCAAATATGGAAATTTCGCCACGTTCAACGTGGAATTTGTAAATTGACCTTATAAAGTAATGAAAAGAGGGTGGTAATGTTAACTGGTAGCTTAACTTGACAAAGGAGCAAAAAATATTGATTTCTTGCAGACACGTGTTTGGGATAAAGTGGTAATCAGTGGGGTTATTAAAGCTGTATCAGCATTATCAATGCGCTTTTAATTTCCGCGTGAAAGTTAATGAATTTTTACCTGGGAAAGGCATCAAAAAACCAGGTTCTCTTGGTATTAGGAAAGGCGACTCTCATCCCTGACATCAAAGGGGAGTGCAGAATGACAGCCCCCACTTCATACCGGGCAGCTAAATCAACAGTAGGGACAGTTCCAATACTTTGACCATAAAGTATGATATTTTCGGGGCTGATTCCGTAGCGAGTCCTTAAAGCTTGCCATGCTGCATCAATATCAGCATAGAGATTTTTCTCAGAGGGTTTCCCGGCACTGACTCCATAACCTGAGTAATCATAACTAAATATGTTGCAATTAATTCTTGAGCCCAATCCTAGGTAAAAACTGCTCATTTGTCCGAGATCGACGGCGTTTCCATGGGAAAATAAAATAGTGAATCTGGCAGTATTACTACACCTAACAAATAAACATGCGATTCTATTTCCTCGGTTTGTTCTAGCGTAAAATCCCTCGACGTTTTCTTTTTCTCTTTCTGAATATTGCCATTCTGCACGATCTGTTAGGGTAAAACTACATTTTCCATTTTCATCAGAGACGAATTCATAAGTTGGTTCTGGGGGTAAAAATGCCAATTTTGCTGCTATTCTGCTTGGGCAAGGTGGACAACAAAACAAACAACACAACTCACTAAAACTCAAACCGTTCATTGTTAATTAAGACAACTTTAACTAAACTAAATTAACTTTTAAAACTAATATAATAACTGTTTATACAGCAATTAATCTAAGAAACCTAGGTGCTCATTGTTGACAACGCCATTTTAAAGGCATGTCCACAACCACGAAGAGTCGTGCACAAATGTGACGTCAATTTGACATCGATTTGACAGAAAATAACATAAAAAATCACAAACACTCACTTATCAACATAATTTACTCAATCTTATCAACAACACTCAAAATCAATCACAAAAAAACATTAAATATACTCAAATCAAATTCATTGCATAGGCAACCCACACCACAACTTCTGAAAATTAACACAGTGTAACGTGGGCTTTCGGCGCTGACCAATAACAATGAAGCGAGGTCATCGACTGTTGTTTTTAAAGCATTACACATTTTTTAATCTACATTCAAAGAAATAAACTGCATAAGAATTTAATCAAACAATAATGCATTAATTGAATTCTTGTTTAAATTTCATGATTCAGGGCGGAAATTCCAGTTTTAACACATTGCACGCACAGTTTTTTTTTTGTTTCTGCAAAACAATCAATGAGCCAAAACGCATTGTATTATTTCTTTTTTAGGAATTTATAGATATCCTAAAAATTAGTTTCTGGTCACTAAAAATTCAAACTCGGAATTTCCAATTTTTTATTGCAATTTCTTTTGGTAGCCACATACAAACCGATTCTGGGGATTTTTTTTTATTCAATCCACTAAAACAGGCTTAAACAACTGATAAGTGATAACACCATTTGACGCAAAAAAAAATCCCAACACAAAACTATATCTTCTCCCACCTCGACTCAAAACGTCTCTTTAAACACAGCTTTATTTTTATCTCAGATCCAGAAATACAACTAACAAGTCAAAAAAAAAAGAACAAAGTAATTTATTATTTTAAGGAACAACACGAACTGACGTTACAAAATGAACAACTCAAAAAAAATGACAAAACTCAAAAAAAATGGAAAAACAAATCGAAAATAATACAAAAAATATTTAACTCTGATCCATTTGGAAGAAATCATTAATGTTGTTGCTCGAATCCTTTTGAATGGATTCAAAAATCGCAGCTAAATCTGGGGTAGTCTTAATCTGAGTGACGAATTCGCTCAAGTGTTGATTTTTATCTGAAAGAACGTTGTTAAAATAATTGTTACGAAACGATAAGTTGACTTACCGGCATCTGGAATGCTTAAAAGCGAAACAACAGCTCTTAGAGCACTTCTTTTTAATTCATCCTGCTTTTCGTACTCTTGCTTCACTGAATTTGCTTTAACTTTCATAGTACAAGTCGTTTTTAGGGGATCGACAAGCCTATCTAAATCTGCAAAAAATTAATTAGAAGGAGTTAAGATAACTAAGAACAACTTACTTTGGAGCACTGCACCGGGACAAATTTGGGCTAATCGAGACACCATTAAATACGTTAACATCTTGATATCATAGTGGTCTTTAAGCCCTAATTCCACGTGATTGATGAACTCAAAAATATCGATTCTGTCAAGACAGGAATCGAGAAGAGTGTACATACACTCAAAAGCAGCTTTGCGAAGATCAAGGCCGTCATCCACTGTATGTTTAAATGGACCCATTTCCACTTCCCTGATGAGCTCGCGCTGTAACATAATAAATTAACTGAAATTTCAATTTGACAGCTACTTTGGACACCTTTACGATCGTTTCTTCGTATAAACACGGCAGGATAGTGTCTAGAAGATCCCGAATTAAAGATGGTTTGTTGTGGGCCGCCGAATTGAACGCCACCAGAGCAACACGACGCACATTCAAATCCCTATCTTGCAGGGTATTTAAGAACTGACCAATACATTGGCGGAGAAGCGCGTCGATTGGCGCAGGCTGTAAACAAACCCAATAAAATACAGTCGGTTATAAAGTCGCACACAAACCTGATCCGAAATTGTGAATTTCACTGCGGTCACAATCGTGGTCCTCATCAAAGCAGACTGAGACGACAGAGACTCCTGGAGCTTCGGCAAAAGATTCTCTGGGTCAATCAACGTGAGTTTTCCTAGGCACTCTGAAACGACATTGCGTGTCCCCTCTTCCTCACTTTCGCAATGTCTATAAAGCGTGTCCCAGATCGCCGGAACAAAGGGTAGAAGCTGCTGAATACCTTCAGGGGTTGCTGATAAGCATGCAATCACCTGGACAAAAAAAAATTAACACCACTTCATTTTTTCACCACGAAACTCACCTCCTTCAACGAGTGGAGCAGTAAGTATTGCCTACGAGGCTCCAACTCATCTTCCGTCAAAATAAATGGAAGATACTGCTGTAGGTTCCCGATTGCTATGCTCCCCAAGGCATAACTCGCAGCCGACTTGACTTCTTCCGACGAAGATAAGAACGCTTGAGAGATAATCTGTTGCAGATTTTCAAAACTAGTTAAGTCTCTGCAAAAAAATTGTAAGTCTTATGTAATCTTAAGATGTTATCTTACATTTCACGTCCAATTTCTCCGACGACCAAAAGTGTGAAAATCTTTTGAGCGTCATGTCTGGCACTTCTGATTTCATTTATAAATTGTGGGACGATGTGCATCGCCGTGTCTTGCATCGTTACAGTGATCGCTGCAACACATTTCGCCAACGAGTAATAGGCTTGCTTGTGAATTGGGACATCGCCAGCCCCCGCCCCCGAACTGATTGTAACTGGGTGGATGAGGAACTGCAGGAGGTCGTTGTACGTGAGACCAGGAAGGTTGCACTGAACCAAAGTCTTGAAGAACTCTAACATCGAATTGAGAGCGGATCCTAAACCAAACTTGTTAGAAGAAATTCAAGGATTATTAAAGAATTTACCTTGGAGAAGAGGCGACTTCACCAGCACCAAGATCTGGGGGAAAATGTTATTGGGAAGATCCTGCAAAGCCCTCGGGTGGTGTTCGGCGATTGATTTCAGTATCACCAGAGTGTACTGAGCGATGTGGAGGTCTGACTCGTCCAATAGAGGCGGTACTTCCACAATAACGTGATGAAGAAGTTCAACATACATGTACACATGGTAGTTCTTGATTAAACAGTCCAGTAACTGAAGAGTACCCAACTTCAGCGCTCTTTGGTTTTTCCTCAGGAACAACCCCAAAATGGGAACAGCTTCGTCCTGGAAAAGACATTAATACCAAGTCAGTTCCTCAAAATAAACTTACCAGAATTGGGAGCTCTATTTTGAGTGGAGAACCAGCGATCTTCGTCAACGCTTTGACCGTTGTTAGTCTGGTAATTTCATTCTTCAATCTATCTAAAAACAATGGGAGGCAGTATCCTAACTCCCCACCCAAGTGATCGCCCAGATTGCAAATGACTTGGCCCATCGTTGAAATTGCCTTCTCTTTGACCTCCTGGTCGATATCAGCCGTTTTTAAACGCATCAGCGTGCAAACGTAGATATCCTTCACGAAAGGAGTGAAATCAAAATTCAGTTCTTGATTCAACGGTCGTATCACTTTAACCAGTTCCTTGAGGACACTTAAAGCTTCGGCTGTAATCTTATAAAAGCTGTCACCCACGTTGTTAATAACAGGCGGCAAAAGAGTGTTAATATGAGGATGGAAAACTTCGGGTGGGTGCGATGTAAGAAGACAGAAAATAAAGGAGAGTCCATCAATTTTCATGTTGCTACTCCCATTCTTCTCGTTCAAGGAAAACAAAATTCCAGGAATAAGATCCCCGATGTGGTTCGTTAAAGCTCCTGGAAGAACATGACAAAGTTCTTTCAACAGCTGAAAACAATCCTGTCTTGTTTTGATGCTTTTTTCCTTCATTTGCGTCTGTACGCCACGGACGATTATTGGAACTTGTTGCTGTAAAAGGTAGATTGGCATCTCCTCCTGTTCCATGGAGTTCGGATCGATGTTGACATTCATAGTAGCCTTCGTCTGTCGCAGCAATGCTATATAAGCTCGGAAAATATCAGACTTTACATTTTCCTCTCGCTCTGAAAGTGCCAAAAAAGTGAGTTAATGAGTAATGAAGAAATGTTAACACGAACCTTTAAATCTAGAAATTAAAACAGGAGACAAGACTCTGTAAAACTCCGCCAAGAGCTCATGGCGTGTGCAAATTATCGATTCCAGACACTTGGCCGCAGCCCTTCGAACTTTCCAACTCATGTCGTCGTCATCGCTATATTCATCGTTCTCTTCTTCTTCGTCGTCTTCGTAAGCCCCCATGGTCTTATCGTCGCCATCCTCATCATAATTGTAATTTGGGTCATGCGTCATGTAACTCAAACACAACTCCGTTATCTATAAAAAGAACATAACTACTGGATTTTGGTATTTTCAAAGAGCCTTACCGCGCTGATCTTTGGGGTGATTTCCTTTGGGCATTTGTTGATGAAGCTCTCGAAGGCTTGAAGACAGAACTCTTTAGTTTCATCATCATCCACGGCGCTCCAGACTTGAATCAACGGAACGAATTTTTCAATGTGTTCTCCAAACTTGTGTCCCGCTTGCCGGCTGTTAAACAAATAATAAATATTTGGAAAGTTGTAAGCTTTTGGACTTACCAAACAGCAGCGACGCACTGAACGTAAGTCCTAATTTGGGAGTTCTTGCTGTCGCTCCTCAAACCATTGTACAAGTGTTGAATTAGTTGGTTGTACAATTCCAGATTGCAAGACAGGACCAGGTTGCTACAGCAGCAGATGCTTCTCTTGCGTACAGCTTGACGTTGTGAGCACAATTGGGGTAATAGAGCATTTAAAAGTTGGGGATGGTACCCTGATAGCAAATTGCCAAAACGATATAGCAAATCAGTTAGAATATCTAATGCCTCCAGCTGCACGGACACATCGTCTTGCTGTAATAATGGTATTACTAACTTAACTGAAAAAAAATAGAAAAAACGGTGATTACTCTCTCGATTGCAGTAGATAAACGGCCCGTGATTCTCTTACAGATGTTTGCTGAGAGGCCCGTCTGAGACTGTGGGAGTTCGGCGATTACGGTCTTAAGTCCAATACTTGAAATGTCTCGCAGCTGTTCTTTATCAGAGACCATGTTAGCGCAAAGAGCTTCAACAATCGTTTCAACTTGGAATTCTTTTACTTTGTTGACCAGGGGGCCCAAACTATAGATTTTACATGAAATAAAACCGCCACCGGTTATAATAACGACTTACCATTTCACCGCTAAGTTTTGGACTTCTCCGTTTTTGTCTTCAAGCAGTTTCAGGAGCATCCGGACAACTTTGCGTTCAGAGTCGTCGTCCAGCTTTATGCTGTCTTTTTGCAGTTCAGCCATGAGATCATTTGTGGCCATAAAACGGAAATCTTTGTCAGAAGATTGCATCTAGAAAAATGCACTTTTAAGGCCGAGTTGCATAAAATTTGATTTACAAACCTTCTCAAGAAGATTGGCAATCTGGTAGGAGACACTAGCCATTACTGTAGCTGTATCAGCGATGTCTTTCACAGCTTGGCCCACGCTTTAAAAGATTAAATATTAAAAGTAAATTTTAATTCAATTACTTGCTTTATATGAGCATTTCAACTATCTTTTTTAGGTTAGAATGATGAAAATGTAAATATACGTCGGTCAATGTGTTGTTTTTCTTTAAAATTAGTCATACATGGATCACGGCTATCACTAATGCGGTGAAAAGTCTTATGAAAATTACAACAACAACACTTATTATCACTATAAAATGAAAATTTTGGAATTTTTATTATTCACTTCCATAGACCTATCCACCATAATAAAAATGACAATTTGATTCAAATGCAATACTACCAACTGCATTTATTTTTAAACTGGGAAATGATTTGACAAAATTTTTACCACACCGTTTTATAAAGAACAAATGAGTTTTCCTCAGCTCGGGAAAACAGCAAACATTATTTTTAGTTGAATTCGGCGAAAGAGCAAATAAATAAACAGTTGCGGCCAGTGGCGTTCGTCTAGAGGGCGCTCGGTTGCCACTTTAATCACATAGTCACCAATGCTATTTTATCCTAATTGCAAAGTTTAATTATGAAAATAAAAAATCAATTAAACTTTGTCTCATTCAGACAAAAAACAAATAAAAAGCGGTCTGAAGAAAATATTGTGCGCCAATTTTTAAATAATCTCAACCAATAACGTATCGCGTCTACAAGTCACGTGTAACGCATCACCAATCACGGCCTTAGTGAGGATGCGGGAATTAGGAAAGAACGGAGTTTCTTTATTATTTTCGCCTTACATACGTTACAAGTTGAAAAAACTGGCGTAAAATCCTTAAAAAAAAATTTACTTACTGTACTTCTCTGAGGGCCTGTTCGAGATCTTCAGGTTTGATGTTAGCAGCGGCGGCAACTTCGCGCGCGACGTCTTCTGAGACATCTACACAGCGTGCTTCCCATCGTTCGGGAACATTAGCGTTTTCATCGGATGGTCCAGCTACGTCTCGAGGAGTCTCCGGCAGTCCCTCGTCTTCCGTACGGTTGCTATTAGCTTGTATTTCTTGAACTTCTTCGTCCGGAGTGTCATTATCGTCATCGTCGAAAGCTGGCACTAAGAATGGCGGTTGTTCCTCCGTGATGAGCGGAACTCCGTCGCCGGCCAGCAATCTTAAAAATGGGAAAAACTCGCTGTCAGATTGCTCGTCCATTAAAGCCATCGAGTGTCCTTCTTGCGGGACATCAGAGCCTAAGAAGGCTGCTGCTTCACCTAGTCCTTCAAAAGGCGGAAGTATGTCAATTGGGACGCGCTCCTCTCTATCAACAGGCGCATTAGGTGCTCTGCCACCTTCTTGAAGCCATTCAGGATCAGATCCATACAAAGCTCTTCGGTCCCCATAATCTGGAGCACCTCTGGATTGTTCTGTTCGACGTGATCTAATTAAACTCCTATCAATTTCAAGCAAAAGGGCGTCATAACGTATCCGTGACTCTTCCAACCGTGCGGCGCGCTCAGCAACTGATTCCGACGAAGATGAGATATCTAAAGGCTCTATCACCACTGGCAAGATAGCTACAGCACCCTCAGCTGGGGGGCTCTCGACTTCCGCGAAATCTATTACGAATTCTCTGTCGCGACGATGCTCAGAACCGCGACCTAGTGGGAATTCTTCATGTTGAAAATGTCCAGGAGCAGGTCTGCGTACAGATGCAGGGCCACCGTTGTCCGAAGAACCTCTGAATACTCGTTCACTTGGACTTGGTCCAGCGAGAATTCCTTCGATTTCAAGCACAAGGGTGTCAAAGCGCACCCGTGTTTCTTCCAATTCTGCGCCGTCAGTTGGTGCAAGTGATAGTTCCGACGAAGAAGCTGCAAGACTTAGAGGGTCCGCCACTTGTGGCAGGACCGCTACAGCACCCTCATCAGATGGAGGGCTCTCGTCCTCCCCCAAATCTATTACGAATTCTCCATTTTGAGAATTTTCGGAATCGTCACCTGGTGCATATTCCTCATTCGCACCTACTGGGTATTCTTCATCAGACATGTCAGACATTTTCAAAATTTATAATTTATCACAAATTCACACGCAAATTTATTATTTATCACGAATTTTTTGAACTCTATTTCAAGATTGATCACAATTTATCACAACGTATTGAGATTTATCTCAAGTTTATGCCAGTTTCTGAAAAAAAAAATACATAAATTTGGGGTAATTCTACCTCCAGAGTGCCACCTTGGAAGCGTCTCTAAAATCCAAAAATCCCGAATTTTCCACTCTGAGCGATCATCCGCACAAAAAATCTCAAGAAAAGTGAAACAGGACCGACTCTGATGTTTTTACAAAAGTTTCAACAGGCCTTTTGTAGTTAATGCGCAGATGCAACTCACTTTGACTTGACTTGACTAATTGATTTGAGTTTGTTACGAGAAACATGATTTTGGGGAAAAATAATCATTGAAAAGAAAACAGAGGGACGTGTTTTCACAATTCCACAGAAATTGCGGCGATTAAATGCGTTTTTCACTTAAAAAATTGAAGATAAAAAACTTACCGGTTAGCACAAGATGGCGTTTCCAGCTAAGCCTAACGGGCTGTTAGGGTTGTGGAACTTTAACTTTCACTCGCAAATTGATCACAAATATGAGTATTGAAGATTTATATCACTGGTTTAAGGCAGTTTCTAGAAAAAAAAAATGAAAATTAATTGAACTGAAGTGACGCTACCACTTGACCGCCATTTTGGACGCGTCCCTAAAATCCCAAAATCGCGATTTTTTCGAGTTTGAAGGCCCATCCGCACAAAAAAACTTAGGAAAAGTAAAGCAGGACCGACTCTAATTATATTTTTACAAAAATTTCAAGGGGGATGAGCTTTGTGTAGATAATACGCAAAAACGACGCCAACTTTGATTTGACTAATAGCGCCGCTTTTTTTGTTAAAAACGTAATTCCGGCAAAAAATATTAATGGATGGGGAAGCAAAAGCACTTACTTTCTTAATTCCACAAAAAAATTGGCGATTTAAGTCGTTGCTTACTTTAAAAAAATCAGATAAAAAAATCTTACCGGTTTAGGCCAATATGGCGTCCTCAGCTAACGCACAGCGGCTTTTAGGCGTTGTGTAGCTTTCACTCGCAAATTTTTCAAAGATTTAGAACAAATATTGAAGATTTAGTCACAGGTTTAAGGTAGTATCTGCAAAAAAAAAATTAAATAAATAATTGGGGTGACGCCACCACTTGGCCGCCATTTTGGACGCGCCCTTAAAATCTGAAAATCGCAATTTTTTCGAGTCTGAGGGTCCATCCGCCCATAAAAACACAAGAAAAGTAAAGCAGGACTGACTCTAATCATTTTTTTTCAAAAGTTTCAAGGAAGATAAGCTTTTTGTAGATAATGCGCAGAAGCAACGCTCACTTTGACTTGACTTGACTAATCACGTCGCGTTTTTTAACAAAAACGTAATTCCGGCGAAAAATAATAATAGATGAGGGAGCAGAAGCACTTATTTTCACAATTACATAAAAGAATCGGCGATTTAAAGCGTTGCTTACTTAAAAAAATGGAGATAAAAAACTCTTACCGGTTAACACAGTATGGCGGCGTCAACTAACGGCTTCCCGCATAGCAACTGCGTTGCGCGACTTTACTCTCTTCTGATTGGTCCATTTTTCCCGCGCATGAAAAACTACTTCCGGGGACGCTTTCGCAATATTTTCGACAAAATAAGAAAAAAATGGGGTGGTCGACACGATTTTCGAGAAGATTTAACACGAATTAACTTGTATTTTTACGTTTTTCGGCCCGATTTTGACTTCACCTAACTGAGGGGTTAGGTGGCGTTTTCTAAGAAAAAAACCGTTCTTTCGCGAAACTAACACTTGAAAATGGGGCTAAGGGCCTTAATGAACGACTGTGATATAAATTTTTGTATTTTTTTCATTAAAAACTCGATAAAAAGCACTTACCAGATCTCGATGTGCGGCGTCTTCGACAAGCAGATCGAAAAGGGTGTGCGGGGGGATGAAATTGACAGAGCTGTACATTGACAGATTGCAGTCTCGCCAATCCCCAAATTAATTACCCTAATAATATGCAAATATTATTTTTAATTTTGCCCGGATAAATCCAACAGTGCCGTTATTAGTTTATTTGTAAATTTATCGGGGCATGGTTTAAGGGAATTTTATTTTTCAGAAGTAATTTCACCTACTGATTCGAATTTTGGATCATTTTTGTCATGACTTTTATACTGAGTTTATTGTCATGTTTCGGGTTTTTAGTTGATTTTCGGATTATCTGTGTTCATTTTATCCCAACGCACGCGACGCCACTGGACTATAATTTGTATAGTCAGTGCGGTAGTGTACCGGCGTGTATTGTTGGTTGCCGAAACGTCAGGCGTATACACTGAGCTTGAGTAAAGACTGTTTTAAAAAGTAACACCCCTATGTTGGAGGGATGTTTATTTGTTTTAAATAAATTACTAAAAAGCTCTTTCGTTTTTTTTATCTAAAAATACGCCCTCATTGTTTTGACTAAAAAAAATGACACCAGTTAAAATATGAATTCTTTATTATTATCTATAAGTCTCACATTTCTTTATTACACATTTTTATTTACAAGGTTATTCACCATCACTATAAACAGCCACATTTCCATCTTTTTCAGAACGAAGACCATGCTCTGTTAAGTTTAAATGGAAGTACTGTGACGTCTGTTTCTTTCTTAATTTAAAAATTTGCCATATAGAATATAAGATAATAACGACTAACGTAATAATTAATAAAACAAACACTCGTATATACCAAGTGTTTGATAAAATTGTAAACGCAACAGATTTGGGATAACAAAAATATTCATTTTCTGTGTTTGGTATTAGAGTTGCGTCCGGAAAACACTCTGTACATTGGTAATCTACTGGTCCTGAGCATTTTTTACACGTATAATGACAAGGTAAACAGACATTGGTTTTGTTGTCTTCCTTGGAATATTTTCCTGTGGTTATATTGAAGAAGCCGTTAGGACAAGTCTTGACACATTGTCCATTGTGTAACAAAAAGTTGTCTTGACACCCTAAAAATAATATTAAATGGGTTAAAAGCAGTGTGAAAAGAAAGTGCTACCTACAGAAAATGTAAAAAAAAAATCTGACAACAATTTTAACAAAAAACATGCAATAATTGACACTGGAGGACTTACCTATGTTTTGGTGATTTTTCCTTTGGTACAATAATTCTAGTTCTTTGTTTTAGCCACAATTTATTATTCTTTTATAGTTTACAAACAGTTGATGTACATGTATTATAACAATATATTTTAGTTATTAGCAAGTCCGTTGAGAATGATGCATAAATAAGCAAGTTTGATAAATTAACGTCCAAAGAACGTATTTTTGGTAATAAATAAAAATCTCAACAGAATAGCTAAAGACTAGGCCATGAGGACTAAAGAATTGTCAAAATATCTAAGACTAAGGTTAAAAATACAGATAAGTACAGACATTTACTACATACAAACACTCATTCATTCTTGAGCCGATTACTCGTTTGAGTATTCAAATCAACGTGATAAAATTAAGGCATTAAGTAATTACTTACAATTATTTATCAGACAAATTCTCATGTACAAGGTACCTTAATAGTAATGGTGAACTCGTTTTCAGGAACTACTATTAAAAAATTAACAACATAATAAAATATAAATGAGTCTTTCAAGTTATGTACAATTAAATAATCACAGCTAACATTACCATTGCATGTAAAGTAGAAAAATAATCCAAAACGAAAACATATCGTTTCTATCCACCTTTATTGTTTTCCGTTTTCTAAAAAGTATTGGTACTTTTGTAGGTTGTTAGGTAATTGCACTTATAAAGTCGAATTATGCGGAACAGTTCTGCGATTACCTTGTTTTTTTGTAACAGCTACGACTACGAATTTGGCACATACATCTTAATATTACTCTCGAAATACTGGTATGTTCTCAAAGCAAATTAAAATAAATATTAAGTATCACCGTGTACTATCTTCGTAAGTACACGGATGATCGAGCATTGGACATTTCACTGGACAATAAACAAAACTACAATAAAAATAAATATCTATAAACATAACAAAACATGAGTGATAAGTGACCTCAGTTGAATTTTGAGAATGAAGGTAACATGTATATTGAACACTTTAGCTTAAAAAATATATAAAACGTTGAGATATCACAAAATAGTACTAATCTAAGCGTATTTAGTCTATGTAACAATCCACGAATGTTTGTCATTCGCGAAAAATTACTATTTACTACTTGTACTAAAAATATATTCAAAAAAACATCCTTAAATATATGTCGTGTCACTTTACATTTATTCTTTCGTGTGTCTCTGTGAAAATTGTTGTCAGAATTTTCTTTCTCTTGATTTGATGAATGAAAACCGTGGAGTCTGAATGAACTTTTCACATTATGATTTATGAAATTACGCCTAATATGGCAAGACTTGATCCAAATGTTTAAATACAAGTCGAATATGAAGATTAGTGAACTGATAGTATATATTAATAGGATATAGAGAGTGTCTTGGCAGTTATATGAAGACGTGCAGCACATAAGTATAACAATACACAAACCTAAACAAAACTGGCCGTTACTTTTTAAGCAACCGGAGGAGTCTTTGTTGACCTGAAAAAAAACAAAATAAAACAACGTAATGTCACAAAAAGTATCAACTACCTCATCGCCGGAAGCGAAAGAATTCGCAGAAGCATCATGGACAGAATTATCAGGAATTGGTTCAACAACGATTGGTTGATGGACAGTTTCTTGCTTCAAGTCAGCAGCTGGAGGAGTAGCAGTCCCATATAAAGTCAAATCCCAGGCAGTCACATTCGCTGCAAAAGAAAATAATATAGAAAAAGTAGCACTTCGAGGATGCAACTAAAATTAACATATAATTTAATTACCCAATTTTCCTTTAGGAGGGCTTGTGGTAGTAAGAAAAGTCGTTAATTCAGTCGTTTTAGAAGTAAAAACTTTAACGTTACGGTTCGAATTAATATCGCGACTTTTTTCTTTTTGTTTTTGAGATTTTTTATATGATTCGCGAGGTTTAGACATGTCTCTCGGAGGAATCATTACTGGATAAGTTATAGTTATGTTTTTAACGAATTTAAAGTATTGTTTTACTCCCTCTTCAGAATTTTTATATTTACTACTGTTAATTGCGTAGAAATACGGGGAAAACTCGGTTGTGGTTTTTGTAACTTTCCGGTTTTTATAATTTGTTACGTAATATTTAGCGGTTGTGTTTTTTACTTTTGATTTATGCGGAGTTTTTGGTGGTTTAGTCGTTGTTAATTTTTGCATGTTTTTATTTTTTTGTTTTTTCGAATTTTTCTTTTTCAAAATGTTAGTATTTCGGTTTTTGTTAACTTTATTTGATTCTATGTTATTTGGTAAAGGAGGAGGGAAAGATCTCGTCCCGTAAAGGACCAAAGACCAGTTTTGAAGAGTAGCTCGACCTGAAAACCAAAGAGTTGTGTTATAATTGTTAGTAGGTACAACTAGTCTACTGTTAGTACTGTTATCGTTCGGAAGGATTTTCTACCAAACTTACCCAAAAGACGCCCATCGTTGTGAATTTCTAATTGCCATGTCCCGAATGGGGTTTCACCCCATGAGTGTACCGACATAAAAGGCCAGTGAGTAAAACCTATTCTAGATGTATCGTGGGCTCGGTGAGCCAAAAGTGTCACTCTAGTACCCATTGGAGATGTTAACTGTATGTTAAGATCCCCACGTCTTTGGGAGAAAATCGTCAATTTGGCTTGAACGTGTTCTAAAACTTCTACTCCTTCGCAGTCTTTTACTTGGAGTTGTAAGACAACCACGCTTTTGGCAGGAATAGGCCTAAAACACTCCACTCAAGTTTGTGTTTTTTTAACTTTTTTTTATGTTACCTCTGGACGTGTGGTGCTGTGATTTCACATTTGTGTTGTTCAGGCACTGTAATCCAATTCCTAGCTAATTGTACCATGGCGTACGCGTCCATAAGACCGTAGCCAAAGCTATGAGAAACATTTCTTCCGACTCCATTTGTTTGCCAATCTGGGGCTATCAAATTATTTGGTCTTGCTGTTCTAACTACAATATGCTGCATATCTCTCCACGTTAAATTAGGATTGGCTTCTAAAGCTAATGCGCAAATTGCAGCCGCAAGAGGAGCTGAAGCGCTAGTACCAGTATGACTACTAGTGCAAGAATGTCGCAAGTCGGTAGTGACAACTTGTCTTTCTCCGACGGCGCCACTACTGTAAGTTGAAGCGAGAGTAGAACTGCAAGCCTCACTGTACCAAGGAACATGTCCATGTTCAGTTGCACTAGATATAGATAAACTATAGATAGAGTTAGTGTAACCATCACAATTGCAGTTGTCGTGGTCTCGGCCGCCGTTTCCGGAAGCCCACACGAAAATGGAGCCTTTTCCGCCGCGACCCTAATAAAATATCAATCAACACAACCTTTACACTTTTTCCACTCTTACCTTTGTCACTCCTTCTATAAAAGCTCGTGTCGCTAGTTCACCCGGACCATCCACAGTTTTCCCATCATCATCCGGCCCCCAAGAGGCACTATAAATGTGAATATGTTGCGGGTTTAAACTTAGCGATCTAGCTTCAACAGCATCCGTCACATCTCCATCCAACATTCTTACACCCCCGACTTGTGCCCCATGTGCCACCCCCAAAGCACATACAGAGTTATTACTAGTTGCCGCCACTTCTCCCGCACATCTAGTCCCATGTCTATTCGAGTCTATCATGTCGTATCTTGGACTAGGATCAGAATCGTGGTTGTTCACGTCGTACGACGCCAACGGATCCTGAGGGAATCACTCATTAAATTGATCAGGTTTGAGACAAGCTCACACTTACGTAATTCTGTTGTAAGTCGGGGTGGTCTTTTTCCAGGCCGTCGTCCAGGATTGTCACCACGGCGCCTTTCCCGGTTATTCCTTCCAGCCAGGCGGGAATCACGTTCATGTCTAAACCGTTGCCGCGGTTCTAAAAGTGGTCAGAATGAGTAGTTTTAGGACGAATTCTGACTTATTATGAATTGTACCAAAGTACATAATTGCACAGGGTACGGTAACACTTATGGACACCTCCAAAAACGTCTTTAATTTTAAAGATGGAAAATTTTCAAATTTGTGATAAAATTATCTTAGTTTTTGTTTTAAATCTTTTGCAAAAAGACTTTTATTCTAATGTAAAGCAAACTAAAGGATAGTTGACATTGTGAACTTTATTATTTTATGCATTTTGATCTCCACTTTGTAAAGACAGCCTCGGTTGGATTTTAATAAAAATGTATTATTTCATGCATTTAGATCTCTATTTTGCAAATACTGTCTCAAAAACAGTCTGTATATAAAGAAAATCGTTAATTAACTTCAAATTTACTTGATTTTTGATCAACCGTTTGATCTTGACAAAACCTCATTATTTAAAAACCGCTTCTTTAAGGAAAAAATGGAAAAAATCAATTAACTTTTAATTTAGTCGATTATTCGACAAATTTTGCGGATTTCATGCGGATTTCAGCCGATTTCTCCAAAATCAACCGTTGGATCTTGATAAAACTTCATTAATTTATGCATTTCGATATCTAATTTGCGAATATACCATTAAAACCGTTTGAATATAAGGAAAATCCTCAATTAACTTCAGATTTAGTCGATTTTTTGATTAATTTTACGGATTTAATGCACAATTCAGCCGATTTCTCCAGAATCAACGATTGGATTTTGATAAAAATGTATTATTTCATGCATTTATATCTCTATTTAGCGAATACGGTCTCAAAAACCTTCTGTATATAAAGAAAATCGTCAATTAACTTCAAATTTACTTGATTTTTCGACAAATTTGCGAATTTCAAGAACATTTTAGTCGATTTTTCCAGAATCAACCGTTTGATCTTGACAAAACTTCATTATTTTATGCATTTCGATCTCTACTTTGCAAACTTAGCCTTAAAAACCGTTTCTTTAAGGAAAAAATGAAAAAAATCAATTAACTTTTAATTTAGTCGATTATTCGACAAATTTTGCGGATTTCATGCGGATTTCAGCCGATTTCTCCAAAATCAACAGTTGGATCTTGATAAAACTTCATTATTTTATGCATTTTGATCTCTACTTTGAAGACTAAGCCTTAAAAACCGTTTCTTTAAGAAAAAAATCGTCAGTTAACTTTTAATTTAGTTGATTTTTCGACGAATTTTGCGGATTTCATGCACATTTCAGCCGATTTCTCCAGAATCAACCATTGGATTTTGATAAAAAAAAATTATTTTATGTTTTTGAGCCTATAAATCGTCATTTAGCTTAAAATTTAGTTTTTGGACGATCAGATTCAATAGCTTTACTACCATAAGTGTATGACCATTTTCAAAAAATTATCCTAAAAATTAAAGATAATTTTGAGGTGTCCACTAGTGTTGCCAAGCCCTGTCCAAGAGAAAATGGTGTAACTTACTAGATACCACATGCTGGGCCATTTTGGGTCCGAATCTTGCACTTGCACGTCCCTCTTCACCCGTTTTTTGGCTTTTTGTTGTTGCGACCATCTGACTCTGGTATCTACAGCTAATTTCGCCTTCTTTTCTGTGTTTCCACTGAGAGATCTTTTGGCAACTCCGCTATGCGTAAAAATATAGTAGTCTTGGAAAATCTGCAAAAGAAATAATTTCATTAAAATCAATCCATGGCATCGGTGTGGCTATATGTATTTTCCAGAAAAGAGGGTTAAAGTTTGATTAGAGTTCGAAAGTAATTAAAATGCTAATATTGTCATTAAAATGCTTCAAATCTGATTCAGTGTTGAATGAGGCCACGAAGTGAAGAGTTTGGGTTAGTTAGTCTTAAAGTTAGTATTATTTCAACATTAGAAAGGGACTGCATCTTCCGTTGGATGTCGCTTTACGCTTTGCGTTGTTCATCCTGGTCTATTGTTTGAGCGTTTTGCTTTCATATTTCCTGGAGGATCCTTTGCAAGCACCTATTCACTTATTTGTAAAGGAGCTCTTTAGACGAAAATCCGACTCAATTAAACGAAATCTTGAATTATACGGTCTTATAGTGTCTTTCTAGGAAACTTGTTCTGGAAAATGCATACAATGTGCTTGGAGATGTTTGAAAAATAAAAATATGTATAATAAAGCGAACTGAAGCGGCTGCGTTAAAGAAGTAATAAACGCGCGGTTGAGACTACCTACCAAATTTTATTTAAATATTCAAAAACTTTGCAACGTGCCATCAAACTATTTTTCAGCATTACCAATGCAAATTGCGTTATGGAGAAAAAATTAATGCGATTTTAGGCTTAACCAGTTACAGCGGTCTGACAAGACACTGTGACAGGCTAATTAGCCAACAGTTTAACCCCAACCAAGAGGATTTGGAGCACCCCCTAAATCTCGCGTCATAATAATAAAAAAAAACAGAAATGAATTCCGTAATCGTGTTGGTTGATAGGATGATGACTCATCCCTTTTGTAATGCACTGCACCCTGTAAATGAGGTGCATTTGAGAAATCCTGCAGAATTACTGAAAAGATCTCATTAACTTGTAAGATCAGGGAGTGGGGTATATATTCAGACGCTTAGTTTCATCTACCAGTTTATTCTACTCTTAAGCCTACTTACATTTTCGAGGGGTATCCGCGTGTCAATCTGCCGCTAGCCTCCTACACCAACAACCCCCGACACCAACAACCACCGACACCAACAACCACCTTCAACACCAACTAACAACTGACTCTCTTCTTACAAAGTTCCATTGGTCAAGAAGCCGATGAACCCCCTCAAATCAAGACGTTGCATTTCCTATTGCTGAATTGCATCGTCTGATCGTACGACGGTTCATCGATTTCATTGACCTCACATTATGTCTATTAGGTGGTTTTGGTGTACGGGGTGTCCATATCTTACAAACTTAATGAATTTGCCGAATTGAATTTTCTCTCATGCGCTTCAGGGGTTGAATGTTTTACGTTTTAGGATGATTATTCGAAGCACAAAGCACACGTTATTTTCAAAATGCTGTTGTTTTATCCACATTTGGAGAAACGTGCGAGAAATGTCACTTTCGATCCCACAGACGCTCCTTGTTCCAACTCTTATTAGGAGATGTTGCGGCGTCGCGACGTCTTTCTTTTACCACTTATCGTCTTCAACATTGCAATTAAGGTACACTGACATGCTAACCCCTTCCTACAGATGCTAGTAAAGCCAAGAGAACGACCACAAAAATCACAAATTACGTTGTTTATGCGCAAAAAAAACACTACACACTATCTCCTACATCAAATCTCATCTAAACTTGGGTCAAACGCAAGGAACTTTTGCCCCAAAATAGTCTTGACGGCCTTGCAGATCCGACTTCTGTTATGTTATAAATATTTAGAAGTGGAGTTTATTTTGTCTTCTTGATTACAATTAGTGTTAATTAACAAAGCGACAATTAATTATAAACTAAGATTAAGCGTATCTGCGTATTATCAACGTTGTTTTTGTGTGGAAATAGAAAAATTATGCCCGCAATTTATGTCGTTCCTGCTGATAACAGTAGACAAATGATAAGCACGTCGCGGTTAGTTAAGCAATTCTAGGATAATACTACAAATCGCTCGAGGCAGTGTAGAAACAAGATTATCTTGCGCTTATGAGAAAAAAATAAACAAAATAAAATTAGGAAATTTTGTTTAAATCTTAAGTGAAGGCTGAAGTTTTTCTGGATTGAAAGAATAAAGTAAAGTTTGTTAATGTTTAATTCTTAAAAAAGAGTAAAAGTCACGTATCTGGATCAATACGAAAATGGACAACAGTAGCGTGCTCTTGGTACTTTCCTGATTAGAGACATGTTTTATTCCAGTTAAATATGCGCTTTAAATTAAATGTTTTATCTATTTTTATTGAAAGCAAATCTAAATAATTGAGTTTTGCCTGAAACTCAAGTACTTGATCTACATTTAAATTCAAATAAACAAGAAACTGAGAAACATTCAACACCGCGAGGAAATTGATTATATTCCAACTCGTCTAATCAAAGACATTTTCACACGTAGAGATATTTATTAAAACATATCAGCGGAAGAGAGCAGGATATTATCTTAACATTTGCGAACATATTTTTTCCAGTTCTTATCGTGGAAACTTTTTTGGCATTGGATAGACTTAAAAAGTTCCACTTTTCGTATCTCGCAATTCGTAATACTGTGAGCTCCTGCTCGGTAGAGATTGATTGAATCATTAGTTAATATTGACAGTGAATACTAGGTAGATGAACGTTGACTTGTCGGTTTGATTAAACTACATGATAAATTTTCCAAATTAATTAATTAAAATCATTTTCCACGTAATGTAAGGTACAAAAGCTTGAAACTTTCTGGATTGTGTAGGCGTTAATTATTCCTAATTTAATTTAACGAGCAAGAAGCTCGTTCACTGGCTATGAGAATTTTCATTCAAATTGGTTTGGAACTTTTTGTCATTACTGTCCTCAATATTTTAATAATCAACAAACGGCTCATCGGAGAATCGATAATTTAGGATTTGCAATTCTTGACAGAGTAAAAACTTCCAAGAGATTATAACAAAAGGAATTTATCCCTCCCACGTCTCCTTATTTGAGTGGCTTTCGGAAAAGTAAAACCGAGAGCGTGAAAAATCATCCCCCAAAGACATAAATAACGTTGTTGCAAGTTTGGAAATTACAATAGTTCTCATATTTGTATTTATTGGTGTGTTGTGCATTGCTCCGTTTGTATTATGTAACGTGGCGATGAAGGAGCGGTGTATAATTCCCCCGAGAGTTGTGTCGAAGAGCATAATAGATGCGGTTTAAATGTGGGTCAAATCCTTTTTCGTTTAAAATAGTTCCGCCACAAGAATTTGGGCAATTTATTATAGCACTTCCTTAGTTTTTAATCCTGAAAATGGGACCGTTTTCTTTTTTGATTGTCAGTTCCAATTCTCGAGAATTTAAACTTCTTATCGTTACTGACCTACCACAGAATTAAATCAGCAGCTTCTCAGGGTCACTGTACTGAAGAAGTGTCACCAGTAGAAATGTAATTGATTTAATGATCCTCCGCTAGATGGAACGTCTTTAGATTTTCCACGAGAATGTGCATTACTTTCCTCTAATGTTTCCTCAAATTTACGTCGGTGAAGATCAAACGGAAATGGGACATTCCTTTTTTATTTTGTCACTAAAGTAGTGCCATCTTATATTTTAAACTGACGTCAAATGTTAAGTGGCAAACGCGGTGACCTTACATGTTTACTACTTAGCAACGAATCAATAAATAATTTTTTCAGTAGCCAGTCTTGAATTATTTTCAATTTCAACCACCCTGAAGGCAACAAAACGGCCACATCTGTTATTCATTTTTCAAATTCTCAGTATTTTTTTTACCTGACAATTTGCTTAATCAAACAATTGTTAGATTAATAAGCACAATCATCAATACTGATAAAAAAGTAAACACGCGCAACAAACATCAATACAAGTGTCACTGTAATTGTGGTACGAGGAAAGTGCTTAGTTAATTTAATTTAATTATCTGGAAATGTCACAATCATTTCATAATTCGCAGCGTATAAACAGTGACATCGTTTTTGCTCTTTTAACTGGCACGTTTGTTATCACCTCGCTGTAAATTGTTGACTGAAGGAAAATTTCATCGAAAACATGCTCAGACACCACTTTTGCTAATTCAATCTTTAAATATAACGTTCTGGTTCTATTATGGCTTTGACTGGATTATTTTCGTTTGGTAGACTTCCAATGTAATTGAACATGACGCTGTCGTGTGCATATATCACGCAATAATACATTTAAAATTGCATCCCAAATATAGACAATAAGTAATTATTTCATTAAATAATTAACCAACCGATGTGTAAAATTGCATGGATTTCACTGGTAATTTTTCCGATTGCCAATTAAGTCGGATAATTAACTGTTGAATTAGTGTTTCGTGTATTTAGCAAAAACCTGAAGTTCTCTCTAGGATAAAAAATATTATTCCTGCTAGAAATTTGTGTGGTCCAGAGCTGAGCAAACCCGTAATTACTGAATTATTCAACCGTCTTCTTATCCAGGTAGTTTTAGTATCACGCTACCTCCGGTAATATCGTCTTCCCAATAATTTCCGTGAGCTTTTATACAAACTTACATTGTGTCTGTTTTATGATGATTGCACTAAAATATAAAATGATGCTAACACCACGAAATATCAAAACTTAATGGAGATATATCTAAAATTTCAACCTTCAGTTCGACTGGATAAACATAATTTTGATGAAATTTTTTACCTTTGAGCTTTTGATGAATAATTCTTATATCTTTGTGCACAGATAAATTGACAGCCTCTTACTAGAGTCCATGTTGTCAACCGCCGCCAGAGCCGGGGGACGGCGCGAAATACGATTTTTTTAAAGAATAAAACAAACATTTAAAATGTAGAAGGAATCGCGACGAAAAGTCTTGGAAATGCGGTGGCTATGCAGATTAATGTATTTTCCTATCTCGCGCTTTGTGCGTTGGAAAGTTCTTTTGGTTGCCATGTGAACGTGGGCAATCTTCTCGAGTAAAATGTATCGAGGATTGTTAAGATCCAGTCAGAAACTATGAAAATGGGCAAGTTTTTGTAGGTACAGTTGCATTTGGCCGGTCCGTTGAGTAATCGTGTTGGTGGTTGCGTCGTGTCGCCCTTTACCCAACAAATTTTAGTTCACATACGAGTTCGCGGCTCCGAAAACATGAAAACAACCACAGCATCGTGAGCATGCCCGATCTTGGAAAATTCAGCAAACCGATGAAGAGGAAAGGTATTGGAGAAGAGCAACTTGATCAACGTTATTAAAGATAGGAAGAAGGCATCTCAATTTTCAACTTGGCAAATCTGCGTTTTCTCACTGTTTTCATAGGCAGGAATACAAACCATAGTTTTGTTGACACGCTCACAATTCGGCGCTCACAAACACTGCAAATATTGTTACACTCCATGTTATTTAACAAAACGATTAACAAAGCGGTGGAGGAAAAGAAAAATCTATATACGCGAAAATTTACATTACGTTAAACGATCTCGTGTTAAGCAGCCTTTCGTTGTTACAATGGAAACAAAAACTCTTTATTTCTAGTGAATATTCATAAGACATGGAAAACAGCAGTAACGGTGACCTGTTGTTATATATCCTCCACTCTACATGCTAAGGGATATGAATTTATTTTCACGTACAACTACAACCATATTTTAAGCGAAAAGATCCTAATGAAATACCTACATTGAATAATATTTCTCTCGACATCATTAAAGTTTTTCTTTGAGGAAACGTAACAAGGGAAATCAAAATATACCCTCTGAAACGTGTTAATGATTTATGGATTCTTAACTCTTGATTATACCTCAAAATTGCCTGTCCAACATCTATAACAAATTCATGCGGTCATTTTTTATCGCCCCGTCATCGTCCAATAAAGGACATCAAACTTCGGATTATATCCATCAAAAATTCAAGAAACTGCGCAGAATATCCCAAAACACGCCAATGTAAATTTATTTTTGCAGGAAAACCACTTAACACTTTTTGAATTTGATTATTTCCCTCTGCCAGTTAACAAACAGTCCACCGTTGACAGGACATTTCCCTGCGAATCCTTTCTTCCGGTACTTTGTTGCGAAACAATATCAAAGATGGATAGCCCTGACTTATCGGCAATCAGAACATTAACTCCATTCTTTAAGATGTTTGTTTCGTGGATCACATAAATTTGACGACTCGACTTTGTGACAAATATCCTGACATTTCATGTCAAAAATATACGTAATCACAATAAATACCGAAGTTTTTCCTGATACAGAAATCTTTTCTGCAGATGAAAGTCTCGTTTATCCGATTACTGAAATTCAGGATGCGTATGTTCATTTTATTTTTTCATTGTTGGTTCATGATCGCGTTAAACAGTTCCATTCATACGATTATTTTACGTAAAAGCCAATTAGAGCTTAACGCGATTATAATAGGACTGCGTTACAAACAATTATTTCCAATTGTAATTTTTTTAATGTTTATATTGGGAAATAAATTGATGTGCACACACGATTTTTCTCACTCCTATTGCATTAAATTATTTATAACGTCCGTTCAATATTACTAGCAAATAAGTAATTAAAAATTGTCTTTATTATTTCATTTTCATTAAATTCTCTAGTACTTTTATTGAGTGAGTTTATAGACACATGAAATGAGTCTCGCACGTCTCTTTCTGTATAATTGCTATTGATAAAAGTTAATTGTTAGCAAACAGTAGATTGTGTGAAAACAGAACATGCAACTGTGTACAGAGTCAAATTCGTAAAGTTTATAATACGGTTTGAGTGATTCGCGCAAATAAACAAACCTTTTGTGGCGATGCAAAAATAGCGGTTAAATTTTACACTAATGGAATTTATGAAAAAATTTCAAAGAAATTTCAATAACAAATAAAGGTAAACTTCTCGGGTAAATGATGTTTAATAGACTTTTCAGAATATTGTGTTTACAGGCAATTTCATTCCACAGATGCGAAGTCAATAATTATCGTCGTTGAGATAACACAAAACACTCATTTATTTTCAAAGTAAATGGGGAAAACAAACACATTCATTCTGATTACCGAAGATTCGCAAAACAATGCTTTAGTTGGGCTTAGATGTAAACTTTAGATATAGTTAAATTCTTTGCGTGTAGCACACAATCTACAAATATTTCTGAGACAATTTATTTCAGGCACTGCAACGATAAGATTAAGAAAGTTTCGAAGATGAGTATTCGGTAAAACAAGTTAGATTTTTTGCCAATATATTTATGACACTTCTTGAACTTCTTCTTGCCACACTATATTTTGCTAGACTATTAAAACGTCAAAAATAATTTCTTCTCATGTGAATTTTTTTCAACAGAATCGTTGAGAAAACACATAAAACGGTTTTGTAAATGTTTAGGTGCGAGATGTAAATATATCTGCGTATATTGGGGTTATTTTTAAAATCCAAGATAAGATTACCACATTAAGTGGAAGGTTATTAATAAAATTTGTACTTGTAAGTGGCGTAAACATTTGTGTCTATCTTTAAGTCTCCATAAATATCCTATATCCGGATCTTATATTTCAACAAAAGAAAACAAACACCTTTCTTCCAACAAAACCAAACTTTTTCGTTTATAGTTTAATTAAGTGCTACTAACTGATATTTCCTTTATTGACTTTCCTTAATACCAATAAATAATTCAATTGAACATTCCAATAACGCGCTTACAGACCGTATCTTACATGTTTATCAAAATAATTATTTGTGTTCATAAAGTCTTATCGTCATTTTATTGAAACAGTATTGGCAATTATTTGAACAATTGGGTCAATTATGTGTGGCCCTGTGGGAAAAAGGTCCTTTACTCCATCATTCCAGTGTTGTCTCTCGAAAAAAAAAATCGATAAAAATGATTCGGAATTTGCGTGCTTGTGGGCAAGCTTCCCACCATAATTTTGTGAAAGTTAGTCCTGGGCGAAAAAGATCACTGGCGTGAATTAACAAATTTTGAACCGTTGAGAGATTTTTTTGCCTAGTTTAAAAAAGCTATAATAACTCAAGTTTTCTTAAAAAAAATCTGCGAGATATCGATTTCAGAACTTTGCCATAGTTTTAGTCATGAATTTTCGCGAAAAAATGTAATTTTCGTCTTTTGGAAAATCTAAGAACTATTTTTTATGTAAAAAATCGCGAGAAAAACGATGGCGCAAACCGCATCTCAATATCTGAAATAGTTTCCTAGATATTCAGCACGAATTGTTTCAAACCTTCAAAAATTTGGCCCTCTGGCGACAACCCAAAAATTCAAACGGTCATAACTCAGTTATCAGTTGACGAAAACTAAAAATTCTCGCGGTTTTGGATTCAGCGTGATGTTCTGCGTAAAATGAGCCCAAATTTGTTGAGATTGCTTAATAAATAAACGAGGCATTGGCCAAAAACTGTTTTGAAGAGGTCATTTTGGGGTAATTTTCAATCATTGTTTTCAAAATGAAAACGACGTTTAATAGCATTGAATTATACATCAGTCGAAAGAGGAGCTCAAAATCTATCTACTGGCCAAATTTGAGATCGATCGGACAAATCGCTTACGAGTTATGGCCAAAAATAAAAAAAATGAAAAATTTTCATCGTTTGAGTCGTAATTTTTTTTCGCGAAAAATCGACTATCGAATTTTGGGCTTTTGAGAACATTGTCTAACGTAAAATGAGCCGAAAAAAAGAATGACGCAAACCGCATCTCAATATCTCAAATAGTTTCCGAAATATTTAACTTTAAAAATTACGAAAAATGAGAAAAATTGAAAATCAACTATTTGAAACTTTGATCGGCCATAACTCAGTTATCTGTTGTCGGATCTGAATTTAAATCCCAGATTTGAAATCTGCTTAAAATTCTGCGTAAACTGATGTATAATAACTTAAGTTTACTCTAAAAATAAGCAAGATATTGATATCAGAAATTTGGTATAGTTTTAGTCATGAATTTTGAAGTCGATCGGACAAATAGTCAACCCTAAGCGGTTGACGCGGCATTGTTTCTTAAATTAAAAAAACAATTATTTGAACAATTGGGTCAATTATGTGTTGCCCCGTGGAAAAAAGTCCAGTGTTTTCTCTCGAAAGAAAATCGATGAAATTGACTCGGGATTTGCGTGCTTTTGGCCAAACTTAACACCATAATTTTGTGAAAGTTAGTCCTGAGCGAAAAAGGTCACTGGCGTGAATTAACAAAATTTGAACAGTTGACTGGTTTTTTGCCCAGTTTACCCTCGTAGAGGTGTCTAAAATCCCGCAATTTTGTTTGAAACGCTCAGAGTTCTAATGTGCAATAATCCTCTTGAACGGGGTCGTAAATTACGTATTGTTATAAATAATTATTCAGCGAGTGTTGTTCTATACACGTAAATATGAAATTTTGGCGGTATTTGTTACGTGGAACAAAGAGGTCGTGTGAAGACGGCGCTTTAGATAATGTCGTGGTTGTAAAGAGAGGGCGTAATTGTAATATCTCGCATGGTGTAATCACAAGGATGTGACTGGGGAAAGCATGAAATAAGAGCGTGGTTTTTGCTACAAGTCTTTTTTTTAATGACAGAGATGAAGGAAACGGAGTTAAGTCCTCTGTGCGAGGTTCATCTCCAAGCATTCATACAATCGTCGACTTTTCTTTTGTAAGTTTTTTGTTTTCAGGCAACAGAGTTCACCCCGACGCAAACAATCATAGGAAAATAGACTCTAAAGACCATATCTAAAGTAATTATCTAACAAAAGAAATAAAAGAAATAACTCGTAAAGCAAATATGCCTCGAACAGTTTTATTTTCATATTTTAAGCCTATAAATCACACAATTATCTGATGCACACGGAAACACTTTCAAATATTTTTACACGATTTCCCAACACAAACTTTGATAATTCACCATTCTACATTTAAATTGTCGCCGACACTCTGCAGATAAATCTCACAAAGGTCGACGAGTCAAAGGAAGAGCCATATTTTTCCTATACTTGCGTTAACTGAAAAAGACAAACAAAATATTCAAATAAGTATCGGTCAAATTTAATATTAACTATCAGGTTTATAAATTTACCCTAAAATACGCGGTTTCCAAGCAGCTTTTTGTTTTACAACATGTGAAGTTTACAAATTCTCAAGTTTATTAATTAAGTTTCAGCACAATTTCCAACTAAATGAGTCAAATCTTCAGATTCAACGTATGCAGTTTCTACATAAGTTTAGGTATCACTAAATTTATGATTAGAGCTTTTGAAATTGGGGTTTAATCTATAATCTTATATTGTCCACTTTTACAAACACAAGTTTTCCACAAAACCGTAAATCATCAGTTAGCAATGAAGTTACATTCTAAATTTCAGTGGAGATAAAGGCATTACCCTAACTTTATTATTTCTTTTCGTGGAACCGCCACCATAAACAGAGCTATAAAAAAACAAAAGTACAAACTACACACCATTAGTCTGGTGAATGCGTTAAAAAAGTACACAAGGGACAGATTGCTAGTGGCTCATTTTATACGAAGACGCAGCCCTAAAGACGTTATGGCCCCAATCAACACAAACATAATTTTGCGTTTCGCAACTAAAAGCAGGTCATATATGCTAGTCATGTGTAAAATAGCTTTGTAAAGAGCCACGAAAATCCGTATAAATAAATGTACAATGAAGTATTGATTTATTTTATCTGAAACAGTTGATCGAACACTGTGTATACCAAATCATTAACTGTGCCGCTCCGGTGACTCAATTAACTTGCCGCTTCATTATACTCTTCTTGTCATTGCTAATACCACTCGAGTGCTGAATTCTGTATAAGAATGAGGCCTGACACCGGGAAAATTATTATAAAAAATTGCCAATTTTGTTATTTTCTTCTGCATTGTAATTGTACACGAGTACAATTTCCCTAAACAACACATGAATGAAAGACGCCACAAATATTATAATAAGTCAAACCAACACAACAAAAGCTGAAATTTTGTTTCATTTCTCTTTGATAAAAAATTGCTATAGCTGGATATACATAATTACGTCAAGTCCCATTACTAATCCCATTTTTGTTTTAGCTTCAGGACCACCATTTCGCTTTCCCGAGGAAACATTTTCCCCGGACATATTTTTCGGAGGCAACTACTGTCATGTTCCTATGCAATTTGTTCTGACGTAAAATGAAGTTGGCTAATTAAAATTTCTTGGTGATTTCATTTCTTTTATTATTTCTGTCTCCCCTACCTCGCTTTAACTCCACATCTTAAGTCAGAAATTTAAATTCCGTTTCAACCCCGTAAAATGCTAGATAAAATCATGTAATGGATAAAAACATTTAATATCATGAGATTAGGGCTCCTATTATTTAAGTTTTCAGACTACATTTATTGGAGATTTTTTACAAGCGATTTATTAAAAGGGTCAAAGTTTTTAAGTATGAGAGTCCACGATATGATTTAACCGCTCAGGGGCTCAAACAACGATGCAGTAAAGTTTAATACATTGGTCGCTGAGTCTTTGTGGGGTCGTTATTAGAATTTTCTCCACGCCTAATTCAGATTTATCGCTTGAATTGTAAAGTCGTTGGTATACAAATCAAAGAAAAGTTTTCTCTCAACTTTATTAATTATATTGATATTATTATAGTCATCGACAACCTCAGCGTAATTTCAAAATAAAAACAGAAAAAATTAATGTTGTGTTACCAAACTACGAGTCTCATTTTAAATCTCCCGCCCGTCACGTGGCCGTTCGCGTTGCGCAGTAGCTCCATCTGTGCTGCTTTCGTACAATACCGCTACAATACCGCCATTACGACGTTAAGGTTAGCGTCATTAAATTAATAAAAAGTTAAATACTGCGAAAAGAACATAATAATGTGTCTTTTTAAAGCACTGATTGATATGATGTTTCTGGTATTTGGGCCTCCTCAGCGTCCTCGCAATGGTAGGTATCTGATCCAACTCTACTTTGAACCTCAAAGTTTTGATCAAATTCTGAATAAAAATTGTTTTTTCAGAGTTAGAATTTCGTCGGCAGCTACTTGCTTTGATGCTGGGTTAGTATAAATGTGGTAAAAAAACATTTTTAATTGTGATTTTACAGAACGCGACGACAACGACGATGAGGAGGACGTGGTGGAGGTGGACCTCCACGGCCTAACTAAGCCAAAGAAAAACAATTAACTTAAAATGATGATAAAAATGTTTTTGTTCGAGTTCAATAATTAATAAATTTTCCATGTTCAAATAATAAATAACACTAGCCAACAATTTTTTGAAATCCATTAGGTCCGGATTCAGAGAAATTCCTAACCTTTGCTATTCAGGCACAAATGTGAGTGTTAACCCTTAAATCAGGTCCGTACTGGCTCTGTTCATTATAGTTTCTTATCAGTAAACAGTAATTGGTCTAGTGCTGTGGACACAACTCAAATGTAATTTTTGTTGTACCTAACCCCAGCTTTTCATCAAGATGATTTAACTTTCACTCATTTAACCCAAGACTAATCTTCCCTTTCCCTTTTTCGGACAAATTTCGATCAATCAATGATGGTGGACCCAGTCGCTCGTAAAACTCTGATCTATACAACTCGATTCGTTTATACTCTTGCTATCTAATTTTATTCCCTCATTTTTAGAGCCACACGACTATTGAAAGTGCATGAAAAGTCTTTTACACGTCGCAGTTTCCGAACTTGAGGCCATTTCCATCTCATAACACGTGATCATACCTGCTGGTTCGAAATTCTCAATTTTATTCCTACTAAAAAATTCACCCTAGCCGGATGCAAAGGAAAATTACTTTAATAGTAAACAAATGGGGTCAAGTGATAAATTAAACGAGCAGAAATGGTTTTAGAGATATCGAACTCTGAACTGCGTTGGACGTTTCAGCAGTGATAAGCTTGAAATAAACTCTTTGATCTTTAAGCTTTCTAATATTACAGTTTTATTATTCATTTCATAATGTCAGATGACGGCAAGGTTAAGCAAAATTTCACAAGATCTGTTATTTCAGTTGTGTAATCGTAGAATCACTGGGGGAGGATACTAAAAAAAAGACAAAAAAAAGTTTTTCACTTTTATTTGAGGCAACAACTATTTCATAATGTCAGATGACGGCAAGGTTAAGCAAAATTTCACAAGATCTGTTATTTCAGTTGTGTAATCGTAGAATCACTGGGGGAGGATACTAAAAAAAAGACAAAAAAAAGTTTTTCACTTTTATTTGAGGCAACTTCACAAAATATTTGGTGGACAGATCACGAAATATTTCCTTGTTTTGTAACACAGTCGTTTATATCAATAACGCATGAAATGCCAATAAAATAGTTACAGATGAGACAAATAATGACCGCTGCATCATATTTGTTTGAACATGAAAGCATTTCTAGCTGAAAGGCGACAGTCATATTCAGGAACTTATTATTAATTAAGTTATGCACGTAACTTCTCGCTTTAGAGAGATTAATTATTTAATCTCCTCCATGTTTTTTTGAAAATCTGTCTAGACAAGAGTCCCCAGTATTGATCTAAAATAAAGACTAATTAATAAATCTATGAAACTATTGGTTATGAGCTTTATCTAATTTTTAGTTTGACCAAAATATCAATTGATATTACACTTCAGTGGAATTGCCCTTTTGGAGCGGCCCTGAAAAGAGCCGTCCTCGGCGAAATTAACAACTCCTTAGTTTCCAACTATCAAGATTTAGAGTCAAGTGCGGAATAATTCGTGCCCTATCTATTCATGAAAAGCCGCAATTCGTGAAAAGCGTCGCAATTCTTTCTCGTGACCATGTAACTGGACATAGAAACGACTACACTGTCCTATTTGAAGTGTTGTTCCGTTGTTCGTTTTCCCTACGGACGAGGACACATCTGTCCTCCCCTTAATCCATATATCCCAAATCTCGTTTCGGCGCCAGTCTGACCAAATTAAACGCATTATTACACTTTTGTTAGAAAACTAACAACAAATGTTAGTTTGTCAATGATTGACCACTGGACGCATGTGGTGGTTAATAAACACCCGCGCTGAGTGAATTTCTTCAGCTATTTTTCCGCACCATTAGAACGCGAATTGTAAAATATTAGAACTCTGCTATTCTGCCATTAATATTCTAATCTAAAACACATAAAAGTGACATTTACTTCAGGTTTGGGGCGAATAAAATCCTATATAAAAAATGACACTCCCCACTGAAATGCAAAATAAAAATCTCGTCGTATCGTTATTTTATATTCATCATAACGTGTGTACAGGATGCGAATGCTTAAAAATTCTACAGAAACAAACTTATTGATCGGTAATTGTATGTCGTTGTGTTATTAATTATGCTTTAATTAGTGCTCAAGATAATTATCGCTTTCATCTTAGGAATCAATAGAATGCCAATAATGACAGAAATTATTTGCGAGAAAATCATTTCAGAGTGCATATTTGCACAAGATACCCTGGAATTGGGACAATAACCTAATAACAAAAACCAAAAGTTATTGACGCGCACTTAATTACTTTCGGAAATGAAGCGAAGCGAACTTTTAATTAACTTTTGATTACCAATTTTGGGTAATTGTACAAATATGTTTAATTTGCACGCCACATTCAAAATGAAAACTTTTTTATATTAATGCACTTTGTATATTACACGAGACTACCAAAAACAAGTAGTTTTATTTTGCTGGAAATAATAACTTGTTTAAATTACATTGTCTTGAGACTAAACTGTGCTGCTACACAAACACTTAACGCAAGAAATTCTTGCAAATTAGAATACAGAGTAAATTAATTATAATTAACTAACATTGTCGGAGTTAAAAAAAAATAATCAAAGTGTTTTCTGGTTAATGTTTTTGGCATCCAGTATACGTGTGCAGCTCGCTTCTCTTTGATCGGTACAGCATAATAAACCTTGATTGAGATCCCGTCCTACAAATGATTGACATTTAGATATAGAACGCTTTGCCCTCTCCTCTAACAATTAAATTTGACTTACAATTGTTCACCTCCTTGTTGCGTTCCAATGGCATTTGAATGCACGGATCCGCAATTGTGAACGAGATAACACAATCGATCACTTTCCGCTTTCGTCGGACCGACCGGTTTTTATTTATCAGACTTTCCCTATTTTTCACCATATTTTTCATATTCCTGTCCTATTCACCGGCGAATTTTCAACGCTCTTATCGGCTATTTTATTGCTCGTGCATATTCATGTTCCAGTTCGTTTTGTGAATAACGAAAATTGTGAAACATGCTGAAGCTTAGTTTTTCTGGTTCTTGAAGTTAAAAACTTTCTTGGTGAGATATCGTTAATCATGTAATTGTCTTTCCGGAACTGTTGCTTCCATAAACGGTCACTTCCTGAGAGTAGGTCAGTACTGCGGCGTCTTATAGATCCAACCTTTTCTTAGTGAGCGCAGTGACTTCAAGAGTCAAATGGACCATTTCGGGAAGAATCCGGTGGATGTCGTATCGCTGTCATTTGTTGAGGTTTTGGATCTTCCAAAGAGTGATCTTTACTAGTATACTATGCGATTTGGTACACTGCACTCAAATGCACGTAAGGACGCGATTTAAGAATTTCAAAAGGATCCACATTTGACTACCAAATCATCTGTTGGTCGAAGATCAGACTGCACTTTTGCATTTTATTGATTCAACTCTTATACTCCCGCTACTCTATCGACCAGGACACGAAACTCACACTGCATTAGGACACCTGAAACAATTACTACCAACACAATAGCACAATGACATATGGACACCATCGACCGATTTACACCAATATTTGACGTTATCGCCACGCTATCCCTGTCCACCACACCAAATAATTATACAGAAGATAACAAATTCTATGGTCATACTTTTGGATACAATCCCAATAAAACACATCAGTTTGTTTACAACAGTGTATTTTTTCAAACGGAAAATTTTGTAAAGCTTGCAGTTATAAAGTTTTTTATTAAAAAAGTTCAACTATCGGAAAATTCTAACGAGATGAAAAATATTGAATGAAAGCACATTCACCTGCACCATACACAATTTAAACGCGATTAAAATCTAAATGACTGTGATCTACGTTCGTGGTGAATAGATAGAATGGCAGTATTTTTCATTGCTGGGGAACAACACGAAATTTCTGAAGTGTGTGCACATAATTACAATTTTCCTCTCTTACCCTATTTTTCATGATTTATAGATGCACGTCTCTGCAAGCACGTACTTGACTTTATATTTGCGATCAGCAATTTCACAATGAAATTAATACAAAGGAAATGCGGAGTATAACGTCATATTAAAATATATGGTTTGAAACTTGAGCAGTAAAATCACTACAAGCATCATTTCCTTCAGGTCACAAATAGTCTCCAATCGATTATATGGAAATATCAAATTCTCAATTCGAAATATTGATATTGTGACATATAACTACCTTTTATCCTTGGGGTTAGTAAAAAGTTTTATTTATTTGACGCCGGGAGAGGCACACTTCCTGCATGATATTCAAGAAGTTAGGGCAAAGACGAATTTGAAATAAGTTGCTAATATGAGAATTTCACGTAAAATATAAGCAGGAAACACACTACCTTGCGCGATGGTTATTTTTTCCACGAACGCTCTAAAATTAGTTGCGGCTATTTATAGCAGTAACACTTTGAAATAATGTATCCAATACAAATGCGACTAAATTAATACTGCCCCATTTCTAGCGTCCACATTATTTATTAAAATCATCAAAGTCTCAGTCGTCTCGCTGCACATAACCCAATTCTACGAAACAATTATTAGTTCAAAATCGTAAATAACACAGCTTACAGAAAAACGAAGTCTTCTCGGTACAAATTCGTTCAAACATTTTTTCTAGCGTTCACTAACTTTTAAGTTTGACAGATACAAATTTTTAGTTTGTTTATAGTGAGAAAACTATCTGTTCTGTTGGCAGAAGTGTGGACGGGATGTTTGATATTCGCCGCCAAATCTCATGTTTTTCACTCGGTTCAAGACTCCAAGATCTTCATGTACAGTTTTTGTTCAAAAAATTGATACAGCCTGTTTCACAATACCCTCAAAAATGTGTTAACTGAAATTTATAATTACAATTTTATTTTTAATTTAGTTTGTAGAAATTGAAACATTTATCAGGTAACCGAAATATTTAGCTTTAAAAATCAGAAAAATGAAAATCAACTTTCCGAAACTTTGATCGGCCATACCTCAGTTATTCGTTGTCGGAGCTGAAATTCAATCCCAGATTTGGAAACTGCGTAAAATTCTGCGTACACTGATGTATAATAACTTAAGTTTACTCTAAAAAATAAGCGAGATATCGATATCAGAAATTTGGCATAGTTTTAGACATGAATTTTCGCGAAAAACTGCAACTTTCGATTTTTAAAAAATCTAAGAACTATTTCTTATGTAAAAAATCGCGAGAAAAACTATGGCGCAAACCGCATCTCAATATCTGTAATAGTTTCCGAGATATTGGGCACGAATTGTTTCGAACCTTCAAAAATTTGGCCCTCTGGCAACAACCCAAAATTTCAAACGGCCACAACTCGGTTATTTGTTGACAATTGCTAAATTATTATCATGTTTTTGAATTCAGCGTGAAATTCTGCGTAAAATGAGACCCAAATTTGTTAAGTTTGCTTAATAAATAAACGAGGTATTGGCCAAAAACTGTTTTGGAAACATCATTTTAGCGTGATTTTCAATCAATGTTTTCAAAATAAAAACGACATTTAATAGCTTTGAATTATACATCAGTCGAAAGAGGAGCTGAAAATCTATCTACTGACCAAATTTGAGATCGATCGGACAAATAGTTCACGAATGATGGTCAAAAATAAAAAAAATGAAAAATTTTCATCGTTTGAGTCGTAATTTTTTTTCGCGAAAAATCGACTATCGAATTTTGGGCTTTTGAAAACACTTTCTAACGTAAAATGAGCCGAGAAAAAGAATGGCGCAAACCGCATCTCAATATCTCAAATAGTTTTCGAGATATTTAACTTTAAAAATTACGAAAAATGAGGAAAAATGAAAATCAACTATTCGAAACTTTGATCAGCCATAACTCATTTATCTGTTGTCGGATCTGAATTTTAATTCCAGATTTGGAATCTGCGGAAAATTCTGCGTACGCAGATGTATAATAACTCAAGTTTACTCCAAAAAATAAGCGAGATATCGATATCAGAAATTTGGCATAGTTTTAGACATGAATTTTCGCGAAAAACTGCAACTTTCGATTTTTAAAAAATCTAAGAACTATTTCTTATGTAAAAAATCGCGAGAAAAACTATGGCGCAAACCGCATCTCAATATCTGTAATAGTTTCCGAGATATTGGGCACGAATTGTTTCGAACCTTCAAAAATTTGGCCCTCTGGCAACAACCCAAAATTTCAAACGGCCACAACTCGGTTATTTGTTGACAATTGCTAAATTATTATCATGTTTTTGAATTCAGCGTGAAATTCTGCGTAAAATGAGACCCAAATTTGTTAAGTTTGCTTAATAAATAAACGAGGTATTGGCCAAAAACTGTTTTGGAAACATCATTTTAGCGTGATTTTCAATCAATGTTTTCAAAATAAAAACGACATTTAATAGCTTTGAATTATACATCAGTCGAAAGAGGAGCTGAAAATCTATCTACTGACCAAATTTGAGATCGATCGGACAAATAGTTCACGAATGATGGTCAAAAATAAAAAAAATGAAAAATTTTCATCGTTTGAGTCGTAATTTTTTTTCGCGAAAAATCGACTATCGAATTTTGGGCTTTTGAAAACACTTTCTAACGTAAAATGAGCCGAGAAAAAGAATGGCGCAAACCGCATCTCAATATCTCAAATAGTTTTCGAGATATTTAACTTTAAAAATTACGAAAAATGAGGAAAAATGAAAATCAACTATTCGAAACTTTGATCAGCCATAACTCATTTATCTGTTGTCGGATCTGAATTTTAATTCCAGATTTGGAATCTGCGGAAAATTCTGCGTACGCAGATGTATAATAACTCAAGTTTACTCCAAAAAATAAGCGAGATATCGATATCAGAAATTTGGCATAGTTTTAGACATGAATTTTCGCGAAAAACTGCAACTTTCGATTTTTAAAAAATCTAAGAACTATTTCTTATGTAAAAAATCGCGAGAAAAACTATGGCGCAAACCGCATCTCAATATCTGTAATAGTTTCCGAGATATTGGGCACGAATTGTTTCGAACCTTCAAAAATTTGGCCCTCTGGCAACAACCCAAAATTTCAAACGGCCACAACTCGGTTATTTGTTGACAATTGCTAAATTATTATCATGTTTTTGAATTCAGCGTGAAATTCTGCGTAAAATGAGACCCAAATTTGTTAAGTTTGCTTAATAAATAAACGAGGTATTGGCCAAAAACTGTTTTGGAAACATCATTTTAGCGTGATTTTCAATCAATGTTTTCAAAATAAAAACGACATTTAATAGCTTTGAATTATACATCAGTCGAAAGAGGAGCTGAAAATCTATCTACTGACCAAATTTGAGATCGATCGGACAAATAGTTCACGAATGATGGTCAAAAATAAAAAAAATGAAAAATTTTCATCGTTTGAGTCGTAATTTTTTTTCGCGAAAAATCGACTATCGAATTTTGAGCTTTTGAAAACACTTTCTAACGTAAAATGAGCCGAGAAAAAGAATGGCGCAAACCGCATCTCAATATCTCAAATAGTTTTCGAGATATTTAACTTTAAAAATTACGAAAAATGAGGAAAAATGAAAATCAACTATTCGAAACTTTGATCAGCCATAACTCATTTATCTGTTGTCGGATCTGAATTTTAATTCCAGATTTGGAATCTGCGGAAAATTCTGCGTACGCAGATGTATAATAACTCAAGTTTACTCCAAAAAATAAGCGAGATATCGATATCAGAAATTTGGCATAGTTTTAGCCATGAATTTTCGCGAAAAACTGCAACTTTCGACTTTTAAAAAATCTAAGAACTATTTCTTATGTAAAAAATTGCGAGAAAAACTATGGCGCAAACCGGATCTCAATATCTGTAATAGTTTCTGAGATATTGGGCACGAATTGTTTCGAACCTTCAAAAATTTGGCCCTCTGGCAACAACCCAAAATTTCAAACGGCCACAACTCGGTTATTTGTTGACAATTGCTAAATTATTATCATGTTTTTGAATTCAGCGTGAAATTCTGCGTAAAATGAGACCCAAATTTGTTAAGTTTGCTTAATAAATAAACGAGGTATTGGCCAAAAACTGTTTTGGAAACATCATTTTAGCGTGATTTTCAATCAATGTTTTCAAAATAAAAACGACATTTAATAGCTTTGAATTATACATCAGTCGAAAGAGGAGCTGAAAATCTATCTACTGACCAAATTTGAGATCGATCGGACAAATAGTTCACGAATGATGGTCAAAAATAAAAAAAATGAAAAATTTTCATCGTTTGAGTCGTAATTTTTTTTCGCGAAAAATCGACTATCGAATTTTGGGCTTTTGAAAACACTTTCTAACGTAAAATGAGCCGAGAAAAAGAATGGCGCAAACCGCATCTCAATATCTCAAATAGTTTCCGACATATTTTACTTTAAAAATTACGAAAAATGAGAAAAAATGAAAATCAACTTTCCGAAATTCGATCGGCCATAACTCAGTTATTTGTTGTCGGATATGAATTTAAATCCCAGATTTGGAATCTGCGAAAAATTCTGCGTACACTGATGTAAATAACTCTAAGTTTACTCCAAAAAATAATCGAGATATTAATATCAGAAATTTGCCATAGTTTTAGTCATGAATTTTTCCAAACACCTCTGAAACTTTCGACTTTTAAAAAATTTAAGAACGATTTCTTGGCTAAAAAATCGTGAGAAAAACGATGGCGAAGTCCGTTTCTTTCGATCTGTCGTAGTTTCCGAGATATTGAGCATAGAAAAATCCTTAAAACTGCTTAAAATGAACCGGAACTTGACATTCTATCAATGTAGATTTGCTTTTCGGTAATCGGCGGTCGTAGTTTCGTCGAATTTTTAGCTGAGTTGGCAGGTGTTGTGGATCGCTAAATCTTTTGGAAATAGAATTTTGCCCCATTTTGAAATTGAATAGATTGGATGTTTAAGACAGACATTTGTTTTCGTTAACATAAAAATTAGGTACCCCCATCTGGCTGAAGTTTGTGCCATATACATATCTCATCTGTCATAAAAATACTTGAAAACAAAGGTTTTGTGTGTAAAATCCGGTTTCCAGAGAAGCTTTATTAAAATTTGTGAGTGGAGGTGGAGAAGAGTGTATTCTTAATCTCGTGTTAAATGTTTAAGTGAGTGCATGCTGTATAACGTGAGTTCCGAGTTGAACAGTTTGGGAGTTGAGGCTTACTATATTGTTACGGTTATTGTTACGTGTAGCTGAGGGTATAATAGCATTCGAAATCGAAACCCGTTTAGTGAGGTGCAGCGAGATGGTTGTAATAATAAATCAATTATTCAAGAGCCATCAATATCGTCATCAACAAATCGCTGTTTCATGTAATCAGAAAGAGGCGCTATCTCAATAGTTCCTTTCCATTTATATTTTGATGGCTGTTTTTGACGAGTATAAATCATTTTTATCGAAATTCATTCCGTATCTTGGCAGAACGCGTGGAATTTTGAGTAGTGCTACTGGAGATGGTGGAGTATTCCCTATCACCTCCCTTTCCGTGAATGGATACGAATCCATTGGGATATAATGGGGTTTAAATTACACAAACTCACCGCTATATTTCATACTTTCCACTGGAAATAAATATCAATTTTTATTTCAAATGTTATTGAATGCAGAGCCCTCTGTTATACACAGGAAAAATCTCCAGGGCTGTCTAAATCTGCATTTATCCTCCTTAAAATTGCGTCTCACTCTCACGTCCACCTGATTAACTTTTATGGAAAATGCATACAAATCTAATTTAACGAAAAACTGAGCTCGGTAACACATAATCAATACACTCTCATTTCACTAACAAAAACTACCCTAAATATCCTCCTACAAATGCATAACAATGTCAATTATTCATTCCGCACAGAGGCTTTTACATAATTGTTTCAGTCATTAAAATACATGCTTTTTTCTAAAAAATTCACGAGACCCTGACACAATTTATTATGCGCAAATTAGTACATTCCGTGTTAATTAAAACAAGTTAACATGCAAGAACTTTTCTCTCTAAGCAGCCAAAAATGTACGAGTAAATCTCTCTAGTGCTCAGAACAGATACAGAACATATTCCTCATCATACACAAATAATAGGATTATTGCCGCAGACATGAGAGTTGTAATATTCATGTGTACCGAGATGGAAAGTAAACCATTTTATTGTAAGACATTTACGTAGGTACATATTCAAAGCGTTATTATTCTCCGTGCATTTTTAACGTCGATCCTACGCGCAGAATAGTGCTAGACACGTTGAAAAATTAAACAATCAGACGTGACAGTTTTGCATCTGGGCCATTAATCATCATCAATGCCAATGAATTAGAAAAAGAACCGGATTAAAAATAATTTCATAGCAAATAGTCCGATAATGAAAATCTGAGTGAATTTATTCACAGACACGGTATTTTCATTTTAAAAATATTTTTATAACGTGGTAAGAATATGTTCCACTGAGCACTAATTAGTGCTGTACCCTTGAAATTCCCGTATCCTTTATCCTGAAATGACTCTTTTATAAATTGAGATAGGATAATGAGTCCTTCAGAATTACGTTCTCTTTTAAAAACAAAGGATTTAATATATAATGAGGTTGTTCAGGTACGCATAGCGTAATGCTAAATTTCCTGCTGTAAGATTCATTAAATCAGGATTAAAAAAACAAGAAAATTTCCAATCAAATAATTTTGCTGCTTTTTTCAACTAACTTTGGTTCTTATATTTGCTTTAAATCCTGCTGTGACTCATCCCCCAGCCGTGCAAATATTCCCACCAGCAAATACCGACTTCATTTATATAATTTAATCATTTCTTGTAGCGTAGTCGAGCAAACGTGTGCTTTATTTTATTCAATAATACTGAAACTCATTTTATTCTATAATTCACGAGCTCTACAAAAGTTGTTTTATATGCAATTAAAACAGATAAATACAATTTTGCCGTCCCACGATTTATTTTAATGCACCTGGAAAAAAGTTTTCAATAAATCAATGGCTCTTTAAACCAGTCGGAAATAAGGTTAAAAAGAGCGTGCTTTGGAAAATTAAGGACGACAGTAACTTTTCCGATATTTTTAGATCGGATTGTCAAAACATGGGAAATAAAAACTCGCGGAGAACGTGTGAACGTATGATAAAAAAACGTTATTTGACAAGCGTCAAGCAGAAGATTATATGAAAATATTGGAGCTGATGGTATTTTAGGAACAGAAAAATATTTGCAGGGTTTATAAAAGAGGTGATCCCATAATTAAGGAAAATTAAAAACTTCGAAAATATTTCTCCGAAAAAATATGAAGCGTGTTTCTGTATAAAATCTAGGTTAAGATGAGGTCTGGTAATTAATGATTATGTGAGAACAATTAAGTTTCGTTCGTGGATCAATAAAACATTGGTCCCAAGAATAGAGGTGACTTTACGTCGTTCTACATATTGTCAGAGCAGTTTATGGCCCTATTATTATTATTGGTGAATATTGCCAAATTTCTCGTGATGGGAGCGGTTGTCTTGACTGTCATGTCGGTCTTAATTGTGAGGTATTGTTCTGCATTGCCGGTTGTTAAGGGGGTGGCATTTATTAATACGTGTAAGATTTACCGCCCTATTTCTATGAAATAGGTTCAAAATTTAGAGCATTGTTTTGCGTATCAGAATGTTCATGCTTTGAAAGCTGGAAGACGCTTTCTCTGATCAAATTTCCGCAAGCTAGTGGAATCCTAACATAATAAGTTGCCACCTTAGGGATTAGTTCTAGTAGACAAATTGTATTATATTTGGAACACCAACCTTCACGTTGTTGCTTTAAAACTAAACTGGACGAATGGAAGAGCTTTTACCTGAAACAAAAAAAGAAGCATATTAGATATAATTACTTAGCAAGCGACTGAAACGTTTATTTAATTAAAGTTAACTCGAGCGTTTGCAAAAAAGTCTCGGCTTAATTAAAAAAGTGCTCTTAAATTATTCACTCTATGATGGTTTAGTTACGGAATGAATATCAAGTTTCTTCTTAGTTGTAAAACATGATAAAAAATCCTCTTGCGATCACAGATCTTAAATAAGCTGTTAGCTTTCGCAGCCATGCGTGCTCCTACTTTGCTTCAAATAGCCAATTTGAGAATATTTGGTTGATTCTTGACAATATTATTTACGCCTCGTGGATATATTTTAGAAACGTGAAATTAGAATACCGCCCCAATTCTCCCTTACAACTCTATTTACATACAACGGAAGCACAACTTTACCCTCATACTTCATAGCAGCATCCTTTTCATTTCTAAGTGGACATATCATAAATTTTTTAAATGCGCTAAATGGAAACTTGAAGAATGGCCCACGTTCGCACTTTGAGAGAAACTCGGACGCGAAAATTTTTACAACTTTATTCCTGGATTATGTGCTAGAAAAGTCGACGACCTTAAAATCAAACTTTAGTTAACCGTGTAAATTAAGCGTCGCGTCATCGCAAACCGCGACCGTGTAGGAAGCACAATTATCTTTTGATTCGAGTCAACACTAACTGGGGAGATACAAAGTCACTCGTTGATTTTAAAACGGATAAGATCTAGCAGATCATAAAACTAGAACGCCTGCAACATACGACTTTCCATTTCAAAACCTCAATACCGCAATAAAAGAAACATTAGAGTAAGAGCAGAGTTAAATTCATTATAAAATCTTGACCTGTCACGAAGGCGAAAAGTTTCTAATGTGATATTGTGTACAATTGGTGGATGCGCCACTGTAGTCAAGTGTGATGAAATCAGGAAAACTCGCTGGATTAACCCTTTGGATATTTCTAAAAATAGTCCCCCGCTTGATTTAAGTCAACGTGTAATCAAAATTTCAACAACATTTGTTTCGATCTTCTACTCTTTTAGACAGCCGAAGGCCAATAAATTGGATAAAGTAAGCTCAAGGGGGTTATAACCTTTTACTGATGAGTGACGAAGATCCTAAAAATATTCAACATCAGCTCCAAATTACCCTTTTGTGTCAAATATTGTCCCTTTATTTTGCATGGTTTTTTAAAGAGCTAATTCCTTTGAAAGTCGTGACTAATTAAAGCTTTAATTATTCAAAGCACACCTCGATTAGCTGCGTGTATGGCCAGGCAAATTGTCAGTTTTTAGAGAGCTAAATGACCAAATTTCGATAATGGATTAATACTTTCAAGCGACTTTTCCAATCAAATAAACCGTTAAGGAAAGAATATGGGCCATAAATACCACAATTTGTAAAATGCACTAGTCTGGTTGTGGACTTTCCGTTTCAGAACCTCAAAGCGTCACGTCAAACCATATAAAGTAACGACAATTGAATTTTGTTTGACCAAGGATAATATTGTTGCAAACAAACAGATCAATAAAATGCACAACACATTCGTTAGGTTTAAACCCAGTTAACTTTGACTGTGGATAATAATTATGTTAAAGGGTTGTTTTTTAAATCTTGGTGTTGTGTAATAATTTCGTTCCCCTTGGTTGTATCGTTGCAAAATTCACCCTCGTCTTTTAATGGTGGCCATTATAAAAAGATGTATTCGTGTGCGGTACGGAAGCTCCTTTAGATCTGGCATTATCTATGTTAAAGAAATATTAATCTAGATTTAGGGGAGCGTCTCCAAATTGATAAAATTAATACAAATTTATCATTTTGACAATACCCCTCACAAAAATGAAAACAACCCTTGGAAAATAGTTATATGGATTCTTAAATGAATTAGGGTTATGACTTGGTAATTGGTGGATGTATAAAGGCACTTTAAATTTCACAGTCTGCCAAATGACATTACTTTCACTTGAACGCTTGTGAGTGATGCTCATGGTGGAATGATTATTCAGGATTATGAACTCGGAGCTTCTCATAATTGACCAATTTCTTGCCAGTCGTAGCTGTTTTTTTTTTGCTACCAAAAAGCTTTTTGCACTTATCGTATAAGCTCTTGCACGAATACATCTTGACTGCCATGCTACAATAGCAATATAAACAATAGTAAGCGCGCCACCGATATATACGTTCAGCCTTGTATCGGAATTAGATTTTAAAAATTGAAAAGTCGATAAATAATTCTGATGGAACTCTACGGTTCCATCTAAACAGCTTACATTCTCTGCTGCATTAAATAACACCTATTGTGAATTGGAACAAACTTAATTTTATTTCTAAACTAAAAAATAACAACATTTCGGGATGCGACATTTTTCATTGATCCTGAATTAATTATGGTGTTAATAAAATATGCGTTTGCACCGGTTATAGTAACCCAGTTTCAATTTCTTTTACTGCGCTATTTCCATAAAAACGAACAACCCTTTCGACCTTCTTTAATTTTCCAATAATGCATGGAAACTGGTAAATACACGCTCACTTCAAAGGCAATTATAGTAATTACGTGGAATTCAAAGTACATTTGATCCTTAGTTCGTCCAAACGACTCAATTAATGCGGTGAAAAATTTTCTTTATTTACGAATTCTTTAAAGCAGCCTTTTCAGATTTTGTCCCTTTATTTGGCGAGGTTTTCAAAGAGTTTATTTCTTTGCGACTTTGTCCAACGCGAGCTTTAATTAGTGAAATCACATGCTAATTAGCAACAAAGGTCGTTAAAAGACGTGTAAACCTTTAATACAAAAAAACACTTTTTAGATTTAGGTGCAAAACCTGATTTTTCCACAGTATGTTGGAACGCAATTAAAATTTTATTTTTCTTTATGTAAAAACCAATAAATTATTTTACACGCAACTTTAATCTATACAATTAAAATTGATTGATGTGTTGTGACAAACAAGTGTTTTACGAATAAAATTTTAATTTTGCATAAAATGAGCGTTGCGGCTTTTTAAGTTTTATTGATTTGGTTATTATGTAATGAACGCCCATTGACTAGTTGAAGTGGTCGGTAAACACACCGAACTATGCTAATACAAACATTGGTAAATCCTCACATAAGAGGAGAGTGCTCAAGCGGAACAAAATCCACAATTAAAATGTATTACAATAAAATACAATTTAACAACAAAAGTGCTCGAATTTGTTGGAGAAAAATCGAACAATTGGTATTTGCAGATTTTATTGCAGTTATTAGAGAATAGTGGCTTTTATTTGATAGCGAAAAACTGTTGAAAAATGAAAAAAAAATCGCTTCGAGCTTTAAGAAATTCCAAAGCTGGATTTAAAACAGGAAATTGCTATTTTCAGTGCTCGTTAGATGCGTTAGACATGTTTTCAAGTTGTATAGAAGTGCGACGATTTGTAAAAAAGCAGGTTGCGTTCAGAAATGTGCACTTTACTATAGAAAATACAACGCGATTGTAGTTGAGGGTTTTCGAGATAATAACGAATATTGACAACAAGTAACAAAGAAAAGTGCAATTATCTAGCCACACATTCACGGATACTTCAAAATGGTTCACTCTCCAGCTTTGTCTTTTTAGAACGTGCCTCATTGAATTGATGATGCCTGCAGATACAAACAATAGACTATGCAATGCAAATTGTGGAAAAGATACATCCTATACTTTTGTATTGATCTTGGAATACAAGAGAATTCCCAGAGCAGTTAACGTCACATTGTCAATCAAATATTAAAAGCATTTGTAGAAATGTGAAAACAGTACAATCATTCATCGTTGCTTTTTCACCAATTCCGATAGCTATTTTTGAGAACAATGTCGTGGGTTTCTGTTCATCTAAATTTACATAAATCAAGAGAATTATTAATTACATGGTAAAGGTCAAGAACCTCGTTTGCGATAACCGTTTGTTACACTTTGTGTAACCACTTTGCACCTGTAACTGAGGGTCGAAGAACTCAAACTAAAATTTTCGTTTCACCTCTTTAATTACCCGTCTCTTTCATAATATTCTTAACCACAGCTTTTGTTGGATTTAAGTTTCAAGAACACTCTATATTATTAAGAGTACTCTTGTGGCTTTTTCGAACCAACTTACTTAGAACTTTCAAGTTTACTATATTCAAATATAAAAGAACTTCTGTTGAGGTTGCTATTTATTAAAGAAAGATTTAATTAAAACTAAATTCAGAGTGGCAGAAACACTAAAAAACACAAAGTCTCGTATCAACAAATCCTTGGGGAATAATTCAAATGCAGCGTTTACGATGACATTTCTTAGAGTTGTTGCAGATATTAGGACTCAGTCTATGCACATATTTCAACAAGATTTAATGAGATTTAAATGAAACTTGGTGACTTGCAGCAACGGACTCATCAATATTATGAAGGCAAAAAGTAAAAGTAGCAAAAAAATAGCACTGCCAGAAAAAAATCGAAATGTTTCAATTCAGTTTCTGCTCATAATTCCTAAGAGTAAAGTTTCGCATGGTCAATTTTTGGTCTATTTAATAGATTAGCGTTGGATCGTGTTATAATTTTATTCATAAGTGGTCCAACGGGGGAAACAATGAAACGTGACAAATTATGAGTTCTTCATCAAGAATTCGAAACACACGAGATCGATAAAATATCTCCAAGTCCAATTCCATTTATTGTATTTATAAATCACCACAACAAATAAAAGATTTGTCGTCATAGAGTGGGAAACACTGTTCTGCAGCTTGAACGAAAAAAGCATTCTTTAAAAATTCCGAGACACTTCAACCTCACAAATGCGGTCAAGCTCACACGCATCATAAAGAATTCTGTCTTTGCAACTGAATGTGTTGTCGGTTTCGTTGATTTTTCCTGTCATAAATAAGATATCCTTTATTACATTTCAACGACTTTGCAAAGCTTAGACATACATAGCTTTGATTCAAACCAGATTGAGGAGTATTGCAAGTTTGTTGTTGTTCACGTGGTTGGTATTATTGTTCATGGCATTTAACTCACGCTGTAATTGCGAGATTTGAGCTTCTGATCTTAATGCCTTGTACGTAAATCTGGGGCAATTTCTCTAAATTCTCAATCCAATCAAGTACTTGAAAGTTATTTCATTAGAATAAGTTGTAAATTAATCCGATTTTTGGTGAATTTGAGCGGAATTTAAAACGCGGCCGATATTTTCAAAAGTCCACTACTGCGAAAAATCCATAATTGCATGTCTGCAGCGAACAAAAATGAAGCTTTAGTTATGTAATAGGGCAATATAAATTCCTACTCATGTTTTAGAAATAAATATGTGTATGTATAACATGGAGCAGATACGGAAATTTAGTGGAGTGGTAAGACGTGGCTAATAAATAGGCTTACAACTATTGGCCTAGCGGCCAGGACTGAAACGATCTCATATCTCTTATTCTACGCGCATCCGCCCAATATAACCCTCACTAGAATACAATTTTTTAAACTTTCCAATTTAATGAAATAATTTCGACTTATTTCCGCTTTCCTCTGACCACAATTTTCTCAAGCCCAACACGGATTTCCTGCAATTCCGTTTGTCATAACTGTATAACCCTAGGCCATCACGCGCCACCCCCAAACACAAAATTCAATTAATAAACACCCATTATTAGATGTTAACACCTCCACAATCAAACCTAATAAGAGAATTTAAATCTTACGTTGAGTCGCTTAATAAACACACAAGGGGTGAGTTTTCAAAGCGAGCAATTTTTTCATTACACCCCCGTTATCATAACCAAATGAAGCGTTTCATATGTCAGCTCTGTCAACAATTTACCGCATTTTTATCAAGCAGTATTTTGCAATTATTTTTGTGAAATGGGGCGGCGGCGCGTCACCACTACACTGATTTGATGCAGCTACATTCAAAAAACTTGACAAATTAACTCCGGGTCTATTGATTTGTGTAAAATTACGATCTTTACAGCGAATCTGTACAAAAGGCAAATGTTTTATAGACGGCCAGGTCGGGTGTCATAAAGTGCATGGTTAACATTTATTGCGAAATCTACATAAAACTGATTGGGTTAAAAAAATCAATGTTGGATAAATGGAATCACCCTTTTAAAATTTGGATTCTCTTTCGCTTTGGCAAAGGTTCTTTTTGAACTTTCCGTCCGTTAATCAGTAATTAAGCGTTGCGTTCGAAGAATAAAATTGTAAACATCGTCTATGATTTAATATCCAACAACCGGAATTTATGTCTTGTTTCGAATCGCGTATGACTTTTATGTTTTCCAGTGAAAACAGTAAAACCTCTCCTGGATTTACGTCACATATTCCCGAAAACCCCTCATGGTTACTCCCCTGTAAGCGCCGCAAATCAAATATTTTTTACCAAAGACAGAGGCAGGTAAATTGTTATTTCACACGTTGCCCGAATAGAATTTCAGTAGAAACCAACAAAGTATAAAATATATTTTAGCTGATTTCAAATCCAAGTAACGTTTTCTTTTATCACATAAGACCAGGAGAGAGGAAAACTCAGAGCTGTTTGGAACTTTTGTATAATTAAGCTTGCATAGACAATTTTTCTTCGTTAAAATTACAAGTACAAGCTCCCTGATTAAATTTAAGCAGCAACTGAAACAGAGATTTCGAGATTTTTAGTTTAATCTGACACTTAAATTAGTGGCATGGTTTCAACACAGGGAACTATTCTAACAAATTGTGTATTAATTAATGCACTTTGACGTACTAATAGCTGGTATTATTAGGAGACATACCAGGATAAACCAAGCGAAGTATTAATCAAACGGATTAGACTCTCTAAATCCGCTCAAACCGAAAATAGAATATATTTAATGATTATAATATAACGGAATCACCACACCAAATATTGATAAGTATCAATTTTTAGAAAATCATTTCAAATGTGCAGTGGCGTATTGAATGCAATTTCCACCAACACTATTTGCATTGGTAGCGATAAAACTATTCCTATGTCCTATGTAAATGTAGTCACGATTCAATGATTCTTATATCAAAATTTGTGGACAATTTCCACATTTCAATTTCTAAAATAACAATGCGACAAGAATTATGACGCAAAATTTTTAAATCAATAATTTTGAAACAGCAAAACATTGCTTTTACAATTTACTTTTATTCATCAGGATAATTAGAACAATGAAGAGCACAATCAATTATTATAATAAATTAACTGAAATTCAATATAAATTATTGCAATGTTTCTAAATGCATCACACGGATACAGACAAGTTATTTTCGACGTGTCGCTAAGGTGTTGTTTTTGATCTGTTTTTATTTGTGAAAATGACGTAATTTTGGCATCTCGATGTACCTCAAAACGATGTGTTGTGGCAGTTAAATGAATAAACAAAGTATCAAAATAAACATAACGATAAGTAAATGTTATTCTTCTACACATTGTTATGCAGGTCTCGAATCCTTCTGGTCAAACTATGGGGACCAACCTTTAAATTCCCATTGTTTGAAATTTCGGAAAAGATCAAAGTTCGAATAATCAAATTGTTTACTCTGTTCGAATTATAAAATATTTCGAGTCATTTCACCACCTTTAATTTGTTTCAACGTTACTCATCCGCGCAAAAAAATTCATTTAGAACTGTTCCACTTGGAATGAATTCAGAGATCAGTTTATTTTAATTTTGACGAATTGACAACGGCGTTCGTTAGATTTCATTTATTGAAATGAATTCTTTTGTTGTTAGAGAATCTTTCATCTCAATTTAGAACAAGCAGATTGATAACTTCATTTTAACACGCTTCGACATTGATCAAGATTGAAAAATTGACGACAAAAATGTTTTAGTGAAGACTTAATCAACAGTTTAGTTTCGCTTGAAATCACGTGTTAATTGTTTAACGCTCGAATTTTATATTGGAAAGTCGTGCACACCGCATTGAAAAAAATAAAATGTGGATTTTTTTGTTAGACATTGAAAACGGTGAAAAAATTTAATCAAATATACTGCGGTTATTGCGAATGTAAATTTTGGTAAATTCGACTCCCCTTGGACACACAAGGCCGCGTATTTAATATAAGACCTTATTTCGTAGGTTTAAACGGCTTTGAAAGTTTGTGTGGACGAATCCTGTCAGATAGAATGATTGATTTGTAAAGACTAACTTATCGAGTTTGAGTTGAGCCTACAGTAAATCAGTTGTTAGATGATTTTAAGTTTGATAAAGTAAACTTTGGGAACTTTATTACAATCACTTCGATATTGTCCCAAGATATTTAAGTTGGCAAATGGTTTTCATCTCTGGTGGGTTATTACGGCATATTTGTGTGCAATTCGTGCAAAATTTCTCGAATTCCAGTAATTTCTCGTACACATGTTTACAATAGGAAGAAACTCAACATCGATACCATTTTCTAAATAATGGAGACTTAAATATTGTCTGATATTTGGTAGCCATGACGACCGCCTCCAAACAGCGGCATCCAGACGATAGACAACTTTTACTTGTGCCAAACAGCGTGTCCTGCACCCCCTAGCAGATAAGAGCTTTCATAGTCGCTTTGAAAGCACAGAAAACAAAGAAAAAATAAGCCAAAACAATTTGAGCAAAAAAATCAATTTTGCCAGCACACGTTACGTGTTAAATTCATATTAGAAGCGTCGCCACCGGAATGGAATATGAAGCAAACTCCATTTATACTTTCTCTTTAAACCCAATTAATGGATTTGGCGAATGACAGTCTTCGGAAACAAGCCAATTTTTTGTCAAATCCATTTGTGGCATTTCGAATTGATTCGGCACCAAGAGAATACGAGAGAAAAGGAGATGCCGCTTCATATCGATTTATCAAGTAATTAAATGAATTACCTTCGGAAACACGATACGAATAATAAATTTGTTTTCTCTGTACCGCATAATAGGATTTGATTCCTAATTTATATTGATGCATTCTTTAAATTTCTCAAATTCAAAGTCTTTTCTTTTACGTGACAGCTGTAATATCGCCCAATTTTCTTTTGACGTTTATTTATAGGTATAGATTATCTCTTAAATACATTTGAGTCTGATTTGGAAACCGAATCAACGACACCTAATTTTGAATTATCGGAGCCAATATATCTGGTGCCTACGCGGGATTTGTTTCCTTCAATAGGATTCACAAAATTTAAATTCAAGAAAGAAGCGTAACTTAAATATTAAGTCTATAATTGCTACATCTCCTTTTTTCGCCCTGAAAAGTAAATTCCATTCAAAAAATGGAAGGATGCAGTTTTAGTCACCATCAATAAGAAAGTTTGGATATAATAAAACTGTCTAGATTTTGCAGAGCGAGCTTTTGTACCAATATGACTTAATAAAAGTTTGAATGGAATAATGTAAATTAATGATAAGAGCTATTTATTTCCAGCAATTTAAGCAAATGTTCTCGTCATGTCTAATTGCATTTTACTGCTGTGTCAACAATTTGCAGTTTCATTTCACATCCTTTTTTCTCAGTTGGTTCAAAGCATTTTTCTTTATAAATCAACTGGAGAAATATCTAAGATTTGTTTTGGATAAAAGTTTATGTGGGTTCGTAGGGATGATATTTTAAGGTAGAGGCACGTAGTAATTAACCCGATGCCCAAAGTTAAAGGGCCCCAAGCGGTCCGAGGTCTTCAAGTTGATATCAGTGAAGGAAAATGATAAATAGCAGAATATCAAGAATTCTTATTAAATTTGTAGCAAAACCAGCAGAGGACGTAATTACCAGTGACATTTTTAGGTGACTTTTATTAGATGTGTAAAATAAATAAGTCCAAAGAAGGTAAAAGAATTCGGTTTGTTAAAGCTCGCAAGTTGAGTTTATAACGATTTAAAGTAGTCTTAATTCGATGTGCGGTCCAGTTCACAGCATCTAAACACGTTTAAGACCGCCTCGGCCCACAATATATTTGAAGTAAAGTCTAATAAAATGGAATTTGGAGGAGTTGGTAACGTAAACCAATTTCCGTACAATGTGAGGCGACTGGATTGAAAGCAGGAAACGTAGTCAGGGACACGCAGGGACGCATTCGCCTGATTATCGACCGACAGTGGCGAGTGGCGATGCTCTATCCATTCCATCAGAAGAGCGACATCAAGAGTTGAAGGCATCCCCGTTACCGCCTCCACGATCACAAGCTAAACCCATCACCTCCATCAATCTGTACCCCTCTATCTGTAATTGAGCCCAATGCAAACTTGCGGCTCACATCCACGGAATTAACTTTGTTTTCAAGCAACCACTCTTCCACATTAACAGTTGTTGCGAAGTTCAGAGTCCATCACATTTGAAAACCACGTGCAGGAAAGCTCCACCTACAGGTCCTTTAGATTTAATGAAAGCCGCGCGTTCGCCCATCTCCGAAATTCTCAATATGCAATAAGTCGTAAAACAAGTCACTTTCCAGGAATCCAACCAGCGCAAGAATTATTACGTAGATAAATAGAGCACATGTCACTTGAGAAAATCGCACTATCTACTTAAAAGAGCCGTTTGTCTGACTATTGAATCGCACTGTTTCCTACATTTTCTTGTCACAAGCATTCGAGAAACTTCCGTAAATATGCACCCATTGTTGCACTCTCGAACTAAAAGTGCTAATTTGTGAAATAAGCAAATGAATAAAAGGCAGAGATGATGTTTGCCTCGTGCAAACTTCATTTCAATTCGGTGAAATTTGCATATCAATATTACTACCGTCTGTAAAATTCGGCGCTATTGATTAACTGCGATGCAATTTGAATTTCCATGAGTAAAAAGCGACGAGTTGGACATTTTTTGCCGAGACTAAAAGCCACAAGGGCACTGGGATATAGTGCAAAACATTGCTTACACCCACGTTTAGTAACTTTGCACTCTGGCTAAAGTAGCAAATCTATTCTTGTCTGTATCTGTTTAGCATTTAACGGGAGTCATGTTTAGGCTTCGTTACGGAGACTTTTAAAGGTTGACGTTGACGAATCTTGGGAGTTGAGAAGGTTCTTCGAGCACATACTCGGGAAGTAACCGCAAAAGTAACCAAGTAATTATTTCTGTTGCGCACCAACCCAAATTGTCATATCTCACAATTTTTCTGTGGTATGACTACTACTAATTGCAGTTGATGACACATGACAGATATTGGATGAGTTGAATTCTAGATAGACTCTGATTAGATTCAATGAGTTGAACGAGTAACTGATAACGAACCTGCCTCATTAGACAGACAATATGGTATTGCAATTATGGATATTCGCACATGGACACGAAAACTGAGTGGAACTCCAAATTGTCTGCAGCAGCATTTCCTTTGTCAACTCAACTATTAACTAATTTAGACGAAGTGTGAATGTATCGACTTCTTTGTTTATTAAGTATTATTCCTAATGGTGTAATTAGTGTCAGGTCGGGTAAGTTTAAGCATTCCTTAATCTTAGTTTCGATGCTATTTCATGACCAATCCGACAAACATAAGGTTGATGCCGTTCGATATTAGACTTTATGCATCACTGGGGGACTATATCTTCTCCGTTCTCTCTCTATCACAATATAGAGAGGCAGCCTTCGGGAACGTTTGAATAGGTTGTTGACACATTAAACTCAGTATTTTACTTGAGTATATATGTGTATTAGAAGAGAAAATAAAACAATAATTAAGCTCTTTCCAGCGGTTGTTCGTTTAAAGAACGTTATTAATTCTACAACAGCCGCAATGTAATTAATTACGATTCACTCAGAAAACCGCATCTTTCTATCTGTCACAGGTTCGGAAATATCAAGTTGCAAAAGTCGAAATTGTATGGCGAATTTTTTTTCTTATTTTCAAATTCGATTTACGACCGGATTCTGACGTAAAAAGAACGCGAGAAAAACGATGGTGCATGAAAACCCCATCTTTCGCTCTGTCTTAGTTTCGGAGATATCGAGCTCTAAACATTTCGAAACTAAAAATTCACTAAACGCAACTTTAAACGCTTCTAATTCGGTTATTTATTGCCGTACGTAAATATGTCGCCCAGTTTTAGATTCTGCGTGAAATTCTGCGTAAAATGAGCACGAACAGTTTAAGATTGCTCCGCAAATAGGCGAGGTATACAAATACATATGTATATGATTTTTTTCATTTTTCAAATTCGAGTTAAGATGGGATTCTTATGTAAAAAAACGCGAGAAAAACGATGGTGAAAACCTCATCTTTTCCTCTGTCTTAGTTTCGGAGATATCGAGCTCTAAACATTTCGGTCGGAAATAAAAATTGACTATCCGCAGCTTTAAACGTTTCTAATTCGGTTATTTATTGACGTACGTGAATATATCGCCTAGTTTTGGATTCCACGTGAAATTCTGCGTAAATTGAGCACCAATAAGCGTAAATAAGCGATAAAAACCTGATTTTCTCGACTAATTTAAAACTTCAAATTCGAAATATGTAACATATGATTCGTATCGGCAGTATTTTTCAATATTAAACTTGCATTACGGAGGGAATATAATCTTCTCCGATCTCTCTCTATTCACAATACAGAGAAGCATCCTTCAGGAACGTTTGAATAGGTTGTTGACACATTAAACTCAGTATTTTACTTGAATATACATGTGTATTAGAAGAAAAAATAAAACAATAATTAAGCTCTTTCCAGTGGTCGTTCGTTTAAGGAACGCCGTTATCAATTCTACAACCACAACCGCAATGTAATTAATTACGATTCACTCAGAGTTGGATGTAACTTTTAAATGCTTATACATGCGGAACTGATTCTTGTAATTATTTCAACCAACATCCAACATGTTTGGAAAGAAAAAAAAACAAGTTTTCCGAAAGTTAAAAGTCATCTTCCCTGGACCACATTAGATCTTTCCTCGGACGAGCTCTTCATATTACAAGAGGTCGAAATCGTTCTTAATGATGCTTGTAATGTCCGTGGAGAATAGATCGAGTTGTTTTTCTTTGAAGGGAAATAGAGTCGATTCAAAATTATACTGATTAAAGTAGACGCAGGTTTCAAATTGAGCTGTCTTGGGGGAGAGACTCTTAAATTTTACTGCGTCTGCGAAAAAGCGTTGATTTGACAGTGATAGATGATATATTGTTAATAAATTACCTTGTTTACTTAAAATTCTCACTTCTTAAAGATGACAAATCATTGTGTCTTGTTGTATTATAATCTAGTAATTGACCAAAGTCATAAATTTAAAGCGTTGCTTGGAAGTAGTGATGGATGCATTTTTGAAATGAAGTAAATGGGATCTGATATAGATGATAAAATGTAAAGCTCTAGTGGTAATGGATTTAGCTGAGCCCTACGGGGATTTCACAATTTGACACAGTCTGGCCCAGAGGATAGTTCTTTAGCATAAAGGTATGAGATTTAAATGAAGCTTTTAACGCAAATTCCATGAGACCCACTAGTCTTTTTTGACAGGAATAATCTGCTTTAAACCTAAATTCAAATTTTACAGACGGCCGACATACTATTAGGGATTAATTGCTCGACGCTTTCCCATTAGATAACAATTTGTCTAAGGAGTACCAAAATGCACTGATTACATTTCTGAGGTGTCAGACTTTTATTCCTTCAAACTTAGCAAATACATTTACTGTTGTCAAGTGTAACCTTAAGCAACAATGTTTTATTCATTTAAGACTCCACGACGCACTCCTGACTTCGTTAAATATTAAGCAGCCATTAGCTAACGACTCTTATACGAAGGCGGTAGTATATTTAAACACTCTTTATTCCTTGTGTGATTTCATTACACCCCAAACCCGATTATTTTTCCACCCTCTGGTCCTTGTTCGGTATTAATTAGATATTTGGCAAAGCGTAAACTTCTCAAACCATTCATATAAAAAATAATATCTTCTGTTATTGACATGTCAGGAATTGGCATTGCGATCGTACGAACGATTACTGATCGTAAAGAAGAGAGCTAGAGAACTTCCCCCGCATCTCTTTAACATCAATACTAAAACCGAAAACTAAAAGAAATATTACTATGCAGACTTGCCCGAAGTATACAAATAATACAATTTTTATTCTTTTTTTTAGACATGCACTTAGATAAATTGAGAAACTCTGAGTATTCAAATATTTAATACATAGCGTTCATAACACTGCCAGCAAACTAATTTGAAGGAAAATCATGACGGTATTTCACGGGGTTAGTACAAATATTATACAGTTGGAAGCAAACACAGGAAATTAATTAAATGGATAAGACTTTAATTTTTTTCTTCTTAATAAACTCCTCAATGGTGTTGTTCATTTTCTGAAATTCTTATTAATGTAATTAACTCGTTTCATCATTAAACTCGTGCATTTTTCATGATTACTTTATGCAAGGTTGAGTGTCTAAACATCCGTTACTTCATGGTTTTAAGATTTGAGGTCAATGAAGAGGAAATCATGTTTCGGAGTGTAAAGAAGTTGGAACATCTCGTGGGGCGGCAATCAACGTCGTAAAAGCAAACATGCAAAAGCGAAGTGTAAACTGTGTAACAAACAGGTCGCAATTTGGCTTAAGCAAAAAACCGCTTCTTATGAATACTAATCGCGACAAATTTTGGCGAAGAGAATTTCTTATGAAAACTTCTCGGCTCAAGTCTGAAATAGAGTTTTAATTAACTCCGATATTCTTGCTATTACTATTTTTAGAAGTTGGATTTTCTTTGGTTCCTTGATCAGATTTCCTCCGCTGGAATTTGATGGAAAAGGGTTTTGGTGCTAATAGGTGGGAGCGAAGGGTCAAAAGATGTAAAAGACGCCAATCACTAGCAACACATGTCAAGGTGTGATTTATTGCTTTTCGATCTAAAGCGTTCACGCTCAACTTGAAATGAAATTAGATTTTTAAGTAATTGATATTAAAAATTCATTTGGGGTTTCTTCTATCAGCTAGAAGTAGTCGAGTTGCAAGATACAGGACGGACTTCGGTTCGTTGAGTTTGTAACCGGTGCTTGACTGTGGTATAATTAAGGGCAAATCCTTTAATTGAATGGAGAATTAATTCCTTTGTAATGCAAAGACCGATCCGTAATTTTCGAGAAAGGCAGAAATTAAGTGATACTGACTCATAATTTCATCCCGTAAATGACAGTCATCCTCAGATAATCTTGAGGGTCTTTAATTAGAAAAATACAAAGTTTTTACTGTCTTCATTGTGAGACAATCGCACAACGGTTGCCGGTTTTATAAATGATTCAATTGGATTTTTGACGGTTGTAATATATCAAAGTCGGTCTTAACTTTTTACGTATATTGCGATATTTTTCTTCAAAGACCGTCGTAATTTACAAATAACCGCTTTGGCGTGTCTGCTAAGATCCAACATGCAACCCCTTGGCGCATCCACTTATTTTGATAAATGTCAACGCGCTCCAAGCACGTTTTAAATAAAGCGAAGGAAAAGGGCCAGAAACAATTAGGAGGTCGAGAATGAAGTCGCAAAATTATGCCCGAGGTCAGGCAAATAATCGAATTTTATGCCGGGCCGTTGATTATTATAGGTTATAGGTTAAGTCCCTGGATGTTTGTGGTTCAACTTTATGTATGGTCAAACAAGATTAGACGATGATAGGGCGCTATAGTGAGCTTGTCCCGGCATTGCAGAGACCGTTGCTGTTTGCGCTGACCTTTTTCCCTAGAGACTCCTGAATCTACATAAAGTGTCTGTCCCTTTAGCACCATAATCATTGCTCTCTAAGAGCTAACGAGCCTTCGACATTGACTTTGTCACCTGCTGGCTAATCAAAAGAACGCACCAGCGATTTAATCCCTCTGTATTTTCCTATTATCACTTTGGCGAGAAACTCTTTGGATCAATGGTCACCGTCTGTTTACCGCCAACTAGTTTCAGAGGACCTATTGGTTCCACATTACTTCGTACTTGGAAGAAGCGTGACGGACTTACATCCGATAACAAAGGTCGGCTTAACGCTTTCGACCGGTAAATTACATCAGACCCAACTCAGGACTTAAACTAGTTCAACAAAAATAAAAAGCTGTATTCTAGCCAGAAAGCGCGGATGTATCCAATCCACAGATACAAATAAACTCTATCATTTCCAGGATCCCGAATTTATTAAAAAAAAAAAAAATCAATTTTCCAAATTCGCACAAATACAAATTTATTCTCGTTATGTAAAACTGAAATCAATTTTCTACTTCCTTTCGCAAAAACAAAACTGTGCTCTCACAATAACGTAATTAATACCGTAGTTTACAAAGGGTAAGTGCGCAAATATGTATTTTATCCTCCAAGAACAAAGTCTGTGGTGTAATTACTCACTTGCAATCAAAATATTGAAATAAAGAAAACCCCAGAGACACTTAAGTGGTATAATAATTTACATTTGTCATAAGGCTTTTAGATTTTTTGTTTCTTTAAAATCCATTACTAAATTTTCCCCTCTGTTATATAAAAGTAACACGGGTCGCGATTTATCCTTAAAAAGGGCGAATAAATTTCACCGTCCATATAAATTATTTTCGAGACGAATAAAAAACAAAAAGATTTTAGGCATACATTAAGATAAAAAAAATATTAAAAAATAACAATATTTGTTGGATAAAACAATAATTAAATTTATTTTGCATACGGCTGTGAGTTGCTTTTGTTATGAAAAAAATAATGTGATTATCTCCACGTGTGATGCTTGTTTGAAGTGTAGAGATTGGCGGTAATTGGTTGAAAGTAGCACCACATCTGCGAACTAGTAAATATTGAATTTGCCGTAATCACATACAAAGCGAACTCCGGCACTTAAAAATAACCTTTTCGTTTTAGTTTCAACATTGTATTCAAACTTCTCATTTTCAGAAGTTAATAAACAAGTTCACAATTTTGCTTCTAGCATTAAAACACCCTACAAAATTCGTGCTTGTAACAACGGTTCTATTTTAGTTTAGTTCACGTAATAACTTCGTTCTGCTTTTGATTTCCTTATTTACCTATCTCAGTTATCTCGAAAGATTCACAACTTAAATATGGCCCATAAATTCTGCATTTTCATCAGACGGTTTATAGTCGGATCACGCAACGACCAGTTATTACTATCAATATTTGACGTTACTGCAGTATCTGTTGCTGGGAATTGCTGTGGAAGTTTTGTTTCTCGATACAAGTGTAAGTTGTCAAAACAATTTTCAAAGTTCTGAATGTACATATGAACATAAATTTTAAAAACTCTTTTGGAATTATGTCCAAACTCTGTTGTTTATGCAAAGTGAATAATAAACTAAAGTCTAACTCTCTAACTGTTTTGCAAATGAGCTCGTTATCCTGTTTTGAAGTTATCCTAGATCTCTGCGTGCAAACCAGTACACAGCGTCACATATCCAGAACTTTTCTCATCTTAATTTTAATCTGACCGCTAATTTACTATAACCGGATAAATAAATCTCCTTTATTAAATTCAACTACGACCATAAACTAGTTCATTGCAAATTGCCCTTCCAGACGGAAATGCAACACAACACTGGATACGTCGGAATCTGTTAGCTTGCACGTCGCACCCATTTATAAACGCCACTTATTAATTTTCATAGCAGATCTAGAGCTAGTTTACTGCCAAAACGTTTGCATAAGACACAAGTCCATTACCATATACTGTACATGACTCAAAAACAGACAATTATGCATAATTGCGAATTGGACAAAAATGTTGATTTAAACCGAAAATTCGTTAGCAATTTATTACATCTCCAAAAAGTGCGATACAATTCGCTAGAAGATAACGCAGTTTGCCGACAAATTTAGCTTACTTTAACAATTAGACCGTTGGTAACTACGTAGCTCACGGTTTAAAGATAAAAGCAAAGTAAATAATATGATTCTAAAATCCTAAAGTGAAATTAGAACGTAGATTGGTTTTTGGTTCTTCGCTATTGCCAATAATCGAAAATTCTTTAATATGTGTACACATGTTGTGAAGGAATAAAATTTTAATATGGCGTTTCTGACGGGGCTGTATTTTAATACTTTTTCTTTCAAGTTCGTTGTCGGCCTAATAAATTGCAAAATCTGGATGCCCTACATTTTGGTCGAAAAAACAAAATATGAAACTTTTATAGCTCTACAATTTAGAGATGATAAAAATAATGCATTCTGCATAATATTGGAACTTCCATAAATTTATTCCCACCTCGAGTCCTAGATATACCCCCTGCAGAGATGGGATTAAAGATGTAATCCAGATCAGTTTAGAATGTAGATTATTATGGCCGGTCCTATTCAACGTTTAGAGGGATAATTAGCATCCCCTATGGACCCAACAAGGTTACTTTCCAATAACAAACAGGTTGACATTTCTCTTGAAGCTAAGTTGGCGCTAAAATTAGTCGTTTCAAATAACACGATTTATGACCTTAGCCACACGTGTTTCTTGAAAGAAAAATTACCAATCAAACATGATATTGTTCGAAAAAAAACTTGCTTTGCATAACCCGTGGAGTATTGCCAAAGTGCATTAATTAAATTAATAATATGCATCATCAGTGGGGTAATACTCAATTGGGAAGTTCGTAAATTATGCAAACTTGTTTCGTAGTTCAGAGGTAGTATTTAAACTCTATATAATCTAGTGACGCTTCAGTAGACATTATCCAAGTAACAGAGATAACTTATAGTTGGCTTATAAGTCCAAGTCCCAGACATAAGTTATTATATGAGTATTAAAAAATATCCCATTCTAAAACGGTAAGACTACCAACGCATTACTTTAGTAAAAATTGCGAATTGTTGCTTAGATTAATCACTGTAAGGTACAGGAAAGCACGGTCATGGTCAGGGCCGGATGTAGGAGGAGGCACTTGCCAACGGCGCCAACTCCAAATAGGCTCCGGAAATAACAGTGCCTGCGAAAATGACAAGAGATTTCTTCTAGTTTTTTGTTAAAGTCAAGTTATATAATACAATTAGGACCGAAAAATGCTGACATTAAAATAAAGCTCTAGTACACATTTTTATTGCCTGAGGACTTCCGAACTGGCAACTATATAAATTCTATGAATTTTTACAATCTCAACTTGTAACTGTGTTATAAAACTGTCATTTTCCCAGAGGTTACTATTTTAACAACATCTCTGTACTTCATTCTGGCAGAAGTTCCGATTTGTTTCAAGTAACAATTTAAATTTGAGAACTTTGCTTTTAGTGTGATTTGGTGGAAGGTGGCTGTGTTTTTCTGGCCCGTCGCCAGTTTCTTGAGATTATGTCGTTGAATTATATCAAAATATGTACAGTTACACTTCATATATCAATAAATCTAAGCCAGTACAGAATTTATATCGAGTTTTCCACAAAACATACATCAAATGAATAAAAATATAATACACGTCGGACAGCCGTCGATAATAAATTGTTTTTCTTCTGCGCTGACGCCGAAATTAAAAAGCTAAAATATCGAATAAAGTCAGTAGAAAAATTAATGGCCGTCAATATATTCGCTCTAATTACTCATCAAGAGAAATGACGCCTTAGTTTGCGAACAATTAAATGCATTTCCAGCCATTTGCCTTTTATTACGCCAAAAAACTAAAAACAATCAAATCCGCCTGGTTTTATTTGTCCGGAACCACATTATTTATTATTCCAAGGTTTTTTTTATCTTTACATCCAATTTTTGCTGCAGCTATAACGGATTCCCTAATGAAAATATAATGGACAGATTACTTAGAGGGAAAAAGAATAAAGCTGTGTTTCATTTACAAAATTAAATGTCCACGCACATTTTAATTTCAAATTTTTTAATGAGGGCTCTGTTGTAATTAACACACAACTCCTGGATTATGCATTTGAGATTTGTTTATTTTATGTTTAGTAGCTTTGATCGGAACTAATTGCAAACCGTTGCAATTATTCACTATTTATTTATCACAATTTTCGAATTGTAATTTTAAGTGTAATCTGCTTAATTGGAAGCAAATAGATTACGCTTTATCGTGGTTTTGAAATTAAAATGAAAATTTCAGCCAGAGGTAACTCAACCAACATTGATTTTACGTTTTTCAGTTTTTGACACTAATTTTAATTCCACCCAGAATGAATTCGACGAAAAATACACCAAAATTGTATAAATCCAGTCCTGATACTGATCTGAGTTTAGAGGTAAAAAGCCTGTCAGGCCAGGAACTGTAAAATGATTAACATCCTTGTTTGGTGGCCTTAACAGACGTCGTGCAAATAAATAGATGGATGAACCGCAATAGATTTATGTGTAAATAGTGCGTGATGTTGGAACAAAGGTATCACGTAGGGCAAATACGCTCTCCGAAATGACCCAAACCTACTCTGTTTAATATCACAACAATGGAAACTCCCGGACGTATCTCCACAACGCTTATTGCTTTAATTTGATTATGAAGCCGGTGACAACGTTCCAACAATCGATGCATACCAACTTGCATCGTATAAACGATTAATTATCTAAAAGCTCGTTGTTTCCGTCACTTGTAACCGGTAATATCTCACAACGAACACAACCCATCGGGTGTAAATACATCTTGCGCTCGAAATTTTTGATGCACTAAAAAAAAGGCTTTCAGTGTCTCTCAGCTTGAGGGTGTTTTGAAAAAACAAAGCTTTGTGAAAGATTACGTATTACATAATTTTTTATAGGTTTCTCCTTGGATAATCAGCCTCCAAACAATTGTGTCGAATGAAACCCAACAAAGGGATCGCCAACAATGAAAACATTTGTGCAGTCTTTTTCCGATTGGCATCGACTCGGAACTGGATTTTCCAAATCGAAACTTATTGTTTATATTATTTAGATTTTCACTTTTTCTTTCGACGAAGGCCGACTGATTTTCGTTGAATAAAAAAGCAGTGATGTGGGGAATTTTCAATCACAGTTTCTATTCAACCAAATTTCACGGTCTCGTTGTATTTGAAATTAACAAAACCCTTAATAATCAAAGTCGGGAGGTTATAAATTTGTAGCAAGTGACAAGTAGTCAACTAACTGAAACTACTAATTGACTTCTGGGCACAGATCCGGACTTGGTTAGGCCACAGTTCGGATTGTTATCAAAGTTTGGACGGAGAAATAAAACCAAAAGTGCACATTTTTTGAAACGAAATATTTCTGCTATCATCGCATTTCAATATGCAAACTAATTAACTAATGTAGGAAATTTATTAGTTCCAGAAAACGTCTATTAAATTAAAATATAAATAAAAATATACGAGCCTGTTATTTATGCTTTGAAATTTCTCAACTCCGAGATTATCTCGATAAGTTCGCAACGAAGAAATCAGCATGAATTTATTAACTTTGATCCTGTAACAAACTTTTATGATATGAGCCTTCAATAACTTTGAGCTTATTTCATAGATATGATTAGAAAATCTAATTTTGTAGTAAAACACAACGTGACATTTTCCAGTCTTCATAAATATCTTGAAAACAATTCGGAATCCAATAATCTTAATTGAATTTTTGTGAGGATTGGTGAGAATAAAAACGTCCGTGATTGTGGTAATCAGTTGAAGCAATCTGAACGTTTAAAATCGGATATTGTGATGCAGAACTTTCCTCCGTTGCTACAAGCAATCTCCTTTTTATCCAAGTCGTATAGGAAATTTGAACTAAACAAAAAAATCATAAATAGAGCGCCTATAATACAAGTTTGAAACAAGTTCGATATAGGAATTGACGAGTGGCTATTTCCATCGGTTCAATCGAACTTTGGAAATAAAACTCAATTTTGTTTATTGTACGCGACGACGGTTTTAATGTACCTCATTAGAGAGTTCTGTTCTTTAAAATGCATCAGTTAGTTTGTGGATGTCAGAGTTGGATTAGTTAATTAAACTAGTTAACTGCAAGTCGCAGCAGTGATTTGATTCAGATCGATCAGAATTGTCATTTAAAAATATAGGTCGTCCGCCGTCATATCTTGAGATATAATTTCGTAGTTGCAGCAGTTTTTTAAAAAACGAACCTTCCGTTTATAATTGAAAGTAATTATTATTCGATTAATCTAGCCGTTGGAATTATGAAGCCGTGAGTAAATTGAATCCGTTTTCATTGCCGGTTTAATCAGCGTAAGCGTTTGTATCGCATTTTATAACAGCAAATCGGAACGATGAAGTTCAATACTTGGATTTTGATTGGAAGTAGACAAGACGCCAAGTGAATTGTATTTCCACCCTCATTTACATCCACAACAAAAATTGTTTCAATTCATCAAACAATCAACGTCCGTGTGGAAATTTCATTGCGAACAATGTTTTTGATAAAATTCAACTATTTCATGCGAGTTTCGTTCATGTTCGTGACTGCAAAATTTCCCAAGAGTGGAACTACTGATATTGGTAATATCATTTAAGCGGCAACCTCGTAAACTGTAAATTCATTACATCAGACCCTAAAACTTTTTGCGATGTTATGTAGAGAGGTACGCAACATTTTCAAATTGTTAAATGGAACGGCAGTTTGCCACAAGTGCAATTCTCCCCGTTTTCTCACGTACAAAATCTCGTGTGTCGAAAATTATAGCCTGAGTTCTTGTCTTACATTATCTCTGCACTCACGTAATGACTGATGATTCGATGAGAATGCGCTATGGGGTAGGAAAGGACCACAATGGCGAAGCTTTTATGACTGACACAAAACTTGAGACCATTCAAGCCCAGAAAAACAACCTCAGAACATTAGATTACACAATTACAGATTGACACCACAGCCAATTCTTGATCCACCTTTTTCCAACATCAGCAATTTTATTGTTACTTAAAGGCTTTCGCTACTTTGTTGCACTCCTATCTCCTGTCATTAAACCAAAATAGCGATTAATTGTCTTCTTTACGACCACCTTTTTATATTTCATTATCTTGAAAATTTTTAAAAGTTTCTCTCTTAATGCGAACAGCAATAATTAAGTAACTGCGTCATTATACAATCTTAATGTGTTTTTCTAACTTCTTTGTAAATAATGTTATCTCTTTCGTTCAGTCATTACTTTTAGTGTTTATTTATTGTATTCAATTCAATTTGTAACATTTTTACTCAACTGAAATGTAAAGTTGTAATGGAGTGCTACTACACCAAACAAATTATTTTTACGTCGTGTTTCAACAAACATCTGTCTTTAAACTTAATGTAAATTGTATGATTTGTATATTTGCTTTTTATACCAAGTGCACGGCAGTATTTACAAAAAGATGTTCTCCATGTGCAGGTTTGATCTGAATTTATAAGCGGTTGTTAGAACACGACCGTCATAAATTAAAAAATCGTGTACGTACTAAAATTTTATTGTCAGAGAAGGTAGAAAGCGCAAGAACACGACAAATGCAGAAATTATCTAAAATTTCCCAATAACGGGTGCTTTCTTTTTTTGGATTTATAGTTGAGTTTCCGTTTCCCTATTGGACTTGAAGGCGATACATTTATGCTGGAATTGTTTACAAGTTTAGTTTTTGACAACTCGAACTGCTGAATGGACTAAATAATGGACTTCTTCAGAGTTTAGAATAAAGGTAGGTGTGAAATTTTTCATTAATCAAAGAGGAGGTCCGGTCAGCAGTGGTTATGAAAAGGATATGGATAAACAGAGTAAATAATAGGTTCTAAAAGGGAATTAAAGTGGATCGGGGAAGTTACATGAGATGAAACTGACCGGTGGCTTTTGTTAAGCCGCTATGATTAAGGACGAGTAACAAGAGTCCATCCAAATATACGTACAAATTTGGAAATGAAGTTGAACTGGACCGGTAATTAGAATCTATGGATTAAAAGAGGATTTATCGTAAGGGGAGACGCGTGTAAAAAAGGGTTTCTAACCACCTGTGCGATAACTATCAGAGAATATACATCATTTGAAAAAACGAGGGAGAGACTTATTTGCATTTTGTAATTTTCTCGGAGAAAATTGAATTTTATTTTGATACAGCGGTGGTGGTCTAGGGGAATGGGAATAAAATCAATTAGAGGTTTATCGAAGAGGGGTTCACCTTAGATGCAATATGCCCAAGATGACTCACAGTGCAAACATTTGCCACCCGAAACTAGCTTCAGGAAATTCTACTTTCCTCCAGAGAGCTGAAATATGACTCAATATCAATAGGGTGGTCCTGTAATTAAAAATACAATAAGTACAAACAAGGATCCTGGTTTAATTTAGAACTCCGAAATGTGAATAGCTCACTTTATAAACAATGATTTCATTATTTTGCTCTTGCTTATCTGCTCTTGACGGATCTCATGAGATTACGTCAGTTTTATGTCGTCTGCAAAACGGAAGTCGTAGGACAAAACTTAAAATTAAGCGAGACAATTTTTCGCCTTGCGCACCCCATTCGCAACCAGCTGTAATAACGTAAGCTATTTCCAGCCATTGATCAAATATTACAACATTTCATACAGTAGTTGACGTAAAGATGCAAAGACGAAACCACCCCCCAAAATAAATTACGTTAGGGGGAAAACACATTTGATTACCTACTCGTCTAAACGATTTTTCATTGCGATCATCGTTTTATTTATGGAAAAAAGCTGCGTCTTCCGCTTCATACCATCCTTGTAAAAGAATATAAACTCACACGTAAGAACACCCCTTGATCAATCAACTCGCTTTAAAATGGATTTATTCTTTATTTACGTTTCCCAAAAATCACGCCGTTAAATATGTATGCCAGCTTTTGGAGCGATACAGATCATGCATAAGTAATGCTAGAACGTCGATATCAGCGACAAAGCTAAAACAGCCCTCTAAAGTCTGATAACGCATGATCTAAAATAACAAAATTCTGGTTAGTATTCTGATATATACCGACTTTTCAAAGTTATTATTTCTGGGACGATCAGATCGACGGTTCAGGTATAAATCAGATTATTCGTCAGATCGGCGAACTAAAATACGTTTTTGACGATTATAGAGATTTATATTTGGATCGAGAGACCTTTTCCGAGCCCTCCATGAACTACGTCCACTGATATAATAACTCTTCAAATAAAACGTGCTATAACAATTTTGGACAACAAATGATCGATTCTGGATTAATAACTACATACACACAATTTAAACAACAACGGAAAATTTTAAATTTGTGTCAACAGAAAATGATGTAATTTGTTTAAACATTTATTTAGTGTCATCTTGCGGGTTGTTTCTCAACTAGTTTCCGCCCAATTTGCCACAAACTAAATGCGGAAAATATAACCCACATTTCGTCAAGTTGGTTGTACGTGCGGCGATAAGAATTTTCATCATTAATAATGATAATGAGATCATCAGAAAAATGTTTAGCTCTAGAGAATGACGTCAAAAATTAAACAACCTCCGAGAAAGCACTCAGTGTGGTTTCATTAGTCATTTCAAATTAGAAGCACAAATAAATAGATAAAAAAGGAATTGTCATTGCTAAACTAATTAAACTAAAATTTAAACAAGGAATGCGACAAACAGAACTGAGTTCAATGTGAAATTTGCGCGATTATAATTACCTCTGAACTTCGAAAGCGCTGCGATCTGTCAATGTAACTTTGAATACAACAAAACTCGTGTTTATAGAATGACGGTAGTGAAATTATTTTAAATTGAAGTTTATGAAGTGCAATGTACGAGATCTAATTACATTCAATTGTGTAAAATCATTTAAAACTTCTCACCAAGTTTCTCGCGGAAGTTCACGATCGTTTGAAGTTTTGAAGATTTTGTTATTTTTATGAGTGATTTATATATTCCAGTTTACCTTCTCCACGTTTTTTAGTAAAATATACGATCTGTTGCTATGCTGCGAATTATTAAACCTGTTCCCACTTTAAATAAAACAGTTATTTGGTTATTGAAAACGCAACTCTATTGCGAAACAAACCCTCGAAATAAATAATAATTAGTGAATGCACAAATTAATTTTGAATAGATACGTGTTTCAATTAAAATTTAATATTAGTTAGTTACTATGTAGATGAATTACCCTATCTAGATATTTAATTATTTAGTACATATGTAGGTTTCGATATTAAAAATGCCTTTAAACCTGGCAAATGTAACAGCTTCAGTGTAGTTTATTAACAATTAATTAAAATAACAATTAATAATGATCAGAGCGACTGTATGTATAAATAAATACAGTGAAGGCCGTCCAACCTGACGACCCTGCATTTATTATTGATTTTTTAACTGATGCTGATTTAACAAAACTGCTTACCTGCATGTGTTTGAATTCAATTTGCAATAAATTTATTTTTCCAGAAATATCCTTAGTACTTATAGCAAAACATGGTTAAAATTAATTTTGCAAATTTCGTTTTATTGTTATTACGGAGCAAACACTTCAACAATAATTTCGTTTGTAATTACATTTATACCAAGTGATGAATGAAAAAGGAAAAAATTAAATTACATCGTGTCTGAAAAAACTGCACTCTTTGAGTGTTCAAATATTTGCTTGTTCTACATACTAGACAAGCGAAATGCATGAAGACAAACAATAATTTTTATAGATCACTGCGGGAATAAATCGAATGATCCTTTGAGTAATAAATAATTGGTTTTATAAAGGAATTTCCGTTTTATACGACAGATAGCTCATCCTGACGCATCGTAAACCACAACACGACCTATAAAATCTGGGGAAAAATGAATTGGTACGTTCAACTATTGGAAAGATAAAAAAGATTAGCTTTCGAATGAAGGACGTTAATATTTTAAAAAAACTCAGCCAAGGTTAGAGTAAACCATGGTAATGAATAAATAACGAGTTCGTCGAGATTCCAAGATTACAATTATTTCTGTTATAAAGCTTTCCTCATCATTCACGTGAGTAGTTAGAATCCAATTCTTGCTTAATAGGTCACAGTGAAGTGTACGCCCCTGACCTATCATGCTAAGAATTTTCAAATGAGGTACGAAAAAACCGCTGATGCATCTTCTGATTGTTTGAGATTATAAACGGAAAGAACTCAAAGCTTCTTCGAGTAAATGGAGCAACTAATGAGTTGAAACGGATATTCCCCGGACAAGAGTTCCGCCGGAGGTTGAATTGCACTAATTACGGTGGCTCCATCACTTCTAGTGATAATTCGGAAGAAAAAAGCCAACGTTTAATAAAGTTTCAGAAAGAAAAAACAAACTTCAAGATTCCACGATGTGTTTTCCGAAGAAATCAGTTTTTCCACATTAAATATTGATGCGTAATTTGAATAAGATCTTGTAATGTAGCCACAAAATTAACTTGAGCACGTTGATGCATGCGGTTAATAAATTAAACAAAAGCAGTGACGAATAAACAGAATTTTGCATCACTCCGGTGAAATTTGTGAAAGAGACTCTATAAGTTTTCCCGTACAATGTATTATTAAATTTCTAAAATATATATAATCCGATGAAAGAAAAGCTACCTTTGTAGATTATGTCGATATTAAGTAACAAAGAGTTTGAAATTCTTAGAAAATGTCAAAGATGTGTTGTGGGTGCGCTATTGTAATATGTCTGGCGCAACTATGAAATAGGTTGCAGGAAAGTACGCATGAAATTAGCGGAGATGATAACTGTTCGAGCTCAGGAAAATAAAGCAGCCGAAGGACCAGTAAATAATGTATTTACAGAATATATACAGAGTGTCGCAATATGTTTAATGATTTAACTGGAAGGTTTGTAAGGCCTTCCAGTGATGTGATGATGGTGAATTTTAAGAGAAGCGAATTTACCAACTGATGTTTTGGTACTGACTCGTTACACCAGAACTCTTGGTTCAGGGTGGGTGGTGGCCCAGTCATCCCCGAAAGAGGGGATGGGACAACCCCATGACTCATAGTCCTTAACAATAACATTCCGCTTAGAACATCCCATCACCATCGATACCTCTAATTAGTTTACATAAAGCCCCGCGTGTTCTACATATCATAGAATTATTGTAAAATGAGAATCCTTCGGCTATTTGATGGAGCAAAGCTGCAGGCGTACACGTCACTATAAGAACGCATCTAAGCTGAAAGTTAAAGATAGGATGACGGTCCTTTTGTTGCACTGAGTAAAGCCATAAAAGCCAATCTAAGTTTAGCGGACTAGTGCACTAAATTTGGAAGTCATGCTTAAAAGTTTCCAAAAACTTTGGGAATTTAAGATGTTAATTTAATCACGCAGTGTCCTCATGTGTAACGACTTTAAGGTGATAATCTGATTAACACTAAAGCAATAATCTCATTGTTTCGTAGTAAATAGACGATTTTTAGATTTTAGATTCGAAATTAATAGACCATCAAACCATGAAGACCTTTTATCTAACCTTTAACCTCTAAGTTATGCATATCTATAATAACATCAAAACCATTTTGATTCGAAAATTGGAGATCAATATCTCAACGATTTAAAAGTTGACGAGACTGCTTACATTCACTACTTTCAAAAAACTCACTTCCTTTGAAACAAACTTTCGGAAAAACAATACGAAAAGAATCGCGTTGTTTCTATTTAGCAATTCTCAAGAATCATTTTGTATTGATAAATTCTATCTATACTCTAAATTACTGCTGTTATATTTATGTTCATGATAGCACAGTTGTAATAGTATTTTATAGACCTATATCACGAACACATTTACTTCTAAAATTACTCCTGTTTTAGTTGTTATTTTAATCTAGTGACATTTAATCATTTCATCTACATCAAATAACCATAAAACAAACCATATACTGGGTGTTCCATAAAAAAAACGAGTGATGATACATACAAAAATTTAATGTACGTTCATTTCGCTCACCCATCGAAATTAATTAAGTATTGGTGCAATAAAAAGATGTATTTAAAATCAACGAAAATTGTTATAATGCCGCTAAACATTAACTTTTTATAGGCCAAGTTAATACTCTTAAACTTGTAGTTGGATGAGTTTAATTGCAAACGGAAAATTTAATGAGGAAAATTCCCATAAAGATTAACTAAAAGACAAGTTGAGTTGTGGAATACACCCCACCTAACAATAAATTTTACCGATAGTGGTAGCGATAATTACTGCGCTCTCATATGAAAATTAGCGGCTGGCGCTTTTTTAAAATTCTTTTTCCCGTTCATTTTAACATAAATGGAGTTGAAAACAGCGATATTAAATTTCTAAAAACATTTTTTGTTAAATTTAGTGAATGATAGAAAATATATTTCGAAGCAAAAATAAACAGGCTAATAAGTACAGCGAACACGTGGGTAATAAGAACTCCCCAAGAAAAGCGATTGAAGGGTTAAAACGTGCGGAAATCTTAAAAGCCCCAGCGAGAGGTTAGAGGTTTTGTTCACGTGACATTTCCCATTACTTTCTTGTCTGCTTGATGACAGCGGTAGAACCAAAGAAAATTAATAAATAAACAAACGACCGAAATGGAAGAAGGAAATTGGTGTTGATATTGTCGAAGCCGAATGGTCAACGTGTATTGACACTTGGCAAAGTTGAATAAAAGTGGAAATGAAATAAATGCGTAGTAAAACATTCCCACTGAGATTCTTTACAAAGTTTGCTAAATTCAGCAGAAACAGTCGATAACCACCAACTGACTTAAAGAACAAGCGTAAATTGTTAAATTTATGTAATGTCAACGTGGAAATTTCGCCCCATCGCCATGAATTTAAAAATACGGAAACGGGGCATTTAAATATATATTGGCTTTCACAAAAATGTATCTCCCCAATTTTCATCGTAAAACAACCCCTATTGGCAGCTTTGTAAACAACTACCCGCACATTTTCACAATTAATTACATCACCACACTACTGAACACGCTCAAATCTAAAGTGTCACATTACGCGAAATACTGATAATTATTTAAAATAAAATTACTACAGACTCAACACCCTAAAAATATAAAGTACCTAATTATCTAAAATTATACAGTTTCCACTGAAATTATATTACACAAGGGACTGGCTAGATCTACAACCCCATCAAATCCCGGAAACACGACAGTACAGACTGTGTCAAATGATACAAAACATACACAAACGGAAAACTACAATTGGAGGGTAGAAAATTCACAAAAAACATTTATTAACCCCAAATAACATGTGAGGAGACTCCGGATCGAACACGTGCACTTTTTACAATATTTTATTTCAGTGGGTAAAAAAGCAGTAGCCTGAAATATCAAACACGGTCGGATCAAATTACAGGACAGATTACATTGCAGTGTTAACGATAAGACACAGATCAAATATGTTGAAAAAATAAAACAAAGAAGATACAGTATACAGGATGGTTCACCACAGCTCGAAATATTACAAATATCCTTTGAATGTGTGCTTGAAAGACCTCCAAACTTGATAAGGATAATTAAACTGCAAAATAACCTCAGGCGAGGAAGTTTAAAAACAACACAAATACATTTCACTCCTTTTTCATTTCTCTGAAAATAATTAGGGTTGATCTAACTAAAGGATGAAAATGGACAGGAAATTCGGGACTACTTTGCTAATTTAAGCAAGTTCGCGCGGGGCCTATAATAACGAATAATGCCGCTAACTTCGTTATTATAGTAGCAACAGAGTGTCAATTAAATGTGGCATCCTGTATAAAACGAGCTCACGTTTCACCACACGCCGACAAATCGAATTTTTGCAATGAAAGAAAAAAGACACAAGAAAAATCATTACAAAATAATATAATTTAACAATTTTAGAGCGATAATTTTTTAACTAAGTGATATGATAACTTGATAACCTAACGTGTACAAGGAAAGTAAGGCCTTGCATAATCAATTATGCTGATAAGACCGCAATAACAACTCTAATTATGTAGTATTAATATTATTATTGAGGACACTGTACGCTACAATAATAAACTAACAAGTTTATGGTCCACAGATAAAGTTTTGAAAGCCTCTTGGACCACTGATTCCGGCACAATTTCGCCCTTGAACTTAAACCCAATATCTAATAATTTAAAAAGCACTTAATGTAAAAATAATGGTAATGACAAGTTAATGCCGTGGTGGTAGAACTGATGACTTTAGCATATAGCAGATTTTCGTTCTGCACCATTTTCGCAAAAAATAATGTAGAATGAAGTTAAAAGAGTGTGGCAATAAATTGTAACAAGTAATGGTGCGTGTACTTTTCCAGGTAATTACCCTTAACCCTAAAATAGTTTTGCAACACTGAAAATTATAACTCTCAATTGCGAAGTTATTACACCAAAGTGAAGAAACCGATTTGTAATGTCGTGTTAACGATATCGCCGCCTTTTATTTCACCGAAGTATAAATCTGTACTGAACCATAGAATTTTATTGGAAATTTAATTTCGCACTTATTGTATTTCCAGATGGTTACGATAAGTCTGAGATGGTGAGAGTGTGAAGCGATAAATTGACTTTTTGTTGTGATTGCAGTTTGAACAAAATGAAATAATTAAAGAATATATCGAATATCGGGATAGAAAACAAGGTCCTCGCAGATAATTCCAGTTGTTGCTTCAGCTGAAAACCGGAGTTTCATTCTATATAAGGGTAATGACACGCGCTGGAGGTCATTGAAACGCGTCATTTTGTGACAGGTGTGACAGAACACATGTACCTGTTAACTCAAAATTATTGCTAACCACGTTGACAAGTTTACAAAGTCAATTAAGAATGATTGTTCAAATTTTGCACAGCGACGAATTAAACGCGAAATAACCTGAGATATCAACTCTGACAAATTTACAGCAAAGTAAACGAAACTTTAATCTCTACGTAATCAAGGAATTTTAATCTAAATGGTGAGAAAACCACAAATTGTCAGTCAGATTTTTGCCACAAATCGTAATCACGGATTATTTTCACTAATTTACTAATGGGGGATAATCCATTTACCATTATATCATTAGCATTTCAACAATAGAGCAACACGAAGCATTTATGTCGTCTCTGTTTACAAAATTATTATGCATGATGGCATTAAACAGGATCAGATTTCCCTTCCGATCCCAAGACGAGCACACAAAAAAACAGCGAAAAAATGGCTCAATTTCCGATCGTAAAGTTGCGCTACATTTTTAATTTTTAGAGAAAAGCCAAGATGATGTTGCTTCCCAAACTAATTTATTATTACAAATAATTCCTTCAAGCCCACGTATCACTACGTAATTAACTAATTAAACATCAAATCGACCTACGATAGCCTACACAAATATGTAAATAGATAATTGGGTACACAGATCTGACAGATCTTTGATCCCCAAATAAGAGGTGTCATTTTCTAGATTACGGTCAAGTAAACATTTTACAGAATTACCGAATTTAATTGATAGAAAGTGTAATTGTGTCAACAGTTGTGTAATAAAAGATCTGTGTTCACTAATTATTTAATTTGATTTTATGTAACTCCGAGTCTAGATATGTTGAAAATGATGATTGACACGGTAATAAAATACAAGTCAGAGACGTTCGACTAGCTTGGAGAGATTCAAATTGAATCCAATCCTTTTGGAGTAAAAAGTTTCTTTAAAAATGAGGAAACGAGACAAGGTCTAAAGTATGAAAACCGGAGAAATTGATCAAGAGTATCAGTTGATTAAAGAAATAATTTCTCGGCCACAAACAGTTTGATTGAAACCTGAGTGGTAGGTACAAAAACATCAAAAAATATCCCGTCATTCATTAGACACAAATGAATTGAAATAAATACTTTCAGAAACGTTTTAGAAACATGAAACGCTTTTATCACAAATTGTCTACGGTTTAAATATTTGTATGACCTGAAATTGTAATTACTGTCGATATTGATTTTTCGTCGTAATGAAATCGTAGTTAATTTGATTCTGAAGATAATCATTTCCATTTTGGAAATGGCATAGAATTGTGAGATAAGCGTGAGAGTTTCCCTTTTATATTTGTAGTGTCATTATTGATAGTCATTAACTAATAGAGCGAACATAGACAAAGGAACTTCAGTTTAAACGGCAAAGCACCTCAATGAAGCAATCATAATTCCAGTACCATCTCCGTTTATTTGGTTCGCTTAGATCAAAGGGACTATAATTAAATCGTTGTTTATTTTTTCTTTTTTAATTTGAGGCAGGGAAAAGTCTTCCCTTTCAGTATAGGGAAGGGTGTATTGGCTCAGTGAACCTTCGGTTAATAAAATTTGTTAATGAATAAGATCCTGGAAGCGAATCAATTAGAATGGTGAAGACCGAGGTGCGAATCGGTGAGAAGGGTAGTTCCCCTTGAGTTAGGTTGGTTAATCAAACAGGTGAAGTGGTAGTAGACAACTTGTTCAATTTGCCTGTTTGTATTCGGTAATTTAACGGTGGGGCAACACGGTGGTATGTTAGAAAGAGCTAGTGATGTTATTTCCGGCTTTTGCATGTCATACTCGTGCAGGAACGACACGCAAACCATATTGTAGCATGGAATTTTAAATCAGTATAGTATATAGATCCTCGGTCATTAGGTGAAATACACACACTAACTAAAATGCAGTCGACCTTCATCCATGGAATTCGAATTCCATACGCGCTCTAATAAAAATGTGCTTCCCATGGCGGAAAGGTAAATACTTGAACTTGACTCTCCTCAGTGAAAGGAAGAAACACTTCAACTTTTCCGTTCGATTGCGCATGCAGACGGTCTTCACCTCAGACAAAACAAGAGACGAGTTGCATCGCAAATTTCTTCTTCACATGGCGACGATGCTCTTATGATTGTTTCATCAGGAGACATCTCCATAACTACTCATACGAGATGGTCTGCTATAAAATAAGCTTTTATGATTCTCGGGTCGTTCGCACGTACAGATGTATTGTCGAGATAGTTTAGATGGACGTCCGGCATTCCGACATTCTGCATCTTAGAATTCTTTTAACCACAGATTTGCCCAATCGCATCCAAACATACTGACGACCTTGCTTTACTAACAAAGCAGCCATGAAACTAGACGGCCCTGTCTGTAATTTAATACCTACACGCAGTGGCGTAACTTGGAGGCACCTGAAACCCCAGCCACGGGCAATGATTACATACAAAGTGAGCACAAATGGCAGACTTCGATTAACACAAACTCTCTCTCTTTGTAAAATTACATATTACAAACACGCCTACATAAACTTCCAAACTTCTGTTATCAATGAGCACAACGTCTATCCTTCATCATCATCATCAGCTAACCTACCCCATTTTCCCCAGGTTTTATTAAAATACTGCGGCTATAAGGGAGATCATCCCGATAACTCTACTCCCACTGTCTAAATTCCTTCGTACACCACGACCTTCCACTGCGAATTCTACCAGTGCCGTCTAAAAAGTTGTTTTAGTGGTTAATCCGAAGTTTTCACAAAGATTAAATTTCCAAACTCTTGGCGGTTTTAATTCTCACCCTATCGAATAACTAACTATTCCAAAACTTGTAAACATAAGTTTAATTAAACACAAACACATGAATGGGACAATGAAAGCAGGAGAGTTTGCAAAATACAAAGCGTTTAAACAAGTGGTCATACCAACAAACTTTACAAAATATCAACAATAGACCATTTAGTGCAATGTTGATAGTTTCAAGTGCAGGCGGTTTCTGCTTAGACACGGAGAAAATCTCTTGGGCTAATTACGAACTTAAATAATGACAAAAAGAAAATTAAAAAATTTATATCATGATATAATTCTCCAGTCAGTATTCACAATTGTGTATAAACTGAATAAATTAAATAAATTGTAAGTAAACATTTTGAAATGAAATTTATTGAGCTATATTATTATGAATATAAAAGTAATAAAGTCCGGCTTGTTTCAGCATAAGTTTTACGAATGTTATTTCAGTTGGTAATTTAATTAATTAACAATGTAATAATTGTATAAACTCCGTTATTTAATTAATTTTCTTTATTTATTATATTACCCCATTAATTAATCTAACACCGGCTAAAATACAATCTAGAAATTTATTACTCACACTGTTTATGAAGTGAAAACAATAAACACAATATTTTATCGTGCATATTATGTGCCATTTTATTGTACACGACAATGTTAATCTCGAAGTGTTCGTTTTCTCACCGTTTTGTTATAATCCTCTATTAAAAAAATGAAAAATATTTCGAAGAATCTACAGGCCAATCTTTCTGTTTATAATTATTTTGTTTGAAATGTCAGGTGGTAAAACGGTTGAACAAAAAATCATGGCTTTAAACTCGTTAAATCTTCTTACTCATCGGATTCTGTAGGCTTCATTACCGAATTCTTTCAACCGCTCTTCATTATAACTATAAAAAATTTCGATTGTCATGACAACTCGATAAGCCTTGACTTTTGTTGGTTCGAGACCCCATCGTAGATAAGTAATTTTTAAGCGAGCTTAATTGATTCGTAGAATCGTGGAGGTCTAGTTAAATGAAAAATTTCTTAAATTAAAACGAGCCCTTCAATTGAAATTTTAGTTCATCGTGGAAAACTATTAGGATGTATTATATAAATTCTGATTAGATAATAACAGTCCTAATAGAAAGACCGGGGTAATGTGGTGATACGGTAATACCCTTTATAATTAGGTTGTGGGAAGGGTGCGGACGATGCTTTTCATGATCGCTGAAAATTTAAATGAGAATTATGCCGAAATGCAGACTGAAAACCGTAATTTTAACTCATGCCAGCTGAAAATGAAACGTTATTAGGCTAACTATAAAAAGTCGATTTTTTAGTAAAACTGTTTCGACGAATTTTTCTATTTTTCTTCAATCTATCAAATGAGCAAGAAAAATATCCTGTCTTTACCACCGTGTTTCTGTACATAATGATAGATGAAACAAAAACCGCCCCATTGTAATATAATTTGCATTAGTTTCTGGTTGCTGTCATTCACACGTGATCCTAAACGATAAAAACATGTACAACTTTCAATACCCATGTAAAATGTTATGAAACGTGTTTTTATTCAATTTTGGTTTGGACCTATAAAAGATGGGAAAATTCATTTATTCGCCTTTTAATTACTCTGATTTAACAACGATAACAGAACTTCCATTTTCAATTCCATTACCTGTATTCATGCTTACTGTGTTTATTTTTAATTTCAACCGTTGAGGGAGCATTAAATTATAAATAAAACTCTAAATGACAAAAATAGTTCCGAAATCCAGTCGAGAGGCGCATACAGAGACGTAACACTTGGTAATTATAACTGTAAATAAATCATTGTCAAATATATGCTTCCTTATTTGGCGACATCTTTTTTTCACATTAACAAATTATTAAATTCACCACGCCAACACCAATGTTAAAGTTGGACGGCAAATTATTCCTGCAAATTTTTACTATTTAACCATTTATGTAGTTCGCTGCAGCTACAAGTAATTAAATCAACGAATGGAATGAATAATTAAATTAATCGATATTTGCCGGTCAGATTTAAAAACTGAGTTGGCTAATTAAAAATTTAGTATTTGAAGTGTTCGTCAAACACCCAATTAGATAATAAGTTTGCCAAATAATTACAACTGAAATTTGTACGTTTTTATTTCGCTTTTATGATGGAAATGACCAGCCAGGCACAAAAAGTTAGTTTTATAAAAAACGTAGTAATCTTGGATGTTTACAAATAATATTCATCCTAAAGTTGACGGTAAATAGAGCATGAAATGAATGCACAAAATTTGAAGAAGTTCGGAGAAATATGTAACCCTTGAGATTCATTCAATTTCATTTCTAAGCACTTACTATAACTAAGTATCGCCTTTTATTGTCATTTACTCGGCGCTTATTACAAAGTTAAACAAACACGCCACTTCATGTATTTCAAACAAATTAATCAACGCTGAAAATGTGAAGAAAAGAATTTATTGGCTTGGGATCACTGGATCTATAAAACACGCACGTAACGTCAAATAACGATCTCATTCACTCCCAAAATAAATTTTTACAATTTATAAAACATTCAATTTGGCTCGTTTTTGAACTATAGTACGGTTCCAAATTTTTTTATGACAGTAAGATCTTCACACGTGTTTGTGGAAAAAAAATCAGTGCCATATCGGCTTCGGCAAGGATAGTTTTATCGAACCGAAAAGGCTAAAATTTGAACTTTTCCTACCTGGCCTTGGTTGTCGAAGCCATGATCTCGAGCGACCTCGTCAGCTACCTGGGGCCCACCTTCGATGTGGACGGCCCATTGTTGGGTGTAGTGTGCTTCGGATATATTCACAAATATGACACAAACATATATACAACACACAAATAAATGCATATCCGTCGGACACTTAAAACTCGGAGTTCTTAAGGTTCGTTGTTACCACAACCACAACGTGTAGAAACTACCTCAAGAGTTTGTGTAAAATTGAAAGTAATAAAATTCGTTGAAATCTGAAACAAAAAGAAAGATGTAATAGGTTTTTGGGTGACACTAAGTTTCAAAATGAATTTAATGCGCTTTCTACTCGTTACAAAACTGCACAAAAACTTGCAGTTTTCAGGTGATTCCTTCAGTGTTTGCACAAATCTGAACAGCTGATAAATAGTTGTATTGTGGAATTTTCGAAAAAGGACAAATACCTGAGGATCACATAATACCTGGAACCTATTATGTTTCCACGACAGGTAGAAAGCAATTATTAGAGATTTTAGCTTTGACATTTATGTAGCTTCTTGGATTCTTCCATCTCTTTGTGGTCGCAATTATTGCGGACACTGTAAATGTCAAGATTGAGCAGATTGCAGTGCATTTCCTGTTTATCATACGGATAACAGAATTACAATCCTACACGCGTTTACAACATATTAGCACCAACGTTGTTCTCATTGGAAGATACAATTCTGACTTAAGTCAGAGCTGCTCGAATCTGTGCAGTGAAAAAATCAAGACAAACTATGATCAAAACGTGCATATATTTCAAAAATAAACTTGATTACATACTGATTGGTTATCACAAAAGTCATGTTAAAATGTTGCTGTCAAATCAGAAGCACAAAATTAATCACGTGCGATCCATGTCAGAAAACCGCCACGAACTACCGCACCTCTAAACACACTGAAACTGCTTGCTAAGAGTTACTGGCCTCACTCTGCTTGTTTGCTGAACGAACGCGACTAGCGCCAGCGCACGAAGAACCTACCAAAATAAGCTTTTACATGTTGATCGCAGTATTGGAATCCAGAAATGAACTTCCCTTCGTTAGAAATAACAAACCGACTAATAATTTTTAAAGAAACCCACAAGATTTTACCCATTAAATTCAGTAGCAGTGTCACGAGATAAACATGTCAACGTTTCGTATTGGTGGTCATTCTTTTTCCTTCATATTCGCGAAATTTACGAAGATGAAAGAGATCAGAACGTTTATTGCGCAAACTTCCTCCAACTTCCAATAATGGGGATTTCTTTTACACATAAACTGACGTTGCATTTCTTTACGCAAAGATGAAAGATTTTCTTGTTACTGGACTGGGTAATTACAAATTCTAGATTCGACATAACTCTCTGTCATACTGTGAATTAAAATATTACCATGTTAATGCCAGCGGGTTTATCCAATGTCATATGAAAACCTCTCACATTACAAGTAACTCTATGACCCGACAAGGATAATTGCTGTTCTCTTATCGTTGTTTTGTATTCATTTATCAGTATATTATTATGTTAAGAAATCTTTACACTCTGTCATAAAGAGTATGAATTTACAAAACCCCATCAAAGTTAAATTTATTATTTCAGGTACTGATAATTACGCAGATCGGCACAAAATTAGACACGTGTATGTGAAAGGACCAAAATAGATTTACTCCTCCGCTATTGTCTTTAAAATATCTCTAAGTTTTAATTAATTTACAAACAATTTTACAATTCAGTGACACTTGTCTGTAATTCAATGTAAATGTTTGTAGTTTTGTTCTATCACCGTTTTCCTTAAATATAATGTAATAGAAATACTGTTTACCCCAAGTTACTGGAACATATTGGAAGTATTAATCTAAGTTAAACACCACACATTTTCAATAAAGTTTATAGAAACTAAAGTAAACAATTCCAGTGGTTTGTAAATCCTTGTAGATTTAATTTCGTACCGCTTTACTGTTTTTCTAATAATAAATTTATAATCGTTATTAATTATAAAGACTACTGAAAATTATCTGTTACGAGGTCGTAAAGAAAACTACAAACTATTGTGTTTGCCATTTAATTTACATAGAAAAGTTGCTTTTATTTCCGGCAAGAACCGTAAATAATTTGTGTCCTTGCCTAATCATATCGCCTCAAAAGGTCAAACGAAACAACACAGAATTTTGAAACAATTAGAATATCTAAAGAACAATTATTGCTAGTCTATTTAAATACCCCCATTTCGAGGTTTCTTGCATAATTTTATTATCTTTACATTTTGTGCAAAACTATTAAAATCGCAATAAGAATAAATGAGGACACGCTAAACAGTTATTATTATAACTTTACCTTACTTACAAGAATAACTTTCGCGAATCAATAAAAGTCATCTTGGCTAGAACAAATTGCGGAAATTACAGAAACCTGAGACAAAATGAAATCTTTTAGCCACAAAATGGTCTAGCTTGCACGTGCAGTTAAAACAACACAGCTTTTGTATATGTAGAAGCTAATTTCAATATTTTTAGCACACATGAAATACTAGTCTATAATTTACTGTTTCAGGATGTTCATCTTTTTTCGTTTACAAGGGTTCAGAACTGTATAATTTAAATTAGTCTTTTTACAACCCCTACAAAAAATGTCATAACTTATGAATCCGATTACTAAAGTCCCAACATTACGTTCTATAATTATAATTTTACATCTCTTGTTACTGGAAGTTAATTGTTAAGGCTGAAGACACATGGGAGAGTAAAAAAGTGTTTCCGGTATGTTAATTTCTCAGGAACTAATAAATAGTTGAAGGGATTTGGAATTTATTTATTTTAGATAAAATGACTATATCAACGCAAAATATGTAAATAAAATCTCACCTGCTGCGTGTTATCAAGTTTTTCAAAAACTGAGATTTCTAAAGCCGTTCTATGTGTCATGTTTTATCAACGTTTTGAAATATTTGTAAATTCTGAGGTGTATTGACATAATTACTAACAAATAAGATAAAACAAAGGAAAACTATCGAATATGAACTACAAGTTGAATATTTTATCTCTTACCGCCTATGATAATACGCAAATAAATTCGAAGAATGATTTTAATTAAGGTTTTAGATAAAAGTGCTAATTATAGGAATAATTAATGTCAATAAAAATCACTTGCTAATGTCACAATCATTGGCATTTCTGCGCTCCTTCGCTCGTCATAAATTTCGTAAAAGATGAATTTTCGAGTAAGCAAAATCGAATTTAGTTTAAAAATGTAATACAAAGTAGTAGCTGCCGGTGATGTATTTTGTACCATCATAAATCAGCACGTGTTATTGATAACCGTCATTGCGTCACTCTATAATTTCAGACACATATTTCTAATTAATTTATATGATTTGATAACAGAACGTTTACTCCTAATTGGTTTCAAATGTTTATCGTTGCAACCAAAGGTTGGCTAATAAAACGCATTTTAATAATTATTTGCGTCATTATGAAATAAAAATAATTGAATCTAAATTACATATAAACAAAGTCATTAATTGTTTGTAAAAGATATGAAAAGTGTATATTCGGTTGCCTACAGTTAATTTGTTTGTGTTTGTATCCTCGTTGTAATTAATTGAAGTAATGGCTTATGATACGGAAAATCATTTTGTTTTTGTTTTTCCTCGTGTTGCAAAAGTTAATTTTCTCTGGAGTCATGAAATCCGTGTTTTTTAATGTAGACAAAGCAAAAAATCGTGTCACAGATGACAGAGATGACTCATTGTGTATATGACTTTATGTGACATTCCGTGGATAAAGTAATTCCCACGTTTTGATTGCGGTGGTCTTTATAGACATTTGGAGACTTTACAAGTTGGTAGAATTATAAATTATTTTTAATTACGAATAACTAGTAAAACTATTAAAACCACGATACAGTCATCAAGTGAAAATAATTAAAACTATCATTCAAAACACAATAATTACATAAAAGTAATTAAAACGTCCTTACGCAATTCAATTGAAAAACCAATTTAATCAACAAAATAAATAAAAACCGTAAAATGATTTGTCCAGATTTTTATTTCCGCTTGTTTTTTGATGCGGAATTTAAACGTATTATAGTTGTCAAGTAGCTTAAATTTAGGTTCGTAATTTAGTGGATTTGAACTTAATAATTTTAGGGTCTGCAACGTAATCCTTTTTCCCCGTTTGAGTTTTTATACCTGACAAAGTACTGGATTTGTGCCAGAATTTAAAGAGATTAGAACACATTCAAATTGTGCTTTTACAAAAATTGTTTTCATTGTTGGGAAAACATTTCCACTTCAAAGCGACTAACAATTCAGTCAGTTTACGAATGACGAATTCTCGATATCAGTACACCGCAATTTAGATTTTTAGATTGAGGTAGACAACCATTCCTACGAGATTGGAAATTATTAACTGAAAAATAAAATTTGAAACCTTTCCTAGACTTATTTGTTACATATGTAATTAATTTGGTGTAACAGGATAGCAAATTTTACATTTACAAACATCATTTTAATGACACATTAAATTGAATACGGATTAAAATTAATTGAGTCGCTCGAAACCCGGTTTTAGTTTTGCATAACACTAACGAGCTGCCGAGAACCCCAAATTGTTGTTTACCGCCGGGCGTTAAATTCATTGTGAAACTATGATATACAATACATTATAACAAAATGCACAATAAAATGTTAGCATACGTATTTATACTGCATATAATATGATAATTGTCTGTCTGCTGATAATGATAATAATTCGTTCGTTTGAAAAAATTATACAGTCAAGTGTCGCCATCTCTAAATGCATTTACAGCAAAACTGCGAATATTTTTGTCTCATATAAGAGGTGAAACAGAAAAGTTCGTTGGATGCATTTTTGAATTCCCGCGCTTTCTCGCTGAAAGAAGATGGAGATATAGTGATGGCGGCTGGAGGGGAAGCTTTCCCCTCCAGTCTCGTGACCAACGAAAGTGAAGCAGATAGCGCTATCTGAACGTAGAAACGTAGGTATGTAGCGCAGAAGTCACAATTGGTTTGTTTGACTGGTAGGGAAAGAGGGAACAACCTAAACCTGTCGAGTGACGTCATTAATTCCACGCTGGCTGTCATGGCTTTCACATCAAAGTGTGCGGTGTAACATATTGCAAAATTCGCGTGGAAAGCCAAGAATAATATTTTTGAGTGACGGAAAAGTGCAATTCTAGTGTAACGTTTGAAGATAATGCAAAATGTTTAATCCGGAACTTTCCCAGATTTTTAAAGGCGACGATGGGCGGTACAATGAAATGGAGAATGTGGATGTTATGTTGAATTACGACAACAACGAATTTATGGTTAGTTTGGACGGTTTTGCTTGAAAATATTTCGGGAGCATACATTTAGGGCGTAAATTATGAAACTATAATAAATTTTTCTTATCTCATTATCTTATACGAGGATTTAAAGGTCAATAAGCACAACGTGAACGCACCATGCTTTTATTATTTCATAAAACAAACCTATTGACCTTCATAAATTTGTTTTAGAGCTCGGATTTTTTCGACACTATTAGGTCGGTGGAAAATGGGATTCAGGACGATTTTCTAAATAGCCCCACAGACGATTTTAACACTTCTAGTGATACAAGCTCACACACAGATGGATACATTTCCCCAAGAAATGATATTTCGGAAAGCGAAAGGAGCAGCGTTTTCACAGATGAGTCGTATGTATCCACAAAAACCCCCAAAAAAAAACATCCACATACCCAGAAAAGTTTCCATAATTTAAGGTTAGACTGAAGAACCACGCGGTGACCATATGGTGGTGGAACCGCTAAAAAATTGAAACTATTTTTTATTTAAGTATTCCAGTAATTTATTTACAAACACTTGTTTCTTTACACGTTTGGAAAAACATGAACCTTGGACCAACGTTATTTTCATAGCTTGTTTTAAATTAAAATCAGGGAATTTTCTCTTTGAAAACTATGTAAATTTGAAAATGAAAAAAAATATTTATAACTTTGTATCTTCGATGGTTTTTGTGCAGTTGCGCAACCTGTCATCATTTTTACAACATGTGAGCAAATAAAAAGCTTTAAAAGACGTAGTAAACACTTTATAATACGACAATTAAAGCTATTCGTAATATTGCAAAACCGTAAAATTCTGTCTACTTCAAGCTCCCGGAGTTTTACTCAAATTTCGCCGCCTTGACATGAAATTGAACAGAGCACCGGAAAGGAGTTCGAACTTTGAGTTTGTTTTTCTCAGCTAAATGTTTTTTGTATATTTTAATAAGCCACGAGGTGCTAAAAATATTGCGCGTAATTTTTAATCATGGGACGAATGCAATGACAAAAAATCTTTGATAGCCTTATAAAAATTGTATAAGAAATTATCAGAAGAATACGAGTATCGACAGTAAAAACAAAAATAGATAGTGCAGCTGATAAAGATAAAATAATTATAAAAAATAGTTATTCGTGTTATAAACTCAATCCCTTGCCATACTTAAGATTAGATAACTGGCAACCTAAATGAATATCAATAATAATTAATTTCTGTTCTTTGTATTTTCAAAAATTGGTTAAAATCATCAGTCTGCTTAAAATCTGGCATATCAGTTTACGTCAAAACGTCTAATTTCCATAACTGAAAAAATTACCACAAATCGTCTCGTTTACTGATAAAATGCCAACAATAGCAATTCCGACTTTTCTCCCAAGGTCTAAAGGTTATTTCTGTATTTCCTAAAATATAAAACAAAGACGCTGAGTCACTGTATTTTGAATTAACTCCATATTTTTCAGCGTTTCGCCGATACGAACTGTGGAATCTATTGATGATTCCCTGTTCGATTTCCTTCAGCCGGTACAAAATTTCGAGGTAGAATCGACACCAATCATTGTAAATCCGCCAAAACCAAGAACCAAAATTATTATTCAAAATCCAGCCAACAAGAAGATCATCAATAAACCATTAATAAACAGTAGGTCTGATTTTTTTTTTTTTTGGAGTGACCCAGGAATTTTCAGCTCCTATCAAAAAAATTGGAAAGAAGCAAATTTTGAAGGTGCAATCATTGACCACCAACGGCAAGCCTGTAATTCTACCATACGGGTTGAAGAGTATCAAAATACTTAACGCAAGTGAATTGAAGACCGACAGAATTCACGTAACAACACATCCAACTAGTTCTATCTGTAGACGTAAAGTTGAACCTACTAGACTTAAAGGTTTGTAGTTCTTCTTCCTCTTACTTCTTACTAAACTTTTTCGGAAGATTTAGAATCGGCAGTTCCTGGCAGTGAACTATCCGAAGTGAAGCTAACATCAGAAGAAAGGCGTCTTCTGGACAAAGAAGGAATTCAATTGCCCGCCTACCACCCGCTTACCAAACTAGAAGATAGAGAGTTGAAGCGAATCCGTCGAAAAATCCGTAACAAGATCTCTGCTCAAGATTCCCGCAAACGCAAAAAGGAGTATGTTGATGGCTTGGAAGAAAGAGTCCGTCGCGGTTCCGAAGAAAACAGGAACTTAATGCAAAGAGTAAAAGAATTGCAGAAGAAAAACAAGACGTTAATGGCACACATTAACAAGCTTCAGTCGTTAATCTTCAATTCGACATCTTCAAAAGCCACACCTTCTACCTGTCTTATGATAGTGATGTTGTCAGTTCTTCTGGTGTCACTCCCTAACATTCGTTTGTCGCAAATGAATAAAGAGTTGTCAACAGAACAAGAACAAGTGACAATCAGCCGATCTCTTTTATCCACGAAGAAAGTGGAAGATGATGGACTCAACATGGAAGAGTTCTTCATTTTTAACAAAGATGAAGATGGTGTTGACAGCGAGAACAACACCGAAAACGAATTCTTCAAAGCCATTGAAGAAATGGAAAGCAAATACGAAAACATGAACTTTGAAAAGGACAACTCTGATGATAACTTCTTCAATTCGTTGGTACGAAATATAAAAAATCTGTTTAATAAAAACGAGCTGGGGAATTACTTTGATTCCGATTATGGAGGGTTTCAAAACAACAAAGGATTCATCGAGCCAGAAATCGATGATTTTGATTCAGGGATCAACCCCGAGCCTCCTGCAAAGAAAATGAAGTTTGCTGATGAACATTACCATCAGAATGATGAAAACTTTGTCCCTTTAGGGAAAGTGATCACAACTACAGTTCACAAGACCTTGGGAGAAAGTAAAGATAAATAAATCGTCTTCATGCTACGAATTTATATATTGTATTTTAACCGGTTATAATAGTTTGCAGTTTCTTTCTACATTTTACATTTGTGTCTTCAAATTTCAATTCACGAGTCATAGCTTGAATAATTTAGTTGTCTTCTAGTGTGATAATTCCTTTTTTTTATATATATACATGTGTGTTACTTTGTCACGTGGCTGGTGGAAAGTAACTTTTATTTTGATATAGATTACAAAAGTTTGCATTCCAAATACCACACACCATTACCCAAAAAGAGGTCCGTACTTTTGAAAAATGTTTGACAGAGTTCAAAAATTAAGCAAAAAACAGACTGTGAATTTTATTCTATGAGATTGTTATTGTATTTATTCAGTTGTAAGTTTTTTCAGACAGATTTTTATAAATAGGACTCAAGCCCTATTTCTATATAGACGTTATGGAAACATGATTTATTATGTAATATCGTAATTACTAATAAATATATGTTGTAAAAGAAAGTTTTATTGATTGAAACCGCCTTTTGAGTGTAAAAAAAGTAGCGATAAAAACACGTTACGTACAGCTGTATCTTTTATTAATTTGAGTTCAACAATTTATACATATTACAATAATTTTAAAACTGTAGGAAGATAAAAATGGAATTAATTATATAATACATCCATAATTTCTGCTTTATGTACAAAAAGTTGAAGTTTTAGAGTTTGCCGAGTTTAACAAAAATCAAAGGGTTTTGAAATAAGAAAACATTGCGTTCTAACATTCTATATTTATACGAGCCACAAAAGAAATTAAAATGAAAATGTTGGTATGAAGCAGTGCCGCAAGTTTGACTATTATAAACTTGCAGGCTGCTTGTAGAAAGAAGAGTTAAGCGCAGTCGATCAATTTTTACTTGAGATCAACAACAAAGCAAATTTATACAACGATTAAATCACAACTTTACGTTAAAATTCCTCAGGTCCCCATATTGAACGTGCTATATATGTATATATAAAAAAGGGAAAAAAAGGCTGCGAATGAAATAGTTTAACGTTCAACATGCGAACATTCTATATACAAACAAAGAGCAAAGCTTTAAAAAATAGTAATAATAAATTTGGCGTTAAGAATGATGCGTGTTCCAAACAATCGTAAATGCGGTGAAACGTAGTTAGATTATTTACACCTCAATTATCAATTTACATTGTTCAGTAAGAATCATCCCTTATCAGACATACTAAAACTCGGCCTTACTCGCAAAAAATCAACATATTTCTCATTCAAGATAAAAATCATATGTTAAAGTTTACTAGAACACACACTACACTAAGTCAAATAATCATACGACGTAGTATTTGGTAAATAAATAGCGACAAACTAGGTAAGATTAAAAATACAAATGAAAAAAAAAGTACAGAACCGAGGACGAGTAAGGCTTCCGTAGACGTTCACAGATATGGTATGACTTAAACTAACTTATTTTTAAATTAAGGCTAACCTAAATTAGCTATTTAAATAGACAACGTAACAAGTTGACGAAAGTCTTCATTTTTAACATAGTCAGTTAAGTGTTGCAGCACTACTGTGTCCACACGGCAACAGCGTGAGATGTTGGTCTGTCTCGCTATATTGTAGTCATTTAGTGCGCACACCTTTCTTCTTCTTCCGTTTAAAGAAACAGCAGCACCTAAAAGACAACCACAAACATATTCTTTTTCTTAAAAAAAAGAAACGAATAAATAAACAGTGGGAAAACTCCACAATCACATACTTGGTTTCATCAAGAAGTTCGATTTCCTGAGGCTGAGTAATCGGTGTGTTGCTGTGTCCAGCTGTGGGGTCATCTGCATTCAGTTCACCATTGGTAGAACTAACAACCTGTACAGAACCATGACGGTCAGCTGGTGTCAAGTTGCCCAACGTACTCTGCTTCGAAGCTTCAGGCCATGCATTTGCTTTGCTAGTTGTCTACAAAGGACTCTCTTTTAATCGTTACGCAATTTTAGTTTCACACTAAGCCGAAGCGGGGTCACGCCAGCCAAGACCGCTTCAAACATACACAACACTCACACCAAATTTTCAACTCTTCATCCCAAACAACACACACACACACAAATTTTGAAAATGCACGTCCACGCAGAGTTGCGATCAAATTAGCAGGAACTATATTGTTAGTGGACACATGCAAAGATTCTCAAGGAGGAACAAGTCATGCGAGACTGAGCAAAACCGGAATTCAAAAGTCAAACAAACAAGTCTACAGATCTCTGTTATTTAGATTAACAAAGTTGGATTGCGGAAAGAATACAATACCCTGGTTAAATGCCTCTCTCGGTTTGGCGACACAACGACCTCATGCGCTGTTGTTTGAAGAGAACCGACAGGAGTACTCTGGAAAGACATAACATAAGATAGTTTCAAGTTACCGCATGTTTCGTCACGAGCTGGTTCTACTTTTGCGAGCTTTTTTAATCACCCTCAATTCAAGGTCTACTTCCTTAACCCAAACCATGACCCTTTCAGATAACAGCGGGCTCTAATGTTTCGGGTGCCCGATAAGCTGTACCGTTGTAACTTTATAGCAAAGGCCTTTTTTTATACTTTTGTCCTTGCAAACAAAAGCCATCATTTACTCGGTTTATAGTTCGTTATCCTTTCCCACATCATAACAAAATAGGGCGATTTTCAGGACAAAAAATTTAGCATCTAATCTGTCGCAAAAAATTGCTGTTGATCGAGGATAGAGTTTCACGAAAACAACTTGTAAGCGCCGATAAAGTTACAGTTATCACGTGAAAATTAGCATAATAACGAGAAATATAATCCGATAATCATTAAAATAAACATAATTCAAGAAAATATTCTTTTTCCACGAAGCGACGTGAAAGCAGGAAGAACGTTTTTATCGATTTGTTTGATTTACATTTTGAAGCAAAACAATAATACCTCCTTTTTCAACCCAATCCAAAACACCCTCTATAAACAGTAATAAAGTATGACCCATTTTCGACTTTACGACACATTTTATAGATCTGAATTTTTTAATTGATAAACAAATTAAAAGTTATTGGTTATTAGTAAAAAATATGCAAAACAATACCTCCTTTTATAGTGTAAACAATTCGCCGGACGAGGCAAATGAAATTTTTATCGGCGCAAAATATTTTTGTTCCACAAACTTAATTACACTAAATAAAAAGTACAATAGGTCATTCGATACCGCAATTAGCTGAAAACTACTCATAATATTTATTAACTCCCACCAGAGTTTGCGTCATTTTTGTTGTTTTTTTTTTCATTGTTCAACAGAAATTAATTTCTGTTTTTCTACGAAATTGCAAACCAAGAGTTTGTTTTTTTTTCAATACACGAGACGTGATTCAAATCAATCAACTTATGCGGAAAAACCACTTCGAAACACAAAACTGTATTTAATGAGGACAATATTCTAATTATATTTTTAATTACACAACGCCTGCACATCCTCGTACGTTTTTCAATGACACATAATAATTTCTAAGACGTTTATATGACCCTGAGACTTTTGTTCTAACCTAAATCCATAACAAATATAAAAAAGTGTAATGAAACATATTAAATGAGTGAAGATTATGTTGTTTTTCGTTCGAAATTTTCCGCTCGTTTTGCCTCAAAATTTCGCGTATTTACATGCAAATGTGGCAGAAAACGCGCTTTTCCTGTATCGCCCACGCATGCGTAATTCCGAGTTTTCAATATTATATAAAGAGTAATTCAGTAGAAAATTAAAATGGAAATTCGTCGCAAACTTCATTAGCTCTAGCGTTCTACGGGAGTTGATTACCTTCGCTGATTTAGTTTTGATAATATTGGAAGGCGGCGCATGTCTCATTTGTTGCAGTACGTATAAATTCGGAGGCTGTACACGAAAAATTGTCAAATCAATAATCTTATCTCGTCTCAAAATGTAGTTTCCGTTCGGATGTTGGTACTTACCATTGTTTTTCCCGACCAGTCAAATTCAGTATCGTCTGGATAGCCCTTACGGTTGTACAGATTTTGGAACAGACTTCTCAGATATTCATAATCTGGTGTTTCGAAAAAATCCAGTCGACGCACGTATCTGAGATAAGTTGCCATTTCTTCTGGATGTCCTTCGCATAGGACTTCGATAGGTGTTGCTCGTTTCGTGTCTCCAATTTTTTGGTAGCGTTCTTTGAGGGTGTCCGCTTTGAGACCTTGCCATGGAAGCGAACCACGGAGGAAATACATAAACATGTGACCTAAGGCCTCCAAATCGTCACGACGAGATTGCTCTTTGCCCAAATGAGTGTTTATTGACATATATCGTGCCGTTCCCGTCAAAGACTTGTGTTCTCTATAAGGAATATGCTTATTGGTTTCCATTTCCACATATTCTTTCGCTAAACCAAAATCTATAATATGGATAATTTTTTCCCGTTTTGTACTACTTCGGCCAATGAGAAAGTTTTCAGGTTTAACATCTCGATAAATTAGGTGTCGACTATGTACATACTCAATTCTGTGCAACTGTAAAAAAAAACCTGTGATAATAGTTCAAGGTTTGTTGATGGACTTACTAGTTGTATCGCTATTTTTAAAACAGTCTTTAAAGAAAATTTTCGGTCGCACATGTCGAAAAGATCCTCTAAACTAGGGCCAAGTAGTTCCATGACCAGAGCGTTGTATTTCCCACAAGGACCAAAATAATACACGTCTGGAATTCCTTCTACAAAACAATTAAACTACAATCTATTCTAAGCACTACCAAAAAGTACTTTACCATGACTACCCAAAAACTTGTAAAATCTATACTCCAAATGTAGTTGCGGAGCCTTTGATTTCATAGGCTCCATTTTAATAGCCACGTGCTCATTGTTGTATAGATTTTTTCCTAGCCGTAATTCACCAAAGTTTCCACAGCCTATTTTCTTTCCGACTCGGAAATTTGGACCCACCATTAAAACTCCCGAACTGGAGTTGGCAATATGGCGTGTCGCATGAGACTCGTTGGTGCCTAAAACCACAAAAATTAGGAAACATTTTCACATTGTTGTTAATAACAAACCATGGCGTTTAGAGTTCTTTTTCTGATCCGTTTTGTCCATGGCTATACCTAGAAGAACAACCATATTAAGTCACAGGTATCATGGTCAGAGTGTCCATACAAAAAAATGTGCAAAAAATCTGTCTCTAACACCTTAATGAGGTTACTAGTGTACTGATATTCATGTAAGGATGACGTCAAACCCGATTAAAAACTGAACAATTTTTGACATCACTGCCCAATCAAATAGTATTATCTTATCTCTGTAATCAGTGAGTTATTATTTTCTTAAGATAAAACAATTGTGGATTGCAACCACATGTCTCGATGACATTTACAAAAATGATCGTGTCCATGACGGCTTAAAGACTTCTTATGATAATTTAAAACACGAACGTTAAAATTATCGATTGCTGGTGTTAACATATCAAGGTTATATAACGTCTAGAATCTGATTTATCGGTCTTTTAGGGCTTCTGATTGTGTTTTAACATTCTCAAGAAGTCTTACAAACAATGCAAAAATCACACAATCTTGTCCACGAACAAGATAAATTTAAACCACTCAACGTCAATTAACCATAATTGCCATAGTTTAGTAAAAATAACTAGAGCAATGCCGTATTTTCTTGGAAATACCTGTGAAAAAGTGAAGGTCGACCGATTTCAATAAAATTTTAATAAAACAAACAGTTCCTAAGCTATACCGTTAGTTCCATGGAATCCCAAGAGACCGAAAATAATTTACCACTGGTCAAGGTGGAAATAAATGAAAAATCAATTCTAACCCCGATGGAATGTAAGGAACCTTGAGAATTCATTCAGTTTTCGCGCTGAAGGGCTGCCCGACATATTGAAGGCAATGACCTCCGCCCGACGCAATCGATGCCCTTTTGATACGCGAAAGTGGGATTTTTGGGTCAAAACCACCATGAAATGCAGCGGAAATTTTGACTTATTTTCAATGAAGAAAAAATGGGGCTTGCGGAAAAGTCAACAAAGATATAAACTGAACACCTGCGATGTTGATAATCAAAGCCTCAAAAAGTGTCAATATTAAATACCGTGCGTTTTTTAACAGCGGCCACTGCCTTGCCAAGTTTTCAACCCCATGTTGACTTTTGTTAGGATTCGGACTTTATTTTAGTTTCTTTAAAATGTCTTCTTTTAATTGTAACAAAAAACACATTAGAAATTTTGTTGTACATTGATATGTTTCGTATTATTCCAAAATTAAAAAATATCAACGAAATGAATGTACGAGTATTACCTAATCTGAGTTTGTCATAAAAAAGTCAAATTTTCAATGCCGTCTAAACAATTCTCACAAAAAACGGTAAACAAGTAATTTTTGTAAGCACAGTTTTAAATTTTCGGTGCAGTGAAAAAAAAGTTTTAGAGTATATTGTGTAAAAATTTGAAACCTCTATAGTCACTGATAAAAAAACGCTTTGGATAATAAAAAAAACTACAGAATATGAAGTTGTCTTTTTGAGTTATTAGCATACAAATCTACCAGTGAAGATAAAAAGTAGATTTTGAAATTGACTTTTTTTAGGCAGTTTTGTGGAGTGATGTTAAATGAAGTCGCTTTCCTGTATAATTTACATCTCAATTTACATCGATGATGTGTCAATCACTAGATGGTGTAAGAAACTGGAGAACAAAAACAAAACTGGTTGCATTGGGTGTATATTGACGACAATATGTTAATGCGATGAACGATTTGACAAGTTTTGAGGTCGGAATTGAAGGGTCATTGTCAAAAGTGGTCATGTTCAAAAAATAGACGTTATGACGGGTTGTTGTCAAAATGTCTGGTTTTGGCAGGTTTTATGGCGAAGGCGGCGTGATTTGACTGATTAATGTGGGTCAAGGCGGCTTGAAGATCGGCGATTTGGAGGCCGTCTCTTTAATTTTGTAAATCTGTTATCAGAGAAAACGTAGATTTAAAGACAATGGAATCTGTTAGATAAAAGGTTGTTTATTGTGATAAATTGGCAAATGGGGTCCGAAATAACTGTAAAGTTATAGATTATGAGATTATAACGATGGACGTAAGAATGAGGGATAACGGAAATGGTTGCAACAAGTTTTGGAGTTTTGTTTGATTTCCCATTTAGTGTATTCTAAATAAACATGGAATGACAGGTAGCCACCATAGTGTGGATTTACGACAAAGAACATAACCCAACTTTTTATTAGAGGGTTTTGTTGTAATGGTTAGAGCCTTTGGGGCGTTTAAACATGAATCATGCGTTGGGTTTACGTTGCAAATTAGGATAATTTTGTGGGAAATCGTCGGGGGTGGGTTTTTATGTTTGGGTGGAGATGGAGGCATATTGCTGTCAAATCATGATACTCACCCTCAAAATCGCTATGAATCTCGTCGTTTCATCCGAAAAAAGCACTGCATAGGAGAGTTTCGGGAGGAAAGATGCACTTTTATGAATTCATTTCAGTCGTTAATATCACATTGTTAGTATCACAGTGTATTACACAAATTTCCGTAAGCCTAGTTGAGACGCGTCGCGACGCCCGATTGCACTAACAATATACAATTTTCCTCCCGATGGTGGCAAAAATTGTTGGGATGTTGTGAAATGTCATTTCAATATCTTCTGCCGTGGTTAGGTCTGTGAACGGCAAAACGCCATTACTGACTCAGACCCGGTCAACGTCATTTAAGGATTTGTGGGATTTTCACCATGAAAAAACTTACCGAAACACCGCAAAACCCGAAAGTTATCATTCACGACATTAACCAGTCTAAACTTGTTCACGAAGTCTAAGAATTCACCATTTTCACGCACTCTTCCCGGAGACGGAGAGTGTGCCGTACCATTGACTTCGGGTCATAACTCTTCCGCGCATGCGCCGCGAAATACGTTCTCGATATGTCATTTTCCGACAAAAATACAACCACAAATTTTCATGTTTTACTATTTATTTCCCATCCAAAGATTCCTTTTTCACACACTCTAACTACAAATTCTCCAACTTTAACTTCTCACTCACCATTTCACTGAAACTCACAAATATTGCTCAGTTTTGAGGCGTGGTGAATCATATGTTCCGTTACTATAACAACACAATTATGCCAAATTTCAAATTTACGCGGCAAAACTCCTGCAGACAGGTGCTTCAAAGAATAACGCTTTTCACAAATGTTTATTTAAGATGGGTAGATAATTTTTATCTGAATAAAATGTTTACACTGCACCATCATTATCTAATTTCTTACGTTATATAAATATTACGTTGTAAAGGAATTGTTTACTGAAAATAAATCTGCTGAAGACTATTGAATTACCAACTTAATTTTATTATCGGTAAAAATAAACCCAGAAATCCTATCACGTGTTGTTTAATTTAATGACCAAGCACAAGACGCCTTCTGTTGTCATATTGTATTACACAATCTTTTTATCAAGTTCGCGAAATTATAAACATGCACATATTTTACGCATTAAGAATAATCAAAATACCACGAAAAGAAAATACTTGCAAATACAATCAAATTTTTGAACATCAAATTACAGAATTCTGTCACAATAAAAATAGAATGTTACAATTTTAGTAACAGATGGCAGCACAATTACTTGAGCTGCAATAATTCATGTCGCATTATCATAAAAGTGACTTCTCGGATATAAATGAAAAATATCGACTTGGATTTATTGAGTGAAATGTTTTCCTTGAAATTTAATCAATTGGTGAGTTTGAATATTTTCATTCACAACAGATGGCGTGTCGGTCTCTACATAGAAATATTCAAACAGAAAAAAAACTCGGACTTTCGTCTTTTTTTTAACTTGAGTTCCTTTGTTTCCTCACATCTTCACATTCTTAACAAAATTTATCGTTACTGGAAGCAAAAGAATCGGACTTTTCTGTTTTGACACTAGCGAAATTAAATTCATACTAAATACAACGTGACTTGCACAAGTTGTGTAAATATTAACAAAGTTGTTCCATAGAATTGGCCTTCATTAATTGTCAATATTTTCGTGGGGTTAAATACAACATATTTATTCAACAAATACGTGGAAATATTTATTCCAGTATAACTTTTTCAATGTTGAAGATTTTTCCTGAAAAAAAAAGAAAAGAACAAAGGGAAAACTCGTGGTAGTTAGCAGAATCAAGCTAAGGCATGCCAAGAGTTTCTTCACGGCACTCTAAAATAGATTTTTCCGAGCAAAATTATTAAAAGCGTTGAATAAAATGTAGAAGTGGTGATGCAAAGTGAGTTTCAATCCAGCCCACTCCGCTTTTCCGCACTTGAAAATAGACACTTAAAACGTGGAAAACTGCAACAAAATTACTCATCTGCATGCATTTCCTCTTGCAATTAGAAGCAATATGACAAACCACCCAACAATACTCAACAAGCAAATTAATTTCTATAGATTTTTACGATGTTTGGGAATTCACAAATGCAACACATTTCAATAATTCGGAAGCAAAGCGCGGAATGTGATGAAAGCAGTGCTTTAGCGTATTCAATTTGAAGCTCTTACAATAGACAATTTCTAAAGCGGTCGATTCGGTGGATGATGATGGGATGATACCACTTGAAGAGGCATTATCGCTGAGAAGATCCTGCTGTCGTACTTTAAACACTTCACTTACAATTCTGTCATACAAAGAGTAAGACATTATTCCCATCCAGCAGTATCAGAAAATCGACTCTTTTACATTGGAATTTGTTGATTCTGTGGGATTAGCAAACGCCTCGGATTCCGAATCAATTAATGTAGAAAAAAATTCATTCGGTGGCGGCGGTGCAGAGGCGGAGAAAACGTCGAAAACGTCTAAACAAAATTTCAATTTTGGATGAATTACATGGACTGGCAAGTGCCAATCGTGTAAATGGAGGCGCGAAATTTAAAAGTTTAATTTTATAGAGGGGCAGGGTTAATGTTGAATCTATCTCCGGGATTTGGTGCGTGGGCGCCGCCACTGGCCATATAGAGGTGGCGGCGAATTGGAGAGCACATTTCCCATCTATATCAGTGTCCGTACTGGGCACTAGAGGTCCCTAGAGGAAACTACTCCACTTTATCTCCCAATGTTTTATGTTTCGGTTGACAGCAGATAAAAATATTCCGGTGACGGATAGCCCTGAATTGCTGGGGAAAGCGGTTTTTTATTCTACTACTATCTTTTTAATAAACAACTATTAGTTATGTTTTTTTGAGATTTCCCGACGATAAGTCGCGGGGTCTTGAAATATGGCTTTGTTTCTGTAAAAGCCGGCGAAAAGTAGAATAACCAAAACAGCTCAGCTCATTCCAGTTTGAACCGCGCAGGTGTTTTGATTGAGAGCAGGTTTAATTAGGTGCAGGGTGTTATTATCCCTCCTTTTGCTTATTAGTGTTTAGGAGCTGTATCGTCTCTGGTTTTAACATCGACCGTTCCTGGATTCGATTACAAACCCGGCGGCCTGCAAGAGTATCCTGTTTGCGGAAACTCTAGACTGTGGTTAATGAGACCGATGGTTAAACATGTTTTTCAATGCACTGAAGCTTCAATGGACTCCATTTCAAAAGCACGCTTTCAATGCCAAAGCTCGTTTGATCTTAATATATGAAGCAGTCGCTCAGATAAAAGCCTGCTCTCCATACTGATTTACCATCTAATGGAGCGGCTCTCGATCACTATGAACCACTACTTTTGATCTCATACTTCGTGCTTTACGGCATTTCTCTTGACAGGTAATCTCATCTCACAAAACTTCTGATATTAAAAATTTCACATTCGACTTCATTTAGAAACTCCGCCTTCTTCAACGTCAAATACCTAGAATCTCCAAGAACACGCAACACAAAACGGTGCAAAAAGAACGAGCGTGAAGGTGTGGAGTGAAGAAGTTACAGTTTCAGGGGTCATTTAGAGGAGAAGAGGGAATGATGCAAACGAAAATGTATTCATTATTTCACAAAATCAAATGTGTAATAGAAACAGATTGTTCCACCTTCCCCTAGAGGCTGTGCACCTCGCATTATTTTGGTTATTTTGACGGGTGAAAATCAATTTTTAGCCAGTGTTCCGAATGTGAACTAAATCGTAAAGTGTAATGGTCCGGAAATTATAAATAGCTTAATTTTCAGTAAAGCACCCAAAAATAAATATTTGTTCGGTCATTGCTTCCCAACAATGCCGCGAGATTTCCAAACCAAAATTCTTCCTCGGCTGAGGAAAGTTTAATGAAAATGTTCTTCAGATGATGTATAGATCCATCTCTTTTACAACGGTATGGGATGCATATTCTAATTACTTGCTTGTGTAATTGATTTGGGTATCTCCTCCCAAGAGACATCCGAGGATGGATAGGTCTCAAGGGAGCAAATGGCATCGTTATCGAAACACCGTCATATTTATTTAGTTCACTTTGTATCGTCGCAGCCACTTGGTCTCTTCAATCACTTGAAAATTTTCGGCTTTCATCTTTTTATACACAATTAGGAAAGGTTGTACTTTGTCAATCTTAAAAGTAACAGAGAAGTGGGCGAGTGAAATGCTGTGACCCATGAAGGTTAGTCTTAGGCACGCGCTGGAGTTGTCACTGATTACTAATTACCACTAATAGCGGCAACATGTGCGTGTTATGAGAGTTTACAACTCACTTCAGGCCAGCTACTCTCTTGCTTACAACCCAAACGATTACGTCATAACTGGGGTTAGACTGTTTAGGATCCATTCATCTCACACCTCCGACCACAAACAAACCAAATATTGTTGTTATTCTTGCATTACTACAGAAACATAGAGGGACCAACATACTTTTTTTTTTCGCACTGCCAGAAAAAAAAATGCATTTTTATTTAGGTTTGGGAGTGAATAGGTATATAATAGACACAGGTAAGTAAAATCAAGTTTGGAAGTCAATAGGTAATAGATACAGATAAGTAAAATCAAGTTGCTCTATTTAATTTTCACAATTCTATCAATATGGAGTTGTCTTATTGTTAAAATGGTATACTTTCCTATCTATGCTACATACAAAAGTAGTCTAAATTTTATATTTTGGTTTAAAATGACCTTCATCATTGCCAAATTTATACAGAGAGTGTCATTAGTAGCCGATAAATTTGACGAATTCATAAAGGCCCGTCTTCAAAAAACATAAATTAGTATTCGTTCTTATATCAGTTGCACTTCTTAAGATAATTAGCGGTTGGTTCCTCAAACCGTCATGTCATAAATAGCTAAAAATTAGTATTTTACCGCGTCGCGACGCCAAAACTGTCGGTAATAAAAAACAAATTTTTGCGTCAGCTCCTAAAGCGTATGCAAATTTTCAAAATTTTATCTTTAAAATTAAAGACGACTTTAGGGATGACCACAAGTGTTGCCGAACCCTGTATAGTTGAGGAAAGGCAAAAGACACGAAAACTCGAAGAGAAACGTTTGTGTTTTTCCATTTCAAATTACATGTTCTAAGTTTGTCCTAATAACTCTATAATTTAAAATTGTATTTTATTAAATAAATATATTACAACTTACAATGTAGTATGAATTTCATTTATTAAAGTAATAACATAACTTATATAAGTTAATAGCGTCATAGTAATTCATGGAGTGAGTATATTTTTTTTAGTCGTTATGTACGTACAAAGATCAAAAATATCATCATCACAATGATCTGTTAAAAAAAATATATTCCTCTTCTAAAAAATCGACGACGATATCAGAAACTTGTACAATGGCATTTTTTGATTTTCTAATTTTGTGGATATTCCATTCCAGTGTGACTTCATTTCGTTCTGAAACGAATTTATTCAAATTTCATTAATATTAAACTGACCGTCATTCAATTTTGTCCTTACCTGAATTATTTCCATAAAACAGAATTGTATTAAAGCTTTTTCCTAATTTGTATTTTAAAGATTCTCATGTTGCTATGGAAACAAAGCAATGATAACATCGCGTATCGAAATGGAATATTATAGCACTGAAAACGAATGAGGAAATAGCGCAAATAACTCTGTTACAAGTACAAATTAGGAAAAATAGTATAAAAACCTCATCGCCATTAAGGCACTTATCCATTATAAAACTCGCGGCTTCGCCGCCTTTTTTTTCAACTAATTGTTAAATCGATTGTAACATCCGTTAACTGCGACTTTCTGGTAGTGCGACTTCGTTTCTGGCAATACGACTTTTTTTTCTGGCAGTGCGACTTTTTTTCTGACACTGCGACTTTTTTTTCTGGCACTGCGACTTTTTTCTGGCATTGCGACTTTTTTTTCTGGCAGTGCGACTTTTTTTCTGACAATCCGACTTTTTTTCTGGCACTGCGACTTAAACAATAAAATGGTATTTTTGTTATCACAGCAAACCTGCATTGTCATGGTTTTACTTTCGAATTCGGGAATGTAGTCGGTCGCTTGTCATTTTTGAGTGAAACATTGCTCTGTATGAGAGCGTCGGATCACATGTGTGAATGTAGTTTTAAGTGAATGTAATAATTTATAGGATAATATTTCATAGGTATATAGGTATAAATCAAATTGGTGAATTAATAGCGGCTGTTCGGGAGCTTATTTAAGACCATAAGCTCCAACATCCCTGTTCGACAATCGTACTCTCTTACTCGAGAGCTCGCTCTTAATCACTGGATTTAAATTGTTACATTGCAAGCGATGCCTTTTAAAGACCGTTCTCAACACTGCAATTGAATCATTTGGCACTGGGATCTCCATAAATTTGAGCATTGCAGTAAGACAGCTCAATTTATTGACAGAAATCTAATCTGGGAGAAATATCACGTTGTCTAAAGAAAGAGCAATTTGTAGTAGTCGATTGGAGGAGTTGGTAAAAAATATATCGTCTCGACTTAAAACTTTCAAAGGAATCCTGGTATATAGTCGGTTATGTCACAGTTAACCTCAGCACCACAAAGAGTCCAGAAGTCAGTAGGTAACCTGATGGTCCGATTTACCACCGTCTTGGTCCATATTAGATTCTAATTTTACATCATCTTTAATTGTGGATCTTTGACACGGTTATCATTATTTGCGAAGTTCAATAAATCCAGATATGGAATAAAAAATCTCGGGTTATCAACAATGTCGTCTTGTTCCTTTAATACGCTGCTGGCATAATAGAAGTGCACTCTATAAGATTTCTCATCGTCCGGAACTCCGACCGCGAATTAGTGTTGGATTTAGGTTTGGGGTTGGCGTCGGATCAGATATGCAGATTCTTGCCGTTATCGGTGTCTGCGAACAAATGGGTTGCTATCAGGTTCGGGGCTATCGGAGTCCCGCAATGTATAAAGCTTAAGTCACGGCTTGAATCCCGAGAATGTTAACAGCGGTTAAGCCGGTGGCGGCGTCGATTTACGTAGCGGCCTCTTTGGACAGGTGCTTGCGTGCTGTTCCGCTCCAATAACACCCATCTGACTTGAAAATACTCTGATTTAACAATGTTTCACCCCTTGGAAGTCATGGAACGTTGCTCTTCATTGTTTCGTTTCCGTTTACTCGCCGGTTAAAACATTGTTACTACTAACTGGCGGAAATCACGGGGACGGCTGACGAAAACAACCACCGCAATCTGTGGGATTTGTTTGTACATATTCTGATTAAAGACCTGTCATTATCTGTCGCGTATTGTTTATTTCAGCCGTTACAATGTGAACTCAACCTGCAGATACTTTTGTCCTGCAAAGTCTTTGTACACCCCCACCTGGCGCATAAAAAGGGGTCCTAAACACATCCTTGCGGTGCGCCACCGATGATAATAATAATACTAATTAATTTAACTTATCTCTTCAGTTTGTAGTCAAGTGGGGTAATAAAAGTGTGAGATAATAATATCGATCAGATATGCTCCTGGATGTTTGGAGGTAATTGTAATTAGGGAATGGAGGATACAGTTCGCACTTAACCCTCGGCGCGCTAAAGATGAGTTATGAGATTTATGAGGGTGAGTGTGTGGTCAGACTGTCTCCGAGTTAATCGTGAGGGTGACAGTACACCACGCGTACCAATATCTAGAGAAAGTTCCCCCAAAAATAAAAGAATTGCTTTTATGCGTCCAGCGCCTTTACTCAAAGTTTTTTATCGAGGGTATGTCAACGAACTGTTCGATAAGACAGAAGAGTTATCTCAAATATTGAAATGATGGTGTAGGGTTGATGGGTTGTGGTTGTGATAATTAGGGTCCTTTTTTTTTGGTTGAGAGATGAGTGAGATGGGTGGTTGAGGGTGATGTAATCGCGCTGTTTTTCTTGAGAGTTTTTTTAGTTTGTCTGATTTAATTTGGGAAATGGACTAGCAAGTGACACCATAAACACGAGTCGACTGTAAGCTTCTTGTAACGTGACGACTAGTCCATCTAAAAGCTTTCTATCGTCATTTTTTAAAAGGTTTTATGTAAGAGAAGAGTAAGCGTTTTAGCAGTTGGCGAATTTAGGGGTTTAGCCATTTAGATACATAATACAAAACGAGGAGAGTGATTTGCAATGCAGCATAATCTGTGTGAGAGCACTGGGAATCAGATGGTTCGAGTTAATCGCATGGAAATTAAATATCTAAGTAATATCCGACCGGTTGAAATGGAAACGAGATAAAAATATCATCATGCCATTTCTATGCCGATTCTATTCGCAACACTATTGGTTTTATATCGCGTCCAATTTTTCTTACCAATAAACATGACTGACAGTTCGACGTATACGATTAAATCATATTCACCCAAATCTAAAAATTGTATGAAGAAACCCACAAAATTGCGTTGACATTTGGATTTTTTTTGACCTTTAGATCCACTAGCGGTGAAATTATTAATCGAATCAGCAGTGGCGTGTTGATTAAGAAATTGAAATGAATTTTGAATGTCGTTGGGGGTGCACAGTTGTGGTAGACCAGAGAAGGGTAGAGGGTGAAAAGTAATAGTTCCCCTCTCATGTGTGGTCTGGTGTTTGGAGTTGTCGAGTTGCGAGGATAGGTTTGTTAGTGGTCACGAGTAATTTAGGGGAAATTGAATGGCTTTTGCCATTACACAATCACTTTCCCCTCAAGATTTTTGATCATCAAATTTGATTAAGAAATTTCAGAGAAAAAAAATCAATGGTCTCTCTTGAAATTTATGTAAAACATAAACCATATCGTAAAGCTAGTGTCGTAAGGGCAGATTTAAAAGCAACAACCCTCATCTTTTATAGCGAGGAATATAAAATAATAGCATCTTTGTGACATTTTCTAAAAACACAAAAATACATTTACCGAAACTATATTCGTTTCGCGTCATTTACTTTATGAAATAGCTCCAAAAAATGAGATTTAGGCTCTTTATGTCTACAGTAAGTACTTTAAAAACATGTGTCTGTAGGGGGATAGAAACTCGCATAAATATTCCTTTGGAAGTTAATTTAGTGCTCCACGAACTCTTCGTTTCTGTGGTGCAATTATACAATTGTCCGCACGAGAAAGTCTTCAGTTCTTCTGGAGGTCAACCCGGAACTCAATCATCACCACCGAGCAATAATCTGAGTGATCCTGTGCAGATCATTGAAAGGATTGAGATCGAAATTGCCACGCCTCCAGATCTCGACCACTCCCAACTCGGAGTGAATGCCACTCAGTAAACGGGAGCTTTATTTATCCTGGCGTTCCTGCTATTCCTGCAACAGCCGTTCAATCGTGACAGCTTATACCGAACCGAAAGATTACCTACTTAAATCAGAAATCAAAGTTTGTGGAGATTTTCAGTTATGTAGGATTACATTATTTATCACTTTGAAATCTTCCCTAAAGCTCCCGAAAGAGAATTAATCTGAAGCTAATTAAAGCTCGTAAGACTGGGATAAAAATGAGGCTCCACCAGCGACACAGTTTTTTGTGTGTTGGAAGCTATTGGCAAGTTTGTAGGGGCGGAAGACATCAAGCCCTCTCCACCCTCTCGTATTTTAAAAATAAGCTGAACATCGCTGGCAAACAATTGAAATTTCTGCTAAATTAGGAGAATGTTACATTTTACATCTGGAACGTTGGAGAGAGGACAAAAACACCGAGCTTTTTTTTATTTGACAAATGGACTGGGGTAGTGCAGACAGTACTGATGTTGCTACCAACTGAATTTAAAAATAGTTCGCCTCAAACATAAATCTGAAATTTCTCTCTAGATTACTTACCCTGACGGCTTTATTATAATTCCACGACAATAATTAATTTCTTAAGCATCATCAAAAAGAAATTAAAACAGTTATAAAGTCGTAAAGAAAAATTATTGTCTGTAAGGGTAGGTATGTTTTTTTATCGTCCGCAATTTCCATTTTAATTACCAAATTACGATCTCCAGACTTTCTATTAGTATGGTAATCTTAAAAAGAAACACCAAATTATCGATTACTACCACTTTTTACTTCAGATTTACCTTTGCAGCCAACCCTCGATGATGAATTATGACGCTAGGGTCATTTTTCAAATATGAAAAGATCGTAAAATAAAGAAAATACCTCTTAATGTTTTTATGTCACCCACACATTCCACACAAAAAATAAAAAAAAAACAGAAATCAATTCAAATTATATTTTAAAATGCGTATCGTCGGTTTAAACAGTTTTAAATTATTTTAACCGAGGTCGAAAAATCTTTATTTTTCACATATTTGCCGCCAAACCTGAAAAAGAATTTTCTTAATATTGAATAAACGCATAAAAAATCCAAATCTGTAAAAATTGAAAACGTATTTTGTTCAAAAACTGACTTAACCACTTATCAACTCAAGCCGAAGGATATTAAATATTAAAATTTAAGTATTGAAAACAATTCTGTTTTTTTCGATATGTCTAAATTTTTCAAACACTTAATTACTGCAATTTAATTTAAAAAAATAATTTATTGTAGTTTTCCAAAAATTTATTAATAAGGTGCAATCAAACATTAATTAGCTCCCAGCAAGCTGAGAGATGTCTTTGATTAAAACTAATACAAACATTTTATTCTTAAAAATCATTACTTTGTAGATAAATACATGCTTTGAAGAATAATTTTCCATAAAATTTATAAAAATTGTTAAAAATACTGCATAAAAATTTGAGACTACAGGAACACTTGCTTTGAATTGAGTCTGTATGAATCAATAATAGACATACTTTCGGACGTCACGCCTGCTGCGAGATAATTAATTTTTAATCGCATTATATATAACGGATGTTCAAATACATTTCCCCTCCAATTGTCAAGGAAATATTAACGTATACCGCATCAAACTTATTTTCTGTCCTCAATTATTGCTGTTATTGCTAAAATTGTTAATAATCAGCAAAAGATAACATTCTCTAATAAAGAAACTTAAATAATACAAAACCACGACAACTGACACGTTTCATTAACAGCGCTTGAATTAATCTAGAACATTCAAAATAATGTAACAAAAAAGTCATGGATAAAGGAAACTTAAATGAACACCCGATATACAGGTTGTTTCATAAATAGACCGTGCACTAGTGTAAGTCTTTGGACTTCCTAAACAGATATTCTGATTTTTCTTTATCTTATAACATTTCGTTTAAAAATTAAAACTTCCTCAAAATGAGCACTGAAGATATGTTAGAAAAAACTTAACAACACAGGTATGAAGATAAATACATTGCAAAAAAAAATTATTTGTCAAATAAAAAATTTGTTAAATTTGAAGGATTGGAGCAGTGTCGTCGCTAGGTACAGAAAAAAGGAAATAACAAAAAAATTAAAAAGTGTAATAAACCAAAAACTTCCGATATGTGTTCAAGTTCTCAATGTGTCTTCAAACTGTAACTAATTTCTTGAAGTCTCCGGTAAAACGTAGAACCACCTTGTGATGCGGTAACCGTTTATTTGGATCCTCGAACCGCTTGCTGCTAAATAATTTTCCTGCACGTCACGATAAACTTAAAGCATGTCGACAAACTTTGAAATGTGTATTTACCATTTTAATGAGACATTGATTTGGCTTAGTTACTATTTGGTGACAAAAATTCAAGGAACTTCACTGGTTTCACCCTATATATTTTTATTGACATGCGTTTTGAACGTATATTGCTCGAAAACTGTCAGATATTTTAAATATTTAGTTGTCATATGTCACATAAAACAGATTTATATTTTTATTTAATTAATTATTCTACACACTTTCTCTTTTAGTCTCCTTACGAATTTAGGAATGACGAAAACCTTTAAGTGAGTGTAAATTAATAAATATAGATCATAATTCAATCCATTTTCTTTGTGTTCGGTGTAAGTAGAAAGCCGTCGTGACAAATGATCATAGAAGGACATATGTAAATGTCAGCAAAGAGGAAATCGTCGTCTATTGTGTGTTTTTCATAAATTATCTAGTACCTATTGTTTAATTTTTTGTCAAATGGAGTGAGACCTTAAAACTGTGTTAAAAACCACATTGTCACAAACGGCAAGATTTATGTAGATTGTCAACAATTGTGTCTATTATAATACAAAATAATGTAAAAGCAAAGCGTTTTTCGTCATCCACCAACATAACACGTTTTGGAACATTATGTGCACAGATAATGAAGAAAGAGAAAATTAATGTGGTTGATGAGATGCGAGATAAAACCTAGAAAACGATAAAATTGTAGATGTATAAAATTTGGCGTCCCCTTGTCTTGATGTCCCATGATGTCACCGTCGCAGTTTTCCTGGTAACGTTGTGTACATTATCTCCATATAAATTACCCGCTTTAATTACTAACGAAGATGGAGATGCTAAGAACACGGTCTTGTTTAATTAGGTACATAGCGAATCAAATTATAAATCATACGCTTGTCGGCACAACTCGTAAACTCTACGAACTCTATGCCAGATTCTTTTTCATTCGAAACATATTTCATGAGGAGGGACCAGAAAAAGAAAAACATAGTCACACATCATCTAACGTGGTATTTTGCGGCAGAAGTCGGAAGTCGGGATATTATTCTTAATCTGTTGCCTGACTGGATGCTCTAATTGAGGGAAAATGCACACTTGAAAAAATTGCACGTTAACCCAGTCGGATGCAATGTAAGGTTTCTCTTTCCTTCTATGTATTCTTATAGACTTTGAGGCACTACCTGGATTCATTTTAATTACCGCTGAGATTTGAATGATCTAATTCGGTGGTAATTAGAGCTATCGAAAATGAATGTGTAGGATCTAAGAGGACGTTATTGACTTTTTATGAGGTTGATAAAAGAGCGGTCGTCTGGAAAGGGACGGTGATATCTTCTAACAATGCGGCGCATATGAAATATCTAATGGCAAATCTCTATTAAAGCATACAGGACACAACACACCCTCTTTGGTTTTGTTGCGGTCCGCGCTCGCCACGTTTCATGCACTTTTTCGACGACTCCCCTCTCAGTCAATGACCATTGTATTTTCACAATGCCTATTCTATGATTATTAAAATGTGACGTCACTGTTTAATTACACGCAAAGGAACACCTGCTACATCCACGCCTTCTGCCTCCTCTTTAGATAAAAGGCAAAAAGTGGGTCTGGAGGATTTAAGTAATTTGGATAAACCTGTAAATTTCAGTGAGGTGTAATTTAAAGTATCGATTCTATCTAAACTATCCGTTTTTGGATTTGCGAGAAAAAAGAGCGTATCGTAATTGCGGCGAATTAGATCGAGTCAGGAAAGTGCCATGTCTGAGCGATGATGATGTAGAATTGCGAGGCTAATGTAATTGGTGGTGTCGGAGTGTTCCGTGGCACATCTCCCTTTCCTGCAGCCTCCGGTCAACAATTGCTCGGGTTATCATCGCTCAAGTCCCAGATGGGATGCTTTATTTTATTAGTCAGCCTATTACACCCACTCTGATTCATATTCCCATTTTGCATACATCACAAAAATCGGTTACGACTTTTCAAACTTGCACAAAGACCTAAATACCTCTAAACACCACATTCATAACTCTCAGCTAAGTCATATCTTCGTGCTTTGCTACTGTGTATTCTATGAGGGTGCCCTGAAAGTTCCGTTAACATTAATACCCCAAATTTAATTAAGCAAATAGTTGAAATTCCTTGGACAACGGTCATTTATATCTTCCACTGAATGCATAATATATCACAATACCACTATTTACAATCACTCACATTCATTTATTACAACTGTTGTAATTGTGACAGATTTTAACAAGGCGACCTAAAATTCTCAAGATTCGGATTCACCATTCCGCCTTTTCCTCTCACAAATGAATATACAGGGTGACTCAAACTAGCGTAGTTTTGTTTTTTTGAGAAGGAGCACCACTTTTTTTAGAGCCGCTCTCAATTTTTTTTCTTTAATTTCAACCTACCTACCATATTTAGTAGCAAATTTTGATGAGTTCCATTTGAAAAAGCTCTGTGCATTTGTAAATCCTGGAAATTAAAATTCGTTTCTGGTCAAATCAAGAGAAAGAATGTAGTTTCATTATCAAACGTATCCACTTTCGTCTTCATATCTCAAAAAATAACGGTGGTGGATATTTTTAACTCAGACATTACAAAAAAAATCATAACTTGACAACGCCGCGACCAAAAATTTCAAATTTCATATTTTTGAACAACGTACTAATAAACTCATCAAATTTTACCACTAAAAGTGGTAGAAAGTTGAATGAAACCCTGGAAAAATGATGCACTTCTGAGAACTGAAATTAATATTCAAATATGCATTTTATTCAGACATTTACATCCACCTTCTCAAAAATATTAAATAGCTACTTATAAAAGCGTCACAAAAGGATGTATATTATTAAAAGTTTAGAATTGTATCGCCCAGAAACCCAAGACGCACCTAATTTTGTTCATCCAAAGCAAATATCCGGACAAATTTGCACCGAAGATAGGACTGCTCTGTTCAAACACTGTCAGAAGCTTATTGTAATGTTTGTCAAATATTGTTAAGCAAGTTACCGTACACATCGGCACCCAAACATCTTGAAGAAGAGAGTTTGAGCAAATAAAAGTAAAACCAATTGTTTTGTTAATAGATCATAATTAATAACTTTCTAGCGTGTGTAATGAGCGGTGACAGACATCAAGATTTATGCCAACCCGCATGATAAATAACAAAAGTTTTGAATAAATTCAATCAATCACGGGTATTGGATGGACAATGACCTAGCCAGTGCAATTAGCATGATTAAAAAGTGGTGTTTGTTGATTTTTTTTCTTGGAAAGGTGAAGACGATACCAGCACCGTTTGGTTAATTTCGGTTTGATATATGACCCTTCTGATATAATATAATTAGGAGAAGCTTTGAATCTACCCTTATCTATTTGAATAGTGGCGAAGGGGCGGCAAAAACCGTATTAGTTACCCTTTGTCGGCTCATATTACAGCACAGATTTGGCACTGGACCACTCTATTCCAAGGTAAAACTAGTTATTCCACAAAAACATCTTCAGATCCATAAAAAATCAGTGAACAAATAGAGATATTTTTGATGGACACATGGGTGAAAAATGACATGACAGGCCTAAACAGATAGGAGGACATATGTAAATTAAGCGGGGGAAGGGGTAGCGTATCTGAAATGTAATACTGGCTTTCGGTTATCAGCGGTAGACCACCCCAGATTCAAAAGTGAGAACAAAGCAATAAGGGTCTCCACCCTAGCAAATCAGTAGGTTCGATAACATCGTTATATATCCGCTGCTAACCGTACATATACATTTCATTACGTTTCTTTGATTTAACTATTCAAGTATTCACCCACGGAGACATTTCTGAGTTTAGGGGAATCTCATGTCATCTGATTTAACCTCATTGTAAATTGTTCACGCTTTTAAATTCTACTCTAACTCTAATTTCCATATCAAGATACGGAAACCCTCCGGCTCAAGTTCCAATACATTTTTGACTGTAGTTTCGAGGAAAGGCTTTTTGTTAAATGTCGCCGAGAAACGGTGATAACGACGACTTTATGACCTTTTTATCTTAGACTGACTTAGATCTTCTGTAGACGAGCATGCAATCATAAATAGTAATTAGATAAAAGTGTCTGTGGACTTAATTTCCATCATAGCCACAGGTCGTCTACACGTGGCTTAACAAATTAGAAATATACACAGCGACCTTTAGCCCCTATTTACGAAATGAATGAACCCCTTCTAGTGTAATTTTTCCCCGTTATTATTTCTCTGCTCATTTCCTAAATTATTTAAATATCTTATCCAACTGCTGTATTCATTACTTACTCCAAATAATACAGCAACAGTGATAAAGGAAGTCTGTTTCTTGTTGTCTGAGCTATAAAAATGACAGAAGAAAGAAGCCGTATAAATATTGGCGCGCGCCTAAAAAGATTAGTGGAAAGTGCTTGGTATTATCTCTCCAACAGTCGCAGTTGCCCCTATCTTCACTTTTAACACATTTGCAATAAATCAGCTTATCTCAATTTACACCCTTAACACAGAATCATTAAAAATACATTCGGATAAATCAACATCTGGCCGGTCTCACCTGAGTCTCCAAAAGTTGAAACGAAATTATTAAATCACAAAAACTCGAAAATATAGAAAAGTGAATTGGAGTTTAAGCTCGGGCAACTTTCAATTTAAAATAAATTTTGGAGGACACGTCTTGAATATTATTGAGACGAAAAGTTTCCAAGGGTTGGGCGCTAGTAGGGGTGTAAAGCAGTCCAAATAAATTCAAAAATCTTTTATGTGACTTGTATGAGAATTATTTAAAAAACATTAATTTGTTTGGATGCAGCCGTGAAACATGTTGTCCCTCCGCGTGACAATAAAAGGAAATCTATGATAGTGTCGAGCGAAGCATGACGTGATGTTGCTGTCACTGGTATTAAATTTAAAGATGTTGCAGTGTACGAACAAAGAATTCAATATTTGTAAGACCCTGGTGTGGCATATGTTGCTTCTTATCACATGCATCGTGATAGTAAACACAATTTCAGTATAAAATTTATGAAGAGGTTTTCTCCAATATGTGACGGAGCTTCGTAATATGGTTGTAAGATTTCCACGCCAATACTTTATTGAAGAATCGGAAATGATTTTTGTCGGAGGACACAATTAGTTGGAGGTAATGGAAGCCTGATAAAAAGCAGGAGTACAATACTCAATCTGCAAACCCGCAGGCGCTGTGGTTCTTGGATGAACGACAGCTTATATAATTAATCATCGAACTTGCCGGTATTTGCACTACTAAGCGAACCATCTTAATTTCTAAGATAAATACCTATATTAATTAGATTGCGTCAACAGGAGAAGTCGTATAATTACTTAGGAACGAGACAGTTTTCGTTCCTAATACTTTATCGGCGAACAGCAGTTGCGAATTTGCATAAATAACTCATAAAAGCGACAGACGCTTTATAGAAATTTCTAGCAAATATATACGTGCACCTAGTTGATTACCATTTAGGCGAATTATCCTAACCCAAGTGATTTATTGACTAATTCGGGAAAGAGAATCATAGTTGGGAAATTCGCTTCAAAAGACTACAACCGGGAAACATATTTTGTCACTTTACTTATCCCCTATTTTCAGGAATATTTTAACATATTTTGCCGTTCTAAAAGCCCGCGGTCATTCGAAAGATATTGAAGATCTCTGCCTCAAATCCACTGTATATGTTATGTAGAATATCCCCAAAACGTCGGCTGCCCTCACCCATAAAAAATGATGCTCCTTAAAGACAGAAAATCTATATTCTGAATAGAAAAGAGTATTTTGTTTGTGTTGTGGTTGAATTCGTCATGAGGAGATTAATTGGCCTTGTGGAGAACAGCACGCGCGAGATATCATATATCCATTAAAATAACAAAACCAATATCGGTTTACCCAAACGGGATCCTGTCCTCTGATCTATATAACCCTTCTGCTTCTGGTAAAATCTAGCAAAGAGCGTGCGATCGAGGATGACTATCATTGTGATCATGGGACGCACAAGGGGAGCAGAAAGGACAGCATTCAATCAGCGTCTGTCCCGAAGGGATCGGCGAAATTAAGTAACCTTGGTTGCCCACATGTAATTACAACATCACCCGGTACAAATACCACCTCTCGGGATGCCGCCCCCTCGATGTCATCTTCTCTGACAGCCCCCTAATCACTCCTGCCCGATCAATTACTAAACGCTTGTTCTCCGAAATTAGCTCGATATTTCCAGATTATTTAATACCATTCGAAATTTTGCTGATCTCTTGTCAACTCCAAAACGTATATCGCAAAAGTATCGCTGACAAACCGCGTTACATTTGCTTCGGTTCATTGAACAGAGTGCTTTAACTTCACAAGGGCTTGTATACTCACATTCATGGCACGTACCACACATGCGAAAATTTTTGAATGCAATTTCTTACGCCCAAAGACGAATGTCATATTCGACTTGCGCCAACCCTAACTTCGCCATAACACGCATAATCAGATCAACAAGTTTTATTACTATTCCTTTATTCCTTTTCAACTAAAAATACACTGATGCAGTTATAATTTACAATAATTTAATAATGAAGCTCCAACAGAACAAAAGAACCGTTTTCCTTTATTGCAGAACCGTACCTTTATTTCGGTTTTATTTAGCGTTAAACATTTACGATTTTCTAATTTTAGTTATTGCATTGTTATTGCTGATTGCATTCGGTTAGCTTGTAAATTCCGTATGCAGCAAGTGAAGACAGAGAAACCCGAACCAAATTGTCGCGATCATGAGACCGTGAAAGCAGAGCTCGCTAAGCAGCGACCACACGCTTCTTGTAAGATTTCTTAAGTTATGGAGTTCAGGTGTGCGTCTCCGACGTGGCCCCGAAGTCTGCTGGTTGCCCTTCGACTCCGAGTTCACGCTTCCTTCCCGGAAGGTGGCTGAGTGGTCTTGAGCGCCCCTCGCACGTGAAGGAATTGCATCACAACCGCATCGTTTTTTACATTGTCTCTTTCCACAGGATGCTACGGAAATATCAACGTATGATTGATTTTTTTTAACATTGAAATTTGCTGAGCAATTAACAAGAATTCAACCACATGTTCCCGGAGGTCCCCTATGGGGAATCCCGGAAATGCTTGCCAGCAGACGCGTCTAGTTTGCTTCCTTGTGACGTTCCCACGCAAGGGTTCTTATGCAAAAACGCATAAACACCCGCTACTGAGTTCCGAGACATGTTTCGTATTTTTGGTGATGGACTTCCAGATTCTCACGGTTGGAGGTGCTTCCTCTTCCGAGGACGATTTCTCAAGAGAGAAGGATATTTTTATACATACAACACAGGTGGTTCGCATGTTGACAGAAACCACTCCAAACCACACAATAAAACCAACAATAATCAATGTATTACAGTCCGATTTTTTTACCCCTCGTTCCAAACTTTAAATGAAGATAAAACTAAAAACATGTTCAGTGTCCAAGGCCAAATCGAGAATTGCGTTATTGAGATCAATAACAGGCGAGACAAATATGATTTCATCCTTTTTCATCAAAATTATTAAACTGCAAAAGCGCTAGCTCTTTGTAATAAAATCCAAGAGCTCACACATTGTTGTTTTTACGGTTATTATAACTTTCATCTTCTGTAGCTACACAATTATAAAAAAACAGATATAAAGATTTCACAGAAAATAAAAGCCTCGTTAGATGACAGCCGTGATGATGTAGATTGTGGAATTGAAAGGGTTTGATTGTAAGATGGCAACGTTAATAATCTTGTGTGGTCTTAACATGATGACGTTCCAACCAATTGAGTAAATGAAGCAACAAATTAGTAAATGAAATGACGACAGTCGTGAGAATTCGCTAAAAGACAAACGTCGGTCTAGTTACATAAGACAAACGTTTTGAATATGGACAAGAATATGCATGTAATCTAGAAAACATCAGCTTTACGTATGGAAACAACTTAAGAAATTACGTGATGAACATACAAACGACCGGTGTTGTCTTGAGAAATAAATTTGTCGGGGTTAAGTCGTTGTTTGGAGCTTTTGCCGCTTGACCAAGGAAAATGTTAACCCAATTAACACGAAATGTCTTCGACCCTCCCACAAGTTACGCCAAAATAGAGACACGATCGAAATCTACAATGTAGATAAAACAAACCATATCGAAACTAACTTCCACATTCTACAGCTAATTTTTTCCGAAATTTACGACGGATTTTATGGACGTCAAGTTAAAAATTCTATTACACACAAAAATAAAAAGTCTATTCAAACATTGTTGCATTTTTTACTACATTACCGGATTTTTGAATAAAATATTTTGTTAAACCGATATCGCGAGTAACGATTTCCCGTCACAATAAAATTATGCAAATAGCAATTTTATCCGAAATGCCTCTAAAATGTTTCATTTATAAAACATATTCAGCAATCATATTAACATAAAATTTTTATTTCGGTGTAACAGGGCTTATAGTTATGCATATATGTATGAGGTACCCTTACATATTTAACTAAATTATATTAACCGGATATCCCAAAACACTGATCCTCTGATTTGTTTCATCACTATCAAAAAATTCACTATTTTAACACCGAATAGTTTGTTCAAGTTATAAATTATTCGCACAAACTGTTACTTATTTGTACCCAACCTTTTATGACTTTAATTAAAAGAACATAAAATTATATCTCATTAAAACATGCCATTGACATTTTAAAGTTACACGACGATGCAAGTCGGAGTTATTAATACACAAAAAAATCATTTCACGCAATAAATTAAACTAATAAAACGCAAAAGATTAAAGAAAGATACAATTTGGTCGTTAAACGACTGAAGCTGAACTTTAGTAGACGCACTTAAACTCAATTTATAGATCAAAAGTTGGTTCTTACCACTGAAACCCCATTTTTACATTAATTACCCAAGAAAATTTTTGAAATGCAATTTTCCAAGATTCGAGCTTTTAAAAGCGTAAGCGAATAATCCCGGCCGAAATGTAAAGTGAGCGAGCTTTGTGAAATAAAAATCAAACTGATTTTCCGACTTTTTTAATATCCAAAAAGCGTCCCTTGAAAATGTAAATTCAGTGGGCTCTTTGTCACGCCTATACATCTGAATGTGGTACTGTCAATTTTTCGCTTATTTTTAGACCTAAACTTGTAAGAAGCTTCACGCCGAAGATCGATGAAATCAGAAAATGACAAAGTTGCGCCCCTACACGCCAACTACGGTGTCACGTGGCTCATTAATTACCTTACTAATCAGCACACCAGTCCAATTTAGCTGTGGCCTCTTCTACAATGCCTAAGAACTTAAACGAAATTTGATATTAATAAATAATGAGATAACGCGTTAAGGGAGTTGCGTTAAGCCCACAAGATCTAACCCTTGTAAGCTAATGACAAAGTTTATTGTTCGTTTTTCTGCGACACAGATTGCGACACACCTAATTTTTGTTTTGTGTTCATACCTGTATTATATTTCTCCCAGTTATGCTTTTGTGGCCGAAACACTGTGTATACTTTGCATTTAAACAATACGTTTGTATGTTTTACGATCTTTAGATCTAGACTACTCTTGTGGAATACGCTCAAAGTATGTGCCTTACCGAACGCGGCTGTGTGCCGGTTCTCGTGAAAGAAAATTTTATTTTTTTTAAAAACTTGCCTATTTTAACAGGTGTTACAATCATAATTCCCTGTAACCTGTCACTGAAGTTGATGGTATCATTCTCCATCGATCACTGGTTGTGGTGGGTTGAAATTTATTGAAAAACTTCTTAGATTCAGTGTTATTAGTGATTTAGGAGTGGTTTTATGGGTGAAAAAAAATTGGGGATTTTTGTCGGCAAAATCTGCGATTTTGGTGGTGATTTCCAGTTTAGAACACGGCCTAACCGAAGTTATACGAGCGTATATACATGCAGAAGATAACATGCTATTGTGCTGCTATCTAGTGGCAATATGTCTTACGCTAGAGATATTATCTGGAGAACTTAAACATAACCTATCTTTAAAACCGGCAGAGTTTCTACCTTTTAACTTCTCTTTTCTCGTATTATTGGTATGATTGCACTTTATGCAGACAACGCCAAATACCTGCGCTCATTAAAAAGAGAAGGCGGAGACCTTGCGTTACTTAAATCAATTTTCAATTAACTTCTTTCATGCGATAATTTATAGTCTTATAAATATTATGATCTGTAAAATAATCTGGTATTGATTTAATAGGCAATTAACATACAAAGTAGAGTGAATCTACATTCTAGACCGAAAAATTAATAGCGGATAACGTTTTATAAAAGCCTCTATATTGTACAGTATAGCTGGGATTATCAGAAAATCTCCACTAATACGTCAATAGAGCTTGAAATTTGATTAAGTTTACTCCCATAGCTCTTTGGCTCTTCACACAATTTGTTTTCAATTAAGAGGAGCTTATAGTGGTCACTCCAATACAAAGTCGGCACAGATATCTAATCGTGGTACGGATCATGCAGCTTTTATATTTATCATCGATTTTGATTTTGAAGTCAGGTGGCGCATATGACGTCTATCAATTATTCCCTTTGATAAATTTGTGATCAGAGAATTGGACGAGTTGCGGTAACAAAAATTAAAATAAGTTTTCGGCATGTGTGATAAATTTGGGAGTAGAATTCGAGGTTCATAATTGTATTTGAGTTCTATGACAAATCACCAGTCACAGCCCTAAAGGCAGAAATGGTCTGCAAGTATCACTCTAGGGATCTCGCTCTCAGTTATTGCTTTTTAATTCATTTCTCTACCGTCACATTCTCTCCGAGAGATAATTATAAGGTCAGGCTATTTACTCGTTGATCATAGCTAACCGAAGCTGACATATCTATATTTTTTCTACATATAGTCGTTTTATTACGATAGTGACAGTTTGAAAGAAAAACTACATCTCGAGAATTCCGTTTTATCAACCATTTATCTTTCAACTCTGACCCTCGGGAGTTTTTTTTATAAAAATGATAATTTCTTATCGGTGCAAACCCAAAAATATCTCACATTTCACCACTCAGATTGCACAATGATGCAAACCAATAGAAGATAAAGCAATTAGGGCAGACGTTAAAAACAAATATAATGTGATTAGGGGTTGTGGAGGAGCCTGCTAATTATAGGGCGTTTAGTTGATTGCTATTGTCATTTGTCGCCATGACCAATGAGGCACTCTTAGCGCTGACAGAAGCCCATCTGTGCCCCATTGGACATTTTCCAAATTAAACATCGACTTCGCCGCCGCCAACGCGCGCCGCCAAGCGAAGCGAGAAGGTAGCGCAACTTCCTGCCCTCAATACAGAATTTCTAGGGAAAAACACGTTATTTATTACGTTTCTTTTGTTAATTAATTTCTTAGAGTAATTATTATTATTTAAATGGTGATTTCATGGTGGTTAGTGGGGTGGTCGGGTGCAGAAATGCGATCCGGCCTGATCAGTGTAGAATAAAGGTGAAGTCGAGCGGTCAGGCATTTGAAAGGGAGTTCCCACGGTGGCATGCATGTGTCATATGTCAGCCGGGCAACTCCAAATGTTTCCAGATTTATGCTTTAGATATGCTAAATCGGTCGGCCACCTCTAAAGTAGAAAGTCTCGCCCCAAACGCCGATTCCCAATTAGGCGCATCCAGGCCGCTCCCGATGAAGTATTGTTTCCTCGTGGGGCTCCTGATGGAAGTTCTCCACACAAAAGAGCAGATAAGCCGAAACTTTCCTTCCTCATTTTGTAAAGAAGAAAAGACGCCAGATCATATTCGCACTGAATGCAAAATTAACTTGGCGGCAGTGCTTCTCTGCTTCATTTTAATTCATTTTGTCTCCTCGCCAGATTTAATGCTCGGTTTAGTTTCGTTTGAGATGATAAGATTACTTAAAAACATAAATAACTTCGCTAAATCTGTTTCCTAATTTAACTGGCGTCACGCATTACGTACAATTTACGCCAACTTGTTTATTTCCAGTTACTCAATTACGCCCATTACGGCCGCGTTACCACTTCCTTATCCGTTTTCAACTGCAAATCAAACACACTTGAATCTAATTACATAATGTTATTGAGTTTCTCCTTGCACTTTTTTTTCATTCTGTACGCTAAATTCGACGCGAAATTTACGACTCGTGGACTCAAAAGCATAAACCGGCAAATTTACGACGAAATTATCTTCTACATTATAAGATGTTGCTCACACTCCCTTTTTACCACTGAATTGCCACACGAATTTCACCCACTGCTGAACTCGACACTTTTCACCTGTTAGCTTCATTGTACCGAAATTTAATTGCGAATTTCTACCATCACTCTAAATATGACAAAATTCCCTGACCTTACCAACGAATCTGCATTCCTTTCAGTTGTTCGGTAGCCAAGAAAAAGAACCTTGACATATGGTGGCTGTCAAGTATAAAATTACAAATTTAATAGTTTCATGTTCTTCAATTGATGTAGACCAAATAAACTCCCCTCAATAATTCTCCTTCATTTTTAATAAGCACCCAATTTCGCGCAGCCCTCATAAAAAATACGAAACTCGAGAAATTGATATTTTTACACCTTCAGCAGTGAGTGGCCGATCTTTTTAAAATTCCACTCAAGACAAGGGACCTTATGGGTTATATGGGTTAACCGTGTAGGGTAGTAATAAATTAGAAACGTGATACTTTTCTGTGTTTATATATTTGGTGGTTCCTTTTCTAAACCGGACCTGTTCTTTTATGCGTATACGTTATATTCACCCCTCTTGCATTAGGACATTATTTGCCACTGAAATAAAATCCTAAATTACCTGACGAACTAAACAAAAAAAACTTGATGGCTCGAGCTCCATTCTACACCTCTCCATTTAATTCAAGTCCAGTTTACGATGCACTTAAACATAAAAATTAAATAGAGGCCAGATGTCAAAGTTTGGTATCGAGCTCTTCAGGTTAAACTATAAACGATTCTGTGTGTAGAAATACTAATTGGCGCTAAGCTTAACAGTTGTTATGAATACAAATATCAAATTCTTGACAAGCTGTAATTGTTTTGGAAAACGATACCATCTCAAAATCAAAATAACTGTCAAGAATATCATTTTAATAAAGTTTTCTCATTAACCCATGACCGCTTAATGATATTTCCATTGAGTAAACCATCCACTCTGTTTTTTTCTTCACCGATTCTCTCTGCGTGAATTTTTCCTCATAACTTTTTCGAAAGATCTCTTTTAAAGTCGAATATATTATTGAGAGATAATCGGGTAAAAGACCTAAGCTACTTACCATAATAGAGTTAGTGATGCACTCCAAAACCACCCCCGTAGGAGTTACTTGTAAATGTCGGATTAGCGCATTAACATTTATGGTAGACGTATTCTCAATGAGTGCAATGATGGGCATGCGTATGTGAGCTACATATTAGCCGCTCTTGCTGTGTAGAAGCGTCATACCGTAACAATTACTCATACGCTTCGCTAAATGGTTCCAGGAGACCTCAAACGGCGGCAGATTAAAATAGGGCAAAACCGCATTAAGGGTTGATATCAAAAAGTATAATTATCTTCTTGTGTTGCCATTTTATTTTGTTCTTTAATATGTCTTTAGTTTTCTCTCTGTTTCAAATTACCTACAGTTTTAGAAACCCAGACAATTTTTTAACTCCAACAATTTTTTTCTCAGTAACATATTTACATATTTTCAAAGAAAATATAGGCTCTACTGAAAATATAAAGACAAATTCTGATACCAGAAAGAATCCAAGAAGAATATAAACAGTATTCTAAAAAAATCTTAAAGAAATCCAGAAGGCTTAATAAAAATCAAAGAGAAATTTTGCACAATTTAGAAAAAATAAATAGCAAATGAAAGTTATAAGAAGAATTAAAAAAATTAAATAAAATTTGAAAGCAAACAAAAAACAATCTATGAAAATTAAAAGAAATTATAAACAATCTTAAAAATCCATTAAAAATCGAAATTAAATTCAATTAAAATCTAGAAAAAATAAAAAGAAAACAAGGAAAATACTCAAAAGTCAAAAAAAAATCTAAAGATAATTAATTAATGCAATAAAATTCAAAAAATCTGAAATAATTCATAAATCTAAAAATTCATAAATTTGTTTAAATAAAAAGTATTTAAAGCAATTAAAAAGAATCGAAAACAATATTGAACATCAAAAAATCCAAGAATATTAGAGAAAAAAAAGTGTACAAATCGCAAATTTGGAGAATTCAGACGAAAAAATAAAGTGAATTTAAATAGAATCGACACAGAAAAAATGTAAAAAGATAAAAAAAATCTAGCAAAAAAAGAAAGAAAAAGTAATGAGAATTTAAGCACAGTTTTAAAAATGTAAACAGGACCAAAAATTTAAAAAAAAATCGAAAAAGATAATAGTTATGTACAGAAATTAAAGAGAATCTAGACTGAACCAAAAACTTCAAAATTGAAAAAAAGTTACAAACATCCAGGAAAAATCTAAAGAGAATCTAAAGAGCCCAAAAAGGATCTAAAAAATTAAAAAAGTTATTTTAAAGAATCAAATAAAATTCTAAAAAAAATTTAAAAAAATGTAGCCAAACAAGTGCATACAGAACTGTCTTCAAAGATATTGAGAGCCGCTGGAACAAAACATGCGCTTATTCTTGAGAAGTCAAAACGGCATGCTTAATACCACTCGACAAAAGTGATGCTATAGAAATACATGGGCGTTCGTTACACTCCATGTTCTTTACAGAATATTTTTAATTAATAAAGTTCCTTAGAATGTTTGTACCTTTTTAGCGCAACAGATTATTAGAGTTTTTTACATTTATATTGAATTTTTTGTTGGGATACTTTTAAAGCTCGCTAATATCCCCGAGACGCTAATGATCGGAAAAGTCGGCGTATTGTTTGATGTCGCCTGTTGTTTGGGACGCTCATAGTGAATAAAATCACGCCCATATAAAAGGCTTCCAGTAGTGCGATATTAAGAATTATGGTTTTATTCAAAAGAGGGGTCTAAATTGACAAATTATCCATCGATCTGTACAAGTGTTCGCTTCAATATTTCTCGTGATTAATTAATTCGCATCGCGACCGTAAAAAACATTTAAATGTTGTGACATTGTAACAAGGGATATCTTTTCCAAATCAAAACATTAAAAGCATTCTAAAGGTGTTAGGGTCATCCGCATTTGTGCGTCCTCTTCGAGATAACCCCTAATAATTTCTATACTGTATTTAATGACAAAAGGATTAGGTGCGTGCTCCGAATATGTCAGGTGAGACACAACACAAAAGCTAAATTTCATGGCCTTTGCTACACTAACCCTTCCTCTTCATCTGCCGATGTTTTGCTATTCTTTGCCTTTATGGCTCTACAGATTAGGTATTTAAACTTATTATTCCAGCTTGCCTGGGATACAGATAACTCACAGAAGGTTGAAACGGATCAGAGGCACACGACTTAACCTTTTTTTATGTTAAATCCTTGTAAAAATTCCAGTGGTTGTTATCGGTTCTGCCAAGTTTGGAATTTTATTGTTTAATCATTTTTTATAATTATCGTTTCATTATCATTTCCGAGACACTGAGCTTTCAGTTAGGAATTTATAGGATAAAGAATTTCCTGACTCAGAGGAAAAATGAATAAGCCTTGTAATAATAAGTATTTTAGTTTCTTTTATCTACCTCCGAATATTTTCTAAATTCTTTGAACTTTCCTGCAAAACATTGCGAAATTCTTAGGCACGTGTTAATATTTAATTGTGGTACATGCTCAAAATTAAGAATAAATTACGAGATTTTATTATTGTAATAACAACTTATTTGCGCAATTGGGTTGATAATTGACACGCCGTCAGCGCAATTTAGCTATTTAAAATAGTTTCTACGTTGTGGAAATACAATGTTAACTCGTCAAAAAAAAATGGCGAAAGATGAATTAAAAAAAGTTTTAGTAATAAGAGTATTTTGGGAGAAGTGAAAGGAAGTGGAGGAAGATCAGAAGAAGAGACGAGAAAACATTGAAAAGCTAGAAATGATTTGTCCTTAAGTAAGAAAATCAATAAAATATTTTGATCTTAAAGTGAAAATCGGTATTTTCTTGTGTTTAAATCTTTTCTAAGAATTGTACACTATAATCAACTGAGAGCGAAAGTTAATCGTCGGCGGTCGTCATTCTTTCCTTTCCATTTTAATAACTAACAGATTCGGTATGGTGTTGATTATAATCAGCGTAACATATGAGCATAATGTTCAGCACCTAGATTAAATAGACAGGCTGCATAAACCTGTGATTAACCTTGAGTAATTTAAATGCGGAGGAAATTGTTTTAACAGCACGAACGTCTGATGACCATCAGCAATTATTTTTTTTTTTCTTACATCTTCCTTGTACGAAAATAGTAAGAAACAATTGTGCCTTTGTTTATGTACAATTGTTGATTAAGAAAGTAATAGGAAGAGTGATCACGTGATGGTTTGTGCACATTTTTTTCCACTGAAATTGGGGGAGAAGAAGAGCACCACATCCACGTTGGGCAGAGCACAAGAAAGCAGCACAAGTCGCACAAGAAGAGGTCGAAGTTTGCACTACGCGCGTCCCGTGGATGTTAAAGCCCAGAACCAGCAGTCTTGGAGTATGTAGTAGTAGTAGTAGAAGCGACGGCGCTTCCCCCCCTGCGCCGCGGCGCCCCCACTTCGTCGGAGGAACGCCCCTTGGCCTATCGTGACCCGGCTGTGAACCAAGGACCTCCCCGGACCGCCCAGGCCAAGTCGGTGTCGGGCCCGAGACCGAAAGGTCACTAGTAGAGGCTAGAGTGTGCCGTGGGGTTGACCTATCACCTCCGACGCGAGATACGTGCTCAACTCGAACGCCGCGAACGTCAAGTGCAAGTCCGTGAACGGCTCACCCAGGAGTCGGCGATCTGGTGAACTGGTGAACTGTGAACTCGGTGTCGACGGTCATGAGGGCGTGAGTGACGTGGAGCCTGCGGACGTCGCCATGGCTCTGGTGGCCAGCTCCTGGCGCGAGTCCTCGCTCGTCAACCCCATTCCAACTAGCTTGAACTCGCTGCCCAACGGCCTCAACCCGCTGCCGCCGACGGCCAATCTCACCGCGCTGCCCACCAACATCAACCCCATCACTCTGGACAACCCCGACTTGGCGCTCATCAACCGCCAAACACCCTCGCAAAACTCACAAAACAGCGCCACGAGTGCCGACAAGAACCAGAACATCGAGTGTGTGGTTTGCGGAGACAAAAGCTCGGGGAAGCACTACGGACAATTCACGTGCGAAGGTGAGCGCCCTCCCAGCATCCCGACGCTATTGAAACGCCACATGCCAACTCATACATATTCACCATGCTAATTTTTACTATTCCCGATTCCTCACACCAAAGGTACTATCTGACCTCCACCAGACCAATTTTTCGTTCCCGAAACCTTCAAAAACGCATATTGACACACCAACCACGTCCGAAAGCTCCTTTTTCACTTCAAATATTTTTCCATGGTACTCTTCTCCGTAATCCGCACCAACTTTCACGCCTGAAATCGAAAAACCATTCTTCAGTACATTCGCCACATATTTGACCCGACCTGACCCACATCTCGCATACCGATCTGTCAAAAAATCTATCACAAACCACATTTTGACACGTTCTTTATGTAATTCACAGAAAGCTCCTCTTCAAAATTTTTGATACGATTCCAAAATTCGCAATGTAATAATAATACACACGACTTTAAATATCATTGTACGTATAAATTTCATGTGCATCGCATAAATGACAAGCTTTCAGTTTATCTTCTTACGTAACCAAAATGATGTGTTAAAATTAATTCGAGGCGGACTTTCACTGGTTAATATCTTCGCATATTTGGCTCCGCTGACATATAACCAATGTGATATTTAGCATTAGCAAAAATCATATTCAGGTTTAGTGCAGAGTCCCGAAAACAAAACATTTTCAAAAAATCTGCTTTCTTTCCACAGAATAAGAGAAAGTCGTATAAGAAAATCCGAAAATATTCGAAGCCACAGTACTTGAAAATTATGTAGTTTCTTTGATTTTTATTAAATGAAAAGGATTATAGTGACTTCTGTAAAATTAGTTCGTGTTAATATTGTAAATCCTTTTTCCCTGTAGGGCTCTCCATTTCAATCTCTACTTTACGAGGATTAAATTCAGTCCAAAAATCTCTAATTTTGCGTATCTTTAAAACTAGAAAGTTCTTTTTTAATACAGCAATAAAACTACTGTGAGTATAATAAAATGTAAAATAAAAGAGAAAATGTTGAAACTTAATTCTTATTATTTACTTTGAAGGAAATTTTCTTTGACAAACAAGGAGTAACACATAATTTGCATTAGTTGTCACCATAATTTCTTACTTTTAAAATTCAACGAAGTCGAATACATTTAAACTAAATTAAACAAAAAATATATTGAGATTTATGGAAAGTTCCTTAAAATTGTCATTTATGTGTAAGATGTCTATTTATGTAAATGAATTCAGAAAGAGTATTGCTAGATGGAAGTAGGTAAACATTACGTGATGTCATCAAAATTCATTTAAATATTGCGATGACCAGAATACAGTTTTTCGTTCATTTAATAAAAAAATGTTCGAATTAGAAGATTTTCCCTTGCTTTTTAATCAAAGAGAAAAATGTTGAAAAACGCGTTAAATTATTGTCCTACGAAACTCAAAAAAATAATTCAAAGAACAGGGAAAATCATTTAAAAACGAAAAATGAGAGGGTGTATTTAAAAATGATTGATAAATAATAACAATTTCTCGAAACTTGGCAAATGGCTTCGATGAAAGAAAGCAGTGTCCCAAATTAAAGAATTTCAAGCGCAGCGCTCGAATATAAAATTGCAAATCCGAAACTGCGAAGTATTCAATTGTGTAACTTTAGTAACAATCGATGGGTGCTTTTAAATGTTACACTTAAAGTTCCCTGACTCGGCTGGCTCGCTTGAGTATACATAAGATGGTATCAGCATCAATTATAATAGTAATTAAAGTAATTACAACTCTGTCAGTTCATTCACTTAGCCACGACGGCCCTGTGCAGTAATTTCGACCACACTAACTATTATTACCATCAATATTGAACACACTTCTTCCTTTTTTTCTACATTTAATTGATTGGCGAAATGTTCGTTGCAATGTGTATTAATGAGGTCCGAATCTGGCCTGACGTCACGTTAAAATTATGAGAAAAAAAAAGGGGCAAGCACCTGGTGGTAGCCCTCTATAAATTCACAGTGAAGCGAACTGGCCATTTTACGGCCTAAAAGGCGTGTAATTATGCCATTTCCGAAACTGCGATAAAGCCACAGAAATAATTCGGACGAAATTTGATTGTATTATTGTAATAAAATACGGGGAAGTCTTACAATGTTAAGAAACCTTTCTTATTGGGATTAGAATAAGAGTAAATGGCGTTAATTGTAAAGGTTTCCATTAATACTCGCAAGCGCATGTGTATTATCCCTGCAATTAAAAACGCAAAGTTTTTTATTATCTGATGCAAAGACAAAACGTGAAAAATCTAGACGTCGTTATGACCCCTCTGTTCAAGATTTGACAGCTCTTTGGGGAATAGAAAAGAAAAATGGGCCTTTATAAAAACATTTCGGTCATAAAACTATAAAAGACTTTGAAGGAGACACACGTATGACAGGCGAATTATTGCTCCAATTATTTTCACCAATTCGGTCGTTAAAAACTTTCATTTTTAACCCGATTCGACCGAGGGCGGCTTTAAAACCACCCCAAACATTTTAGCAAACTTTTGTGATAATCATTCAATTACCTAGTTATCTCCTTCTTTATTTTTTCTTTAATTCGTTGCACATTGGCAATCAATTCGTCATACTGATTTGAGCTGTTTCATGCTGTAAAATATTGTTCTTAAAACGTCTGTTGCATAAAATATGTGTAATAATGCTTCGTCAGCTAGCATGATAGGTGAGTAACTGTTTTTGATGTTACAGGTTGCAAGTCATTTTTCAAGAGGAGTGTTCGAAGGAATCTTACATATTCGTGTCGAGGAAGCAGGAATTGCCCTATCGACCAACACCACCGAAATCAATGCCAATATTGTCGACTCAAAAAATGTATGAAGATGGGAATGAGGAGAGAAGGTAACTTTTTATAAACAACATCAAACGAGCATTTTGGATATTTATCAAAAGCCCTAAATGCTTGTTCCGATTTATACGATTTTGCCCAGAAAGTGCGTACTTCGACTTTCTGGATATCATGGACGAAAAGTGAAATTTCAAATTAAATGAACAACATGTGAATGCGTAATAAAATGCTAAACAACCTCTTGTTAAGCTCCGTTTCTACAGAGTTATGTCAATTGTTATTATGATGTTTATTTAACAGTAAATTCAAGAACAAGCGCAAACATGTCGTAATAACAACAATTTTATTCACGTCAAAACGCATCATTGTCCATCTTGAGAAATTTAATCCGAAGCACAAGTGTTGTTCAGTCGAAACGAAAATAAGAGGCGGTAATTGTGCTTTAATTGCTGAAGATTTTCGATTTTCAACACGTACTGATATTCAAACTCGATAATCTCAAATTAGTGGAATTTAATGTGACAGTGTCGAAATTTGAGCGGAGCTGTATCAGCACATCTATAATTTTTTCTATTTGGTGGGATTTATTGATTTTTTGATTGGTTGCAAATTTATCGGCGACTGCTCAATGGACAATTAAAATCACTCTATTATTGAATATTGAAATAATTAAATATTCTATTTATAGTTGGACAAAACAAAATTCCCAAAAATTTTTCACTTTTAAAAATAACTGATTTGTTCCGTTTATTGACAATTTAGTCAGACGGCGAAACCAAAAGGAGAGCAATTAAATACTAAAAAAAATGCACACCCGCTGGTTTATGGTTGAACAAACCGTTTATTGGCAGAAAATAAAGATGACCCACGGATTGAAAAGTGCGTAAATTAATATGAACTTGGCACGATTTCTAACCGGCGTGATTCTTAATTATTTTAATCTTTCTCTGTTTTTATTTACGTCACAGTAGAGTATTTAATCATAAACATAAATGTTATGATTGATCCCATTATCATAATTTTCTTAGTACGAACTCGTATCGATAAAACAAAGTTCTCTTCTGAAGCAATTTCTTATCTTTATCACGTGTAAATTACGTGAATAAATCAGGATCAAGTTTTCGCGTGAGCCGACTTGGCATATACAGGGTGTTGGGTAAATTCTTTAGAATCGTCCACTTAAATTCATTCAATTCAGTTTTGAATTTTGCAAAAATCTAAGTATGAGTGCAGAAGTGCAATTTTTTTGAAAACAATAATTTTTTGTGCGAAAAATAAAATTACTTTTACGAATTTGAACCAACTACGCCACTGGTATAAAATAATAATTGTCAGTTTGACGTTAAACAAAAAATTTCTAAGATGAGTTTGGTTGACAGCCTTCCAGCTCTTGAACGATTAAAGAAAAACTTTCAATAATTACTTTTCACACCTCTTTCGCATTTGCCTAGCGGGTGTAAATTGCTATAAATAATTTCGAAGATTCATCAGTCAATGAAACAATTTTGTTGAGAATGATAATGGATAGGTTGAGAAAAATAAAAAAGTTTGTGTGGATTTAGTGTGTGGAGGAGTGATTTACATTTCAATAAGCTTTTTCAAATAACGGTCGCTTGAAATTACTTGCAAAGTTAATATTTCCAAGGGTTTCTATCTCGAAGCAAAGATCGTATGAAAATATTTAGGCTTATGTATGTATAACCGAGTGGCGGTCTGGCAAACCAGCGTTCCCTATTCTTGCAGATGATTGATCGATTTAATATACAAATACTTGACCGTAAGGTCCAACAAAGGGCCTTTCTCGTACCTAAAAGATCGTTTACCGCTTGCATACATTAACGACTGACTTGAGATTAATGGTCGTATTGGTCAGTATATGGGAAAATATCCATCGCCGTGCCACGTCCATACCTGAGTTAAAATTCGCAAATACGTCAAGGGGGGCTCGAATATTCCGATATCCAGCAAACCTTAGTTTCTTCCGATTCTCGATGGTTTGGACAGCTATAAAGCGGAACCGGCCGAAGAGGATTACTGTCATATCCTTTTAATAATAGCTCTGACAAAACCATATATAACGAGTCAGGTAGAAGAAGTGAAACTAGTTTTTGAAGGGTTCGCAAAGACACCTTGCAATAAGGGTAACGGATAGATGACCAGTGTCCAGTAAACATTATGTAAATTTTGTCAAGGAAGGGAAGGGACTTATTCAAATCAACCCCGGCCATTTCTTTCGTGGGAACCAAAACCTTTAAGGATTACATGAATCACTACCATAAGAAATATGGTTAAAGCCATTGCCAAATCCGACGATTTTCGTTACTCGCCACGGACTCATGCATATTAGAGAGACCCTCTCCCAAAATAACACTAATTACCCATAAAGACCAAACCAATTCAACCGGCCGGGACACCTGACGGTTTGGATTTCTGTTAAATTTCTAACATGTTAATTATTACATTATCCCTCAACAGCTCTAAAGAAAATTTTGATAAATTTGTCGTGGCCACCACACTTAGATGCAAATGGATTAGCAAGTACGTCAGCCCGACAGGTAATCAAAAAGTCTAAAAAAAATTAAAACATAAAGATAAAGATCCGGTCACGAAACACTTTAGTGAATGAAGGCAAATTAATGACGGTGTCGCGATCCTTTTGAAGAAACGTTTTTATTACACTACTAATAACTCGATGAATTCATTCGTCTATTTCTAAACACGAAAGGATTTGTCGTCTCGTTTACTAATATATTAGAGTTGACAAGTCCTGCAGTCATTAAAATCGATATTAGGGTTCCTTACTTTTGGAGATTAATCATTGGGGGTGGAGACGTCTCAAAATGGAGTAATTTATGTATGGGAGTGAGTCCGAGACGGCCAAGCAAGTTCTAGCAATCTTCGGCGGTGCGATGTCATTTAAAGTGGAGGTCGTCTGAGTATTTTATAGCTTGGCTTGGAATATGAGTTGACCCCTGGTTACAAAACGTAAAATCATGGTGTCACCCTACAGCTCAAATTTCTCGTTTATGAACCAACTTCCAGTAAAATATTACCAGCCATAAGAACAACAGAAAACATTCTCCAAGTAGTTACTATAATTAAATTAATGTAGTGTAGACAAGATTGCTGTCTACTTTGTCCCACGGTCTTCCCGATGCGTTGTCAGAAACTAATGGGGCCGATTCCACGAAATTCTTTTCGACCATGAAAATAAAATCTCTTGACATTCTCATTAACTTTATCGCAATTATTTTGTGAAGTACATGATACTCATCATTATAAGGATGAATGATTTTAGTCAACACGCGTTTTAACACCTTTTTAGCACCTCTTGGGTTAGGTCTTAGGGTCCATGCAGCTTCAGGTAAACGCGCAGGTGTGCTCAGATCACAATGGGCACACGCTACAACATAAAAAGAACAGTTTTTTGCTTTGAGCAAATCTTGGGCATTACTTCTCCACAACACACAATTGACTTTATTATTGTCATTTTTAGTCAAGTTTTCTTCATTCGATTGTAGCTTAAAAAAAGAATTTTTTTTTCTAAATTAGTTCGAAAGGAAATTTTTGCCTTCGTGATTTATTGCCCTTTTTTTGTCGGGCGTACTACGTGTCCCCAACATATACAAATTCGTTTAAATTTATGCGATCAAACGTCAATACAAGTTAAAAATAGTTGGTCGCTCTTTGTTCATACATTATTCCAATGTGTAATAAAAGGTGTTTGGCACTTGGGGGCATTACAGTTGCGTCCATTGAATAGTTTACATCTAATTATATCTACTAGACCGTTTTTCCCTATTTTCAAGAATCCAAATACGCATTTAAATCACCGCCAATTACTCTCGAAAACCAAATTTCTTCATATTTAGCACTAGTACATTTTTTTTAGGTAAACTACATTTTCGGCACGCTACTGCGATTTTGTAATATTACATCAGAAAAATTAGGGTGTAAACTATTCAATGTCTGGTGGACTTTGAAACTGATTCGTCGTATTGAATCATCAAAAAATCACAACAAAGATAAATGAAATCTGTTTGTAGAAGTACGACTTTCAGTATTGTCTTACTAAATGTTTTAGTAACATGATGGTGCTTTATCACATGTTGTTATATAAGTTGGTAAAATATTGAAGTTCCTGGGTTACAGTTGCGTAATGTCTTGTAAAATGTGTACATTACAAAGCTGCCGATAAATCATGGTCAAGTAAAGTGTTCTAAAACAAACATGTTTCTAAAGAAAGGACATTAATCGCAAGTAAACATGTATTTGCTCATAGTATTGTAGTACTCGGTGTTGGTGTTTGTCATTCTATCCTTTTTCTTCGATTTACTTAATTGTCGTAAGTACTGACTATTGGAATGAATCGCGGATATTGAAGAATTCAAAGCACGTGTCGAGTATCCCAGATCCCATTGATATATCGTGCGCGAGCGCGCATTGCTGCCTCTCATTGGGAATGCCTTTCGCGTTCTTTTGTCTATTTAACATTTATGGTAGAAATATTTAAGTACCGTGGGCCAGTTTTCGTCTTGACCTGTTAACCTTTAAACAAACGCGGCAGTCTTCGACGAAATTTTCTTCCAAAGTGTGAAAATGTTTGGCATGGAAGTTGGATTATTCTGATTCTGAGACTTAGGTTGCTATGCTGAATGCGGTTATCGTGGGAAATGACCTTACCTGACCCTGACCCTGTAGCCTTACCAAGCGAGCAGCGACCAGAGACCAACACCGAACAGCGATGGTACTCTAGTACGTACTCGCGTTACCATCAACTCACAAAAATGTGAACAACTTCAGATCGAAGGAGCAACACGTGAATTTGAGACATTTTATACCTATAAATAGATGGTACAATAATGTAAACGTCATAAAAATTTGAAAAAGTTGAACAGCAATCAATGTTAATTCAAACGTCACGGTTTATATAAATGATCTTAGACAGCCGTGGAGCTTGATTAATGGTGTGTTATTCGTTATACGTTATGGTTCTTGAGATGCTGATGGACTTTGATATCGACCAAAGAACCATCTTGACTATACCTGCTCATCGCCTCTGATACTTCTCGATTTTTAAGTACTATTGCGTTTATATAACCTTTGCAACTTATCTCATTATTCTATATACAATCAACTTCATTACTAAAGAGATCTTTTTCTAATCATTTTTCCAAAAATAAACTCATTCACGCCATGATCAAAACATTGTTGTTTGTTTCAACCAAACTGCAACAACATGAGAATTGTTGATACTTCGAGTTTACAACAGCTGTAAAGCATGTATCCATTAAATTCAAATAAAACCTCTTATTTTGTAAATATCGAGAACGATATGCACCTGTAGTCAACCAAGATCACATTCCTATACCTATAAAGGTGACTAAACTAAAAAAAACAACAAATTTATTGTGTATTTAACATTATAACATACATTTTTGACAATATTACACCATGTAACAATGAAAATCATTACTTTTGTGCCACCACTGGTTCAGTAGAGCAGTCGTTGTTTCAGAAAAAAATATTTGCAAAATTTCGCCGTTTTGTAACAATGCGAATCTATTTTGCTACGTACTTATACAAGTGGCCCACCTAATTAAACTTTTGAGATTAATATCTTATTTGTGAACTAATTTTAACAAAATTTAAAACCACGATAACTGATAAGGTGAAGATTACAGAGGCCTATTCCAGCTCTATTATAGTTTGTTATTTCGATCTTTTGGAAGTTATTACAATGCATAGACACAGAAACTGCTAGAATGTGTAAAAATTCAAACTTGTCAACTATTTTCAATGGCAAAATCGTCTAATTCTCTCAAACGGAAACAGGGATCCAGACAGTTTTTTGGTTGATAGATGTAATGCTCGACAACATTCTGAATAAATTCCATTAAAAAGTTGAAAAAAAATCACTTTCAGCGTTGAAAATAATTTAATTGATGTCAAATAAGCCTCACGTATTCAATAATCTTCGATTTAAATTTTATTAAAATCCGTTTACAAATAACGAAGATACAAATAAAATAATGAAAACAAAATAATTCCTGCGATGAAATTTTGGGAAGTATATGAAGCATATTTTGACATTAAAATCGATGGCTCTGATAAGTCATAGGTTTATCATTTTTCTTGTGAAAATTGTCCGAAATGGGTCGATGAAGTCAATGGCATTTGCAATTTTTAGTATTTGAAGAATATCGCGATAATTTTACTGACTGTAATTTTTGGTTTGTAGTTGATAACAAAAAAGAAACAAGTAAATTTACAAAAAAGTCAGATAAATATTTAGTTACATAATGTAATTAGTAATTAGTGATATATATTTCCAAAAATCGTGTTCCTATTGAAGTTGTCAAACCCATCTTGTTTCTAAACGCCATCACATTCCTCCATTGTCCTCTGTTCTTAAATTAGTCGCGATCGTCAACGGTACAGCACATTATAAAGAAGACAAGGTAAATTTCGCTTGAAAGGATCGCCATATAATGCAGCCTTTAGGTCACATCTCCCTCCAAAGCAAGCAAAATTCAGCTTTATATCCTCGACTATAACTCCAGAAACTTTTCGGTACGTTCAAAGGTGTAAAGTACAAATCTTCAGCGTAAAAGCATTGATGAATCAAAGTAAAGTAATCCTTAACGTAGCTTGAAGTGTGTCAAAACAAAAAAACTGCATTCCACACAACTAGACATATATAATTTGCAGTGAGAACCTGTTTTTCAATTTGTTTTCATGTCTTCTTCACTGCAGATTAACTTTGACAGCGAACCCGAAAACTTTTATCAATTCAAAACTGTTATTAATTGCTTGACAATCTTGTTGTCCTAACAACGAGGATTAGTCACTGTTTGTTAATAATGTTTTTCGATCGATTATGTGTGTCGATATCACCTCGACTACTTGTATAATCGGACTGAACGCTCGATTAATCATCTAACAAGCGTCACACTAATCGATCGAGCGATTAATTAATTACGCGGGAAATTATTGATTAATCGATTGACAATAATCGAGCCGTTGAACGTGCCTGCAATCGACCAGAAAACGACACAAGCAAAACATCGCTGTTTTATGCTTACAGGCAAAACAAGAAAAGAAAACACAATAAGCTCTGTGTAACCAGAATGAGAAATTTGAGATTTTTGTAATAGGTTTTGTGACACTTAATTGCAATGTTGAGATATTAAATCAATATAACTTATCGAAACGTGTCTTTTATTATCCTAGTTATTAATTGCTTACAACAAATCAAGTCTAAATGACTGCGTAATAATAATCGTGTGGGTCCAGCTCAGACATGAAATTTAGTTTCCAGAGACGACTCGAAGGAGATTTTGATTGTTTTCAGTGGCGCAATAATCTTTTGTTGAAAAATGTTTTGATGTAGACCTAGCTAATTTGAAAACCAGTTTATGTTTTCCCAAATTTCAAGGTTTTATTCTCCACGCGGGCGCTTAACACTTTTAATTTATGCATCAAAGCAATGCCTAAATTGAATAAATTTGATTTGGGGCCAACAAAACAGTCTTGGCATCCTGTTGGGGAAAGTTGGCGGCTTTTCCTTACGATTCATAGTCTTGTTTACTTCCTCCCACAGGTTAGACAAGGTCAAAGATTATTGTTAAAAGTGGAATATATAATTTGAATCTAAAGTACGTTTAATCTGTGTTAGCTGCAAAAATCTGATATTTACAAGCCACCTGTCGTTCGGCTTTAATGAAGATAAAATCTCATTTCCGCTGTAAAACATCCCTTCATAAATTTCGACAATATCTGATTCTTTGGGAATTTTTGCAGCCGTCCAGCGAGGTCGAGTGCCACCATCTCAACCAGCTCTTCCAGGTTTATCAAATCAATTCCTTAATTCCACAGATTCCGTTACGTCATCTCTCAGTAACCACACATACTTGAGTAGTTACATATCCTTGTTACTAAGAGCGGAACCTTATCCTACAAGTCGATATGGACAGTGCATCCAAGCCAACAACATTATGGGGATCGACAATATCTGCGAGCTAGCAGCACGTCTTCTCTTCTCAGCTGTAGAATGGGCGAGGAACATCCCCTTTTTTCCCGATCTGCAAGTGACAGATCAGGTGAGAATCCTAGCGTGGTTCGAACAAAAAACTATTTTGATTCATTTAGGTTGCATTGTTGCGGCTAGTATGGTCCGAATTATTCGTTTTGAACGCTAGTCAGTGTTCGATGCCCCTTCACGTGGCGCCACTGATAGCAGCAGCAGGTCTTCACGCATCACCAATGTGTGCAGATAGAGTCGTCCAATTCATGGATCACATTAGGATATTTCAGGTACGATGAAAAATGTTGTCTTCATTTAAAGTAACAACTGTGTTACAGGAACAAGTAGAAAAACTCAAAGCTCTCCACGTTGACTCAGCAGAATATTCATGCCTTAAAGCCATAGTCCTTTTTACGACAGGTGAGTGTTTAATTTTATTTAGAAATTACGTTTATAATAAACATGAAATGTATTGTTTCGGTTTTCGCGACCGACTGATGTAGTGTGTGATAGTTGCAACAGCTCTGATAAACAATGCATTGTTAAAATTGTCTCTGACGTGGTCACCATTGTGGACTCTTGCATTATCAGTTCTTCCTGCGCTACCCCTTTTCGCTACCTTTCACACAATTGCTTGTTCTTGTCGGCTATAATATAGGCTATCGCCTCTTCAAAACAGAGATAACTTTGTATAATTAATTATGAATAGTGCACCCAGACAGACGTAAATCGTACAGAGAATGGACCCGCCGATCAATAAAACATAACGACGCTATTAAGAATCGGGAATGAGGGGCTTTCTTAAAAAAAACTTAACCGATGTGATATATTGCGGAGCTGTATCACATTATACAGAAGCGAGCCATAATTTACCATGACCAAAAATATAAACACCGAACGCAAAATTTTCGACTAGTATTGTAGTTCGTAGAAAGCCCGTTATGTGCTTCCAATTTAAATCGTGGGCGGAAATTAATTTTCCAGTTAGCTTTAAATAGTAAAATTTAGCATTCCGATGGTGATTTTCTAATGAGATGTTGACGAAGATTTGGAATACACTTCCTGATTTGATATTGATTAAAGTTAAAGACTGGTCGTTTGGAGAAAAATGTTGAAACGTGTTGAAATTAATTGAGTTCGAAAGCATCATATGGTCACTCTAAATCCTGAAGAGTTGTAATTATGAGCGCGAAACATCGGATCGGTCTCGAAATAGGCGCTAATAGGTTCGTTTAACAGGATCTCTTCATCGCAATCGTGGTGGCTCTAAATTTGTAATGTAATTTTATGGCTTGTAAGTAGTACTGGTTGTCCCGAGGACGGTGGGAATGAATAATAATTAGCTTTTCGCGTTAATTTCCCAAATAACAATGTGTTATAAAACAAAAACGAGAACAAACATCTAGAATTGCGCGCTGGTCTTAGAGAAGAACACCTGCGTCAACTTTGACCTATTCCTTCGTGGTCAATGTTCTTTTGCTTTGTGATCTACGTTCTTATCCCAACAGAGGCTCTCTTGATATTTAGAAAAGTGTCATATTTTACGAATCATCGTTTACAGTTATGGCAGTAAGGTCCGCGATAATTTTGGCCAAGTCCGAATCCACCGAGAGCAATGTTGTACTATGTGAGCAGGACTTCTCGTGTGTGAAGTTGGTAAGCAGGTTAGGTTACGAAAGGTCGTGACTCGTTGGTACGCCCGAGGCCTGGGGCCATCAGAGTCCATGAGCCACAAGCCGCGAATGCACTCCCCGCTGCATACTCGAGTCCATGGGCGCCGACTTTTTACACGAACTTCGAAAAAACTCGCAACGCGTCCTCTGTCATTAAGGAAGTAGTACCATAAGTAGTACCATGCAGCTCCAACTGGCGTGGCTACTCTGCAAGCCAGTTTCGCTTTCAGGTTCTAACCCCTAAGTGCTTTTTAAATGATTTATTGTTCACATGTAGACTGTCAACGTCACATTATATACCTGTTTAGGGGAGACGTGTCTTCTAACTCTTATTTCTATCGAGGTCACTTTCAGCTTGTACTCCTGAGGGAGGAATAAAATTATCCTTACCGGACCGGAACCACTGATGGGCACCCACAAGTCGTTGAATCCAACTCTTCGCTTCCGAATTGAACCCACTGTTGTAGCAGATTAGTGTCCGCCGCCCAAACACCAAAGGTCGTGCCCTAAGATAAGATTTCAATTTAAATTATATACACGCCGCCGCTGAATAACTAAACACGGTTCTTGCCGTCATCCGTTCAAACCCCCTCTGGATGGGGCGCTGACGCGAATAACTCACCCATATCGCACATCAATGAGTTTTACGATATTTTTACGTTTGTGGAGTGGAAGTTGTGAATTTTATGGCGCACTTTTGATTTGAGCATTTTCATAACAATTTATATCAACGACTGTATTACTTTTTTTAAAGAAAATGACAGTTGTTAAGCAAATAATTACACAATTAATGAGTGGAAAAAATAAATCACTGTTAAAACACGCGTAACGCGAGGAGCGGCAGATCAAAGCAAATATTGTAGGGACGGGCCCGTGTTCTTGCTCTTACCACATGTTTCTCACTCTTGGTTTGTTTTTATAAGTAGGAACAAATTTTGACGTTTAATATTTCATTTGGGCTTAGGTCGGTGTCACATAATAGGTTTCGATATTTACCGACGTATAACCAATTCGTTAGTTTAAAAAAACTATTCTATTTAGCCCCCTGGGAGGTCTATACGATTTGGAAAAAATGAACTACAAAAAAAAATACAATTCATTAAGTTAATTAAAACCTATTAACGTTAATGCTATAAAATAAAAAGCAATTAACCTTTAAAAACATTGTGCAATGTTTATTCAGCTGAAAGTATTAAGCTCAATGAATGGATCAATTTTTAACAAAGAATCAACTCGCGGGATGGTGATTTCATTGGAATAATAAATCGGGGAAAAATTAGTAACTGATTTTTTTTGTGCGTCAAATGCTATAATATTTATTTAAATTTTCTAAATTTCAGGCTCGCATATGCAAAATAGGCAAATATTCAGGGATATATGCACATAATTGTTTTAAGTATTTCCCCGCCTCTACTAATAAGCATATCTCTTTTTTTGTAAATGGGGCTGGTAATTCGAGTCCATTCTTGAAAGTGTTATGACTTGGGTTCCCCGAAACTGCAGTCCAGATAATTCACGTCCAGTAAATGACTCCACGCCCAAAATTTCGTTTAATAACGATCCGTGGAATGATGTAACAAGTGTATTTTTTCTTAAACTGGTTCAGAGTTATTTGAATGAGAATTGTCTCGGTTCTGGTTTTTATGGTGGATTTTGAAAATTTATGATTCCTAGATTTGCGGAATGTAATTGGGCGAGTATGGTGGCCTTTATCATACATAACGAGATGCTTGCTTAGCATTAGCCAGTGCAAACAATAATCTGAATACAAAATGAATGCTGCAAGGACTGGACCAATTAAGAGAAAGTGACCAGATGCGGTTTTTGCAATTGTTCAGCGTGAAATTGATGACATGTCGGTGTTTCGAATTTCCGCATGGAATGATATAGATTTTGGGGTCTAATCGTTTAGTGCTGACATGGATAATCCCAATAATTCGATATTAGAGATCTGATCTCTGATTTGAAGGAATCCGTGCATTAAATCGAGTTGAGAATGGCAGTAAAGTGATCTCGTTATATTTTTTCCGGTCATAATGATCCGCGTGATAATCTAGGAAATGATAAGAAAGTGAAGTTAAAGTTTAGGTCGTAAACCGTGTTCAGAAAATAACATTTGACCTATGGAAAGGTTATATTTTAGTATATTAGCAGATAAATTGTCCCTTTTGGGCCATAAATTCCGTGAATTAACCCCCGATGACCTTTTGGCCTCAAAGGTAAAAAGTCATCTAGTAAACGTGTCTTTTTTAAATGCCGTTTGAACGACATAAACGACACGAACAAAACAATTCACGTTGGCAAATTAGTAAGTCGGCCCCTTCGTGATTCTTGCGTTATGTGAATTTGAAAAGGGAAAGCTCCCTAAAAAGTCGGATATTAGTCACGTGTAACATATTGCGTTCTGGGGATGAGATATTGTCATTTACCCCGACAATATCAAAATGCGCTAGCCCACTTAGTTCTATTGAATTATAGGTAGCTTCTAATTCGTACGATTTTCGATCTCCTGGCCACATGTTAGATCTTGGACGATAGACGACTATGTTACGATTGCTATAAATCCTTGCTAATAGCTCGACTACAATGCCGACGCTAGTCGTCGTGAATTCGACGATACGCCTTTTCACTGTCGCCGGCCACACGCTTTGGATACCTCACTACAACCACCAAATTATTTAGATCCTCATTACATTTTTATACCCAAAAATAAAACACTGCAATATTTCAAATTCATAAACCCTTGAAGTTTAAAAAATCCCAAATTTATAGCCGTGAGTTTATGATGTGTCCTTTTGGTCCTTTGATCAAAGAAACTGAGTGATGGTCAGCACACGCCGTAAAATCTGGAATACCTGTCATATATTATCTTCGAGTAGATACAAGTGACTAATGTGAAAATTTTGTATACAAAGTAGTTTTATGCCTTTCTACAACAGTCGACAATTGGGACTATAAAATCTTATCACTGTAAGATTACATTTATGTCTTTTCCCTCGGCCGCTAACACCTCTGCCGCGCGTAATAAATTCCGAAGCGCGGATGTGTAGCTCTTCGTAGAAATTGAAACTCGTGAAAAAAAATAACCAGTAAATAGCTCACCGCGAAAATAAAGAAAAAGATTTATGCATTTCACTCGACGCATTACATAGGAATTGTGTCTATAATTGGCACACATTAATCCCCAATATCTGCGGCGTGGAACTCCCCTTCGCGAAGGGCAAATGTTTGTACCTCATCTTTTTCGTGCATCCCTACTGCGGCTTACAATAGATTTATGCAGATTGTCCAATTGCAACATGATGCCCTCATTCTTTATATTTTATATAAAAAGGTCTCGTATAACGCTCATTGTGATGCTTATCTTTACGGTCTGACCATGGAGGATCAGAACAGTACGCCAACTCTTGAGCACGTCGCCCTTAGCACTCTGAAGCACTCTTAACCTCCTTGGATCGCATTTAATCGATTATTGCGCAAATTGCTCGCTTGCTGCCGATATCACACCTCGAAGGACAAATCTGATTCTAATTAGTCTCATCAAAATTTCCTTTTTGACTGAGTTTGCACATCTCATAAAAGAATAGCCTATATTTTGTATTGCGTCAGCAACAGCACGTCCTTGTATCTATCGGTTTGTGATAAGCAGTGCGCAGTTTAAAAACAGAATAATACGATAAATAATAATAAGATGACAAGTTTGCATGTCATTATCTTTATCTTTGAAGCAAAGTCGTTTCAATTTAAAAACAATCTCGAATAATGGAATAAAATCGTGTTAGCCCCGTTAACATAAAAATCTGGGCGAGAAGCTTCTTGCTTATCAAAGGGTAACAAAGGTAATGAAATAAAGCCACGTGTAGTCGGTGTAAAGAAAGGGTCGTATAGTTAAGTTTTTGTGGAGGCATATCAATCTACGGAGGAGTCAGCAGTGACAAGCTGTAATTAGTCAATTAAGAGCGTTCCATCGGCTTGCAAGCAGACGAAACGCACGACTACGAATAAATAATAAAATGTTCGTCGTAGCAGAGACAATTAAGGACAAGTGTTACTTACAACTCCTCGGTAATTACTAATGTAGCAAACTTTAATTGTTGAAAAACACCAGCTGCGTGACAAATAATAATAAATATAACCGCGAAATTGCGTAACCGTTCATTAAGAACTTGTTAAGACTAAAAATAACTGAACATAAAGAAAACTCTTCATTATCTCAATATCAAAACTAAACCAAACTGGATAAGGGCGCTAGTCTTTAATTCATTTTACCCTTTTTACAAATCGCCAGGGAACACTCATTACTGATTATCGATTCTGGGATAATTTAAATTGCTGCTTGTCATTTATCATTGCTGTTCTGCTTGATTTTATAATTGCCACCTGATGATCTATGGCGGCGAACTATGTGACCGTTACCAGTGCTAAATGATTCAAACGCATATTCAAATGTGGTACATCACCAGCTTTCACATTTTTATCAATAGATGAAGATGTACCCGGAAATTCGAAGAAAAACTTGAATTTTGATAGAAATGGAAGTTTGTAAAATTTGTGGACAAAAAGGGAAATTATATAACTGCAGGAATCCATTGCGTGGCAAAGCATGTGATAAAAAGCTTTCATCGCAGGAATGATTTGTGAAGTTTTTGGAATGAAGTTTTTCGCGGATGCAAATTAGAAAGTTTGTTGTGAACCATTGGCGCAGGAAATGATAAATATTAAAATATTATTTACAATTCAAAGTAAGCATGTTTTAATAGCGTCAGTTTTTAAGTATATGAAAAGTCTCGTTAATTTCAGCGCCTATAAAAAAAGGTTGTGTTGAGCCGTCAGGGCCAAATCCTGCCAAAAATCAGATCACAAAAACCACGAACTGCTTTGTTATGCACCCCAAGCTAAGCACGCCACTATTTCATTGTGATTTATTTGCACTTCGGTAAAAGAATCGAAAAAACGAATCTGAATCAATCAACCATTACTTCAGATGGAGACCTGCGGAAGATATAGGAGTGAGGTCAAAGAGAGGTCAGTGTCATTCCAAGCCACAACCTCTCCTCGACCATCTGCATCTCGCTAATATCCAAGACGATGGCAGCGTTAGTTCACTGACTATTTCACCTAAATGCAAAAGTCGGCTTGAGGGAAGGCAACAACAGATTATTCACCCTTCTAAAACGCACTTGCTTGGGGCGACATCCCTAAAAATTAAAAGCCACAGATTTGCACTATGCTGTTATAACAAAACTACCCCACCCCCCATTCAGACGCCACACAGCCCTACTTTCCTGGACTATCTGCCCGTGAAGAAGTTGAAAATCAATAATCATCCCGCAACAAATGTGTCATCTCCTAAAAGAATACAATGCACACACCCCCATCCCTCTATTGCGGAACTTTATTAAGGTCACGATAATCTTTACGCCACGCGGGATTTAACCAATCAATTATCACAAAGGGTAGTTACGGACCTTCTTAAAGAATCCGAATGTTTGTGCACATCTTAAACCGCTTGATGATGCACTTAAGCTCTTATGCAAATCAATCTGACGTCACAAGCCACGTGTCAAAAGGCGACAGGTCAAACAAGCCGATAAATACAACAATAAATACAATACACTCCATGACAGTGTCATTGTTTCAGCCACACTGAACGCTTTCAAATGGTGATATGCTAAACTTGCTCATTACTAGGCATTTCTTCATGGAAAAATGTTCCTCCTTTCATGCATGATCTAAAAAATGTCTAAACCCATCAAGTTCGACAGAACTGAAAGTACGTACGATGTTTATTACGTTATAAATGATTGATTCGTGTATTGAAGTAGGTATGATGAAGCACGTGCAGGTTGTACTAGGAAGTCTTGTTGAATTTTTATGACACGACTACACGGGTCAGGCGACCAACAAACTTCATTCCTCATGCCGGCAAAGAAAATTACTGCACACTATCTGAGAATGCAACCAATACAAACAATAGACAAGCCGCTTCAAAGAAACTAAAATAGCTTTATACTCTCACACACTCATTTCGTACTGCAACTCGGAAATATTTACTGTGGTACACATCAATCAGGTATTTAGCAAAACGAAAAGGAGTATCACAGTTGGACGCCACATAAAACATACACGGTATTATTATGGGTACAGTTGAGGGCAAAAAAGACATACACTCCGAGTCCATCAAGCGTATAATAAATCTTGGCGGCACTAGAAATTACAGCCGATTTTCCCACAAGCAAAAATTACTCGACTGATATTTAATATAGTTGGTGGAAAAATTTAAATGTTAATATTTCTGATGTACCAATAGTCTAATAATGTCACTGCTGGTAACTTGCAATCAAAGTTTATATCTCATAAAATTTTAATTACATCACACCAATATATTGAAGATAAAGTTTTTCAGAGTTCGAAGTTTGTTTGAATGGCGGTGTTAATGTTTATCTATGGTGGAAATTATAAACAAACCATTTCGGAATGTTAAAATCGTTAACTGTCGAATAGCTAAGGTTGTTCGGCGCGGTAATGAGCCATAGAAGAAGCAAAGTAGTCAGAAAACATAAAACGAGCACATTAATACAGTTATGGAAAAAAGCAGCAAGACCAGTGTACATTCTCTTATTTAAATTAGTGCAATTATTTTGATATTGCAGTTATGAGTGAAATTCCGAATGGTTTTTGTGTCATTAATATAAACGACTTAACGACATTCTGAAGAATTTTATTTGTAAGAATTGCATAAAATGACTTCTCCGCCTCTTTAGTTGTGAGTATACGGCAACAATGGTCGTAGCAAATTTCAAGTCAATGGATAAAAGGCCCAGATGTTTGAACCATTTTGCTAAATACAGCTTTAACAGAGGAAAATGAGTGTAAAGAAGGCGAAAAAGATCAAAAGCAAATAATTTTAAGAGGCGTGTGTTCAATCGACAAACAAAAGAATTGAATGATATATGAGACAGATGTATGCTGCAATCGGGAATGATTGAACGTTTGGTTAGTAAAAATACAAGAGATGTAATCTAATAGATGGACTTTAAAAGAAATATCATCTTAATATTCGGCGGCGTCTCCAACTTTCTAAATGAACAATTGAAAGGATTAGAGAAACTTTGCAATCCTTCCGCGACAACTTTAAGTCGGTTCCAACGTGAAATACTTTATATTAACAAGTTTTAATTGTCTGGATTGTCATTTAAAATTGATGAGCACAAATTTGAATTAGCATTTGTGCTTTAATTTGAAAAGTCGCATTGGTGAGTGCGCTATTCATTCCAAGAGATACTATCAAATGCGTCAGCTTACATCAAAAAGTCACAAACACGAGACAATTGCAATTAAGCGCTTATTTATAGACAAATGTCAAACTTAAGCACGGGTCAAGAATTCAAGACCCTATTTTTACACTCAAAATGCAATTAGACGGCACCGCTAGAGTCTGACGACATGCATTTCTGACATTGCGAAAAGTGGAAAGAAAATATTGTTTATTCATTTATATTTAGCGAAGACAAGCATTGTTTATAGATGCTTTGCATTTCCTAGAGCTGAAGGGAGAATACGAGATAAATTGGTTCATCAAAGGGTCAGTGGGGAGTCTTAGATTCTGATGGTTGATTTGTTTCAGATGCCTGTGGTTTGAGTGACGTGGCGCACATCGAGTCCATCCAGGAGAAGTCGCAGTGTGCTCTGGAGGAGTACTGCCGGACACAGTACCCCAATCAGCCAACACGATTTGGAAAGTTACTGCTGCGACTTCCGAGTTTACGGACAGTGAGTTCTGCGGTCATAGAACAGTTGTTTTTTGTAAGGTTGGTAGGTAAAACGCCTATTGAAACCTTGATAAGAGACATGTTACTGTCTGGAAGCTCATTTTCGTGGCCGTATATGTGATACTTGAAACTGTACTAGGTGTACTAGTCAAAACTTTGGAAGCAGGTTCGACTGTGCAGACTTCCAGTGATATCCAATGACAGTGTTTGGTGGCAGTGCAACGGCAATATTTGCGAATCACATATCAAAGATGTAAAGGTCAACCTGATATCACTTTGCCAAAAAGAGTCCGATACTCGGACTAATACATGTTCCTTTTTATATGAAAACGAATCAGTTTAAAGTGGAAATGTACTACTTTACCACGTATATAAATGTGTATTAGTAATATATTTTATTGGAATTTGTACGATATGTAAATACGTAGGTTTTTCTCATGAGAAACGTTATTATTGTTTTGATTTTTCAATTTAGTCAGTGTTCACTTTGTTTTTTATGGTTTAAGTAGTTGTTTGTTATTAGTTGTTATCATGATTGTTGTTATGACTTTTCACTTATTTTTTATATTTATCTTCTCTTAATACGATAGATGGCCAGTTTTGTAAGTATTTTACTTAATTTTCGAAAATTCGTACTTAGACATTGTCTTTACTTGTTAAAATCAACCAAAATCAAAATCTATGTTGATTTAAGTTAAGTTTTCAAAACTTCGAATTGTCTCATGTTTTAGTCCCAACTAGAATAGTTTTTAGTGCAATTTTACTTTAAAAATAAAATGTTTTACTCACTTATTTATTGATATTTCTTATAAAAAGTTATGTTTATAGTCTTAGAAGTAAAAACAAAAAACGTGAATTAGAATATATTTGGCTTTCAACAAAGGCCAGTGCCAATATCGATGATTATAGTCGATTTTAATCATAGTACATTTATTCGGGATTTCTTTATGTTTGTAATAAATCGTGTATATAATGAATAGTAAAATAAATAAAATGACTGTATTTATATCTACCTTCTTTATTTTCACCTTACCTTAAAATAATAAGTAAAACCACACAATTAAAATTTTATCCGAAACGTAATATTATTATCATTTTATTTAGCACCGAGCTAATTAAGTAATTATTTTTGTTTTCAAGGATGAAAATTACAAGATACTGTTATCAGTTAATAACAAGAAACGGTTTACGTTTTAATGATTTTGAAACGCTGAAAATGTGTTTCATTGTTTCACCCCTGCCTCTGATAAAACTATCAAATAAAATTCACCGACTGATGAGATTTTAATTGATTCGATTCGTAAGTGAACACGGTTTAAAAAATCCGGTTTGAGCACTGCGTGCGACGTCAACAAATAAACACTTCGCGAATTAAGCTTGGCTGAAGAGTGAAATTTTGATTGATGTGACGTGCAACGGGGGGCGCGAAGTTGATTTTAAACAGTGTCTAAATTTATTATTAGTTATAAATGTTTTTCTGTGGAGAAATGTCTTATTCTCGTTATTGAAATCAGAGTTGCGACGAGCTTTGTGTTCTTTTAGCTTGATTATGCAATCAACTTCGATGGCTCAGGTGCTCCACCGCTAACAACAGCACTTAGCTCAGAACGGGGCAAAGATAGGACAAAAGAGAAAAGAATTAACGCCCAGCTGCAAGTCGGAAAGTGCAAAGTTTTCGAATAATAAACACATCTTTATCTAAAATTTCTTACTATAAAGGTTGCAATTCTCAAAAAACACCACTATCCTATTTTAAATAAGAAAACCGAGCGTCGTTGAATAATAAACATGTTTATAAAAGGAAATGAACTTTTTATCTGTTCAACCTTTGACATCGTATACAAAGACTAGCGTGGTTGATTGACACTTTTCATTTGGTCTTGTTTTCAATTGAAAGCATCTCTTGAAAAAAAAATCAATGTCCATGTCAAAATTTTAAACGAAAAAATGATGTAGAAACCTGATAGTGGCGCCCTCTCAGTTTCCGATTTTTGTGTAATTAAGGCCACTTCACACTGGCTCAGTGCTCGTATTGATCAGATAAGATAACCGAGCACGACATAAACATGCTATCGTCCGTGCACCTGTTGACTTGTAATTAGTTCGACGATCTCTGAACAGTTACCTGATTATCCTGCGAGGGAGGGAGTCCTGTCACATAGGAACGTGGGCGTATCTATTGACAGTTTTCTAGTAGCCAATCGCAGCAGGTCAACCGTTACCGTGGTTACCATCTTTGTCCTTACTTGCGATAAAGCAATCTGCTCCTTCTACTTAAATCGTCGGGTCTTAACAAAAACCCACCAAGACTTCCCCGATTATTGCAGATTAATGTCCTTGAAGGAGCAGTCAAGCCTGCACACGACTGGATAACCCTATTACAAAATTCCGGGATATTTGTAAAAACCATATTTGTGTAACGTCAAGATAACAAGATGTGTACGCAGCTTCTGTAATTAGCAAGAGATTGGGATTTTTCCATATGGAGATGAAAAACAACTTGATAACAGAAGTCAGCAACACGCTCAACTAGGATAAGAAAGCCGCAAAATGCGATCGATGATAGTTCGTAACTTCGTACCTACATTTTTATACAAATGGAAGAAAAAAATTCTGAAGGCCAACGTTGTACGCTGTTTGCACAAATTAACTTTGCAACATCATAAAGAATACCACAGGAGTTAACACACCACACCGAGAAATTTAAATAAATATTAAATATACATTTTTTTTAATCACAAAAGTGTCTCTAATGTCTCCAAAACTAGACTAATTTATTTAGTGTCATAAGATTTTCCCTTTTTATTTTTTTTTGAATAAAAAAACAGTGGAACCCTGCTGTCACGAGACACCACTCTCGATATATTTTCTGACAATTTTTAATAATATTCGTAATTTTAGCAAATTTAGTGCCACAACTATGAAATTTATAGATTTTATTAGTTTTAAGTTGTTTATTGTCTCCACCAAATGGTAAACTCATAAAATAGAAAACACAAATTTTACAAATTTTTATTTTCAAAACGAAGCAAACATTTCCTACAAATTTTTAGAAAATTCGTAATTTTAACAATTTTAGTTCTACAACTATGAAATTTGGAGATTTTACTAAATTTGAGTTGTTGATTATCTTCAGCAAATCGTAAAATCATGAAATAAAAGACACGCATTTTAGAAATTTTTATTTTCAAAACAAAGTAAAATTTTTCGACAAGTTTTAATAAAATTCGTAATTTTAACAATTTTAGTGTTACGACTATGAAATTTGGTAATTTTACTAATTTTGCGTTTTGTTATCTCCACTAAAAAAGTCGCGAAGTTATAAAATAAAAAACACAAAATTTAGAAATATTTAATTTCAAAACGAAGCAAAATTTTCCGGGAAGTATTAATAAAATTCGTAATTTTAAAAATTTTAGTGCTACAACAATAAAATTTGGGGATTTTACTACTGTTGAGGTGTTTATTATGTCCGCCAAATCGCAAAGTCATAAAATAGAAAACACAAATTTTAGACATTTTTATTTTCAAAACGAAGCAAACATTTCCTATAAGTTTTAATAAAATTCGTAATTTTAACAATTTTAGTTTTACAACTATGAAATTTAAGGATTTTACTAGTTTTGAGTTGTTTATTATCTCCAGCAAATCGTAAAATCATGAAATAAAAGACACGCATTTTAGAAATTTTTATTTACAAAACAAAGTAAAATTTTTCGACAAGTTACAATAAAATTCGTAATTTTAACAATTTTAGTGGTACGACTATAAAATTTGGTAATTTTACTAATTTTGAGTTGTTTGTTATCTTCACTAAGTCGCGAAGTTATGAAATAAAAAACACGAATTTTAGAAATTTTTATTTTCAAAACGAAGCAAAATTCTTGGGTAAGTTTTAATAAAATTCGTAATTTTAACAATTTTAGTGCTACAACAATAAAATTTGAGAATTTTATTACTTTTAAGGTGTTTATTATGTCCTCCAAATCGCAAAGTCATAAAATAGAAGGCACACATTTTAGACATTTTTATTTTCAAAACGCAGTAAAATATTTTGACAATTTTTAATAATATTCGTAATTTTAGCAAATTTAGTGCCACAACTATGAAATTTGTAGATTTTATTGCTTTTAAGTTGTTTATTGTCTCCACCAAATCGCAAAGTCATAAAATAGAAGACACAAATTTTAGAAATTTTTATTTTCAAAACGAAGCAAACATTTCCTTATAAGTTTTAATAAAATTCGTAATTTTAACAATTTTAGTTCTACAACTATGAAATTTAAGGATTTTACTACTTTTGAGTTGTTTATTATCTCCAGCGAATCGTAAAATCATAAAATAAAAGACACAAATTTTAGAAATTTTTATTTTCAAAACAAAGTAAAATTTCTCGACAAGTTTTAATAAAATTCGTATTTTTAACAACGTTAGTGGTACGACTATAAAATTTGGTAATTTTACTAATTTTGAGTTGTTTGTTATCTCCACTAAGTCGCGAAGTTATGAAATAAAAAACACAAATTTTAGAAATTTTTATTTTCAAAACGAAGCAAAATTTTTGGGTAAGTTTTAATAAAATTCGTAATTTTAACAATTTTAGTGCAACAACAATAAAATTTGAGAATTGTACTACTTTTAAAGTGTTTATTATCTCCACCAAATCGCAAAGTCATAAAATAGAAAACACAAATTTTAGAAATTTTTATTTTCAAAACGAACTACAATTTTCCGCAAGTTTTAATAAAATTCGTAATTTTAACAATTTTAGTGCTACAACTATGAAATTTAGGGATTTTACTACTTTTGAGTTGTTTATCTTCACCAAATCGCAAAGTCAATTTTCAAAATTCTTATAGCGAGGTTCTACTGTATCCACATATTTAGCACGGTTTTGTTTTTTGCAAAATTTTTCTCCTTTCATCTGCATATCGAAACATATTGAACCATGGCAAGTGGTTGCACATAGCCATCATAATTAGTTCTGGTTGTTAACAAGTTTTTTAGTATAATGAATGTAAATTATAGACCGCAGAACAAATAGTGCAAGAAATTGAGTTATTAATTGGCATGTAAACCACGTCTAAGAATTAGACTAATCGATAAAACCGTCGCGGAGAGATTAATTTAAAAAATGCTCAAAATTTTCTGATACGGTAAGCACGAAATGATATCATGGAAATAAAATGAATTCCTTAAGAATTTTGAATAAAATATGCCACAGCCATTAAGCCAGTTCCAGTAGGGGATTCGAGATAATTTATGTGCAGTAGGAATTTTGCGGAAGTATCTTTTTTATGTAACCACTTGATTGTGGGTTATCAAGATTTATAAAATATTAGGTTGTTTAAAGAATGCCCTCATCCTCACATACCGTTCCGCTGTAGTTTCATAAGGCGTGCTTCATTAAAAGTAATTAGTTTGAGAGATTGATGGCTTACATTTGTACTCTACACTCAGGTCAACAAAGGCCAAACTGGAGGTGTCCGGCCGATTTCATCCCCTAATCCGTACAATCATTACGCACCCTTTTTTAAACAACTTCATCCTGATGGATTATCTTATTGTTTTCCACCAAGAAAGTATGACTAATATAAAATATGGTCATCGATTAAATGATTATATGCAAAAAAAGTCGTTTTTATCCCCATCGTTTATTTCCACAAATCAATAATTGTGTTCGGAGTTAAAAATGTTCCATTTTCTGGCCAAATTTGTGTGAAATTTGTGCAACTGTCGTTAAATATTGACTTTCGTTATGTAATAGTAACTGGGGTGGTTAATAGTAGCCCGCTAATGGTTTTTCTTTGAAAATTCACATACCTGGAAGAATTTGTCACTTTGTCCTGCTAAAGACGACAAATGATTCTGGTTATAAATGAATCAGGACAACCGTGTGACACTTTAATGTTTGTTCATCAGATCCAGTCATTAATTTTCTCCCATATAACGTTTTCTGAAACATATTGATAGACCATTGACCTCTTAATTAAAACAATAATTAATGTAATGAATGAAAATGTAGGTATGCCGCCCAGTTTAACGTCACTTAAATTTTCTTGTTTGTGTTGTATTAAGATTTGTCTCAATTAAGTTCGAGGGCGCCAGCTTGTTGCATTGCCGGGACCGTATTGTATTTAGCTTGGCTTGTTTCAACAACTCTTTATTGGTGTCAATCAAAGGTCAATTCTTATTAGAGATTGGGGATATGACAACACTGCCATTACGTCATTTTGTTCCAGATATTTTCAGATTTGTTTAATCAGCTTTTATTACACACGCATATCTTATGGCTGTTATGCCCTTTGGAGCTTCACCACACATACCATCGTTTAACGCTTTAATTGTAGGATCGTGTCATACCTCTGGACTGTGAATCAGTCAGCAAAATTTTTTTTTAATTGTATGGCACTTCGTAATTTGAGAAGAATTCGGATGGTTCGTTTTTCACCCCTTTCCTGAGAAAAATTAAGAAAAAATTCTTAAAATCAAAATCCAGCAAAATTTTAATTATGTTTCTAAAGTCCCCTTTTTTAATATTTTTATTTACATCTAAATATATATAATTTGAGAGCTTTTGGACTTCAAAGAAAGACAAGTACAATCGAGTCTTGATAATTCGAACATCAAATCCCCAAATTTCATAGTTGTAGCACTAAAATTGTTACGAATTTTATAAAAACTCATAGAAAATGTTTGCTTCATTTTGAAAATTAAAATTTCTAAAATGTATGTCTTTTATTTTATGACTGTGCGATTTGGTGGAGATAATAAACAACTCAAAAGTAGTAAAGTCCCCAAATTTCATAGTTGTAGAACTAAAATTGTTAAAATTACGAATTTTATAAAAATTTATAGGAAATGTTTGTTTCATTTTGAAAATAAAAATTTCTAAAATTTGTGTCTTCTATTTTATGACTTTGCGATTTGGTGGATAAATAAACAACTTCAAAGTAGGAAAATCCCCAAATTTCATTGTTGTAACACTAGAATTGTTAAAATTACGAATTTTATTAAAACTTGTCGGAAAATTTTGTTCCGATTTAAAAATAAAAATTTCTAAAATTTGTATCTTTTATTTTATTACTTTGCCATTCGGTGGAGACAACAAACAACTCAAAAGTAGTAACATCCCCAAATTTCAAAGTTGTAGCACTAAAATTGTTAAAATTACGAATTTTATTAATACTTGTTTGCCTCGTTTTGAAAATAAAAATTTCTAGAATTTGTATCTTTTATTTTATAACTTTACAATTTGGTGAAAATAATAACCAACCCAAAAATAGCAAAATCCCCGAATGTCATAGTTGTAGCGCTAAAATTGTTAAAATAACGAATTTTTCTATTTAGGGTACTTTTGGTGTCTCGTTATTGCCAATAATTTGAGAAAATATTAAAATTTAATGCATACTTTTATCACAAATAATGTGAACTAAGTAACAATAAAATCGATTTCCTTTTTTGATACCAGCAGACGTCAGTTTTGTTGATCGATAAAAGAAATAATTTATTCGACATAATACTGAAAATTCATGATCCTCGACTTCAAAGAACACTTCGAATAGCTGGAAAAATCTAGAAAAAGGTAGAAAGAATGTAACCTCACCTTTGCACTTGTTGATAAAAGAGGCTTTGTTTTCAAATGTATACAGGAATTCATTACGATTACAAATCGGACATTTTAATACGTCGCACATTCTTTCGCTTTTATTATTATTATTATTTGAAATTAGCGAGTAGTAAATTTTTTTTGCAAAAGTGTTAAGAATCTTTCGTGATTGATTTAAGTGTGGTGCGCATACGTGATTTTATTGTTTCACCAAAGCGAGGTTTTAATTTTCAACAAGCGTTCGTTGCGCCTCTAACACTATTAATCGTAGCCTGTCCAGAGATAATCTTTCATTTCTTCTTGGTGTAACACAAAGTATTAGCGGCTTTTCTGAAAAGGAATCGGCAATTAAAAAGCTCATCTTAAAATAACGGTTGTACGTACTGTAGGTACAATACCTCACATAATAACTTTGAATTTTTCAGATAACTGAAAGGTTTTGTTGAAAATTCCTTCAATTACGTATCATGTATGCGGGTATTTCGTTGGCATAAATCAATTTTAAGAAGTCATTAGCCTATTTATTGGCTGTGGGTGAAGTGAGGGTCTGTTTATTCTAGACAAAAAATCGCTGAATTTTAGGGGAATTTTTATCAGCACCTAAGCTAAAAATTAGAAGTGACAGCCACTTAGTCCGGCTTCAGACGGCGCCGCAAATTGTCACATGTCACACCGGCGAATCTTTTCTTTCTACCAATTTATACGAATTGAAGAAGTATGTATTCTTAGAACCCCTGAGATATATAAAATGTTCCCCACGCTTCAATTAGTAAGCGGCAAAACTCAAAATATTGTCGCGTGAAAAATTTAAAAGTTGCGGTTTTACTACTTCGTTCCATCAAAGTGGGGTGTTTTATAAATGATCCTATGCTACTTAACCATTCCATAAGATTGCCATAACAGAGGAACTCTAATGACTCTACTTAACAAGTTATTAGCCCAAGTCCTTAAAATCGCATTAATTATTCAGATTTTAAAAGCAATTCCTATTGAGAGTATAATGGAATCAAAAATGGCCGACACGCAAATAATTATTAATGATTCGGCCTTTTGGAACACCGACTTGATTACTCGAAGAAAAAAAAAACGAACGCAATAAAAACCCAACATGGAAATAAAACATGAAAACCAATAAAAAAATTGATTTCCGATCATGTTAAAAAAGTAATCCGAATCGGAATTAAAAATCCGTGACCACGATCCACCGATTATTTTACCGCTCGTTTCTAGATGTCGCCTGTAGAGTCACAAGCACCACCTACCGCAAATTTAGTTAGAAAAGAAATCAATAACACTGTACTTGATAGTTTTATTTAAAATCAATAAATAAAAATCACACTATTTTCTGACCAGACTAGTTTATCACTATTACGTTTCAGTAATAATTGCTTTGTACCTAAAAATTGCTCTAACTTGTCACATCACTCTTGTAGCTGATAACAGTGGGTCGGTACTTCTGTAAAGAACTAGAACTGACTATTGGGGGAGCATGTAAATACGGAGTTAACGAAAATCGAGTTCCTGCAATATCAATTTGATAATGAGCGTCCTTTGAGAGAATATAATCGGATGTTATAATTCTGGATCTGTCTGATTTTGGTTTGCGAATGAATCCCAAACATATTAATTTTTCAGCGGAGAATCCATACCTAGAAAACATCACTGAAACAAATGAAGTGAAATTAGAAGTACTACCCTGCGGAGGTTACAGTTCCGACAAATTCGTTGTTTCTGTACAAAGGCTCTCCTCCCCAAGGCCAGATGTCCTTGTCAGGATCAATGTCATTTAAATGAAAGAAAACGAGTTGCTTCTTAACACCGTTCTCCTTCTGTTTTTGTAAAGCGGGTTTTCCTATAAAATTTTCTTTTTTATCAAGTTTCACGCTATAACCATTTCCGGCTTCAAATGGTGTGGTAAAACTGCTCAGTTCTTCGGCCCAAAAAGGGATAAATCTTTCTATTCGCATGAACCTTTGGGTAAAAGTACCAACGTCGCGAACACCATAGTCTCGTCCAACCTAAAGAACTATTAGAGAAAAAGTGATGATAAAGGAAACTCACAGTCATTAGTTTGTAGTATACATGGAGGGCGTACTCTGAGGGGACGTATAAGCAGTACCCTGGTTCTCCTGTGTGTGTAAACGACATCACCATTACATCAGAAGCGTAACCAACGTTTACTTTTTTGTACGAAAAAGGAGCTAAGCGCATATCACTGTTGGATAACTCAGTGAGAAGTCCTTGGGCTTTGGGACCAACAACGTTGATAACTGTGTACATTGAAGTCAAATCGTTCAAAACAATTGACGATCGAGGTGGTAGTTTCCCAGAAATCCACTCATAAATTCGCGTTTGTTGGCTAGTTGGAGAAACAATGAAGTACCTGAAAGCAACACGACTGTTGGAATGTTAAACAGATTGTCTGCCACCCACCTATTGTCAGCTTGTCTCACTATCATGCTGTCATTCTCATAGCCCCCTTTCTCGTTTTGCATCCCAGTGTGTACTATGAGTCCCACAGGAATATCAACATCATTGGAGCAAAGCTTCTGTAGGTAGTTAACCACTTCTGACCCTTCAGACTGTACAAGGATTAAAGTTCGGCTCTAATTATTATCAGTAGTACCTTAATTTCAATTTTTGAAAAGGAAGACATGTCAATGATCCCAACTCCTTCCCGACAAGCTAGAAACTCCTCTTTCATGAAGTCAAAGAATTTCGGCTTGAAGAAGCTACCAGGAGGCATCAAAGGCTTGGAGTTACCAGCTGGAAAAATTCAACACTATCGAAATTGTGGCTACTTTCTCAAATCTTACGTTTGTAAGTTGAATCAAAGTAGAGAGCTCTCTCGTACGCCATCTTAATCCCAAACACAGCTCCTTTGGTCTCTAGAACACTATACAGAGGGGAGCATCTTAATTTTCTCGCGTAATTGTATTCACACTGGAAAGGGTACAAGATTGAATAATGCCTAAAAAGTGATTTTAGAATACTTTGTCTTAGTTCTCCGATTCTAACCTTCCAACTACTTCTTTTACTCTTTGTTGTAAATACTGCCTACTGTTATGGACGTCTAGAAATCTTTGGACGCTAAAAGGTAAAAGATCTTGTGTGGGTTCGCCTTCGATTATCCACTCCGCGACGGCTTTTCCGATACCAGCGGCGCCCTGCAGAGAGTTCCCATTCATTCCACAAGCAACAAAATAATTATTTACTTCGGCTGTCTCGCCAAGTACCCATCTTCCGTCAGGAGTAAAATTATCGGACGAATTGACTATTTCTGGTTCTTTACAACGGGAGAGTTCTGGTATTCTTTTCACAGCTTTTTCCCATAACGGTACTGCATACAATAAGTTAGTAATTGTTCGAATAGTACCAAAAACTTACAAAAATGGTTGAAATCCTTTTTTATGTGTTTCAACCAGTCTCTTGGAACTTGGCTATCTTCAAAAGCTGGTTTTGCCTCTTCTTCAAACCAACCAACCATGAAGCCTCCTTCGTATTCACGGGCGTAAGTGTAGGCGTCGTAGTCGCGGATTATCGGCACGGACCCGTCTATAACTGCAAAAAAAAATTGATAAAATATTATGCTAATTCAGTTTGTGTAATCGTTTAAATAACTTAAAAAAGTTTTACACATTTGCAAAGTTGCGTAATAGTAGTTAAATGAGACTTCAAAAAAGTCCAAGCACATGATTACGTTTATGTGTTCACAGGTGAACCCAAATAAAGTGATTAATTTGTTTGAAATAAATTAGACCTTTAAAAAAGCCAATCTTTATCTCGATTGATGTTAAGGTGACCCGCTTCGTGGATCAAACTGAAATTTTAAGTAGAAACGAAATAAAGAAAAAGTTACTGGAAGTAAATAATCCACAATAATATCACGGTAAACAAAACACTTTTAATAACTTTAGGTTCATCACAGCGTTTTTATTCCTAACTTTTGAATGACGTAGTTAATAGACTTAAGAATTATGACGTCACAGAGATGCCTTTTCAATAATTTAAACATTTTTTTGTTCTAAATCAATTGCAAGTTCAGGCTCAGATTGCTTCATAAATAAGAGATATAGCGACCCAGTCTGAATTGGAGACTGAAAGACAGCTAACTTCTACAGTAAAAAAATGAAAATTTTAAATTCGAACTATATAAGATCGATTTCTAAAGTAAAAAATTGCGAGAAAAACGATTCCGAAAAGGGTTGTTTGATATTTGCCATATTTCTGAAAATATCGAGCAAAATCGTTTTCGAACCTCCAAAATTTTGACCCTCTGGCGACAACTCAAAATTTCAAACGCCTCTAACTTAGTTATTTGTTGACGTACGAGAAAAATAAAGAAATTTTTGGATTCAGCGCGAAATTCTGTGTTAAATGAACCCATATGGCTCAAATTTCCTTAACAAATAAACGAAATATCGACTGAATTACATTTTCAGAAGGTGATTTTGAGATCATTTTTAAGACGCTGTTTCGAAGCGGAAACTGCGTTTAATATTATTGAATTATATATCGATCGAAAGAGCACCTCGTGATCTATCAATCGGCCGAATCTCAGATCGATCGAATAATTAGTTTACGAGGGGCAATCAAAAAACAAAAAATTGAAAAATTTTCATCGATTGAGTTGCAAAATTTTTTGCCCAAAAAATTGACCATCAAATTTTCGATTTTTAAGGGCTTATTCTGAAGTAGAATGAACTGAGAAAAACGCTGGTTAAAACCGTTTCAAAAAATCTCTTGTAGTTTCGGAGATATCGAGCTTTGAAAATTTTCCAACTCAAAATCCAATATTCGAAACTTTGATCGCTCATAACTCAGTAATTTCTGAATCGATCTTAACGAATCTTGGCTTTTTGGATTCTGCATAAAATTCTGCGTAAAAAGAGCAAAATGAGCGTTAGGTGTTGAAATAAAAAAAGATAATTTCATCTATTTTCATTAATTTTGTATTGCTACTTACACTTGGAGAGCCTGCCGGTCGTGGCGTAAAAATGCTGTGCAGGATAAGCAGGAATTCTGACTTGTGGTGAGCACTGCAGCCCCAATTCCCTCGCCCACATCCCCGCGCAGTTAACGAAATATTCACATTTGATGACTCCCTTTGGTGTCTCAACTCCATAAACTGTTGAATTTTGCGTAAGTACTTTATCAACTGGTGTATGTTCAAAGTATTTAGCGCCCCCTTGTTGGGCTAATATTGCTAAAACATCACAGATTGCTCTTGGATTGGCCACTGCATCTTCAGGGACCCATACAGCCCCTTTTAAGTCATCTACTCTTAAGTACGGATGTAAGTCTTTAAGTTCCTTGGGCGTGACTAGTTCACAATGTAACCCTGTTGGAATATTATACGCCATCCGACGTTTTAAAGCTATTAGTCTGTCATTGGTTTGGGCCAAATTAATACTTCCACATTGTCTCATTTGAATGTCATATCCCATGTCTTGTAATTGTTGGTATAATTTGATACTGTACCATATTAAGTTTCTATGAGCGATGGGTTTAAACAGCCCCAAAGTTCCAGAGCCAAAATGCGAGGTACCACTTCCTATTTTACCCTGTTCCAGAACTATAATATCATTCCAGCCGTTTTGAACTAAATGGTAGGCCACAGAATTTGCGACTACTCCAGCACCTGCGATCACTATCCTGGCTTGCGTTGGGGGCACATTTGAGTACTTTTTCGTGAAAATCCACGGAAAGACAGAATACTGAATCTCCCGTTTCCAACCACAACATTTCGCTTTGGCGAGAAGTGACATTCTTTAAACTTGTTCAAACATGTGAAAGGAAAAGAAAACGCCAAAGAATTTGTTTAAAATTAACCATTTTTGCATTTTGTTTCAAAATATACAAACACATAACCTCAAACCTGACATTTCTCTCAGCCGGTAACGAAATAGCGAGTAAAAGAGGTGTCAAACAGCGGGAAATTTAAAAAAATAAAACCAGGAAGTTGTAATATATGTTATAATTTATTATTGAAAACATATAAAACAAAGAGTAACAAAAAAATAGAAGTTTTAAAAAACTAGCATAATGATCAACAAAATTAACAAATTCTAGCTGACTGATTCTAAAAGCTCCAAGTGTCAGTATGTTATGAACAGCACCAATATTTGGTGCATTGTTTCGTTTTTTCCCCGCAATTTGATACAGCTGTGTAGTAATGAAAAAAAAATGTAAATCGTGCACTTACTTCATATACATAATTCTAAATACGTTAGAATATACAAAAATAGCAATATTTACACAAAAACAAACCAAAGCCTTACTTACATTATTGACCTAACCGATATAAAAGCACCAAATGGCTTTGACAATTTTTGAAAACTAGTCAAATACAGTCTATTTGGAAAATTCTTATGAAAATAATTCACACATTTTGAAGACACGGTAGTTTCCTGTTACCATACTAATTAGTCTTAAAATTTACACCACTTGACTATAGAAAAATGCGAATAATTAGATCCACTTTGTACCTTGTGCTTAAAATTATTTCTTAAGATTCTTAATCGCCGGAAAGGCTGGTTCCTCCGTGAGAATCTGCGGGGTGTTAATAGTCGAAGATGGAATATCAAGCGGCGTAATAGGTGTGTTTTCGCCGTCGATAGAATCATCTAGAAGCTCCGTGAAATCGAAACTGCTACTATATGGGGCCAACTCAGAACCGGAAACTAAAGGATCAGCTAAAATTTTTCTTAATAAGGCTTCGGAATTTTCCAGAAGACTTGGCGTAAAATTGCGAAACTTACACGGATCAACTAAATTGTCATTTTTATCGTCAGCGTTCAGATCGTAAACTGGAGAAGAATCTTCGTTAAACAGCTGGAACAAACAAAAAAATCAAGATAAAGAAAGGGAATTTTGTGAGACGTTGGTAAGTTAATTTTTCTTACATAGACATCTTTGAAGTTTTGAGGGATCTTGCTTAATTCCTTAAAATAAAATACATTATAACTACAAATGTCGAACGCCACGCGGAAACCCACTTTTGATGAAGTCATGATGATGAGTGTGTTAAATCAACAAGAAAAAAAACAGACTTACCCCTAATAAGGCATTGGCATCCAACGAGTTATATCCATTTAAAAGATCCTTAAACTGCTCGATCTCACTCTGGGTCGCATCAATGTGACTGCTTAAATTAGAGCTATAATCGTCGCTAGTACTTGGCAAACTACAAAAAAAAATATTTAGAATACTCTAAATCAAACGTAGTAAAATTACCTTTTAATGACATCACACAAGTTTGAATCACGAGTGGCTATCGCCATATTGTTACTAGTCACAGGAGTAGGCGAAACCGATGTTACCGGTGTCGGTGAAAGAGGCGGGATTGCATCAAGTATCTTTGAATCTTCGTTTTTCTCTTTTTCAACAGGTTTCACCGTGAAATTATTACTTTTTATTAGATTACTCAACAACGTATCCTGCGTCGACGGATTCAGAAAAACTTTTGGATTCACACCTGAGTCGTTTCCTGTAGCGGGTTGTAAAGTATTCATTAAATTTTCTTCAGTCAAATCTGCGTCTGATAGCCCTAAATCCTCGTTTACGTCCTGTTGAGAACAATGAAAGAAACTATTAAATTTTGTACAGATGTATGAAAGTAACCCACCACAAATTCCGGTTTGTCCCATACAGTTTCGTCTGTTGGTTCATCAGCTAATAATTGCGATTCTAAGGGTGAATTTAGCTCCGTCGGCTGAGAACCCACAGATGCTGTCGGACTGTCAATCTAAAGAAGACAGCTATTAGTTAACAAACACAAGAGATTTATTCTAAGTACATAAAATAAAAGATTGACATGTAGATAAAAGCTGAGAATTTTTAGTGACCTCTGTGTTGTTTAAATGTTTAAAGAGACAGGGAGTGATACCAACACATTACCATTTTCAAACACTTTTTTTGGAACCAAACTATAACTTCACGTGCAAACAGGATAAAAAAAAATTGATCTGGTTTCTACACAGCCTCTAATTGCAACGATAAAACATTGGTAATGTAAGCAACCTTATATAATTCCGTTATTGCTTTGTAAACAACAATTATAATTTACGACTTTAAAGTCCCAAATTAACAATTGTTTTGAAATTCAAAATGCAAAACAAATAGTTAAGTGGCAGCTATAATTCACTACCATGCAGTTAAAAATAAAATTTAACCACGAAAATGACCCTACCATATCATTCGTTTCCTTGTGGGTTCCTTCCACCTTTTGCAATAACAGCATTTATAAATTGAATAGTTAAAAATCACGAAATACTTACAACAGGTACTTCTTCATCATATAAATTTGGAGTTAAATCGAGTTCATTATCCAATTCATGGATGGTAGGACCTTCAGTATTTCCATTGTTTTTATTACTGTTTGAACTTTTACTTTTTTTGTTAGGACTTTCATGTAACATTAATTGGTAACCTCGTTTCACCCCGACGGTCATTCTAGACGGTTGAACCAAAGTGACTAAGAATTGAATGAGCTGAAATAAAAAAAATCGCATCATTGTTGTTATATAAGTCACCCTTACTTTATTGACGATTTTTTGCTGCTTCAAATGTTTTTGTCGAAGAATAGCGACCTCGCGCCACAAAAGAGCGTTTTCTTGTTTCATTGCATTTAACTGAGTATCCACTGTAGCTTGTCGACCTCTTAATTGTTTTACATCATTCAAAACTTTCGACAATTCGTCGTGCTTATGATTGTTTTCGTTCGAAGACTTCGACGTTGTTGCCTACAAAACTAACTTAGTATCCAAAGTTATCCGTTTATTTACATACTTTTCTTTTAATATTTCTCAATAATTCTGGTTGGTCTCGGATGAAATAAGGGTGTGAAAACTGAATTTCGTCTTTGTCTGAGTCCATGGTACCGTTTTCCACCGTCGACATTTTATGAAAACCATCTAAAATTGTATAAGAATTTGTTGGATATTAATTGCACGTGTTTTCAGGTATCAATAGCATGAGTCAGTGCTTTGTCAATAAACTGAATTTAGCCTGAGTGAGTAAAAGTTCGAAAGTATCTCGGACTACTAAAAAACTTACAATTCTACTTTAACACGTTGGCTGTAGAACCCTGAAGACCCCTGGAGTTGCCTATTAAATCATTTTTTGTAATTATTACAAATTTGCTCACATTTGGTTTAGGAAGCGAAAATGGACTTACATCCCTAAACCCCTTGTGAGGCCGCACATCAACTGGACGCCAGTTTCCTGTGGGATTCACGTAATAATCAACTCAAAGAAACACGCCAGTGCTTGCTTGTACTTACCACTTTCTCCACATACATAAAAAATTCGAACATTATCTAAAACCATTTGTCAGAACATGTTTAGATAATGCAACAAACATGGTTTTAAAAACCACTAGTGGTTGTATCAATTGTTTAATTATGCCGGATGTTGCAAAAATATCTTGGGACCTTCTTTGCGATTTTGCTGAAAATATAAGGCGCTGCCGGGTGAGGTTCATTCAATATGAAAAAATTTAACTGCCATTGTACTTCCTGTTCCTTGACAAGAAAAATGAACGATAAAATCAGAACTGGCAGCCAACGTGTTAAGAAATCGTTTCTAGTTTCAAGTCATAAATCTTAAGAAACCAATAAAGTATATGTCAAACATGTAGAAAATTCTTTGGAAGCAAAAATGCGATACTCAAATCTACCGGCCGCGTTTCGCAATTGCTGTATTATTAGAACTAGTATCAGGGGAAAAAATACCAATACTTACACATATTCAGCTGACGCACAAAACTGCTCATATTGTTGTGTTTATAATAAAGAGGAAGTAGTTCATACCAAAATTGAGCTTGATTTGGTATCACAAAACTGGTGCCAGACTAAAAAAAGGAAAATTAGTAAAAACAAGGAATTAAACATGTCAGTTTTTTGTTTTTAAATGAGTGCAATTATGTCCCATGTGGCCCAATTACCCCACTTTACCCTGGACCTACCTTAATTAAAGATGGCCGATATTTTTATTTTTATAAAACGAATTAGAAGACTTTACAATTGCGTCAACAGTGTCAAACGATAATTTTGACCATTTTTGGTGTTTTTCTGTTAAATTGGTACGTTTTACGCATCAATCTGACAGTTGTATCGGGAGTAGTAGACGACATTGAGCCTTAATTTATGGGACCATTTCGTGGTGAAATGGGCAAAAATCTCAGGAAAAACTACACTTACCGGGCTCCAACAAATCAGATGATCTGTTGATGGGTCATTAACCATTTTCCATAATTTCCCCAAAAAGGCTGGCGTATTAGCTGCGTTTTCTCCTAATGGTTGCATGATGGATTTTCTATTTTTTCTCTATCATGTAACACCACAAAAACTGGCGTTTTTTTTTAAATAACCTTATTTTTCTAATTAAAAGTCTTTAACTTGTAACTAGGTAAAAACGCAAGAGTCACAGAAACCATTAAACAAACAGATGGTAGCACTACATAACTTCCCTTACCAACCTAGCAACAGAAAACGCGCGGAATTCAAAATTCGCCCAACTCGAAACTCGGAATCTTCACTTGACACGAAACCACAAATTGTCAATACGACACAACTGGTGTATTTAAAATTTGTTAATATTTGTAGTACCGGTTTAAAAAGGAGCTTAGAATTTTTACTTCACACTGAAATTGTGATAAGTCCCGGATTCCGGATAAATTTGCAACCAAGCTCTCACACAGACCGCTATCGACTGTGATGGTGACATTGGATAATTTTGCCTCAAAGTTGTGTTCGATAATTTTGGAAAATCACTCCAACGGTGAGTTAAATATAAATCGATGTTTCTCCAATAATTGCATCAAGAAATTATGTTCATTATTGCTTTTAGAAGGAAATAAATCGTGACTTTAATTGTATTGATTTTCTTATCACTAAGCATAACGCGCACGCGTTGGACACATTAATGGATAGTAAACAAAATTTGGAATTTGTATGCTAACAACGAGTTTTTGTTTTTTTATCGTTGCTCTTATCAACAGCTTAGTCATTGTATAACGACCAATTATATTACTGATAGCGGAAAAAATGCAATTCACAATTAAGCGCAAATTTTTTTTCCAAAATGTAAACACGAAATAAAAATTATGAGCTAGGAAACAATCGTGTTTTTGTTATCAGAACAGGATTATAATGATTGCGATTTTATTTGTTTTTACTTCCATAATTATACCTAGCTTGAATTATTTTTACGACTTTACGTTCAAGAATTTTAATTTTAATTTTCATTGCGGAGCACCCAAAAACTGCTTTTTTCTAGATGAAGCGAACGAGTGGCGTCTTCTTGGCCAAGAGCAAGATGGCACTCTCCTCTTCAGCTGGATCCAGTCCAGTAAAATCCAAGCCGCGGTCACAAAAATCGGCCAATACTCATTCTCCACCAACAAGTTAACAATAATCCATTCTTTCCCCTCTGTAGTCAACTGTATCCAAGCTTCTATAGACTGTAATAACAACTTCCTAGTTTACGTAGTCAAAGAATTAGATCCTGTCTCTTACAAACCCTTTTTGCTAAGAATCAATCCTGATGTTAACGAAATTTTTGACTTAAATCTAGAGCGATCTAAGCAAGTCCTAGTCCAATTCCTCTACCAAAAACATTCAGTTTTATCCGAGACCTCCAGTGTCAAGTTTCTGGTTTTAATCCACCAAGAATGTAAGTTGGTACCCTCGTGATGACACCTCTAGTGGTATCTTACAGGTATCTTACAGTATCAAATAAAGAGTGATGGAAAGTTAAACGAAGAGAGTTTATTTTCTGAGTCATTAGTAAGGAAATTCACATGGGCGCAATGGGACCCGTTCCATCAAACTCTTTATTATATTCATAATCGTAAACCAAGCAGGTGTTTAGTGGAAGGCGAAGAAGATACGACTCCGACTGTTGGTAAAACATCTCCCACGCTTTCAGGGCTTCAATTTCATGACGATCTCCCCCATGAAAGTGTGGTGAGTTTTATCAAAACGGAAGACAGGAAAGTGATTCGTGGTTTTAGCTTAACATTCCGTTGAATTTACCACATATATCGACAGTTTCCGGAAGTTGTGGTATTTACGAAGATGATACGGTACCACTAAGAATTCACGATTGTTCTTTGGATTTGATTGTACTAACGAATTCGAATGGATACGTGTGCGTTTGCCACCATTATTTGTACCAAGTAAGTCGTTTGGTTCATCTATTGGGGTCTTAGAGTAAGTTTTCCAGCCGATACAACCAACGACTGAGCTCAAAGATGACGACACGACTTTGGTACACTTTGCGTATTCGGTTACGGTTTTACACCAAAGCTGTGTTATTCATTGCGTGGTTCCTGCGCTTCCTTGGAGCAAAGCTAAGACGATACGACCATTGTTTAAATTCGACGGTATTCTTGGAAATAAAAGAAGATTTGTTTTTAACGCGGTTTTCCAGGAGACCACATGCTAGTTTTTATCCCAGATGTTTGTACCCATTTGTTGGATATAGGCGCAATGCACGAACCATGCTGTCATGTGGTCACCAAACCCTTGCTGAGCGACCTAGAGACGCACAAGATCTGTCTAACTTCACTGGTGTCTCTCGGGAGTGATCTAGTCATCAATTTAGTCACTTTAGACCTGATTGCTATGACAATACCAACGAGTTTGCTGGTACAAACTTTCAAAAGCGATACAATTCTTGGAAATAAACTGTCGATAATCCATTACTTGATCCTACATCGCAGCGAAATGGAAACTGTTGCTGAGTTGATAGCCTGGCAAGCTGAGAAGCCTCTAAGTTTAGGATTACCTCAACTTCTGCGCGAGTTTTTGCTCGGAAGTTCTTATTCTTCAGTACACAGAAACTTACCATCTGACGCTAGTCATCTTATTAATTTATTACCCATAACGACTCAACACATGGGAAACGAAATGGAAGTAAAAATCAACGACAAAATGATTTGTTTATCCCAAGATGTTCTTTGGAACGCATCTATGATGCTGTTGTCTCCTCAGCAACGTATTGTACCTTATCGCAGCGACTTTTGGGTGAAGCTCTGGGAACAACTCGCGAAGATATCGAAAGGGAAACAAAGATTCAAACCCAATCAAGTCGTGGAGAAGCTTCTAGTTTCGCTCGTTTGCTACCAAGTGAGTATCATTTTAACACGTTTGGGAGTTAAACTTCGAGCTTTAGCCTGAAGCACTATCAAGATCCAGCACGCCGATGTCTCCAAGTGGTTCTTTAGCCTCTTCCGTCGTCCTTAACGATTTTCTGTCGATTGGTAACCAATGTGGAAGGAAATCTCAAATGGATGCACTTCCTTTTTATGAGATTGAAAGCTGCACGGCCAGCAAACAAGAGCATATTATTTCAGTGGTGCGTCTTCAGGTTTTTGGTAGTTTATTCTCTTATTAGCTTCTTGTAGAATTTGCGCGAGCTTAGCATGCATCTACTCAAACAAAGTGCTGAAAATAAAATTAGCAAGTTTCAATGGCAGTCACAGACGCCAATGCACGTACATGCGGTTGCTACAAGATATATAACAGCACAATTAGAACAATCAAGATTTTTATGCCAGATTCTTTGTAAGGCGGCTACTTTTGATCCGCGGCAAGAGTTAGATAAAGGCTTCGTCTACATGTAAGTACGGATAAATTGATATGATTTTTTAACAGTTGTTTTTAGCGAGCAGCTCCAAGAAGAAAGGCGTTACATTTTGTTTACAATACTCGAGCGGTATTATTTGTCTGTTGAATCTATCGCGTTTCCGCTTCCTCAAGGCTTTACTTCGTTTTTTACGTTTCTGGGATATAAAGCTTTAAGTTTTGATATGTTCCTCCAGTATATCCAGAGGAACGTTCTCGAACTCCAAGTCGATGTCATGAAAATTATAATGGCAGGTAAAGATCCCGTTAGGAAATAGTCGAAACTAGAGTCAATTTTCCAGATATTGATAACAGTAAAACTGGTCTTCATCAAAAGCTGAAATTACTGACTCTCTTACCACGCTCGCGCGCTAAAAGACTTCTTAACCAGTGGAACCACCCTGTAAGTCTCATGTTGAGAGGCAGAGAACACGCTTTAAATATCCTGTCAGGAGTTGAAACAGGGACCACACGATTGCATGGAATTCACAAGAACAAAGCCTTTAGAGGTGGGTCTTCATCAAGAATTCTTTTACTTAGGAAATATTTTAGGTCTCACTGCGTTTCCTTCGGGTGATAGATTATCCCCTTTGGACACTTTTCTTGATTTGCTAACGGCTAAAGCAAGTTTGACTGATCTAGACTTTGGACTTTTGATTGAAGCCACGGAAACATCCACGGAAGATTTTATGTAATTATTTATTAAATGTGATTCTGGGAAAATTTTCGTGTTTTCTTGTTTGATTTATTAGCGGATATAAAAGTGATGTTGAGTTATATTTGGATATCCTTGGTTGTAAGGAAATTTATCAGAAAATTCAAATTATTGCGCGTGAATTCTATTGGTTACGTAATCAACGACGCGGATTGGTTAGTTTGTTGCCCTAGTTTTGAAACATGACTACCAACAGTATAAAGTGACAGTTCTGTCACAGCTGTCATAGAAAGTTGTTTTCCTATCAATTTAACTTATTTTCCAGTTAATTAGCAGCAAAATGGGTTGTGATGGGGGTACTATTCCGCGTCGCGACGAACTCGTGAGAGTAAAAAAGAAGCCAGAAGCTGTGAGTATAACCTAATTTTTTCACGCCAAAATTGATTTTGGTTGTCTTTCCACAAATTTGTTTTCATAGTTTTATGACAATTGTCTCGTTTTTGTGCGTTTTCCGAATTATATAACCCCACTTTTGCAGAAAGACAAGGACTCGGAACTAGTTTTCCAATGGAGGTACTGTGCAATCACTCAACAACTCCTGCAAAATCCCATTGTAATGTGTGGCTTGGGGAAGCTTTACAACAAAATCTCACTGATTGAGAGTCTCGTTAACCGCGAGACTATGCCCCAAAGTGCCCGTCATATCAAAGGCCTAAAGGTGGGCCCCCATTCAGTTGAATTATTTTGTTCTATGTAATTTTTTTAAGGATATCAAAGACTTGAATCTTACTCCCAACCCTGCTTTCAAAGACGACGACAAGGCTCACGGCGAGGGTGACAACAGAACAGCCCCCCATATCTGCCCAGTTATTGGTCTTGAAATGTCGGGAAAATTCCGATTTGTGGCTCTCTGGTCCTGTGGTTGTGTCTTCTCAGAGCGCGCACTCAAAGAAATCAATACCAAGAACTGTCACAAGGTAGTGTGTGATTTTAGCTAACATAACTTTAATATTTTTTTTGTAGTGCCAGAAACCGTTCACAGAAGACGACGTCGTGGTACTGAACGGAAACGAGGAGGATTTAGTTATAATGAAACAAAGAATGGAGCTGAGACAACAAAAGAACAAGAAAAAACGAGAGAAAAATATAGTCGCGGTAGAAGTCACAGAACCGGCCGCCAGCACGTCAAAAGATAAAAAACCTGCGAAAAATGGGGCTCCTGTTAAACGTCCCGGAGCGCTAAAGGAGGCTGCTCATGATACCAAGAAAATGAAGGCGACTTACAGTGTCGCTAAAGATCCCAAGGTGTCTAATGTTTACAAGTCGATTTTCACGACGCACGAGTCCGAGAAACAGCAAAACAGAGCCCATTGGGTTACCTACAATCCATTCTATAATTAAGGAGTCTCAATTTTTATTTCTCTGGTTCTATTGTAATGTTGCATCATTTTTTTTGTAGTTTTGTGTAAGTTTTGAATCTAATAAAATACAAATAGTATAGAAAAATTTGTTTTATTTAAATGATCCGGTAAAAATAATATTATAAAAAAATGACGGAAATCTTAAATGTGGTTACGTGTAATTTCAATTTGATTTTCGAGCTCCGTATCTATTTTTGAGTACGTGATATCAAATATTTTACACTGAGAAATAAATACGGTTCAGATAAATACGATAGTTGCACAAATATTTGGAAAATATATTAATAAAATTACATTTGTTTATTAAAATGACCTCAAGTTCGATGTATTTGATTGAATTTGTTCCGTGTTTACATTAAATAACAGAACAAAACATCGTTGGTTGCCCACTTCTAATTGTGGAACATTTCCACTAGATTAAAGAAACACGCAAAGTGAATCATGCCAAAGCTCGCCGATTCTCTACAAATACTGATTTTATAATACACGTTCTTTTTTAATTCAGCAGTTTAATGGGACAGTTTTAAATTTTCCAAAAAAATTGTTTTTAAATTAAGATTTGAATCTCGCGCCACTTCCGAGTTGTATTTACAGATTCAAAGAATCACTTTAGATTCTATTAATAAGTGGTATAGACGTTAAAAATGAAACAATGATTTTTCGTGATAGTAAATTGTAGATTTGGGGTTGGTTTAGTTTGAAATAGTAGTCAAAACCCTGAGAAGGTTTCGTGTTCCGGTTCCGGTTATCTTCCCCCTCTTTTGTAGTGAAGTTAGTGCTGAAGTTCGATGTCGGCCTCGGCCTCATCTTTTGTAATTTTATAACAAAACGTGTAAATTGAAACCGTTTGGTTTGTACAAGTGTGGTTTAATTAAAAAACGACATGAAAATGGAGTGGACTCCTCAACAAGAAGGACTAAGAGAAATTTTAACCTTACTCAAGGAATCACAATCACCAGATACAGCAACTCAGAGGACTGTCCAGCAAGTATCCTTTCTAATTGTCATCTCTGAATAATTAAGATTGATTAAAAACCGCCCGAAGATTTCCATTTCATTGGCCATAAGTTTGGTTTTTCTAAAATTCCGTTTTCTCTCGGTTTGTTTACATAATTTGCGTTTTGTCACATATAGATCGGTGTTATTTTCCTTAATGTAGACAGAAATTGGAGGAGCTCAACAAATACCCTGATTTTAATAATTATTTAATGTTTGTTTTGACGAAACTAACTTCAGAAGATGAGCCCACTAGGTCTCTCAGCGGTTTAATCTTAAAAAACAATGTCAAAACACATTACAATAATCTTCAAGTGAATGTAACGAATTTCGTAAAAAATGAGTGTTTACAAGCTGTCGGGGACCCTTCTCCTTTAATTCGAGCCACAGTTGGTATTTTAATCACAACTATAGCCAGTAAAGGAGACTTATCATCATGGCCAGAATTATTGCCAGCTTTATGCACAATGTTGGACTCTCAGGATTACAATGTTTGTGAGGGGGCTTTTGGGGCTCTCCAGAAAATCTGCGAGGACTCTGCTGAGGCTCTAGATGCCGATACAACAAACAGACCACTGGAAATTTTGATTCCAAAATTCCTCCAGTTTTTTAACCATTCTAGCCCCAAAATTCGCTCGTATGCGATCGGTTGTGTTAATCAATTCATCACGCATCGGGCGAAGGCCCTGATGTCACACATCGACTCTTTTTTAACGGTAAAAAAAACGAAATCGTAATATCTTGTTCTAACTTCTTCTTTTTTAGAATTTATTTCATGTGGCTACTGATGATGATCCAGAAGTTCGCAAAAACGTCTGTAGGGCTTTAGTAATGTTGTTGGAAGTGCGTCTTGATAGGCTTATACCTCAGATAGAAAATATTATTGAATACATGTTAGTCAGGACTCAGGATAGCGACGAGGGAGTTGCTTTAGAAGCTTGCGAATTTTGGCTGTCTTTGGCTGAACAGCCCGTTTGTAGGAACGTTTTAGGACCTTACCTTAGTAGGCTAATTCCTGTGTTAGTGAGGAGTATGAAGTATTCAGAAATCGACATTATTTTGCTCAAAGTAAGTTCAACCACACCACATAAGGCCTCTGTTTTTTTACATGTTGGTAACCCTGTTTTCGACTTTTCCGAACAACTTTTGCATATTATTTAAACTACCAACAAGTATCAAAATTCAAGGCCGTTATGTAATTATATTTTTTTTATTCGGCTACTAAAATATTTGATATTCTTTCCTGTTGAGCTTTTATTAACACAATACTATCAATGCTGTTATTTTTATTGCATTTTTATGGATCAGATAACATTATCTTGATCTGGATATGTTTTTGTCAGACCGCATTCTTACTTCAATTGTGAATCATCAGTTTATATGATGACAATAGATCTAGTAATGAATACTAAGAGAATTCAAAGAATTTTACATGACTTCGGCAAACTATAAACGAACGGAAAGTGTTGTTTGCAAATTTTATTGTCGATAGTCATGTTTTGCAGATTTAACGAGTAGAACCGTGTTATTTCCGAAATTGCGATTGTTAAAATATGCATGTTGCAACGAAAAATTAAAAGAAATTTAAATAGTTGTTTTTCCAAATCTTAATATGGACAGCTCATTCAAGTCAAGGTGGTCACCATTATTGCGCTTAACTGGTGGTTCGAAGACGTTCAGGCTTCGTATTTTTTTTACATGTTGATACCTTTAAGATGTCATTACGTAATATAAAACCGAATACAATACGCGAAAAAATCTGTGGATTAAAAATTATTTAGGACCACAGAAAAAATGGTACATTTTTTTATTGTACCGACACAAGCGTTTAAAATTTATTAGTTTCTTTATCTGTGGTATTTATTGATAATACCTGTTATGAAGTTAGAGTTAATTATACAATCAAATTGGTTCACATAATAAAATTATCGCAATGCGCATTACTATTACATAATGAAAGATTAATTCTCCGATTGTGCATTAACAGTTAAAAAAGGAATCGATATGGATAGTTTCTAAACAAAAACTGTTAGTTTCCTTGTGTAACAATTTTTTTGGCAGGGCGACGTGGAGGAGGACGAGACTGTCCCCGACCGCGAAGAGGACATCCGTCCTCGTTTTCACAAATCAAAATCAACAATAAAAGCAAATCCGCAACAAAATGGCACAAACTCCGAAAACGGCGTGATTGAAGCCGACGATGATTTCGATGACGGTGACGATGGTGATGACGGTTCTTTATCGGATTGGAATCTCAGAAAATGCAGCGCGGCAGCGTTGGATGTCCTCGCTAACGTCTTCAGAGAAGATCTTTTGCCGATTCTTACACCCATCCTTAAAGAAACGCTTTTCCACCAAGATTGGAATATCAAAGAGTCGGGAATCTTAGCTTTAGGTACTATGACGTTTAAGAGAGATTTGAAATAACATTGCTTGTTTTCTTAGGGGCTATCGCCGAGGGTTGCATGTCGGGAATGGTAAACTACCTCCCTGAGCTCATCCCTTACTTATTCAATTGTTTAAATGACAAAAAAGCACTAGTGAGAGCGATAACATGTTGGACTTTAAGTAGATATTCGCACTGGGTGGTTTCGCAACCACACGATTTATATCTCAAACCTCTAATGACTGAACTTCTTAAAAAAATCCTCGACGGAAATAAACGCGTGCAAGAAGCGGCGTGTTCAGCGTTCGCAACTTTGGAAGAAGAGGCGTGCACGGAACTTGTGCCATATTTAGGTTTTATCTTAGAAACTTTAGTGTTTGCCTTCTCTAAATATCAGCACAAGAACTTACTTATTTTGTACGACGCCATCGGAACTTTGGCCGACTCTGTGGGACACCACTTAAACAAACCCGACTTTATTAATATGCTAATGCCGCCGTTAATACAAAAATGGAATATCCTGAAGGACGAAGATAAGGATCTTTTTCCACTTTTGGAGGTTTGTGGAAAATCGAAAAAAATCGTTATTTTATGCTCGTTTTTAGTGTCTTTCGAGTATTGCGACGGCTCTACAGTCAGGATTTTTGCCATACTGCGAACCGGTGTACTGTAGATGTGTTTCTTTAGTACAACACACGCTGTACCTGCAAATGGTGTGTATATCTACTACAAAAAGTGATTTTTCACACATTTTTTAAGGCAAATTCGCAGAATCCGGAGCAGTTCGACGCCCCTGACAAGGACTTCATGATCGTAGCTCTGGATTTGTTGTCAGGTTTAGCTGAAGGTTTAGACGGTCACATAGAAAAACTAGTTCAGAATAGTAATATAATGGATTTGTTGCACCACTGTATGCAAGATTCAATGCCCGAAGTAAGGCAGTCGTCATTTGCACTTCTAGGAGATCTCACCAAAGCTTGCTTTCAACACGTTCGTCCACGTATACCTGATTTCTTGCCGATTCTTGGGCAGAATCTAAATCCAGAGTATATATCAGTGTGTAATAACGCGACTTGGGCGATTGGAGAGATTAGTATTAAATTTGGTAGTAATTTTGGTTATTAGTTATATTTTTTATTTATTGAAAATTGTAGGTGCCGATACGCGACCATACATACCTTTAGTATTAAATCAGTTGATTGAAATTATTAACAGGCCAAATACTCCAAAAACACTTTCAGAAAATACTGGTAAGTCTTTAGTACTTGTTTTTGGTCTAAAACCTGCATGTTAATTATAAATGCAAGTTGTCTGCAATTGTGTTTATTTTTTTAATGATTTTAGGGTGGTGTGAGGTACGATATTATTTCTGTAGCTGTTCATATTTCTCTGAAAATAATAACCGATTTGTGCTCGTAACTGAAAATATATTTGGCAAAAAAGTTATTGTTTTTGGACCGTACGGGAAGCGTGTACTTGTTTTCTTACTACTGGGATTCGATATCAAGTGCACGGTTCTTGTGGGAATAGCTGTAATTGTTTTCTTCAAGCATTGTTGCTATTAATAAGTTGTAAGTGAAACACATCAATGAAAATACAATTCACGCAAATGTTTTGTCTGAGACGCTTGGTTTCATTGATATGTGGATCTTGATTTTTAATTTGTGTTCTTAAATTAGCAACATGAAGATGCGTTTTGCGAGCATCTAAAGTGCAACAGTGTTGATAAAATTGGAACTTTGTTTACAGTGAATCCTGAATTATAAATTTTTGTTGGTTGATTTGCAGTGAATCAGGTTGATTTGGTTTATTTTTTCAATTCTTATGAAAATGAGAATTGGTGTTTTTTTGTTTGCTGTTGAAAGTCCTGTTCCCAAAATGTATTTCTTTTAGTTAACACTGTGTGAAGTTTTTCGTCTCCGAGTGAAACGTCAAAAATAAATGGGATCCACTGTATAAGACCGACCAAACACTGTCATTTATTTCAGTATTTACGTATAATTTTTCCATTTATTTCTTTACAGACAGTTCTGTTTTTATCAAGCACTGATTTTGTTCATTGTATGTACTATCATTTCATATTTTATTATCTATAATTGATACTTATTTATAGTTACATGACTTGTAATGATTTATTTGTAATTAAGTTGAGTTTTTTGTTGTTTTTGTTCTCGGTATAGCCATAACAATTGGTCGACTAGGTTTTGTCTGCCCCCATGATGTCGCGCCCATGTTACAACAGTTTGTACGACAGTGGTCTGTAAACCCTCTTTTTATTATTTATTTCTACCTATTAATCCAATTAGTTTTGTTTTTCATTTATTTTATTATTTTGTTATGAGGAAGCAAGCTTTTTTATTAGCAATTGTCCTTCTAATGCTTCCTCCTTTCACTATAAATTAAAAACAACTCTCTTCAATCCCAAATTGAAGACGGTTGAAAACAAAGCAAGTGTGACACTATACCCATAGTTGCACAGGCTTTAACAATTTTAAGTGTTTCTTACAAATTAACGCGAAAACAAACGAACATTTCGAAAATGTCAAAGAACGACGTCAAGTTTTTCCTTCTCGAGGACATCGTTCTTTGAGGTTTTACAAGTGGGATAATTTAAATTAGAAATTAAATGTTTAAATAGGCGCTAGCATTCTCACCTGTTTCCGTTTGTAAAAAATGCTGGCGCCTGGCTAAATTGTCCGTGGATGCAACAATTGGTACGTATGCAATTATCCCACTTCCGGTGGAAAACTAACTGGAAGGTAGACTACCCGCAGACTTTAGGGCCAAGACACTGAGTCATACTTTGATAATTTTATAGATTCTTGAAATTCTTTTCTTCTGAACGTGCTGCCATGGCGTATAAAGAAATATTAATAGCTGTGGGTTCTAATGTCTGTAGGATAGTCTGCTTTACAGGCGGCGTGCCCGTTTCCATTGGCATAACTGAAACACTTGCATTTTCGCAGGCTTTTAAAAATGTAAGTTTATTCGCGTTCTTGCAGGTGCATATCATTGCGAAATATCAGAGATAACGAGGAGAAAGACAATGCTTTTCGTGGAATGTGTCAAATGATCCAGTTGAACCCTGGAGGTGTAGTAAATGATTTCATCTTCTTTTGTGACGCAGTAGCGTCATGGATTACGCCCAAAGACGATTTAAAAGAGGCTTTTATTAAGGTTTGTATTTCTGGGGTGTCGACAGACAGTGTTTTATTTTGTTTTGTTAGATTTTACACAGTTTTAAGACGCAAGTTGGTCCAGAGAACTGGCGAAGATTTAGCGACCAATTTCCACCGCAGCTTAATGAGAGACTTTCAACACTTTATGGGATATGAAGTCACACGCAGGTTAGCATGATTGAGCAGCAAATTCTTACTGATTTGTGTTTTATTAAAGGGTTCCGGGGGTAATAGACAATTCTAGAACCGGGGTGGGGCAACTTGAAAACTGTCAAGATAGGCAAGTCAGGTTTTACCAGGATCAAGAGGGTGGGTTCTTTAGAAACTATTCAAATATCAACAAGGAGAACCTATACTCGAAAGTTGTTATTGTTAACTGTCACCTAATTTAAGAAGTATTGATTTGTTTTTGTTTTTTACATAGTAACAAAAGACTGAGTATAGGTTTAACTAAAAAATTAATGTTAACGTGGGATTTCCGAAAAAAAGCACTTAAGTGTGTAGCGTTTAACCGTAAGTCTAAGTAATTCTACAGTGCACTTATTTAACTAAGCATCAGTTTGATTGTTAGATAATTGAAGGTTGAAAGTTATACACTTAAGTTGGATAAATTATAGAATAAGTAGCTATGCATGTGGTTTGGTATTCTAGGTTCTGTTTGTTAAAAGCGTTGTGTGAGTGCTTAACAGAAGTACGTTTCTTTCTCTTTCAAATTTTTATAAATTTGAAGAAGGAAAGGCGGAATCTGTTGTTATATCGGTCTTTGTAAACCTTGATCCTTTGAGGACTTCTGGCACCTAAACCTAGTCCTTCCCTGATCCTAAAAATCCACTGTGATTTGCCAGGCCCGAGAATGAATGAGTTTTGTAATATATAAAGTCATGTGATAATAAGTTAGTGAACATGAAATCCTTAAAGTTTATTTGTGATACTTCTAGATATAACTATAATAAGACTTGCAAGTATTAGTCAATGGTTTTTATAGATGTTATCGATTTTTGTACAGTACTTGCCAAAAACCTTGGTATCAAATTTAATTTAACGACGATATAAGTGAGACCCTCAACATTTCGTTCATTTTTCTAGATGCAATATTTACTCATCGTTGTTTATTGTTTTGTTTTTTTTTGCGTGTGAATGAGTTGTCCTTTCGGCTACAGAAGTCTTCGTTCCTTCAACACTCCGTGATCCATTCCTTTTGCGTGTACCACGCATTCCTGTCTCATTTTTAAGTTAGTTTTATTTAGGTGTGATTATTTGTTTAGCCACGTAGCGCAAAGAATAAATTTTCTGTTTCGTATTTTTTTCAATTTCTGCACAGGCTAAATAGATTTTCATGTCCCGTATTTATCCTCGTCTTCAGTTAACAATTGTGATTGGTGTAAAGTGTTAATAACTGAATTATGTCACTTTAATAAAGAATATGTCAGTCAGTACGTTTAAAATGAAGTGATCTATTCTGTAAAAAAATTGTTTATTCAGCTCATGTATTCTTTGTTAAAGTTTTCACAACTATTATTTCTTTAAGTACATGTCAAATGTATTATTTTTTATAAGTTAATATTGTTTCTGAACAAAAGTTAAAATGAAAGTTCACCACAATTAACTTGTCTTATTTCTTTCACCTAATCCTTAAATTAATTACAATTTCCTTACGTTCTCTTAATAAGAAGTGATTTTATTAATTATCTAATTAGTTCGAGTTGTGAGTCGAAGATGTTGCCGCAAGACGTGGAAACTTCGGATTTTAATACCATCAAATTTGTTGCCAAGCAACTAACCCTTCTATAAGGGAAACGAGACGCATAAAGTACAACCTAAGACTTCATTTACGATTTGATAATTAAACGATACGATTTGCACCTCATTACTTACATTAAAATATCGTTTCTATTACTACGTCGAGAGATCTGAGCCAGAAAAGGGTTTGCATGCAAAGCAAATTATTATAATGCAAGGTAAGTTGCAGACATCCTTTAATCTGTCATCGCCGTCCTAAGAAAGAACTTAATTATTTAAATCGATTTGATCTTACGAGTACAACGCACTGATTCGTTTTAAGCACAAAAAGGTGAAGATTTAATTATACAACGCCGATGCCAATCGAAATTTAATTCAGTTTTTGCTCAGTTTTTCACGCCTCTGGTTATATAATAACGTGACGTTTTTTACAACAAATTGAAAATCGTAAATTTTGGAAATTGTGTTGTTTTATAACAAAACAAATAAAATAAAGTAGTTTTTTGTTCAGTACTAAAAATATTTTGATTCCGTAATCTGATTTCGTTGGTTAAAAATTGAATCGGAATATCTCACATTTTAGTTCAGTTTTTTGGATATTTAAAAGTTGAACAGTAGTTTTTTTATTCCACTTTTTTGTTTTTTCCAAAAAAGTTGTTTTGTTAGTTTTCCATTCATTCCAAATTCGTTGCTTTCTAGCCTTCAAAAATAAAAAAATATTTTAAGGATTTTAGTTCTTAATGAGTCTTCTTCAAATATGAATACAAATCAGTGATCAAAATTTTGTGAAATTTAAAAACTTCAGCTGTAAAGTCTTGTAAACATAAGTATGAGGGTCACTGGATCACAATCTTTTGCAATTTTGCAAACACTTTTAAATGTTAAATTTTGTTCTTTTTAACTGTTTAAAAATATAAAAAAAATGTTTTTGATATCATTCTGTGTTTTACGATTTCGTTTATTTTATTGTTAAAAGATATTTTCATTTTGTAAACACATTTTGTATTTTCCAGTGAGTTATTAGATCCAAGAAATTTAAATTACCTACTTTAATTAAGAAAATCAAAATAGACAATTCTAGATTTTACGACAGAAACTGATGGACATCTAAAATTGTACAATTTGTAGCAGATTGTCGCTTGGAGGCAAAGAAATTGTATTATTAAGTGGAGACTGAAGATTGTATTGGAAATTTGGTGTTAACTTTGTATTTAGTGTTTTTTTGATGTTATTGTTGGGGCAACAGTGTTGCAAAAATGAGTTTGAAAATAATGTGTGTTATGGCAAAGTATTAGCATAAATATGTGATACGTATTCATCATAAAGTTGTGTAATTTGAAGTTAGTATTAAATTTTATGCGACCGACAATCATTATCGTAAATCTGCATAATTATGGCAGTAGGAAAAACAAGTGGTAAAAAATGTCAGCCACTTAGAGAGTAAGCTATTGACTTATCTCATAGTCATAAATAAAGGGAATAACTCGTGGAGAAAATCCGAATCCAACCCCTTAATGTAGCCCCTCCAATGAGAGCCGTTCTTTGTATAATCAGAGGTGGAGCAATCCCGGACCGCAACTCCACCGTCTAGTTTCGACTCCGGGTTTCTATAGTAACCCAACTCCCAGATTTGAAATGGTGATTTCAGTTTTCATATGATCCCCCAAAACATAACACAGATTATCGACTATTATCATGGAGAAATTAACACAATTCGTGTCTAAGTCTTTCGAAAATAACAACAATACTACAGTGAGTGAGCAGTGTCTCAATTTGACTTCTTCGATCAAGACTTCACCGTCTATTAAAATGGAAGAAGAGTTCCAGACGACACCTTCGGAAGATACGAAGAGACCAAAGAATTGGCTTATTTCCGACATTCAAAAAAATAACTCGCAACAGCAGACTTTTGGAATTGATCTCAGACTCAACAATGCACAAATTTTGTACAATTCTACTTACAATCCGGACAAAACAGAAAGCGCGAATGAACCCGTCGTTAATCAGACTTTAGGTGCTAAGTGGTTTGATAATAACACGGAAGTTAAAACTCCTTCACCTAAAAATAGTTACTGTTCTTCTTCTCCCATTGATCTCGAAGACTCCAAATCGTGCCCCGAAACTGTCGCGAGTGAAAAAAATGAAGATGACAAACAAGATCATGTGGATAAAAGTGTGCACAACGACGATAGGAAACTATGTGAGTTCTAAATGTCAACACTTTTTAAAAAAGAAGAACTTTTTACAACCGTCGGCAAAAATCGCATTATTTTGACTTTGATGTATCAATTTTCATATTGATCTCCGGTTCTATAAGACCGCAGCTATAAATTTACAATCTGAGTTTTCCTAATCCAATTACAATTTGCTCAGAGCAATGTTAGAACGACCACCACTTTAATCAGTTTATAGCATTATCAATGGTTTCTACATTTAATTAAAACGAAATACAGATGAATTTAATTACTATTCAAATAAGGGTCGACCCTTTATGTTCTGCAGACAATGGATGACAATTTTCGATATTTTTAAACTTGATAAACTGTCGGGCCAAGTTTAAAAAAAAACTCCGGTGTGGTGACATCTCGAAAAAATTGTTTCAAGTATTAGGACGAACTAACTGTTAAATTGGACCGACTATAAAAATTATTACGAGCAATAAACGGAAGTTGTTCGAGTTAACTTGATATTCAAATTTATAGGCAAAAAGGTGGCTAATAAAAAAAACAGCAACAGGGCGATTCCGTGAAATTGTCATGACTATAAATGATCTATGAAATACTTCTGATCTGCCCTATTACTGAAATAGGAATTTTTGCTTTTTGGTTTCGAATTTCTGGAAATTGAGTCAAGGACCGATACTTTGTGATTGTCAGTGAATAAAACCAAATTTACTTAACTGAAACAAGTTAACTCCATCTTGGTTAAAGTGGTGTTTTTTAGTTTACAGATAGAAAATTTTTTTCTCAATATTTAAGCTATTTTTCCTTAAAAATGGGGTGCAAAGTTGCCCCCGCTGTAATTTCTCCGGAAATAAAAAAGGTAGTGTGTTTTTCGTACACTTTTTTTCTTAATTTAGAATTGTTTACTAGCATTGCGTTTACTTCAACTTAAAAAATTTGAATTTTAACGAAGTGCTTACGTTTTTTCTCATTTACCAAGTTTCCCCTTCGCACGAAGTAATAAAACGATAAATATGGCCAGTAAAATTTAATTTAGTTGTTGCTTTCGCATTCGCCTTAAATGAAAGTTCGTGTTTCTTGTTTTTATCTGTCGCAGTGTTAACAAATTTTGATAACGGCGTCAAAAAAATGTTAACTAAATCAGTGCTATTGTTTGTCAACGGTTTGTAATTAATACAAACGCGTCAAATTTTATATTATATTGTTAAAATGCCGTCAATTCAAATAAAAAGTTGTCTTCTTCGACAAATCCACCGAAAAATGATGTGGTGAAACGTTAAAGCGATTTTGAACGAACACTGAATAATTAATTTCCGAACTTGAAAGGTCCAATATTCATTCCAGGTTAATAATTCATGTTTTACTCATCGATTTATTTATTTTCGCCTATTTTAACAGAGAAAATCTTCAAAGCTTGACAACTTAATACTGTTAAAGGTGAGACCAGTTTTCCTTAGCCGTCGCATCTTCTGGTGAAGTTAACTTGTTGAGTTGTCACCGAGTAATTTATTTTTCAAAATGTGGTTGACGAGACGTTATTTAGTGGTTTTATTGATTGTAATAAAATGTGATTGAATTCTTTATCAGTTTTTTTTTTTCAAGTTGTCATCACCTGAGTTTTCAGGTGTAGGTTGAATGTGATGTTCAGGAGCGCCTCTTGAAGAAATCGATGTGGCAGAAATCAATGATAATTCGATAACCGGGATGGCAATGACTGCTCGTTGTTCCGACAAGTTAAATTGCTCCCCCATTGATTTGTCTTGTAATAGAATAAAGGTTTTTCTAACAAAATTGGAAACAAAATCTAAATTGGATTGTCTTCTGTTGAGTTAGATTTGATTGAATAAAAACATAAAACGCCCATTTTAGCAATTTAAATCATGCTGATAAACTCCACCTCCTTTTTCTATCTTTGTTGATCCTCTTTGTCGATAGCACGGAACATCGAATGGCAAACACAGGGGCTCTGTCATGCCAAACGAACTGTAAATAAAACAAATACAAACTCCCAATCTTGTTATGACTGCAACTGTAGAGAAAGACTCATCTATCTTAATCACCAGTGATAATGCGACTTTTGTCTAGCGAATATAACACAATGCGATCTGTACCAGGTTTGTAACACATTATTTATTTAATCGACGAGTTTTGCACGAAAAACCAATTTTCACGTCCACCAAGTCTAGACAGGAATCAGTAAACATTCCTGGTTTATTGCCAGTTTTACCAAATTTGATGGGAAACAGAAACAAAGAAGTCGTAATCAGGAAGGACATGTTTTCAAACAAACAACCCCAACAAACCTGCTGACAATTTAGAGGACACACGAAACGGTGAAAAAAATCTATTGTGGCATCAATATATTTCTCGCGCTAGAAAAACTTTTCAGTTGCAAATTGAAGCTTGTAATTTTTGACTACTTAGTGAATTTAGCATTTTTAGGAGTTTTGAGCTTTAGTGCATAAATATTTATTCACATCTTTAGGTAAACTCACTTAATTTTACTCTTAAATTCTCTGATTTACTTTAGAACAAAAGTTTTTCGGAGAAATAGTAGTCTCCAGCTTTCTTTGTTTTAAAGCCAAAACTACAAGATGTTCTAAAATTCGCGGATCAACGTAATGATACATTGCTAAGGAGTTCTGCAGTATAAAAAAATTGAAATAAAAGTCTAAAGCTCTTGGTTTCAACACATTTTTCTTTGTTAAATAATAATGATTTCAGAATTACAGTTTTTTTTTTATCGAAACTTTTTATCGAAACTATTATATTGTTTTAAGCGTTTTGGTATCACTCGGTTTATAATTCGTTTTGTTTTTTTAAAAGACGGACTATTAATATATTATTTGTCAAATTTCAACATTCACAGTTTGACTTCTAAAACGGTGAAAACTAACGGTTTTATTACTTTTAATTTGTTTATCAACTGTGCTAAATTTCAAAATTTTCGCACAAGAAAAAATGTTTTAGAAATTTTTATTTTCAAGACGAACTAAAAATGTTTTTAGTTATTTATTAAATCTCGCAATTTTGACAGGGTTATTCTAAAAACAATAAAATTTGGAGGTTTTATTACTTTTGATTTGTTTATCAACTCTATTAAATTTCGGAATTTTTCACAAAGAAACAATGTTTTCAGAAAATTTGATTTTCAACACGAACGAAAATTTCCACCTCTTTCTATTAAACCCCGTAAATCTGACAGTTTAAAACCGAAAACACTAAAATGTGGAGGTTTTACTTTTTTCGACCGGTTTATCAACTGTCGGAAAAGTCCTAATCTTAGGAACAAAAAACAGAAATCAGAATTTTCATTTTGAAGACGGGCTAAAATTTTTAAACACTTTATATTAATGCCCGAAACTTTGGTAGTTTTAATCTTAAACCGTACATTTAAGGAGTTTTCCTACTTTAGACTTGCTTATCAACTCTGCCAAATTTTCAAATTTTTGATAAAGAAACAATGTTTTTAGAAAATTTTATTTCTGACAAACTGACAAATTTCTATTAAATTCGGTAAATTTAAAAGTTTTAATCCAAAAACAGTAAAATTTTGAGGTTACACTATCTGTGGCTTGTTTTTCAACTCTGTTGGTAATGTCCGAAATTTGAGATCAAGAAATTTTTATTTTGAAGGCGGACTAAAAATGTCCAATATTTTATATTAAACTCCGTAGCTTTGGCAGTTTTAATCTTCAAACAGTACAATTTAGACGTTTTACTACTTTTGACTCGTTTATCAACTCTGTTAAATTCCGGGATTTTGGATGAAGAAACAACGTTTTTAGAAAATTTCATTTTCAAGACAAACCAAGAATGTCCACCTCTTTCTATCAAATTCGGTAAATTTGACAGTTTTAATCCAAAAACAGTAAATAAAGGAGATTTTACTTCTTTTGACTGATTAACAACTGTTGGGAGGAAGAAACAAAAAATCTTAAAAATTTTTATTTTGAAGACGGATTAAAAATTTCCATTAATTAAAGTTCGTAACTTTGGTAGTTTTAATCTTCAAATAGTACAATTTAGAGGTTTTACTACTTTTGATTTAATTATTATCTCTGCTAAAATCCAAAACTTTGAATCAAGATACATATAAAGTTTTTTTTTTGGTTTACCCTAAAAATTATAAATTTTATTATTGCAACTTTTGCATTTTGGAAGTGCTAACATTTTGAAATCTCATTGTGTTAGCGTTACAGCTATGAAAATTTTAGTTAAAAAAGTAAAAAAAAATTAAATTTAAGAAAACAAAATATAAAACCCAATTAGGGCGCATCCACCATTTTCAACACTGACAGTTTTAGAAAAAGTTGCCCAACAATTTACTTATGTTATTTTCTGGGGCAAGTAAATTGCTGCGATTGGCGCGAAATATATGGAAGCAATTAAGGTCTGAGGATAGATGTTTGTGGCACGCAATTTAGTCTTTGAAATGGCGGATTTTAGTGCCCCAGCTTTATGTTGGAGATATATTTAAAACGCGAAGTTAATTAATATGTGGATTTGGTGTAAAAGGGTGTAAACAATGTGCAAATTTTCAGCGGTGTGGGTTTAGAGCAGCGTCGAGATGCGCGGAGTTAGCACTCCGGCTGTCGATATTGGTAATTCCAATCAGTGCAATGCGCCTAAATCGATTGAAGCAATTACTTGAGCGTGTCGTTAAATCCGAATCTTTTGGCAGGCTGCGTAAAATGCACTAGCTTCCAGTTTTATTTAGACGTGAACAGCGACGTTGGTATATTTTGTATCCTCATTAAAGTAATGGAATTAAATTAATCTAGGCCCTATTTCGCTATAGCTTTATTACCCCTGGGAGGTAGCGCATTAAATTCGAGTGTTGTCTACGCTAATTCCTCTCAGGGGAAGCTTTACCGGCTCGTTTCGTTTCGCTCCACCCTTCCTGCTGTCCTGCCGCTACACGCTTGAATTCGCACCTTAGCAGATACCCAAACAGTTCTGATCAACATTGTTTGACATGTTGATTGATCTGAATACATTTCAGACAATGTCACTACTAAAAAAATCACAACGATACTAAATTAAAATAAAACATAAACAATAATTACTTGAGAGGTTGTACCAGGGAAAAAACCGCCCCCGGTGCCGGCAATTAACTGATTATTTCTTCATTTACATTACCTTAAAGAGGGTAATAGAGAACATCTCAACGTTAGGTACTTTAATTAAGAAAATGTAATTAATTAATGTTGGAGACAAAAACTCTGTAAAGAAATTAGCAAGGCGGTGAAAAAGTAGAAGGGCGTCGCGCTAAGTAGATTGTCCTTCTGGTCGCACAAACTCAATCAGAACCAAGACCTTAAATGTGCGAGAGACCAGTCACAGGGATTATATTTATTTTAGGGTTGCTTGTTGGGTGACGGAAAACATTTTTAATGCTTACACGTATTTGCACTTTAATCATTTTGTGTAGGTATTAGATAAATTTATTCACTGAAGTTTAATCATGTTAGGGAGTGACAACCATCAATATTAACAGACGTGTTAAACTTAAATTTCAATTCAATCAAACGATAGAAAGAATTTGCCGAGCATTCAATGGACTTCAAAAGGAAGAAAATTGAAAAATTGGACATTTTAACAGACATTTCTCTACTTTCTGAACAAAAAAAGAGAAGTTTTAGAATAAAGAAAAATTCTTTCACAAGTACAATGCAAAATACAAAGTTTCATAGATAACGTGAAATTCTTTATTTTTCGCGATACTATTATAAAATTTTCAAATAACGGGCGTTTAAATAATTTATTTTTCAATTATCCGTGGAAAATGCGTGTACGTCGTATTAAAATAATATATTTTCTTGAAAATTTTCTTGAATTCTTTCATTCAATCTAAATGAACATCCGATATTTTATGCAAGTTTCAAATGAAAAAAAAAGATTGTTTATTAAACGTGTGATTTTAAGTTTTATGTTAATTGTTGAAACACTGTATTTAACGATACACCATCATAAAATTTTCGATAATAAACTTTTAGGGTGTTTAAATTTCGCCTCTATTTACCTAAGAAGAATTAACGTACGTCGTATTCAAATTAATTTTTAATTTTAACTATTGCTGTCACTGCAAAAATTGTTGCATTGATAAAATATTAGACAATAGAAAAACTGACGAAAAAAGTAAAACGTTTTTCATGTTTTTTGAAGACGAAATAATTTTTTTTAACAATTTTTGTTAAATTTCGTAGTTTTGACAGTTCTAAATCGGTAAAATTTGAATGTTTTGCTACTTTTAATTTGTTTATAAACTGTGCCAAATTCCAGAATTTTTGCGCAAGAAATAAAATTTTTAGAACCAAAAATTTTCACTTTTAATAAATTCCGTAACTTTTACAATGTTATTTCTAAAAGAGTAAAATTTGGAGTTGTACTACTTTTGACTTGTTTATCAACTCTTCTAAATTTCAGCGTTTAGGTTCAAAGAACAACGTTTTTTGAATATTTTATAATTATCTAATGCAAAACTACAACTCGATTTTGCCAAGTGACACACTCACTGACAGCATCTAAATTAATTAAGGAAACTAAATTCCAGATTAGGAAATGAATTGGTTTTTCGGTTTAATTTAAATTTTTTTATTTGAAAAATAATAAAATTCATTGATTGAATTATTTCTTTTTTTACTAAAATTTTAATTTTTTGTCAGATATTTTATTCTCGAATTGAAAGTAATTCAGTTATCTTAAACATAAATTTAGTTGACCCCGGCGCATCCACCATTATTCAATTTTAGTTATTTTTTTAAGAAAAAGACTGAATTTTAGAGTTCAATGTAAAGTAAATTTATTATTTAGTATGTGATCAATGTCTGTTTATTTAGTTTAAAGTAAAGTCGGGATTAAATTAATCAGAACTGAAGTAATGTTTCCGTTTTTCAGTTATCCTCGGCGACGATCAAGAAAAAACTTCGGAAGAGAATCTGAACAAAAGAGGACATTCTGTCGTTAGTAACTCGGGTAAAGCAACAACAAAACAGAGAAGATCTCGTACAAATTTTACTTTAGAACAACTCAATGAGCTGGAACGATTATTCGATGAAACGCATTATCCTGATGCATTCATGAGAGAAGAACTGAGCCAACGTTTGGGTTTGAGTGAAGCTCGAGTACAGGTAATTTTCTTTGTAATATATTACCTCTCGCTTGTACGGGAAAATGAGAAAAACACGATAGTGCGAATAGGTCGAGTATAATCAGCGTTGATTCGAACTAAAGAGTGTGGTGCTAGCGAAACGATCAATTTATTAAGTGGTTTGTTTGATCGGAGGGTTCGAGTGACCGGTTTAGCCGTTCTCCAGAAACATCTCTTTCTCTTCCGCATTATCAATCAGTCTTAATACTCCCCCAAAGTCGTTAATCTAGCACTTAATTGATGCGATTTCCATTCCCTACACATCATACGTATTCATTAGGAAATTATCTGCTAATAGTGGCATTAGTCTGAGTAAATCGTGTGGAACCAATGTCACATTAGAAAAACACTCAGTTCGACGGTCAAACGAGGGCTAATGGAATAGCCCTACACTTTGTAGTGGCCGTTTTACCCAATTTTTATTTATGGAGACATTTCTGATTGCGCCCTTAAACCAGATTTACGCGATTTTCTTCAAAGTGAATGTCCGAGAAATAATCTAATTTGTTTTAGGTATGGTTTCAGAATCGGAGAGCCAAATGCAGAAAACACGAAAGTCAAATTCAAAAAGGTAATTACCAATATTAAAGTTAAAAATATGTGCGTTGTCGAATGTGTTGTAGTGAATAAATAGGTAATTTTTGGAGTTGATACTTGGAGGAGTTAGCGCCAGCTTAACCCCTATTTGCAAATGTAATTTTATGAAATGCGGCTGGGCCGACAGCGGAGTTAAGGGCTGCGGCCGTTCTGTGTGGGGGTGCGGGGTTGCGGGGTGTTGATGTGAGCGCGAGGCAGTAAGTGTAATTTACCGGCCCCAGGGGTTCGTCCTCTTCGCTGGACCAGTCATCTTACGCCCGGCATTTGAATGACTGAGCGTTGGAAAATTGCTCTCCCGGGGAATTATTTCATTTGATTGAAAACTTTCTCTTAGCAGTATTTTTTTAGCGCAGTCTTGTATATAAATTCGATTATGTACCGCAGATTTGTTAGGGGACATAAGCCCATGATATATTCATGGCTAGCTAGAATTATGAGGGTCGAGTCTTGGTTTAAAGATGATTTCAGTAACAAATTGCTGCCTCTTCTAAATTATTTAATGCTCTAACTTGAATTTATCGTACTATAATTCTGCCGGAATTTACACGCTGCTTCGAATTAACGTCTGCCCATTATTATCACAACATCCGCTTTTGCACAACACTTATAAAATATCACAACGACCTCGTCGATGTAGACGCTCTTATAACATGAATAAATGAACAATCTTTATATAAGACACATAAAAGGAATGAACTAAATTGATTCAAACTGGCTCAGACTTTCGCCGATTCTTATTTTTTTCATTATCATTTCTTATCCAAAAATAGTTTAATTAACATTGAGACTTCTTTCTATTTGTTAAAAGAAAGACCACATTAAGAAAATTGAAGTTAAATTCACCTATTTGTTAATGTAAATGTTTGGAGTCTTCGTGAAATTCTGCGTGAAATAAGTAGGCATAGCAGTCCAAGTCAAAATTTTTTCAGTGCGAAAACGTCGTTAAATCCGATTGATTTTCATATGGAAAAAGGTACTCAAAACTGGATGGCGATATTTTCAAAAGTACAGGCATAAAAACATTTAAGAGAGATTTGGATTTTACGTGAAATTCATTGTGAATTCTTTTGAAATACAGGACATATCGGGATCACTGTTATAGTAGTTATAGTTATAGTAGAATATAGTAGAATATAGTTATAGTAGAATATAGTTATAGTTATAGTTATAGTAGAATCACATTCATTGCTTTTTGAGGCCATTTCTTCATACATTTTTTTCTGTTAAGGGGCACAACCAGTGTAAAATTTTGAAAAAAACGATAATTTTTTTTTGCATATTTTGATAGTCTACACCTTTAAAAATAACATACAAATATTTTAAATAAATATTTTAAATAATTTTTGAGTTACCGCTATTAGTATACTAAACTATTACAGCTAATAACTATAATAAAGATAAATAATCTTTAACGCGTTTTTCTCCAAACTAAATTTTTCAAATTTGCTGCAGTTGTAACTCAAAGACAAATTATTCGATCGCTTTGAAATTTTTTTGTATATTTTGAATATGTTTTTCAGTACGATGACTAGTTTTTTGATCGTATAAAAAATGTAGTTTTGGCGGGCCAAAAATCATCAAATTTTCGAGCAAAATTCGACATTTTTTTTTCAAAACTCCGTCATTTTGCTAAATTTTAAAATTTCTCTATTATCTAGAGTCATCGTAAGGGAAATATCTTCTAGTTTAATAATCTTTTATTTTATTTTATTTCAACCACGGTGAAGACCGCAATCACTGCCTTAGTGGAGGACCATTTTTTTTAGTGGTTTGGCAGATACTTAATAACTCGGCCAGAATTAAGTATTTTTATCTGAAAATTTCAATTTTTCTTTTGTATTTATGCAACAATATATCCTCCAAATTTGAAAAAAATTCATGCAGTAGTTTTCTTTAAAGAAAAATCCAAAAATCACTTTTTTTTAAGCGGTCACACTGTTTGTGCCCCTTAAGATATTATTTAGAAAGTTTTTAGAAAAAAAAATTAAAGTTTTCATTTAAGGACTTTGTCCTAGAACGGTTAAGTTGGTGAAACGTCATTCAAGTGTCATTGTATTTGATAAATCTCATAGTTTTGACCAACAATTGAAACAAAACAGTGCTTGAAAAGCTTCTTAAAGCATCGGAAACCATTGAAAAACAATACTATAATGTAACTCTTAAACTACCAAATTTGAAAAACCACAATACCACCAAAGACACATGTAAATCTAAAAATATTGAGTTCAATTTTGGCGACTTTGCATGATCTTGCTACTGAAAATTTTTAGCTTTAGAATGAAAGATGTAAAAACTCTATAGTATGTTTATATAAGCGGCAGGATGTTGTAAATTAAAAGAGAGGAGAAAAACGCAAGAAAAATAAACCGATAAAAAGAGGAAAATTGTTTTTTGCTCCATTCAACAATTGGATGTAATCTAAATTGAGCTAATTTTCCATTTTAGGCATGATGATGAGCAATCACAGCCCTTCGACGAGTACGCCCTTAGAACCTTGTCGTGTCGTCCCTTACATGAACGTGCCAGCACTCCGAGGGCTAACTCTAACTCCAGGATCAGTGGCACTATCTAATTACGATCGTTTATCCTCTGGAACATTTTCACAGCCAGGAACTGCATTTTCTGCTTTCGATCCTGCATTTATCACAGCTGCGCATCAGGTAAATTTACACCTAATAAAATGAATCGGTAAAAACGTTGTTGTTTCAGTATGCAGCTGCCGCTGTAGCTGTTGGCGGAGGTCCAGCGAGTATTCTTTGCCACCCTCAGTATCCCTTGGGTTTTGCTGCATTGGCGGCGGCTCACAAGAATTCAAGCATTGCTGATTTGAGATTGAAAGCTAGAAAACATGCAGAGGCTCTCGGTTTAACAACAGAAAAATCTACATAATTTTTGTTCCCAACAATCATGTATATAATACGTAGATTACTCAATGTATTGAATTGGATTGCTTATTTGTTTAGGATTTGAAAAATTCTAAAATGTTGAGGTGTTTTGAAGATTACGCCAGTAATTTTCTATATGAAACTATATTTATAATTCTAAGCCTAAGATTTATAAATCTGTACATACCGACTTGTAAATTTATTTGTACAAGTACAGTGTTATATTAAATATGAAACTATACCTACTTCAGTGTTTTCTTTATCAGAATTGACAACTACGTTAATTAGTGATAAAGCGAATGGTTGGATAAGTGGAAACCAACATAGACGTTTGAAGATATATCCAATATTTCCAGATAGATAATATGAAACGACAGCGGTGTTGTATTATTGGTTTACGATATATTGGATTAATGTGGGTCCGCTTGTCACGAGCAATTACAAGCTTTCTGCTCGTTGATTGGGCATAATGAGGTTAGTGGCTGTACAGTGGTACTACAAACAAGGGTCAGCGATTTTAGGGGAGCAGCCTGGAAGAGATATTTGAACGAATCTTCGACCGACAACGATTTAAACTTTATACAGACTCAGTTTTTCAATCCTGAGTTTGATACAGCTGATTCAATTTACAAATCTTCACCTGATTTCTTGAATTTGTACTGTATTCAGTATTTTCTGCTGACTTTGTATGCCTCCAACTCAATTTTGTGGAGCTCCGTCATTTTTTTTTCACTCTCAAAGTGGGGAAAATAGTGACATTAAGCACAATTAGCTTCTCAAATAAAAAGTATTACATAATTGATAAATGTTTTCTTGGCGCAATTATAAAAAACTAGTTAAAGTTATAAAATCTTTTTGTTTCATTGCCAACACGATTTTAAGTGAATTCAAATTCTTGGGTTGTGCACACTTTTAACACGCTCCTGGGTGCTGTTTTGACCATTAAAACTACACCAATTTTCGAGAAACAAGGAATTTTAACGAACAGAAATGTTACCGGAAATACTAAACGTATTGCGATTAAATTGGGGCAATTTACGTGAAAACCACAAATAACTGAAATAATTTTACATTCCCACTCGGTAAAAAGCGGTGCAGTTTTAGTTTCATAACTCGCACGTTGTTACAACGATTAATTAGGTCCCGACTCTTAAAAGAGCTCCCAATTCTTCCCATTTTAGGTTACGAAATTCGCTTCATTAAAAATGCGCACGGTCAAGTTTAAATTTACCGCTCGCGTACTCGTCTGTGATTGGTCAGTGTTTTTGACAGCACCGGGGCTTCTTCAAATGTTTTGTTGTGCTGTGAAAATAGTGAAAAACTAATGAAAATGCGGATCATTTGATGTTGTTTTGTTAGAAATGTGTTTTTTAGTGTTTGTTTGACTTTGTGAACTAGAAGTCTTGTGTTGTGGATATTTTTGTGACAATTTCTGGAAATTCTGCTGGGATATTCAAGGTAAGCACATTTTTCCAAAAATTGACCGGAAATGGCACTTTTAACGAGCGAAAATGAGTTCGGATAGTTCAAACGTGTCTTTTGTGGGATTCAGTTGGGGGCTATTTCCATTTAGGTTAAAATCGTGAATAAATTTTTTCGACGACCTACTTGATTTATTTCGAGTAAGCGAAAAGTGGCAATTTCAGGAATTTTCTTGCTTTGCAAGTTGTCTGATCTCTAGCAAGATTTAGTGCGTTTACATGAAATTGGGGCTACTTTGATATGTTAAAATTGCCAAATTGTTGGAATCTCCCTGATTTAGTTTAGATTTAGGGATTTTATTTGCCAACTCACGTCGTATAAAACATGAAGGTAAATCAAGGGGGTGTTCTTCCAATCAAAAGGATTTTTATGAAAATATGTTTGAATTTTAATGGCCGTAAATGAAACCGAAAACTAGAAATCGTGTTGCGATTGAATTGGGGTAATTTAAGTGAAAATCACATTAAAATTTTTTTATACATTCCGACTCGGTAAAAAGTGGTGCTGCTTAAATTTTAGAGTTTGGATTTAGTAGGTTCTGACTTTTATGTGACGGTCTCAGGTCACTCAGTTTTTTTCTTTTTCTACCATCTTTAGGTTGTTACTAAAAAGGCGCACGGTTAAGTTTAAATTCACCGCTCCCGTACTCGTCTGTGATTGGTCAGTGTTTTTGACAGCACCGGGCCTTCTTCAAATGTTTTGTTGTGCTGTGAAAACAGTGAAAAACTAATGAAAATGCGGATCTTTTGATGTTGTTTTGTTAGAAATGTGTTTTTTAGTGTTTGTTTGACTTTGTGAACTAGAAGTCTTGTGTTGTGGATATTTTTGTGACAATTTCTGGAAATTCTGCTGGGATATTCAAGGTAAGCACATTTTTCCAAAAATTGACCGGAAATGGCACTTTTAACGAGCGAAAATGAGTTCGGATAGTTCAAACGTGTCTTTTGTGCGATTCAGTTGGGGGCTATTTCCATTTAGGTTAAAATCGTGAATAAATTTTTTCGACGACCTACTTGATTTATTTCGAGTAAGCGAAAAGTGGCAATTTCAGGAATTTTCTTGCTTTGCAAGTTGTCTGATCTCTAGCAAGATTTAGTGCGTTTAGATGAAATTGGGGCTACTTTGATATGTTAAAATTGCCAAACTGTTGGAATCTCCCTGATTTAGTTTAGATTTAGGGATTTTATTTGCCAACTCACGTCGTATAAAACATGAAGGTAAATCAAGGGGGTGTTCTTCCAATCAAAAGGATTTTTATGAAAATATGTTTGAATTTTAATGGGCGTAAATGAAACCGAAAACTAGAAATCGTGTTGCGATTGAATTGGGGTAATTTAAGTGAAAATCACATTAAAATTTTTTTATACATTCCGACTCGGTAAAAAGTGGTGCTGCTTAAATTTTAGAGTTTGGATTTAGTAGGTTCTGACTTTTATGTGACGGTCTCAGGTCACTCAGTTTTTTTCTTTTTCTACCATTTTTAGGTTGTTACTAAAAAGGCGCACGGTTAAGTTTAAATTCACCGCTCCCGTACTCGTCTGTGATTGGTTGGTGATTTTGACATCGCCGTGTTCGTTCAAATGTTTTGTTGTGCTGTGAAAATAGTGAAAAACTAAAGAAAAATTCGATCTTTTGACGCTGTTTTGATATAAACGTGTTTCTTAGTGTTTATTTAAGTTTGTGAACTAGAATGCTTGTATTGTGGACACTTTTGCAGCAATTTCTGGTCATTTTGTTGGGATATTTAAGGTAAGCGCATTTTTCGAAAAATTTATCAGAAATCGCGGTTTTAACGCGCGGAAATAAGTCTGGAGAGCTCAAAACGTGTATTTTGTGCGATTGAGTTTGCGGCTAGTTCTATTGGGGTTAAAAACGCAAATATTTTGAAATTTTTTTGACGACGCGTGATGTCCGCATCAGTACCAACTTGATTCCTTTCGAGTCAGAAAAAAGCGGATTCAGGAATTTTCTTGGTTTTAAAATCTTCTGATTACTCAAGATTTATTGCGTTTAAGTGAAATTGGGAATACTTATGTTAAAATGCTCAAGCAATTGGAATCTTTTTCATTTAATTTTGATTTAGGCATTCTATTTACCAATTTATATAAAATATCGAGGTAAATCAGATGTGCCCCCCAATCAAAAACATTTTTATGAGGATACTATCGGGTTTGCCAATTGTTATTTTTAATAGAAAGTTCGACGTCGAATTTTTTATTTGTATATGGAATGGGACACAAGTTTTCCAAAAACTTCTACGGTTACTAGTGGCGCCCCTGAAGGGGTGAAAATTCAAACAAGGGGTGTTACGATCACAGAATTATGTTACAAGGGGTGGATTATTGCTTTGTCTACCGACAACTAGATGGCGCTTTGTTAAATTTGTATAAAACTGTCGAGTTTACGTGAAGTGCTACTAGAGGGCGCTCTGTATCACGGAGAGAATTAAAAAGTACTTTTTACGAAAAAAGGATAATTTCCTCTGAGTACTAATTTATTGATGACTACTGGTGTGTTTTGCTATTCTCGATATTGATTTTGCTATTAAAAAGCCTACACGCTGTTCTATTGCGACAGAATTAGTTTTCGCGAATCTTTTACGGCTGAAGTAATAAGACTTCAAAATGAACCAATAAAGTAACGTTATAGTGATGAAGCAGTAAAATACTTGTTCTTGTTTGTTTGTAAAATATGAATGTTATGTAATGAATGAATGTAAATTGCTTTTATTTATTTGTGAATTTTTACAGCTTCATTACTTAGAAAGAAACTCCGAGTTTAAGTACAAATATTTATTTGGTCATATATTACAATAAAATCTAAAACAGAAATAGCTAAATAGCCTTCTAAGTTTTGAAGCTTATATTAGCGTTATGTCTATTATTGCTAATATTTACATAATAAATTGAAATCTACTTATATAAATAAACAAATATTAGATACATTTTTATTAAAAATGACGCATAAAAAAACTAATACAACAAAAATATATTTTAAGCTACAATATTTCCTAGGTATAGAAAAATGTACGGCGGAATTGTACATCAAGTTTATAAAATAACTATTGGAGCTTCAGAATAATATTTATATCATACATATATCATATGTCCTAAATAAATAAAACAATTTTCATGATGTTTATTAGGCCGCGACTCAAAACAACGTGAAACAAGAACCAAAATGCATTACTTTAAAAAAATATTGACAACCTATAGCGGAATTGAAAACTGTACAAAATTATTTACAAACAATAAGTAATGCATTTCTGGTTTACAGAAATGAAGTGACCTGTAAACTTAGTATTGGGTATATGTATATTAGAGACTGTGGCGTAACGTTTATTACCGGTTTGTAGTGATATGCAATATTAACGAGACTGTAGACTAAGCTGAGGACTGCTTCGATTATTAATTTACATTAAGTTCGTGATGATTAGTCCAACAATTTAATGAAATTCGTGGCAGAACAGAGCAGGTAAGAATTGGGGCGTATATACAATGGGAAAGGTAGGTTTTCTCATTGGTCACAAGCTTAAAAGAAGAAGTCCAAGATCGATAGTTCTCCTATAGGTGTTTTTTTTTCTGTACAAAATATTTTTTCAATGCCTTCTGTTCTTGCAACATACGATTTCTTGAGATTGTTTTTATAATAACGCTGCCTTGGGACTTTTTCTTTAAAGTCATTTGTTTTGAAATGAAAATAAGAAACTTCTGCTAGCCACGGTATTTCTAAAACGAAAAATGTTTAGTCTAAATTAAATATGTACAACCATGGATTCAAACAGTTAGTTATCATTAACGTGTATATATAGACATATTTGACGTTAAGTGTGGGGAGATAACACGAATGATGGAAGAGACGATCATTAAAAAAATATATTTTTAGAAATTTATACAGCTCTACTAATTGGGCAGAAATTGCTATCCAAACCATAAAAAGAAGTTGTGATGGGATCGCTATATCGCGTGAGGTGAAAAGTTAATATTTGTCAGTGCTTCTAAAAATCAAACAAATGTTTGATATCAGACTCCAAATTACAACTACTTAAGCTTAATCGTGTTGTATTTGAAATGATAATGGTAATGAAAAATGAGTTGGAAAATAAGGTCAGGAGAAGGGTTGGGTTTGAGAATGTAAAAGAACGTGCTTTGAGAAGAACGTTTCGATCTATTTTGTTTTGTGACTTTATATAAGGTCGGGAATAACATTTCCGACGTGATCGATTGTGGCCAGTAAAGGCTCAGCCCCACAAAAATTTGATTCCTCCTTCGTTCATGCCCGATTATCAAACATATATGAATTGATAAGTTGGGCGATAAATAATGGTAATAACTCAGACAGCCACAACATATGATATAGGCCAGCTGTAGCATTCATCTATGACAACAAGTTAACAGCAACAACTATGTACATCAGAATTATACAAACAAATGATATAGTGTGGACATACAACAATAACTGGTCTTTCGCTGATATTTACATGGCCACAGTGTATCCATTATCAAATTGATAAACATCTATCGTTGATATAATAGACTGACTTAAAGGATCCTCGTAATTCACCTTTCTAACACAAAGCACTGCAGAAATATAACAAGAACAAAATCTATCGTCCAGCAAATAGCGGTGCTACTATTGTTGCCGTGCTGCATCGCTGCCGGTTGCTCTCCGTTTAGAACGTGCACAAGAACGCTAGCGGCGTCGCTACTAGATGGAGAACAAGTGTAGTTGCCGCTGTCTTGGGGCAAAGCCCTAGAAATCAACAAACGACTTGTTCGTGTTTGCTTCTCAGTGACTACGCTTATGCCACCGCGCTGCGAATAGTTAATCACGTTGCCCCCTCGGTACCAGTAGATGAAACTTGGAGGATCTGGTGTCTGCAGAACTATGCACGTTAAGTTTATATCACTCCCACTTTTGATGTACAACTCGGGATTGCCCACTATTTTGGCCTTTGAAACTGAAAACAAAAACAATTCATTACCACTACATCAATAACCATCGGCTCTGTCTATGAAGATTATAATTACATTAATTTGACCTCGGACTCTCTGTATGTTTGTTTAGTTACCCGGCGCGTCCACCATTTTTTAAATGTCTGCCGAAATTGTCTGTAAGCGAAATTTTTTAGTGACTGGAGTGTTGTGCTATTTTTTGTAGTCTGCACGAATCAGCATAAAATAATCACATGCTAACATAACAGCGGGTACCTTTTTGTTAATTTCCTCATTTAAGTGTTTATTTTTCGAATTAAACGCGTGTTAAACTGTGATTTTGTTTCAATTATGCATCCTTGTATTCAAATTAAGATTTCCATAAAGTTAGTGATGTAGATAAATTGAAACGTTCCATTTCCTCATAGCGCCGTTCGAGAAGAAACGCTAAATGTGAGAGAGTGTTTTATGCTATCCTCAAGCACGTAGAGTGGAATTAGAGCATGAGCGGAACTTGAAACTTTATTACTCACCTACAACGTTCAGTTTGAACGCTTGGCTAATTTTAGGTTCGGTACTGACTTGACATTCGTAGATACCGGAATCTCTAGTTTGAGGGGACGTCACCTTTAGCGTCCACTCGTCGGAACCATCTGTGTGCAACGACTGAAAGCGCTGATCGTTCGTGTAAGTTAGGATTCCGACAGTCAGAATGTGCAAATCTCGCTTGCGGATCCACGACACCTGCAAAATCAAACAAGTCTATCAAAAACAACGACATTGCGAGCAAAAGCTCAAAGCTCAGTGTTTTGATGCGTTCTAATTTATAGCCAAGACCGCGGTAAAAGTCATGGGGACGCGAAATTTCAAAAAGAAAGACTTCATGTAACCGTGTTTTTGCTGTATTGTATGAGATCCATCAGATGTACGACTGAAGCCCAATTTAATTAGCAAATAAGTCAGACAATATAATCCGATAGCTTTAATCTTGAAATTACACCGGAAAATACGTTTGTTTCTTATCTATCGTGGCCAGTTTAAAGCATCTTCGCGTTGTTACAATCGTATTTATTTTACCTCAAGTTGCAATATCTAAAATGTCACCAACATCTTATCTGTAATATCCGATTTACGATATTTCAATGTAGCGAAACAAAAGAGAACATTTTTAAATAATTGATATCGAGACTATCTGTTTACCGTTTTCTTTGTTAAAAAAGTGGATTGAGTCTACTCTACTTTAATCTACTAATACTCCAGGAAGACTTTTAAAAAGTATTCAACCCGGAAATTTTCCGGAAAGTTGCAACAATAAGTCTGCGAAGAATAAAGCTCCTATATGACAAACAACTTGTATCTGACTAGAATTGTATTTACACGTGTGATCGTGACAGCGTTTCCTGTGCAGGAAGTTATTGAGCTCATTTACTTAGAAGGTTCGCATTCTTTCTTGATTTTTGCAACTGCCTTAATTATTGTTTTGTTGTTTTTTGCTCGCTTAGTTCGCCCAATTCGCTTCAACAGTTGGTCTATTATTTATCTGTTCCCGTACATTTTACATTTCCGTAAGCTCCTGAAAATATATTGATGAAAGATGAAGGTAAAATTGGATAAAACATTTCGAGAGTGGCAACGAATTATTGTCAAGTAATGTAATTCGAGCGTTAAAAGTTAGAACAAAACACTAAACATCAAGTTCTCAAGGTTCAATCGTCAATCAACATGAAATATTATTTTACATTTACAAATCTGACAAAAATGTTCAAATTTAGAAGCGGATATTGGTTCTTCTTCTGTAATGTCTATTCGGATGGAATAGCTCGTGTACCTAACGACTTAGATTGTTACGGCTTTGTCATAAATATTTTTCTTCTAATCGGTCATGACACAATCCGGTGTGTTTAAAATGAGGATTCCTTTGATGTTATTTTGGTATACAGGAAGATTAATCAGCGTCACGAACTATCGATCTACTTTACCGACGTGCATTATGCTGGGACAAAATTGTAAATATTATTCTTTGAGAAATGAACAGTCGGTCGCGCTTTCAGAGTGATGAAAAATTCAAGATTTTGAATTTTTTAACTGCAGGCTATAGGAGTAATAATACACGGTTTTATCTTTCGGTGCAAGAGACTTTAATAACACTTTGTAACAAAAATACTTTTTTCTATCAAAGATTTATGCGACTGCGAACGAAGGCGAAGGAGTGAAACATTGATTTGATCGTTTTTAAAATGAACGTCGCGCCAAAACTAAAGACAATTTTCTGCAATTTAAAAGTTGTACAATTTTAACTCGTCAAGAGTAAGGTTTTATGTATTTATATTCCATTTTCTTAAGTAAAAACGTTGATTAAAAAAAGCGATTTTTTGTGTTTATCGCTTCAATTAGTTTTGTGTCGACTTTGTTTACGTTCGAAAAGTAAAAAATAGGGTTTACAAAAATCATTCAAATTGTGAACACAAACGTCATATTTTCAAGTAGACAACCATTTTTCAGATATAAAGAGGGTTTTTGAAAGGTTCGTTTTAATTTTTCTGTTCATTTTAACTTCAAAGCGTGTGTGGAATTGACGCAGAAATTGATGCAAATTGTCTCATGTCAAATTGCTTAATTTTATTTCATTAAAGCCAAAACAAATCCATGGAATTTGTCAAGATTGACATTTTAAGTTAGACGCTTAAAATAGACTGTAAAACGGTTGTTGCAGATGAAGCATATTATTTAATTTGGGTATAGAGGTGATCCGCCATATTATAATTGGATGATTACAAAACTAAAAGTTCATCGAATTTTTTAAATAATTTAAGCATTTCCTGTTGGAATTTCTAAAGCGTATGCATTAAAAATAGTAATTTTGGCAACAAAAAGTAGCACCAACAATTTAGTATTGTTGTAGCGGCTCTCAGGTAAAAATGACTAGATGCTCTTTAAAATATTTGAGCGGGTGTAGATTCTTGTGTAATGTAAAGAGAGAAGACATTGTAGCAGAGTAGTATTCTTTGTCTCCATGTTTTCCAGTGGTTCATTCAAGTGGAGTATTTGCAGCTTTGTCTTTATCTTTTAATGACGTCGCAGAAATAAAATGCTAATTGTGACGTTTGTAACGAGTCCCGGTCAGAGTCTTGTATTTATTAAAGTTGAGTAAGTTGCTAGACGTGGAAATAAAATAATAAGTTTTGTAATTTTATCCGCATAGGTAGGTATTATTGAGTTGGGGAGTTGAGTCTGTAGTTAGTGGAGCATGTATGTAACACGATATTTTCGTTTGTCGGTGGGATTATGTCGGCTTTGAAAAAGTCAGGGCATAGGATAAAGAGTAAATTGCAGGACGGATGATAATTAAAGTGTTGAAAGTGGAGATCAGGGGCCAGTAGGTAAATTGCAAATGATATGCAATAAGATTTACTTACAGCTCTGTCTCCCAGGTTTCTGACTCTACAATGCAAATGAGCCGTTTGGCCCACTGTAGTTGTGACCTCTCTACGAGTTGTATTGTCAAAGTAGGGTTGAGAAAACGGTTGTTCCCAGTATGGACTGTTGTGTTCTGACCCACCTTCTGCACAATCTGCAACAAAAATAAATATTTAAGCGAATGCAGTCATGTTGGATGTAATCTGCATGCACACAAATCAGTCCATTTGGACCATTAACTCCGAACCCGTAGTCTCCGGTCAACACTCGCGGAGCCAATTTATTTTTCAAATTTTACTGCATCATTAAACATTTAAATTTACCTCTATGAGGGCGATACACGACCTGTTCATTAACGTGTTGAAAAACATTCGTTTTATCTTTATTATTTATGTTCGCGATAAGACACAGGAAAAAGAATTCACAAAGTTTCAACGCCGGATTTGAATCTTCCACAAGATTATGTTCCACTGTGTAAAACTAGAAATGTTCGTGACTTATACGATTGATTCGAAAGATTGCTAACGTGACTTGATTTCACCTTTTCTTTCTTTATCACTTACAACAATCCAATTATTAGATACACAATACAATTATTATACGCCGACGCAACTTTTACACTTTTTTGTGATTATACCCTAAGGATACTTCGCTATCTAGAACCGAAATCTAACCACAATTTCTTCCAAAATCAAATAACTTTTATCTTGAAGAACGACCACCAGGAATTTCTAATTGCCTAATCATTTTAGGGAATAATTTACTGTGTGCGTTTTGGTGCCATAACGTCTTTATTAATTTCTATAACCCCTGTTGTTGGGTTAAACATAAGTGTACATAAGAATTAAGATTGGCGTTATCAAGATTAATGAGTAGCTTGGCTTTTGTGCAGTTTCAACCTACTTACCAACCTTAGGAAGTGCTTATTCAAGAGAAAATTAAATTAGGTTATTGAATAGAACCTTTCCATATTACAGTACGCTCGTAGTTCTAGAACATATAAAATAAAAATACTATTATACCCTGCCAGAACTTTTACAATTATTTACTGTTTCACCCTTAGGATTCTTCACTATCTACCGACGTAAATCTACCAACCACAATTCGTGTCCAAATCAAATAACGTTTTATCTCAAGGAACAAAAGTAGCAAGAATCTTTAATTGCCTAATTAGTCACGTACGTTGACGTTGACTTAACGTTGTTGTGCTGCCTTAATGAGCAAAGATAATAAATCCCCCAAATGTGACATATTGATTTATTTCTTTTGATCTCGAAATGTACAATCCCTGCTCAGGGAGACCAAATGATACACAAACTTCCCAGCGGTGAAATTTTAAGCGTGAAAAACGGCATCTTACCTTACCCAACGACCAAACCCTTTCTTCAAGATTAATTTATATTACACGAGACATAACGCCACGTTCCAACATTATAACATAGTTTTTAATATATCTTTCAACTGGAACAAAATTGTACATTCACTGTATTGCTCCAGTCAGTCAAAGTTGAAGCTTAATTTTCTTTTCGATGAACACGTATTGCATTAAAAATGCAACTGCACTTTTATATTATTCTTGAACATACGTAAAACGTAAAATTTCCTTTCAACAGAAAACAGAATATTGCATTTCTCTCTTGACTAAATTATTTCATATTTATTACAAAACGGTACAGACACGCCTTTTTTTTACGTTTTGGGTAAGACGAGCTTTCAATTAATGTTCTCATATTGTGTAAGTGTAATAAAGTCTACTTTTTATGCAGCGGAAATATGGGCATTAAATTAAATTTATATGCTAACACTATTTGTATTCACGTGGTATAATTACTCTAGTTTGTAATACTTTTATACCACACTTGGAACGTTTAAAGCTTCAAAAGCCATTGTTGGTGGAAGTTGTTTTGTTAGTTTTCTAATTATAATTATCTGGGACAACCAAGTTTCGATTTTTAGAAAGACCGACAATTTTCTGATAAGAAATGAGATTTCAGTAAGAAAGTAATTCCTATTTAAAAATATTTTGATATATTATGGTTGAATTTTTGTCCAAAGTGGTTGTATACACAAAGTGAATCTCTTTGATGTAATACCCTGAGGCAACTGCCTCACCTCTTTATAGTTTGAAGCTGATCCTAAGACTTGGAAACTAAGAACAACAAATAAACAGGTGCTTCTCAGGTTGAGAAAAAGTTAATCTATTACTATATGTATATACGGGTTTGTAAATTTTTTGTGTTCTAATGAAATTCAAAGGAATTAAGGGAACATGCTAGAAACAGTAATATCGTCATAGCAACTAAGGCCTCAGGGAAATAGGCTACGTAACCATAACGTTAGATTAATTAACATGGCAACAGTAGTGTTTGGGGTAGGCTAATTTTTTTACTAGGGAATGGATTTCAAGAGTGAATCCAAAGAAATATTTTAATTTTGTCTAGTTTAATTAAAATGTGAGCGAGTTAATGAAATTGGAAGTCGAGTTAATGAATAGATACGTAATGGATTGTATGGTAGAGCATTTTATAAGTGGCACAGTGAAGTGGGTTTGTATTTGAGTGTACGGTGCACTTTAGTTGAACAGCTTAAATAAAATTAAATAGCGCACAATAGCGAAAAGTAATGCTTTGGATTCCTTGGCAGGCTTGGATTTTTCAACGTCTATAACGTTGCAATCTAAGCTTCCCTCGTCCTTAATTTAACAATCTCGAAGAAAATTCGTCCTCTTTCATCGAAAAAGAAAGCAGAATTTATCCTCGAAACATTTCGTCAGTGAATAGGTGCAGAAACAAGAAATCCTGGTGTTCCTCGATCACATTCGTATTTCTGAACTAGCAGAGCGTTCAACGTTATCCTTTAATTAGTTGAATTAGAGCTATTATTGAATTGGTTACTTACATCAAGGGGAAAGTTTACGTCCGGCTGAGCAGCTTGCAATTGATTGGAAAATCGAGAAGTGATTGTGAAAATATTTAGTTTAGTGTCTCGTTGTGTTCGAAAATATTTGTGAAATTTTCAAGTTCAATAAAAGTGCGTCGTTGTTGACAGAAAGAGGAAAGTTTCTTCCTAATTAAGATAAATATTTTCGTATTTACAGCGTAACTCTCTCCACAGTGTGTACTTAATTCCGGGGAAACGTCTGCTGAAAATCTTATCTTCTGTTAGACTTAAACGTCGAAGTTATTAAAGTTGCTATTATAAATGTAATAACAAAGGACCTCATCCGGCACATAGAGGATAAGTGAGGATCATTGCTCCGCTGTTATATTTCTTCAGAGCTAAATACCTTCAACAATAAAATGATTTAATCAAGTTGCTCCGGTTTGCGAACAACACTCTATTAAATGATACAATTTCAATTCAAGCACATATTTTTAGGCATCGAACGAATTAAATTCCTTTCTGTTTTCCAACTAGTTTTATGTTAAAGAGCTCGCAAACCTGTTTTATTAATGAAATCAGCGGTAAGGATGTACAATGTGAGTAAAACATGAATACTCAGAATTGGTTAGCTTTAACACAATATAGTAAACATAACAAATTTAGTCGTTACTATGGTTACATGCTAACAAGTATTTATGTATAGGCAATATACACCAACTATAAAACAAAATAACCGTAGCTGACAATTCGTTGAGCAGATTAAATGTTTAGTTGTAGGAAATGCCGGAAAATGCATTCAAATTGTGATAACATTTATTGTTTCTTACTAAATCTCCTGAAAACAAGACGATGACTCATTGAAAACTACTTTAATCTTTAACTTTGAATTATTAAACATTTTTTTTGGTATAATCGATACGATGAAGTCAATTGCGACTAAAGGCGGAATTCGTTAACAAACCATCGAGTCACCTTTTTCGTTTAATTGATTCTGAATGAAATCAAAAACGGTATAGAAATTTCCTTTTTTAATCCAATCAGAATCGCATGATTTCATTTTCGTATTTGCTTCATTCATAATTCTTCGCTTTGGTACGCTTCGTAGTACGACGTTGGAATTTTACGCTAGCCAATTAGCGATCAGAGCTTCAAAGCAACATTTTCAAAAATTTTATGTAGGATCCGTCCACTATGTGTGCGATGCTGATGCACTTGTTATTATTTTGATACAAGCAGTTTACCTTGAGAGCGAAGAAGCGTGGGAACTAGTTCAGTTTCATTTTCTAGATAAACTTGTTCATGTGTTCTATCAAATGAATCATTCTGAGTGGATTAGGGTAATATTGTTTACAATTGGTAGTAAACTTGGCGGAACGGATTTATGATTTGAATTTTCAGTCATGATTAGATTTTGGGCGCATCCACCATTTTTTTTACAAATCAGTTCCCACTGTTTGATATTCTTGAAATTACTTTATCTTTAGTAAAGTATGTTAGTCGTTCATTGTTTATTTGGAGCTTAGAACTTAAAATTTATACCCAAGGTTACTACCCATGGCACCGTTTTGTTTCGTTGTGTATTAGATATGTAAATGTGAAAAATTTATATTCGACTTGCAAACTTGAAAAACATGACCTGCTACAAAACAATTTGCTTAGGGAATTTTGACAACTGAACTTTATAACTCCACATGTCTAGCAGAGCGTGAAGTTAGCGCAGAGTTCGTTTCTGCAAACCTGAAAAAAATATGCAAAACTGTCATAAATTATAATTATTCGACAAGTTTCGTACGAAACTTAAACTTGGATTGGACCTATCGCGATATTTTAAATCAAATTTGGGTCAAATGTGCGCAAGGTCTCTCCAAGGTAGCAAAAAAGTCGTTTTATTTTTGGTGCTTCTATATTTGAAATATTAATGTTGATAAGTTTCTTACCTCCCACGATGGGATTGGAAGTGGATTCTTGAGAGCGAAAGAAAGGGGAAGGAAAAATCGATTAAAACATGTTATTAAAGGGGAATGCAAATTGCGCCCCAAATAAAACAATATTTCGTGTACATCCTGATGATGCAAAGTTTCAGTTTTATTAAAAGTTGACAGGGCGTACAACCCTAATTACCCTTTTTAAATAAGTGAAATAAATTCTATAGGATCAGTTAGTGGTGTTTATTTCCATCTAACTAATTGGTATTGATTTCACTATTTTACTAATAGTAAATGTAAAAAACATGTCACTAAATAACGATTATTTTAAATCCACATTTAGTTGAAATTTATGTCATCAATTCACTAAATTTTTTATAATCTCAAACAATAACTCGACATAGCGTGACACATATTTTTCCATTTAAAATTGAATGATGGCCGGCAAAAATTGAGTGAAATTGAAAAAATATCCTCCCGTTTTGTTATAAATTGTTTTTTCGTTATATTTAAATAAGCGATTACAAGCGACCCATATCAAAAATGACATATTTTTTAAAGTTAATAAAATTTAAACATTCTAGTTTTGTTTAAGATTCTTTTTATTACAAGCAGTAAAAGATGTAATCATATAAAATGTAAATGAAATACTTTTCTTAGACTTCTGCATTTGTTATTCAACGTTTTATAGGCAAATTATTCAATTGCTCTTTACATTCTGTGACGCAAAATATTTGGTATGACTTGATTTTGTAATTCAAATTCCCTTTTCTAGCAACGTACAGGAAAGTTCAAATTGTAGTTGTTATTACAATTACTGTTTTAATAGAAAATATAGCAGTGAGCTTTTGGTGTGCGCTACTGAAAAAGATAAATTCCGTGTCATTCATATTTTCAGCAGTTTTTATTGGTGGTTTATAGTTTTACGGTTGTCAATAAATAATTACTTTGTTAAAATTTGATTTATCTTTCTCCATTTATTTCGCACCACATTTTCAATGGACTTTACATCAAATAGTTAAATCCCTATTGTAAAAATAAAAACTATACAAAAGTTCTACCGCAGCGGTGGTAGTAGATTTCCATTATGGCCATAAAAGCGCCCAAACTACATATTTGTGCAGTAACTTTATTTAAAATAATTTTTGCATTTAAAAGTAGTATAAATTTCGCAGATTTTATATAATTTTTTACGACCGCATCCGGTCTAATAATGTGTCGGGTGACATAATTTGTTTTGTTTATATTTGTATTTCACTTCGCAAAATTGCACCTACACGAAATAATAAAAGCTGGGCTTTTCCGGATTTTAAAGCTCAACGTTGTTTGACATGTTATTTGATTTTTCGTGATAAAACCGCAGTTCTTGACTTTTATAACGAGTTTTCAAATAATTTTAAAATATTGACTTGCTTTTTGCAAAACTGATGTCATTTCAACCAGGTCGAGTGTCATAGAAATTTTTGCCCGAAGCCACGGACATGAACAAAAAATATGTACGGTTCGGAATGGAAAATTCGTTTTTTTAACAGAACACAACTAACGGAAAATTAAATAAACGCCATGAAAGTTCGGTTTACGCGAAGGTTAATTAAGTATGAACACGTGAGCTGTCCGATGTTTGGAAATATGACAATTTTTTAACCTTCCGGGTAAATGATTTATGTCTGCATAATTGAAATTAATCGTTTCTGGAAACGATTTGTGGTATAATTTTACACAATAACCGGGTTTCATTTGAATAGTTGAAAGGTTATAATTGATTTTGTTCAGGTAGTTTTGTTCAAAGTTAAAAAGAAACATGTCTAAGTTTGATGGTTGTAATGATAGGAGAAGAGGTTTCTAATGCATGGGGAGAAAGGGAGTTGTAGTAATTGGAAGTATAGAAGAGATTGGTTGTGCATAGCTTTGTGAGTTTCGAAGTAAAGAAAAACCTTTTGGGGCAAATTAAATTTGCAAAAATCAGCGATAATCCAATGAAAGGAAGAAAACTGTCTTGCTTTTACGTGTTATTGGTTAATAACAAAGATTAATAGTCTAAAGTGTACACGTTATGAAATATTTTATGAAAATAAATGTAGTTTTCTGTTACGTTCACTTGATTAAGATCTTGATTAAAACATGGCAAAGTACGTTAACTTTTATAGTTTTAAAATGGGGAACTATGTCATTAGTTCGTTTATTTTTACCTGTTTTGTTAGAAGAAGTGATCATTAATCACTGGCCGTTTATTGTCTTGTTACGTTGGTAATAATGAAAAGAAAAATGAGTTAACACGAAGCATAGTTGTGCCCTATAAAAGTAAAGTGGTCTGTAATTTGTGTGGGGGAAGGTTTTTATAAAAAGATTCCGAGGGAAATCGTATACCTTTGAGGTTAGCCAAAACTTGGGTGTTTATTTAACCTTTATATTCATTCGGCCAGGGTCTCAACGGTCCTGTTTATCCAATGTTTTCCTATTTGGTATAATCTCCAGTGATATGCGAAACCGGATCATTTGATTATACGTTGTATCATTTCCTAACTCGGGAACAATAAATTTTCTCCTCAATTTCCAGCGTCAATTTAATATTTCTTACACTTTAAACGTCGATTTAAATCCTCAAAGTTGCGATTTGCCAAAGTTTTGAGAGTGTTTAAACATGAAAGTTTCGCTCGAAATCGTCTTGTTTAGAATAAATGGGATCCGAAATTTTTTGTTTTATTGAAAAACGTGCTAGAAATCAATATTGTTTATTGTTATCGGTGCATATTGTATTTGAATTACCCACTAAACGACTTCCATCCGTAAACTAATGACCTTCCTTTTGTCGCTACTCTCAGGAAATACATTCAACAAAAAAACGAGCTGAAAATGGAAGTACGCATATGTGAAAGAGAAGCTCAAAGAACGCCCGCATTCAGAATATTATTACTTCTTTCCTGAAGCGTTGTATTGACTCCGGCTTTTAAAATGACGAAGGGAAAGACACAAATCACAGAAGTTCAAAACATGAGAACGAAACGTCAAATGTAATACTAATAATATTGCACGATCCTTTCAAAAAGCTGTAATTAAAGCCAACCTGACATTCATTTTCACAATTTTTTAATGCCAAGCAACGATATGATAAACTTTTAAGTTTTTTGTGAAGATCTGTCTCGAATTATGGCGAGGTCTATTTATTAGTTTTAGATACGACTCGTTGCACTTCTATTAAAATCTCTATGCAACTAAGTGCTTTTCTTATTAAAGCAAAAATGTCAGAAACTTATGGTTTAAAGAAAAGTTTAAACTATCCATAAATTATCTAAAATGACATTTTGTGCTGATTATTCAAAAATGAGACGAAATTTGGTCACTCTCATTTGAAAAATTAAAACAAAACAAGGTCTTATGTTTTTATTGTTTTGCAATTCAAATTTGAGCTAATATTATGGCCAATACGATTGTCATTAATATTTTGTTTATTAACATTGCATATTGATGTGTGTCGCATCGTCCAAAAGCTCCGAACCCATTAGCGTAACATTAAAATTTTATTAATGCGTTTTCTTGTGTGAAAAAAAAAGAAAAATGTAGTGTTATTATCTGCAAACTTTCGGAGATAAGTGAAACAATAAGTAGTTTTTACTCTTCAGCATCAGTGTTTAAGTTTTTGTAACAAGTTTCATAATTGGATCGTAACAACATATGGAGTGTTTTCATTTCGTTCTAATTGTGGTGTAAATAAAACTTCAAGGAGTTATTTAAAGTACGTTAAAACAACATCATTAGTAGAAATACGAAAGGAAAATAAAGTCCGTTACGTTTTGTTGGATTCTATTTACACGCAACTAAATATCGATCATAAGAGACACACTAATCAGAAATTACAACACGCCAAGGAAAAAGAATGAGAGTTAGAAGAGCTGAGGGTTTTTTAAGTTGGGACTGTTTGTTTAATAGAATTTGTGTTGGAATGTTAGTAAAAATGTGTTTTCTGCATCACATCTAAATCTATTATGATTTAAATATAGGGAGTTGGAAACCGGGTGGTGATATACTTGCCCAAAATATTTAGTGGTAGGTATAATCGCTAGGGTCCGCATATTTAATATGTTAAGGGTCGTACACATTTACGTCGCATATCTGGCACTTAATTTCAAGTTAATCCGTATCGTGGTGTAATTTACATCTGACCTAGGCTTGGGAAAACTTAAGACGTTGCTTCTATTGTTCTAAGAAATAAATTCACGGAGAGAGTTAAGGGTTTCACTTTCCTTGTTTAATTTCCGCGATAATAATGGACATGCAATTGTCCAAAATTTGCTAATTAAGTTTCGGTCGAATTTATGATAGTAATTGGAGGACAACAGATCGTGGAAATGATGTAAAACGGCGTTAAAACCTGGACTATGTAATTTGGAGCGCAAATGGTTAGAACAATTACCTAATAATTTGCAAGAATTCTAAAATGGCAGTTTGGAATATTCACATTAAATCCAAGTGGTTCGAAAACAGATGCCTCGATCCGCTTTAATTACAAAATAAAAAATATCTGAATTAGAAATAATTGCGAACGTTCATTTTTGTAAAGCTCTTAAACGATTTTACATGGCTTTTTGCACATGAAGACACAACATTATGAAATCGTTTGGAGGATTACTCCAATGCCGCATGTTTTCGAAAATAATGCTCAAATATCCATTACACTTTATGTAGTGAACTTAGCTTTAAAACGAATTAGCAGAATAATTTATTTAGGTGCTTGTGACAGCTGGATAATATTTTTACCAGTAATTACTGTAAAAATAAAACGAATTTAATTCAAAGACGCCTTCAAAAGTCCAGTACCAACCTAAAAAAAGCAGATTTACTTTCCTGATTCAGTTTTTTATGTGTCTAGCACAACAAGATTTGTTATTTTGTTCTAAAAACGCAGTAAACTTTTTTACAGCACTAACGGACAGCTGAATTTTTTACCGCCATTTTTATAGTTACTCCAACCAGTTAAGAGCGTCAGTCCTGAGATATTTCTTTTCTTTAGAAAACGTCATTCTACAGTTCGTACTCTACATACTTAAAGAGCGGTCGCCATTTGCATTTTTGAACCGTAAATAAAAACTTCTTTTTGCTCGAAACGCTCGCAGTAAAGCGCAAAATAGTTGTAGCAAGAGAAAAAAAATTGTTAATTAACTAAAGTTAGTAAATTTAGTCACATGAAAATTTATGATCGCAACAATTCTTTCTGATTTTCGTTGGTTTGTCTTTGAGTTCGAATTTAGCTGTTTCGAGGAGAGACAAACCGCCCAATTTGTTTTGTTTGAGCGAAATGTGTATTTATTTAATCAACAAACCCGATGTATAAAAACGTTGACCAACCGTGAAAGGAATGCTGCGCTCGTGAACAATATTCTTTTAAAATGTATGTACCGTCCTTAAATGAAATGATCTGAAGCATGCAAATGTGGGAGCTTTACAGGAATATATCGTGTACGTTGAACAATTTATTTAACGTTTTATGAGGCATTGTATAAATAGGATAAATTGAGTTGTTGAAACAATAAAAAAACAGTAATAGGCGATTTTGTAGCTTGAATAGAACTAATGATTTGTACACACATGATGTAGTCGTTTCGCACGTTTTGTTTTCCGCATACTGTCTGTATTATACTATATTTCATTCTCCATTCTATCCGAATTATCTCTCAACTGAAAAAAAGTTGAAAACGTTAACCTCGTTGAATTCAAATGTGGTTAAAAGTCAGAGCATGCGTAACATGAAAAAAACCTTAAATTTAATATAACGAGTGCTGGTTTCTGTTTTCGTAATTAGAAAGCTTTCTTTCTGTTTGACAGAGGGGTTTTTTAAGGTTTTAATCTACAATGCGTTAAAATAATTTAAAAACGTACATAGCGAAGGCATTTATCAAGAGAAGAAAACGCCAAAAGCGATATGAATGATGAAATGAGGGTGGACCAAGTTCGTTGGAGCATTTTGTGTAAAACGTAATTTCGTTGCAAATACATTATTGTGAAACTGGTTAAGATATCGGAGCGTATCCGTAACAACGTTCTTTACAAGGATCGTTTTCTAATTAAATGCAAGGAGAAAGCATGCAATAACCACCTCTGTGGTGCCTTTATAACGAGTAATATCACTTTGAATAAAATTGAACGAAATTTATTTTTCAAGTGGTTGCGTTAAAACAATTTCACCTTCTCGGTTTCGTTAACGGAACCGCTTTAGAATACAACAAAACATCTTAATTTTAATGGCTTTATTATTCAATAGAATTTACCATTTGATCTTTTCGCAGTGTAAAAGAACTTTTATCGGTTTTATAAATCAAAAGACACAGTGCGCGTACTTTGCCAGATTTTCACAACCCTTAAACATGTCGCACACAATCGATCAACTATTTTCATGTTTCAAAGCTTTATAAAAACAAAGCAGTGTTTAAATTTTGAAAGTCTGTTGTAAAGTTTCCATACTTTCCGCAACTTAGACCACTCCAAACTTTCTCAAATGCGTCTTAAAACATTCTGAAATGATTTACTTTCCCGGATCATCAAGTATTCCAACTTTATCTTGAAATTTATTCACTGTCAAATCATAAAGTTGCTTTTCATTACAAAACTATTGTAAAGTATTTTTACATCACCGACGGTAAAAACAAGGAAATTACTAAATACAATGGGCTAAGCAAGCGAAACTAATCTGGCAACGCATAATTACACATAGACGCTGCTCTGAAAGCTTTCATCTTCAACACAACCAGATTTTTCACGAAATATTATACCTACTCCGCTTACAAAGCTTCTGAAAACTGATAATACCAGCATATCACAGACTTTGTGTGCTTTTTAAATTGTTAGAGTCAATTACTCACAAAGGATGCAGAAAAATTAGTTGCGGCGATTTTTACTGTGTCATAAAATAACAAAGTTGTCGCAAGTGATTTTGCGGATTTCCGTGGTGTTTAAACGTTGTAAATGGTCGTTTTAATGGAAGTTTAATTAAAAACAAGTATCCAAGTTGTTCAAAAATTATTTGTGGGGTTGTTGAACACATATTTTTAAAACTAACAGAATTCCTATTTCCAATTCAAATTTTTGCAAAAACAGACGTTCCTCTCGTAAATCAATAAAATGAAGCGTTTACATGATGAAATATGAATTGTCAAGATACAACTACCTCATGGCAGCAACTTTTCGTCTGGCATATAAATAATACGCTATTGTAGAGTGACTTGTAAACAGCAGTTCTTTTATCGCCAGTGAATTACAGCACTTGATACTCGTATATTCTGACATTGGATAACCATCACTCTTGTATAAGTTTTAAAGTTAACACGACGTAAATAGAACATTAGGCTTAGACGTGCAAAGTCATATGCAAAGGAACAGCTTCAGAGTTGTGACCCCATTGACATAAAGGAGACCGAAACTGATTTGTGGCTAACAGAAGATTAATTTGTCGATCAATTACGTCCGCAAACTGACGAATTACCACAAATTTGTACTGAAAACCACGCACAAACCAACGAAGATTATAAGCTGCTCGTACAAAATTAGAAAAATAATTATTTCGATGAAACTTCTTTTGGTTTAAGAACAGTATCAAGTGGTGTAATCATTCAGCCAAGTAGCTTGAACAAGTTTGGGGAATGAAACCTAACCCTATTGTCGTGTACGAGATCAGCTGGAGCATTGAAACAAAGCTTGAACAAAATTAAAATTCCTAAACTTTCTTAATTATATGGCAACTGTCCCTGCCAGATTTAGGAGATTCGGTTTAGATGTAATTTCCTAATCAACGAGGCTAAAAGTTGGGATGTTTGTTTCTGTAATGATTTTTTCTTGTATGTAGAAAAAGTAATGTTATCCGTTGAGAGTATCATAAAGAGAACACGGGATTTTCTCTACTTTCAAAATTTTGCTAACTTTGTTTAGGCAAGTATTGAGTAAAATACCGGCTGTCTCTGTGGATTAAAGTCGCGAAAATTAGCACACGAAAATACATTTTATTTTTCCTTGTCTGCAGGATTTTTATTAAGTAATGATCTCAACGAAAGCTTTCCACTTTAATAAACATTTGTGAGAAAAATGCTAAGTGCAAAGTTAACGAATCAGTTCGGAATTTTTGGTGGTTTAATACACGAAATACATCGAGCATAGATGTCAAAAACTAGGATATGAAATTTTGTAAGGGCTAGTGAAAATGTAAAATATCTTGCAAGCTTTGTAAGGAGTTTTGGGGTCAATCTTGCTGTTGTTATATCGTCTATTCTCTGATCAAACATGTAAATAATAAATTGGGCTAAAATTGTTCCAATTTCATTACTGGTAAGCGTAAATTGTTGTTTCAAGGGAATTGTCGATAAAGAGTTTTCAGCGTAAATTTGCCGAAGCAGAGCAGGAATCATGACTTGACCTCAGCGGAATCGGAAATGAGCGTAACCACTGAAGCCACCGATCGTGAATATTTAAATACTTAAAAACTTGTGAATATTGATTTGTATAAATTAAAAACTAAAAGCTAAGTGCTATAAATAAAAGTAAAGTCGAAGCTTTCTTCCGTCGATAAAAATTTATATTTTGACTTATTTTATTACAAATATTTTTACAGACAGATATATTTCCTCACTGCGAAGTTAAAGTGTTTCGCTTGAAAATTGTGGAAATTTATAGTAACGATCATTTTAAAAATTCAGTAACTTGAGACGGTGTTCTACTATGAAAATAGAAGGACTTTACCGACTGGAAAGATTATTATATATAGTGAAGCGTAAATGACTGTAAATTCAACTCGAATAATTGTATGATAATTAGAAGCTCTATTTTACAAATTCAGATTCTTTTAAGATTCAGATTGTGAGTTAAGAAACTCAGATTCTTTTAAAATGAATTTTTTACGTAGAATATAAACTATTCAGCAGATGCTTGTAAAATACTTATGTAGAAAATAAACAAACTAGTTGCTGCAGATCTATACATAATTAAATTGTATTTTTGAATAGAATTACAAACTTGAGTCAATATTGATTTTATTATTAATAATAAATCTTTGATTGAATTTAATAAGTAGTTGAAATAATTTCAAGTAAAATATTAAATATTTGTTTGCATTAATTTTAATGTCACTCTCATTAGAGTTAAATTTTCCATAAAAAATATGCGTTCGGATAACCGTGCTGTTTTATTTTGGATGATTTATTGAGGTATTTAAAATTGAATAAATTTAACTGAGCCAAAATTTATTTCTTAACTAAGGCTATGTTATTCTTTCAAATTGATCGTATTATATTTAGCTGTTTGAAATTACAGTGGATTATCAGATTTGTCTTTAAAAACTTCCCGATTTAAACGATATTTTTCGATTGATAGTTGGAAATCCCCGCAATTTAATTAATTCGCCTCATTATGAGTGCAAGCAAATATTAGATAGAAAGTCGATATTAAACGAGCTAAACTAACAGAGTTATTTACGGATTTGCTTCAAAGTAAATCACATCTGTCAAGTTATGCGCAGAGTTTATCGAATAATTTTCTAACTAGATGAGTCCTTAATCAGTTCGCAAACGATATGTTGTTGAAAATATTAGACGTTTACAAATTTATCAGCATATTTTTAAACTTTAGACAACCGCAAAGAGCTTTCATTCCGCGGTTTTTGTACCGGAAAACCACACCTGAATGTTCTTTTGTGGTGGAAGAAATACTGGCAAAAAATTAGTTTTGGAACTTGCTCCGGTACATAAATCAAATTGAAAGTGGGGGTGTTAAAATTAGACATCTTAATCATGAATTTAATGCTATAAATATTCATATCTTCTGGAGAGAATTAAATGTGATAAAAAAAACACCACTGGTTTGGAAAGAAAGTTGGGAAGTTTAAGATTCACGAGACACGCTAGATAATGATTAAATTGCATGTGCACCTACAACTTCTATTTTTATGTTTTACCAACGACTAATGACCGCAATATATAGAATTGGTTTGATTACTATTGAATGTCTTGACCTTGTCACGAAACAATGACCTAAAATTATTGCCAATTTAAGTGGTCAAGTTATAACGCTATTTAGATTTCCATTAAAAAAAAATCGATACATTAAATAGATTTTGAGTGGATTGTACAAATGGTAAAAAACAATTAACTTTTGTAGCAAAGCAGCTATAAAGTCAAGTTTTTTATTACGTCTGGTTGCTATCAATAATATAAACTTTGTATTTTTAGCTACAGAGTGTAAGCGCTGACATTAATCCCTGTTTAGCCTCACAAAGAAATAACTACAATGGTGGTAATAAAAGATAAATGTTTTTGAGCGCAAACTATCCAGACAAATTAAAGGCTAACGTTTGAGATCCCACTCTGCATTTAAATTTGTCCTTTTTATCCGGTACAAAGTAATTTTTTAAAGATAATAATGATGATTATAGGATGTAAACTAAATACAATTAATCAAAGTTTGAAGTTTGGAACGTTTATGGCCCGATATGCCCTATTAGTCGAAACTACTGACAACAAACTATTTTATAGATAACTAAGTCAATCTGTACGGAAATCGTTCCCAGACTTTGCAATCTGGGAGTCAAATACGAACTTTTAACAACCCCACCTGTAAAGTTAGATTTTCAACACTGACCCCATCAATTATATTAACTTTTATCTTGAAAGTCGAATTGCAACATTCTCTGCTTTTCTGTACAGATTTTTGTTGTGTTGAACTTTGCCCGAATAAAAGGTTTATAATGCTCTCTCTGACTCCAAATTGGATACGGTGGGTTTAGGGCAAATTTTATTCGAGTCCGTCCAGGAAATCTAGGGATTCTGCCAAATCTGTTTATGCTTTAAGCTGACGAGAGTTAATTAAAAGCATTATGAAATTAACACGCAGTCACTTGAAAAAATTCGCAAATAAGTTTCAACAAGTTTAATACAATCTTTTTACGCCACAGTGGGAGGTTAAATTTCTGTAATTTACCGTTCGCGGCGAGTGTGGTTGACGTAAAAAGTGATTCGAAAAAAATAATTGCCCACCGAAAGCACAAACAAGAAGTCAAAGCTTTTAGAAGAAAATTAGTAAGTGAAAGTCTAGTTGGCCGCAATTCTCCATGTTTTGCTTTAATCCCTACTTGGACCCTCATTAATTTTGTAACCGTCGTCGAAATCCGGCTCTGCTTTTACAATGCAAATCAAAGTGACCTTTAAAGAACAACACGTAAGAATTTAGGTAGCGCTAAATTAAGCCAGTTGTTAAATTCTGATCGCCCGAAACTTCAGGTTTAATTTTCATGTTAAGTTAAAAAAGTCCGACAAGATTTATATTGCATATTAAAGAAGTTTCTTCTAGCGATATACTATGAAGAGTGAGTCTTAAACGAGCGCAAGAAAATCCAGGCAATTATCTTCTCGGCTTTATTTTTGTGGAATAATTGCCGGTCATAAATCTTTACAGAGTGGTCACTTTTATTCATGAACACATTTCGTGGCTGTTAGTTTTAAAGTTGTTTGGGGGCGGGAAGTAACTTCACGGTTGACACAAACCGACAATTTTCAGTATAACACTTGAAAAAATGGTGGATGCGCCGGGGGAATTCGGTGTAAATTTCAGATTATTTAAAACTGCAGCAAAGATTTTCTTATGAAGTTTTAGTTCCTCTAACTGTAACGTTCGTTTCTAAAGAGAAGGCGGTCGCTTTACTATTTGTTAATCCTCGGTCTCTTTGTAGCGGAAACGTCATCGTTCGGTTTTATAAGCTGCCGCCATTAATTTCGAAATGAGAAAGTTTTTATGCGAAACCTACAAATGAAGACGCTTTATAAGGAAATAGTACTTTCCATCATAAATGTTAGCCGACTGTCTCTAAGAGCCTTTAAAAAGGGCGAACGGCTGCAACAACCTGTGACCTGCAATTAAATACTGAGTGCTGCGACCGTAAACCTAAGTCATATATTAGAAATTTTATGGTGTCTTAGAATGTAATAAATTACGGTTTCTAATGAATGTCTACCGGAAAGTCCACAAATATGAATCCAAAATGGTTTCTGAAAGTTCTAAATTATGCAGGCGATGCGATTGGAAATAATAAGTCATAAATTCGTTGTGAAATATATGTTGGACATCTTGTTTCTCAAGAGAGTAATTTAATTGGAACTGACGCTAACTTGCTACCTGTATTTATAGTTAATTATACAACTTTGATTGTTCTTAGACGTAGCACTTGAGATCAATCAGGTTTAATTTGTTCTCGTGTGCTATAGAGTAAATGTACGTTTGGAACGTTGCCCGGACAACTTACTTAAATATCGCCGCATTTAAACTAACTAAAAAGTTACACACAACAGTCTGTTCAAGTTGTAACTTTGAATTTTCTAATTAGTTTACAATATTTTTGCCGAGATTATTGTGTTGGAAAAGTTTAATTAAATATGGACATTATAACAAACTTTCTATTGAGAAAACCGCACATTGGTGCGATTTGTGTAAGTGGCAGTTTCTTACGAAGAACCAAAACACAACCTTCACAAGCAGACGGCACTAATTAAAACTTGTTTTGAAATATCCGCAGTAAATGTTGTATAATAACCAGAAGCACAAGATCATCTACAATCTATACGGAAGTTAACCTAAAATCATCTTATTGTAAAATAGCAAGGGATCTGTGCTTCTGTTTAGCAACTTGTGCAGTCTTAGTGATATACTAAATCTCACACAATGTTGGGGTGTGTATAGATCTGCTATAATGAGAAAGTTACTGTCACTTGACATCCCTTCAAGGAATGCCTATTTGTCGGACGAGAGATTACTACGTGTATGTGTTCAATATGTGCACCGAAGAGGAATAAGTTTTAGAAAATAACTTTGTGGGAAGACGAAAGAGGCTCTGAGACGAATAAAATATTTAAATGTAAACATTTTCAAGAATGGGGAAAGAGCCGCTTTTGTAGTTGGGTAATTTTTGGTCTCGAAATGGGCAGCAAATAAAAAAGAAGAAAGTCAATTTGTAAGGTACTCAAATTTAAGAGAAACCGTCTCAAGGTAAGCTAGGTCACTTGGAATTACTTATATATTAATAATGTCTTTTATTTCGTTATCTCAGTTGTCGTCGGGTCTTTTAAAATTCACATCCATCCTTGACGGAGGCGAAGTCAGAAAAAGATTTAAAAAATAATTAATTGAAGAAACAGTCTCTTTAATTAAATACCGAACGTTGCTGCCATTGATTGAATCTTGAAAGTTTCGCTGTGTCGGACTGACAAACCCCAGTTTATTGTGTAAAAAGGATTATAAATGTCAACCATGAGAAATAATAAATCAATAATTAAGTCTGTTGTGTGCACTTGTATAGGTGGTTTCATTGTTATTGTAATTCCGACTGCAATCCATTGGGGAATTATTTAATCTTGGCAACAGAGTGTGTGAAATAAATGTGGGGATGAATGGATATTGGTAAGGGTTGTCATGAATTGTCATGTATCGTTGCGCTTTGTCTACTGTTATTAGGGATTGTGATGTATGATAGGTTGTTTCCAAAATGTACAGTCGGAATTGTAGCTGAGTGGATTTAGGGGAAGAAGGGTTGTAGTCTGTTTGTTGATTTCGCCTGTAGATTAACTCGGAATTTATTTATTTTGTATTAGGTGAGCGAAGCTTGTCGTGGTCCGGTGTTTGGCACGTTCGCTTGTCATGTTCGTGTCATATAATTTCCGTGTTTATTGTCAGTTTGCCTCGAACTGACTCGGGTATATTTTTTTCTTACGTGGCCATATAAGCATTTAACGAATCTACCTTCCATTTATAGAGCCACACCTGAAAAGCTTGTAATATCACTAAAAACACACACTTTATTGCATTAAATTTTCACTTTTAGAAGCTGTCCAAGTTTGTTGACACTTTTATTTATTTGCTCCCAAAGCAAAAACCGTAAAAACTGTTACGGTATGATCGTGTAAATAGACGACAAACATTGACTGCAGAGTAATTGGGCCGGTGAATAAACAATTAACACCAATCACAATTTTCGTACTCGTTACAACAAGATTTAACTTTGTTAATTGAAACAGTAAATTAACTGGTTCATGCGAGCTCACAAAGATTACAGTTTCCAATTTCACAAAAAATCCAGACACAACAGCTGCTCACGTTTTTTTTAATCATTGTTTTTACACTACGTTTTTGTTGTTGTTGAAAAAGCAATTAGAAGTGTTTATAATACTTGATTTGAAGACTTTTTACAACCATAGGTATGTTGTATGCATAATTTATTTTTCTTTTATCAATTGATAGCTTTCTATTTTTATCAATAATATAATATTTTCCTCACCATTAGCACTGATGGCATTTGACTTCTTTTAAATGACTAGACTTTATAGCACTACTAAACAATTGTAGTTCTAAATTACAAGATAAAACATTCATAAACAAAATGATTATTATGTTAATGGTACTAAGCCGGTGCACTGAATCGTTTTAACTTATGAAATATTGATCGTTATCTAAAATATGAAATTCTGTAGAAAGCGTCTTTGGTCGAAAAGATCGAATTCAATTCGGTTGTCTGTCACGTCTGACTTTTGTAGACTTGCTCATTACCCCCATGAAAATAATTCGGTGCGTTTTACGTGTTAGAAGAACGAACAGAAAGTTCCGTCATTTTTATGTCCACTTCAGTTTACGATTAGAGATGGGCAATATTAGCAGTAGGAGCTTCAGTAAGTTCCTTTTGTTTGTGTTTATTATACATCCATGTGGACACCTGTTTCTGTTGCTATAGAAGCAGGTAACGTTGAATTAGAAGGATTATTTATGGGAAAACAGTTGCATGAAGAGAGGCCTTTCGTGGTTACCTCTGAGTTCATTTATTGCACTAATTCGGCCCTTTCAACCTCTCTTCAGATTTCATATCCTTAACCCAATAACCCACACAAATCCGTATTCGCTCCTGGAACGCACAGGTCCTTTCAAATATCTACGTTTACGTCAACTTTATCCTTTCCTCACCCCTATTCAAATCCTTGTAATACATTTAATACCGTGATATATACCAGAAATATTACGTTATTCCCGCATCTACAACCACTTTTTTCATACAATGGAATTTCCCCAATTTTACTTTCTTTTTGTATGCGTTTCACGCAAATAATTACACATTCAGCAATTTCGTGGAGGGATTCGCCGCCTAGTAATCATTATCGTCGAAAATTTTGGGTCAAATATTTTGACTTCAAAAATATCAACATTTTCAGCTTTAGCGCAATATCATGTTGGTCGTTATCGAAATTACCGCGTCGCATGTTCTGTTAATAGTGCATTGCTGCAATGTGCATTTCGACCAAAACTGAGAATTTCCTTGTGGCCAAATATTCCTTTTCATGAAACATACATGTATTAGTCCTTTAATGGAAGATGTATAAATTGCCAACCCTGTGTTGCTTTTAACGTACATTTTATGTTTCCATCATGCTAATTACTAAACGCGTCATTCATCCACAACTCAAGATTTTATTTTTGAAGTCATTTCGTAACACTTTATTTTCGCGTGACACAATTTATTAGCTTGATGTGTTATTTGTCGTTTCACCAAGCGAATGTCGTATACGATCACAGGATTAGCAATAAGGATAATTAATTCAAAGCAGCAAATCCCAAATTTGTCTTTCCAGGCTCGGGAAAAAAATATACAAGGTTTGTTAGGATATACAGAATTTCAAATGGAACATTGGTAATGGATTTGCGTCGAGGATGTTGTTCCTGGTCTTTATTTTGTCAATAACTCTTTTATATCCTGCGTTTCTTAGTAAATTCAATTACCGGTTCTTGGAATAGCACAGTCAGCACTAGACAATTTGTTTGGTTAGTCAAATTTGTCGACACAACGCAAGCGAAGACAAGATTTTCGCCAACTCCTATGACTCTAGTTTGACGTACATAGTTTACAAATAATGGTGGATTGGAAAGGATCATTAAAGCCGGATTAAAGCCATTATAATTTTTAGTAAATAATAGTTGGAGAACGCCAATTAAAAGGTTCTCTAAAGTTTTAGTAGAACTTTTAAAAGCTTTCAAAGGCGCCTTTGCTTGTTAAAACTAAAGTTATGATATTTTATTACAAAAAAAGGCAGCAAATAGGAACACATCGAAATTTTTATTCTGTTTATTTTCCCAATGTCAATCAAAAATTTCCGGTATGTTTGAATCAAATTTAATAATGTTGCAAAACGTTTGCTAATGAAAGCAATTACCCGGCGCATCCGCCATTTGCAAATTCAATACTTTTGGAGACTGTTAGTTCAATTGAGTTTAATAAAACATGTCGGAATGAAAATTGTTCACCAAAATAGGTTTTTTACGATGTAAAACTTATGAAACAGCAGTATTTTCAAAATCAAAAACGTAATTTTTATCGTAAACGAAAGCTTTCTCTGAAGCGCACGAGCTACAGGATATGACTTTTTTACGTACATCTAATTTTAGACATTTTAACAGAATATTACGTTTTGGCGGTTCCCATTCATTTTTCTCTTGTTGTAATATGAAGGAAAAAAGTTCGAATTTCACAATGAATGAACGATCTGTAGCCCCAATGCCTTCTGGGAAGTTGTAGTTCTCTTCGCTTGTTTAACGTTCCATAGGGAGTAAAGCAGTTAGAGCCATTTTGCCAAGGGGTGGAAGTGTTAAACAATCTCTTACAGTTTGAATTGGCGATCCGTTCCTGAGCTTGTAAACATTACTGTATAATCCATGAAAAAGACAAGTGAAATAGCCTGGTAATTTCAAGGGTGGTTATTAAAAGTAAAATTTATAGGGGAGTAGTTGGAAAGAGACAGGAAGTATAGTTTCATTATTCTCACCCCGTAATCTGGAACGAAGTGGATAATAAACGGTGTTATAGATTAAACTGAAAGCGATAATTCTAATGGGGGCGGAATGGAATGGTTAATATAAAAAAGAATGTTTGGGAATGTGTCTTCGATCAGTTTTTATTCTGAGGGTTTATTTTAGAGGAAAGTTTGTTAAAGTTCAAGTTTAATTTGAACATGCGTCTTAGTGTTAGAGTTGATTTTATGTCAGTGTCTTTCACGTTGTTTCTACTTGTAGAGATAAAGTTTCAGACCTTAAATGTGCTCAAGTGTTATTTTAATAGTATATTCTTGGTTTTGTGATTAGTTAAGTGGCAATCTCAGGCACGTTATCACACGAGGGTTTGTGTTACCGTGTTAGTTTACATAAAACGTGTTTATGTCTGACATTCAGATAACGAGGAAAATCATGTGTGCGAAAATGTGGTGGGAAATCTATTTTTATCCTAGGCCTCAGTTATGCAACAGGGTTTGAATATTTTGAAGAAACTCTTCTAATTTGTTTCTCTAGCAACTTACATAACCTTTTCCCATCGCCAAATCTTACTTTTCCTGTCGTTCTGCACTTCAATTTGTAACAAACAAACAACACTTCCAATAAAAGAAAACATTTATAGAACAATGTCTACTCTCGACTTTAACGCAGATGGAACTCGGAATACATTTCTCCTTCGGTTTTTAATGTTCAAACTTTCACAACACATCTCTTAAACCACGATAAAACTTTACTTGTAGTCAAGACAACACAATTGTCGCTTCGCTTCATATGACAATTCTAATTACAGACCGTAATTCTGGTTTTGCATCCCATAAATTATTCGCTCGGAAAAATCCATTTCGGGAGCTCGAAATCCCCGAAAGCTTAATTATAGATTTAGAAGACACACTAGCCCGCGTTATTTAGCATGAACTTTAAGGAATTTTATTTTATTACGCTCAATCTGATCAGTCAATCGTTCTCCCAACCCCATAAATCTATAACTAATCGTTTTTTCCTAGAATGAATAAGTAGCTGCGCTATTCAATCTGAACAAAGTATAGAATGCGAAAACCCCAGCTTGCACCCTGTCCACATTATCGATTGTCTACTATAAAATAGATGGCGTTTGAGTTGATAATGATTCAAATTTCCCTAACCCTAGTTTGATGGTCATCAAAAATTAATTAGCGCTGGCTAAATCGGAATTATTTATAACGCATGCGTGTTGCATAATCACAATGATTGACTATACATGCACATGCGAGTTTTCCTTAATCGTTATATGTTCGCTTTTTTCGGAATTAGTCCCTTTTAGTCAAAGCAAAGCTTGCGCCAAGTCTCGCTTGTGGAATCAAAGTTGCATAAATTATTGAATCCAATATCAGCAGTGTCATTAAGCTTTGCGTGTGAAGTTACAGCTCGTACAAGCGTAGCATTCGAGGCACTTTTTCATATTACTTTAACGGTTATTTAGGTTTGTTTGGGGCAATATTTTAGATGAAATCTTATGAGTTTTGAATGGACTGTAAGTTGGGAATATTAAAAATTGAATTTTTTTTGGCGCATCCACCATTTTTATTTTACACTTGTTTATTAATATTCAACAAAACTGTGTATTTTCAAGTCAAATTAGTGGCTATTAAAGTTCTTAAAGTCTGGCGTACTAGTGATTAGCTGTATGTATTTCGATCAGAAAGTTTATATCGAAGTTGGAAAGTTGACTTTTTGGGTAAATCTGATGGATTTACTCCATCCCCTGTCAAAGAATAAGTTCTAAAGCCCATTATCGTTGCTTAACAGATCGGAATTTTCCGCAGTTAAAATAACATTGTAGTTAATTTTTTGTTTAGTGGAATTCGCTAAAACCTCGGTTTATTTGTGACGTATATCACTTGTGGGAGTATTTTAATAAAACTTTCGTGCTGCATAAAACAGGCAATAAAGTATCATACGCATAAAATGGAGCTTGCAGTTTTTGCCGCTTACCGACATATTTTTTGTATCGTTCCCGTAATATAAAGACCATGGCAAATGTGGAAACTCGTTATATTCGGAAAATAAATTTACAGTTGTAATGCAAGCTGATAAATAGCCGGTCAGAAAGATCATGAATCACAGGGAGCTTCTCGCTCACGGTCACTTTATGTACCCCACCTTTTTGCTGCTTTGGTTAAACAAAGCTTGCCAACTTGGAAAAACAAACGTACAACGAAATGCACCACCCTTTACTCCTCGCACTATCACTGATAATTACATTTGCATAATTAAGTAGTATTTCACGGCACTATTTTTAAACCTCCAGGGAAAAAATAAGCCCTACAACTGAACGTGTCACCAACCGATTTATAGCGTCATTCTTACTCACGACATTCTGTGTTTCGGTGGTGCAGAAATTGGAAAAATTATAATTTCAGATGAGGTATGTAAGTATAATTCGTTGTTAAACTGAAACAACGTAATGAACATGCGATTTTTTTATTCTGACTAAAACTACGCGTAATAAATTAACGAAGCACCGTAGGGACGAAACTACTAAATTTACATCGCTTCTAAAAAATAACAGGATGTTAATCAAATAATTATGGAAACATTATTTCTCGAAACAATTGTTTAGGACAAGCAGAGCTTTACTTTAATTGATTACAACGTTATTAGAAAATCGCGTACTATACTTCATTCGTAATACCATGAAAAATGGAGGTTTGAAACATAATTTTATGGATTCGCATAAAATTTACATTACCGCTAAAAACCGTGTACTTAGTAATTTGATTAAATGGTCTATGGTTGGCATTAACTGACATCCAAAAATCAATTAAAACGTAATCACGTGTAAAATGGATTTGTAAACCCAACAGGCTAACAAATATGCAAACAGTGTCAGTTTTTTCTGTCGAGTAAAAGAGTATAAATTTCCAGCAAACTTTGTCTCTCACTGTTGATAATATGTAAAATTCTTGTTCAGGAACAAAAGTAGTTCTTTGAACTATAACTTTATTCTGCTCCTTGCTTGTTTAACATTTTAAGGCTTTATTTATCTTTCGAAATATTGTGGAAAAATTGTCTCAGAATTGCTTATTCATAAGGGGAAGCTCAAAGCAATTTTCCTTACGGTTGTGTTGTGTCTTCTTATTGTGCAACGTTCAGAATAACGATAATTAGCATTAGCAAGTCAGGTGCAGGTGCATGTTAACATAGTTTCTGCATACTGACTGGACAAAGCAAATTGACCCTTGGAGTCCCTAATTATATTTAGATAAATCGACTTAATAAAAACCTGCGAGTAAAATTTATAGGAAAAATTATCGTTGTTTTCTCTATAGAAGCCACAGTTTTACGTAATATTTTCAATTGCGATGTTACTGTGTGGAAGAGCTTTCATGTATCCATTAAACAAACTGTTATCTCGAAAAATTTATTCTCTCTAACGCATTCATTTTTACTATTTATTTGCGGTTTTGTACTCTGAAATTTATAGTGTGTCTGTTTCAACAATTTAAAGAACAACTATAAATTTGTACCAACATTGTCGTTGGTCATAATATGAAGTTATGAGAGAGCAAAGAAATCCGTTTTCTATTATAGTTTTTATTAGTATCGATTCTCATCGAAGTTACAACGTCTGGAGAAATAATGAGGAGCTGGATTTTAAAACAATGTGAAATTTGTTGCGGTATTATAACGTTGGAAACGAAACGACAAATAGGCGTTAAGAGGTTCATTCTATCAAATTTAGGCATTGAAAGTACTTTCTTATACATAATTAATGTTGGAATGAAGTTTGTCGTGGAGGAAGTTCGTAAAACATTTGAACAGCAAACTTAATAATACACAAACAAAAAGTCATTTTGGTGACCTAAATTCAATAATGAAAATCTCATTATAAAACCGATTGTAATATTGGTAGTCACCTTATACCTTCACCTTCTGAAATTTCCCGTCTTATAGAAACTTCCTTCGAGAAATGGGAAATTCTATTATTTAAGCTCCTAGACAACAAAACTTATTTGATGGCGATTGTCCTCAAATAACATTATTAACTCGATAAATTTTAACACATCAATTTCTTCCGGTTTTTGTTTTTTACTTTCCTAATTATGTTTTCGTGAAATATCTGTTATATGTTCGCGTTTTGTGTTAATCTGACAGCACTGCATCTGCCCTCAGCTACGGATTATAAATGATCAATATGGCTAGAGATCAAAAACAAGTTATAGCTCTTGTTCTTCTTCATTACTCCAAGGCTTTCGACTACTATCAATCATCATTTGCCCCATTTGAAAACGGAATGTTATGAATGTGACACCACTCAAAGAACTTTGTCCATCTTTTGTATTCCGAACGCAATCAAAATCAAAAATTAATCATCACCGGTTCAATCAATAACCAACCCGGATGATAATTATGACGGAATTATCAGAGAAAAAATGATATTATTATGGAAATTTCTTAAGTAGTTAATTATGGTATAATGACAAGACGTTGATTCGTTTAAATGATTACCAGAAAACACGCAGTATCAGCTAGTAGTGTACACTGAACGCATTTAAAATTGCAAAGTCACAAAGCGATTTTAGTTTTGTGATTATTAAATATTATCAAAGCTTTCAGATAATAATACTATAAAATATGCATTTGGTTAAGTGATTTACTTTAGACATGTTGATGAGGTGCGTTACTTTTTATAGCTTTTCAATGCATTTTAAAAAAATCTCTCCCAGTGGATGAGGGGCTTTACAGTTAAGGGCTATTTTTATACCATCTCGTAGCGAGTTAAAGAACATGTATGTATAAGAAGACTCGAGGGACATGTAAACAATGGTTGTGTTTCAAAAGGGAAACATTCTACAAGGATTAAACGCTAGGTAACGTAGTGAATAAAAACCGGAATAATTTTTTTTTAAGCTTTACGTACATTTCCATGGATTTAAAATATCGCAGACAGTAAAAGTAGCAGTCCACTTAATCACCCAGTTAAGTAGTCTAGTAAAGGCTAAATGTTTAAGACCTAGCCATGTTAAAGTTAACGAGGTTTAATGAAATCCACTTAATTGTTGCGGTTACGATGTTACCGTTATGAGAGAAATTTGCAGCAAATCTCAAGAATTCATCGACGGAGTGAACATAAAAGATTCTTACATAAAAGGGAAATATATTATTATTTACTTTATACGTACAATGAAGGAAGTGTTGGGTGGAAGAAAGATGTTTACCCGAAATTTTCCAGAAAAATAACAAGAGTGAGAGTTCTTTTTTTATTAACTGTTAGCGACAGAGTGCGTCCGTCGGGGTTTCCGCTTGAAAACGTCACTTCGCAGGTCAAATGGGCAATAATCTCCACAAATTGGGCGCTAAAACCGAAAACTAGAACGCATAAAAAATAATGCAAAAATTTCACCCACGTTATAAATTATCCAACTTCAAGATGACTTATAAAATACGTGTTTTGGGCGTTTATCGAGTTATATATCTTGGGGAAGTTGGTGAGGTGTACTGATTATTTCGAGCTGCAGTTTGGAGGTGCGGTTTACGAAAGCAAGCGTTTTTCCGTTTGATTTAAGTCGGCCCGGTTTCCTCTTGTAGTTTTTGGAAGGCATCCTCCACCATATATAAATAAAATGAAGTGTATGTAGCGGAGTTCGGTGTTCCGACGATCTCATATATCACTTGTTGTTGTTTACAACTTCCTTCCTGACCAGTTTGCACTTTCCTGCTGTATTATTCCATGCATTCTTTCAAACCTTTGTCTCGCACTCCTACTTCTAAGCTGCTTAACTCAAGTATTTGACATCTCAAAAGCCAATTTAAATACTTGTTTTTAAGTGACAAAAAAACAGACACTTTTTTAATGTGATTTTTTATTTTAATTGAATCTGTGGTAAACAGTTTGAAAAAATACGACTTATCGATTTTAATCAAAACGACGCCTGAAGCAGATTTTTCAAAAGTAAACAAAAAAAAAATTATATATGGGAGTTTCATTCATTGCTCAGTTATGTGTGCTCACGCCGTTTTTTGTCGTAATTACTATATAATTTAACAAATTGAGGAAGTTCTCGAATAAACGTTTTCATTAAAACAGTAATAAAATGAGAACTCACTTGGAAATTCGATTATAAAATGTACAGCATCATTTCTCTGTGCATATTTAATATTGCTTTACTCTTGAAATTTGTTCTTGACAACTCTGTTTAGTTATTGTGTATCATAACAATTGTTTTCTTTCTTCAAGCTTAACAAAATGTGGACACGGTTGAATATCTCGTATCCACTTCTCGGATATTGAAGATTTTGACAGTGAAGTACAATAGCTAACAAAGTGTTGTCTGTAAATTGAATGAAAGTAATCAATACTGACAATTTAGGTAGTTTCAAGTGCACTGATCTGCTCGATCAAAACCTTTTGTATAGCTGGTACATTCATGAAATGTAATAAACCAAAAAGGTCTTCATTTTGTCGCTGTTTTCGTATTTATTAATTTTATTAATGTTCTTGTGTCCGATATTGATTTGAAGTTTTATTGCTTTCTCCGAAATATGTTGTGGAAAAACTTATTTCAAATTACTAAGATTTCCTGCTGCGTAAAATTCCGGTGGTTTTTTTCAAGTAGCAATCAAGGTGGGATCGGAATACTACATTAAGTATGTGATAAAGATGCCTGACAAAGATCTACGCACAGCCTGTTAAAATGAAACTGGGAATTCTGTTTGGTCCAACAGTAATAATGTTTTTCTGGAATTAGAAACTCCATTCACTGAACTTTATTATTAGTAAACGCAAAAAATAAATTACAAAAAGTCTTGTTTCTACAATCCAGTCGTTATAAAACTTAATTAAGAGCGCAAAATTTTGTTGTTATTTGTGGGATTAAACTAAGTCTGAAATTTGGTGGTAATTCCCGTCTGAAGTTTTTAAAATGTCCTGGTAACCTCATGAAGTTAAGCCATGTATGGCCATATTTACCCGACTTAAGTGAATTGAAGGTTTCAGCAACGATCTGATAGTCGGTGAGATTATCTAAATTTAAGAAGATGTTTCGCGAGAACGAGGAGGTGCTGCGTGACTGTGCATTTCTTGGTTGGATGATGAATCCACGTTAAAAGGTTTGCATTTAATTTCGAAGCAATATTTTTAGCAGGTGAAACTGTCGATCTATAATCGTGTTTACGCTTGTTCAGAATACTGATTTATACCGAATTAAATCATTCTGCATATGACACATTACATGGGAGACTCCTGTCATACTATATCAACGTTGTTATATCTACAGACGGATCGAATTCTACGGAGCTCTTACCCATAACAACCCCAATTCTCATAAATCGTTGTATTTTCTTTGACAAAATTAAATAAGGTTTCTAGGATTTCATTTACATCGAATATATCTATCTGATGAAAATTCAACACAACACTTGGATTTTGATTTAAACTCAATTTTCAAACACAATTTTGCTCTTGATTTATTGGCTTTTGATCGAGAAGTTTCTGACAGGTGAATGGAGTTTAAAAACTTAAGTCAACCATGTGGCCACCAAACAAATTGCTAAATCCCACTTCTCCGACGTTCTAAATTAATTGCAACAACTTCTCACAAGTAGCCAAATCATTGTTAATTCAATTCGGTAAGTTATAATTAAAAATGACAGAGTTTATCGCAAAGCTCTCTACTTGACAGCAGAGCTTTCTTCAATGTCCGGCAAGCTTTTCGAGCTTTTAAAAGCGGTTATTGCGAGTATTCCCATAGAAGTGCGTGATGATGTAGAAAGTTGCGTGCACCACCCCTGATTTATTGTTGAGCGAAGAAACTTTGTCTTTGGGCTAGTCTGTAAACAAACTGGCAGTTTTGAATGACAAAATGTGATGCTTTTCAATATAATGATGATTATTATACTAATGCACCACATCGATTAACTCCTTGAATTTTCCCGAGCGCAAATGTAGAGAAAAAGCAGGAAAAGGCGGGAAACTAAGCACCTTATCTGCAGCATTTCTGCTTATGGAGTGAAACGATATAAGATGTTTTTCTATACTTTACGCCCGTATGGATATTTTATGCGAATCAAAGCCATAAGTTACCAAACTTGTTTTAAAGTTTAATGAATTCAATAAAACCGTATCGATGAGATAAGCTACATTCTCGAGCATGCAATTGCTTTGAATTGCCGGCCAAACTTTATTTGGTTTTTCTCCTTTTTTTTTATCATTGTTCTGCCATTATTGTAAGACGTGGTTTTTGCCTTTTTAGCCCGTTTATGCTGATCTGGTAGAATGTGAGGTATATTATCGATTGCAGTTGGGAAACAAATTAAGCTCGTTGGATGGTTTCCAGATTATTATTTCGAGTTCTGCAACTTTCTTTGTTTCCAGATGATGTGAGCAGTATTTTATAATAATGTGATCTTGAAGTATATCAGCTTGTTTTTAATTATGTGCAAAACTCGGAACGATAAATCGAATGAAAAAGGAAGTCTTAAACTTGAAAGTATAGAAATCGAGTGTATTTTTTGTAATTAGAACCGTTGAAAGTTCAGATTTGAAAATGTTCAGATATATTGGATTTATATTTTACAAAGACTCTACCAATTCAGCTGGAGAAATGTCATTTATTTGCATGCCAAAATTCGTAGTTGGAGAGCTAAAAAGCTAGAGCAGAAATAGAGTTCTGTCAGAAAGCTACAGTCGTCATTTAAATCACAGATTTTGATATAGGATAGTATAAACCTTCCAAATCTTGCAAAAGATATTTAGTTTCCACGTATAGAATCCTTACCGAATTTTCAATTAAGATATTTTCTCAATAACGGCGAAGAGAGGGTTGGTGGAATCTATATTATATTTTTAAAGTGTATCGAACGTTTCAAGGAAATAAATTTCGAAGCTGTTGCATCTAGAAAACTAATAATGAAAACTTTTTTTGTATTTCTTGCAATAATATCGTGATAGATATAGATTTTAAAATGCTACGAGATATTGGATTTTTATTTTGTATTGTCTATCAATTCAATCTTGTTTACATCAAAAACAAAAGTTTCAATTAGACGTGCATGTATCTGTAAATAAAGACCAGTTGAAGCAAAATTTGCTTTTACTTTTTGGAGCGTTTATGCTGAAGCAAAGCTCGAGTGCTGCAATTCTAGCTCAGACTAAGTGTTCTCGCCATAGGGAGTTTGTGTTGACACCCGACTAATCACTAACAGATAGGATCGATATGTCACCCCGACACTAAGGAACACGCATAGATAAATGCTCACTTGTCAAATAAGGGCGCAACACTTCTTCCTTTACCACTCATTCTTTTTCGAGCGACCCTCTATGTTACTCGAGTGAATATAGACGCAAATTCGATTAGTTAACGTGAACGCAATCACTCTGAATATTGTGAAGTGTTCTGCATATGCGGGGGTTTAACTCTCGCCCTAAAATGACTCTGTTTCGATGCATTTCAACGTGCAGATCAATATAGTAAGCTTGAAACGTAATAACGTATATATCATTCTGTCCTCGAATAAATAAAATTCCAGCTTTAATCTTTCTCATTAATGATACGACTCAGGGAAGTAGCTCCTATTAGTCCGCGAACTTCAGAAGAAGCAATTAATAGCCCTCAGATTTATTTCGACAAATACACTTCAACTCGCTTGAGTATCGATTTCGGAAAAGAGAAACAGAATTTTAAACTACCTAAAACATCTTTTATGGCATAGATTCGTGCAATATGCGACGTATTACCTGTAAACAAAGTCAATAACTCTGAATCACCTAATGCATTTCTGTGGCCACATTTATGTTTCAGTTTATTTTAACTCAATGGAAAATTATGCAGGACGTGGTTTTTAGGTCGCAGCTGGTTAGTTGTTCTTGTTCTCTCTACACGAAGAAAAGCACATTGGTGAAATGACTCTTTTGAAGTATTTTTATAAATTTATGTCGTTCCAGCTTTTACTATAATGTGAATTCGGTGTGTACTATCATTGAGAATATTAATTATGAAAAACATGGATTTTCATTTCCATTTTCATATCTTTAATTTTTTTGTTCATAGTTGGGACTTTCGTAATTAGCGCAACATTAAAAATAGCTTCCTATCTTTGTGCTTTTATCAAAGCTATACGCCTGACGTATGGGATAGGTTGATCTAATATACGGCTTGTAATATTCGTGCATGTGCTTGTTGGGAAACATGATGTGTTTTTGGCTTCTCCGTGTCTTATACAGCCTCGTAAATCAATTTCAGTCCCACCTTTTAGCATCCCATTCACTTTTAATTAATTTGTACGTCATCCGAGTAAGTAGCCTGTTAATATTTCCAGATTTATGCAATATCATTCACGGTATTGCGCTGCTTCCTAATGTCCCTAATTAATTTCGTTCAAGTACCCTAAACATCCTTCATTTTAGTTCCCCTAATCGCCCTTAATAATTCATTACAAATAGATGTGGACACATCCGTTTCACCCTTATCAACCAAAATGTAGCGGAAATGATAGCAAAGAAGCAATTTTAAAGCGCACGCTGCGTATTTTCAATCAGAAATTTTTTTACTAGTCGATTTCTCAAAGTTAAAACAAACGCCGTTTTTTTGTGTGCTGTAAAATTTCTGCTAATTTTCATTTTTTTTTAATTATGTAAAATCAATGAGTAATATAATATATCAATTCGTTTTTAAAGTGCGGAATAGTTGATGCTGATTAAATTTATCGTCACTAATTTGATGTAATTCAGTCGATATTTTGAGAGTGGGAAAAATACATACTGGCTCATCGTTCGAGTAGGAAATTTGTAATTAGATGGTGTTTGTGTGTTTGCTGTTTCAATAAAATTTCAATGATTTTACATCCATAGAAATGACCAAACAGCCTTAACAACGTTTTGGGAAAATGTCGCTTTTATTTGTAATGGCATGGATATGTGTAAAAGTTTGAGAGTGTATTTTGGATAAATCCGCATCTCTTTGTCCCATTGAAGTATTTAAAAAATTTGTAAAAATTAATTAAAGAAAAATATAAGGGGGTTTAATAAACGACATTAAATAAAAGCGAAATTAAGCAAAATATTAATAAGACAAGAGCTTTATTTATCTTACTTTCTCTCAATATGGCCTTTGTCTTTAGAGTAATAGCCGGCGATTTTAAATAAAATTTCAAGTCGTACTTAACTGTGATCCTTAATTTAAATTTTTTTATTTCAGGAAGCTTTTGTGTAAAATTTGCATATCTTGGAGTTTCGCTTTATTGAATAGCATATTTTTCAGCCTCGACATATTTTAATAACAATAATAAAGTTAGTAAACGAGATTTTAACTGCATTTAGAAAAACTGACAATTAATCAATTCATCAATTTCATCCCTCACCTTATGCAAAACGAACATCAAAAGCGAGTCATAACGAAATTAATTTGTTTACCTTTTGTGCTTTCGACTCGTTGGCTGTGTAGTTGAGCATGTCCTAGTTATATCCGGAATTAAGTTCCTAAAAGGAGGGTCGAATTTTCTATTCTCAGAAATTGCTTTCGGTGACAATCCGGTGTGGTACATGGCGTTAAAAAAACTTTTTTAATTTCCATAAATTTAATTATATTATCTGTAATTGGGGCTTCGAGTAGAGTATACAAGCTATTTGCTATATAATTAGGTTTCCGTCGTGCAGTACGTTGTTTGCATGCTCTCTGCAATTATCTTCTTAGCGGTTTTATTATTTGATATTTAACATGAATCGCTCGCTTTAACTGCTCTATCTTCACTACATACAATACTGCCGTCATAAATCACGTTAATGAACTGCTCTCAAAAGTACACACTGAATGAGAAGTTTAATTAAAAAAAGTGGCAGAACTGAATTCACTGCTGGAACATATTAGTGACACAATAAATAAACGACGACATACCATGCGATAAAGAAAATTTGAGATCCTGCTACCGCGTTACTTATGAGATAAATGTCAGTTTTGACATTTATTATTACGGCGCTGAATTAACCCCAGACATGATTTTCAAGAGTTATGTCAAACGATTCGCACAACTTCTTCGGATATTTCGACGTACTTACAATTGTTAACTGCTAAACATTCTCAACTTGTTCCCAGAACTTCCTAACTTAGCAATGAGTTGGAGCTCTATCTTTTAAATTTATGGATATAGATATGTTAGGCTAATAACATGTTACAAAAATGTCTCCAGATTGTACTTTTTTTGTGGCAAAGGTAAATATTTTTTGTGGTTAAATTACATCGCATATATCATTAAAATGACTGAGGTTAAACCGAAATATCCGACGCGCATTAACAGTTCAAATTTCCAAAATAAATAATTGTGGTGTACATACATAATCCTACCATTTACTAGAGGTTTAACATGCAATTTTCTGAAATCTAATTATTTTGATGTGTTCATTTCATCTTTGACCAGTTCTAACGGAAACTACTGAAGTAATAAAAATTTCTTAATCTTGATACTTGATAATTCGTTTAGAATAATTAAAAATAAGTCAGAAAATAAATCCTTACCGGTCTCGTGACTTTTATGGCCTCTTTCAATCGTCATATTTTACTGTGAGAGATAAGAATTTGGACTACATTGTATCTTTAATTGTAGAAATTTTATTATCCTTTCATGTAAAAACTGCAATTTAATATAGTAGAAAAGTGCAGTTTAACTTAATCTATATTTTTTATTTATTTACTAACTTTCAGGACTAATTTGTAATTAGAAGTTGCAATATTTGAAACTGACATTTAATTGCTAAAAGTCGGATCTAGTTTATGAGTTAAACTAGTGTTTGATGGCGTATGTGTCCTAGATTGGTTTATTGCGAGATCGGGGCAGATTCCCAACACTAACAAGTTTACTGTGTTGATTAACCAAACAGCTGAAGTTTTAAAACCTGGAAAGAAATAATAATAAAGTACAAAGTGAAGTGGGAATATGAGAAAGTTGCGTTTTATAAGCGGGAAAAATTAGCGAATATGTAGATAATTTGAAGCTTGGGCGTTTTGAAAAGCAAAACACCGGTAATATCTGCATAATGAGGCTGTAAACAAGCGTAAGTCGTTCTTGCATTCACGTATCTCACTTAAATTGTGTCTATTAAGCGTGGAACATTTCGAAGTTAGGCCGTAACCCCACAGTGCATAAAAACTTTTGATTAAGAACACTCAGTCCCGAAAACAGGTTTAAGTGAATGATAAGTTGGTTAAAAATTTTGGCAGAATTCTCTCTCAACTTAATGAAAGGTAGATAAAGTTAGTAAGTAAAGTAACGTCAAATTATTTTGGTGATTAATTGTTCAGTCGACGTAGATTAGAGACGTGGTGTCAGTGTTATATCTTGGTTTAGAGTGCCAAAACGACAGAGTTCTCAGACATCCGCTCCCGCGTACTTATAACGCTCAGCATCTAGAATTAATTGACCAAATAAACAACATTCTCTATTCAATATTAAACTGCTTCGCGCCCCAGGTACTTCTTGCCACGATGGCATCCTGTTTTTCCCCTGTTTACCTTCATTGTTAATAAAATTACACGCTCCATCAATTTTCCCAAAAATCACTACACCACCTCGTTAATTGATACAACAAATTTTGGTTATCTTCTTTAAAGTAGCACCACTCGCTAACTTACGAGAACTTGAGTGTAATATGATAACTATAAACAACTGAGGGGCTGTGCACTTTCGGGGTGATATTCCAACAATTACATTTCACAAATGAACAGCTACAACACAAAGCAGGCTTATAACTGTAAAAACTATAACACACGCCATGAACACCTGGTGGCAATAATTTCCGCAAATTCCCTCCTCATTCTCTTCAAAGCAATCTGCTAAATCAACTTACCACCAATAAAAGAGCGATTAATTTGCTGACAGAGTTACGCGAAGTGACACTTAATATTTTTCTCTCGACACTGCCGGCAAAAATCCTAAAATAAGAAGTTGCGTATGAATCCATCATTTAAATCGATTCCTCCTCTCTACGGTTCTTTTATTGACTCTCTCCTTCATCATCATGTTTACAGCATAATTCCCACCAGTCTCTGATTCGATGCTTCATTACCTCTATTATTATTACAGTCAATTTCTAAATTATTAGTATAGCTTTCATTAGTCATTTCACGGAAAAGCTCATCAATGCCGTTTTGTATAAAACCGCACGTTTGCACCAATTCAACCGTTTACAACACCAATATAACTTACGTTTGTCGATGCAGCATATATGACCGATCAAATACCTGTCATTCTTCATTAATAAAACCGACATTTTACGCTCCACCGACACAATACAAAACTAGGAGACTCTAATTTTAATTTGTTATACCACAAAGTTGTTTAAACATCTCTTTTCTCTTTTACAGATAAAACTCTAGAAATTCTAGAGAAAACAAAAACCTTTCGTACATACAAGTTCAGTTGCAAAAAGTTATCTTTTGCACGTTATCTGACATTAAAGCTGTCGCTTAATTTAGCTCACTTTAAATCGGGCTTCGACATGTATTGTTTGTTGTTAAAGTAGTTTTTGCGGAAATACAAAGTTTCTGTTTGTGTTCGGAAAGATAAATTTGTTCCTTTCGTTTTTCCGAAACTTTCTTACCTTAACTAAAATTCAAGAAATGGCGAAGCATTCAAGTCGCAAAGATCATTTTACAAAATCGTTATGTTTAAAGAGCGGAAAATGTGCCATAAAACAGTGTCTTCATATCTTTTAAATTTATTATTATAGTCTTTTTTTTTGTTGGTTTTTTTAATTCCTATCATAACACCAATTTTAAGAATTGTTGTGAAGGATTTATAAATCATGAAGGCAATTCACAAACTAAAATTATATGAACACAAACCCACAAATATTTTATTGAATTCACTTAGGCCGTACTGATTTGAAACTCTGGATTTGTGGAAACAACTACTGTGAATTACCGATGTATTTTATATGAATTTACCGTCAAATAATTTGAAATACAAAGGCGATAATTGATTATAAAGCACATGACTATAAATCGATTAAAAATTAAAACTGACAAATGATTAAGTTATGCTTTAATTTATTTTATAGAGAAATACATTTTTATATTGTATTATTTTTGAGTCTAATACCAATTTATGACCCAAAATAGATCTAATTTTATGCACTTTGATTTCTAAGATTCATTGAAATCTTTAACTTATAGCGTCTGGGTTTTTGGCACATAAAATAATAGTCACATAAAAATTGACACAGATTTAGCTTTTCAGATCGTCGGTGCCTTGGGGTCATGGCATTTCGGTGTGCTTTAGTTAGAAACGGTTAGAATTCCATTTGGGTTCGATAATAATTGAGGAATTAATATTTTAAAGTATCATATTCTGCAATTAGTTTGGACGATACCATTTCGGTTTGAACTCGGTATATGTAACATGTGTTTTTGTCTGTTTTCACAAATCAATTTTCTGAGTTCAATTCGAGAAAAGCGATTAATCTGCAGTGGAAAAGAGGTTTTTCGCTCGTTTTAAATTAGCCAAGTGGCTAAATTTATCTCGGTTTTCTGATAGCACTTTATAATAAAAACCCGTTTTATATGTACGAGTATTTTCTTTTCTGTGCTTGTTTTCATTGCAATTTCTGCGCAATAGGCAGTATGCATTCATTGTGCATACGTTTGGATTTAAAGTGACCGCATTTCCAGAAGGTGTTATTTTATTCATAGCAGTACGATTTGTGGTAATGTCGGAAAACAGTAAACTAGAGTAAGTTACAGTTACTCTGAAGTAGGAGGGTTTTACAAGTACAGTTAGTGTCTGTGGTAAGTCTAAGTTGAAAAGTGTTATCACTCGTGTTAATGAACTGACAGAAGCTGAAATAATTTCACTCGAGTTTCGTCGAGTTAGTGTGTTAGTGTTCTCTGAGAAATATTACTCGAAAAATTGCTTGTTGATTTAATATATTAGACAATTGTCAGATTTATTATTTTTTCCGGCAACGGAAAGTCGGCCTAATTTTTAATTGGCGTTTCTTTGAAACTTCGTTTCGAGAACAGAGAAGTTAGGGAGTTCGCAGGATGTTGTCGATTTATGCGCTTTCTTTATCCAGGTTTTCATTATACACAAAATCAAATTGAAGCAAGAATTTAAAGCAGTCTTTGAGTTCTTTCAGACCATGCGATACGGATTTGTAATCAATGTGATCTAATAAATCTGTGAACTTTGATATGGTGTTTATAGCTCATATCTGTTGTTACACAACCTTGGAATAGATGAACGAGCATATCTCAGGCAATTCGCATTGATTAATGGTTTCTACAGCAACATGACTTTCAAAGCGAAATGCAGCAATGCCTTTCCAGTCTCTTCAGATTACGTGCACGAGATACCAGTAAACTATCATTGAAGTTTTGTACGTTTTACTGTGTTCTGCAACAAGAGCAGCATCTCAACATACTTCCAAGTAAACATAATATAACAACTAATTGAGCTTCAATCTTCAAAGATCATGCTTAATCCATTTAAAATCGATTCCAATGTAGATATGCATTTAATTAACCTCCGGCAACTGCAAACTAACAGACTCACGACAAACAAATCTATTTAGAATCGATCTTTAATGTCTTCACTATCTCCTGTTTAATGTATTAGAAGCAAACTTTACAAACATTATCTTTAAATGCATTTTCCTAGTTCCAAATCTCTTGACACTCGAAATTTTTAGGTGCGAACAACTCAATAAAATATCAAGCGGCGGAGACACTTTAAAAACAAACAGTCCTGGCGTCTCAGCTTCTGGTCAATAAAAAAGAAATCTTTCATCGGAAATTCGAAATTAAAATCTTTGCTCTAGAGAACAACTAATTGTATTACGCTTCTTGAATTGATTGCGAGGTTCGATGGCTTTTGATCGAGACTTTTACAATTCTTAATGTTTATTTAAGTTTTCAAGAAAATTTTAAAACAAAATGTTAATGTAATTTTCGGCGATGCTGGTACAGAAAGGTTTTTTATTCTCGCGGTGAGAAGTCGTGCGTTCTCAATTACAACCACAAAAATTTCCTCTGTTAATTTTCCAAAAACATGTTTGTTTGTAATGTAATCTTTTAATTACATTTCATTTTATTTACATCAAAAGATATCAACTTTTGCGAGCCACATTAAATAAGTAAAATTTTACCATTTTCTCGTGGCGATAAATCGATCAATTTAAGCTCAATCGTGATAAATTCAGGCGCGGATTTTCTTGGAGAGTTTAGTCGCGTGCGCAATATCTACCTGCGACTACTGGTAGGTGAAATATTTGCATTTGGAAATTTGGAAAGTTTCATTTTGGTCTAAACGAGAAAAATTGCTCAATTTCGACCATTCCTAGAGGTGCTAGATTTTCAGAACTAGGACAGGTATCGAAATGCGGTAAAAGCAAGCGTTTTTTTTGTAGAATCCGACGATTTCGAAAAAAACGAAATATAACTCGCAGAGAAGATTCTCTCGTGGCGATAAATCGATCAATTCAAGCTCAATCATGATAGATTTGAGCCCGTTTTACGGGAAATTCAGTGATGTCTACCTGATTGTTAAAATATTTGTATTTGAAAAGTTTTGTGTCAAGACGAGGAGAATTTCTCATTTCATATCTCAATATTAGTAGTGGTAAAATATTGATTTTTGTAAAATTATAAATTGAAACTTATTGATCGGTAATGAAATAAAAATAAAAACATTTTCAATGTATTATTACGTTTGTTCCATTTCGTTTGAAAAAATATATTTAAATTTAGTCACGTTGATGAGGTTGGGAGCAATAATAAAGTAATAAAAATAATTTATGTGGAAAGAGTAGTATGTTTGCACGTGAGTTCCGCGTCAGAAATGAGGTTTGATGAACACCTGATAGAAAAGGGGAACAAGGATCAGATTTCTTACACGCGACATTGCCTTTGGAAATTATCTGAAAGCAAGTTCATTGTGGATTTGCGAGAGAAGTGTGAAGTATGTAATGGCGACAAAGTACTGAAACTAAATACACCGTTAGTTGTTATTTGGATACTTGTTGTCTCAGAGTAAGTTCTAGAGAAAATAAAGGAAAAGTAGATTTACGCTCCTTCGCAAGAGTTTATTACAAAACATAGCAAACACTTTGAAACAGCTTTTAAAAACTATAAAACAAGATAATCGAAGTTATTTTCTAATGAATTGCGTCGTAAATTCCTTCACGGGCTTTAGAAATTATCAGTGTCAAGTGGATAAAAGACATTTGTTGAGATGTTGCTTCCGTTTAGTAAGGGAGAAAAGTGGTTCAGTTATGCCGTGAAATATGTTATCAATGTGTAATTTTATTAAGTTCATAGCGAAATGAAAGGAGTTGAGAAGTTTCTATTATAGTAATGACAAAGACGCATTGTTCAAAAATGGCATAGTGTGCGAAAGTTTGTGGAATTCCGAAGAAGGGGTCATTGGAGTTATCGATCATGGAAATGAATAAAGAGCCAACTATTTTACTACTCGGATCAATAGCTGATATATGATCTAATTAAAATCCGAAATATCATTAATTTTGATTTAGTTGAGCGAGGTTACTTCTTAGTCTCAAAATTAATAAAATTACACCGTAGAAACTATGAAGTTAGGAAAGGCTTTGTCTCTCAACTCTCAGATAATAAGTTGATGAATTCCGCGGGTATCAATCTCAGAGTTAAAATGCCTTAATGAAACGTCTATAATGATGTACGAGCGCTTTCCACTTTGTATGCACCGGTCCGAGACTGTCACAACTCATTTCCTAATATTATCAGTTAAAGTAAAATCTATCCAGATTTATAGAGGAAGTTCTATCCTTATCCAGCACAACCGCCAGAATATGTGCTTCTACAGTCATACTATCGTCCGGATAGATGGGATATTTATATTCTGCACGTGAACGTTTAACCCAAAAAGATGTTTTGACCGCAAACGGCCAGGCGGAAACCTAATACTATAACTTCACAAAAGCACATTAACGTCCTCACGTGCTACAATCACTTAAAAATATCCCAATATTTTCAAAAATCCCGCCTTCGCTTTCCCATTTCGATATCAATTTCTTATCGTCAAGCCACTCTGTTTGTGGCTTTTTGTGAAGCAAGGGGAAACTCCAATCATCCGAATCGATTCGCAAAAGACGCTTAATTAATTTTCGATATGGCGACAAGTACAAATGGCTAACAGTCATTGTTTGCCAGATCAAAAATTAATAGAACGTCCCCAGCAAATCCGCCCCTTTTCAACAACGCCTCAAGGGAACTCTCGAAATGTATTCCGGTCTCACGTATTCACAAGATCTGCAAATCTTTAATACAATTTCATTACAAGCGCAAAAACAAAATTTACATTCATCTATCGACACAAGACTCCACATCAAAGAAAATTAGACATTATTGTCATATTTCAACTTCGGGCAAGTGTAAACACAACAAACGCTATTTTTCCTCAAAAATTTTCAGTAATTTTAAACCTGCTTCTCATTTAATTGTTCCGTTAGCTTTGTCTTCAATTTTAATGTTAGATCATTTCGAGAGAAAACGCGAATTTACTCCCAAATTTGCCGACGAGTTATTTCTTGGCTTTACAAACAGCAATAAGGCGGAAGTTGGAAAATATTTCAGTTATTTTTGAATATCATCTAAAATTACTCATTGCTGAGTAACCATAATTTTCTTTTTATATTTACACGATTTTTGTTTGTAACTGACTTTTATACTGTATCGATGCGAATTTTAATAAGCTGGAATACAAAAAGATTTTTCTTTAATGTTTGAGATGACATTACTTAGAGAACAGTTCTTGTTATAATTTTATGAGATTGGTGTAGTAGATTAAAAGTCCTCGTATTAAAAATAAAATTGTTTTGAAAGCAGAGCACGTTACTTTTGTAAAAAGCTTTTGAAGAAAAAAAACCTTTTCTTATAATAAAGAAAGAAACGAAAGAATTTTCTTTGTGGTTTATGCAATTTTAATTTCAGAAAATTTATGTGTAATGAAAAGTATGAGTTGAGAACAGAGGAAAGAATATATTTAATGGCATTCCTAGATGTAGGATATTCCCAAAACTTACATATTATGCACGTAAAAACATTTTTGTAGTAGAGGTTATTTATCTTACCTTGCTTTCGTATTATGTTTTCATTATGATCTAAAATTCACTATGTTATGCTTTAGCTAAAGCAAAATACAAGCCTGATTTACATAATCGGATGCGTTTCGCATCCTTTTTCGCTCTCTTTTCCCTAACTAGTCTTTAAACAAGTAATTCCCTCGTCATATCACTATTTCCTTCAGTATTTGAAATGCGGAAACGAGCACCTATTTAAGGTAATTTGAGGCTAGTTGAAAAGCGTTCATTTTTAATCAGTCAATTAGAGAGTCGAGCTTGAATTTTGTATTGTAATTAAAACTTTTTTCATTTTTCGGCAATTTACTGCTTTTAGAATTCCGCTAAAAATTTTATGAAATGCCTTTACAGCGCGAAGTAAGTATGATAAATATCAAAGCACGGTTTTCAAATAAACTTGTACAATTAATTTCATGTTAAGCGGGATGAATCGTGGGCACGACTAAAATACAGTGTTATAATTAGTCATTTTATTCTGATATTATAAAGCTTAAATGAACGCTGTTCCGGGGTTGCAATAAGGGATTAGGATTTGAGGTGAAACATATTTAATGAGCTCCGAATGTCGTTGTGGCGACTACAATTCTATTAGTTGTACGATGCTCAAACTTACCGTCCGTTTCCCCGCCCTAACAGCTCGAATCCTTCAGGAGTTTCAGGACGAGCCGACAAAATATCGATTTTAACGAATTCTCAATCAAACAATTCCCGTTCCCTTTGTTTGCCGAAATCTCATATCTCATTGTTTAAAATACAGGTAATGCTACATAAAATGAAAATGAGATGAACGCAGGCAAACATATATCTTTCATAATCATGAACCTAACTTAATTTATCAACATTGTATAAATAAAGAATATAACTGCTTGACATCTCAGGGCAACTCTCTAAAAAGGCCACGTAATAAACGCACTGCCTCTTTGTTCCAATTTTTAAGTGGGATATAAAAACAGAGTGATAAAGTTTTGAAATTTACCATATTTTAAAACTTTGTAATTTAATGTCCCACTTATTAATTATATCAGGGAAAACATCCATTCCCCACACATTTTAAGCAACAACGACTCAACGCTAACTTCGCTTCAACCCGACACAATTGGCGCATTATTTTGACAAAATTTTAATCCGCATCATGCTTTGCTTCACCACCATAATTGGAAAACACAATTAAGCTAATATAAAAAATTATAGACAATTCATATACAAGCTTCATACACTAACACCGAAACTCAAACAGACGAAATCTCAATTATTTCCAATCCTACTTAAATTGTAGCTTAATTAATTATATCTTTCATTGGTTTGGATTGTTTTTAGTTTTTGTGTAACCCGGCGCATCCACCATTTTATTTTTGTAAAATTATTTAAACTTTTTTCACAAAAGTCCCACATATTAAAATTGGAGGGTTTTTATTTTGTAATAATAATGCTTTTTGTAATCTATTGGTGCCTTTGAATTATGCATTTATTTGTATTTTTGGAACAGCAGCAACACGGAAAATTTCCAATTTTGATGTTCAAATATTTCTAAACGAAATTATTTATTTATCTTAAAAATGCCACTTTTGTTTGGAAATAGTGTACCATTTTAAAATATTTTTCACAGCGTTTTTTCTATTTGTAGTTCCTGAAATGTATATAATTGGTGAATTTGTTCATCAAAGAACTATTTCTTATGTAAAAAATTGCGAGAAAAACGATGGCGCAAACCGCATCTCAATATCTGAAATAGTTTCCGAGATATCGAGCACGAATTGTTTTGAACCGTCAAAAATTTGACCCTCTGGCGACAACCCAAAATTTCAAACGGCCATAACTCGGTTATTTATCGACAAATATTAAAAAATTATTATGTTTTTGAATTCAGCGTAAAATTCTGCGTAAAATGAGACCCAAATTTGTTGAGTTTACTTAATAAATAAACGAGGAATTGGCCAAAACTGTTTTGAAAACATCATTTTAGGGTGATTTTCAATGAATGTTTCCAAAATCAAAACGACGTTTAATAGCATTGAATTATACATCAGTCGAAAGAGAAGCTCAAAATCTACCTACTGGCCAAATTTGAGATCTATGGGACAAATAGTTTACGAGTTATGGCCAAAAATAAAAAAAATTTAAAATTTTCATCGTTTGAGTCGGATTTTTTTTTCGCGAAAAATCGACTATCGAATTTTGGGCTTTTGAGAACATTTTCTAACGTAAAATGAGCCGAGAAAAAGAATGGCGCAAACCGCATCTCAATATCTCAAATAGTTTCCGAGATATTTAACTTTAAAAATTACGAAAAATGAAAAAAAAATTAAAATAAACTTTCCGAAACTTTGAGCGGCCATAACTCTGTTATTTGTTGTCGGATCTCAATTTAAATCCCAGATTTGAAATCTGCGTAAAATTCTGCGTACACTGATGTATAATAACTTAAGTTTACTCTAAAAAATAAGCGAGATATCGATATCAGAAATTTGGCCATAGTTTTAGTCATGAATTTTTGTGAAAATTTGCAAATTTTGACTAAAGAAAAATCAAAGAACTATTTCTTATGTAAAAAATCGCGAGAAAAACGATGGCGCAAACCGCATCTCAATATCTGAAATAGTTTCGGAGATATCGAGCACGAATTGTTTTGAACCGTCAAAAATTTGACCCTCTGGCGACAACCCAAAATTTCAAACGGCCATAACTCGGTTATTTATTGACAAATATCAAAAAATTATCATGTTTTTGAATTCGGCGTAAAATTCTGCGTAAAATGAGACCCAAATTTGTTGAGTTTGCTTATTAAATAAACTAGGCATTGGCCAAAAACTGTTTTAAAAACGTCATTTTAGGGTGATTTTCAATGAATGTTTCCAAAATCAAAACGACGTTTAATAGCTTTGAATTATACATCAGTCGAAAGAGAAGCTCAAAATCTACCTACTGGCCAAATTTGAGATCTCTGGGACAAATAGTTTACGAGTTATGGCCAAAAATAAAAAAAATTTAAAATTTTCATCGTTTGAGTCGGATTTTTTTTTCGCGAAAAATCGACTATCGAATTTTGGGCTTTTGAGAACATTTTCTAACGTAAAATGAGCCGAGAAAAAGAATGGCGCAAACCGCATCTCAATATCTCAAATAGTTTCCGAGATATTTAACTTTAAAAATTACGAAAAATGAGAAAAAATGAAAATTAACTTTCTGAAACTTTGAGCGGCCATAACAGTTATTTGTTGTCGGATCTCAATTTAAATCTCAGATTTGGAATCTGCGGAAAATTCTGCGTATACTGCTGTATAATAACTTAAGTTTACTCTAAAAATAAGCGAGATATCGATATCAGAAGTTTGGCCACAGTTTTAGTCATGAATTTCTGCGAAAATTGCGTTCTGTATGTAGGTGATGTACCTATTTGTCAAACATTTAAATAACCACGGAAACCGTTCATAAACGTAACAACACTCTGGCGAATCTCAGAGTGTTAATCACATCACTCTGACGTCACACGCTCCAACAGACGTCTCACTTATGAACACACCCCTGCGCTTTGCTATGTTTTGATCAACTAATTAGACTACAATAAAATTCTATCGTCGTTCCAATATTCCGTAACTCTAGTGATAATTAGGTGTTAAACATGAATATTTCCTGTCATACAGTATAATTGTTGGATTCCATGCGGATACGGGTAAGAGCGAAAAGTTCTGTGCCACACCATAACCTCACTAATTTGTTGTTTTGTAGGATTTGTGTTTGTGGATTACACTTCATTGAATGAGGGGTTAGCAAACATAGTTTTTTAGTGTGGTATAGTAACGTCAGTTGACATATACCTAGTAAATTTTATGGCCACATTATGAGAGGGCCGGGCAGTACTAATCCTTGCGATTGGGGACCATAAATGAGCACGAAATGAGTCCGGGCCTGTCCAACCATCGGTCAACCCTCCACTTAGAAGTTTGTCGGTTGCAGTTTACAACACCCAGTTTTATTTCTATGGGTGGTTTGACTTAAGCCATAAAATGTTTACTAGGTATATGTCAACTGAGGTTACTATAATGCTGGAGTATTCCTTACTATGTAATAACGCAAAGCTAATAAAAATAGTCAGTAGCTGGAGGACATCTGTGCTAAATAACAGAACAAACACTGTTGTAATTTTTCTATTTTTTCATTTGTGATCGTGATTTTATTTATTTACAAAATTAAATTAAGTTGATTTTGATTTAACATCAAATCACAGCACTTCATGTGTTTAATTAGGTGAGTTGGTTAGTTAGCACTAACAATAATCCCTCACTAATTTTTAATAATTGTTCCAACTTAACCATTAACTATTGTACTAAATAAATTTTCTTGTTACTGTGTGTACATAATCAGCTAACTCCAATTATCAGTGCGGTGACAAAATGCAGTCGTATTCGTAGAAAAAGTATAGTACGCAACGCGAAGGTAAGGCCAATTACGCACTTGTGAAGTTATTGCACTCGGCTACGCCTTGTGCACAATTGCTTCGCTGTGTGCGTAATTGGCTACTTACCATTCTTGTTGCGTAATATTCTATTATATTAAACTCCGTCTTGTGTGCGGATATAGAAAAATTGCATTTTAATTAAATTTAAAGAGATATTAAGTAAGCAATTAGGAATTCCGAGTAAATGGCAATTAAATTTAGGTCAGACACTATGTAATTTTATAATAAAACGTCTGCAAAATAACGTGTTTAAACAGTTGACTCATTACGTGGTAATTTGGGTACTAATGTTGTTTTAATACGGCAAAAAGTATACCAAAAACCATTCCGAAGCTTTGATAATATTTGGGTTTGTTCCGGAATTAATTCCATTGACCTTAATGCAAGGCAATAGTCTAGAAAAAAAGTGAGATTCCTTATGTTCAAAATTCCACATGTGAAAAATGCGCTATGGTTTAATATCTGCATAAGCAAACCACAACGGAATGTTATAAAAGAATAGCAAATACCACTATCGGCGATTGCATTTTTTAAGTTTTTGTTTGAGCGATCGAAAATTTTCTAGATATTTTCTTTACATTCCCAGCGAAAATCCAGTTAGTTACCCTTAATGTGGCGCAGTGTATTTATGCAAATAACCCTTATCGTGTTCACCGTATTATTAGTCCTCGTAATTTTTATGACGATTTAGCTCATAAAGAGCTATCAGAATTAGTAATAACTGATACTGGTATAATGCGAGCACAATATGCTCAAATTTTCGTAGTAGATTAAGCCATTATGATCTTATCAGTGTAAATAAAAGAATCTGGATTTTTTAACACGGTTAAAACGGTGACCACTATTCAGACGGCGGATGCCCGCAAAATAACCAACGTCATCGTATTTTAGAAGATGAAACGGATCTTATAGTCCGCATCTCTTTGTTTCAGATTGATCTATGCTCCCAGTTTTCGCAGCCGACACAATTCCATGAGATCTGCTTTTTTAACTAACGTGGTGAGTGGTCAATTATTCTTATACTAAATCCAGTTTTATTGAGATATTAATAACTTTAGTAACATATTTATCAAATCTGGCATAGCTGGATAATTAATTCGAGAAATTCTGCGTAGTACACATTCCGCGTTTACCACTATTTGAATTTCCGCTGTACATTGTGGAGAAATATGGAAAACTTTGTTCTCATATCTTATTTGACTTTCGGGATTTTAGTTTTCGTTGCTATTTTTCAATTAAGTCCGAAAGGAATCGTGTAGCGGATATTGGACGTTAGTCGTGAAAAAATAATAAACTTTTGAGAAATACCGGAGGGACTGTCTGCATTTCGTAGTCATTTAAAGGGGTTAAATCTGAAAAGACTATTTACCAAATGGAAATGACCCTCGATTTTCAGCAATCCGCCTACGCCAACAGCTCTCCGAAGTCACAGAAAGCCGGATTACGGTCAGAACAGCTAGTAATAGACTACATAAAGATAGGTGACTTTGTACACGTTTTACGTTCACATATACACTTTCCTTCTATTTAAAAAAGAAACACTCGACAAATATCCGACCATCAAACAAGTTTTTCCGACTTTAACCGTTTCACCGTCGACTATAATGCCAAGTTTAAACTTTTTGTATCTTGAGTAAAGTAGGTGTCAGTAAAAAGAGTATTAAAAAATCGTTTATTTTCTTCCTTATCTAAAAAAACATTTTTCTCCGGCCAAAGTTACAAACTCTGAAATTTTCAGCTCAAAAAGCTCAAAGCCGATGAAAGATTTTTATTTTTATTATTACAAGATTTTGGCGTTTGACAAGTTAGGTGAGACACGTTAATTGCATCCTTTATTTCTATTGTTCAGCTGAATCAACATCATTAAAACAAACCAAAAATATGGTAAACATTGCTCTAATATCGTTTTGTATCCCCCAACAAGTGTCCAACGCTCGAAGGTTACTCCTTGAAATGTTGGTTTGTGTAACCACAGCTGCCACTCACAAATTCAATCAATTGAGTTTGAAAATAGCTGTTCAATATCCAACATTCACCTTTTTTCCAAGAGATTTTTCCTTACAGATGATTATTTTTTGTTTTCAGGGCTGTTAAGATTTCTTAAATATCTCAGTGTGTGTTTAATGTTCCTCAGTTGCGTACGTTATTTGCATTTTTATTGAGAAAATATGAAAATCTTCCGCGTTATTGACTACAGTAGGGATTTACTGACTTCATTATGTACTTTCAACAACTATACCCACTTTATTGCATTATATCGTAATGTAAAAACTTTGAGAATTGCAGCTTTCCGTCAAAAAACGCGCATCAACATCTGCATAATTTATGGAATCTGCAGTGAATCATGGACTAAAATAATTTGATGTATTAAAACTGGCATTTTTATAAAACTGTTAACTTCAGAACGGAATTTTTTTCACTAGATTTTTTCAATAATTTCATGCAGGCATTTCCATAAAAATTCTAACGGCAGAATTTATGAGTAGGCTTTAATTGGATTTTGGCCGGTTTATGACCTATAAAGTTTAAATATTGTACTTATATAATACGCAGATTATTTTATAGTCGTAGTTCGAGTTTACATATTTTCGCATTATTGGATCTCGATTTATTAACATTGAGATCGTAAAAGGATCTTCACGCTCACTTTTGATTTTAGGAAATTTCCTCACGATTATACTTCATTGTGTTCTGGAAATTTGTTATTCAGACAATTAATTTTATTACCGTCTATTGAAAACAGAATTGCTATTGCTTTAGATATATTTATTATTTTTTTCGACTGGATGTATTCCAACTCCGCACTATAAAACGGCTCTTAATCAGTGCAAACATAAAACTTTGCGTAACTTTTTTCCAACTAATGGACCCAAAATGAAATACGCAAATTATGTTTTTATGGTAAGTAGTGACAATCGGAACTGATATTTCTCAAAACTCATTTTCTGTACTGTACTAATCCCTGGCAAAATCAATATACTAACCATTGTTGTCATGACATCTCTTGCGTTAATGTAGCATCAAACGACTCTACATTGTAGTTTCCCCTAATTTGCAAGAAGAACAGAGATGTCCTTATGAAATTTTCATAAGCTCTTTATCACACTTTCGTAGTACGAGGGAAGTGAAATTATGCTGCTTTTCAACAAAGAAGTATAAGAAGCTGTTGATAACAGAATTTATTACCTATAATAAGACTCTAAAACTTTTTAAATTTGAGAGTTATTACAATGATAGTTACAGCCGAAAACAGCTGCAATTTTCAATCACCCTCCTTACTATTAAACACAACCACAATGGTTAACTTCACCCTCGAAACACGACTGTACATCTTTACAACGTCTGCATGTTGGTTAATGAGATTGTTTTTGTGTCAACAGTCTTGGAACGTGTCAGTGAGGGGAGATTGCTCCCACAATCGTTAAAAAACACGATCGTGGAGTGTATTGTGGGCTTGAACGTCTTACCATAAAAAATGACGAACTGAGAATAATACAAAACGTATTAAATGGTTTTAGTGCTTTGCGCATTTGCTGTGAAAAATTACGAAACGAACATAGATGATAAAAGTTTCTTTTCCGCAATTAGTGGAAAATGGTGGATGCGCCAGGTAAAGTTGAAACATCTTTACAATTATCCATTCGAAGTACTTTTGATTGCTAGAGCCTTTCCGAACGTAGTTTCAAGTGTAATTTATTTGTAAAAGTTTTCGATGAAAAGCTGACGACGCGAGAAGTGGTCAAGTTTCCTTTTTGTTGTTGACACTTTGAAAATTTTCGCGTCTATTTTAAATTGTTTGGACTTTATTGTTACTTCATAAATTAGGTTGAGTTCTGAAGTTTCCCTGCCTTGCACTGTCAGCTGGAAGCAGAGATAAAAGAGAGTTAAGAACTATCAGAAGCAAGAAAAACCAAATGTGCCGTCTGTCACGAAGCATGCAAATAATTGGATTTTTTGTTGTCTGTTTACTTAAAATTTCGTCCTAAAATTGAGAAAACACAGACATTTTTCGATATTTCGCGATTTTCAGAATTAAGGAAGCCGAACATTTCAAGGCCGTATAATATTTTCAGTATGTCGCATGGCATTCTACAAATTGTATTGCTGTAAAGTTAGTATTGAATAAAAGTTGAAACGTGTCATCTGGCGAATGTGTCTGACAAGACAGCAAAATACAAAAGGAAAAATAAATGAAAGACGACAAAATAGTTGGCTGCTCGAATGCAAAATTAGGATTGTAGAGTCACATGCAACGTGAACAGGCTTTTAACAAAATTAAAATTTTTAAGTAATAAATATTTTCTCGACAATGTGTAACTGAATTAGAGATATAATCAAATCAAGTTCTTCATTTGATTAAATTTTGTTACCACATGTTCTAAATGAGTACAGACGCATCAGCGTTAAAAAAATATAAAATAAAATGTTTACAAATGCTTGTAGTTTGTAAAGAAAAGTCTGCAATATATGAGGTCGCGAAAACGTAGTAAAATATGTAAATATGTATATAAAGATTACGTTTTATGTTGCACATGTTAAATTTTACACTACTACTAGTAGTTATACTTATTCCTTAAAGTCTTATCTGTCACATTTTCATATCAAATGCTCACAAAAACTTTTAGGAACATAAAATTCACACAGCAGTCAACGGTTAGGCTATAAATAAATAACTGTCAACTATTTATTTTTCATGAATATTTGCGCCTTGTTAAGATTATACCTGGTGGAGGAGTACGACGCGACTTTCAGACGAGATTAGATTATCAATTTTTCGAGAAAGTAACAGCAAATGTGATGCTTTGCTGTAATGGCAAGCTTTTCAGGTGTCTGCAAAGTTTGCAGTTCTCTAGAAATAGAACGCATATTGAATATAAGTTTGCTTGTCTTATGAAAATAACATTAAAAACGTAAGTTTTCTAAAATAAATTTCATTTATGCGTTCGATTTTGTTGACTCTGGACAACTGTTTCAAAATGTTTTGATTTACTTTGGTGCTTGAAAACCGTATAATGTATTCAATGTAACAGATATGACAAAATAATTGATCGATGCTTTTCTATCGCGTTCTCATTTTATCAGCATCAGTTACAACAGTATGACACAAATGACCATTTTCAATCAAATTGCTAAATGTGTTTCAATTGCAGGCGTAAAATTTTATTTCTATGATAATGGGATCCATCGCCTTTCACGATAAAACAATAAAAAATTCTTTTTTTTTTCAAACAATTCTTTTATGTCTATAATGATTTTCTTCTACATTGTAGCACGAGCAATGCAAGTATTGAAAATTTATTGATATCTATAATAGTTATGTATAATATTGTTATCTAGTAATAATTTCAGATTGACAAATCTGTTAGAAATTAATTGCGCTCTATTAGTCATTTATCTATTACAAATCGTTTAAAATCGCATCGAGTTGATTCATTTAATCAAAGTATTATTGGGCGGACTAGTGGGTAAATCGGAATTAGTGCTGTCAGTGAAAGCTTTTGGCATCACCTATGTGTACAGCAATGATTGTAAAATTCCGTCTGTGAGATAACTCAATTATATCTGTGTGGATCCTTAGGTCGGATTACCAAAATCCAAAGCGTCTCGGAATTACCCTAAAATATCGAAGAAGTCCTCGAGACGTAAAACAAGAAATAAACGTGAACGACTCAGCGCCTTTAGTAGACGGGTTGCGTAGTTCCAACGTTTTAAAATTGCTATTTAAGTTCATTTCAAACTAACACCTGTGACCAACGCTTTAATTTTATAGTCGCATTTCGCGCGACTATTAAATAGGCATAGCTTTCCTTTATTCTTAATTAAATCAAGTTACGTTTGCCTTTACTAATCTCAGACATCTGAAACCTACATTTTACTCGATGAAAATCTGTCAGCACTAAATCGCATTACGTAATTTTCAACTTGGAACCGAAACGTTTTTACTCAAGTTGAAACAATACTCTCCTAAATTTACCAAATCTAATCTAATATTTTTAATTGAATCTTGCAAGCCAGCGAAACTCCGTTACTGCTTAAAGCAGTACATTTTAATTCATACTTAAAGCGGAAAAGGTTAACGATTAAAAATTTAAGTAATTGGGGGAATCAATCGACACGCTATTTGCCTGACCTGAACAAAAAGTCCTTTGTGTATACAATTCCCAACGATTTCTGGGTTGCTGAATCACATTTTCAGCACACGTGGGAATTAACATAATGCTCACTTAGTTTCTCTAGAGATTTAGTTCTTTGATGTTAACGTGATTGCATGGTTTAGTTCTGGTGACACAAATTAAAGTCGTTGAGCTTAAATTTTAATAACGTAAACAAAGCTAACTTTTTTTTACATTATTTCGACTTTAATTAAACACGCTTCTTGGATAATTACTATCTCACACGTTTTTCGTCTTGTTTCCGTTAAAAAGACCTCGCTTTAATTAAGACTTTCATCTAGGTGTTCTAAAAAACTCAATCAGTCTATTTCTATGACGAGATATACTAATGGAAGCTTTCAAAGACCTATTTAATACAATGTAAATTGCTGACAATGCGATCGAACTCGTCATCTCACAATACACGCTTACACAATATATTAGTCCATTCCAATTTTTCATTGAGTTGTTAGAACAAAATGTCCATTACGCCAAATGCACCCATTTAGTACGAAAATAACGAAAGATAAAAATATAGAATGTGATTTCCTTTTCCGATATTGTACGATATCAGATTATGTGTTCGTTAATTTCCGCATAGCTCCTAAGCTACTTTACTGTTTTAAACCGACTTTTCCAGCGTTAGAACAAGGAGCTTTAAAGCTCTATCAGGGCTACAGAGTGATAGTTTGTGCAGAATTTCAACAAAAGTATAAAATGTGCTTTATAGTTTTGTCCACTTTTACGACTTCCGTAAATCTACACAATATTTTAATCAGGCTTTATAATCCGCTCTTTTCTAAATTTCCAGTTCACTAATTTTAAGCTGCAATAAATATATTTTGGTAAAAAACTCCCACCGCAGGCAGTCACAATTTTTATCGCAATAATTAAATAACAACCAGATTTAAACTTATCCATCCAATTCACCTTCCAGCCTCATTTTTATTACCCGAGACATTAGCGGTAATAACTGTCATTTTAAAATGGCAGCTTTGAGGGATGTTGTCGAGTCGTCAAACTGTTGTTAAATTGCTTCCAAACAACATCAAATTTAAAAATAAGCTTCATCTGCCTTAAATCTCCCTCTTCATTGTCTATGAATCAAATTGAGCTGACTGGCGAGAAGCAATTTGCGGTCGCCCCTTTTTTCATTTATTTTCATTTAAATTAAGTCATTTTCAAACCGGGGCTGCACAAATATAAGAGCGATAATTCTTGTAATTATTTTTTTATTGATTAATGATTAAGTGCTCACTAAATCGCTTGATACTTTTACATTTTAATCAGGGATTTTGCTTTATTAATGAGTTTTTGCTAAAATATTCATTTTTAGAGTCAATCAACCAGTTAATGTAATGCATGCAAAAACATTTAGCGAGGTCAATCGATAATTAAACATAAGTCCAATTGTCTAACATCGCCTAACTGATGAAACTAATTACAGACGCTAAGTGTATTCTAATGGTTCGACTGCACGGTCTCAAACTTTACTGTTGACACGAGACAAAGGTAATATTGACACGAACGCATTGCATTCATATTCCATGAATCGAGTCGGGCAATCAGGATAATGTAAACAAATTTTTATATAGATAATTTGGCACGCTTTTATTTTAAATTTCCACTTCAAGACAGAATGCTGAATGTGAAATTTAGAACAGAGAACGCCTACTTGAAATAAATCTTTCTTCAGAGTACACTTATTCGACGAATTTAACAAGTATGATGAAACTGGCTCAGTCCGTTAGATACAGTGGAAGGTCAAATTTTGTAAACGTGTAGTCGATGGAATGACAAATCTGTGGCAGCGTCGCGACGCCTTTTCACTCACTATGCGTTGAAACAGTGTCGGGGTTTCATGCAGAAACATTATCGTTGACACGATGATTGCCGTGCATTCAGTATTTTAGTAGGTGATAAATGGATTAGAATAAGGGCAACAAATTGTCATGTCAAATAATAAAAACGGCTTGAAAACAAAACAAACAAAACATCGCAGCACTGCGGCGGAATAAATTTGTTTAAATGTAAAGATAAAATGGAATACGATATTGCCAAATAAGTAGAGAAATTTTCCGGAATAGTAAAAGCGATATGAATGCAGTTACATTCAGTTCTGAGGTTGCAATCATGTGTTTTATTTATATGCACTTGGAAACATTTTGAAATTTTTGTCGGAATAATTTCAGAGTGTGATACAACAGTGCAAATCGTGAATTGTGGGTCAACTCCGGTGAGGACAAAGTTCATTTTTCGAAATGGCAAAGCGAGAAAGACATAAATTGCGTATGTAAGATTGTCTCCTATTCATAACAGATGTTTTACGGTCGGTTTTATTATGTTTATGCGCGATAAAATAAAACAGATCTGAGAAAAAAAAATCGTCCAGTGGATTCAGCCGACATTGCCGTTTCTTCGGTTATAATTTTATGCCAACTTTGTATTATTCAAATGCGATCTTGATTGAAGTTTCTTAATCTATTCTCGCCATGTGTTTTCCGGAGAAAATTTCATCATAAAGGGAAGCACCGACGCGGAAAAAATGCCGGCGTATTCAAACATAAAATCCACAAAAATGTGCAGAATATTCAGGTACGATCTCTTTTCCTAAATTCCCTCAAACAGACTCCTAATGAACGTGTTAAACACCAAGATTCAGAAAATCGTTTTATTCATAAAACTTGTCAAGGTCTTAAACGACTTACCGCCGATTTAATTTTAAACTGGCAAAAAAACCTCACCCTGCTAAATTAAAAACACCGAGAATGTCATGATAAATTCAACAAGCTCAAACTTGGAGTAATTATTATGAGTGGTTGCTGAATAACGTTTTTGATCAAACATCGTTAAACCCGACATCAGTTAACATGACCCCAAGGCAAATTTTAGATTATCAATTTTGTCACTTGACTTTATTTGAGTTTTATTACTGAGCTGAGACGCTAATTTAATTAAATATTGATGAAGTTTTGTTTAAGCGTCGTTAGGATTAACGTTATCAGTACCACTTACAGCTAACGTGCTTTCAAAAGATCAACGCTCAAAGAGATTAAAACCTTTTATTCCTTCACATAGTGTGCAAAAGTGTATTTCTATTATTATAACTTTACGTGATAACATAATATTTTAAGTTTTTTCAAAGCAGGAAGCACAAACTTTTATCGACTAACTTAAATATACTTAGAAATTAGTCTTTTTTACATTCACACAGCGTTCAGCAATTCGAGTAACCTACAGTGGCTTTCTGCCAGACCATTTTTGGGACCACTAAGATCTTCGTGACGACGGCTTAAATGGCTTGATACCACCATAAAACGTTTCTTTTGTTGTATTTTTACGAATAGGAAGTAGAACATTGGTCACAAATCTGTTAGATGCACTGGTTGACCCATATCCACACTGCAATCACCACTGTTTAAATGAAGTTAAGACGCTCTACAATAAATTCAACATCTTTGCATTAGAAATTTTAGTTGCGTTTGTTCATGAATTCCACCTAAATAGTTATTGTCCCTGAAAGTTCTCCAGGATTAAGAAATTAATTAAATAAGAAAAGTGTGTAGACCGTGTTCCAAGTTTGTCCAACTAATAGAAAACTTTCAACGTAAAGTTAGCGTTTTATCTAGAAATCTGCATTTTACCCTGCATAAATTCCGCACACGCTTGTTTAGTAAACAAACGACGTCTTGTACAGGAATGACCTAATGTTATAGAGCGGACCAGTTTTCAAACAACCTAAAGCTATATCTAAGGAAAAGTGAAATTCAACGAGCACGTCTTTAATTTGATTTGGTGGTCCTTCAGAGTAGTGTTGTTTTGGAACAAGTCCAACGTTTGATAATACTGTTGACAAGAAGCGTTAGAATTTCATATAAATAACAGCCCAAAGGAACTAGAGCATTAATGTCTGATTATGTTTCTAATGAGTTTTCTTTATAAATCAATAAATATGTGAGCGTGTTCCGGTATTTATTTCTTTGGGGAGATGACAGAACAAAGAGTTAGAGATGTGCAATTTCTCTTCCCATTTATCATTTAATGAACATGCAAATGAAATAAGAGTGTACCTAAAATATAAACATTGTTCTCTTGGGTAGTGTCGCAGGTTTAGTGTTTTAAGTGTCTCTTTTAATTAGTGCTGCAGGCTATTTCTCTTTTGAGTCAAACGAAAATGGACACTTTATATAAATGACCATTTTGGTTACTGGGTTTTTGGATAAATTATACTAGTTAGAATAACCTACATTGTGTAAAATTTGTCACACTAAAACACATTCCAATTTTGAATACTAAACAAACAGCGCTAAAAACAACACGAAATTTTAGAGTTTATACGAAACACTAACAGTTCTTTATGCTAGCCGAAAAATCAATAGATATTTTTCCAGGTTCATGTAAAGTTTATGTTTGCACTGTCTGTGTTTTCACGGTTTAATATAGAAGATATTAGAAAAGTATTTGTAACTTTCGCCAGAACACTATTGAAAACTTAAAATTGAATATGTGCTAATGAAATAGTTGGTAGTAAGTATGCGTAACTTTAAAATTTGCATAGTTCGTTTGAGTACCATAAAATGAAGATGCATTTTCCGCCGGTTTATATATCGGGCTCTTGTTTTATGTTGTAGTCCCTTACTAAAATAAATGGATATTCGTCGCAATTTTTTATATTCGATCTGAACCTGCTATCTTCAGCTGTTTTCCCAAATGGATTTTTCCTATTTCAAAAATGTGACCCTAGAACGTTATTATTTGTTGTTTATTGAAGACGGGATAATACTTTGACTTTGTGGAATGTGAGTGCATATTTAGCGTTTTCTTGAAAATTTGACCAATCGTGCGCCTTCGAGGTCTGAGCGTCTTATCGATTTATCATTTCTCTGGATGATTTAATGCTGTTTTACAAAGAACCATGTAATTTTGAGTCCAAATTGAAAATCACCGATTTATATCAACCGCGGTCTTTCTGAATAGCCATTGAAAGCCATTTTAGAACAATATTTATGAATATGGACGTTTTTATACAGGAACCCCTGATCACGACCACTGTAACAATAGAAGAGGAATGCGGGACCTGACGATATTTTAGCAAACGATAACTGTTGATAGATATCCTATTACGGTCCTTTCAGGATAATCTCCAAATTGCACCCCTCTATCTTAGCATCGGCTTACGAACGTGATTCGACCTATACTTAGTTATCTTTTATTCGTTCTAAGGGAAGTTTTATTATATCACAATCAGAGTTCGTTCTGATTTATGGCGACTTTCATTTACTCGAAGAAATTACACCAACTTCTTTTAAAAATTCTTACGTCAAATAGAAACATCTTCAAGGCTCTCTTTCCGTCAACAAGTCATTTACTTGACAAACAAGAATAAAAGAAAATAACTTTGCAAGCCAGCGCTCAATTTGGTTTTAAATATTGCTTAATACAAACACAGAACCACCAGGGAATAAACTACAGACTGCAATTACCCCCTTTCGCGCTATTTAAAAGATTTTACTTAAATAACTTCAATGAAGACTACCAGGATTTCTATTTCCACTCTCATACTACGCCACTACGGTCATACAGTTTGGGGAATTGACACCCGATGCATGGAATTAAATTTAATAGAAAGTGGGGGACACCGAGCGAGAAAGAGATTCTTGCATTCTTTCATTCTCACACACATCAAGAAACATGAATTTTCGGTGAGTCCAAGACCGATTAATGGACAAATAGATGAGCGCAACAAAGAAAACCATAATTGCCATTGGAGCGAGGAAGATAAAAATAATTTACCCCCATCAGCGCGAATGCATGCGTCGTGGCATTGTTTTATCATTTTTGGCAAGACGAGGTGTTAACATGATTGCTCCTTTAGTAATTCTTCGCTATTAGAGGGATTTGGTCCTTCGAATGCAAAATGCAACAATTTTATTTTTTTAGAGTAATGATAGGCATTGTATTTCTCAATGAATTTGAGTTACAATTTTCGAGAACTTTGTCGCTAGGATGCATTGAGGGGAGTAATGCCACCCACTGACACTACTCCTCTCCCACTTCTTATTAAAATTGTTCCCATTCATCGGGTATCAATTCCCCAAACTGTATAATTTTATCGCAATAGTTCTAAGTAATATTGTGCTTTGTTTGACAATACTTCAAGACTAATTTCATTTGAACAACACTTTCTTTACAACGGTTTTATTTGACTCTTAGTTTTATTACTTCAATGAATGAATTGTTTATCAATGTAATTGATTGATAGAGTTTCACAACATTACCTCCTATTTACATTTCTTTAATTCCATGTTATTTTCAATATCAACGAAATATTTTATTTATTACGATAAAAAAATCTTTTAAAAACTACAAAGAACCCCAATATCGTCTGTAACACGTAGTTTGACTGTGTGCCAAGTTTGACTGTGTGTCACAAATAGTGACAAACTGTACCATAGCATATTATGGTAATATATGAAAATATTTTTACTGGTTTACTTCTCTGATACACATCTCGTTTGTTGGTCGTCAATTGCGCTTTAAATTTTATTCTATGTGCAAATATATCCTGTAAACATAATTTTATTCTTTGATATTCATGTGGACACAACATTAGATTAGTTCAAAACTTCCCGAAATCTTGGCTGGCGCAACAAGCACAAAAATAGGTCACTCTAAATACAATAATAGAAAGTCTGTGCGTAGAAAAGCAAGAGAAGTAGTGGACCCCCTGAGTCGGAACTAAGTGATGAAGGGGAGCAGCGTGACTTTGAATTCTTTAATGCAGAAAATCATTAAGTTAAATGTGTTTTAGAAATTGAGATGTATTGTGGCGTTGTTGTGGGAACGAAGACTTCTTGCGGGAAAAGATGCGCAAAATTTTTAGGGTACAATCAGAATTATAGACCTTTCGATTGTGGGTCTCGGGAAATCGCTGTGTCGGTTTTTACATTTTGTAGATTTAAACTTACAAGTGGCGAATTTTCCAGTCTTGGGTCAATAAGAGTAGTTGAAAAATGGTGGATGCGCCGGGATTATTGTTGAGTTATTTTTCACATCCGATTCAATTCATTATTTTTAGATACATGGTCAAGGTTAAAATAAATAAAATACTCCCAGTAACGCTAAAATTAGCATATCAAATTATAACAATTAAAATAATTCATGATTAATTACATAAGGCACGACATGAGTCAAATATGCATGTAATTTTTGGGAATCTCCTTGACCTAGAAGGTTTGGAACGGAAGCAATACTTTGTTTGTTACATCATTATCAAACAATATTTACATGTGTATTTTTAAGAAATCATACAATAATTTCGTGAAGAAAAATTTGACATACTGTAATCATCGTATTTGCAGGTCTTGTTTGTATAATAGTCAACAAAATCAACAAGTTTTTATAAAGTAAAAACCATTTTCATAACTAATACATACATGATATTATTCGACTTGTCAACTACGTTGGAGATATTGAAAATGATTTTAGATATCGATCAGTGCCAAACTCGACGTGAAAAAGATTGAATTGTTATTTACAAGAATTCTGCAAATGATAAGTTGGATGTTTCTCATCAAGAAAGGTCGTTAGCATTTGGCGTAATCGTGTCGATGATCAATGGTTTTGAAAATGAGTTGTCTGCAGGTTTTGCAGGCGGAATGTAATTGACTTTTCAGGTTCGTTCGTTCTGTGGAGGAATTGGAAGTCGCGGAGCGGACCGCAATGCAGGTGAGAGAACGTCTTGGAGCAGGATAGTTCTCCAGATCAGGACCGTTTCGGTGGCGGTTCAAGACCGTCGGGAGCTATCGCATAGTGGAAGTTGTTAGCGAGCCTTAACTCGCCGCTAAGCAATAAATCCATGCAAGAGACACATAACGTATGCGCGGAACAATGCTGTTACTCCCTCGCCCGCACTAGCCCCGTGATATATTTACAACGCTTTGTTCAGTTTCAGATGAAATTTCATTTTAACAAGTTGCTGGCATGTTTTTGTGTCGGTCCGTATTGTGTAAGGTCACAGACGTCGTGGACTACACACTTCTGTAAAGTTTCTGACCTAAAACGCATCTCTGAGCAGCGCCCTACCCTCGGGAGTGATTTATCGCCAAGAAATCATTTTACTTTTAATGTATAATTATTTTCAACTTTACACCAGAAGAAAACCTCCCGAGTTAACTTCAAAGGCCACATTTTTAGCAGTTGAGCGTGAAACAGGTTGCTGAAAAATTTTCCCTGTTCCCAGCTTCTGTAAACAATGCAGAAAGATGAGTTTTACAGGTTGAAAGAAATAGTCATTGCTTCCCACGACAGGATTTCGGTAGTTTATTTGTTGGAAGTAATAAACTGGTCTCCGACAGTCATAAAATCTTCGTCATTGCTGTGTCTCTGTCGTAATAACGTAATAAATTAGAACTTGGTAGCAGTGTTAGAAATCTCGTTGTTCAAATACGTATCAAAATCGTCTAGATATAAAATTTTATTTTTATAAAACATCTCTATATCGTTCGATGAGAGTTGTAAACAAAGAATATGATTCTGCGCTTCTACCTTTTTTATTGTGCGTAGATTAGTAACTATTTTTCGTTTGCTTTTTCTGGTTTGACCTAAAACGCATCTCGAAGCTTTACCCAAGCTTCTACGGTGATTTATCGTCAAGAAATCATTTTACTTTTAATGTATATTTATTTTCAGCTTTGAGCTCGGAATTTTATTTGGCGTTCAAGACGTTCCGAAGCAAATCGTTGCGACGCTCCCAAAGGAAAAAATTTAAACGACGCCATGTCACAAATCTTTTAGTCCAAAACTATTTCTGGACTCTATGCATATTCAACTCTTTAAATATATTAACACGAGCTTTATTATTCGTGCCTTTATTTTCTGGGAAAATCCCAACTAGTTTCGATAATGGCTTCATTCAATTTCACCACGAAACGTGGCTTGTAAACTGTCGTGCTTCTAAGAAATGTCATTATAACTCTAACACCGCAATTAAAAGAAAACCTTACAACCATGTAATTTTGAATTCTAGGCTAATGCTATGCGATAAATATAAACATGAGCGCTAGTTCATGTTTTTGTTATTTTAGCGATCTTCATCATCCTTTATGAACTCCAAGAAACCAGAAAATTTGCTCTTGCATGTCACTTTCCTCGCAATAAAGCCTCATTTTACAAACTAAATTTCATATTTTTTCATATAAGCTTTATATTTGGCTTGTTCGGTTAGAATCGACAAAGAGAAATATTTTCATCACCGGTCTTTAATAAAAATCTTTTTCCACTCGTGTGTTTTGTACAATTTAAACATACTTCTAGAATCTCATATTCTTTGCAACTTTAACTACTTTACAAGCGCAGCTTTTTGAATTGGTGCAATTGCATTCTTAATTAGAAAAACGTCTTGAACCACAAAAATTAAAAGAAGTAATTACAAACTTTATAATATACCGCTGGACGTAATCGGAAAATTGAAAACTATATTCAAGGTCCATAAATTTAAGTTAAGAAAAATACTTTTCTCGAAATAATACTTTTATACTCAAGTACACCAAGTTAGTAATTGAATTTTTTAAAAAAGCTAGTTCTAGTTTAAGAGTTTCACCAAACTAATTTTCGTCTTTCAGGGAAAAATGTTATTAAAAATATATATTTACTATCTAATGACCGGAATAATAAAAACTTTTCTACAAAAAACAAATACACAGGCAGGAATAATTTTAGCAATCTGGGGTGATTTTATCGATAGTTATAAAAATGGTGGATGCGCCGGTCCACGCTTTGATATATTTTTCTGAAGTGGGAGCGTCATTAGGAGATTAGTATTCTTTCTGCGGGTCAATCTAAGTTAAATTTATTGTGAAAATGACATTTGTAGGAGAAGTAGGTATGATAGAGAACGATATCCCTAGGGAAAGGTCACAATCTGAACGGATATATTCAGCCGTATATTACACCCCTGTCTACTCTAATGACTGTTATGATAGACGAAATAAACCGCAACACTCGCCGTGCTGTAACAAATAAAATCCGAATAAAAGTGAGCTATAATGAAACATTCTTATTGCTCTTACTTCATATAGTACTACAGTTTATATCATCTTTTTATTATTTTCGGGAAATTAAGAACTCTTGACCTAGATTCGTTCTGTAACACACACTTTTTTCGGGTAATATCAAAATAAATATAAAATTTCATGTACGCAATTAAATCTGTTTTGTGTACCTAAAATTAATTAGTCGACAAAAGGGTCTTATTTCCGTTAATATAGACAGATTCATTTAATTGAAGAGCTCAGTCATGATAATTACATACATGAAATACAAGCGCTTCGATGATCTGTTACAGGTTGCAACCCTTATCCTCTCTATGTTAATATAACAACATAATTATGGATAGCAGCGTAGATCTCAATATCTAAAAGCAAAATTGGATTAAGTATTTGGTTTGGATTACATCCATAATTGACTGTATGATAGTAATTTTTATGCAACGTAGCCTGCAATTAAGCTCAGAATTTTTATGTAAAACTGCCTTTTGTGGAAGCAATCAAGTCCATGCCAACACTAACAACGACTAATTTTTTCCACCATTATTGATATACAAAACAAAATTAATTGCATGAAATTTCCTCTGTCACATCATCTCCGATTTATTCTCAAAACTCATTTCAGGCTTATTGCGACGCAGGAATTATTCGCAACATTAAAATTGTCTTTCATTTGAAATTTTTAATAAGAAATGCCGAGAGGCAAATGTATGGACATTTTTTATACCCACTATAAACCACCGCCATTTAAATATAAAAATCGATCTACATTTGTCTGTTTATTTCGAGCAAAAAAGGAAATTTATTCAAAGAAAAGTGATTAATTAATAACTGAGATAAGGTCGGTAAATTTGGGGTAACGCTAAAAAAGTGCATCCAAATGTGAGGTGTTAACAGAATTACCAACAAACTGTTGGCGACTAATTTATTACGTTATTATGACAGAAATACAGCTACGATGAAGATTTTATAACTGTTAGGGTTTATTACTTTGGCGAATGGACTAGCAAAAGCACCGTGTAAAACCGTAGTCGTTTTAAAAATCATTTTTTGCAATCAAAAATTCGCAAAGGACGAAAGATTTTCTACCGTTCAGAATAAGGTTTACAAACCAACCACATTTCAGCTTCCAAATAAGCTCGTCCATTTTAAAGTGAAAACCGGAAATAGGTCTGAATTTGTTAAAAATTTAAAAAGATCAAGAGACAGAGCTGAACCTTTTTTAGGTTTATCTTGGAAGCTTCACAGTCCCAGTTCGTTATCGTTTTTCACTACTACGTGTCCACAGACACCATTGATAAAAATAATGAGCCTACCACCATAGAAAATTCACAAAGCGTTCACTCTAAATTTTATCTGCGGTCAAAATTGTCTGCTTCAAGTGACAATGTTATTAATATTTGTATTATTAAAATTTATAGCAAAGCTAAATTAGGATTCACAGTGAGTTCATATTAGTTTAATTTATATATAAAATACGTTTGATACAAGTTTTAAATTAATATAAATTGTAACTAATTTAACACGTTTGTAGCGGGAATTAAATATTTATGCCGCAGTATACATATACAGGGTGTAACTGAAATGAGTACTATCATTAAACTGGTGGTAGATCTTGTTAAAACAAACAAACTTTTCCTTTGCGGTTTTCCAAAATTTAATCACTCGATTCCATAATAGTATATTAAAGAACGTGTTTTATAATGGCCAATTTGGTGCACGAGTTCCCGGTGTACAAAACGAGCCGTAGGCGAGTTTTGTATGGGACGAGTGCACCGATGCCATTATAAAACAAGTCCTTTATACTATTTTTTCGAATTTGCACCCTTTTTTTAATAAAAAATTTAAATTTTCCAATTCGACTTTTCGTTTTACACGATTGGTAATGGCTTTGTAACCACGACTTACCTCAAATTCAATTTAAAATTAGACGTTTATTGAGTTTCACTATTACTGAATTTTGACCTAAAGTAACCTAACCTCACAGCCAGTATTCACATCTATTATATTTAGGTACAATAATTGTTGGCCGCAAAGGACAATTCAATTATATTGATACATTTTTTATTCACGCAGCAATTTATTAAACACGAATCGTAAAATCCAAATGACCAAGAACTTGACAGGAAACAGGTGACAGCCAGACTAATTAGTTCTGCCAATTCTTAAAAAACAAAATTTCCTACTTTAAGTTCTTTTATAGAACCTATAAACGACTCCAAATTGAGTACTTTAATGGACCTATTAAAGCGGCAAATTCGAAAAATTATTTTTTCTACTTTGCGTTGACAATACTTTCATTGTGAAACGCAAACGCGTTTCACAATAAAAACAATTGTTTTTATTATAGCACGCAAAACAGTAATTTTTTTTGGTTATGTTGGCTATGTTATTATGCCGACACTTAAACGTTGAATCAAAACCTGAATGATGATCATCATCATGATCACGAAAATGTGAATTTAGGAATAATGAATCAGAAGAAAAGCAAACGTTGTAATACCTATTTTTGCAAAATTAAACAGAAAACGTCAGTAATTATTTGAATTGAAATTTTGTTAGACAAATGTCATTACCTCTTTTGTCACCAACCTAACTTGTCAAAAATCTCTAATCTAAAATATTTTTTTTCAAATGCAATTTTTACATTTATTTACAATGCAAAGTAGAAAAAATAGTATATTACACTCATTTCATAAGACGACTTGTAGCACTCATTCTATTTGACCACTCCTCGCTGCGCTAGTCGTGGTCAAAACTCATTCGTGCTACAATACTCGCCTTATGAAATACGTGTAATAATGTACTATTAGTTGTGATTCGGCTTCGGCTTCAGATCATTGTTTTACGGAAAGTTAAAGTATGATTTTTGAGACGTACACAGTCTTGTTGTAAAAATTTGAACATCTTCTTTATTTCCATTCGTGGACTGGTGAAGTGTATCAACACGAAAAAGGTAGGATTTCTTAGTAAAATGTATTTTTTTTACTTATTTCCTGTTCTATAAATTAGTCTATAAATTTGTAAAAAAATAGTATAGACATTTTGTCAATTATAAAATAATTGTCTGAACTGTAACTTGAAGTATTTATCGTTAAATTTTCCCACAATTACTATTAAAACTACAATTTTTTCCCAAACATTAAACTGTTTAATCATCGCTCTGATGATGACAGCATTGCTATCGAAACGCGCGTCAGCATTTTTTGTTAAAATTTGGTGTTTGGGAATAAATTGTAATTTTAATATATTGTCAACACCAAGAATTGATCCAATAAATTTTCTTTCCACAATTACTACTTCAAAATTAGAGTTTTCCAGCATGAAATAAAAGCCATTCGAAGGTTCGATTATTTCCGGTTCGACGGTTCGACTTATTTTGAAATCATGAAAGAAAACAAATGAAAATCAAACATAAATAGTATTCGAACCCTTTGGAACAGCAAAAATGTAAATGACTTCGGTACAGGATTATGATTTATTGTTTAAATCTTAAATTTATATGAAATGATTGATGTCGAATTAGTTTAATTAGACAGGAAACTGAAATGAGATACTCGTGTGGGTGCTGAATAATAAACTATTGTAGTCTTTGTTGTGCTATAAGTTTCTTGGTTTCTCGGGAAAGGTTGCGTCCAGCGCATTTTCAAACAGAATATATTTGTATTGTCGTATGGAACACTTATTTTAAAGTATGAATTATTAGAGAAAAGTTCTACAACGTATTTCTTGTTTATGCTGGAAAATTAAGAAAGTTACAGTACAAATAAAGTTGTAAAGATGTAAAGTGCTTTTTACTTTGAATACACGGTGTTTTCTAATTAATGCTCCAACAAGGTTGCCGGAGTTAACAATTTTATTTTTAAGATCCAATAAATTTAGAAGTTTATTTATTTTTTATCACTCAACGTCCTACCATAAACTTGTCCTCTTTTCACGGGAGAAACATTAATTTTTTATGTTATATAAATTAAATTTGACAGTTTGTATTAGTTCTTGCACTAAAAGCGAACATTGCATTGAATTTTATATGAACATAAGCGAAAAGTGTTTCGTTTTCTTCAGCGTCTACATCTGAGCGAACTCGCAAAATTGCGCGGCTTTAAAGTTATATTTAATTACCCTCAAAAATTATTTATGTTTGCGTAGATTTTGATAACTCCGAGTCTCATTTAAATTTACTGTGCGAAAATGAGGTAGTTTTTCTCAACCACGTTCGATTATATTTATGTTTATTTAAATTGTGATGGCATAGAAAAACAGAATATTTCGTTTGGTGTGTCTCTAAATAATGCAAGCCGCGAGAGAAGTTCAGCCCCCAGACATTTAAATTTTTTATCTTCGCTTATAATTTCTTTGAAGTTGACTATATTTTTTGGTGATAAAAAGGGTCATTAGATCAACTCAAATCAATAAAGATTAAAGCACCCTTTTCATTTTCAATTCGGTCACATAAATCGTTGGTGGTAGCTTTCAACAAATGTCTTTTCGAACCACAAAGGAAATGATAAGGGCAGGAAACAAAGAGCTCAAAATGTAATTAATAAACCGTCACAAAATTTGAATTTAAATTGTTTGGGGGTTGATGAGGCTACCGACCACGCACATCCGTTTGAGGGCTTGACAAATCTGTCAAAGTAACAGCTGCAAGGTTTTGTTTACAGTGTAAATTAAGCTTTCCCCAATCACATTTAATTACAATTAAACTAAAAATTAACACGCAAAGTTTTTACGAGGTTTTAAACAAAAGAAAAGTTGAGACTACGTTGATTATCCCAGAACAAATTTACTTTGGTTTTGTTTTAGTTTTAAACTCAGTGAAGTATAATATTTACGAAACTGTAAATAGCGACGACAGATTTTCTAAAAACAAAATATCTTCTCTAATTAAAGTCGCTCTTGACTCTAAAAGCACTGTAATGAGCTCTATGGTATTTGAGAATTAAAGCTGTCATCTAGAAATAAAAGATAATAACTTTTTTACATCAGACGTGTCAAAAGACAGCTCATACATTCTTGACGAAGTTCATGCGCTGATTTCCAGATTTGTATTGCTCTTCACAGTTGTCTCTACTATTTTATTTAGATCTTGTTTACTGTTGTTTTCTTCTTGCAACTTTATAAAACTATCATTGGAACTATCATTTATTAACGACATCCGCTCCAAAAACTTTGTGGGTTAAAGCAGTCAGAAAAATGCCAGTTTTGATGAATAATTCACGACATAATTATTATAATACAGCGTGGAAGAACGTGTCATCGTAAAAAAACAATAAAACTAAGTAACATAAAACAAGACTAAACGAGAAGCTTTAAAAAATTTATAGCAATCAGCGTCACATTATAAAGAAAGAATTTTTGTCGGTTTAGGGCACAATATTTGTTTTCACGGAATCGAAGATTGGTAGTAAAAGTTTGTAATGGAGTGTAAAATTTAGTTTGGAAATATAAAAGATGTGTCAAATTTTATATCGTGCGTGTCTTTATAATTAAACGTTAAAGGGATCGGATTTTAGTCGTCACAAGTCATTAACTTCCGTCATTTTAAAAGGGGAAAGAAATAAAAATACATTTAATTGAAGAAAGGAATTTCTTCATGGATTGTAAAGCTTACAAGACTTGGAATCGATTTGGAATAATAAACTGTTAACCCTTATAAAGTGAGTCAAATGTAAAATAAACTTCAACTATAAAAGTAAGAATCGAACATAACGTTTTTATAGTTTTTTGTTGGCGTAAAGGAGAGCAATAAATTAGTAAAGACTATTTATTATAGATTTACGATTTGTTGTTCTTTTATTGCCTATTACTTTAATTATTTTACAAACTTCTTGTTTTTGATCAATACAACGTCAGTTTGTCGCAAAAAATTAAAAGCTTATAAATTTCTAATTATTCGATAGCATTTCCGCCAAAACAGGCGTGTTTATAAAACACGAACTAATCCACTACGCTGTTTTAATTAAACAGATAAATTTCTAAAATCAATTATATGAAGCAATTTAGAATTACCCTACTGTGCATATTCACTTTTGTAACAATTTGCCGACCATCACTGCCGCTTCAACGTTTTCACATAAATTTTACCTTTTATTACTACAATAGCAAACGACTTTTCATTATTAATTACCCAAACATGAAAAGTTTCTTGTTGAAGGTTCATGTTTTACTTCTACTTTTGCTTCTCCCCAACTTTTATTCTTAAAAAAGTTTAAAAAAAATGATAATTTTTTCAAGAATGGTGGATGCGCCGGGTTTTTTAATTAATTTTATTTCAGTTTTATTATTTTGGAAGTTTTATAAATGATTTCATTGCATTTAGATTAATTACTTCCGATCTAATTTTTACGCTGGCATTTATACATTTTGAAGTCCCCGATTGTTTAAATTTATATGGATTCACATTCTTTTCTATTTTATATACTCATTTGAAGCTTTTAATCTAGTATTTAATTGAAATATATTTTTATTAAAAAGAGAAAATATTCCTTTGTCGCTGTGATATTTAATTTTTTTAAAACCGTTAATAAGCCAGGTATTTATGGATATAGGAATTTCAATTTCAGTTCAATAGTAAAATTAACAATCAATGTAAAATTTACATGAAAATTATTGGAGTAATCATTATTTTCAATAAAGTCTTGTTCAAGATAATTATCTGTATTATGAAATCAGCCAGTGTTGTTGTAATTTCTAACATATGTGGGAGTTGGCTCGAAACTTTTGTAAAATCGTATTTTAGCTTTATTTTCGTGCTGTTTTTAAATTTACGATTACCGAGCCGACCTCATGGGAAAACATATGCGAAAAGCAATAATGTAGCCCATCTCCGGGATATTTTCTGTTCTGTCCTTCCGCTGTCGGATTGAAAAAGAAAGTTATAAAATGCAACTTTTATATTCCATGATCGATCGAAGCTAGAAATTTCTGTTATGCTATAAAGAAATTCCTCTTCTTTTTAGAGAATGTTTTACATATTAGACAAATTAACCAGTAACTGCGGTAATGTGGGTGAAAGAAAGAAAAACAAAGGTAAATATCCCAGTGCGATTGCCTGGGGCGATAAGCTAATTTACGACGGATCTTATTCGTTAATGTTTTTCGCTACTATTTACTTCATACTGCGGACTGAAAATGTAGCCAAAAACTCATCTTTGCTTTATTATCAAAAATAATGAAGGTTCCGTCGGCGTTGGTATGAATTGAGTTGACTCGTTTTATTACTCCAAATGAAGTAAAGGTTGCAGAATTGATATTTCAGCTTAAAATGGCTGCGTCAGCGACATTTCACTTGTGTTTGAATGCAAAATGTAATTTTCCGATAGAAAATAAACTAAAGTTTGATATTACAAAAAATGATCACAAATACAGCGATTTGGTTAGAGTCAAATGAGAGTTTATAATTGTATACACAGACACAACGTAAACACTTGTATAAATAAAATACAATAACAGAAAGCAGACTTTACGGTACAGAGAGAATATAGCGCATATTTGCCTAACATTACAATTTCTGTAAAGTCGTATTATTTCCGGAATTCGTAACTGCTTCGAATCAGAAAATATTAATATTCTTGTCGGGTTTCTCACCTACCAATTAACATTATATGCGAGCAGGAACTTTAAACTTTTGCATAATGTTAACTTAATAAGCAGTTTTTGTTAGTCGAGATTTAAGTCTTCAAAGTAGTTGAGCGAAAGCAAAGAAGGGCGACATTAAAATTGTTCTTTTATTTCTGATATAAAATATATTGATGAAATATGCTAAACAAGAAACAGAGCCAAATGAAAGTGCCTCCATTTTCAATAAGACTCTCAAATTGTCTGTATTGTTTGAACGAAGGAAGCATTTTTAATTAACTAATTAAGAATTTGTATACCGACTGGGTGCAAGGACGAGTTTCAACGTTAAATGGTTGTATGTTTTGCTTTCCATTGATGTGCAATACATACACTAAAACTATGATTTTTGCGGTTGTCAATTTATAGATTTACGCAAGTAAATATGGGGATTTTTGATTTTAGAGTATTTTGAACCTTTTTAATCCGGAGCAAGGAAATTTTTAATTAACTAATCAGTATTTGAGTGTATTCAAAGTTCGGTCTTTCAACCTAAATGTGTTAGTTAAAGAGGTGAAAGGGTGGCTTTCGTAAAATACGCGACCGAATGAATGTAAAATATGTGCCCGTGATTATGGTTGTTGTCTTGTCTCGTTTAGAAATGTGTGAAAGGGTGGCTTTTAGTATTTAACTACTTTGTGATGAAGTGCTGACATCTATTAAAAAGGGACCACGTGAAATTCGTGTGACATTTAAGCATTGTGTTTATTTAAACATAGAAAAATAGATTATTTTTGTCCCTCTCGACTTTCATTTTGATCGTATCAACCCTCTTCTCTTCAGAGTGTCCGATTGTTATTACAAATGTAGGGTATTAGACAAAACGTTCCGTCTTACATTCATATGACGGTTAAAAAAACAATTCCGAAAATGGAACGCGAGAGAATGGAATTACTCTGGTGCGTAAGCGATATATTTAAGAGGAATTTCCTTACCCCGGAAACATGACATTTCGACTTCAATTAGAAAGATGCAAATTGAAATTAAACAGTCTTGATGTTTATCGTTGGCTAATACTATGAAAATTAACAAGAAGTACACCCTCTTAGTTCTAATGGAACATACAACTGATTAAAGCACGTACAAGAAATATGCGATCCAATTACTTTTGCCCCGTTTTAACGATCCGATATTTACATTTATATTTTTATTCTTCATTCTGAGCTCCCTTTCTTTTCTCTTATCAACACAACAAACACCCTTCTCACACCCCTAACAATAACTTTGAAAACTATACTGCACCCTCATGCAACATTTGCTTTTGTTTAAAACGGTCGCCTGCTAAATGTACGGTTCTAGATTTACATTTTTACTTGGAAATTTTCTCGATCTGGTTGTACATTGAAATAATCGGTGTAGTGTCTCTATTATATGACAATTTGATGTTAGTTGTTGCTGACTAATCAAGTTTAAATTTACACATCTACATTCACTAATGTCACTCAAATTTTCATTGTTTCACGTTATATCAATTTACTAATTGACATTTCAGCCTGATTTCTGTCAATAACAATGTCCTCCTGGCATTATGAATATTTAAATGATCTGTGCTTTTGTTTCAAGTTTTCAATTATTGTTAATTGTTTATTGCACTCATAGCTTTAACAAAAAACTGTAGGATTTCTTGGGATGCACAACTTTGCAAAGAACGCTAAGTAATTAAAAATAAATTAAATGTCGCTTGAAGTATTTCAGCCAACTACTAGAATTTGACACAGAAAAGCTTTTTTATTTATTATAGAACGAAAGTCCAATTAAGTAGTGCAATTTTTCGCTTACAATTGTTCCTGGACTAACATGGGAGTTTAATACCCAATGACGTAAATAATTGGTCACGTTTGTTTAATTACGTTATTAGTTATTGATAATTGAATCTTGTTGGGATTCTGACACAAAGGACAAGTTTTATGCCCACAGCCAGTAGATTTCAATTTATATCATTAAATATTAATTTTAATAACAGGTCGATCCTCTACATGGTTGCAATCTGGAAACAAATTGAAAACCAGATGCTAAGCCTATTATAGAGAACTGCGTCTCAAGAAGTAATTCTCCTGTAAAATCAGCTTTTAATGTTTTGGAGGAACAAAGCTGAAACTTACAATAATTAAGAGCTGTCAAAAATATTTTTCTACACTACTTTATTTTGATATATTTAATCCACTGGACGTGGAATTAAGTTAACTGCTTTTGCTTTTAGTCAAATTATTTCGTTCCATCAAAAAAAATCTCATCAATAATAAATTCGAGATAGTGGAACGAGAAAACTAATGTTTTTTACTTTTTCGCACAACACTCCATCTTACTGTCTAAGCCAGATTTAGTTAATGTGTGGTTTTGAGTTTTTATTGGACGTTGAACATTATTTAAGACGTTATTTTAGAAGACGGTTAAACAAACTGGTCTCTTGACTGTATATTCTGTGTTGTGACACCAGCTTTCGATTTTGTTTCTGAATGACATTCTTTTCCGCAGGACGCCATTAAGCACAGATTTCACGCGCAGCCACAAAAGCTCCAAGCACAGAGAATTATAACGCGAAAAAATCGCTGCAGAAATATAAACATTCACAATTTACTACGACACTTTCTAGAAGCAAGCGTGTTTAATCTAATTGAGATTTTGGAAATCAAGTGCTTTGCAGCACGTCCACGACAAAACACTTAATTGAATAAGGAATTAAGTCCCTCTCGCGTATAAAAACTCTAGTTTGGCTCGATTTATAGCGATTGTGGCGTTTCGATTGCAATAGATTGTCGGTAAAAAAACGGGCGCAATTAAGAATTTATTGCCGGTTTTTCTAATAATGCAAATTCGTGCGATAGCGGGCTACCTCTAGTGAAAGTTTTGTGCTTTTGAAAGAAATCCACGATTTATAAAGTGATTGAAATTTGTCAATATCTCTGCTTGAAAGTTATGACAAGTGCACCACTAAAACTGGCTTAGTTCTGAAAAGAACTGACCTTAAACACGAAACTGAAAAGCGGTAAAGCAAACAGCGGCAAACTAGACGATAGAAATTATTGCAACAACTTTTATGTTCCTGTTAGTTACGGGATAATTGACAAGTCAATCGAACTTTCTCATTATTAACCTATAAAGTAAAAACGTTGTTTTAAACAAATGGAAACTTGAGTAGATTTCAGCGTGAAATAACTGCAATAATAAATTAAAGCTGTTTGTGCAGCTTCAGTAGAGGCATAAAAACGTGTAAGCTCGATTAGAGGTTCCAGTCTTTTTCTAATTCTAAATCGATACATTATCTGATGTAAACTTTGTATGAGAGCTTTCTACCCTATTGTAAAAAGTGTAAATTAATTACTTCATTTCTCTTCTGTCCGAGCTATCTCTGATTCCCAGTTGGACGCTTTTCGGGTTTATACCACTGTCGTCTTGAACTATTGAACGAACATCATTACCTTGTGGATATCCTCTTCGACGGCAACTTTGCGGTAATTGAGGTTTGAACGTGTCGTACCGTAGTAATTTGTAGAGCAACGTTTCTTACATTTTTAAAAAGGGCAAAATTGTCTTTTTGCTATTATATAAAAGACTAATCTTAAACGGTCGTGCAGTCAATGAATATACCGGTCATTTACCAAAGTAAGCTCTCTTTTAAGTGGATCAGGATTATCTTTCGTCTGCGGCCTTCACCTGAATACTAATGAAGATTTTAACACGCCTCTGGCCCGATTCATTAAGTATCAATAAAAAAAGTATACGCAGTTAATGAAACACAGTTTAATGTCGCAACTATACTCAAACCCTAACAAACAACTAACGCAAGGAAATAGAAACGTCTTTATAGAAATAAATAAATAGAATAACTTTGTTGTTTATGCTCAAACAATGTGTCTGAAATAATTCCATTATGTCACAAAGGGATACAAATATTTGTCTAAGCCTCTACGAGGTAGTCCTTAACTTCTATTATCTTCTCTGACTTACAATTACCCACTTAATATACTACAACTAGAGTTATAATACTGTACATAATCGTAAGTTTTCGTAGTCTTTGATGTTGATGTCATTTGTCAACTTCATCACCCAGAAAGGGTAACATTGAAGAAATTTATGTATAGATATCGACTTTTCTATAAAACTTGAAATAGTTATAACAACTTTACGGGAGGTTCTTTGCGATCATGAACTCAGTTTTACGTCGAACAAGCTTTGTCCGTCGCGCATTTCTCGTCAACTGAGATTTTTAGGAATCATTTCAAGAATAGTTTCTCTTCGAAATTAAAACAGAGTTTAATATTTCGTGTTTTCCACTTCAGTTTTTTTGTAGTTAACGGTATGTACATACTTAAGGGGATTTCAGCCCGCTTATGGGAATTGCATGTAAAGTTATAACAAAATATCTCGAAAACCGAGAGGAATTTTTTGCTGTTTTTTTTTTAATGGAAGTTATAAGTATTCTTCTGGGGCTTAATTGTTATTGGTATTTATTTAACACAGAAAATTACGTAAAATCCAAAACTGTGCTAATTTTTCCCGCTTTTTCTCTCACATTTGTTGCTAAGAATCCTGTTTTACATTTGCAGAATTTGCAGTTCTAAAAACGCAAGTTGGGTTTCTGTTTCTACCTCTTTTATGGCGTGTTGTTTAAATTTTTTTGTAAGCGACGTCGACTGAAATTAGTGCTGTTTTGAATTTTATTATTATTTGAACAAAATCCTCTTAAAAAGTGCTTGATGTATTCTGATTTCGTAAGTAACATTGTTTGTGGCGTTGAATTTTTTTTTTTAACGACGTTGTTGAATATTTCGAAAGTGAACATCGCTCTTGACTTTTCTAGGAGTTCTTTTTTTGTACGCATTCTTAATAAATTCCTGGGTGACGGTATAAGAAAGAAGTTTGGTTGTTCTCTTGATAATTGTTTTGGTTTCGATATTTGCAGTCATATCGGAATTCGGCCATTGGCTCGGTCTGTTTCATCGGTAAAATCGCTGACTATATTGCGAAGGCAAGGAAATGGTGGAGAGCATCGTCACTAATATCTCTATTCCACACTGGTGATTTTAAGACAGTTCTATCGAAACGCTATCATTTGGAGGCATAAAGCTGAACTAATGCGTGAAGCCTGGGGAACACATGCAGGCTTGCATATGTTCGGTAATAATAATCGTGAAGAACAAAACAGGCCCAGTGTTCATTGTCGTGTTATATAACAACCTAATATTCGGTGCGGAAGTGGGTAATTTTATTCCTTAGTGCGCAAACGGCTCACGAATATTGGGTAATGGTATAGTCACACGATAGCGTGCCTAACTGACATGCACCAGCTTCAACATCAACATCAGACTCGTGAATAGCTTAGGGGCCGCCAATTAGCCTCTAAAACCGATCTGATATTGCCCCAAATTGTCATCCATTACGGCCTCCTGAAATAACACTCAAAAATTAAGATGCCGTGACAGGCCTACTTCAACCAACGGCTCCGGAATCAACTACTTCCAAATGTCTTTTTTTACTCTGTCTTCGAAGTATTTCATCCGAATACAACAATATAATACAATAGAAAGCGAATCAGACTGATGAGCCCGAAAGAAGAAGAAAACGATTACTGCTTGTAAGAAGGGGACGTTTTTCTCAACCACTTCAATATATATTTGCAAATAAATTTTACTCATTGTTCCACTTCCGCTTGTTGATGCAAACAACTCTGTTTGTCTTTCAAATTACTCCCATCTTAAATAATACAAGCTCTGATTTTCAATTCGATCGCTTAATTAAGTCGCAATCATGCACCGTAATGCATTTCAATTCCTCAGCCAAGGATGCTAACAGACTCAGTTTCGAGTTCATCCAGTTTTAATTGTACACTAACGCAATTGTTACATTCAACATCAAGAGGCTTCCAAGTGAAATGCCACTTCAGCGAAAGTCATTTACCGCCAACTTCACACAACCCATATCTCGAAATCACAACTCCTTAATTTCATCAATTTTATGCTCACTCATATTCAGTCACTTCATTTTTCAACTTAACTATCACAAAACTTGATAATAGCCACTTAATAGTCAAATAAATCCGGCGCATCCACCACTTTTAACAGCCTATTTTATTCTACCTAGTCAAACCCAAGCTTTATTGCTGTAAAATTGCACTCATCTTATGCAGAGTCGCTGCAGGATTTACTGGTCTATTTATATTTCTATCGAGATTAATACGACTGCACTTCAAAAACTTAAAATTGTTCGTGTTCGATAAAATGAGCGATAGTAGTGTTTTCGGCACCGATCATAAAATGAGCAATAAGAATTGAGATTTTATTCATATTTCTCTTGCAGTAATCGATTATTTTTAAGAACAATTTCAAATAAACATTGTTAAGCTGAGAGGGTCTTGAAATATATAGTTTAGTGACAAAGCCACTTTCAATCTTGTTCTAATTCTTACATACAATTGCTTTTAAGCGACATGTTCGTAGTATCAGTCCGTGTAGAAATAATTAAATTGGTCAAGAGTTCCATATGTTAAAAGCTTGTCATGTATTTTTAGTAAAAGTTTGGGCTAATTTATTATGTAACTCATAACTTTACCGAGAATCCTACTGAATTCAATTGCTTTTCAAATTGTATATCGACATTAAACCACTCTGTTGAATTATCAGAACTATTTTTAGATCACTGTATTCAACAGACTTGATAGAAGTTGGTAAAAAGTAAAAGCAAGTAAATCTTTTTCCGTTGGTTGTGTAATACTGCGAGATAGTGCAAACTTTTCTGTATTCTGCGATTTTATTTTGTACGTAATCGACTGTATAAAGCAGGAATCATTTGCGATAATTTAGCTTACGTGCTTACACTTGCGGAAGTAAAGTTGAAATTAAAAATTAACAAGCTGACTAGGGTGGGTTCAATAACAGAATGGACTTGAAGCAAATCAGTTCAGTAGCAACCAGGCTGAAAATAAACAAGTTCAGTAGCAGACACGCCAGTCATCCAGACAATATTCGCTGGAAAAATCGTTGATTTTTGTTTTGCGACTTGCTCGGTTCTTTCAATTTTTTTTAATGTTGGTAAATTTTTTTTTTTCGGGTTGATCGAGTCCGAGTCTTCTGCTCTGTTAAATACGAGGGAAAAAAGACACTGGATTAATTGAAAACTTGGTTAACATGTTACGAACGTGTCACGTGGAATGAATTTATTTTAATCAAAACGGGAATTGCATTCCTCGCATGTACAAAATGGGGTGTGATGTTTAGAGGGTGTAATTCTTCGTACACAGTAATCTGCTTGAAATAACTTCATACGTGCACCTAGTTGGGGAATTAAGCTATTGAGACGTTAGATTACAGCTTTGATTTCTAATGCACCTACAAAATTATAAAGGCGCCTTAACCATTATTTTGTCAAGAGCACTGTTATCTGATCAGCGAACGATGGCGTCGTCGCGACGCTGATATGCTCACGTAATTTTATTCGCGTTTTCTGTTCTTTTCTCGCTGTTTTTCACACACGATTTACATATCGCAAATATGCTAGACATATCATCGCTTCTGCTCATCAATAAAACCTTGGAACTACCATTTCATTAACTGACGTTGTATCTGCGATGATTATAATCGTTTCTCATTAGCACTGCACTAGAGAACATATTTCATCTGTTTACAGATCTTTTATTACCGCGTTTAACCTATTTAGTCCAACTAGGGCGATATTTCTTACAATGTTTTAATTTTTAACGAAATAAAGCTATTTGGCCGTTAATAACGCCCTTCGCATGTTTTTTACCCATTTAGCTATATTATATTATAAAACAGCTTATACCTTAGCCATTTGATTCTAATTTCTCCCGTTACACCATTATCAGGCAATAATTACCGAATGGCATTATTGTATGGCGTTTATAAACGAAAGGTTCTTAAATTCTACAATTATTGTCATGGAGTGGAATTATCATAATTATACACAGAAAATCCCAAAAGTACAATACTCGACGATACTTATTAATTTTCAGACCCGCATTAAATTTTCATCAGTAATAATTATGTATCAACACTGGATTTACACAAAGAACTGAATACAATAGGGGAACTGTTGATTGATAATACCTGCTTCTTGATAATGGCGAAATTAATTAATTGTCTTCAGGGTTCCATGAGCAAAATATAAAAACTAATGTGAAAAAATCTGTTATTTAACAAAGTCGGTGTTAATTAACTAAATCGTTATCGATGATCCCACGCAGAGAATTGTCTAGCAACCTTCCATTTGCATAAACTAACTCAGATAGAGCACAGCACATCGAAACAATTGCACCGTGTTATATATTGTGTCTACAATTTGGTGTTTCGAAGTAGGTAATAACAACACACGGATGTTTTAAATGTTGCAAATATGCTTCCTCGGATTCAACTAGAGTTTAGTAACTATTTGTCGTTCACATTTCCATTCAAACAACTTAGTCATTTTTCGTTGTCGATTTTGAAGAATAACAAACCGATACGAAGCAGGGTATTGAAAAAAATGCACAGTCATCATGCATCACCGCTAGGTAGATTTATTACCACGTTCCCTCATATTTGCCCTTGAAAAATCAACACTGGCGGTATTCGAACATGAAAACTTTCTCGATACAAAATAATTTCCAGCGAAATTTTGAACGTCTGATTGCGGATTCCAAGGAAATTTCATTTACAAGGAGTATTAGTTTAAACGGAATTATTTATTAACGCCGTCTAAATTAGAAAATTTTCGTTTAGTTAAATTACCGATTGTGACGTTGGAGATTAATCCTGTCTTGTGATAAATCGAAAAATAATTCCATCTGCTTTATCCTTTGTGCAAACGGGGGCATTCTGTTGTCACTAGTCAATAGAATACAGACCTCTAAATTGCATTTCCAACCATTCACATACACACACAAATAATACAAAACGATCTTGAGATTATGCATTCTCTTGCGCGAAAAATAAATCTCTCTTTTCATAATTAATTATTACAGCGTTCTAATTATAAAGGTTACATTATCTAAATTATACGATTTCGGTTAAATAAGTTGTACGCTAGCGCCACTTATCAAATTAGAGTTCTGCTTTGTTCCCTTTACATTACAATTAAAATTAAAGTTAATTTATTGCATGAAGAGAGTTTGGTGTTGTTAAGGCATCTAAAAGTGAATTCAAGCAAAACTAATAAGACGAGTCGAACTCTTCATATTTATACGAACGAAGACGCAACAGTTGAACAAAATAAAATCAAAACGTCGACAGCAACCACATTTCAGTGTGCCAGATTCTAAAGCTCTAGTTGTAAAATGTACGGTCAATTATAAAAAACTGCGCATCCACCATTTTTCAACGAAAACAAGAAGTTGTTTTTTTATTTTAGATTGAATGCAGATTAGCTCATAACTTTTAAAAATAGACGAAGCATCAATAATCCAGTGAATCATAAAAATGTGTTAACGAGGTTAAATATTTCATCTACGAGAGCTCAAGTAAAACACTGCAGAAGCTGTGACCTAATGCTGTGTTTTATATGAATTATATATGAACATTATGTTGTTACATAATTCATCATATGTTAAATGTAGCATCAGTGTTATATAGCAGAATGTAGTGTTATTTTTTAAGTTGCATCCGTAGCGGAAAATGTAGGTAAAATATAGACTATTGAGATTGCACTCAGAGTATGTGTGCCACCTTTGCTCAAGCTAGATAAAATTTAACATTGCAGGTTGATGTTGGTTGCTCTTTGCAACACGTGGTATCTTAATTCGTGTTTTGTGTAAATTGAATGTCTATTTTTATTGGCTTCTTGTTGAGTTTTCCCGTTAGAATACAAAACAAGAACGCGTGGAACAAACATAAATATGTATGGTCATGTGTACGCGAATAAAGAGCAATTTATCACAGTATCAGCACCGCGAAATAAAATATGGCTTAGTGTCACCAAAAATTTACATTTCGATATTGTGATAAAGTGTCATTTGGGCGTATGATCGGAATTCTATAGGCCTCGCCAAGGCTGGGCTTTTATTTTTTTTATCGTAATTCATACGACCGCGATATCTGAGAAGGCTTTAGTAAATTTTAAATGAAGCCACTGTAATATATATGGTGAAAGTTTCAAATGTGGATTTCAGGTTTTCGAACTAAAACTATAAGCTTTATAGAGACTTGCTTGAAAATTTATAACGAAAGCTTTAAGCGCATGAATATCTATCTATCTTTGTGAAGCTCTAAATAAGCAGAGAAGTGGTTGTAAAAACCCCAATCATTTTAAATACGTGTGAATTTATTTCGCGATTTATTACACGACGACGAGTAGTAAAAACTTTGAGACGGGAAACAACAAAAGGGGCATATTTTTTGGGAAATTTAACATGATTTATTTAATCCAACGAACGCAGAAGCCATTTGCTTATGATAAGTTAGAAATTTGACCGACAATTTGAGTTGTAAAAGCATAAAATAAAGTTGTTGACGGAAAGTCGGGCTTTAAAACGAGTTTTTCCGTAAAAATTCAATTGTAAATAAAATCTGATTTGAAAAGCAGTAAACTTCATATTTAAAAATAATGAAATAAAATGGCTAAAAGGAATTAAACACTCTCTCAACCTATTTCAAAGCCTTCCGGTCATAATTTTCCGTTTAGAGAAATTCTCCAGCATGAGCAAATTTGCATATTATATTGAATTTTCATCTGAGCCGGATTTTACCAATACCTTTATATTTACATGGTCGATTAGCTGAAGTAGGACGTTTTCAATAATAAAATCCATCTTAATTACACTACCCTCTGTTAGCTATTACCCAAACATATTTAAATTTCATTCACCAGACGAGATTATCCTCAGCAGAATGTGTATTCTAAAAAACAAATATTTGATCAAAGAACGAGCATTTTGTTCTTTTCTTGTATTATAATTAATTGGAATTAATAGATACGTGATATCTTAAACACGAAGCAATTTTACATGTTTGTCAAAGCTGCTGCTTATACAGTCGTGCCCTCTTCGAGTCTTAATTAATTTTTAATTGGTGTCCTACGGGTAAATGTTCAAGTGCTACCCTTGTTTTATAATACCGCCCTCTTTTATACTGAGCGGCACTTTAATTAACGATGCTGCGTAATTATTACATCACAAAACTTTTTGGCTACACGTTCATAAACACTAAAAGACCTATTTGCTTATAGTTAGCAACCAATTAAATAACGGTACACAATATTCTCAATTTCTTTAGCGCATGCTGGCGTAGACATTTTCAAAGTTTATAATTATGTAGGCAACGACCCAAGCTTTGAAGAAAAAAAAAATAAAAAAACAACGTCAATTGTAAAGTGTCAAACTAAAATTAAAAAAGAAGAAAATACAAAAAACTTACAGCTGAACTGAAACTCAAATCTTGAAATATTATGACTTCCACACGGTTGCACCGGTAAATTGATATTGAGAATAATAGAGAATAAACTGACACTTTGAACTAATAAAAGACTACGCTAAAATTTCTGCACCGGACATGTTGTAATAGCAAAATCGGGCCTTATTTTGTTGTTTTTGGCACAGATTACAAAAACCGTCAAACCAATTTGTGTGTTAAATATGTTGATTTTATTAGTGTTGTCGCAAATTATGTAGCTTGTATAGCTAAACTCTGTTAGGTACGTTTCCATGAAAATTACGTGACAAATTTTTCTCGATTATTAATTAATATGGCGTGTTGTGTTTCCAACATATATTTCCGATTTCTGTTGTAACCAGATAAGCATTCGCTAAATGGTAACGACATGACACAGAAGGGTGAACAGTCCTATTGCTGTATTTGACCTTGTAAAGACAACATTCGATATCTTCTGGTAGTAAAATCGTTATCTGGTTTCCTCGTGTTAGCGGAACATTTTCAGTACAATTTTAAACATTAAACAGTAATAAGCATCTGTTGGTATCACAACAACGCAAAATGGATTAACCTGAAATGCAATTAGTTTTAGCCGAAAAAAAAAACTAATGAGGAATGTTAGAGCGTCATTCATCATTCACTTCATCCATCATTTTTTCGCATGCATCATTTCTTGCCCCGATCTTCGCTAATTCTATAAAATTTCTTGTATTTATACATCAGTGATATTCGTCAAGTTCTGACGTACCATGTCGGTTTAAAAATATGTATTCATAATCATAACTCACGGTAATAATAAAAGAATTTTGTTAGCTTATTCGATCGATATTAGAAAAGTCGATCGGTGGTTATTCAGACTACTGTATTTCCTGATTGAGATCTCTTTTCCTTCGTTGTAATGAGAAACTTATTTCATAATAAATATTCCGGGGAAAATCCGGACAAGCCGTCATGTGTCACGCATAACAGGAAAACTTATTTCCACGGTAATATAAACATAAACGTCGTGTCAAATAACGATATCTGTTGATTTTTAATCAAAAGTCGACGATAATAATCTAAGGAGTATTGATTAATCAACCTTGTCGGCGACTGTGATTAGTAGTTTCCGCTTTTATTCTTGTTTAATTTTGTTTACCTTCTTCACTGATAAGAAAAAAGTTGGAAAATTTTCAAATCTGCTTTGATTTATTAACGAGCTTTCATTTGCTCAATCCACCATAAAGATAAGACAACAGTAAACACAGACGTAAAGATAACAAAATATAATTAAACGTAAGAGGTGAGCTTTGAAAAAGAAAACTGGCGTTCCGTTTCTGCGTAATATTCAGAATTTGTTCCACTAAACTTACCAAAATTTATATCACCAATAGAAAGAAAGGATTAAAGATGCCGACACAACAAGATACATAGCTATGTCGTAAAAAACTGTCCTCCTAATTGGATTATGTTGTCGTTGTTAATCCCAAACCATCTATTTCTTCAATTACTACAACATCCATAAATTTCAAACCAAAAATATTTCCCTGGAATCCAAACACCCACGAAACCAAACACGGTGGCGACAATCCTTTTATAATTCGATTTTAGCTCTTATTCTACATTGTAATAAAACAAACCGTATTACGAGGCTCAGTTATTTTTCTCGTAACTTTTCGCGGAAGCCACATCCCAAAATCGGCTTACCTGCAACAAAAAAACCTGTTAGAAAACATAAAAATTCAACAAATGGAACCAGCATAACTCACGTTATAGACTACCAAATAAAGTAATTATCCACGACAACGCTAAATCTTTGAAAACAGACGAATTGCTTCAAAGGAAATTTTCGAATGTATTGGTTGAAGCCACAGTAACCTCATTAAGAAGTTTGTGCAAACTGAGGATTTCACGTTTGTAAGTAAAATTGAAAAAACGGGAAGTTCCAAACTTGTTTAGGGACAGAATCCAGTCACCGGAGCAAATATTTACTGACCAGTTTTTTTTATTTTAATTTGTATCGAAAAACGCTTGACGTATTAACATTTTTTTTTAAATTGTGAACTAAATCACTGATGTTTGCTATACATTAACAACAGAGCGTTGTAATTATTTGGATTGTTTGTGAAAATACATTTTATCTATTTTGCAAATATGTATAAATTTAAAGTTCTGTAGTTTTGCTGTTTCAAGCAAAAATATCATTAGGACTGGCCGCCGAAATTACATAGAAACCAAGTTATAAAAAAGTCCATGTATTATAAATATTATTAATTGTAAACTTTTTATTTTAATTAAAACATGACCACTGTTATTTATTGTCAAAACAAATTAAATTTACAATTTAGTCAACCATTTGTAGCAATTGTGGCAAGGACTGTTTTTGCAACAATTATCGTATTGTTAAGATTAAGGTGAAGTATTGTTGAGAAAGTTTTCGGCCACTATAAACATTTCCTCCTGATAGAGCATGACCAACTATGTGTTAGTCTCTGAAGCGGTTTGTGTAGAAAGGTATAAGAGCGTGCTTGGACTATCAGATTTTACCTAAGGCACAGATTGTAGTGGCGAATTTATTAACACGACCCCACTTCAAAATTCTATAATCAGTGTCCATGTTATCACAAACAGACTTCCGGCTTTTATTCACTCTGTATTTGATTAAAATTTTTGAACATTAAATGAAATTATTTAATTATCGCCGCATTAAAACCTTAATTTGATTACATGTGATTACGCTTTTTCGAGTAATGTAGGTACAGGTTTTTTGATGAAATTGTGATTTGTGCCGCTGTTGTAACAAATCAAAATATTTGATTACAAGTTCCAATGAAATTAACAACCGGTTTTCCGTGGTCGTCAATTGAATGTAAACGATATTGAAAAGAATGTGTTATTATCGCCGGGAGAGTGGACAATTGTGGAATTCTTTTCGGTTTTTTTGGGATCCAGAGGAATATTTCTGTATGAATGTGGCGTTTTGAGAATTGAATAGCGAAAACCCCGATGGCCCTTGGTCATTCTGACAATTAATAACGGCTATCTTGAGGACAATAATACATTCGTTTAATCGCGCAATCACGACATCGATTTCCTCTCTGCGATACCGGTCGTTGGTTTCCACTTTGTTCGGTTCTCTGTTGCAATAAATGCCGTTCGGGGTGGTCGGTCTATCCCGATAATATGAGATCCTTTATCACATACTCTCTGATTCTTTCCTGAAATAACTCACATTTGTTATCTACTATAAAACTTTATTTGTGGGTTAAAACGGCAGATTAAGAATTTATTAGAATTTTTCCACAGTTTAACCGAAGCTAAAAAATCACCTGCCAATAGATCGGACATAATAGGAGACAATCCATTTTTCAACTTCACCCGAACTCCAGCTTAGTTATACATAGCCCAAGCTGGAACGGCCAACTTGTCAAGCCTTTATCTCATTAATTGTGTAAAAAGTCTAATCTTAAATTGTTTCACCAGCCACTCTTTTGAACAACTTTTGGGGATCCAATTCTCATCGTTTTTGCCCTTTGTGATTTCCATCACTTTTTGAGGGCCACTGATGTAAGCAGAGAGATGGAAATGATACGTCAATTAAAATATCACCAGATTTTTTTTGCTCTTTCTTTTACCTTGATAAAACGCAATATCCAAGATTATTATGAACAGCCCGGAAAGATCTTTACAGTTTTTATATATCCTCTGTTCTTCTCACTTTTGTTTATATTAAATAGTTTTTTATTAACATTACGAGTAGTGGCCAAGACTTAAATAGAACGATTTTACAGTGGTCAATTTATTAGTTTCATTTGAGTAGAGCGTTGTGCAAAAAGGCATTGATTTCTCTCGTGGAAAAGGACGTCGTTCAAGGTACAATGTAATTTTTTGAAATAAAATCTTTGTGTTTTTTGCGTACTAAAGTTTCTTGTAAGACTTGCCACTAATTGGTCTAAATTTATTGGAAAAAATAAAAGGTGAAAATGGGATTCATTTCTCTGGTAATTAGTGGAAGTCTTGTACTCAGCGAAACAGATCGAAGGATATTAGCAGTAACCATCATTCACCCGAGCTTTGCTTGTTGGGTATGTTTAAACGAGTATTCCAGTTAAACTGGAAGGTTGAAATATCTAGTGTTTGAAACTTATAATTGCTTTACATCCTCTTACAACAATACAAATAAAGTTGTTGGATGCTAAGCAAATTATCAATTTCAAACAATTCTGTAGCAAACAAATTTTCTCGATGCTAGGAGAAAATAAAAAAGATTAACTCGTAATCAGTAGGTGGATTATCCGACGGCCTGTTACATGTAAAAGCGTTTCGCTGATACCCTCTACACTGTTGAAACACCCCATTTTATAGATTTTTTTCAAAAGCTCTATCAGACAACACATAACTCCATTTATCTCGAAAACCGTTATGATTCTGATGAAGAGTCGTGGTGCCATCAATAAGTACCCAACAAATTTAATCTAATTGCAAATTGTTAGTAATGGTTATTGGAATTATTTTATTGCAGTCAATTTAGAAGTTAATCTGTGTTTGACAACTAATTATTGAACAGTCTGTAATAATACTCAAAAAACAAAGCACAAATTATCGATCGCACTTATTTTATACAAACGTCCGATGCAGGTGAAGATTTGAATATTTACACAAAAGGCACAAAACTGTCGACAATAACACAACTGGCCTCAAATGTTCATTGGACAACAAATTACCATTTATTATCAAACTGCAAAATTTTCCGTACAGTGCCAAAAATAAATCTTCCATGTTTCATAAGTTAGTAATTAGGATTTCAATTTTGCGAATTTGCATTTTGCGCTGGGTCGTAAATCGATAAATAAAATAATTAACATTTTATTAGGCAGAAGGCAGCAAACGCATGTAAATGTCCCATGGAGGAATCTCAAGTGAACCGTAACTGTAACCGAAATAATAATTAACACGCAAACCAGATCTAAACCAGAAACCCTTATTTATTAATTCTATGCGAATGTGCTACAGAATGGTTTATGACCAATTTCAAACAGTCGTAATGGGCAAGAAAACATAAACCATATTTTATGTAAAATTGCTACGGAACTAATGCGCTGGAATAATAAAAAAAAGATTGCGCGCTAATTATACCTTGATATTAAAACAACGAAGGAAAAAATTGTATCGCATTTTAATATCCTGTTTAGGGAACAAAATACATCTACTCACATGTAGAATAGTGTAAAATACAGGTAATTAACAAACTGTTCACATTTTTGTTGTTATTTCCACAATGTTTGCCTTCCAATAGGCTGTATGCGTAGTTTAATTCTGCGTTAAAATAGTTGAATAATTAAACATTGATCCGAATTTTCGAGGTTTAAAACAACATACTCAATTTAAACAATAGACTAATTCATTAAAAGGCAGTTTATCTCAACACGTTTGCGATTATTGTAATATGTGGATACTGTGAGAGAACAAAAGTGATGTGATTTGATATGAAAACTATTAAATCGAACTACCCATATTACAGTACCAAAAAATTTCCCAAAACTCCTCTAGTTCTATAAAATGATTTATTAAAAAATAAATCGGTCTTCGAAGTTTCACAACATAACAAGTTTGCTGGACTTGAAAATTATAAAAAGATTGTTTCTTCAAACTCATTTACCTATTTTTCCAGAAACTTGCACACTGGAGTCTCATTTAGTTTTATAGCCTTAATAACAAGCCAGGTTTATGAATGTTTTCGGAACTAATTTCTTATAGAACGCCACTGTGTGAAGATGTGAAATTGTAGTAGTGTATATTTGAATTGAAAAAAAAAATTACTTTTGCTGCACCTAAGAACAACATGCTGTTTTCGTGACATAGACACAAGCAACTTTAGAATGTTATTGTTTAATTTGACTTTGGTAAATGTTGCAAGAGCTCTGTAATTTCAGCATATAAAAGACCTCCATATGTAAACTCGAATAAGTGATGTATTATACAACTGCATTCCGAGTTTTGTGGTTCCCTCAAATTACTCTAACAGAAACTACGTCCGTCAAAAGCCTCTTTGCTCTAGTTCTTGACCTCTAACCAACACTACATAATTCGGCACAATATAATTTAATTGCGTTGTGCTTCCTTTCCATGTTTTGAGTAACTTTGAGTGAAAGTTCATATTGCAGTTTGAGTTAATTGGCCGTTGTCTCTACTGATAGATATTTTGGTTCGTGCAAGCTGCAAATGGCACGTTATCACGAATGCTGTTTATAAAAATTTTAATGCGTGTATAAATGATATAACGAAAAACCTGTGGTCATGTAGACAAGTTGAAGATTGGTGATATTCGATTAGTAAGTTTGTTTTGATTAATTTTTGTTGTTAGTTAAGCAGATGTGGCAAATGTCTTGGTGTTATGAAGTTGAGACAAGTTGTGTCTCTAACTAATTTAACTAAGAGATAGCAGTGGCAAAAGGGCGGTTAGTTTATTAGAACATGTCTGTAATTCATCGCACGTAGATTTTGAGTCGTTCATAATTTCCCCGAGCCCATCCTTAAAATCCACTTTCTAACTCGCGAAAGTTTTGTCTTTTTATTTAGCACTTTGTCGAGAAGTTTCAAACTAAAGATACAAAATCTCTCGTTATACTGTTTGAAAGAGTATAAGGCAAGCAACTAAATAAAAATATCACAGTTGATAACTGCATGAAAGCTAGGGTCTTTGTGGGAGTACTCAGAACCTAACAATTAACCTCAATCTCACAAAGAATGTTTTTGTAAGAAGGAGAGCAAGTTTCGGTTTGTAATGCTTTATAATAGGCCAAGTATTTGGAACGTGCATCAAAACTGTGCGTTGTTTGCAACATTAGCTCGTTATTCGACCCTGATTTCCCTGTGGACTTTATTAGCTTATGCCATCATTAAAGAAGCGTCGAGCTATTCTTTGCCGAGTCCTTTCTTAGACTCTATGATTATTCTTCTCGATTCAGCTTCGGAAACTAACGATAAAAGTACTCAAGTGAAAAATGCTTTACATTTCGTATTTACAGATAAGCTTTTTCAATGATTTACAACAGTTTTATCGGAATAGTAATATCCCATGTTCTTCCTCAAATCCATGTTTTTGTTTGTAGCGTAATGGAGCGCCATAAACTCGTACGAAAAGCAAACTTTACCCTATTTTACAATATCTGACGTTTATTACTTTATCTTTTCATTGATTGAACCTCTTTTCATCAATTTCTACTTTGCAAACACCGTTCAAACTTGAAAATATTTAACAATAACTTTTGCGCCCACTCCACTTCTTTGTTTGTCTTTCTTCGTGTCAACACAAACTACCTTCAAGAAAATTTCAACAATTTTCAAATTCCTCTCTTAATTGCAATTCTTGCCGCTGCTTAATTAAAAATCTTTATCTTATAATTATTATACTGATACGTAATATTATGAAGTCAGCGAAATCACCAGAAATATAGTTGGAAAAACTTATTGAGTTCGAAACTTTTATGAATGTAGTCTCATTTCAAATGAAATCTCGCAACCTTGAGTCAGTAAAGTTAATATTAAAATTCGACAGATATTTTACGCGTGCCATTTACTACTTTATTAAAAAATTCAAACCACTGTATATGCTCAAATTTAAATAATGTAGTGCTTATTGTAATTTTTTGAGGGGTATATTTTTAATAATATTAAATTGACATGGAAACCCAAACTACAAATGTTTCTGATATTCACAATTTACTTATTTCTCTAAATATTTTAGGTGTACATTCAATGTAATACAAAAACTAATATTTTATGCATTTTGTTTTTTTTTTGATAAATGAAATGCACAAAACATACGAAACTGAAACTTTGTAAAATGAAAAAATGCAATTCTGACACTTTGCATGTGAGTTTTTATAATATTGATCCTGAATTTATTTTTAGTGCAACAAACGACATGTTTAATAAAAAATATTGTAAAGCTAAAACGTTTGTTTTAATTATGTATATAATAATTTATTTATTTTATATTCCATTTTTATTAATAAAATAAAACTATTAAAATCGTTGCTGAACACAGTTTCTGTATCTACATGTATTCTCCTTCGTTTATATTCAAATTTCAAGTCTTAGTTTTAGGATAAGTACAATTCTCATCATTATAATTGTGACACTGACTTAAATGGCCTGGATCATAATCGCAATTTGACTGAACTTTCTGAATTAGTTAACTTTTGGGACGTGAATAATTTTACTTTAATTGTGCCATTTTTAATTGATCGTCTAGAATAGAAGTAGAATTTTCTAAATAAACGTGAGGGGTCAACTTTAATTTAATTAATAAATGGTGGAGGCGCCAAACAATTTTAGAGCTTTATTTAGAAATAACAAAAAAAGTAATTGATTTCATTGGTACTTCGGAATTCAATTGTACCATATCTATGTTTGCGTAAACAAACATGTAAATATTGAACAAATCAGAAAAGCTGCAAAAATTGCCACCGATATGCGTTTCGCACAAAATTCCTATCATTTATGTAAATGAATTTCAACGGGATCGCTAGTTTTTCCATATTTTCCGATGGTTTAAAATCCAAATGACACTTTCCAAAAGTAAGAAACCTGAATTTAAAATCATTCTCGCGATCCGGATTTACAAAATTCCAGTTTTATCGACAGCCGAAAGTGGCAGTTAAACACATTTCTAGTCACGCGACACGCGACTTCTTCAGTTATGATTATGAACTAATTTACACAACTTTATACTTTTCTAACAAGTTTGAAGTTTGGAAATTTCCCTATAAAAGTTTCGTTGTAGTTTTGTTCAGGTGGTGAATTTGAGTCGCCAAGTCCTGTTTGGATTCCGTCCAGCTTTCCCCAAGTTTAATTTGGTAACACTAGCCAATGTTGACATTTGAGTAAGAAACACTTGACCTGCTTGACCACTGACATTTTTCTTAGGCCTCTGTGTTCTGCTCCACATTATTTTTTACGAGTTGCTTGATTTATTTCGCACAGTAAAGTTCAGAGGATTTCTTTGTAATGCGACGATATTTCAATAATCGTTCTATGACGCTTTTTAAGCGTTTTTGAAAGAAGGCTGCACACGTCAGCGTAATGAAAGAATATGGGTACCGCGAAAGCGGGCGGAAATTAAAAAACTTTATTTATGTATTTTGATCCTAAAATTGTAAACTGGTAATTTTAACAAATGTTATCGCAGGTACATTCGCATTGTAGTTTTAAATGAACAAACATAGAAATTGTTTCAATGACAAAAGCCGGAGGACAAAGAATGTAATTAAAAATGATTACTTTTGGATACAAGAAAAGTTAATACTCTATTAATAACAGACATAATTAATACAGGCAAAGACGATGATGTAGTCGGTCCTTACATTTGAAACAGACTGCTTAGAAAGCGCACTAAGACCTTAAGCCAATTTGCAAGATTAGCACGTAAATGGGAACAGAAACACTGACAGTGGGATACACCTGCACCCCACACAACCACTGAAGGGTTAATTAGTGTCCTAAATAATCATAACTAGCACTTGGAGATAATTACTACATAAATATATCAAAAGAACGGAGATTACAAAATTCCCTCTGCAATTCCAAAAATCGAAACAAATTAAACAAAATTATTCAATGCAAATAAAATTCTCTGTTTTTAATTTTTATTAAAATGCTTTGGTTGAAAATAAATTGTTTTATTTTACAAAATGTGGTCAATCAATATCAGAATTAAATCAAATAAAATGGTTCCACCCAAATCGATAGAAAAGTAGTAATATGTCTTTCAATTTTGTGACGCTTCAGATCACTCTTGACACCCAAAATACAAAACAACTAAAACCGGTTTTTGTCGTAAGATGCTTAAGTGTAAAAGCTCGTCTTTTCTGACATGAACTTAGTAATAAAGTAGTTTAACTTCGAAGGTTGTATAATGTACCTTTAAACAATTTCGACACACGAAAGATGAAAGAGACGGGAGCTGATATTCTAATTTGATTGCAACGGATTTTTCAACACAGTGTCACCATTGTAAAAACTAACTCAAGAAATTAGTTTGATGTTTTTATTAATGCGATTCCACTGACTGTAGTTGTCTCATTTTGATACATATAATCATAACCCGTTAGACAAGAATGCAGCTTCAACTTAATGTAGATAAGTACTTCCCGAAAATTTCCGGTAGCGACGTCTGTCCAAAGTATAATATTCACCGCGCAATCACTTGAACCACTTGAAAATCATGCATAAATGCATTTCGCTTTTGATACCCGCAACAGTGAGCTTCGAGTTAATAACAGAAAATTGCAGAAATGCTGATGTTTTCATTGAGGCACTGTAGTGGCTTTCTGTATGCAAGAATAAAATCAAAATTCAATTATCACCGTTTGTAGAAGTTTTCAAGTTTGTTGATTGTTTCAATTTTGAATTGTCACCAAGTCTAGTGTAGAAGTTGGGTAGATTGTCTACAATGGAATGTTAATAATGACATTCGGAAGTGGTTTAATTACTGCAAAGGTGTTCAGTTGTTAAGAACACAAGCCGACATTAAATTACAACCGAGTTGAATACCTCAATACAAAAGTTACGATTGGCTAGGAATTCAAGACGAATTATGACTATCGATGCAAACTTGTTTGATTATTACAATATCGAGAATAGAGAGAAGTAAGCAGGAGAACAGCAGAATATTTCCAAATGAATGCAGAGCAGAAAACAGCAAACCGTATTGATAGAGTTTTAGAGCAATTTTTGCTGCATTGTTGTTAAATCAAAACATTTATTTTTCTGTATAAAACTCTGCTTTTTATGTGGCGATTTTTGAGTGGTCAAAATTGCAGTAGTTTGATCGATAATTTTCACGGGTTGTAAAAATGGGAACTAAATTATATGGTTTTCAATGTTTAGTGGGTTTTCAGTGACCTACATTTTTAGGGCAACGAAATTTTCTCCACGTGGATGCGCCAGTGGTTTTATGATTGTGTATAAACATCGCGATTTTAAAGGTTACACTTGGCGTGGTGCTGTGTAGGCAGTATATTTATTTAAGAGTGGATCTCTATCGAATTTGATAAAGAGCCGCGCGTAATTATATGTGTAGAGTAAACATATCAAATAACGCGTCTCGTAATATGTTGCGGTTATTGTGGAGGTTAACCCTTCAGGCTAAAGGGTCGAGCAAACTTGAGTCACATATGAGTCGAAGTTCTTCCGATTTTGCGATCGCTCTTGCAGTGCTTGTTTAAGATAGCGCTCCTCCGGAGAAGATCCTATCTAAATGCCGCCCGTCTCCAGGGTATCGTAAGCGGATTGGCAGCCATTGGTCGACGTTACTCCTATTTACCCCACGGTCAGCTCAGTCAACCCCCGGTCAGGTTGGCCTACATTAAGGACCGTTCTTTTATTGCCTTAGTGGCTATTACGCCCGAGATATGTATTTTTATACGATGTCTTAAAGCAGCCGCCCCCGTTTAACAAACCCCATACACCAAACCGCCCCGCGCTACTCCAAATCCACTCATTTTCACCTCATATCGTCCACCACCTTCATCCTTAGAAATCGCCAAGATAAATTATGACTCATCTCTGAGACTTTAAAATTTTATGTGCCAGAGCGTGTGAAGATAATCTCGTTTCTGTCATCTATTTACCAGGTGCTTCGAAATTAAATTGTAAAAGGAATTATTTGGACGGAAATGTCTAAAAATCAATTCCAATTCTCAACCATCCTCTCGGGTTATGGTCCCTTAAGGGGCACTCCCAAATATCTCCGAAACTAGCCAACACAAAAAGGTGAAATTTGGTGTCCAGTTTTTATATAGGAATTGGAACGTCAAGTTAGAAACAATCCTCGCACTTCCCTGCTCTTCCTAGTTTCTCTTTGATCAGTCTCTTCGCAAAACTGATACTAAAATAACACATTACTGAAAATCGTAAACTTTATTATCAAAATCAGAGGTCGCGACTCCAACTAGCCACTTTTTAAAACTTTTTTATGACTTTCCCCTGACATACGTATATCTCGCATTTAGATTTCATATGTTACGGCGAAAATTATATTACCTCCACTCCTATTCTGCAAACACTTTTATCGTGTTTGACAAAGTTAGATTCCACGTAATTTAAATTTTCTGGACGCGATTAAACACAAAATCTTTGATATGGAGTTTCTATTTGAAAATTCTTTTTTACACGGAATATTTATTAATTATTTATAAAAAAAGCTGGTGCATCCACCATTTTTTCTGAGTAAAACTCGTATTTGTGTTTAAAGTTCTAACGAAGAGTATTTTCCTTTCTTATTCACTTTTGTCATATTAAAATCCAACCCCTAATCTTACGTTTATGCTGAATGAAATATAAGTGTGTTATTACAAAATTATTTTCTTTACTAATGTCAGAGAAGCTTTACAGGTCTCGTTAAAACTCAACAATTTTAATGATTTTGTTATACCGGAAGCACGAAATGATAAAAGTAACTTGAAAACAAGCATGAATATTTAAGCAAGAAAAAACAACAGAGGCACAATAAATGAACCAATGTGTATTTTTGTGAATGAATATAAAAAGAACGTCGACGGAAATCCCAAGGACTGGAAAAATAAACTGAATTAAATTAAGAATTTGTAATCACGTTAAAAACTCCCAATTCATCACGTTCCGAAATTTAGATTTAATTAAACTACATCGCATTGTCTTTCAAATGGATTTTTATTGTTTGACTTGGCTACTTTGTCACCGGAGTAATTTTAAAGTGTCAAAAGTCCAATGCTAATTACAATTATTTTGCAAATACTGCAGTCGTCAATTAAACGTGCTGAAATGGATGCATAATACAAATTTTCATATTATTGATTATTGAAACACGTCCGAATAGAAACATGAATATTGAAACTTCTGTACTTAAGTGTAATCCGCAATTGAATAAATTACCCGAAAACCGTTCACTCATTCGTATCAGTTTTGATCAAACCGAGTGTTTTTTTTAGATACGTTAATATTTTTTCAATCAATTATTTACCGTTTGATTTTTATTCGTTTGTATTGAAGAAATTTATGAATATCTGAAATTATTTATTACTTGAGAAGTAAATTAGTAATAAATTTTGTTTTGACGGAGGGTTAAACAAAGGATTTATTGATCTAGTGGGTAACCACACTGATTAATAAACGAAAAGGAAATAAATAATGATTCAAGTGTGGTGAAAAACTGTGTTCTCTGAACATTAAGTGCAAACACGATACGTTGAGATATTAGAAATTGCAATGGTGCTCGTACTTCATATTTTTTCGTCAAGTTGACGTGGTGAAACCTAATGTTGTTTTCTACCTTTAGCATATAAATAATTTCAGTTTACTAAAATCGATAAAAATATCATTCAATCATTTGTCATAAAAGATTGATTCTAATTGAACGCTAATTAATTTCCTACACTAGGGTACAAAGGAAATCGCTTTTCGATCAAATAAAGTAACCGATATATTTATGTTTGAAACTTTCGACGTAATAGCAAAGGCGTGAGCGTAATATTTTAAGATGAATTATCCTGAAAGGGTGTGACCACGTAACTGCCGGACGCTCGGGAGATTTAAACTTAACTTTTAACCCTTTTCCTACCTTTGCTAAGTAAAATCTGGCATTAACGCGCTTACTAATTCAAGGACATTAAATATGTACTTCCCTGATTAAAGATTTATTAGAACCGGTGACAATTTTTGGACAAAGCAAATATTTGGAAAAACTTTGTTGAGAATGCAGCCACGTTCAGATTTATTCATCCGTTTTTCTCATACTAATTCCAAGATTTGTAAATGACAAAATCTTATTCTCCGGATTGGGTTATGTTCCCAGTCGAATAATCTCATCGATTAAAGTGTCGCCCTATGAGTTTAGAGTAGGGAGCATAAATTTGCATTGAAAGAGATCAGCTTCACATGTTGCACAACACCCCCACAGGAGTTAATATCGTAACCCCAATCCATCCTCTTCAAAATAGAATTTTTACCCTTCGAGTGGCGCAAAACAAACGTATTTCTGTTCATCCCGACAAATGACAAACTTACAGGATTCAATTACAATGCTTTAACACATGAAATGTTCAGTGACGTAGAAAATCGTTAGTAAAGGGATGCTATGAAACTACACCAACACTAAACAAGTGCCTTGAGCATACTAAGTTGCGAAATAGCAATTCCTGGCTAATATACAGTTTTATTTATTAAACCACCACATTCACCATTGTTAGTGCTAATTATTTTTTTAAATCTCCCAGATTTTTCAGAAACAAGTTCAAATTTTAATAAACACATGTACATTTATGAAATTTATGTCTATACAGAATGTGTCACTAAAAAAGCATTCTAGACAGTTTAATTACATCATTTATTAAAGATTGTAAATAATCTAATGTGTTTTGTCAGTTTGAAATGCTAATCCGTAATCGATAAATTCACTACCCATTGCCTTTAAATAACTACTTGCTAAATTATAAAATCGTTAAAGTTCTAATAATTTAAATCTTCAGGTGCATGTTTAGCTTTTACTTTTGTTTAACATAATCGTTTATGAACGAGGAGAAATATTCATTTAAACTGGAATTATATCAATAAAATATGTATCAAACATAAATTTACAATGTAGAATTCCTGGGATAATATTAAATACTTATTTAGAATTTAATTTTGATACATATTTTAGTTTATTTAATTTGCACTCAAAATTAATCATATGGATTAGAACGAGGCGCATCCACCATTTTTGTACAAAATGAATTAATTTGCGCCGATTCTATTTAGTGTTATCTTTTTGTTAACTTTGTCTGAAGACAAGCAATACAAAGTCTAACTTATTTTTTATTACATCTCATTTTTAATTGCGCCGTTTCTTTGCGAATACTGTAATAATAAAACGAAAACTCCCTCTTTTAAATCTTCTGTCACCGTCGAGGGAAAATACCGACAGATTGTCATTTCGTCGTTTGTAATCTACTTTGTATTTTATTGCGTCTGCTGTCCAGTTTTAGATTACCAAACAAATTAAATTCGCTCATTTTATAGACTAGCAACTATTTTATCAAATAAATTCAGTTTCATTAGAAAATTCTGAAGTTATGCGAGATGAAATTTTGTGCAGTGTCGCAAAGATGTGAGCCATAAAAAGACAATGAAGTAAGCAGTCGTAGATCAATGAATTTTATTGAAGTAAACAGGAAAAATGTGTTGACATAAAATGTAGGATTTAAGAGATCGCAAAAAAGCTCTCATTATAAATTTCAATGGGCTAAGTATGTGACTTAGGAGCGATTTTCCTCATCACTGGGTATTTGTATTTTTATCTCTGGTACGAAAGCATAACTCCCACATGCTCTCGAAAAAGGAAATTTCTAGTAAGTGTTTAATTAAGTTGCTACACTGCCGGGGCAAATATTGTTTGAAAAATTATTCAAGTGTAGACATCGGGAGAATTCCAAAGTTCGAGATGTGCGAATATCTCAGTCCCTTTTGTCGGTGACACATTGTCGCTTAATTATTTCTGTCAGAGTCATTTGCAAGCCAACAAGCGGGTCACGGGATAGAAGCCAGTACTTCGAAGTAAAAATTTAATTAACAATTTGGTTATCCTAAAGCTTGCATGCTTGTTCCATATTAGAAGTTTGTAGAGGATAGAAACTGTTGACGAAAGAGAAGTTAGAGAACCCTCATCAATATTTCCTATCGTTGCTACATCATCTCTAGAAGACGCAAGTTTGAGACATCGTCCTTATGCAAATACTTCATTGATTATGCCATATACGTATCATCACTTGACCACTGAATTTGCTTGGGTTCCCTCTTCGAATTAAGTTTACTTTAAACCCAGATCACACCTAAGGCGTCTGCTTAAATCGTTACCAAGACATGACTCTCTTTATGGCAAACAAAGACGACGAACTTTTTCACATGGAAATTACAGAATCTCTTAAACGAATTTGCTGCGGTTATTTCCTAACTTACAGCATTAATAAACGTGACAAACATAAATGCAACATTTCCGCGATGATTTGATTAAATATTGTGCAGCTTGTTTACTTCCTCCAATTTATCGTTTGCTGAGCTACGATTACATCAGTTTTAATAATATTAGCTGAATGGCATTCATTTTGTTAAACTAAGAAAACTCTGTGCCATTTCCAATCTGTGTGTTTTATTTTTTATTTTACCAGTTCATCTAAAATTTAATTGAACTACGGCTGTGTTTGCTGAATATCGCTTGCACTGGCCGCATATTGTACATTCGCTAAAAACAAAAAATTCTCTCATCAGTGCATAAAGTAAAATGAGATACGCAGAATGAGTTACGGCCGATATAGTGTGTTCATTATTTATAACGAGGTATCGAGAGACGGTCGAATATTTTCGAGGAATTTTCTTACATGAAGAGCCATGTTTACTCAACTTGCGGTGTGCTTTGCTGATGTACATTACATAGTATTTATAGTGCCATCTTGTATATCAAAAGTCAAAATAACCAATTTCAATTGTTCCGTTGTCGAAAATCAAAAATTTGGCGTAAAAGAGATAAGCAAACAGTGCTGGGTGTCTTTTCGCTTTTCTGCTGAAACTGTGATTTCTTATGAGAATAGTCTTATTCTTTATGCAGAGATGCCCTCGGGTATATTAAGGCCATTTTATTCGTAGTACAATAGCATTGGCTTTTGGGTTGCGCGTCTTTTGGTGAGTGCTTGAGAGTGGGTAATGCAAAATTTTTTCGGTGTTAGAATCATAAATGCGATTAGTTGTGATTATTATTGAAGAAGTGGTGTGCGTGCGCGCCCGTATCAGGTGTTGTTGTCAGTAGATAAATAAGGCGGTGTTAAAGGTCGTCTGCAAGCAATCAACGATAAAACGACACTATTCGATAGCGACCACGGTTGGAGATTGGAAAGAGCGAGCACACAGCATAATCTGGTTGACAGGCTGATGAGGGTCTCGGTACGATCTTGTCTTTCTCCATTGTCTCGGATATGTATCCCTGGATTTTGGAGAGATTTTGAATTATGTGATGTAGGATGACCTTTTCCCCATTCACTACTTCCAAAGACATTCAAATGTGGTGTAAAGACATGTCAGTCGTGTTTACGGTCAGATTCTATATGATTACAACACAACGTCTTTTTTCCATTCATCGCGAAGAAAACATTTTCCAGTTGGAAAGTTAATTCTTCCACGTCACGTGTATAGCATCAAAGCCGAAAAAACATAAAAAATGTCTAGCGGCTAGGCTAGCATTGCCCTTCAATGCTTAAGGGTGACTAACGTAAAAATATTAGATTTCGCGATGGTTTGAGCGCTAAGGGACTTTGCACGACTACCCCTTCGCTTAATTTACTGCTGTAATCTTGGACCAAAAACTTTTGCACGTGAAATATGGTCATTTGAAATCGTTTAGGGTTTCATCGTTTCTAACACACACACACACATTTAATATGTTATTACGTTTCTAATCGCGACTCACTTATCAAATACTCGCATCACAACGCTAAACAAAGACTCTATTTTAGACTCATTGTTATGCTAAAATTGCTCCTAGAAGATTATCGGACGCCATTCGTGCAGCTAAAATGCTGTCTCTAACATCACCGAAGTAATTATTTTTACATTTATATATCGTTTCTCAACCAACATGCTCCAAATTATATTGTCAGGATTAAAATCCACTCTCGAAAATTGCCGCCGCTATCAGCAAACCTCCAACGTTCCAACGAATTTACAAAACCAACTAAATCAAAATCCTTTGCTATCTAACATCACAGAAATCAAATGAGATTTTTACCGAACCAAATTAAAAATACTGCCAACGCAAATTGAAGAAATTGTTAACCAATCCGCACATGTGGGGTCAAACATGTGCTTTTTTTGTGTTCATTCATTCGCCACTCACCACGATATTAATTTTTATACAATTGTTCCACCCCTAAACTATCATGTAAAAGTAGTAATTTAATTTGAGTAAGTTTTCTTGAGACATAAATGTCAAGTTAAATGTCGGGAGATTAAGCACGAGAAACTGAAATATTAACCGAGCGATTGATTTCTAGTTGAAATCCATTTTATGAGCCATAATGTAAAGTATGTTGTCCCAATGACTTAATTATTCAAAAAACATTGTAAGTTTTATACGATAATATCCGAAGAATTTCATTAGCGAGCGTTGCAATTTATAGAATGCGCTTTTTAGCAGTTTTTTTCTCAAATTGTGACAAGCGATCGTTTCGTGACTGGATATGGCGGTCATTTTTTGTTTTTATTGTTCTTGTGAGGCGTAGGTGGCCCAACGCGCACACTTGAGTCGTTGGTGTTTGATTTGTCTGCGACAGTCTTATCACGTTTTAGTATGTGTTCTGTGGAGAAAATGGGGTAAAATTTGGAAGAGAAACTTAAGTGGAAATAATTCGAAATCGTTATTTAAGCTTTATAATCGGTTCCACAAAAGCGAACAAAAATGTAAAAATGTTGGTCCGGAAGGGAGAAGAAGCCATTAAATGTAGATGATTTTTTATATTCGTCCTCTCTATTACTGTAGGATAATTTAAAATTAAAATCCAAACTGAGCTTTCGCATATTTTTAATATCTTATGAAACTTTGTTGAATAGGTGCTGTACAGAGCCGGATTTGGGGTGGAAAGGAAATTTGATAGCTTTACTTTTCATAATGTAACAAAGTGGTGCAGTCAATATGTGTTTAAAATCAATGCAAACCTACCCGGCTGTGTCTACTCAATATCACAACCGCTTGCAAAGTGAGCTTTTATTGAAATGACAAGCTTAAAACAAAAGGAAAATTTTCAACTTCACTAATTGACCCGTGTACATGTTCTAAATTAAAGTTGTGTAGTTTTACTAACAATAGTCATATTGAATTCGAACTTGTGTGATGAAACAAAGAAAATGGTTTCCCGCATCGCAGGTAAATGTGATTTTATTTTTAATACATTGAAAATCTGCTGCAAGAAAATAAGACAGTATGTGATTAAAATCGATGCAAGCTTTCCTGCTGTGACTTCTCAATATCACTTCCGTTAGCAAACAGAGCTTTCAAACATGTTGTGGCTATAAAATGACAACCTTGACTTTTGCAACAGTTTGCAAGACAGAACAGAGCTTTGAATACAATTCATGTAATAAAATTTCATTGGCACAAAGTAGAAATTTCGTTTGTGAATTTTATGAGCATCAGCGTCACGTTTTAAGGTGTTACCACAAGATATATAGCTACGAGAGACAAAGAAAGTCCACTGGGCACTTGTAATGATTAGTTACACGATGTTCGCTATAAAAAAGAAAAAATTGCCGAAAACAAAGTGTAGTATCGATCGGTAAGGTAGCCATTTTAGAAAATTTCGCGGACAAAATCTCCAAGCTTACGAGGCAGTAAAAATTCACGGTTTTGTTAAAAGTCAATTTAGGCAACCGCTACAAATCGATTTGTTTACAAGATTGGGTAATAGCGTCGCAGTTTCTTCACTAAATTGAATTCGTTATTACTCTCACTTAACTGAATCAGAACGTTTCAATATTATTAATTGGATAATTACGAACGAAACTCAGCCTAGCCCCGAAATCATGTAACTATTCCATCAATCGCATTGTGATTAAACGTTACTTCTCCAATCCCGGATCTGTATCCGATTTCATCATTGTTCAATTGTTCATCAGAGAAACGGAGTCAAATTAAACTTTGCAATACCTAAATAAATGTTACCCTAAGAACTTCCTCTCAAAAGAACTTTTCACCCCTCACTTCCTGTGCTTAAAAGTACGAACCTTAGCGAGCCCTGTAAATAATATTAATATGACAGTCTTACGAAACAAAACAATTGTTTCTTTATATTAATAATATAAAGATTAAACTCCTAGAAATTATGAATATGCAGATCCCCTTTTCCAAATAAATTTCCACTTTTTCAGCGACGTGAGGGACTAACAAACCAGGATAGATAGCGCGCCGTAACTTTTTTATAGCACACACTAGACTTAAACTGCTAAATAGTAGCCCTGAATCTCATTTTTGCAACAATTTTATTTTCTGTCTTACCCTTTAGCATTTTATTGCAACAGAGAGAAAATTAAAACAGAGACAAAAAATCCTTTCATATGTAATACGTATAAATAAACCACAACAACACCAGAACACCGCAATACTGTCATCAATCAATTGCCGCTCTGATGACGACAGCAATGCTGTGGACATAAAAAATGTTGTTTTCAGAGTTACTTTGCTTAACACAAGAAATCTATTTAGGATTACAATTTTACTGCCACGGTAATGTTTTTCTTGGGTTACCGCCTTTTAACGATTAGCAATTACGCGGTTAAATGAAAATTTCTGCGTTCATAATAACGGCTTGGTTTAGGGGTATTTGCTGAACGAACCAATTTCTAAATTTAGATGTCTCCTCTAGAAATATAAAAATACCACGACGCGAATTGATTTCTAATTTTTATAATCATTTTTATTATTACAGGTGGACGTTTAACCAATGATGCCCATTTTGGTGAGTGGCTGCACATATTTCTTCTTGCGTTTGCAGAAAATTGCACATAGTGTTCAAATTTGGTTAAATACCATTGGATTTCCATAATCTCTATATTTAATAGAATGTCTCACAACTTTTTTATTCAAACATTCATGTTTTATGCCTTTAATTCAAAATTTGAATCAGGAGGTGATTTTGCTTCAGAAATGACTTTCCACTGCTCCGGTTCAAAATTTGTTGATTAGTTTAATTATAACACTAGATATGGAGTAGTTTGAACTTAAAAAAGATAAAAACGTCACTACATTCATTATCAAACAACCGGCATTTGCCAATAATGCATGCTCAAAACACGTGCTGCTCTATTTTTTGGCAGAGCGTTCCCAAGTTCAAGTTTAAAGCAACTTTTTTTCTCTCCCTATCATGGAAACGATGAAACTGATTATAAAATGCCTCGAGTAAAACTTTATCTTACAATTATCCCTACCACAAATCGAATCAATAGACTAGAAGAGTGAAACAATAAACACGCCTACCATATCAATCTATTTATTCCTTCATTCATCCAAAGAGTGTAATACTTTTAGGTCGCCAATTCAACTTCGACAAATAAAATTGAGGCGTTTAATTTTAGGCGACAAAATTTATAATTTAGTACTTATAAGTTCCGTAGTGAAGCTGTACACGGTCTGGGAACAGTGATTTAGCAAAGTTGTGCTTTATAATATCCGGGTATTAAATATCCACTCGCTGTGTTTGATTAGTCCTGTTTCTGGAAAGGAAATCAATTTATTAAAAATGTATTCGGTAAAGATACTGCCGACATAATAAATTTCTGTTGAACATTTGATTTAAAATTAATGAATGCGTTAATAATTTATGTTAAGAGCAAGTGAAGTCTGACTCGCTCTATTAATAGAATTTGTTTATTGCGCTTCACATTAATTATCAATTTTAGAAGCATAGACTGACGCTTATTCGTCGAAGTAAGCAATTAGCATGTTGTCTGTTGCGGCAACCAGTAAAGCGGTTAATTTGAATAGGATGTGAATACACGAGTAAAATCCCAATGTTGGTTTTATGATTAGTGTAGTTTATTATATTGTTGTGCTCTTTCACCACTTGAACATCTTCGTCGGTTCTTATTTCGGGATATTGAAACAGCAAGAATTTTAGTTATAATAAAAGTGCAAAGTTGGAGATTACCAAGTGTACTTCCAGCACTTCCGCACAACATATATCAGCGGTTTTCCTTTTCTATTTTTCGCGCGGCTTTATAAAATATTATATTTAAATGTCGCTTTACTTAAACGCCATATTTCAGGAGTAAGAAGACATTTGAAAATGGATCTTAGATTAACTTGAATATATGTTTCTGTCATATTGAATTATTTATATGGCCCTAGAAAAATCTTATAAGGCATAATTTAATTCCTGTTTTTGTAACATTAATATCGCGGCAAACGCAAACATATTTTGTTTTTGACACAGGAAAATGCTGAAAAGAGTTTTTTTTAGGACAAAACATTCTTTGATTGGCTACAGCTGTGTTGCTTTCATCTTTTATACATAATCCATGTATATTTTCTCTTTGAAATTAGAGCTAAACCTAAGTAATAAGTTTTTGCGTTGGGCAGAGAAGCTGACATAAAATATTTAGTCGATAAAGTGGACATTACTATATTTCTGAAAAAGGCGTAATGCGAAAAACTTTAAGTTGAATAAATTTAAAAATGAACTCTACCATAGAAGTCTCAATTCTCGTGTTTGCAGCATGATAAATTATTTAGATAGAAAATCGTATAAGCCTTTAAAAATATATTTTTCATAAATAATTTATTACCGTGGAATTTCCGAGACACATCGTTTTACTTAAATTGAAATTTATATTCTCTTTGCATTAATTTTATTTGCATATATTTTCACAAAATAATTTACTTAAAATATGTTCCCATCTTATGGCTCCCACCTTCGTGATATTTTCTCTTCACACTTTAATATTCCCTGACACGTAAAATAACATTTAAAAGCTTTTATATCTAACGTAATCCTTATAAACAGTATTGAATAGTTACGAATAGAAATTCTCCCTTTTAAAACTACATTATCTAGCTTGTCGAGAGACGCTTTCATTTTAAATTCAGAGCACTTGCTATTAAGTTCAGAGAAAAATATCAGTTCTTAACATTTGAGAGATATTAACACCTGTTACTTTAATCCCCAGCTTACTAGTTTCACACTTTTTATTTTATATTCACCACATTTAAACTGACTAGTTAAATCTCAATTGCAGCTCGTTCGTCCTTTCTAAAATAAACTACAACTCAAAACCTGATTTAAGCAAAATTATAAATGGCCAGAGTTTGAATTTTTTGAACGTAAGATTTTGCTTTCGTTTTCTCTTTTTAATAAAATCCGAAATGACGCGGTATAAATATTGGAAACAATGACCACAATGGCGCTGTTCGTCGCAGCTCCGTTCATTAAACTAATTTATTGAGGTAAACGTGACTGATATTAGGATGTAACAAGAACAGCTGACAAAAGTTTCTAATTTAAGAAAGCTTTTTATGTGTAAATTACGAATCGGTACATTAACGAGTACAGCATAGAACTCACAATTGAAGTGGCTGTAATTAAAAGTGTCAGTCAGATACGAAATTGGCAAAATTTGTATTCATTTATTCCACCTAGAATGAATTATTGATTCGAAACACACGTGAAACGTTCATTTGCGGTCACCTTAGATGATTACAGGGTCAAGATATTCCTTAGGATATCGACTGATTAAGCTTTGTTAATGATTTTCTGCTTTTATCTAGAAAAACTGGCATGAATACTAAATTAATCTTGTCAGTAACTGACGGTAAAATCTGACTGAAATTTGTCATAGAACAGGACCGAAACGACGGAAAAACAGAATCCACAGGGACGAAAATAAAGGATTATGCAACATTATTATTCCTAATGTTTACCGAAAACTGGCCAAACTCCACTGAATTTGGTTTTTCAATCACATTTTCTCCAAGACTTTATTTGTCTTATTTATTTGATTTTGCTAAACTCAAATAACGGGAACTGGAGCCAAATCTTGGATATTAGTCACATTTTCAAGTTGATACGCGTAAAAATGTTTACACTAAATCAGGTCGTGTGTTGCATTTACCCAACCTCTGACCCAACTTTTGCATTAAATAAATAAAAAGATTTCTTCTTGGGAAAATACAATTCGCTTTTACTCAGCTCGCACATGAGGTAAACACAAATTGAAGATAATATACAACAATGGTCTAACCCTTGAGGACAGGATTGTATTATTCTGATCAACTAACTATTAATGTGGTACACAAAATTATCCACAAAAAGAGGTAATTAAAACAATAATGGAAGCATTTTCCCGGACAAAACAGGGATCATTGATTTTTTATTGATGAACGAGTGGTTTTTCATGTCGTTAGAAAAAACGATCTTAATAATTGTTGAGGCAATAAATACACAATCCATTTAGAACGTTTCAGCATTTTGTCTGCACGACATTAAACCTGTCAGTGATGTCAGAGACGGCTTAAAAACGTATTATTAATTACGAAATTCCATTGTGAAAAGTTAAATAAATTTATTTGTAGAGTAGAGACTTGGGAAAGGTTTGAAATCAAGAAATTTTCTAGTTACATTTCTCGTCATAATTAATGAAACTCTGACTTTATTGTTTTTAAAGTCACGCATCTTTGAAATTTAAGTTAGTTCTTGAATTAGCAGAAATACTGTCAGAAACAGCTAAATAGCAAAGAAGCTAAATTAACCCTAATTTTAATTAATCAAAGTTGTAGAGATTAAAACTTGCGAACAAATTCATCAATTACATTCATACACAATAAATCTTAATGTAAAGTTTTTGTTTGAAATAAATTCGCTTGTTTCCTGCGTCCATTAAAAATAATATTTTTGAATGATTATCCTTGGCTTGAAACGTAAAAGCAACATTTGCACATTTTTAATCATGACATGAAACGAAAAATTTACTTAAATTGGCTTCCGGTAATGTAAAATTAATTATGGTGGATAAAATGTAACTTTAAATCTTTTATAAGTAAACTTTATGTTTTGCGTACCTACAAACTTCACTTATTTACAATGTGTCCAATCTAATTAAGTAGTAGCTCAACTAAGTTACCAACAACGCGAAGCTATAAAACTTACGTAGACTTTGGAAAAACCTTTTGATGAGTAAACATTTTAACTCGGATCCGATAAAACAATCTTGTTTATTGTTGTTCCTGTTATATTATTCTCGTCTTGGCTGAAAATTGCACGCTAAATAAGAGATGATAAAATTGATTTGGTTGGCGTAATAAAATTCACTGAATCAGAAATGTGTAAAAGTCGATTTAAACTCTCAATTGAGGTAGTTTAATGGGAATTTTTGCACTGTGAAATCCCCTCCTATTGGATCCAAACTTATTGTGCGCAATTTTGTACCAGTAGAATCTTAAAATGTATCCATCATTCAAATGGTACCCGGCGCATCCACCATTTTGGAGGAACTTGTTTCGGCGTTTTTGTGGGAGAGGTGATTTTCTTTGCGTGAAAGAGGTCGTGAGTTAATAGAATGTATGAAGTATACGGGACGCTGGTTGAATAAAAAGTGTATTGTTTGGGTTAAATTGGTGCATGTGGTGTGTAGATTGATGCGTGGTAATCTGGTGGGCCAATGTATGTGTTAGAACGAGCAATGTCGCTCTTTGATATTATCCTATATTGAATGTTCTTGCCCGTCGAGCTTAAAGTGGTTTTTGTTCAGAAACGTACTTCTACTGATGGACTAATGGATGTAAATTCAAATTTTATGTCCACTCATGAATATTTCTATTGAATACCTCGGGTGGACGGTCCTCTTTTTATCACCATATCTCATTTGCCTGCCGAATGAATTATTTGACAATACTCATAAGAGCTTTATGTCGCATAAAACTTTAATCGGTGCATTCGATGGAATTTAATTTATTTATAGAGAAACGTTATATTCAAATGTTTGGACATTTGGATTTCAGTTTAGAAATGGAAAGAATTTCAAAGTGTCGATAAGAGGTTATGCAGGTAAGCGTCATTCGTAGTGTTATGGCCGGTCTATGCTAAGCGTTCGAAGGCTTACTTGGAATCCCCATAACATTCTGAACGCGGGCTTATAAGCATCGCATCAGAAACCAACCCTAGAATAGTAAGCAGGACCTATGTATGCTAATTTACTTCGATTTTGAACTACCCCACTCAAGTCGCTACCTAAGTACTCCGTTTCATTTACATAAATTTGTAAACAAAACAACGTTTATTTGACTTTGATTGGTAAATTTACCAGAATAAATAATAATCCTCATAAGCACACAGCTTTTACAAAGCTCACTTTCAAAGCCTCGCCTATACAAAGTTCGATACAAGACAACTTTCACAATCATCAACTCTCATAACTAAACAGATTAATTCCTAAAACCCTCACCTGTGTGCCTAATTCGACACCACGAATACCAACTTCCAAACTACACACTTTTAAATCCAATAAAACCGCACTAACAACCTATTTTACAACTCGTCCATTTTATAAACGACACAAAATTAACGCTCAATTGACGGTTAATTGTCTCTTCAACCTCACATTATTGCCAGATTTGTACAATGACAAAAAATTGCACCATGCTCGTGTCGCAGTTATTCATTCATCTTTTCATCGCTAAATAAACAGTTTGTCGTTTATGGTACCAAATTCCCCTTTGTGCCAAGACTCTGTTGCCATACACGCAAAACATCAACACTAATTAACAAACACAAATCTAAACACCACCCACTCAATTCTGATACTGTTTACTGGAAATTGTCGTAAATTTAAAATACCCACTGTCCACCAAATCACACCACTTAATAAATACAAAAGGGTTCAAAACACCTCACACACCAAAAGTTACTTTAGATAAATAAAAACGTTAGATAGAGAATGCTTGATAAAATAATCGATTACTTCCATATAGTATATTTCATTATAAAATACGCATTAATAGACTGAATATAGGGTTACAAAATCTGAAGAGCCATTTTTTATTTAACCTCACCCTTCGCTATATTTTTTCTTGAGTGCTATACCCTTCTGAAATTATACTCCCCTAAAGAATCCTTGAAAACGCCGCGCATTTGAAAAATATCATTAAAAGGGATTGTTAAAAATTTATGTGCGTTTCGAAAACCATACCAAATAAATTTGACGTAACGCACAAAATGGTGGATGCGCCGGATCATGTTTTTTTTTAATTAATATTTCTCTAGTCTTCATTGACTACCTATAAAAATTTTATAATCTTCTTTACATTTTTGGATGCGCGGGTTTTTTTTTATAGCGACGTTATGCAAAAAGGTCACCATATAATTAAAGAAATATTTATTTATCTTTGCGTCGGTAAATACATATGTGTAGCACATGTCCGTCATTAAAAATTAAAATATCAAATTAGAATTTCTCTGGGACTGTTTTTGCTTTTAATAAAGTTTACGGTCCGTGTAAAAAGCAGGTAATCTGGTAGTTCCGTGTATTCGCTTATTTTTCCGCATTTTACGTCACCACGTGTTGAACAAAAAGAATAAATAATCACGCATCAAAGATTTTCTTTATGAAGAGTGAATGTTTTTATTTTTTTGATAATATCGGTCACGAATGTAGTGATGAATGTGGCAAAATGGAGTTTTGTTTAAGTTTGAGATCGATGAATCGTTTAAAAATATATTTATGAATAATTAAGTCACGTAGTTAGGTTTCGTTCTCTTTTATACAGGGATTTGCATGATGAAAGTGTAATGCTTTCTAAAAATAAAAAATGCGTTAGTAATGAAAAATATTTACGTTCGGTGAAAGTTCAAGAGTTCTCGGACAAGAATTATTTTTTACTAAGAATCTACCTTTTACATGTGTCCGCAACGAGAGCTCGATTAACTTCCTTTGTAGAAATTCTCTCCGTTTATTTTCATTTCAATATTGAAACACGAAAGTAACTCAAACGTATAACCTTATAAACATGGTTCACAAGGTTATAACGATCTTTATATGGGAACTAATGGTTATACCACCTCATATAAAATTATTACCAAATTTCTTGTACATTTAATAAAATCCATATTACTCTTCCCGTCCCAAATCTTGATTTAATCCACGTTTAATTTCCTTCGGTACAGCAGGTGAGGGTTAATGCTTAACTAAGTTCATGTTTGTACAACTTGATGACATAAACTGAATTCCTCTTAACCTTAAATGTTGCAAAATAAATTATAGCCGAAGTGCACAGAACTTACCTACATTTTCAAATGATATATTAAATTAAACAACTGTAATCTAACTTGAGGATTTATACCGGTCACATTAAATAAAGACTGGTTTCTTTGACACTTCACCTCTTTCATTCAGATTTATTCTATACTCATAAAACTAATCATATTTATATAAACGACTTACTGAATAATCAATATACTAAATCCAGGGATTATCAGAAATGTCAGTGAACATTCGAACTAACAGTTTTAATCCATATATGTATTGGAATAATTGGCTAAATACGATATAATTGTAAATTTAATTTTTCGATATATCCAACGCTGCGGTTACATTTTAGAACTCGAACAAGAGCAGCACACCATAAAAAATATATATTTACAGAAATATTTCAAGTGGGTAAGGATAGAGAGATCGGGAGACATAAATCTAAAAGTTGACACTTTATTTAATATGTTACAGTGCAGAACAAAATTCGAATTCCTGCGTTTCATTTTTGCTTCAGCAATTTTCTCGTTTTCCTGATGTAATATGAGAGCTTTAGCTTGGGAAGACAATTATAAAAATATAAATTTTCCAACCATCGAATCAATGATATATTCTTTTTCAATAATAGACCTCAAAAATTGAATATGAAAACACAATCTTAATCGGCAATTAAAAAAATATTTTTGTTACGGTTAACGTGATTTTGTACGCTTTGTCGCCATTCGAGCTCCATTAAGTAAAAATGAAGCAGTCATCACCAATGAACTTTTCGCGAGATGAAAATGATTTCAATTTATATCAATTACTGGAGTTACATTGTCACCGTTTCACAATGGTCGGATTGTGGATTAATTAACGATTATTGGATTTGTTATCGACTAATGGTCTATGCAGTCGGTTATCTCCATTATTCGATTAACATCAGGATCAGGTGAATTTTAGTGTTTAAGAGAAACGATCGAGTTTTTTGGAAGATGAACTTTCCACTGGTTTTATAATAACAATAAGTGTAGAGTGTAAAATTTTGTTTCCATTTTAACGCACAATAAAAATGATTTATCATATTAAAAGTACTGTACCAACATAGATAAAATTAATTGTCACGGTATTTTAATTTCAGGACGATGTTTATGACAAACTGTGATCAAAGCGAATAAACAGATAATTTTTTAATTTAAAATAATCGCCCGGTTTAACTTATCAATACGTGTCGAATGCGGTCCGAACATTTTCATTATGAATTAATTTTACACGAGTAATCCTTGTGCTGAAGATCAAAGTGGTATTTAGAACGTACTAAAAAGGCACCGTCTTCCAAATCCCCATTTTCATAGAAAAGGTTTCCTGCAACTTGCCGAATTCATATTGAGTGATGAATCCGTTTTTCGATATCAAAAGCTATCTCCAGCTGTAAGAAGCTTTTTATAAAGCATACAAAAATACAACAATTTTCTGTACGGATCTTGTCAAGGACGCCTCTGAGCATTGACTAAATTGGGTTTAAATTGATCCCAAAGGGCTAAACTTAACACTAAAATATTATTAAATTTGAGTATTAAATATTGTATGACTTTCACATGTGTCGCCACAATCTCGTTGAAATTCTAATATTTCTCCACCACCTATAAACGCATTTGGTGAAACCGGTTTAGCCTTTTCAATAACGGGTTTCCAGTCATTTAAGGGTCAAACTGGTTTAATTCTTGGGTCTTGGCCGTAATTTTTCAACAGTCAAGCCGGTTTGCTGCAACTATGATTAAAAACCTGTTCTAAGCCGAGCTGTGGTACATTTGCGCAGTAGTAATCAAGCGTTAATCTCCCGATCGAGATAATGAGATTTGGAATTTTGGGAAGTATCGTGCTCGGAAAAATCAATTTAAAAAATAAACAGAGTCTATTCAATGATGGTCGTAATTGGGTGCAGGAAGTTAGACGCACGTTTTCTGAATTTCGAATCGAATTTTCCCAGAATGCGGTGCTTATTTAGCTCAATTATAATACGATCCGATCGAGTTGACGGCAGTTAAATAATAATCGTTACATTGTAAAAACAAATGTTGACCGCTTATTTTTTGCCGGGATATTTGCGGATCAAATTGCAAATGCGGCAGATTTTCCTGCAAAATTATGTCTGTTGTATATCATTGGCAGTGCTGCAATGCTAACAACAATCCTCAACAGTATCGAGTGGCGTATTGCAGTTTGTAACTTCCCTGCAAGTGATTAGTTTACATGCTTGTATCTAACAGACCGGAATATCGTTATTTTAGTTTCGGAATATTGTACCCAGGCATATATTAATAAAAATTCTTACCGTGTATCCAGTTTGTAGATAGCCACAACAACAATACTCTGCAATCCATTGTCCTAAAAGCAATTAAATACAAATTAAAATTGCTTCACACGCTGTTTTGTCATTTATAAAAGATACAGACTGCGAGGAAAAGTTTCACTTTGAACTTTTTCTTTGATGCCTGCAGCTTTTAATTTTTAAATAAAGTTATCGTATTTATAAAATCTTAATTACACTTTCAAACTTGAAATTTCATAGTAAATCGATCAATTACACTACAGTTTTAAATATTTGACAATATACAATGTTTGACCTAATTATTTTATTAATAATAAAGTACACAAATGGGAGAATAAAAAATAGTTGTTATTAGAAAAATCGTTTTAGTTTTTTTAATTAACGTCGAAAATTGGATGGACAAACAAGGTTGATTTTAACACGCACTGTACTTATCTATAACAATAATATTCCAACACAAAACAAAGTGATGGATGCTCTCGACAAGTTACATTATTAAACATTGAATTACACGTTGTCATTAAATGAATAAAATCATGTCAGAATAGAAAAAAACCGAATTTAATAGAGCAACAATAGAAAAACCTAATTTAGCTGATTTGGTACAGTTGTGCTTAACTCGCATAAATTCATGTCAATTAAAATTTCGTAATTGTTCTGCCCATAAATTCATTATATTTCAGAGAATTTACGGTAATCCTGTTTTATTTTACCAATCTATTCGCCAAATTGAATTTAATTCGTGTTAATTTATCTGAGTCTTGTTGAGACGCAACCGGTGATTTTTATTATTGTTTCTAGTTTCCAAACCCCTTTTTAAGTTTCTGCTTTTTTACCATGCTTTTAACCAAGTAACTGGATGGTGATAACCTTGTAAATTTGAAGTTCATTTGCATTTATATTATGCTCTGTTTTGGAGATTGATGACATGGAAAATGTCTGAATAATGTAAAGTCCGTATCTGATTTTTTTCAGAATTTATTCGTATTTTACACGTTAAAACGTTGCTAAATACGTAACGAATCTTAGACCCAATTATGACGGTTTAAATCTTGATGGTATTAAAATTGTTTTTTATTAACCTGCCCTCCTACATTTGACAGTTTTATTTTTATTTTGGTATTTACGTTTTCATAACCTTCTGTTTTCATGATAAAATTAGGTAAAGGTTAAAATAAAATGTTATTTTTTTATCTTTACGTTGCCCGGTCTAAAATATTCCCGAGTGGTTTTTCAATTGTTGACTCTAATCTCGTAAAAATTCACTTTTAACGTGTTAAAAGATTCCATGGATTTTTTTCAACTACTCATCATAAATGGTGGATGCGCTGGGCGAATTTCTTTTGTGGCTCGGCAAATCAAAACAGATTTTCATTAAGTAAAGTAATAAAGATAACTTGTTCGATCTTGATCTGAACGACTTGTTTTTCTCCTGTCGGTCAATCAAGAAGACAAGTTGAGCTATCAATATTGAAGGTGTGTATTTGTGGAAGCCTTAAATTAGTAATATCGTCATATGAATAAATCCGTTCGGAGAACTTTATTAGTTAGTGTATAAAAGAATGTTGTGGTCTAAACAAGTCAGGATTAAATATTTGCATTAAAAAGTTGTAACAACGCGACGTGGTTTCTTTCAATTAAGTAAATTTAAATTAGTTTAGTGAGAGAGAGAAACTTGGAGAGTTTACGAAAATAAAAAACGTAAATAATTCCCGAATGAATGTCTATTAGATCGGGCGTATTTACTAAGCGGGACAATTTAAATTAAGCTGTGAGCACCGTAAAAAAATAATTTAAAGTAGTTTAGGGTATTTTGATACGAAATCGATGGTAACACGTTTTTCTGGAAATAAATTAAAGCGATTACTTGATCGCCGGCAAAACGGATCTCCGATTTGTTTGCTAACTTTTTAGATTTTTATATAATCTACAAGACGAACAAAAAACTTCCACCTTGTCGTTTTATCCTACTTCAATTTCAGAGAAATCCTCTTTGCCTCCGTATTCTACAGTACTTTATCTCGGATCTTTCGTAAAAAATTATATAAGAATTGATTCTTGCTGAATACAGAACTGATAAACAAAAACTTCATTTACATTTAATCAAAATCAGATAAAGTGCAACCCTTATTTTCCAACGAATATTTACGATATGTCGAGATAAGAACTAAACATAATGTGTAAGAAATTTGATTGAATGACTTTGCCCCTGATTGATCTCCTTATTGACGGTTTACAAATTAATCATATTTTATCGAGCCGATACAGTTCGACGCCTAAAATGCGAATTTTCCTGAAATATGTTGCAGAGGTATTAAACTAATTATATTGTGACCATTAAACGGTCCCCTCGAGAATTTTAAATAAATCGCCTTATATATTTCAGTATTAAAAGGTAATTTGCAAAGTAATGAAGCGGTGTGGAAAGTTAAACAATCGAACAGAACGATATCAAAGGGACGCAATAATGCTCAAAATCTTTATAAAATTAACGCCAAGAAAGCAAATTCAGCGCTCCAGCACTAGATCGATTTGTGTAAATTTGCACTTTAATCGACACAATCCTATGGAAAATAATTCAATACACCATCAATTAACATCGTTTACAAATAATTCGATACGATAATTAGTCCCATTTGTGATTGCATAATATGTAATTTGGGAAGTTAATTGCTAGTTTGCCCACAATAAGTTTGCAGAATAATTTTCGTCATTTGTGTCTTGGAGATATTTCAAAACTTGGGCAGAATTTGATTTACATTTACATTTTGTCATTTCTCTTTACTTCTCCAACTAATTATAAAATATTATAAAATAAATGAATGTGTCGATAGCTCTAATTAGGCGTTAAAATTGTGTGCTTTAATTATTGCAATTTAATAATTAAAACAAAACATTATAATTTTGATAAAAAGGTGGTAGTTTATTTGATTTCATTTTTAATAGACCCCTAAAGCGCAAACTCTGTTCCAAGATTCTATAGAAATAAGGGAATTTAATACTAACGTATAAACATTAGTTTAGAAAGATAGTCGACTACATAATCAATTTGTACTAAAAAATCGCAAGTCTACAAGATTTTTAAACTCGGGGAGTTGTGTTTTATTTCTTTCCCATAAAAATGTCGTAATTTTGAGCATTTGAGGATGAACTTTTTTTCTTGAGCCAAAGTGCCCCATTTTTTGTCGTTCTCGCGATTTGAACGTAGTAATTCTAAACCCTTTTCGGTAATTAAATTAGCTCTACGAAAACTCGTGGTCTCTGACTCACATTTTATGAGAATTGCACCCCCATTTTAATTTGTACTGGCTTGTTAATTAATTGAGTGAATCCAAGTTTGTACAAGCCTTTACAATTTTCACATCTTCGTTTCATGTTTAGCAGGTGATCTGAAAAAGTCCCTTTTCTCACCTAGAGCAAATTTACGGTCTATGAACATAACAATATTTCTGTAGGTAAATTGGTTTAAGGCAGAGCGGCTAAGCGAATAACGCAATCAATTGATTCGTAATGGATTTCAATATGGTAAAACTAACTTAGTGAAAATTTTCTTCGTATTTTTAAAAGAAAGGACTCGTGCACGTCAATTTCATTACATGACGTGTGACGTCAATGTCACATCTACTCTGTTCACTCTGCGTATAAACAAGACACTAACGTGATACGTTTTCTATTTTATCTTAGGATTACGCTAAAACACGAAAATCTGCATAAGGCAGCGACAAAAACTGTTATTGCGCAAGAAAATAAATTGTTTCGGTGGAGACGAATACCGCGCATTATTACCATCATTTTAAGATCTTTTAATTAAAAGTGGATTCAGAAGAGTTCGTAAACAGGATAAAAACCAAAGCTAAATCTTACAATATTTTAGGTTTACAGTTTCATCTCTCTAACGTAAACTAATCCCTTTTAGACTTATTCGAACAGATAATATCCAATTATGTCAGTCTCTATGGTTCAAATCGATTAGAAACGGCAGTTTGACCAGCTCAAATTTACGTAGCTATTAAGCCGACCAGCTAATGCATCAATTCATAGTAAAATTTTTAGTGAATTTAAAGGAAAATCTAACTGATCATTTCCTCACAACGTCAAGCTATAAAATTACGTTATTTACTGCAGTGGAATTTCAATATAGATCTAACAATACGAAATATTTCTGAACTATTTTCTAAGCTTGTAGGTTTGATCTTGTTTTGATATTTGACGCTGAAGATTGATGGTTGATTGTTCACAGCCACCAAAGTGAAAAACTTAACAATATGCGCATAAATTTCAGAAAACACAAACAATGATGTAAACAATGTCAAGCAAGTGACAATTAATACAAAAGAATCAAGGACTCAATCAAAATAAAGCAAATATTGATTTAGAACTGCTTAAAATTAACGACGTCCACAGTAATAAAATCGTTCGAATTTATGTCAACAATAAATGATTACATTAAAACTGCAATAATATTTGTTCAATTAATTTATTACGGAAACAACTGTGTTGTTTAATTTAATATTTTATAACTTTATACTGAGTAGCTCTTTTACGGGATTTTTTACATTAATATAACCATTAACATTCACAATATCACAAAATGTTATTATATAAAAGCTAGTATAACTCGTACAAATATTTATGTAATTGAATAGAACCAATAGGATTAAAATTATGGTGATCCTTTTTAAGCGCTACTAATTCATTGGAAATAAATATATGTGCTCTAAAAAGGAGTTGAAATTATCTAATTATTGATTTAAATGATGGATGAATATATTGACATTGCTTGAGTCTTTTTGTAATTTGAAATATTTTGATGATCTTTCCATTGTATTATATTTCTTGCATTATCAAGTCATACAGTACATCATTTGCTAATTAAATTAATGCGATAATAATTGCAAAATTATTTCGTCGGGAAAAACCACGCAAACCGAACTTGTTTGTCCTGATACAATTTAATTCCTGATAATTGTGAACAAAGTCTATAATTATCACTTGTTATGTTCGGGTCAATGCATTACTAAATTATAATGAATACATTTAATTCAACTAATTGAAAGAATTTTAATTCATCTTCGCAAAGTAATTTTTCCGCAGTTAGCAAAATGAATTTCTATGTATAATTTCCAGAACCGGCATCGTTTAAGCGACAGGTTCAATAATCCAGCATTTCAAGCCGGGAAGTCCGTTTTTTTAAGGTGAAAGGGGTAAAACGAGGGCTTTACCGGCTATGTAAATCTGCATGTGTCGCGATTGTAACCCGTCCCAAGATGCCAGCTCCATTAAATAGTGTATGAGGGCTCTACTGTGTGAGGAATTTGAGATTTGACACGTTCAGTTTAAATTGGCCATGAGGTACGCGTTGGAGAACAAGTCTTTTCAAAAAAATCATTTGTGCAAAAAGAGAGTAAAAAATCGAGTTACGGGAGGCATTGTTTCATCTATTGTGCAGGGTAGAATCAATCACTTGTCTTGTATATGGACGAGCATGCAATAAAAGCGACTTGTATAATGGAATATTTAAGGCAAAGTTTGGTACTAATGGGGCTCTTTAGGTTTGTAAATCGAAACGAGTGGAAAAATTAATTAATGAAAGAGTGATTTTTGTTGCGAAAAGCGACAAATCTAATATTCATAATGACTCAAGTCGCCGGCTTTTCAATTCGACTACTTAATTGTTTTAATCATGTTTAATCTAACTTAGATGGGTCCATTCCCGTTTTTCGACAGTAACTTATTTAAGGTCCTAATGACCGGTTCCGAATATCGGAACCGAACACTCTTGGAAAATACCTCAACATACATAATTTATTCGACAGACGAGCAACTGCATTAGAAAACTGAAAACTTTTATGCACATGTTGTACCAAAACCAGTTCAGTGTCTGTATTAAATCCGCGGAATTTTTCGCCGAAATAAGATGAATGAAGACAAATCGGTCGACATTTTTTGACAAGAATTCTAACCCACCTTAATTTTCTGAGCGCATTTGCTAACAGTAGTAGTACATGACTCGAAAACACACGATCACTGTTTTTTCACACCATCATCCCAAAAAACACGAGATGAAAAATCAGCGGCAAACTTTCGCTAAATTCAAGAAAAGTCAACTGTTTTCCGTAACGTGTTCCGAAGCTCGCTCGGTTCCGGGCGTCTTGTAAACAGCGCCGGTTTTAAAAGACTGACTTGGAAACTCCGGGCAAAGCGATGGTATTGGCGAGCATCTACGAATTTTCACGATTTACTCTCAAAACTTAACACAAACAGTCGGTATGGATTTCCCGGCATGATCCGACACAATATTACCAATGACATTAATTGACGCTTGTCGTTTTTACAAATCATGTTTTACAATAACAATACTATTATTTTAACTTCGCTTCGAAAGCAAATAAACTGGTGAAAGACCAGTTTAATATAAAAAACACTGATTCAGCGAAAACCTTTCAAAAAATTACATTAATTCTGAAGTTGTTACAGGCAGTAAATAAACATGAAAATGATATTAATGTATAAATTTTACAAAATATCCACATGAAAGTTTTTCAACACGCTTTTGTTCAGGTTTTCCTTTAAATTTGTTTTTTTTTTCAACACAATAACCACAACACTTGCATGTAACGCTTTATACCTTTCTTTAAATTCCTCCGTATTGATTGCCCGAGCGTCATATTTATAACCATGAAAATTTCGTTTTTAGGCATGGCGTTGACAAAGAATTACGTAAACAATTTAAGCAAACAAAATCACTCGCTGAAAAAATCAACAAATTGAAATTGTAAAGTAAAGTCAATATTGGCCACTTTGCAGGTCTCATGCCTCCAGAACTATTTATAATTTTAAAGTTTTTCTCTGGAAAGGATGAATTTTCGCACCCCGATTTGGTTTATTTCGATTGATATCGCGTTTTCGAGGAAAAAATTCAAGTTAAGCGTTCGATAAAAATCTTCCCGTCACAATAAATCGATTACTATCAGCTTAATCGTGTTTAGTTTGGCCTCAATTTACGTAGAAGTTCAGTGGTGGGCCCAAAATTCACCCACGTAAAATTAGAAATAATTTAAACGTACGTTTTATCTTGATTTAATTTAGTGGTAAAATATAATAAATAACAAGTTTTCAATAGAACAAACCGACATTCTGAAGTACATATTTCAAAGTTTATTTGGTCGTTATTTCATTTAAAATTCACGCCCGCTATTATTATTAACTATTGGAATTGTATAAACTCCCGTGATTTGAAATTTAAAAATTATTACTTTCCGATCGCCACCAGTCGATAACTCGATATTTTAAATTTAAATCGTCCAAAATACTATTTATTAATAAATTGATGAACACAGAAAGCGCTGTGTTTGTCATTTGAATTTCAAAATTATTTACCGTTTCGCTATTTTCGTGTAACCTAGCACTATTGGATTTTCTAACAGTTTCTTAATTTCGCCACTTATTTTCTCACCGTTTTTCCCTTCCAGACTTGCCATAAATCAATTACCCGAATGTAGAACCGATTAGGCCGTGTAAATAATCTACAACCATCAATTTTTGACTGGCCCCGAAGATCTTGCCTCAAGATCGATTTTTGAAGTCTCTGGAGCGTGTAGAATGGCCAAACGACCTACAATGTTTTCGTCCCTTATAAATTTCACTAAATTTTATCGAAGGCGTGCAAAATTCATAGCAAGATCGATAGCACCGAATCATGTTTCAACTTGCTACTAATTGTTGCGCTTAAAACTTATCACATGTTGGGTCATGTCGGGTCGATAAAGGGGATGCTCCATTCAGTTTTTATAGCACTCGTTGCGTATTTTATAGCTTCTGAATCATTGCAAAACGGTGAAATGCGACAAAACCCAAACAGGGATATTGTTTAATTTTTTTAATGTTTCGAATTTAGTTTATGGTTGAATTTATGGCATGTTTACAATGTTTATAGGCTGTAGAAAAAAGTGGAGCATTTCAATCTATTGTAAGAAAATATTTTCACAGTTATTGCCTTCGTAAGTGGTAACCGGATATAAATAGAGAGCGAGCTTTTGTCAACATTTTAGTAAGCGAACTTAGGTGGAATGCGTATTTCATAAATATGCATGTGTTTTCAGTTCGTTTAAACATTCAACAATATCTGCAGCCTACAAAGAATTAACCAAATCAAGCAACGGAAATTGTTATTTGTGACAATAATAATCAAAATCACAGACAGTTTATTTTCTGTCTGTTTGCAGTTTTATTTGATCTGTGGATTTGCAACATTGCACTCATAATTTCATATTTCCAATATTTAGAGCAATTCTGTAATTTCTAAACGAAAAATATTTATAGAAGAAATAAAATATGGAAACATACACGTTGTCGACACGTTATTGACGTCAACCGGCATAAAAACTTTTAATAAAAATAACACTAAAAAAGCTGTAGACATTCAAATGATATCGGGTTGGATCTAAAGGTTCGGACTCACTAAACGAGCAAAAGGAGACATATTGCAGAATGTGTGTTTGATATGACTGTAAAACAGAGCGTGTTGCATGTTACAAAAATTTCTTTTTCTATTGTAGAAAAAGTTGCTTAGTGAGAACGAACCTTCAGGCTTATTGACTTTAGTGTGTTTATACTTTATGATTATTTTTTCTCCATCTGCGGCCATTAGTATAAACTGTAATCAGAAATAAGTGGTATTCGAAAATGTTTTTGAGAACCTCATTTTGTTGCCTGTAACAACCTGCGATCATGTAAATAAGTGTTCCGATTTTTAAACAGCTAATATAAAATCAATTTGTTTTGTGATGTAGATTTAATAAAGGAGTTCGGAAAGTTCGACATCAAAAAATAGTGCAGCAAGTGCAATTATTAGTAGAGTGCTTTTTGGAGCAATTTGCAGCTTAGTTTTAATTATGTACATTTTTATTGTATCTAATTTCCACTTGGAAGTTGTCTCGAGTATTGAACAGTGAATCGGGTGAGTTGAAGAGCTTACTTGAACTGTAATTACCCTTTCATTGTGTTTAGTGATTGAATTTCTGTTTTGCTTCTGTAAAGAAGGAGAATCTTTCTGTAATGAATGAAGCAATTCTATTAAATAGCAACTAATATGCAAACGTATGTAAATTAAAATGTATATCTCATCGGGGATCTTCGCTGCTCAACCTTTGTGTTAGATCTAAATACTGTATTAACTTCTCTAATCAAGAAAATTAACTTACAGAATTAACCACCAACTCCGCGCTTCCAGAACCGGCGATTATTTTCTATTACTCTACTCAATTGGATTTTTATGTTACATATTTTGAATGAGCTGTAATTGACAGCTGTTATAAGTGTAAACTCGAACTTAATAGAAAACCTAGTAGTAAAACCTAATCATCAAGTTTATGCCTCGACAACCGACAATGAGGTATGAAACTGTCAAACTCGAAAATGTAAATTTCAGCAGTAATTTATTTCTGCATAAAACATAATCCAAAGAGACGTTAATGTAATGAAGTAAATGGACTGAGAACTTTACTTCGGCCACTTTTGTGCCCGAAGAAAACACCTACGATAAGGACCCGTTTTTAACTTGATGATTATTGCAAAGGAAAGGCGCTAAAGCGAACTCCCGAACACGATAAAATTGCAAATATACTCTGAGCAATGCGGCTTAAATGAAATTGCACTAGACCACCTTTTTTCGTAAAATGTATGCTGATATAAACGTACAGAGGAAATAAGAAATCGAAAGTTTCCAGCTCGTTCTAAAGACATACTTAAAAATATCCAAACTTTGCTTGATAAAATAAAAAGCTCTATCTTCTACACCAGAAAGTAAAAACGTTGACTTACCGGCGCATCCACCATTTTTAACTATTCTAAGCAAGTAAATAAATAAAATCTTCAACGAAACAAAAAGAGTTTATATTCATCTTTCCGCTTGTTTTAGCAACTAAACTCTTCTCTTAAAACACCATTAAGTTTTTAAAATGTTAAATCCCAACATTTTGGCTAAAATAACATGTGAAAAACACCACAATCTCATTTATAAACCAATGTTTGCGGCGTAAATAATAAATTGAGATATTTACTGTGTACTCTTTACAAAATAACTATTCTTAGCCCTTTAAGATTTTTACAAGTCGGAGTTGTCGGTGAGGGAATTTTTCATACGGTTCATATTTTCGCTTCTTGCATTTATTTCACTTTGTATATTTTAGTTTAGGTTTAACTCGTCGCTAATCTAGTTGCAAAATGGTATTTACGGCGCGCTTTTAAATGATGAGTTATAGATGCCACTTTTAATTGAAATTATTAACTTTTAAACATACTGCGCCCGGCGCATCCACCACAATTTACATGTTTCGGCCCGTTTCATAAAACGACGGAAATAAGCATTCAAAGAGATTTATTTATTAAAGTTATTAGTACCAAAGGACTTTGTTGTCAAACTAAAAGTCAAAGCAAATGGCTAAATTTAATGTTTGTCAATCTTATAATTATTGACACCACCCAGTCGCTGTTGTTGTCATTTTATTTTCTTTGTCGGCCGACTCATTTCAGTCGAAACGAATTTGAAATGTCGCAAGACTTCAAAACATCGTTTTCTGTTGACTTTCCATCGCATTTATTTGTATAAGAAACTCAGGAAAATCTGACACAGTTGTAATTAATTTTATATTGTCTTACCTCGTTGCGCCTAATTACAACATTTGTTATCAATAAACGTAACCTAAATTTGCAATCAGTGAAAAGTGAGAACTCTAATAATGATTATGGAAAATCAAATTTCTCTCTTTTAAAGGTGAATTTTAATAAACTTGCCCGTCTACGATCAAAAATATCATTTTCAGTGGAACAAATTTCTTTTCATTCAACTTTGATTTATTATTATGAAGTGAAGCTAAGATTGATTAATCAACCAAACGAATATTAATCGACGACATAAATAAGTGGTAGAAGCGGAAATATTTTCACTTAAAAAAAAGTAAACGTTAAATAGATAATGTTTAATTAAGTTAAAAGCATCCGCACAAATAAATACATTGCGGACGATATCTAAATGCCTGCGGTTTTTTCCGCTTCCGGAACCATGAAATAATCATTATATGGTATTACAAATCCCGAAAACATCAAGGTTTTACTTTAGCGGGTAAAATAATTCAGATTGCTTTACAAAAATGCTCTCATAATTTGGAAAGTTTTACATATGTATGTGTATTCAAATCAACAACAAACGAACAGACTGTTATTTATTTAAAGGTTTAAACATGAACTCAATTTTTTTCATTTGCGGCAATATCAATTTATCAACACAATGTTCACAAAATGAATTGTTTAACACTGCCTTTTGCCATTCATACATGATGTTCACAGCTAGTTGCTAAAATATACCTTTTATTGAATATTCTATCCATTTTACAATTGTGTTTATAATTTCATGCCCGAGGAAAGTACAAGCGCAATCGAAATGTTTTCAACAAAAAGCGTAATATTCCGGGACAAAACCGTGTAAAGCTAAAAATAACAAGCAAAGAATAATATAATGCGCATTAGTTTTAAAACAAGCGTACAATTAATTTGTCGATAATAATATAGAATTCTGAACTCAAACATATATGGTATTTCTGATAACGTAACTGCGTGAACATTTACGTTCATTGTTGCCACTACTATTATCAGATTATTGTAAAGAACAGACAAACGTTTTTGATACTATCTCTGTTAAACCTATAGTTAACTCTGGGAATAAATATCAAATGTCAAGCACTTCCTCCAAGGGCACTCGTATCAGAAACCTTTTCCACAAATGAAACAACTTGGACATTTGTAAATTTCGCACACACGCAGTTTTGATTTTTTTTTAAATTAGTGACCGTGAAAAAAATTTCTCTTTTTCATTCCTCGATCATTCAACTGTTCTTAAATAATACAACCATCAACACTGACATTCATGTGCTTTTCAAAGTGGACATACATTTTTGATCAGACGCAAATTAGTTTTCTCTTCCGCTGAATGTAATTTTTAACCTGTAACAAACCTGAATTGAACGTACTCTCAGCTTTCAGGTTTAAAACAAATCGACCAAAAATAGTTCATTTGATGCATTACCAACGAAACCTGCCTAGTTTGTACTTTCGGATCATTTTTAGGGATATTATGTAATTGGAAATTGATTTTTTTTATTGTTCACTAATGAATTTCCTTGTAACTGGCTAATAATTGAAATTAAAATCAACGCAAGGGGCTCGCAGGTTTTTTATTTGGTAAAAGGAAAAGTGAAAAACTATAACGAAGAAGATAATTAAAAAGGATTTAATCGGAAGGTGTTTTAATTAAAAACTAACACCCCTGAAGATAAGGGTGTTTTATTAAAATTCTTACTCTTTTATAAATAAATTAGCAATTCAGTTTTTTAATAAAACGACAATTTTGATCATTTACCGTGATTATGGCTCATTTTTAAATTCCAGTTCTATCAAAATCGACAAGAAAGACAAAAACTATTACGCGCATCCACCATTTTTGCATATTTTCCTAATTTTCTATATTTATACGTGAAATCTTTGTTTACAATGACTAATTTTAGGGCTCAAATAAAACTTAATTAACTTTTTGATTTTGAGTAACTCCTATATTTGCGTAACTTTTTTGTGCCTCCTATGGTGGTGTAAAGGGTCCTTTGTAAGAATGAGGTCAGAAGTGGTTCTTGTTTGGGATTTGCAAATGTTTGTATGTTAGATGTACTTCGCAGTGACAGGAAAGTAGGGTCGCTATTGAAATCATGTTAGAGAGTAATTTGACCTAAGTTGTCCGTTAATATCCGATGAGGAAGGATGCATCCTTGGTTGTTGATAAATGTGGTGAAGTCAGCCGACGCGTGACTTATATCAATTACTATACTATGATAGGTGCTAATTTCGGGGCATTTGTATAACGCCTTGGACGTCTCGAACGAAAACGCTCGATCTGCATATATTCGACGCACAAACTCTACTTGTTACTAACCTCATTTATTCAATAGTGTTAAATATATCGCGTTGGAGGAAACACTAATGACTATCTACATAGCGAATAGAATAGAAAATGTTTTTAACATGCGATTCCGAACTGTTTATCTTATCTAAAAATGAACACGCCTTCGAAATAACGCTTAAATGACTAAAGCATCCTACAAAATTTACACTTTTTAATTGAATTTTACCTCTTTACATACAAAATCAGGTGAATGACTTTCCACCGGATATCAGAACGGTCAAAGGAGTTTCATGTGGCAATAAGCTCTGACGTCACCTGGAAAAGTGGGTATAAAAAAATCTACAGATAACCTCTACATATGCAAATCAGCTTATTCCGTCGAGCCATTCCCTTAAAGTTATGCCCCAATCCAACTGTAGTGACAACATTTTTATGGTAATCCAATCATAAACCCATTCACTCCATATGCCTACTCATAAGTATCCATTTTCAACGCTCAATTTAAATACCATTTCAACAGAAACAAAAAAATCATACGCTTTCCAATTTTGAGCCTCTAATTACAATGTTCGGTTGCAAGTTTATTATTTTAACGAGAGATTAGGGCACAATCCTAAAAATCTGAAAATCTTTTCGCACTCGGTTCGTTTAAAATACCGAGACTTTACAAAGTTGCATTTAAATACATTTAGTTTGGAGCAAAACGGATTAACTTTGCGAGCGTTAATAGTAATCCCCTTATCGACATGCTACATAATTTTAGAAAAACTACGCTACAATAACTAAATTACTAATTATTTTATATCTTTTACAAATGTTTACGCTAACTATAAGCAAATATTCACATATACTCAGACGCACTACGTTCTGATTGACCATTGAATGATTAATTATTCATTCTATAAATTACCACATTAAGTCAATAGTTACATCAAAGTGTAGCCAAACTGCGAAAGTTGTTCTAATATTTAATAGTTACAACCAATTACTAATTTATTCACTGTAATATGATAGAATCTTAAAATCAATACTACGTGAAATTGTGATCACTATTATTCTAACAATAAATCTTTATTAGATACAAATTTAGTCGTTTGCCTTAAACATACAATTGACAATGATTTATAAGCAATTGATTAATCGACACATATGTCAAAGTTTAATCGTGACATTTCAAAATTTATGTGAATAAACATGGTCATTATGCAATGCATTTTACGAGCGCCGTAATTTAAACTGAGGCGGGAACGACAAGTTGAGAAATCAATATTTCGAGGAGGTACAGAAATCTGCTGGTTGACATTCAGTTTTAATGATTTTTCTTTTCTGTTGCAAATTTTTAAATTCGTAAAAGTTGTTTTAAAGTCCCCTTTAAGTGAATTTTGTAGTTTAAACAAGCGGGTAAAGTTTAACGCTTATGCAGACAGCAAAAGAAGCTTTAAATGTACCTTTCCTAGATTTAAATAATAGATCATAACTTTCACTATTGTCTCTATTTTTTGTTCTTGAAAACTTTTTATTTACGATTTTTGGGACATTTTCGGGAATCGGAATTATTCTATTTATAACAACCATAACTTAAGAATACGAGCAAAAATAATAAATAATTTAGTTGAAGTTTATCTGCTTTCAAAATAATGTAATCAGACCACTTTACAAAATGTAACAAAATTATTTTAAATTACAATATCATTAACAAATAAATCATATCGTTTTTATAAACTGCAATATTACAGCAGCAATGTTTTTAATATAATAAATAACATATACTGACAATTTGATATATTTTATTGCAGTAAAAATTGATATTTAAATCAAAATATCTGATAAATACACGAATATACAATTGTTCGAATTTTAGTACTAATAAAATTAAAGTAAGACAGTTAAACTTATAGAAGGACTAAAATTCATTTGTAATTTGTAATTTTAAAATAATCTGTTTACTTGTTTGCAAGAGGTTTGTATAATGTCAAGGTTAAAAAAACATTGTAAGTTGTAATAAACTTTATTGATCACAATATTCAAGTATTGACATTTCATATTGGTTTTTGATAATAAACGGTTCATATGAAGTGCTCAACTAGACCTTACGGAAATAAGTGTGTTATATAAGAAATATTGTGACTATCTTGCCTGAATATATGGTTACATAATCATAATTACAAATTGACGGAATTTGTTATATTTCCACCTATATCACAGATTCTAGAGTTAATACTTAGGTATATAAATATGCTATAATTCTACAACTAACACCGATAGACAACAATGAATCACGACGATTAATTAATGTATAGTGATAAAATATCATTTACGTTTTTAAATTGGTGTATAATGAGAATTCACTTTAGTGTATTATTTTAGCTTTTTTCATTTTTTGATCATTTATATTTGGCCATAACAAGCAACATCCATGTTCACCACTCCGATTAAGATTTCGAAAAATCTGAAGCCAAAAAATATGCGTTTTGATTTTTATTTCCTGAGTGCTACTAGTGGTATTTCTGAACTCGGTGAATATGTCTGCTGCCCAATAGTCACACAAGTAAATTTAAATTTCAGTTAAATTGGTCACTAAATAATTAGAGCGCTTGATCAGGATCAAACTTGCCAGGTTATTAAATTGATCGCTGTAAGCTTCCAGGACTCAACTTAGGTAATGACGACGGATGAGAAAGTGACTTAAGTTGCATAAATGTAAGTTTGTCTTAAAAGTGCGTGCGAGAAAGATCCGCCGTCAATTCTATAACATTCTAGCACTAGTTCTAGACTCTAAACGTTGTCGGAAGATCATAACAATAACACAGTCGAGATCAACCGATACTATAAAAATACACCCAACGTGAGAATGGGACAGCAATGCGGAAGGCACCCTAAACTACCCAAAATTGTCAAAAAATCAACATGATACTAAATTTAAGGTCACGTTTGGCGTATTCTTAACGTTTTAACATCCAAACCTACAATATGTGGATTAAATGTGTGAACTAACCATCATCCATTGTAACGTCATTCATATACTTTAACATTTATCTAAGTAATTCGAATTTTCTAATTTATAACGATAAACTTCGTGAATTATATTTTCACGATAACGTAAAAATTAATTTCAATTGGTACTTTGGCCGCCATCTTGATTTGGCTATCAATCTCATCAATACAACCGATTGAGTGCGAACGTTTTTTAATCGGCCGACATTTTAGTCGCATGCAATCACAAATCGGCCGATTAAAAAATCACAGAAAGTAAAGGCCGATTCGGGCTGAAAATTAGGACCATTTCTGATTTTAACACATTATTCTTGTGCAGCCATGACTGTAAAATAATCAATTTAGACCAAGTTACTTAGTACCTTCACAACTTTTGAAAAATACACTCCATTAATTAATTCTCGTATTTTTCAAAATAGGCCCAAACTGAAGCTGGTATGACCGGATAAACATTATGCAAAAATTTTTTTGTCTGTCTTAAAATCATTTTAACAAAATAGAATCCAAATCAGCGGCATAAAAAATTCATTACCCTAAACGTTTGTAAAATCACAATAAACAGATTTTGGCATCGCTATACAACTATACACTAACTCAGTTTCTTATAACTACTTATCAAACTACTTACATTTTTTATAAGAAAAACGGAAAAAAAGACAAAATTGGAGCAAAATTGAATGATGACCACAATTATAAACTTAGTAATACTTGTTTGGTGCTTCCACCATTTTAAGTTGTTTTGTATAAGAGATTTATAAATTCTGTGGTTCTCTAAAAATGGCTGTTCTGCCTTGCTTTGATAACGATAATGAAAACATTTGTGTCTATAATTCTGAAAAAATTGTTGGCACATTTAATGAATTGCTGATAAATGTACAAAAAGTTTATGGAAATAGTAATTTATACCCGCTGTCGTTACCGTTACATCGGTAAAACAACCACCCAGGACATTAAAAAATACATAAAAACGTGGTGACATTTCCAAACTATTTCATTTATCACCTTATCTATGATTGTGATCATCATACTTAAAATATATCTCTGACCTGAATAGAAACATTTCGTTTAATGGATTTCTGTGCGTCGAGTAACGGAAATAATCGATACAACTGCAAATTAAACGAAATATTTTTACGGTAATGTATGTGCATCCATTATTTATATCGTCGGTACTAATTTTTGCTCAAAACTAAATAAAATCGTAGATTAAAGGCAGTACTTCGCTGAACGGATGTTCGCCTGTATAAAACGTGTCCAACTACATCTTGGTGTAATTTACTATCATCCATTGAGCAAAAATTGGCACGGCTGACTTATCAATCTTAGTTCTTTTCCCAACGTTTTATTGCAAATAATTGTACTCAAGGAGACGTCGATATAAAAATGGAAGAAGGCATTGCAGAATGAACAAATTTTTGATACGCTGCTGTAATTTCTAAAATAAGTGTTCCTTTGAATTCACATAGTCACAGATAATTAGGACGACGAACACAACAAAGTAATCCCATATTCTTATATAACGAATTTCTTCGACGTTTATTGGTCCACTGACTTGTAAGGTCCTCTGTTAGAGCAATTGATTTTTCTGCAAAATGAAACATTAATCAATAAAGCAAACAAACAATTCCATAAGTTGATTGTTTACACTAATTGCGGCTCTAAAACGGCGCACACAAGCGGGCCAAAAGAAATAACCACTTTTGTACTAGAGCACTTAATTGAATGAATTTGCCGACTGGAAAATAAAAACAACACTGTAAACAAGTTTTTTAATCTGTCTCTAACAGTTTTTATGGCTCTTCGAACAAAAAAAATTAACAAAGTTGAAGAAACCCAGTCCATAAATTCCTCAAAAATAGTTTTCCTGATTCAGCACCTTCTAAACTGGAATATTTTTTCAGGTCAGTGCGAAAAATCGACGTAAAAGAAAAACACGGATCTTGCAGAAGGAAATTGCCTTGACTTCGAATCTCGAATTGGAAAGACCTCGACGAGCAAATTGTGATGCGTCTACTAAATAGCCGATTTCAACAACGGAAAATGTGAGTAAATATTTCTGTTTATTTTGTATTTCGTTGTACTCAGTTTACACTCGAATTTCAATAGGGTAGATAGTGAGGTAATAAATTTAGCATGTAGCTACCCTCGTTACGAACTTTAAAGTGTTCTGAATCTTAAAAACTGTTAAAGATGCCGAGATTCGAATTGTCGCTAATTCTATTTGCGGGTATGATTGGTTTTGGCATAACTGAATTTATTTCATAATTAATTTTCGCGATGAATTATGAGTGTAGGCGTCAAGATTGTATGGACTATGCTTTAGTTTCCGGTAGCGGAAAAGGAATTTGAGCGGCATCTGTAGTGAGCTTCCGAAACTAGCCACGCTGGCAATTCAGGCTTTCGCATCTGATTTATCGCCCCTATTACTGTAATAATCAATGAAGAATTTTACCCAAATTGTTTTCTTGTTTGGGCATATACTCCTGCATTTCCTTCAAGAGCTTCGCGATCTCCTGTGAGTCTTTCGAGATGCTGCACAATTCCTCTTGATTGAAATCTGGTGTTATTTGTTTACATAAAAGAATTTGACTTATGACATTTCCCAAATTCGACGGCCCGGCTCTGTTATCTGAAAAACACGTGTTTACTTTGCGAAAATCGGAAAATTTCCCACTTACCATAATACCCGGACATATCCATGGGAATGATTTGAACTAGTCGGTGGCACTTGGTGAGTTCACGAAGGAATAATTGCGACATGAAGAAGAGGAGAACTAGATGCGGATTATCGGCTGGAATTCCCTCCGCAACAGCGCTGAAAAATTGTCAAATTTATTCATTACTAATGCTAAAACTACGGAGATAACATAAAATCAGACAATAGCGACTGATTTCCACGATACCGAAAAACACAAACAACGTACTCCTGAAGTGTTTGTACAATAGTCAAAACAACGGCTTTACAAAACCTCATTAGCGAAGTGTGTCAACAATGGCTACGTGGTTTTGCACCTCCGGCTCATCACAAAAACTCTCCATTTTCATCACTCCACCCAAATAGCCTAAACCAACACGTTTATAATCTGCCTAAATTATATCTACACTCCTTTAAAATAACTTCGCCAAAGCCGGAAGCGATTCACCACTGACACAGTCATCTCTAAGCAACTAAAATAGCTTTTTAGCAATCATCACATTTACATTGTTTACTCATAAAATCTCCGCAAAGTGATAAACCTAAATACTTGAGGGTAATTTTCATCGCAAGCTTTAATTTCATTGTGTCTAACTGTTTCATTTAATTGAACTTAGAAATAGCAGTACAAAATGGTGGATGCGCCGGGGTCTAATTTTCTTCTATTAACGTATTTATTAAATATACTAAATTAATTTCATGTGAAACTAATAACTCGATCACCACACTGAAAGCATTTGAGAATTTTGTGGTTTTATTAACGACACGCACATTAGTTTCCAACACCGCCTCGTTCACAAACATTTGCGTAACGTATAATGATTGTTAAGTCCCCAGCTTAAAGTACATTGGAGAGAACTTACCGGCCACGCTTTAAAATTTCATATCACTGCTACTTTCACGTGTAAGTTGTAACTTATACAATCTTTCGTCGTCGTGATTAAACCAGTTGAAGTTTATAAGCCGCAAACTTTTTGTCTTTCATATAAAAACTTCCAAGCACTTAAATCGTATTGATTTACAGTTCCAGAGTGATTTGCAAATTGTTAATTAAAAATTTCGAAGCTCGCTGAAAGGATGAAGTTGTAGTTAACACACTCTGTCGGTTAGAATTAGGAAGGCGCAAAATGCGAACAATACGATCCTAATTTAGTTTTCAGCCCGACATAAACCGATTCTACCACTAGTAATAAACGTCATAAAGACTATCTTTTGCCTGTTCCTGTACGGAAATCAGGCTGCGTACTCCTTTTTGCCTAAATTTACCTTTAATTTGCCAAAACAATTAAAATACAGGTGCTGCCAATAATTTATGAACGGAGAACAACCATTTAATTAAGCTCCAAAAACTATCATAAATAACAAATGGCTCATTATAAGAGACCCTACAATACAAGAAACGTTTCTGATAAAGTTTAATCAAAAAACATGTGACTTTGGAAGAAAATTAATGAATATACTCCAAGTTTAAGGTCACTGTTTTATTACAAATGAACTTGAAAGTTTGGCCTCCAAAATCAACACTTTAAATTAAACGATGCCCACAAAATGCAATGCTCATCGCTCATCGCAATTCACGGCAGCAAATTTAGAATTGATGTATTTGCACTTGGTTTCTTTACTTTGTAAGTTTTTATAGTTTCACGACGTGTTATTGCTCATAATCGTAGCGGAGCTGAAATTCCTGTTTTTAAGTTGGCACACAATTTTTGCATTGTACTCAATCACAAATGGTGGATGTGACAGTTTGAATTTTTTATCAAGAGTAATATGCAACGCCTTACATTTATCGGTTTCTTCTCTACTTATCCGTCGCCTAATGACCGTAAAAGTACAATAATAGTAATAATAATGGTTGGCAAATAATGTGTTTGAATCTAAGGAAGAGGCGAAGCGTTAATCTAAAAATAATTTAAAAAATAATGTGAAATTAATTGCGTTAGGTAAACTGTAATCAAAATGTACTCAGCGTTTCTAGCTATTACTTAATCGTTGAACTTCTTAAACTTTTACAGTATGGATGAAGGTTTAATATTAATGAACATCTTTCTTTCGAAAGAAACTCAGAAAGAGTAAACAGGCAACAAAACAAACTTTTAGTAGGAGCAAATTACGAGAACCAACAGTTCCTGTGTAGGAAAGCTTAAACGAGTCAAAAAATAAAAAAAATACAAAGAAGTTAGAGGTAAACCAAACAGTCAAACGTATAAATTGACAAGGTAGATTGCAGCAGACTGCGTGAAATTAAAATACCTGTAGAACAAAAATGTAGCTTTGAACAAAGCAAATTAATTCGAGAGATGCACCCGTGATCGCGAGTTTTCAATTAAATTTTAATTAATCCTGAAGTTTTTGTAGTAAAACATAAATTTGATACCTTATTGGCTATTGCCGGTGAAAAGAGACAAAATATGGGCTTTCTATGAAATGGCGGGGAAATAATGCCATACTTCGCTTCGGCTGTCTTTATAGAAAATCGACAAAAGTGTAAGTTACTGGCTCGTAAAATGGCAGGATTTGTAAAAATAATAATTCAATATAGGGAACGGAAACCTGACTGGAACATAATCCTATTTTTGATTTCTTGAAAAGCAGTCACAAAAGATTCATCTAAGTACAAGAAGTCTAAGCCTTTATTCGATACTTTACATAAAACGTGAATCGTTCCTATCATAGCTTTGAGCTATCCGCAATTCATTGCAAATACGTCTCGGGGAAATTGGGAAACTTCCCCTGAAATTCTGGCTTAGTTATTGTTGATTTTGCATCAAGCGCTGAAGCTTGAGACAGTTATATTTGCACATTCATTTCGCTGCTTAAGTGTTTAATTTCGTAAGAAATGCCACAAGTGCACGGCCGCCAATTTTAATTGGAAAAAAGTCAATTATGTTCAGCCTCCGATGTTTCATTTCGGTTCATCGATTCCACAAAGCTAAAGAGAGTAACATTTAATTAACTTGCATGAATATGCTTTGTGTCACAAACAATGAAATGCGATATCGCATTTTGTTGTAATTTAGTCATCTGAAGCCGCTTTTCAACTCCCATCATCAATTCACTAATTAAACGAGAAAATGACCAAGATGGAACTCTCACCAAAATTAGCAACCACAAAGCAAACCAAAAATTAAAGAGCAATGTTGCTATCATAAAAATTTCAAAGAACCTTGATTAAAAGAACCGATATGTTCACGGCTCTGTAATTACAAGACAACCAACATTATAACATTTTTACTGCACATTCATTCCGGTAATAACTTAATTGTTGTTGTTGGTACCTATGTTTCATGTTTCTGGCATGAGTTATTATTGTATGTTTATGTCACAAAAAGATGAATGCTAATACTCGATTGACTTTCCAGAATAGAATTCTCGAAATAGAATCTATAAAAAAAGTGCACATTTCACTATTTTCAAGGTTTTATTACAAACCAAAGCAGGAAAACTTACGACGCTTTTACGATTTTTTTATTGCTAAAATTATTTTTAGAGATTCAAATTTCTGCTACAATTTGCATGGTGGGTTCAAGGGTCGCGTGTCGCCCTTAGTGTGGTTACAATATTGAGATTTGCGGTTTGTGGGGATAAGCAAATTTAGACAATAAATGGGTCTGTTGCATGTTTAACTACAATCGCGTTAATCACCTCTACCGGTGTTCCTTTTTGAGAAATTTTCGAAATTAGACGATAAGCCAAATTGAGATAGATAAAGCAACAGGCTCAATTTTTAAAACAACGTACTTTATTTAAAACTATGAAAAACTACTTCCGATTTTTTGCATCTACCCAAAAACCATTATCAATTATTTAAATTTTGACATTTACTTGACCCACTTCATTTCCAGAAATTACTGAAGCACATTTGCTGTCAATCAAATTAGAATATAAATGAGATTGAATTGATTGAACCGTGGAGAAACACTAAATTATTAATAAAAGTCCCTCAAACTGCAAACAGCAAAAACTTACTCTGATGACATTTCTAACACTATAAAAGTTCAACAACTTCGGAAGTTACGAGCTAAATATTTAAACTGTCCACATCAACACGACGACAACTTCATAAAAAATTTATTGAAATATTTAATAGTTTTAAAAGTTTGTCGTTGCCGCCTAATCAAATCTGTTCAAAATTCGTTTTATGTGAGTATTTTTTTTCATCCATCGGATTAAACGTGAAAATGATTCAGTGCGTCAACAACCACAAAGTTGACAAAGTTATTAACAAACAGACATCAAAAATGGTGGATGCGCACAGTCCTTTTTATAAAGCCTGTAATTTCAACAACTAGTTCTCTCTTGTGTGTTTATACATACATTCCGTAACCGAAATGAGAAATTCAGCCGACCATAAATTAATAAACCTCATCGTAAATAACTACAAAGCAAACAAAGGAAATTTAGTTTAAAAATGTGTGATTTAAAGTAGGTACGTTAATCGCAAACTTCCCTAGTAGAATTCACCCCATTAAACCATCTAATAAAATTCTCGTGACTACAAAATACGGTTTATTGTAGATTTTTCAAGACATTTTAAGTAAAACTCTTATCTAAAATCTGTGCGCTTGTGCTAGCATTTAATGTATGACGAGAATTTTTTTCCGTGGAGTAACAAAGTCGGTAAAAATAATGTTTATCTATCCGTTTAAAATTTATTTTCAATATCATGAAACGCATGTATATAAAGTGGTTGAAGGGTCGCGTGTCGCCCTTAGTGTGGTTAAAATATTGTTTGTCGTTTATAAGGAAATTTAGGCAATAAGGAGGCCTGTTGCATGTTTAACTTCAATCGTTTTAATCATCGTTAGCTGTATCTTTGTTTTTTGATTTGAAACTTTTCCGTGGAAATTAAAATGAATTTGTGCTTATTGCCTCACTTTGTTAATTTGATGCGAAATGATCTCACCTCTCGCAAGTGTGTTTGCCAATTACCCAAGCAAATTAAATCGTGTAAATAGCCTGATCCTGTTTTCGTTCTGCATCAAAGAATTAGAGTTAATTTTGCTCGGAATGTTTTTATTTGCCATCTACTTAATGTATGTTTTGCAAAAACGAAACGGGAGAAAAAGCGCTCGTAATAAAGTTAAAAGGTAGCGAAATATACGAAGAGAATAATTTGGAGCGATCTGATTGATAGCTCAAACGGGTTGAGTTTTCAACGAGAAGTTAAAAGGCTGCAGGCTCAAAAATTGCAGGCTGCAGGCTCAAAAATTCAATTTAGGCTTTCGTTGAAAACTATTAGGACTGTCATTTCAATCATACTTTAACAACTTCAGTTACCAACAGTCATGATTTAAAGTTTTTGCGAGACTCCAACTTCATTTAACCCTTCCGCTTCAAATATGTAGCTATTTCTTTTCTGGTTTTATCGTTCGTTCAAGTTTCAAATAAACTTTTCGAGAGCCATACTTCTGACTTTATCGAGCTCTAACTTACTTATTTACATATTACAATCTGGCCGTCTTTTAAAATGGATTTTAAAGACGCAATACTGAAATTATGGAATTATCAATTAATTCGATCGAATTCTGCGAGGGTGTTTTTGACAAATGATAAACAACAAGGATAAAGTAACCCTTATGCAAATGCAAAACAGTATGGCTATAAAGTCAAGCTATTGCAAGTATGAACCCTGTCTGTGTTTGTCAGATTGTAAATCAAACATGGCCGAACAAATTCATTGCCCTGACGTGATCACGTCTACGTCCTTCCAAGAACATAATAATTACTATTCAGTGACAAACTGCTTTATCCTAGATATCTCGAACTTTTAACAGCTCTGCGTGGTTATAGTTTCAAAGTTTTTCAAACACGACGATTTTTATCTATTCAAATGGTTCGGAGACGTCTGGAATTCTCCTCAAACTACTCAAACCAGCTCTAACGCGAAAAATCCCGACTATTACTTTTCTGCAAACAAAATCAATACCCAGACTAAATAAACTTTAAAACGTGTAGTAGTTCCTTTGACCTAAATGGTAGATATATTTGCTGCGTTATTTAAACCGAAGAAAAGACCAGTCTCACCGAAAATTGCGTGATTCTTTTAAACAAGTCACACAAAGCGACTGTAAGTGGAAAAATAATGCCCGTTTTAGCTTTATTTATTGCCCTAAGACTACTCAAAATACTTTCCTCCGGCGCCGCGATGTAATAGAAATTATTCAACAAAAGTATTTCCGAGAAATAACAAATTAAGCTATATTTTCTCCGGTTATCGAGCTTTTTCTTTATTATGTGAAGCAATTGTAATATTTACTTCCTGAATATTTTAATGTATTACTCACAAACGCTTATACCGATAAATCTAGAAAAACAGTCAAGGGCACTTACAAGCCACTAACCACACAGAGCAACTTAATTTTTATGCTAATGAATGTCGGGAAACTTTAGAAATTCACCTCAGCTGCTCGTAGAAGAGATTTAAAACTCCATAAGTTTTCTTTGGCTGGTGTATAAAACCGGAGGAGTTTTTAGCAAGGGAATAGCTTCACTTCAGCTAAATCCAATGATAAAAACTGTTTCAGAAAATTACTTAAAATTTTACTAAAACTTAAAACATTTTAACGGCATCTGGCAAAATTAAAATTGAACTGCAATTACTTTGCATGTAAAAATGGTGGATGCGCCGGATAATTTTATCACAATGTTATCATATTCATGCAGTTTATTTTTTGGTCGATCTACTGTTTTGTGTAATGTTAATTATGGAGTAGACAGTCAATAACCTAAGGCAATTTAGTCACATTGTTTATTTTATTTATGTTGTGTTTGCATTGCCGGTAATCTATTTAACGTGCAAGAAGTTAATTATAGCTATTTGTGTTTATTTCGTGCCACTCTTAACAAAGCAAATCAAAAGTTTTTAAAAGATTGTCATATAATTTTTAATAACTTAATACGTTTATTTAAATAGTAGTTCTGTTCAGAGAAATAAACTTAAATTATCGTACATTTTTATGGACCGTATAAAGGCTGTGAACTTCGTCTAATTCTCCTAATTTCAGTAAATGTTAAAACATTGCACAGCTAGTAAAAATCCGTCATGTTCAGTAAACGAGCATTTCCAGTTTATTTTTAGGATCAAATACGAAGTAGCTCCGATTAATTAACCGATTTTTTCCTAGTTGTCAGACTACACAGTTTTAAACGTTTTTATTTCTGGACCACAGCTAAACTAAATAGAAAAATGTTGTTTCCTCTGTTCTAGCCGTCTTTTCCAAGCACCATCTGCTTCAGTTTCAGTAGAGCTTTTCACGTGAAATTTAATTTAATTTTTGACCTTGCGATGTTAGTCTTTGTTTCAGGAATTCATTATGAAGTTGGGTTAAACGAAAAGATATCGCCAACACATGCTGTTAAATATTTGTAGATTTGTAGCAAGCCTCCAGTGTGTGTTTGTTGTTTTCAGAAGTTAATACGATAAATAATGAGTGTTATTTGAAAAAGGTAATTTAAATCCCACCACAGGTGTTATAGAGCTTTATATTCAAATCCCACGTGATGTAGTCAGTATGTCGCTTATACAGTCTTACAGCCAACGTATTTCTTCACAGATCAATCGAACGGCAGAACGCGGAGCAAAGCCGCATTTCAACTGATTTTATTTGATTCAGGGACTTCTGGTTTTCTTTCGTCTGTGTCAATATTATCCGCGGATATCTAAGCTTTGATAATTCACTTTAATTTCATCTAATAAGAAATTAATTCGCAATTACTGGTAATAAAAGAAAAACTTGCTTTTTCATCTCTAGATTAAGGTTCTTACCTGCGTAGTTGGGGCAAAATTAATTGGCTGGTGTGCTTGCACGCCTCAACACAACTTCGTCGTAATTTTCTGATCTTCTCCCGTAATTCAGGACAATCCCTTGTCTGTCCAATGTGAATTAGTAGATCTCGGAATAAAGCCACTTGTCCATTTATATCAATGATCAGCTGGAACCATACAAAATTTTATTGAAGCTTCAATAGCAAGAGCCAAATTTACAACATTTGTCAAACTCGACAAGGACACATTCGATACAATGTTATAGCTGAAATTAATCACAACAAGCAATATTTTATAAAGTAAAAGGTTAGTTGGATTTTTCAGGATTACTCTGGCTTAAAAAAGTTGCAATAACAAGCTCATTCAAAAATCTATTTCAAAAATGTTACGACGTGGGAATTTTGTTTTATGACTCGGAAACGTTAAATCGCTTCTATTCGAAGAAATTACCCATTTCTGGAAACACAAAACGTCGCGTAAATGTACCTTCATTTAAAATAATGTCAATAATCATTTAAAGCGCGTGCGACGCAGACGACGCTGATAACAACCAACTTGAAAGGCGTGCATCTTCATTCTTCATTCTTTCAGTTAACCATTTTTGGTAAAGTTTGGAAAAAACATAACAAGCAGAAAATAAAATTTATAATCATAGGATATTAAACTTTATATAGCTCAAACCATTTAGGGCATAAATAAATATTTAATAAATTCAAATGATATATTAAAAATTTAATGCTCGCGTAGACAACATAAAAATAACTGAGAAAGCGGTGAGAATTGAAATTTTCTGAAAACTCGACATTACAAATATAGATTCCACAATAGAAATTGAAAAAATAAAATTGCGATAACTTTAACTGCAAATCTAGCAGGAATCTAGACTATATCGAAATTTTATTAAAGCTCGTTATACAGGTCGTAGCTATTTAAAAGCAGAGTAGTATATTTTCTATAAAATAATTGTAAATTTTTTTACGTTATATGCAAATACGAACATTGAATTCATGTTTGTAATAAACCGCAAAAGTTCCCCCAAACGTGTCCAACAAGCCACTTTTGATAGAATCTAGTTTATGGTCAGTAAAATGGATTCAAATGCATTAATCACCACCGCCAAGGGGCAAATGCTTGTCGACAAACCAACATGCTCTTTCCACCACTGCATATTTCACAAAGCTCGAAAGCACTCATCATTATTTTATAATCGCCTTTCCAGGTAAATCCAAGCTTTTGAAACTTGCCATTCATCACACATGTAACATCGCAAAACTGCAGCTTAGAATGTCGTTCAAGCATATTTTTATCCCGCCATTAATTGTGTAGCAACTTTTAAAGGATTAGTTTACTTTTAATTTGGTTTAAATATAATTCCATTGGTGCTATAAGGAAACGCAAACAAATCGTGTAATCTTTTAACGAAGCTTTTGCGTTATTGTTTAGGTTGGCATTAGCGATGTTATGATCTTATGCGTCTTGTCATCTAAGAATCGACTTAATTAACATATTTTCGCCCTAAATGGAGCCATCTTGCGACGAAATTCTTCGCGGCGACTTAAGGAAGATAAATTAAACACAGCCCGCAATATCAAAGATATAATGAACTTCGAATTTCCGCATCATGTTTAAACATTACGATCAAAATTCACTAGCACTATTTTTGTGTCGGCTTAAAACGTTACACTTTCTTATTACTCTTGGAATAAATTTATGACAAAATAAATTCACGCCATTACCGCTACTAATGATCTGTCGCTTGCTGAGAATTATGAAAATGTGTCAATTTTAATTAACAATTAACAGGTGTATTGTTAAACGATCATGAAATGAAGAAAGCTTTCGTCGCTGAATAATAATGGCAAATGATCAAGATAAATTAGTAATTAACGTCTGAAATTGCATTCAAGTGAAATTTTAAGCTGTATCGTCGTTAAAGAATCACCATTTAATAAATGGAAAGCACTCGCATTAACACAGTCAGAGGCTTTAAGCAGCCGTAAATTTTTTAGGACAAGCTAATTTATTGAGCGAATTCTTGATCTGGTTAGACTGACCCTTACAGAATTAGCTTCTTCTTGTTCTAAACGGTATTGAGAATCTCTGTATTTTCGACATTGATAAACGACGTGCCCAGGAGAAAAAACCGCAAAAAATTACGAGAATAAACACAAACGTTAGACATGATACAGATTTAATTTAGATTTCGTAAGTACGGCAAAGACGGTTTAAAATTTACTTTACATATTTAACTAGTTGTGTCAGAGGCCTCTGGCGCTACGAAACATAAAATACGGTAAAGCGTCGAGACGCCTATCGCGTGTAAAGATATGCCTAAGGCTTTTCACTTCGCTGCTTTCTGAAAGTCAGAATGAACGAACATCAAAAGTCTTTAGTGGACAATGTTATACGTGAGGTTTTGATAAATCGAACGCTGCTAATAAATGACGCTATTTTATTAAATAAGTACAATCGAACAAAAAGGACAAACTCAAAAGCTACATCCATTCTTATCTCTTATCTTACAATATTAAGCTCAGATCTTTACACAAATTGTAATGTAGACCCACGATATTGCGTCCCCAAAGCTATCGCGTAACTAATAAGAACATCGTGAAAGCTCCCTTGTGTCCAAAAATCCTACCATTGCACATATACAGGATGTTTGGGGTTCAGACTCACTAAATAAATCTTAATAAACGAGCAAAAACATTTAGGAGGAAGTTCGTATTGTAGTTTCATCATCTGATATTTGTGACGGACTATGACGGTTTTCCTGTAGTTGAAATGGCACATAATAAATGAGTAGACTTGCTGTTCGCGTTTACCAAAACCGTTTTCTTAATCGGCGGGTCCTTTTTCAAGGCTAAAATATAGACATTTAGCCCAGTCTGTATAGTTATGCATTCTGTGCGCGTATTCAACCAGTTCCCTCCACTAATACAAATTATTTGTTTGGCAATGCACAACAATTATTTAAACACCCACTACCCATTCTGTTTATAACATTAGCAAACTTGAGAGTTTGCAGTTCCAGAAAACAAGATAAATAGATAAACTGATTCGGCGGCGAATAATAACGTAATGAGACGCTATAAACTGGAAAATTATTCCCACAAGAAATAATAAAAAGCTTTATTACTAGTGTTTACTGTGGAATGGATTTTGTCATAAATTATTGCGAAATATTTGCTCACTCAAGGGATTTTCAGAAACGTTGCAATTATTTTACGCGTTGTGAACCAACAATAAAAAAATTTATTACAATGTAGATATTTCTATTAAATAGTAACCATAAAATTGCAGAAACATTTCCAGGATACAGCACATACTCTATAAGCAAATTGACATTATATATAATGTCTGGAAACCTGAAACGGTAAATTTTACGGCGCATCCACCATTTTTGTAAACCTCTTGAAAATGAGTTGAATACTTTGATGTTCCGATACATTCGTTTAAATGTTACATATTTGTCAGATGTGACATTTTCCCGCTGAAAAAGGGCATCGCTGCTAAATTCGTTAAATAAATAATTTTATTGCGGCGCAAAAAATAAAATCAATTTGCGTATTTTTAGGCGAAACCTTTGCGCACGTGCTAAATTGCTAATTAGATTTCGAAGTGTTGACGCGATGTTTAAGAAATCTGTTGTTTTTTCGCTTCTAGTGTTTGTTTTGGCGAGGGTTGGACAACCGAAACTTTAAAAATAAACTAAGAGAATGGACAAGACTGAGAAAAACGATCTGTCTAATTTTCCGGGACCGAAATGCTTTAAGGTTGATGTTACAATCCAACGCCTGCGAAACTTAGTTAAATTCGTTAAACAGATCTGTAAGGAAGTATTTCCCTGCATAGAAAATTTCATTATAATCATTATCGATTCGTGGAAACGTTCTTAATAAAAATGCAGCCGTTCTGTGAAATATGTACACATTTCTGAGCAATATAAATTAATCAGATGCAAGCTGAATTAACGGACTTTTTTATAAATCGATGACTGGGTTGATCTAGACAAATATTGGAACCGAAGCGGAAAAGTTTTCTCACAAATCGAGGATACAATGAATCAAAAACTGGTGACATAACTTCTCTTCAATAAAAATTCTTGGAGACGGCTTTAGCTTGATTGCATTTATGTTAACGTCATAGTGACTTTTTTAAGTTTATCCTCTGAGACTTTAGAGTTTCAGGGAATGCATATAAAATATCGGTGAACATTGATTTTATCGGGAGAAGAAACAATATTTTTTCCAACTCATGAACAATGTAAAATAGTCCACATAAAAAGTGCATAAGCGAAATAACAAAATTTTGCAATTAAACACAACAATTACAAATTTGATACAAAGCAAATTTAATCACTATGATCAGAATTGTTAATTGAGGTAGATTTTTAAAATAAAACAACAAAATGGGTTTATCAATTTAATTAGTTCTATCCAAAACAGTTCCGAATAAATTTCAAAATACAATAGAGCTTTGCGCTTGTAAATGTTAATGTTTCATTAATTTTCGCTTAATTTTCAGTTACTAACTCCACTCGAAGCGCTACCATTTTTTTAAGTGAAATGTTAGGGGGAAAAGCTGTTTATTAACACACCAAAGCCGCGTGGTTTTTAGCGCTTTATTAAGGCTATTGGGGGACATACCTTCACCTGCTTTTTACCCTTTTATTAAAAAATACATTTTTGCAATGTGGTTTCGAGCTTTTTGTTTAGCCTCGAAATTTTTAATACGTGAAATCAGTAATAAAATATTTTGCCTGTATTAGCACTAAAAGCGTGATCAGCAAATCGTGTAGACTTTATCCGTGGAAGTAATGGAATCGAATGTTCATTTCCGTTTTCCTCTTTGTTATCTTGGCTATTTTTGTGCCCGTAAAACATCATCTCCGTTATATTTTAGGAGTTACTATAGTGATTTAAAAACGAATTGATTGATTGGGAAAAGTTTGGGACAATTTTAATTTGGGGAAAATCAGAGGTGAAGTTTCACCTTTCACTTATCACTAAAACACTTCTTTCGTAACATTCGATTTTCTCGGAAGTGGCAACTTACGAATCTGTGGGAAAATTTGATACCGATAATTATTTTCATCAAAAATGGGGAAAAACTTTGGCCATTGTAGGAGTGAATTATATATCTTGAAGAGCGTGAACCGACATTTTTGGATAAATAAGGTCATTAGTTTCCCCGGAAAATTGCCTGCTCTAAATGATTGTTGAGGGAGTTTATGTTTAAACTTAGGAAATCATTTAATTGTGTTACGTGTGTTCCCACTCATTTAACAGTTTCTTGTTTCCATCATGTCCATAATGAAATTAGAAATATGGTTCTGATTGCATTGGCTGTTAATTGGTTCCCGTTGAGTTTCAATATTCCTCCCTAGCTTTGAGGATATTTGAAACTCATTTAAGGCAGGTTCACATGTAATGGTAAATTGAGCTGTTTTGGAACAGTTTGAAATTAGTTCACGGTAAAAAACGTCTTTAAATTTTTAAATGAAAAAAACATCCAATTTTAGCCAACACGGATTGTGCCCGGCAAAAGCTTTTTCCGGTATTACAACTTTAATGCCACTTATACTCGCTGAACCCGTTTGATTAATAGTTAATCACTCCTAAGGGCTTAAATAATACAAATTGTTGAAACAACTCCCTTCGCAGAACGACACTAGTTCTGTATTGTTATTGTTTTAAACGGGAAATTGATCGACGCCGTTCCAACTTTTAACACAATTAAAATCTATTAAACGCAAAATGATATAAAAGACTTGCTTTAAAAATTCCATTATGTTCAACACAATTTGTGCACTGTAATAATTGATGACTAAACTACCAACTATTGCTACTAATTTAAAATTTGCCAACAAAAATAGAAAAAAAATTGCACTTATGTAAATTAATAGTTGTATATCAAACTGTGTGGCTTTGTTTAATTAATTAACTCACAACTAATTTATTATCATCAATGGTTACAATTTTGTGCCTAAACTGATATTGAAACTATTCAGATCATTCGATGTAATTAATTAGATCACTGAAGCTGATCTAAAAATGTTTCATTATATAAAATTAAAACACTCCAATGTTATAAACCCAACAGAACTTTCACTTTCATTAAAATCCAACACATTTGTTACAAGCAATCTTCAGTTTTAGTTAAAGATAACAATACTTCACTTGTAATTAGTAATTTACATCCACTTTGAACAGAAGCGTGAGCAAAAGCTAATCAACATATAACAATAGAGGCACAGTAATGCAACATCTTTTAACAAAATTCGAATTGAATACACGTAGAAAAAATACAAGAATTGCATGCTGTACTAACATTAAAATTCATACACCAAAATTCGGAAGTCGGTGCCAGAGAGAAATTATACCACTTCGCCTAAAACACTAGAAATTAACATAAAAAATGGAAGTATGTTGTGTAAATAGGTGATCGTTACCGTTAAAAAACGTGAAGACGTACACATAAAATTCACCCACACGTGTTACTTGTATCATTTCGACCGAAATTAACTTTTTAATTAGTCGCAACGTAATGAAAGGGATCCAATTACAACACGATGATTTTTTAATAAATCTCGGTGAAATCGTATTAAAATAAAGAAACAAATGTTTTTTTTATGAGGATTTGATAGAATTTTGAACGCCCAAGTGTCGTAATGTAATAAAAAGATTTGTGTGGTATTTTTGGGTATTAGCCGACTTGACGTGTTCCATATAAATGGTATCTTTTAGTGCAAATGAAATTCTAAACATTACAGATTTAGTAGAATAGTGGTGCGTGCGTTGTATAAATGTGGGGTGTGATTTGTTGTGAAATATACCAACGAACGTGTACGAATGTAAGTCATGCAAAAACACGAAGAAACTGTGACAACGGCAGAAAACACACCACATTGAGGTTGTTGTCGAATTCGTGATGATGAGACATGCCGACTGATTTCGATCAAGTAATGTCACACTCAATATACGGCATGATAAAGTCGGTGGCGGCGGTGGCGGCGTAACCGAGGCCCGAACTCTCCGCTCGCGTTACGTTTCATACACCTTGTCAGACTGAGCTCTGTGTAGTAAGTTATGTATAACAGTCATTTTGTCGCGCACTCGAAAACTTGAACCGAGTTCAACCGTGGAACGCCACTGCACACGAACGAGAAGGAGTACGCTAATTGCAGGAAAATTCTCTTCTGTTCCGGCTGCCGTCAAGGCAAAAATAAATCTCACTTTTAAACCGGAACACAGATTATAACGCTTAAAAAAACATATTTTTATATATTAACCTTATTTATGTTCCTCTTCATTTTCATAAACTCACGACCGACCCATCGATGGCTTCTTCTGCTCTAAACACACCAACATAATCCAACTTTCTCTCAGTTATATACCGACTTCATACTCTCATTAAATAACACAGAAAAAATTGATTTTTTTAATTAACAGATCGATAATAAGGTGAGAAACTTACAACAGTTTTAACTGACATGACTCTGCGTGCATTGCAAAAATTACTACTGCAATTATACTTACTTAAAAAGTCATCAGAGTTTCATATTTTAGTAGTTTACTTTTCATGTTGGTTTTTTGTGGAGTCGGTATCATTTATAAAACATAATTTTCAGTGAAAACTCGCATCTACATAATTCAACAAACAGTAAAAATTAATACCAAACGTACTAATCTTCAGGTGAAATGACGTAACATCTAAAATTAAAGCACATACATTTCAAATCACGTACATTTGCTAAATTAATCACTTTGGTGTCGCGCGTATTGATCACTAAAACCAGAATACACCCCCTCATTTCCAAATTTTCGTAAAATAAATGTAACAGAACTCGTAACTAACTCTTCAACTAAAAACTTTTTGTTTCATTTTCCAGTGAAAGCTTAGAACTGCCTCATAAATAAATTTAATACCAACGAAGTGAATTATAAATGACGCTTTTGAAATGACATTAGCACAATAAAATCAAATTAAATATTTTATTACAAGTTAAAACAGAAAGCGAATATAATTATTTATATATCAAGATAGCAGTAAAAGTTTTTGGTAAAAAAAGCTACAATGTGTGTTCATGACAATAAAATTTGTTCATCTGAAAGGTTTATCTTTAATGCATCTTATTCTTCGTTTCGCTTCCGTAATTTTATAAATTATTCCGAACCAGAAATTTCATACAATTGAGTTTAGGATACGTCAAGAATTGATCTTGAGTCCTGTTGAAAGTTTTAAATGCGGTTGATCATTATAAAAACTTTTTTTAAAAATGCGTACTCCGGCGCATCCACCATTATTGCACTGTTACTATTTATTTTACTTTTCGTTATTATTAGTGGTGATTTCAAAATTCAAAAACCTTAGTAGTAAGGTAAAATGTACACCAATTAGGTTTTACTTTTTTATTTCAGTTCCTAGAAACCGAAATACATTTTTTATACAAAATTGGGGGAACGCACGATATTTTTTCTATTTTTATGTTCTGTAAAAATCATTCTGAATTAATAATGATCTAATAACTGTTTTAGAGGGCTTTAGCAAACAAGAACCAGTGAACATGCATTCACATTTTATCATAAACATTATGTCTGAATAATATATAAATAGAACGTTGTATGTTAAAATTTTGATAACTAAGTAAAACGCAGTAAGACTTCGTGACAATTACTCGGAAATTTCGTGTTAGTTGAAGAGTAAAGAATTCTAAATATGTCAGCCTGTAGTAATCAGCAACTGGAAACCAACTCTCCGTTTAATCCCGTTCGAATTAAGCCAAAATGTGCACAGATTTTATGAGCATTCCATTTGTTAAAAGCCAAATGAATGCACATGATTGATTTTCGCTTTTATTAACAATTGACACATTTCAGTTAACTTTTAAATTCAGTACTGCACAATACCACTGGGAAAACTGCAATACAGAGCGTTATTTAGTATATTGATGGCTTGCCTTCGCCACACCGTCACTAACACAAATAGCCTCCACAAGAACAAGCTTTTTGTGCATTTCCACAAGCAAATCCATCGCTCTTCGCCCGCTTACCGCCAACCTTGCGTAAAACACATTATTGATTGTTATTGCGATTACTGAAAGTAAACTTTATAGAATTTATGTTATCGAAACCAAATTTGGTTCAGTTAAAAAAAAACACAAAAAATTCTTTTGTTCCTGCAATTGTAAAAAGCGCCCGTCTTCTAAAAAACAAAATTTAACATATTTATTCAGATTGTGCTTTCTCGGCGTTGTATTTTAAAAATATCACAAAATGCTCTCTTCAAAGATAATTAAATTCGTGCAAACAAGTAATGTAAATAAAAAAGAAAATAAAACGGAGCGGAAAAACTTAATTTAACTCTAATTAATAACTTTGACAATGCATAATACCCTTACTAAATGAAAATTTTATCAACGTTGGCACAAAAATGAGAAAAATAAACAAGTTGACTTGGAAATATTATAAACTAAAGATGAAGTTCATTTATTAGGTATTATGACAATTCCATCTTTCTTCCTTTCATCTCATTTTCTATCCTAAACGAAAATAAACAACACCATATTATCATTGTTAATAAACTAATTATAATTGTAATTTAGCTTGAACAATGCAACATGTTGTGACACTTCACGCGATAAACTATTATAACGACAACATTGTTGATGTTCGAGTGTCATTTTCCAAATATCAACACAACACTGATGTTATCAATGAAATGGATGAAAAGAAATAATTGCAGATAATAATAAGCCAAAAGTTTCATTCGCACTTTTAAGACAACATTTTCTCAGAAAATCTATGCTTTTACTAGTTTACACAAGTAATGATAATCAACCAGCGTTTAAGAGAATTAGTTTCTAACAAAATATTTAAAGTACGTGCACAGGAATTAAAGTACGGAATTTTATGACTGCAGTTTGATGCGTGCACTGTAAAAACAAGAGTTGTGGTATTTGCAAAATATTTAATAATGTTTGCATCCACAGAATTGTTTTGACGCTGAATTCTATTTTTCTGTTCGGATTATTGACATACCAATTTTTTTTTTAATTTTTTATTTCGACATTCTTCAAAAAATTTTAGTTTACCCGGGATCGAAACTTTACCATAAAGGTTCCCAACAACCGACTACATTTCCTCGAGTATTGATTATACATGAAAGCGATGAACGCAAAATCAGTCATTATCGGAGATCATCATTATCAATAATGAGTATCGAACGACGCAGAGACTTTTTCAGAATTAAGCATTGTTTTTCTTTCCTGAAATGAACAGTTTCGCTAAATAATTCATTCCTTTCTGTTATAAATAATTCATGAATAGAGTATAAAACTGTGGGCAACTAAATGTTATTTCCTTAAATAAACCGAATTCAATCTAAATTATGTCGGCAATTGTGATATTACAGAAATTTTAGCGCTTATTTGAGTAGTTTACAACGTTCGATTAGTATCGTTATGATGAATCAAGCTTTTAATAATAAATACGTTGGAACTTAATAAAAACCGACTAAGATCTAAAATTCGATGTCAAGCATATTGTTCACATTCGTTTTATTAAATTTTTTCTTGAATAAACAGAAAAATATTAATATGAAATTTATGGGAAGTAATAAATTGAAAGCTTTAGTCGTAAGTTAATTTTTGTTTTTTCCATGTGAATTGACGTATTTTATACATGAATTTCATTTATGTCGGTATTGGATAGCTAATTCCTTCAGAATACAACCGGTGGATCGGAAAATAATTACACTACGAGTGGCGTAATAAATAAGGGAGGTTTATGGCTTCCGAACGTAAACCATTCTGGGAAGATGGATAAGATATGCGTACCACGTCACTACAATTTTCACCTAACGTTCAACATCGTTATTTTTAACATATATTTAATTCAAATACAAAAAGAAATGTAATTATGGTAATTTTATAGATGGTCGCTCTTCTCTTTATCTTATTATACGATCTCATAGTGCCACCGTTTCGCGTAATTATCTCCCCCAAGATACTATTATCATTTTTTATATGCGAAGAAAATTCATGAAAACAAAAACGCTAAATTGAATTCAAGTGAAAATCAATACCAAAACCCTTCAATCCGAGCTAATTAAAAACGATACATGTTGCTCCAATATGCGTGACATAAAGCAACTAGTTGATAATTGATTGAGTTTCTTGATTGAAAAGAACCTTTCCTGATGTTATACTTGATTGCTACAATTTTAAGAATGTATTTAATTACTTATAAACGGATTTCAGCCGCCCCTTTTCACTGATTTTTTCAAACGTAATATTTACGCCGACAAATTCGTTAGGTCGTTAAAAATTAATGCAATTTTAAAGGCCAAACTGTCAAAGATTTAATTAAAATCAAACAATACTGGGCTTGGAACCATAAATGTTAACAGTAAATAAATTATTCAACAAGGTCTGAATTAGGCGAATTGTTTGTTACGTTAAATTTGTTTACCACTAACTAAATTTGTCAGTTTATTTTTCAAATTAAAAAAGAGATTAAACTATATTCAAATTTATTTATGAGATTTTTCAGAATTAGATTTAGAAATGCGATTTACTCTGACTCATTAAACTGAAGCTCAATTTTAATCAAATTGAACTGGGAATTGTTTGAGAATCCAATGTTGGCACGTTAACAAGTTTCATGGCCATTTTTGAACAAACCAGAACCTTGACAATCTTCCCAGTTCTAAAAAAATGTCAGACAACAAAACCGCGTATAAAAGGTAAAGTCTCTCGCATTTATTATGTTTCTGGAGTCAAATGTTCTTTTCTTGTTTATAAAACGTGAAAACCACGTCTTTTCGGGTAAATAAAAACGGAGTCGCTTACATATACAAAAGATATAATCGCGTGAAGAACTTTAAAACTTAAATTAAACCGTTCTCCCTGATTTTTGTGTGAAAAATTATGCACTTATAACTTTGTAACTCTGCTAATGCTACAACTGTCCAACCACATAAAACAGACGTGCATTTACGCCTGGAAGGATAATTCTAGCTTTGAAATGTTTTTTGTGGTAAAGTGCAAAATTTCACAGTAAGAGCTCACCTAAACTAAAAATAGGTCGTTGGAAAGCACAAATTATTTATTGACATGTTCATTACCTTGTATAATGAAACGGTAGCAGGATATGAAAACAAGCTCTAACCATAGAGAAAGGAGAAATTGAATATACATGCGTTTGTGTGGATGTCACAGGTATTGAATGGCAGTTATAGGGTAGGTAAAATTTTATTGGAGCCCCGTCGGCTTGAGTAATTGTTTGCTAATGTCTATTGTCTATTATTCAGTTGTCTGTAGCCTTATGGCTATAATAGAACCAAGTTCACAGAACTTGCACGCATCCATCATCTAGATGGGTTTCAGCGCCTGTAGTGGCCTACTCGAATACATGTTTTATAATCTATTACCTGTAGGTAGAGAGTGAATAGGTTGCTTATGAGCTATATGCAAGGCTTATTTGTAATTCATGAGAAGCTCGGTTACTGTTTACTCTCAACAAATCTCACATTTCTTTCAAGAAACTCTCCTTTTCACCGGTCCAGACTACACATATGACTACATCTATAACCAATTTGTAGAAAAAAGTCAACAAACACGCCCTTTAGTTAAACAGTAGGGTGTGCATAATAAATCACCTGGCACCGTTCTGAACGGTTAGTTGACTACGATTTTATAAAGTACTTTCTTGCAACCTACCGTTACTAAGCTACCCACGGGAGCGAAAATTTATACTACAGAAATGAATGTTCTCAGGTAAAAGTTTCACCACAAAACCGCAACAATTTTCTCTATTTTATTTATTATTCAATTTACTAGAAAGAATCACGACTTATTGAACACCCATAAAACCAACAAATCGAACATGAACCAGATTATAAAACAACCACAAAACTTTCAATCTACACCTCGAAGTAGGTACAAACTTGATGCTACAAAAATCCTAACGCTCAGTAAATGTGCTAGTTTACGTCCCACCGTTACGAATAATTTATATGTTTTTAAAAGATTTCTCGCCCGGCGCCTCCACCATTTTTACATGTCAATAGTATTTATGCGATAATTAATGTTAGAAACATTTTTTTAATCCTCGATGATTGCTCCTTGCTTGAGAAATTTGTCTTGAAGCATAATGAAAATTTGAAGCTTAATAACGAAACAAATCGATAAAATTAATTTCTTTTTGCGCCACCATTGGCTATTAAAGGTATTTCCGTTTGATGTACTGTAATTCTGATACATGTTGATAATTAACTTTTTAAAATTTAAAACGATAAGTGACTAATTGTTTGGCCCGGAAACGTCCACATGCGCATACATATTCTTCAAAGTTTCAGCTATATTTGAATATAAAGTTGTCGGGTAACATGTTTTAGTTGATAGATTAATAATAATTAATCATCTTCAAAGTTAATTATTCAACAGTCAACAAAAATGCAAATGTTTATCCGACGCCTTTACCATTTTTAATAAAATAAAAAGTGGAACGTAATGGTTGCGTATATGGTGCGTGCATTTTATTTAATTTAGTCCCTTCAAAGAAGTAATGAAAATATTTTGCCTAGGGTGGGTAAATTTGTCTAAAAGATTAATAAAATTTTCACCAAACAAAATTACTTTGGGGCTTCTCGCTACATGACTTTAAATTTGTTAACCGTACTCGAGATTCATGAAGTGTGGATATGAAACTAAATAAGAGAGAGAAAAAACCGGCCGTTTGCATTCGCCCAACGCATCTCAAATTTATCACATTGTTATGAATTTTTAGATCAATGAAATTGATTTTATTTTCCCAACGTAGCCGCTATTTGTACATGCCAAAAGCAAAGTTTTTATTGTAAAAATTTTATTGGAGTAATAAATTTTATCGAAACTTTACTTGTCTGCTTTGGAGAAGCTAAAAGTTTGGCGTAGAGGGAGATCATTTTAAAGCCATCATCCAAAGGGTGTGTGTTTAGTCAGGGTGGTGCTAGAATTTAATGAACATGCACCCAATATAGGCTTAAACACATTTTATCCGGCTGTTACCTTTTTTTTAATTACTTTGAAAGTGTTAAGACATCGATCACTGCGAGCGAGTTTTCAGAAAATAAGTTAATGTAAATCGACAGGAAAACACCACTTGTAAATTTAAAAACCATCATTAACACTAGTATCAGTCAACACTATCAAAGAACGAACATTTTAATCGAATGTGGCTCGCTAAGTACACGTTTTCATTCCAAAAGTAATGAATAATCGATAATTATGAGAAAATCGATGCACACGGTCGTTTACGTAAAATTGTCTCTTTTATAAAATGCAAATGAGAATGATATAAAAATGGGACGAGGCGCTATCTTGCTGTTACTTTTGTGTTGCATTTCATTATTTGAAATTATCTAAAGTGGTTTAAATATTATACTAAATTGTCCTGAATAATCAAGAGTAGTTAAATGATGTTACACTTCTATTAAATTCTAACAAAATCAATAGACTGATGTATGATCAGATAAATAAAATGTGGCAATACTTGTAATTGTATCGAATGGTCACTACGTTATCAATCGACACAATTTTTGTAATCTTTCAGACACAGGAGTGAATATTACATTTCCTATAGAAGAGTATATCCTCTATACATCGATCAAATTTCGTTATTAAATTTGTAATTTCCTTCTCATACAGACATTCCGTGAAAAGTGAATGTATATTAAATATGTATGATAAAGGTGTTCCAAGCTATTCGCATTTCGTAAACATGATTAAAATAGTTGCAACTGTTTAAAGGTGAGCTTTCGTGGCGTAACTTCAGTTCGCATTATCTGCTTTTATTTAATTTCGTTCTGCTGAGCGTATAGAATTTATTCGAAAGTGGTAAAGTTGTAATCGCTCGAAAAGTTTGCATTCTACTAAAGGGCTGAACTTTGAGAAAATTTCAACTGACGTCGGGGAAATCCGGAAAACGTTGGAAAATAAAAAGGTATGCACTCTTTCTTTTCGATATATGTTTGAGCATGCTCGAATACACTTCGTGAATAATTGAATTAAAAGTTGAGTTTTCTAGTTAATGGCTTGTTGTTTGATATCAATTTTACCGAGTCGCTTGGGAAAAGTGTGTCAACTTTTCAAGAGTCCCTTCGAAGCGACGCGGCATAAGTGATTAAGGGTCCTCTGAACAGGCGCTGCGCAACGGTTTACGACTATATCTTTCGATTGACAGCTTGCCGGAAGGCGCGACTTTTGCAAAAATATTATCCGCTATCACTTACGAGCCCTAAATTCTTTGTTCTCGGGTCGGATGTTTCAGCTGGTTAATAAGCGTATTTTTGCACATTCTTTCCAAAGGAAAACGTTATTCATTTTTTAAATAAAAGCGTCTAAGCGGATTTAAACAATAGCAACTAGAATGTTCACGCGCCAGAAATGTTGAAAAAACCTATTTTGCAATCGGTCGGTGCAGTTCCCCTACATGCGTTTATAATAATAAATCAATGTCATGTCTTTGTTTCTGGTTCTGGAGTACTTTATAAATTTCTAGCTGTCGGGTATAAGTCATGACGGACACCGAGGTTTTCAGACGAAAAAGGTTTTTATTTCGAACAAGAGACCATGAAAATTCAACTTTTTCTTTAAAACTCCAACGAGCTTATTTAGCGGTAGACATAATTACCCAGTTATATCCGATAGATTTTAGCCACTAAAGTCAGTATTTCTCCGAGAGATAAGACCAATCATTTCATCAGTTGCCGGATAAGCTTTCTCGTCTTAGTTTCTCAGCACTTTGTCTAGTTCTATTCAATAACCGAAACTGTCGTAGAGATAACCAGTTTAAGAAAATGCAGATTAACTCAATTTAAGGTTTTACACTTCCACCGTTTTAAATAGGAAATTTTGATTAGCTTTGTTTCTCTGTTGAGTGCTTATGAAATTTATCGTCGGAACAAAGGGATTAATAATTATGAACACTCCGATGATAGTTTAATATGGGTCTATTTACGAGATATAATGAGCCTAAGGCGGACGCCACGATTTGTTCTTTGGCAAACCTCCAATGGACATTGCTGAAATGTAAAGTGGATATCGTTAAAATGTCGTAAAATCCAATGAAACACAATAGAACGTTTGTTAAATTTTATATCGTGTTCTCCAAAGAATCTAATTAAAGGTGTGGGCATTTTAAAACCAGATTAAGCAAATATTGTTGAAATCAAAAAACTTCTTACCGGAAACAGGCAACAAGTTCTCCGAAAAACTTGCAATATCAACTCAAAAAACGCGGTTTCTGTTCTCACCAATTTTTTGCCTTCCTTCAAACCCCGCAATTTTTATTACGAGCAGCCGTAAGAATTTAGTTCTGCTTCACTTTGACAGGTCTCATTAAATACGGAAATTACCTTTTTCTTTTAGCACAACCGGAAGTGTCTCAAAACTGTTACTATTTTCGTTCGATTCCTAATATTCGATTTCTTACATCCTCACCAATTTCAATAAGTAAAACGGGATTTCTGTTTTGTAAAGCTTGAGAATATGTGAACGCAGAAAGTAAAATTGTTCTCTCGTGGGAATGGTGGAGGCGCCAAGTATAATTTGTATTTTCAATATCTGATTTTGCGGTAAAGGAAAAAACGAAAGTTGTCTCCCGCTGAAATAGGGAATTAAAGTGGCATTCTTTGAAGAGCCTCTTTAAATTTTCTGGTGATAAATCGGGTCGGATTGGCGGCTTAGAGAAAATAAGAGAGTTGTAAAGCGCACTTCTCCTAGCTACCCTAATTGGCTCCTCAACAGTGACAGATGGAGCTCCTTAACCCGGCTTCATTATATTTTTACTTGCTGCATATCATAAAAATATTTACTTTAAAATTTTAGCAAAATACTGAAAACTTGTGGTGTTTGTTATCACATTATTAATGATCGGTCGACTACTTGAAGTTTGATTGTTACACGTTTAAAGAGTAATTCCTTGTTATTATGACGTATAAAAATAGCATAACAAGTTTTTAGTGCTGTCATGTCGTACATTGAAAGCTTTATCTAAATGATTATAAACTATATATTGTAGTAAAAAATTGTAAGCATAGCGTAGGCTAGAATTATAAACAAGCTAAACCATGCATATTTTTTTGGTGTGTTTTAGACATTTTTGGGATTAATAACTATTGACAATGTTTTGTTTTCTTGAAGTTATCATGTTTCGGTAAAATTTGTAGTAAAAATGTCGATAATTTTTCTTTTGGTTGGGTTTCCGCTGTGGGTATGTTGGTGATGAATCGGGTCGGATTGGCGGCAGGGAGAAGCGCTAAGGGCTGCAGAGCATACAACTTCTCCTAGTTACCTTGACGGGGTCGTAAGAAGTGACGTAGACGGAGGTCCTTCGGCCGATCAGAGAGCGACAGCCGATGGAACTACTTCGACGACCGGCCATCCTCACGGGGAGCTCACGCTCCTGGCTGGTCGAGCCATGCACTTGTACGGCGGCTTCCACGGCCGACGCCCACGTCACGACTGAGTGGAAACGGCGGCGGCGCGCAAGCTCACCATCGATTATATCATCAACACGTGCTACTTCGTTACTCGCAAACGCGTCAACCCTCAAAGCGCATCATTGTAATTCATTATTATCAAATCAAATTATTATCCAAAACACATCTATAGGTCCATGATCCCCACCAAATTCCACTTGACATTCATATTGACACAACGATTGTCCCTAAAACTTAACACTAAACGGATCAAACCCTTAATTGTTCTACGACAAGCCAGACGTTGTATCTCTCTGAACCGCGACGGGATCTCGGGAGCAAATGATTATTACGATCAACGAACACATGGTAATAAAAGCTGATGAGGAGTAATCTCAAAAACGTCAGATGAAATAAAACCCTCTTCAACTCAACGACTGCCAATTAATAAAATACTTACGTTCTTGTCTTTTTGATTTGCTCGTACATTTTATCATCAATCACTTTATCGCATTTTACTTTATTTTCCAAGATGGTGACAGTGTTACAAAGTAGAAGAAGGTCGACGAGCACACAAATAAATTATGTCAACGATGCCACATTCAACGAATCCCACATCTGAAGCGGGATCTCTATATTCTTTACGGTCGCTTATATAACGAAACTCAAAATACCCGATTCGACAATAAGGAAACTTTACCACAGACTATTTGCTTTAAGTTTTTAATGAGCACAAACACGTACACAGCTAAAATTTCAATTTTCTACTTCCACCGGTAATTAGAAAACTCAAGAAAACTTGAAAATTTTCTTTAAGACAGTAAGTAAACCGAAGTTTCGCAGTCTCGCTTGCTTCCACGCAGTTTGAATTTGTCAGTCACTCTGACGTTTGTTAACATTTCACTGCAAGTAGTTTGATGTAGATGTATAATAGCAGTCATCAACAAGCACGTACTCGGGCGAGATGTGTCAGACGTTTCATTATCCTACGGACAGGAAAGCCGTCGTCGTTGCAATTACGTGCTAGCTGCATTGTCCACTCTATATACAAATATCTTGATCAGAGTAGGTAACGCTTCTACGTTGTTCGTATTCGGTCTAATTCAGTTATTCAGTTCAAGTTTCTACTCAGTAAGTTCATCAGTGAAGCGGCAACATCTCTGTAAATTTTATTATTGTGTGATTTTTTACAAAAGAGAACTAAATTATTCAACTAGTTTAGTTGCTTCCTGGCAAATATCAAATCTATCAAACTTCCGGATTGCTAATAAATCCAACGCGTAAACAGAGAAACTTTATTTTAATTCAACGTTTGGTTTAATAACGGTTGACAACGGACGTGAATTACAACTTGTACCCAAAACAAATTTAAAACAATAAATGTGACACTTTTTGTGATTTATCTAAATCAATTTATCACGAATATACATTCTCACAATGTATTTTTACTGTAGCTTCTTGGAAATTTATCTGCAGTGCTAATACCGTTGCTTTCGTTCATATCTTTAATACTTCCGCTCCAAATATTGTTGTTCTGTCTAGAAAAATATCACTTCCAATGCTCAAATAAATCGATAAAAGACCCTGGAAAACTTGAGACGCCGTTTAACTAATTAATTTTGAAAAGTGCAATTAGAATTCATCGTTGGTCCACCAAATTCGTGGCGGTAATCGAAGCATTCACGTCGAACTAATCTTTTAGTCGAATGCCTGATCAAGCTTTCATCTGGAATTTAAGATCGTCAGCGACTAAATCGAATATTTCTTTTTAAATTCTCTATTCCGTCATCGCTGTCACTTCCTTACAATACGTATATCACTACCTGTCGTTTAGAATCTATTATTAAATTTGAAAATAACTCTAAGAGGGACGTTTTCAAATCTAGAGAAACAAATCATTTACAACCTGGCGCATCCACCACTTTTTTCTTATGACATTCATTTGAGTGATGGCTCGAAGCTGTAAAAACTATCTCTAGCAGTCAAAACAACGCAGAAAAACAAAGCAGAAATTATTGATTGACCTTCCGTAAATATAATTTTCTTCTGGAAATAATATGACGTTAACCCAAATGAAATTTCAGCGTGGCCATTTTACCGAATAATAAAACGCTCCGGGGAATGTTTCGCTTTGAATGTTTAATTGTTTATGATGTGGCTGCTGATTTTGATCATGATCTCATTAAACTTTCGGTTTAGATTGATATAGAACGTGATAAGACGTTCAATGAAATATTTCATTAAAAATCGAGCTACGGTACAGAAAACTTACAAATGTCAAGCTATAAAATTGCACGCTACTGTAAGCAATAACTTAGTGAAACCTACAGCAAAAATTACAACTTCTCCATTTACTTCATATTATTTCCAGCAAATCTGGCGAAAATGACCAGAGTTATCGGTTTTTTTATATCAAGCGTATACATTGACAGGCGGACGGACAGAAAATCTATAGCGCTTTTTGCTAATTTCTAACAACTACATTCCAGCGGCGCTATTCTTACGCGCTGTTATGAAGATTTATCATCGTGTTGATTGTTGAATAAAAAACCTATTTTCAGCGTCAACGAGCACGGTCAGCCACCTGATACCCCTAATTTCGCAATATCAAACAAACTTGTCACGCCTAATTACCGACAATCTGTCAACTTTGGAAAAGGCTATTAAGCTAGTTTGAAAGAAAAAATTACACCAAAGAATTAAACTCAGATAAAACCTGGAAGTAATTAAAACATCACCACCCCCAAACTTAAACGTTTTGAATGACAGATAGGATTGTAAAAAACGGCAATAAAACGGTAAAGATGGTTGTATTATACGTAGTAACATTTTCAGAACCCATCATAAAAAAGCAATAATTGTAGTTCGTCGTTGTAAGAGTTGAAATAAAATAAATTTATGTTAAAAACACTTCTAGCAAGCAATATATTAAAGATAATAGCGCGTAAATAAATTGTCATTCTGGTTGACTTTCAGGAAATTTTGTTAAAACTGATAATTCCAAGTTACGACCCTGCCCGTATTTTTTCCACACTGTATATTTTATTACAGGTTACGACGTAGCGCACAATAAAATTTTTCCTATAAAAGAGTTGCGTGCGAACAAGTATACATTAGAGATCACACATAAAATTAATGTTCGGAGATATCGTATAAGTGCTTTTTCAAAAGTTGATATGTATCGTCGCGAATATCATTAAGTATAAAAAACACACCAAAATTGCTATCTATTCAAATTAAAATAAATAAATCAAATTTTATTACAGACGCTTTCAGTCACCTGGAGAAAATCCACGTCTCCGGAATCATTGAGACTACTATTTACCTGAAAAACTTCCGACTCGAATATTATTGGAGGTAACAATTCGAATTTTGTTTCCTTACCTATATTAATGTCTTTTTTTTCTAAATTCCAGGTTCATCAAAGCGAATTGGGATGTTGGCGCACAATGCAGAATGGAAGAAACGGGTGATTCCACAAGACGATCAAACAATCACAAACCGTTTTGTACGAGAAATTTTATACTTTGTTATGTAAACGAACTTACTGTACTTGTACAAAATGTGTAATTAAAGAGAATCTATTAAACGTAGCACTTCTATTTCTTCTGTTCTAATTTATTTTCCAACGTTCAAAGTCTAGCAAAAAATACAAGCAATGTGAATTAAAGCGTGGGTGAGAAAATTGTAATTTCGTTAAAATTCTTGAAAAATTCTTTATTTTCGAATTTTTTGCTAAGTATCAGGAGAACATGAGATACGAGGAGATCGAAAATTTTTAAAAAGTAATAAAAAATTGTCTATTTTAAATTTCTTGCACAGTATCAGGAGAACATGAAATACGAGGAGGTCAAAAACTTGTAATTTCCTTAAAATTAGTCAAAATTCTCGATTTTCATATTTTCTTTGCAAAGTATCAGGAGAGCATGATGTCTGAGGAGGTCAAAAACTTGCAATTTAATTAAAATTAGTCAAAATTCTTGATTTTCGTATTTTCTTTGCAAATTATCAGGAGAGCATGAGGTACGAGGAGGTAAAAAACTGAGATTTCGTTAAATTTTCACAAAGTATCAGGAGAGCATGATGTATGAGGAGGTCAAAAATTTGCAATTTAATTAAAACTTGTCAAAATTTTTGATTTTCGTATTTTCATTGCAACTTATCAGGAGGATATGAAGTACGAGGAGGTCGTCAATTTAATATTTCGTTAAAGTTAATAAAAAATTTCCGTTTTTCGTAATTCTCACAAAGTATTAGGATAGCATAATGTACGAGGAGGTCAAAAACTTGCAATTTAATTAAAATTAGTCAAAATTCTTGATTTTCGTATTTTCTTTGCAAATTATCAGGAGAGCATCAGGTACGAGGTGGTAAAAAAACTGAGATTTCAGATTTCGTTAAATTTTCACAAAGTATCAGGAGAGCATGATGTATGAGGAGGTCAAAAACTTGCAATTTAATTAAAACTGGTCAAAATTTTAGATTTTTGTATTTTCATTGCAAAGTATCAGGAGGATATGAAGTACGAGGAGGTCGACAATTTATTATTTCGTTAAAGTTAATAAAAAATTTCCGTTTTTCGTAATTCTCACAAAGTATTAGGAGAGCATAATGTACGAGGAGGTCAAAAACTTGCAATTTAATTAAAATTAGTCAAAATTCTAGATTTTCATATTTTCTTTGGAAAGTATCAGGAGAGCATGATGTCTGAGGAGGTCAAAAACTTGCAATTTAATTAAAATTAGTCAAAATTCTTGATTTTCGTATTTTCTTTGCAAATTATCAGGAGAGCATGAGGTACGAGGTGGTAAAAAACTGAGATTTCAGATTTCGTTAAATTTTCACAAATTATCAGGAGAGCATGATGTATGAGGAGGTCAAAAACTTGCAATTAATTAAAACTGGTCAAAATTTTTTATTTTCGTATTTTCATTGCAAAGTATCAGGAGGATATGAAGTACGAGGAGGTCGACAATTTATTATTTCGTTAAAATTAATAAAAAAATTCCACTTTTGGTAATTCCACAAAGTATTAGGAGAGCATAATGTACGAGGAGGTCAAAGACTTGTAATTTCTTTAAAACTAGTCAAAATTCTTGATTTTCGTATTTTCTTTGCATATTATCAGGAGAGCATGAGATACGAGGAGGTAAAAAACTGAGATTTCGTTAAATTTTCACAAAGTATCAGGAGAGCATGATGTATGAGAAGGTCAAAAACTTACAATTTAATTAAAACTGGTCTAAATTCTCGAATTTCGTATTTTCTTTGGACAGTATCAGGAGGACATGAAGCACAAGGAAGTCAAAAAATTATTATTTCGTTAAAATTAGTGAAAAATTCTCACTTTTCGTAATTCTCACAAAGTATTAGGAGAGTATGAAGTACGAGGAGGTCAAAAACTTGTAATTTCCTTAAAATTGATCAAAATTCTCGATTTTCGTATTTTCTTTGTAAAGTATCAAAAGGACATGAGATCCGAGGAGGTCCATTAAACTTGATTGAAAGAGATGAGAAAAGCAAGAGTTTAAAAAAAACTTGTTTTATTTCAATAACATCCTGTATGGCTTCATATACAATAGGAGTTCAGGTGTCTGCTGTGAGAAACAAAAAAAAAACAAGAAAAATCACATATCTGAGTTTTTTGAGGCAAAAACAAGCTTCTCTCCTCATCCGTTACAAAATGTCGTGAAAATGATCAAACTCAGATTAGTTACAACCGCTTCACAGAATCAATTTGTCCTGAAAACGACAAACAAGGAATGCTCCTGACTTTGGGGTTGATTTTCCAGCTTGGAAATGACGCAATTTCACCATAAAGCATCTCAAGTTATGAGTTGGTTTTGTGAAGGTCGCAGGAGCGGAGTTTACATTTCCACTACAACAGAGCAGACTAATGAACTTCATAAATGATTACTTTATCCTGAGCATTTTCATTTTAACACCGGTTTACGCCATCTATATTCACTTTTCTCAAAGTGCTATGTGCGAATTTTAAAAAACCGAACTGAATTATCCAAGTAATTGAAATTTTGCATCAATATAATTACAGAATAGGAAACAGACAAAAAGGAAAAAAACGTTCATTTTAAAAATAATAAGCTGTTTAAAGCACAAAACTCAAATATTCTGAGTAGTTTTACCAATATTAGTTTAGATTTCATAGTTGAAGGTGCTGCCATCTCGGGAATTTGTATGCAACATGAAATCAGAAATCTGCTCAGCCTATTCACCTGAGGAGTAACAAATTCAAAAAAACAACACAAAACTGTTTATTTTCATCCACATTTCGATTTTATTTATCGCAAAACAATACAAATTTAAACATTTTCCCAAATACAACCATTGTACTGAATTTTTCCACCACCAAAAATCAAATTGCCCTGTGTAATATAATTATTAAAATCGGGCGTAAAATTCTTCATTTTTTCCCACCAAAATAAAATCATTAGAGAAAACAGTGGCGGAGAGTGGAAAGTTATTACTTTAGGGAGTTTGTAAGATGCGATGGGATACGAGTAAGGGCTAAGCAGCCGCATAAATGTTTGGTAGGGATTTTATTGGGATAAAAAAACAATGAGACAGTTGGGGTGTTTGCGTCAGAAGTAATTTTTTGTTGGAAAAAATGGGGAAGTTCTTTCCCCAGTCTAGTTATCAGACTTCTTTATTTAAAATTAAAGAACGAAAGTCTAGACCAATGCGAAAACTCGTTGATATCTGAAACTAAAAGCTGTTGTTAAGTGCCACCATACTTCGAAGGCGCGTTCCTGCCGTTCCTGCGCAAACAGTCGGTTTGTTTGAAATTGAGTTGAATCAGCACCGAAGCGTTGTCTTTGCTCACTAATTTAAGTATAAGGGTATTCTATCAAATAGATAATACGACCGGAATGTTTTGTATTCCGCAGAAACGAGAAATTAGATCTGACAAAGTTGGTGGTGGAACCACTATGTCTACTTGAAGAGTATCATGTTTGCACAAGCAAGTTTAGGAAGATGAAAAGTAAATATCAAATGTTTGAATTGACTACCTAACAATATAAATTAGTAACAGCAAACAGCAAAATATTCAGGAATTAGTTATCGATCTTCTTGGAGTGGTTAGGGAATTGCAGTGGAGGTTGTTGACTTGATCGATATATTTCTTGTAGTCTTGTTTTCATTTTACATCATATTTCGCGTTCCGCTCTGTGGAGATAATTACTAGTATACTAGTCCAGTGGCGTTGTCGTTCGAGGGTTTGGTGTTTGGTTTAGTCGCGCTTTTAAAGATAGTGGAGGAACAGGTGTCCAGGATAGGAGTGATAATAATCGGATTAAAAAAGTTGGATTTCCAAAGGGTAAAGATACTTGTGGTTTCAGTAATCAATTTAATTTCCGTCTTTCGGGTCGATTATCGAGCGCTTTTCCAGGTCGCACATGCGCGTATTTTGGTTCCCAGTACAGTCCTTAGTGAAGTGCTGAAAGTAGCCGTAATCCCCATGTCGCGGGCCGATACATATCACCTGATAATCAGCCTCTACCATTATGACTGATTCTCATCAAGTCCTGACAGGTGTGAACTCGCAACGGGTGATAAAGTACAGTGTAAAAGGACACTTCGCAGCAAGTTCGTGGTTCCAACAGGCATCATCCTGGCTCCAGAAGTCCCTAGTAGTTTTCAGACAACATCTCGAGGTGGTGTGTTTTCCAGATCAAACAGCGGAGATCCAGAGGAGAAACAAACCCGTTCCGAAATTCATTCCTCACTTGACACTATTCACCTCAGATCCCGGCCTGCATCGCTGGTGGAAGAAGGGATCTACTTCAGCAGTTATGGCAAAAAGAATTCCTTCAGAAAAGAGTCCATTGAAGAAGATAAAAGCTTCGATTCTTATTCCTCAAGGCACTACTCTTCGCAGCTCGACGAACGCTCGTGGAGATATAAACACCAAATTCCGTCCGAACACTATCAAGCTACAAACAGAGACTTCGAGGATTGTGATTATTCCAGAACTCGATATCAATTTCGTGAACAACCTGAAACGAATCGCCTTGACTACCTCTCATTATCTTTGTCTCCGCCGACCCGACAAAAAGAATCTTTTTTTGCTCACGAATCCTTGTCTTTGTAAGTGCTTTGTTTTCATCAATAACTTATAACTATGACGCAAAACGAATTTGCTATATTTAAGCTTTCACTCAACCCTACCAAAAACACGATCGATTATCTACATATATTATTTGCATGCACATTATCAAAGTCTGATAAAAAGGACCCTACCCTCATTCGGTCAAATTATAAATTCAAAAAAAAAAATTCAGTTGCGTCACTCGAAATTTCTATTTAATTATGCAAAGATTATCCACAAAATTCCTACCTCAACTGATGCAAAAATAAGTTCTCTGTTTAGAATAAAAATTGTTCTAATTATACCGCAATGATTTATCCGTAGACAAAATCATCTAACTTTTGTTAATTTTAGCCTTCCTTTTGTTTACAAATTTTTTATTCAGTCACACGTCCAAGCACGACGAACGTAAAGACAAATAAAAATAAACACAAACAATTTTCAAAATCAAACATTAATACCTCTTTCAGAAATTGGGAAGGTTTCAAGTATTTTTATGTGACCCGTTCGGTTGTTTGTGCGAGTTTGGTTCCGCACTACAATAAAAGCACTTCTAATTCGAATTGAAAAGAAAAGAATTTGTATTAAAGTGACAGGTGCTTGAAAAACTCACGGTTAAAAGAAAAATACAATTTTTGGTAAATTTAATGTGTCAGTTGTGATAATGAAATTTTAGTGAGGATTTTGTGACACGGCTTAAATTATTCAACTGCCAAATATATTAACTAAAAATAAAACTCAGATCGGTACAATTTTAATTTTGTGTCTCTGCCAAAAAACAGTGACGTAGAGTAACAAAGTTTATATCCCTGGATTTGCCCGCGAAGTTTGGATGATGGAGCTGTGTTTTGCGAATGAGACAATCTCACCAGAGTTAAGTTACGATTTCAGTTTTCAAACAGAGAAATATCTCAGTGTTTTATGTTTAACAATTCTGAATAATATCTTGTTACCATTCGTGTATTTCATTTGCTATAATGTTATCGTTCTTATTAATGACGACGAGTGTGAGACTTCGAAATCTGAAGAAACCGACAACATCGAGGAAGCAAAACCTTTCTTCAGACGCTTCATTTCAAAATCATGTTCACCGTTTTTTTAGTAATTCGGTTATTTTGTCAATGAATGTAATTAAGTGTCTCTTTCCAGCACGCCATCGAAAAATGTAGAAGAAATGAATGAAGATGACTTACACCGAATTGTTGAAAGCGAAAATAACTGCACGTCGTCCCAAGAAGACCCCAAAAGTTACGAAGTAGGCGGCTATATGCCTATTTCTGAAAGAGATATTTTAGGTGATAAATACGAAGTATGTCGAAAATTAGGATACGGACAATTTTCTACTGTTTGGCTCTGCCAAAATAGAATGTAAGCATGCAAATTTAAATGAACGTAACTTCAACTTCTTTTTCAGAACCAGTGACTACGTCGCAATTAAAGTCTCCAAATCCCAGTCAAAACTAAGTGCGTTAGCCAAAGACGAAATAAAACTCTTAGAATGTACGAATTCAACAAATCGTGATCACGCCGGTTTTAGGAATATAGTACAAATGTTTGACTATTTTTGTTGTCAAAGTATTAATGGCAATCACACTGCCATTGTTCTAGAAGTAATGGGACCATCATTACTACATTTAATTAAGCAAAGCGAATACAGGGGCATCCAAATCCCAGGAGTACGAAGAATCATAAAACAAGTACAAAGAAAATACGATATAATTCCATTCTAAACATTAATTTCAGATTCTTCAAGGTTTGGAATATCTCCATGATGAATGCGGCATCATTCATACCGACTTAAAACCAGAAAACATTTTAATTAAAGCTAAAGAACCATACATTCGACAAATGGTCAACACTGCTAAAAAGTTCAATGAATTAGGAATTACGCTTCCGAAAACTTACGGTAATTTCAATCAATTTTCTACAATCTAATGAATTTTACTCACTTTTAGTGACTTCGGACCGATGGAACAATCTGCAGTCCTACGGCAAAGACGACGATTCCTACGAAGAAGTCCAACTCTTCCGAACAAAGTCCTATCCAGAAGATCCTTTTCTGTCAGAACTCGTTAGCTTTAGAAAGAAACATTCTGAGCCTAAGTTGAAGGGACCAATGTGGATCGACGCGAATATCGAAGTGAAAATTGGTGACATGGGGAATGCAACGTGGGTTGTAAGTATTTTATTTGTAAAAATTTAGTTTTATTAATAACAAATTTTAGAATAATAAATATAACTCCACTATTCAAACCCGGCAGTACCGAGCCTTGGAAGTGATTCTAGACGCTGGTTATGATTGTCCTGCGGACATTTGGTCCGTTGGATGCTTGGCCTTCGAACTGGCGACTGGCGAATTCTTGTTTTATCCTAAATTGTATAACAATTTTTCTCTGGATGTGGACCACATTACATTAATCTGGGAAGTTCTGGGAGGAATTCCTAAGTATATAACTAAGAGGGGATCGAAAGCAGATGAGTTTTTTTCTAACGGTAAACTGAGGCACATAGAAGAAAAGCAACTTAGGATTTGGAAGATTGAAGATGTTCTTGTTGATAAATACAAATGGAAACGTCTAGATGCCATACCATTTGCTGGCTTTATAGAATATTTAATCGAACCTGATCCAAGTTTGAGATATACTGCTTCAGCGGCACTCAGCTCCGAATGGATTAATGAATAAAGAATTATTCCAATCATGTATCTTTACTGTTAGAAGACTGATCATTTTCGTTCAAATTTTGTTTCCAATTTTGTTGTAATCTGTGATTTATAATAAAAGTTTTCAAAACATTCTGGGTAATGAAAATAACACCTATCCTTATATATGTAATATCATAGATACAAACATTTCCATATTTAAGAAACATACATATTTTCATTTATACATTAATCTATCACAAATAGAATTTCATGTAGATGTAAACGAGAGTGTTAAACAAATTTTAAAACACAACGGAAACCATACAATGAGGTTTCGTTAATCTGGATAAAATTAGGGTCGTTTTATGCCTCTCCAAACGCTAACCCGCATTGACTCTGGTCCCTTGCGTCGGATCAGCGAAACTCCACAGTACAGTCAAAAATAAATATAAAAACATTAGATAAAACAATACTTTAAATAGTTTTTAAAGTCTAAAGATTTGTACATTAGATAATAATAAGTGGATATGTGAAAAATTCCTAATATTAAAATAAGAGTATAGGAACTAAAAATAAACACGCTGAAATTAAAAACACAAACTTATGTAGAAATACTGAAATGGATGCTTACAACTATAGATAACAGTTGTTCAAGTCTTCCTTTGGGAAAAAAATGAACACAAAATGCGATAACAAAACTTACAGTACAGTAATGATCACGGTTAAATGCATGAGCAAAATAAGTTAACTTAATACAGAATTTTTGGTTGTTTCAAAACTTACAAATACCGATAATACTAAATGCACGTTTTCACATATCCTTCGATACAAAACATGTATAATTTATACCATTTAAAGAGAAAAAACAGTCAATAAAAACATCATCGTAAGACAAATTCCCCTACTTAAAAAAATATTCGTTTCTTCACTAATTTACTTATGAATTGATGATCCTTCAGAATGCAAATGTGTTTTGGTTTTCAGACTACGTTGCTTACTAAACGACGCTCGTCCCAAAGAAGTTGTACTCCCACCCTCTAAATCCCTCGTTATCTCTTTTTCAGTGGGCGAACCCAAAGTGAGACTTGACAAACTGGAGGACAAGTTCATATTTGAACTAACACTTAACATTGAAGGATATTGCTGCATTTCTCCATTTTCTCCTTCTGATTCTTCAATGGGAAGACAAGTTTCAACCATAGCCTCTAGGCAGTTTACAAACAATTCGCTACTTTCCGCTGTGTTGTTGTACTACAAGCCACCATCATTTTCAACTCAAAATTTTTACCCTCACTCACCTTATTAAAAGGTCCGGCGAATCGCCATAGCCCCCCAAAACCGCAACTCTGCAGGTAATGAAGTTGTTGCTGGCTGGTATCCTCACACGCTATCATATTCTGAATGATACTCCTGACAGCGCTTAAAATTACTTGGTCGTGGCAAGTTGTAAGAACATTGTTAATCTTCATATCCAACAAGTTATAACTGAAATTTTGGGAGGTAAATCCACGGTTTGTTAGAAATTGCCGACTTACATTACGGGGAATACTTTGGGAAAAACTACAGCTCCTTCGGCAAGGTACTGATATAATATTCTAGTTTCAGCTTCATCAGTACTGTATTTAACGAGAGTTGCTAAGACGGTTAAAACTAAGGCCTGAGTTGAAAAGTCTGTTAGAACTTCCGGATCAAGGAGGACGTTATTTTCGTTGCTTACTGAAACCCTGGCGCTGCGGTTCTACAAAAATTGTGGTTGGTAAAAAAGGCGAAAAAAAAAGGAAAAGAAGACACATTGAATCAAGATGCGACAACTACAGCCATTCAACATGCAGTACCGTTAAACCGAGTTTAAATTATAGATTTATCAAATACTCACAATCGTGTATTGTGGTTGGTGTTTTATTGATAAACCTATACCGGCTTATGGTGCTGGGGAGACTTCATTTAAGCAATTTAGTTTAACGAGAAAATTGCTGAAATAAAGACAATCCGCTCCATTACCACGAGTGTAATAAAAGGGGTTGGTAGAAACAAAGCTACGATAGTATAGTTGGTGAAAAAGCAGTGTACTGAGTGGATTTTTTGAGAATATTACCTTGTCATCAGACTCATCGAGAAGTTTTTGCTCTTTGGTGGTTGGCACCGAGAATGAACGTTGTGTTTTGAAGAGGGCACGTGCACTCTGAATGGTGGCCACCCCCAGAGAAGGCATTCAGGCAAGATAAGCAGCAAGGATTAGTATGCATAATGCGGCACAAAAATTCCGTAACTTGGTACATGTGCAAATAGAGGGTTTTCCAGGCATTAAACGATACTTATCTCTCTAGTTACTCAAGGGAAAGTACAGTGGCAACAACAAGGACGAAACAAAGCACCATCAGGGCTACCACATATGTAGCTTAAATGTGGGAACCCCGCAATTCGCTAATATTACGAGAAAATGATGGACGCAATGAAAGATTTGCAAAAAGTAGTGACAATGCTGCATAAGGCAGGCAAGTCTTACTTTAATGGGAGGCACGGGCTGGCTATGTGTCTCACTGTTTAATGCATTGGGTGTTGGGTTCTGCTGAACGGGTACCGAACTAGAACGCTGGGTGCGATACAGAGGCCGGGTCAGGCCCCCGTTTGCCTGAGGTCCCGGGCTCTGGGATAAGTCTAGACTCCGCCAGCCTTTACTGGCTGCCGAATTTTCAACCTAGTCAGTTATGGCACGCCAATTACTATCATGACATTCCCCACTTCATAAAACAACACTACCACTTCACTCTCATCTCAAACACATAAAGCTAAAACTCACTCAAACCTCATCCTCTCGTCGCACTCAATTCCAAGAGTAAAAGACAAAGACTTAAATACTTGTCATTAACACCACAAAAAAACAAATTATACCACATTATCTTCATTATTCGTAGATTAATAACAAATATTTGTCACAACAAGTCAAAGCAATAAAACAATCTGACAAAAAAATCGACTGATGCCTAGAAAAACGAAGTTGCAGGTTTGTTATGAGAAGAACAAACATAAGCCCATTGTATGCAAAGCAGCGACATACATACATCTTTCGCCAACTGGACACTCTGCAAAACCTTGTAAAACGTACGATGATAAGCACCCAGAAACTTTTCATGCTTCTTTTGAAAAACCGTACGTGTTTATAATTCAATGTTTGATGAATGGAACACTTGTGAACATAAATTCACATCAAATTCGAAACAACAACGAACATACAAAACGACGTGATGTCAACAGAAAAATAGTGTGAACTTTTTCGATTATTTCCAGAAACATATACGAAAGAAACGTTACTCGTGCACGATTAATTCATCAAAATGAACACTACTACTACAATAACAACCCTGATAAAATAAAATGTGTCCATTAAACATACTAACATACTTTTACATGAATAACAAATTCGTCATTAGTAGCAACAATTTTCCTACTTCATTACAGAGATAATGATAGGAAGTCTTACCTGGTGTTGTGGCGGTTGTTTGTGTTGTCTTGCTTGAGCAATAGCTGACTGATCCAAAAGATCCCATGATTTTTGGCGGCGATTCACGCCACTACCCGTATTGGAAACATTTCCTGAGTGATTACTTTGGTGGGTTATGTTTGTCATGTTTTCGTTCATGAAGTTTTCTTGGGAGATCGAATCCGTCATGTTTCTTGAGAGGGAGTGTTTAATGTGGCAGCGGCTACGAACTTCCTCAGAAACACCAACCAAAGCTAAAAAATCAGAGTCACTTCATAAAACAATTCATTGTAGATTTTACCAGTGAGGTAAGCTACACTGTCTGGTGTTACTTCGAACTTATCCCTCCTCTGTGGCTTCGCCACGATAGCCAACAACATAGTCAGCACTCTGGATGTTCTAGAAACGGTGGTTGGTGTGGGATGGCGGTATCCCTTGAGCAAATGTCCTACTAAAGCAAAATGAAAGTTCGCCTTAAAACTAAGCCCCACAGCATGATCGAGTTGCTTAAAATGCCACTCCAAGGGCTCCCGCGTTGACATCATGACATTCTCAAGCGTCTGTAACAACTCCGTTATATACGAAACACCACTCGGTTATCTTACCCTGTCTTCGAAAATTCCCTGAGAATCTAGAGTGTGTAAATTTTGTTCAAGTAGAGCTAAACCTGAGGCATACAAAGACACCTCGTCGAGCTGGAGAACTGAAGTGGCGACCCAAAACAAAGCTTTATGAATCGGAGATTCGGGCCTTAATAAAGGCTGCAATCTAGTCAAACACATGACTAAAGCTTCAATTAGAACAATATCACTGAAACTTTCCAAAGCTTTAACCAGAATTCGTAACAGTTGTTTCATGTCGTGGTCAGTTATGCTTTTACTAATACATCCGAAGACGATGAGAGCTCTAGGTTGTAAGGCGGGGTTGAAACAAAAAGCGAAACTCTTAGCCAGGGATGTCCAACTGTTGAGCCAATCACAGTCAGGTATATCATGCATGCAAGCTTCCATAATTTCCAATAATGCATCAGTTATCACTTCAAGAGAAGTTAGTGATAGTCGTTCTCGATCTGAAGAAGCACCGGAAAAACTTCTTTCTGTTCCAAACCATCTTTCATTGGGATGTCGATAACTAGATCTGAAGGCTGTCACAGCAGCAGACTTAACTTTACTAATACCGAACAACAAATAGAATTTTGGTAGAGAAAATTCATCTAAAGATAAGCGTAAAACTCTTTGGGTTTCTTCCGAAAAAGAAGGTTTTGTACAGGTACATAGAGAATGAATAATATTAATAACGAGCCCATGAGTTGAGGCTCTCATGCTAAGAGATCCAGAACACACCAAGAAAGTTACCGTATGGAACAAATATGGTAAATGACGAGCAACATCTAGACAATTGTTAAAAGACAACATCAACAGATATCTTGCTAAGATTGCAATATCATCCCACATCATATGCTGTTCCAAAAGTGGCGTCGGCGACTGACAAGTCTTATCAACAACTCTACACAGTCTTCCAATAACTTTCTTTGCGACCAACTGCACATTCGCGGACGCTAAAGCCACAGCTGTATCAGCCATAATCTCCACCATCGGTGATCCCAATCCGGAATTGACCGAGCGATGTATGAAATTATCCAGAACCATATCGATCAACTCGGGAACTTGACCAATAGATCCCCAAATCTTCGCCTGGATTGAAGGATACATCTCCACTTCTTCAATAGTCAACAAAATCAACTTCTCCAAAATCTGCGCAACTTGCTTCTGCCTCTTATTCTCCTCCGATGGCTTACAAAACCTCACCAAATTCGCCAACCACGGCGTCATGTATTCCAAACACAAATGCTTCAACTCTATACTCGAAACACGGAAACCTTGGATACATTCTTCTAGAAATTCCAAAGTGAGGTGAGGCTCATTCGTCGCAAGCTTCTCCGAAACTGATTTGATAAAGATTGTATTATTCGAAGGAATACAAAGTCCTTGAGTTTCTAAAAGTTGGCCTTCGATTTTAAGATCGAAAGTTGCGGTGAGAGCACAGAGTTGATTATACGCAGCTGTGCGTAAATTCGGGTCGGAGGAACCCAAATTGAGAAGTGCCATGTTTAGGAGGGTTCCAGGAACATCTTTCGGGCGGATTTTCTGGTGAACCGTTACAGAATCCTGACGAGAAAACAATAATTTACAATTTGGTAGAAACAAAGTCCCGATTTGACCATCAGAAGAAAGTTCTGGATACGTCGATATTTTTTTCAATGAGGCATTTATACTATCACTATCTGCACATTCAACAGCGCGCAGCCGTGATACAAAATTAGCTATAAACGCGCGAGCAGGACGTGTTCTAAGTTAGAAAGCAGCACCCTTGCCCGGCGCATCCACCATTTTCAACGTGTGGTCAGATTTCGGGTTTTGCTTCTGTCAAGACTTAAAATGAATCTGTTTTAGCTTACCGGTTGGCTCAACTCCCATCGATTCCGGATGTGTATCACGGCCTGTACGATGCTATCACAATCGTTGTGGATAAAACTAAGAGGACCACTTTCGTTGGCAATCGTCAGAGTAAACTGATTGTCATCAACCAAACAAACTTCTTCAATTTCAGAAGCGTAATAGACATCATTAAGCAGCACCGAATGTGACAAAACTTTAGTTTTCTCTGACGATGTAATCTGTATAGCCGTAGGTCCCACTTTTATTGCAACTTTGGTGTCTTTGTGTGATAATTTTAGTGCGTTATTAAAAACTTTTAAATCTTCATCTAAACTCAGAGTAGCACCGGGCAACTTTTGTTGGTCGAGTTCTATAAATTCAGTTAGTTTGTTAGGAGCGTCGATGAATATTAATTTACGATTTCCCTGAAACACTGGATAAGATTACGTTTGAAAATTCGCTGTTTCACCTTTAAAGGGGCCAAAATCCGGTCGTGGAATTTGGTATACTCGCGAACCCAACTGTTACAGTTGTAAATATACGCCGCGTGGATATTTTCATAGGCAACTTCAGGCAACACATAAAACCACTTTTGTAAAAATTCAGTCCTAAATCTATTATCTGAGCAAGTGTGTGTAAAGTCAACTACTAACTCAAAGGGTGAGTGGCAGAAAGGTTTGAGGGTCAAAATCACGTGATAAATCAGCATATCTCCGTTCGTCTCTCCGATTCTTAAAAAAAATGGGTAAATTAAGAGAGTTGAAGAGGCTAGACATACTTGTATCTTCTAGCAATGTAGTAAAAAACAGGAAAACCGGCTTTGCTGGTTCCTGCTTGGTAAAAAATATTCAAAGATTTGATTGATTTGAACTCTTCTTTTTCGTGCATGTTATGTTTGACCATCAACTCTTCGAATTTCGTTGAGGACATGTCAATGGAGCTCCATCTCGCATAAGATGAAAACAGCAAACTACAATCAACACTTGTAATTATAAGTTAAATTGCAAGAGAACGTACTGTGAATCCACTGGTTTATGCTCAGGGGGTCCCAAATAGGCCAAAAGTGTGGCCATTTTATCAAATGGCCTTCGACCTACTGCTTTGTGGTCTCTACTGCTTGACAAATAATCGCCAATTTTCTCTTGGTGGTTCCATAACAATCTATGTAAAGCCAGTACATTAGCGTCGCTTATGAAAGACATTGAATGAGAGGTTTGATCAACGGTCTCACAATCAGACGCAATTTGAATAAAAAATCTAGAAAATTACGCGTTATTACCATTATAAGCGATTATTCTTCGTTATACCTTCTCCCTATTTCAAAATGGGCTCTTAGAAAATCATTGAATGGCAACATGTGTTGTTCTTTACTAAACTCAACATGATTAGCGATATTTTGGAGAATTTTTGACATTAACATGAGACCTCTTTTCACGGAAGTTGGAACCTGTTTAGTAACGATTCCCATTTCTTGTGGCGACACTATCGCCGGATTGATAAAACGTAAAAATATAACAGTACCAACAGCACCAATATTATGTTGAGGAACTTGCGGAAAGCGCTTGCTTAACACTTGATACAAACAATGACACATCGATCTCAACTGTGGCGGAAATTTATCTGCACTACTAACGATAGCATCAAAAACTTTCTGCGTTAAAGCTATTAAATTCTGACGGTTTTCAGCAATGTCTTCGTTTGGTTCCAACCTAAAGAACAAATTAGCGCGTACACAATTAGTAACACCACCTACCTGGCAGGATCAACTTCAAAACTACAACATGGGTCTTCCAACAACGGCCGAATCAACGGCTCCAACAAACATTGCAAATAACTAGCACCATAAATCTTGAAACAAAACGCCATGATTTTGCTTCCCAGCGAATTTCCACGAAATAAAGTCTGCATGCAGTCGGAAACTTCAACTTCCCGGTAAAACATATTCCAAAGAAGTGGTGAAAGAAGATGTTTAGCGTCGAATAAAGTAACAAAAACCCGAGCTAATTCATCCATTTGAGATGTTGTAACGACGTTCGCTAAAGCCATAGCGATTGGCAGTTCTCCTTTGTCACTGATCATTGTTACTAATTGGACTAATTGCTCGAATCTATCGGCTAAAACTGTTTCTGCCAAAGTATCAAATTCTGTTCCTTGTTGCAAAATTTTAGTCAGGACTTCCATGAAGGCAGCGCGAGTCTGCAGATCCTTGTTGTAGCCCAAATCTGACAGAAAAAATTAAAATGTGAGCGGGAAAGTACGAAGATGTTTCATTAACTGATGCGATAAAACAGATATTAGGCCTAGGAATATCGAAAGATGGATACAGCGGCCTAAAATATTTTCTTAAATGACCACCCACTCGTTTGTAAATGAAATGTCAAGCTCCTGAAGAACTTGGACTTGGAAAAAATGACAAAAGCGATCCATCATATTAATAGTTCGTCGGATCTAATTTATTTCTTCTTAAACGATTGAACTTTCCAGCGAATTATACTGTTTGAAAATGCAGGATTATAAAAGTCGGCAATCAAAACAAAAAAGTCCTCTTTTTATATCGCGACACAAATAAGTACCAATTAATGAGGATCGAATAAAAATATCGTGTCTGCGACATTTCCAGTTTCTTGCTGTTCTCTATTTAGTTATAACGAGACTTTAATGCCCACCGGATTAAATTTTGCACGAGCACAACAAAACCGAACCAAAACCAACGATATACAGAATGTTTAAAAAGTGATTTGATGGCTCAATTATAAATTACGAGTATTAATAACGAACGAAACAACAAATATTTAGCCACATTGGGTGACCAGAGAAGTCAGTTTTTAAGCACTCTGTAAGACACCAAATCTACGTTTTCTTACCAATTGAGTGCATCAGTCCGCTGTCGATGTTCGCCGACAACAAATTCGACATCGCTTGTATTGTTGCATTCCTCAAAGTACTGAGTTTGCCTGCATTAACTCTTTGCCTCGACACATCTTTCTCAACATCCGCAGCATCAGAACAATCGTTTAACAAGTTCATAAAAAGTGTAAAATATTTAAGAAACAGTTGACTCTTCGCCTCCATTAAGTCCCCCCGATCTGATTCTTCTGGTTGTAGTGGTAAACCTCTTAAAAGCGCCGCTACAGCCTCCATGCAAGCTTGATCTAAATCTCTTGTGATCATAGTAACATCCCCAGAGCTTGGAGGTGCAATTTGATGCGAAGTCCCCATTACCCAGTCAGTCAAATACTCCACTAACTTATTCCTAAACTTCATTTCTTGTCTAAAAGCTAAGTCATCACGTCTTTTCATCATTGCTTCCACTAGTTGACATAGTTTCGTTTTTATGTGTATTGCATGAACAGTCATGTCTAGATGACGTACGTATCGTACTATAGCTAGCATCATCCCTTCAATGCTTGTAACCCCTAGATGTTCAGAGGGCTGGTCGTTCTTCGTGCTGTCCAAAATGTTTTTCATCATAAAAATCACATGTTCGATGAATAACGTGTTGAAATCAGTGACCACGACTTGACCCTGTTGGTCAAAAAACTTATCAATAATAGTTTTGATTTGTTCAAACAAAATCGGATAGAGAGCGGACGACATTTCGTGACCAACTAACTCTTTAACGTGTTTCTGTATCTGAGCACCGAACTTCTCGTTGCCGCAAACTAACAACCTTAGCAACCAATCAACGAATCTAAATAAAAGATAGTTAGATTTGAGTTCAAATAGTTTAGGATTCTTACTGTGTAACCGGACAATACTGTCTTTGTTCCTGTCCTGTACTTGTCAAAACGTTGCTTTTCCGACAGTCAGACAAACTGTTGCCACCTATTGAACTAATCGTAGAAGTGGACAAACTAGAATGTGATGAAGCTAACAGAGTTGGTCTCGAAGGTGATTTTCTTTGCAGACACACTCCGCCCAAAGCACAGAGGAAGCCAGTCATGTTGGCCCATTCGTTGATTTGTTCTTCTAACTCGTGCTCAGAGTTCTGGTGAGAGGCGCGTCGTTTTCCCATAGATCTATGAAACGATTCCATTTGGCCGTCTTCTACTTTTGCTTTAGGATACGAAGCTAAGTTCTTTGACATTGAGTTCCAGTTCATGAAGGTTTCCTCCCATGCTGGTTGAATACCGTTGACGCAATGCTCGATTTTGCGGAGGAGCGCCATTATCCGCTTCTGCAGAGCGGCGCGACCTGAAGAAAATCGTTTGGTAATAACCTCAAGACTCCTCGAGAGTGAAATGCAACAAAGATGACTTACCATTCGCGTGTTCTGGGAAACACATTCGAGATTCCCCGCTGGCTGTTATTCATTTTGATTATTTACCGAATATTACAAAAAGAGGCTCACCTGTGGTTAAGACGGTTGATGCCTGAGCCAACTCAAGGTAAGTGTGGTAGTTTGGAACCAAGTAAGTCACCGTGACTTCGTCGGATCCGCAACGAATTTCAGCTTCCTGGCAGAGAAGCGCGAAGCAGCTCATGGCCACCAAAACTGCATCCATATCAATGCTCCACAAATAAAGGAAAAATACGACCTGCAATCGGAGAAATTAACACAAAATCGTCGGAGGGAGATGAGTTCACCTCTAATTTAATATGGGCTTGCTTACAAATCGGTATTTGACTACCAAGATTAGCGTATTCTTTATGTCTAGACAAAAACGCGTTTCTACAAACCAAAATTTCTCGCAACCACTTCAGAATATCCGTATAATTCATAATTTGGTGTTGTATTAGTTTCTGAGATATAGAAAACAGAACTTGAGAACTGGAAAAAACGAAATTAAAATCATAAAAAGGTACGATTTTCATGTACCTAACATCCCAAAACGTGTTAATTGGTGCTTCAGGATTCCACATTTCAATTTTTTCGGGATGATGTAAAACTAATAAGGCTTCCATTGCTTCTTGTGCGACATCCGGCATGGTCGGTTGATGCACCAAAGACACCAAACCATTAATCAATTCCAAAGTTGAACTCTGTATCTCATGACCGGCTTTACCTTGATTCTGGAAACAAACATTCAAAACCGAACAAAATAAGAAGAACAACGCACGTTTAACATTAGCATCGGATCAGCGTGGATCAACCGAACCATGTACAACAATAAGTTTCGATGTCCTGGTCCTTCTTCAGCTCGTTCTTTAAACTTAGCCTGCGAGTCCTTCCCTTTGAGGGTCAGAGACTGGATCATTCGCAAAGGAGTGTGAGCTATACACCCCTGAGCTACCCTATTTAAAGTATCAGTAAACATAGCCCTCAACTCTGAAGATTTACTATAAACTAAATCGATTTTGGGCCACCAGTGCAACTTCGATTCAGTAACGATCCTGGAAATCATCATCACGATGTGATCAACAAAATTTGAGACTTACCGATAAAGCGATCGAACTAACACAAAATGATAAACTGAAGGAGAATTTAAGTTCAAACAAACTTTCAACGCTTCATTGTTGTGAGGTTTAATGCGGAAGCACGAAACGAAGCAGTCAATCATCAAGTCCATGTCTTGCGCCAAGTAATTTTGTCCACGAGAGAACAATTTCGTTGGGTTGAACAGTAAAGACTACAAAGGTGCGTTTAGAATAAGTTTTTAGGTACAGAATAGTTACTTTAAGATCGTTGATGACACTTTGGACCAATGTGAACGCAACATTATTCGAATCTTTGTTGTTAATGTAAGTTGACGCTTTACACAACTTAACGCACGTTACAGCAGCAGCTTCAGTCAACTGTTTGCTCGAATTCCCATGTGGTCCAATCCCGCGTTTTATTGCATCAATGAATTGCTTTTTCTTGTTGTGTCTAGGCGAACAAGGCGCGCCACTATCCGCATTAACAATTTCTTCAAGTACTTTCTGGAAAAAACTCTCAAAATTGAGACTACTAATGTTAACACTTACTGGAGCTAGAATCAAGAGCATGATTTGGAGCGACCAAACTGAAGCTCGGCCTTTTTTGTTATCAGCAAAACTGTCTAAAATATCGAAGAGTTGTTCGCAACATTTTGATAATTCCTCATTTGTGTTTTTCTGGAGTTCTGCGAATTCGTAGGGATAGTGGTCCATCCAGTTCCAGATGGCTTTTTCTAACGAGTTTACAAAGACTAGGTGTGCGGACTTTTTGAGTAAACGAAACTTTTGGATGGCCTCTGAAAGCGAGTCGTCAATAATTGAGGGAAATTGCGACAGATACAAGTCTCGGAACAAACAAGCGGAAAAATGTTAAAATCTGAGTCAGAGTTTTGGTGATTAGTTCGGCAGTATATGCAACAATATACAAATGTCCCAGAACTTGTGGCCCAGAGAAAAAGGCTCATGGAGCCAACAATTATGAACCAAAATTTCGAAACAAAATATTTTTACCTCAACAAATAATCGAGTAAAGACGAAAAAACGGTAGCCAATCTCGAAGCAGAACAGTATTTGAAAATCGGTAACTATGGACATATACTATACTATCATTCATTGGTGAGATAAACATTACAGTCTGGTTGTAATAGAAATGTTTTCCGCTTGTTCGCATAGTAAAAATCGGCAGTCAAAGTACCTGTTAGGAGTTTGGTAAGTCTATTAACATCAACATTAATGTGCTGAATCAGTTCAATATCACTGTAATCAGGATTTTCGTCTGGACACGATGCAAGCTCTTGTAATTTGGATGAAATCCGATTAAAGACAGCGTTAAAGAAATTAACACTCAAAGCAAACAAAACTTTACTGGCTAACACTTTTATTGCATGTGTGTTGGGATTATCATTTGACATATCTAAAACAAAAGTGAGTGAATGGTTGTCTAAATTGACTGGCTACTGACCTAAAAACGCACAAATTTCCTTCAATAAAGATTTTAAATTTTGATTTTCTTCCATTGTAAGAGTAATTGAATCTTTTGGTTGTTGGCTAAAACATTTCTCTAGGGTTTCTAAGACTATAAGCAGACTGTCATAGTAGTTTTTCTCTAGTTCTGGACCATGCTGCCGTGGTGCTCCACATGTTCCAGTCTGATACTAAATTAAAAAAAAGTTACATGCAGTTTAGCCCCCCATGGAGGTATTTAAACGAAAAATCAACCCATGAATAAGACAACAAGTGTGAACTCACCAGTTCGTGTATTCTTTTTAAAACTTTAACGAAACCGTCTAATACCAAAGCGAAACGATATTTTGAGATCTGTATAATACAAGTCTTGTTCTGCTCCTCATTTATTCTTGAATGGGTGGTTTGGGGGCCGATTCGGCACGGCAGCTACAACGAAAACCCACATTACTCTCAATTTTACGCAAATTCACAGATTTTATCTTAAATTTAATTTCCATCCTGGTCCATCATGTAAATATTGATTAGAAGGTGGGAGGATTTCTGTAAACGTTCCGGAACCAGAAATCGTTGTTTATACGTACTAACCTGTTCCTCAAAACGCACAATCAAAGTATTAGCCCATTCTCCCGGCTTTTGTGTTGCCATTTTATTAAAAATACAAAATTTTACATTATTGGGACGACTTTAAAGTGTTGACATTTTTAGATTAGTTGTGCCATTTGACAGCAGTTACTTTCTGAACTCCAAACCTGCCAACCACATTACCAACCCACGCGCAAAAAGCACCAGGAGCGCGAGCACCTTCGCGCCTCCCTCCAAATTTAAAGCTATTTCCACGAAAAACTCATAAAAAACTCTCACTTGCTTTTCGCATTTATTGATTTAGTTAAATACAAACATTAAGTTCTAACAAAAGTTTGATCTCAGAACAATAGAAAAGTAACTTACCGGATGATATGCTGATCCCGCTTCAATCTTCTAAGAACAAATGGTTTGTGTTAAATAATTAATGGTTTAAATAATTAAATAAATAACTCGCACAATCGACCTGTTAACGAGGAATAAATCACTACTAAGGGAATACCGTCTTCCATACCTATCAGCCCCAAAAAAACACATAATTAGAGATTCACATAACGCAACTTACCCAAAATATCCATCTAATTAGGAAAAAATGTAGGATTACCCAATTTTATTTAAAATTCGGACCGACTTCAAATATTGTCGCTTACGGTCGTAAAAAACAAATTAGATAATGACTGGACAAAAAATTATATCTCCAAACTATAAGTGACAAATCTAATTAAAAAATTCAGTTTTAATTACCAATATAATCGATCCTCATTTTGTCTGTTTTCATACACTTTCGGGTCCATTTCGTCAAATTACCTTCACCTCTAATCCAGGCACTCCCTTTAATGTAGCCTTGCTAAATATTAATACTAATAAAACAACGCAACAAGTTAAAAAAAAATTGAGACGTGTCCGCCATCATTCACGTCCGTTTATTATCGTAATTTTATTGTGGCCACGGTAATTACAATGAAGGTTGCTAACAATATCCCTGTTTCTCTCCAAGTAATTCATCACATATTTTTAAAAAGTTGTGAAAGTCTGTGGTAAAAAAAATTATCCACAATCTGCGGTGAGTGGAATTCTTGATTTGCCTAGTTAGGAACTGGTATAAAACAACCTTACAGATTTTTAACATACAAAATTTAAACTTGACATTGCATTGTTGTGAAACCCCACGATGTTGTAATCTTTTCTTCACGATCTACCTACAAGAAACTAAGAATTCTTCACTCTATTTATACCAAGGTCGGTTATATTCCTTGAAAACAAAGTTAGATGCCGCATAATTGCGTGTAATTTATCGATTGTTATTGCAAAATGAGTTATTTATTAACAAGATAAACAGGTTTTGAAAAAATCTTTTAACTGAAAGTACCTGCACCGATCTAACTTATAATTTTGTAATGAAAGTATTATAATTAAGTTGTTGCATGATATTAAGAACGAATGCGTGAAATCTACTTTCAATTTATTTATAACACTTAATTCGTTGCCGCAAGGTCAATATAAGTACCTTAGGAAGTCAAATTGTCAATATTTATCGAGTAGAAATAGCAGTAACGCAACTAGTCATAATGCGGGTTGTAAGGATAATAAAAAGGATAAAAAACTTTCTCGCTGCAAGAATTACTGTTATCTTTTATCTCTCCTAAATGCATACATAATAAGGGTTAATTAGCGAACCATTCAACATAACTATGAAGTAAATTCTCGAGGTTTATTAGCCACAAATACTAGCAGGTCAAGATTCAAATGTCGCTGCACTAAAATTTAATGAAAACCTAAAACATTTAGATTACGATTCTACTAAATTTATAGAATTTGAAGATCTCGTTTCAAAGAATTTCAAAGTTTGAATTGAATAAAAATTTTGAAAAATTTAACTCGCATTCAATTTCTATTCAAATTGAATTGTCATGTTAACCGATTTAGATAAGTGACTCGACAAACATTTAATTGCTGTCGTCAAAAATTGATTAGAAAAATGTACATTTTAATACGTCAAAAGAATTAAAAAAAAGTATTTAAACAATTTTTTTGCAAAAATGAATAAATTAAATGAAAAATGAAGTGTTTGAAATTAATTAATCGATCTACAATAATCTAGCTGCTAACAACAATAAAAAAAAGTTGAACCGGTCGCTGCAACCGGCGTTCGAGTTGTTTGTAAGTCTTCCATATATATAAAAAAAATAAACAAAAGTTAAGAAACATACATTTATCTACATACAATTGATTGAATATAAATTTGTAATTTTATGAACAATACATAAAAGATAAATACTTAATTACACTTCCATCACAGTTTTCGTTGCCCATTTATATTCCTCCCTGGAACAGAACCATGAGAACTTAACAAAACACATGAAACTACATACTTTACACTTTGTAATTCACTAAAATAATTTGCACTAATTTTCCGTAAATGGTCATTTTAACTTTGTAACTCCCTAAATACTTGTGGCAAGGTTGGTCTCTAAAACGTTCATGACAATGTACCATAGCACGAGGTTAGAAGAACCCATTTCCAGTTTTATGCCCCTCCATTTGTCAGTTTGCCGTACGAGTAAACATTTACACATTTATACAATGTGATTTCTTATTACTTGAAATTGATTAAATTGCCATTTATGACAGTGGTTACTTTCTTTTCTGCTAGTTAAAAACTATTGCCACATAATTTAATAACGTTTAGTCTATATATTAGAAACCGGTCAGTTTTGATTGTAAAGAAATTAACTTGACCAACGTGTTGCTAAATCTTCTAACTGCTTTAAAGTTTAATGCAGTATTCAAATTCTAAACTTGAATGATGTTACAACGTACCTAATAATTTACTGACCGGTACCTTGGTAAGTTTGCCTTGAATTTTATTCCGAAAAACGCGTTTTGTAACATCTTGCAGGTGCATCTGATTTATTCCCAAATAATTACAATCATTAAACCAATGCTTGCGTTATTTTTACTCTCACTCTCACGTAAAAGGAGACTTGAACTAGAACATCCTTTTAAAGCAGTTTTTACTCAAGAAATCCTTTTAATTAATACTTTTCTATAAAGGCGTTGAGATAATTTAACGATTTCGTGTCCATTGTCATTTTCGAAGTATTACAACAAAAATAGATCACGCGAGTGTAATCTTTTATTTGTGGGTAAACCTCAAGGTTTACGTAGAAACGTGCTTAATTCTTATTCAGTTTCAACGGAAACACCGACCCCCATGTTGGTTTGCTCTTTAAAAATAATGCAATCACATCGTTAACCGGATTTATCGCCGGTCGACTTAAAAATACATAAATTAATTAATTTGTCGACACCATTTACATAATCGTCTCAAACAATGATAGAATAAAATAATTTAATTATTTATAATTAGTAGACATTCTAAAAATAAAAACTTAGAATTGAAAATTCACTTTTAAGATGTTATTTAGATCTTTCAAGTTTCTGAACCTTGAAAGTGAAAATATCATTAATTTCAGACAAGCCATGGATATTACATAAAATACAAGGTAAAACTGTTAGCATTTAACAAAAAATAATGAGATTTTTTGAGTGAATAATGAAATTTGCGATTTTGTCTGCGGTTTTGTCTTAAATCTTCTCATTTACTCGAGCAACATTTATATACCCCACTTATACATTCAAATAGAAAATATGTTATAGCAGTTCAATGTTCCTAATGTATACATGCAGATGCATTTTGCATCATACTATCATAGTTCAACAGGTCTGTCGTCATAAATATTTTAGCCACATTTAGAAAGGATTTATTAAAGTAAAGATACCGGATAATAGATGCGAGTTGATAATTAATGGCGCCAATATTGGATATTAGGTACACACTGCGCATAAACAACTTTTGTAAAGAAAGAATAATATTGACAAAAATCCCTCCATTAGCAACGCACATTCGGAATTTTACTACTTATTGATTGATAGGTTTTAAACTATTATGATTTCATACTTATTTTCATTTTATTTTACAGTCGACTCTCGATAATTCGAATTTCAAAGATCCGACAGCGAGTACTATTTTGATTTAGCACAAATTCTTTTGTTATTTTTTTACTAAATTCAAATATAAACATAGTACAATCATTTAAACAATTCGCTGAGTAGTTATAGCAAAATACAAGAATTTTTTACTACTTGTTAGAATACTTAGAATTTTAGATTCTTGAAAAAAAGTCTGTTTTAACGAGCAGCAAGTTAAGTTCACAGGTTTTGTTTGAATTATGCAATATAATCAGAAAATTATTATACGCCACTCCTGAAACATAGGCAACCCACAATTTGGCTGTTGGTTCCACAACTCAGAAGTTTTGTGGTTCTGTTTGCAATTACCAAAAAGCAGTTTTGCTAGAAACGTTTATTATCCTACTACTAACAATAAAAAAATACAAACTTTTCATTTGCAACAAATAACAGTTAAAAACAACTTGAATTGTCAACATTTAAAGATCTGAGTATACGCCTGTATTAAGAAAGTCCTTGACGAAGAACCCAGCTCTTAAAGGTAACAACCTGCAAAAATATTTTATTTTCGTCGTAACAAACCCTTAGACACTTACCTAACATAATTATTTAAAGGAATTAAATAACTAGGAATAGAAGCCAATTTCTGATTGGTTTGTTGTGCTCTCATGATGGCTTTCGCGGCAACTCTTGGTTGTAACAAAGGCATAAGTTCCTGGAATCTGATTTTAGGACGTTTACATAAACCGGTGTCAACCATGTAAGGACAAATCGTTGTTAATTCAACTTTTGAATTTTCTAATCTTAGTTCTTCGTTTAAAGCTTCCATGAGGCCTCGTACAGCGAATTTGCTACCACAGTAAGGTACTAAATTTTCAAGTCCGAAAAGTCCTGCACACGATGATAGAGCGACGATGTGACCATTGTTGTGTTTTTTCATTGTAGGAAGAAAAGCTTGGATCGTCTAAAAACGCGATGATTAGCAAGTTATGACGCGAAATTTCATCTCAAGGTAATGAACAATACACAATAAGTTGTTCTTTCCAGAATGGTGTAATTAAGGTGACTGGTATAATTTATTTAATATGTTTGTTTTTACGCGATCAACCTTGATGAGTTAGACATTACCCAAAAATGCGCCAAAACGTTGATTGAGAAAATCCTCTCAATTTCTTCCTTTGTGTGGTCTAAAACTGGATGTGTCGGCATAATTCCGGCATTATTGATCAAAATAGTCACATCTCCAACCTCTTGTTGGACTTTTTTTGCAACTTCGAAAACATTTTCTCTGTTAGAAACATCGCAACTAAAAATTGAAGTTTTTCTAACGTTCCTTGGAAAACTCAAATTCTTACTAGTAAGCATAAGCTTTGGGGTAACCACGCTGATTTATCTCAGAAATCGTTTCTTCGTTATTTTGTTTATTTACATCCCACCCTACCACAGTTGCACCCTTTGAAGCATATAAAAATGCAAGCTCTTTGCCCATACCATGGCCCGTACCGGTGATCTGAAAAATTAAAGTTTTCGGCTAGTTTTGCACAGAGAAAAACTTACCAAGACAATTTCTCCCTTCACTGGTTTCGGTGGGGGAGGTGCTATGTAACGATATATTGTTTCTCCAAAACTATACGTAATTTTAATCAATAGTAATAAAACATCCCCTATTATTTGTGCTATTTCTAATATTTGGCGGCCTATTGTTTTGTTCCTGCTGTCACAACTAAAAATAAATTTTTAAATCAAGCTGAAAATCAAGTTTTTGTGTGAGCGACTCGACTATTATATTTCGTGATTAACAAAAATTCAGTGGTTTCAATGTGATCAATTCTTTCTCAAAAATATCTCCTGAAATGAATATAAATCAACTTTCATGCATTTCTTTAATTGCCGGCTTTAAAATTTATGTGATTCTTGACAAATAATAGCTAATTACAGTATAACTCTTCCATTTATACAGTTTGTATCCTATAAACTTTATTACGACGTCAATGAAATAGCCACTAAATTATTACCAATTTTAAATGTCCTTACAAGGTAATTGTGATAATACATAGGATCGTTCACGACATGAGCTATTTTAAGTGATTACAAACTATTTACACAAAAACACAATTATGTGGTACATTTCTGGTTCTCGCAGCGTGACGATGATTTATAAAATAAATAAAGGAAAATGATTTTAATAATCAGTTAATATATTCAATACCCAACGCTCAATATTCGATTTAAATTTACTGCCGACACCGTTTAAACGTAGATAATTAAAACTACAATGCAACTGGAAAAATATTAATGTTCAGAAGCTAGACTTTGATGTGTTTAAGCATGTGGAATCTAATGGGTTTACACATTGTATTAAATATAAACACATTAATAATATAATTATCAAATACCGCTTCAGTAAGTGCAGAGTCGGATTCAAACATTAATGACGGCAATTATAATAACGATTTTAAATAATCCGTTTGTATAATGACTGAATGGATAAAAATATAATGCAAATAACAGACATAAAAATGATGGATGCATGAGATTTATAGATAAAACAAACTGCGATCGCTTGTTCGATTTAAGTCAGAATAAATACTTTCAGTTTTTTGATAAAAAATTCAAAATTACTTTAATAAAAGCATAATAGATGCTTTGCTGACGTACAATAAATAGTTTCCATAATTAAGTCCAGAGTAACACTGAAAAACCTTGTTGACCACTAACTCCTTAATTACGTCGTGCCTTACCCAATTAATTAATAATAAATGTGTTTAACAGAAATTGGGAGATACGGTTCGTCGTTCTAAGTGAATAAACTTTGTATGTAGCTTTTAATTATCTCATGTTAAACTCCGCAAACAAAATGTGTTTAAGAATTTGTAAATAGTGGCCCAGATTTAATTTTTACACGCTTGTCATCAAGATTTGTCCGATAAGGTTGTTCTCAGGAGGATTTGCTCTTCCGAAACAAGCGTCTAAACTTGTCCGGATCACGGAATTCCAGATTTAAATGTAGATTCATGTCTCGATAACTTCAAGGATTCCATCAATCACATAAATATTAAGTGGAACATTCTGAGGCAAAACCGGACCGGGTTCAAGTTTACTTAATTAAAAATACCTTTCATTTTTACAAATATTAATGAATTAAATTGCACAGATTCTATCACAGTTACGTAATATCTAAGATTCTTTATGTCAAGGTTTGGAAAGTAGTACCCGAAGTTTTCATCTTAAGCTAAAAATATGTAGCACCCGAAATGAAACTAACGACAATTTAATTATAGCACTGACGATATTTTAATTGTAAATCTCAATTTCACAAACAGGCTCGTTAAACAATAACCGTTTTGATTAAATAAGTATTGTGGCAGCGAGTAAACAACGTGAAAACAATATGAAAATTTGTAATGCAAAGTTGAAAAAGTCTCCTTAAAACTCACTTTTGTTGTACTCCATTGAGTGCTGTTTTTGTTCTATGAGCTTCTACCATGTTTCTGGTGGCCACGCCGGACACGATTTAACTCAGTTGAGTCGTTGGGTATCTGAGTATAACCGCTAAAACTGACTGTAAAGTGGTACCTACTACAGCCGGCATGTTAGTTGCGTATTTCGTAAATCCGAAGGCTGGTTTAATCTATAATTAATTCATACATTGTACTATAAAACTGCCAGTTTTAACGATGGATAATGTGCGGAATATAATTTTTTCCCAACAGTTCTCTACAAAAATTTCCTACCATGAGAAATTAAATTTTTTCCAAGGCATGTATGTGATTTTAGTTTTCCGTCATAAATATTCGAAATAAATTTATTTGCATTCTTTTATACATATTTCGTTGGTGCAAACATTGCTGTGAATTAATATTATGCTCACTATATTATAAAATATTTCACTTGATTTTCGAAAAACCTAAAAATGTGCCCTCATAAAATTTTACGACTAATTAAGAATAATTTAGCATGCAGTAATGTAGCTTTTACGTGCAAAATTTTATTGTCATTTCCACAGACAAAAACTACGACCATCAATCAACATTTGTTTATTCCGGTAACCTAGCAACACAAATTAGAAAGTGTAGCATCTCTTTTCAAGGTTAATTGGATTTGTTGTTCCCGAATTGAATTTCGATAGAAAAAATCGTGTCAGAATAAAATCTTTATTAAGCTTTTAGGGTCGACAAGAAAGTGTTTTTCGATCTTTCCGAAGGGAGGCATTTTCCGAACGCTTCCAAGAGTAAAGGTTCCTCAATTACGGTTGCTTGAAAATCTTCCAAGGATACTTTCCCGTCTTTATCTTTGTCCATTTTCCGCATTATTATGTCGACTAGATCCTTCACGCTTTCATCGGGGTCTTCTTCTTGGGGTTGCTTTATAAGGCAATTCCTGGGAAAAAAAGTTGAGATAAAAAACTTTCGATGGTGCTGAAATTTACGCAGATGATAACACCTTTTTTTGCAACAAACACAGTTTACACTAAGGTCACAAAACAGGTTCAACAACAAAAAATCGGCGCAAGGTTTAGGAATATACCGCGCCGAATGTATCTATCAAAAATTAATAAACAACATGAATACTGCAAATAGAAAGTCAGTGAGTGCATTTTTCATTTTTGGGTCTAAATATTTCAATGACGCTCACTTGAGAAGTTGAAACATTTCGTCCTTCGTCAAAACTCCATCAGCGTTCAGGTCATAAACTGAAAAACAAAATTCAATGTGTTTCATTGTGGAGCCTCGAAGAAACAAAGAGAGTCCATGTAGCCAAGCTTCTAGAGTTATTAATCCACAATTAGTTTTATCCCAAACACAAAAAATCCGATCCATTAACATATTTTCGGCGACAATGTCAAAAGTATTGTGTAATATTTCTCTAAATACAATCCTATCGATTCCCTGAAAAATATCATATAATAAAACTTCATCACGATAACATATCATACTTCTTGAACGTTTGTCGGTTTTCCAATAATAGAAGAAGCATTAGTGTTCGTCTTTATCTTTCCCTGACTAGACTTGGTTTTATTCATCGTGACTAATTTCCTAAAGATTTTATACAACGCGTCGATTTCACTCCTGAAAAGTTTGATTACAGTTGCGTGAACGTTACTATTCCAATTAAGTACCTTGTGAAGAGAGTGTCACGTTTTGCGGCTTCTAAAATTTTCATGGAACATCGATACGCTATATCTTGTTCGGACATTTTTTTTCGACGGGGTTTCACAGGTTTTCCCTGTTGTTGAGCGCTGCTTCTTTTACTGTTTCTAGTACCCGCCAGAAAAAGGGAAACGCTTTTCATCACCATCACACCGCCGCGCATGCTTAGGCCTGATAATTCTGCATCCATTGCTAGAATTTTCACGGGGCGAACAGTTCTAAAAGAAATTTATATGCAAGTTTATTACATGCACTTTAACTGGAAAATCTTTAGACTCAAATTAATATCATTTATTAGTTTTATGCATTCTGGATTTGACACCACAATAAAACTAATAATACGTAGGTATGCATAAATTGTCTTGTATTTATAGGAAAACAATTAAATGCATAATTGAATCTTACAAACGCGTAGTGCGACATTGCAATGTCATCTGCAAGAAATGCAATTAAAAAAGTGCGCTTTAAACACATTAAACTGAGCGATAGTCAAAAAGTTTCTTTTGTTTGACCGGTGCGATTTTAATAAGATTAAAAAACGTGTTCTCCTTGATGATTCATGACTACACAAAATACCTAATTTGGCGTAAAAGTTTATAAACTTTTGTTTTCGGTGACTGGCAGCCCTTCGTTTTTCCAAACCCGGAAACATCAATAAAATCCCCTAATCTACGCTTGCACGAATGCAATTATAACTCAAGTGCAAGAATTACCATCAGCGTGCAATGTGTCTATTATTTTCCTGTGCATTCCGGCCACAGTTGGATCGATTGATTTTCCAGCGTTTCTTTTGATTACGAGAAATCGCGGCTCGCATTGATTACTTAAGTTTATCGATTTGTCGTGTTACGCTATTTTACAATGACAAGGAATTCTTTTGTGACATCTCTTTATTCTTTTCTTTACCTCTGCCACTTTTGAGTTTGAGTAAAAAATCAATCGGAAAGATGATTGATTGAGTTTTTTTTCAATCCTAAATGTCGACGTCACAGCACGCAAGGTTCACACGCAACATATGTTTGGTAACTAGGCAAATTTTCATATCAAATGGAATCTACTAACACATTACCTGTTCCAATCAGTGGTCTGCCAATATAGCACTATTGTGAAAAAGAGAATTAAGGGTTATTTGGGCGTTCCTTAGCAACGAAGGGTCTTCGATATAATTAACTTCAGCGAAAATTATGCAACCAACTATTTAACGGACGGAACTTGAATTCGCCAGAGAAAAAAACTTGTATACAATTAAATAATAGTAATGAGTGTTAAAACAATTTGGGAAAAGTTTGTATCCACTATTCATGCATTTAGTGCGGTTATAGTTTTGACTCTTCAAAATTGTTTACCGCACAACCGTTTGAGGGTTTGATGTTAAGTCAGAACCATAACTACACTAAAGCGTTTTGGCGATTATTACTGATGAGCGCGAAGTAATTTCCAAAATAAAATTTATGCGTTATTCTGGATGTTTTGATGAATTTTAATGCTTCGTAAAAAATAAAAGCTGTGACGATATTATCAATACAATTTTATTCATAGGTCTCCAAATAATACATTGTTTAATATACACAGATTTAATCCACTAGTATATTACATTACAAAATATTTACAAACAGAAATATCCAATTAATTAAATGAAACAATGTGATAAAAAGACCTAATGTATAGCATAACCGTGCCTCAAAATTTTGGAATGATATTCGCGTCTGATCTCATGCTATACAGTAGGAAATCGGAAATCAAAGATTGCTACCGATAGTAGTAAATAAAATTCACAATAAGTGTAAAAAAAAGTATAAATAATTTAAATTGCTACTATAATCACAGATTAATCAGTAACATATGTTATAAAACTTTACAATATACACATTTGTAAGTGGTATTCCAATTTTGATATTTCTATTCAACTGCGATTAGCGATATAAAAGTTTTTAAGTTGACGTACAACAAAATGTAATGCGGCAACATTTTAATTGTAGTCACTCCTGTTACAAAATTCTTATCAAACTAGTTGAGTAACTCTTATACTTAGATAAGCGCTCTATTAACAGATACATTTAGAATTTTTTCTTAAATTAAAAGGAAACTCTTGTTCAGTTGTGCAAATTGTAAAATAATAATTTCCCCAAAAACCTAACAAGTACTACCTAATGATTAACGATTTTAAAGTCGAACACTGCAATAGTTAACGCGAAGCCAAATAAAACGTGAAATTATCCTAAAAAAAATGAAATAAATTACATAATCACAGATTACTTATAAGATAATTTACAATATGCACACTTCGAGTACGTGAGATTTAACTAAAAGCATCTCATCACACTGTTCAATAAAGAAACTAAATTGAATTCTATAAAATAACTAAATTAGTTTTTCAAGTTGTTGTAGAAGTAGTTGTATCAAGATTCATAAAGAAAGCAGATGAACGCATTGCAATGAGCTTAGGAGAACCAGGAATTTCCGATGGTGATCCAATTGGAGAAGTCGGCTCATCTGGAATAACAACGTGCGTAACAATCGTAAAAACTATATTATGATCTAATGACTAGTTTTTGCCTCACTCAACAGCTCAAAAGGTAAAGGAATTTGAAATTAATTTAAGTCGATATTATTTATACAGTTTATTGCAAAACAATTACAATGAAAAAAAAATCAAAATCGACAATAAAATTTCAGATAAATAAATCAGCGTATAAGAAACTATGTCATTACAGTGTGACATTCGTTTTAAACATCTCCAAGAGGACTCAAAACAGTTCTAGAGACCTTTTTTGAAATTGATTATACATTCTATAGAACGTAACATTATAAAAATAAGTTGAACACTTCTTTTACTAGTTCTATGTAAAAAAACGTTACATACACACATTTCACCCACAAAGACTTGAATGATATACGTGATGCAGTTATCAGGGTATGTCTTAATAGTATCTAGCCTCAGAGAGAGCTTAAAACAGTCTCATATAATAAGCTGTTGACTGGTCAAGTTCCAAAACAATATACAACAGCGACTTTTAAATCGGTAATAGTCAATTATTTTGTACAATAACAGGTAGTTATCATTCCAAATTATACACTTAATGAAACAATTTAATTAACTAAAGGAGTAATCCATATGTACTTTATAACAACAGAGAATTAGTAGTATGATTTAAAAATATATATATAATTTTCGGCTACTAATTCTATGTGAACAAATTGAATAACTTACACGGAATACAGCGACTTTTTTAACAATATGGTACAAAAGGGTTAAATACATAAAAAGAGAACTTAATAAGAAAATTGTAGATATACATAATAGCTTTCAAATATGAATTAAAATGTATAAAGTGACTAATTACAATAGGGTATGGCAATTGTGACATGTGGTGAAATGACAAAGTGCTTTACCTGGTAGCTACTCACCTACCCCTACGACAGACAGATTGCCTGCGAGCGGAGTAGGGGATGATGATACTGTAGACATCATGCGGCACTGCTCCTTAACAACAGGATCTGGAAAAATGTGACGTAAGAACCATAAAAACAAAAATATTTTCTTCGCCAGTGACCCAATTCAAAATACGTAACAAAACAAGTATTTTGGAAAATAGTATGATTACAAACAGACTATTTTGAGCTGCTCAATATGTTTAATAGTAGCGTTGGATCCTTTCCAATATGATTATTTTAATAAACTAGCGGTATCATGTTATATACTAACACAGTTCAGAACTTCAACATCTGCCGGATAATAGAATGTGAACGTATAAATTCCTACAGGTGTGTAAGGAATCGCACCATAAACCACAGACTGTGAGATTTTTATTTTAAACTCGATTAATTTTTCCACGTTTGCCGCAACCAATTTCCAAATTTTCGACGATTTGTATAATGTGGGCAGTTTCAATTCAACAAAACTTGAACTTAGAACTTGCTTGGTTTATTATTTACATATTGGCACAAAGCTACGAGCCAAAGGAATTCTTTAATATTGTACCACTAGTATTGATTTCTTTGTTAACTCAATCCATGAATCTCGAAAGAATACTTACAGAAATAGGAGTGATCCATGGCATCCCGTGCAGTGAGACGCTCTAGATGATCGTAACGCAACAGTTTGTCCAAAAAATCTAACGCTTCGGCGGAGACTAAATGTTGATTTTCGTTATGCACAAACCGCTCCCACCTCTTCCGGGAATGTCTAAATAAAAAAAGATCAAGAAAAAGAAACAATTGTTTGGATACAAACCTTCCTAAAATGTCGTTAAACCGTGGATCTAATTCTATATGGTATTTATCAAGGTATTCGAAAAGCTCTTCAGTTCCTAAGACTTTGGCAATACGGACTAATTGGTCGTAATTATCATGGCCATGAAAGAAAGGCTCTTTTCTAAATATCATTGAAGCTAACATACATCCCAATGACCACATATCTAATGAATAATCATACATCTGATAGTCTACAAGCAGTTCAGGTCCTTTAAAGTACCTAGAAGCGACTCTTACATTATATTCTTGTCCTGGATGATAAAATTCTGCTAAACCCCAATCAATTAGCCTTAACTTTCTATTTTCATGATCAATCATAACATTATGTGGTTTAACATCCCTGCACAAACAATCAGTTAGAAAAAACAAACTTTATACAAGTCATCAAGTAATTACCTATGCATAATACCCATGCTGTGACAATAATCCAAAGCTTTGAGCAACTCATATAAATAATAGCGAATATCGAAGTCTGTAAGCGTTTGGTAAAGCTGCTTGAAATCTGTATTATTGACGTGTTCAAAAATAAGTGCTGGTGTTCTCGATACCGGATCTTTCACAACAGCTTCAAGAGTTATTATATTTGTACCTCCGCGTAAATTTTCTAATATCTTTATTTCCCGTTTTATTTTCTTCTTTTTCACTGGCTGAAAAGGAAACAAAAGTAAGCAATGTTGAACTCGTTGAACTTGAATCCAAATCCCATCATTACATCTAGACGTAATTTTAGAAATAGAAATTAAGTTAGTGTACAAGGTCTAATTTACAGCACCATAAACCGCACTTAATAAATAAAAATAAAACAAAGCATTCTTTGACGACAAGGTTAAACACCTTGAGCGCGACGAAACAATTATTTTACTTATTTAGCACTCCACGGCCGCATGCAAGATCGAACACAAAACGATACAACTGTATCAATAAAACAATATCCACAAAAATTAGCTTCCCAATTGCCTCTAAAAACGTAAAAACGGCAAAATTATGGATATCCCGACCGGAATTTCGATCAATATATTGATGACTAACCCTGTCACGTGGACAGATTCCGATCAATATTTTGAAAATCACACTTTTAATAAAAAAATGTTAATCATTTCATCTCATGTTGATAGGAATCGGTTTTATCTCTACTTCTAAACACAATATATTGCTGTTATGACGGTTTGTCAATAGTGTGACGTGAATTTCGATTATAAATTGATGACCGTGTAGGCACGTGCTGTCGGGCAGAAATATTTTACATATCTCATCTAAAAACTTCATTTTGTTAATACCCGAAATAACAATGGTCATTAAAAAAATAAGCAGGCTCCCACTGATATATCTGATTTCCAAGCCCGAAGTGTCGTTTTTCCTTTGATTTTTTAGTGTCTGTCCAATTTTTTAATGATCGCCCTGAATGCTCCCAAGATTGCTTGTACTTGGATACGTGGAATATTAAAAAGAACAGTCAGAATTTCAGAAATAGAACATAATTTCCGTTCACATTCCGCATTTATCGGCACATTTTTACAATAACCGAACGATTTTATGACATTCAAATATGACGCACGTGATGAATAATTTTGACTACAAGATTTTACTGCAATTTAGAGCGAACTAAAACTCCACAACCTTGAGAATTTTAATGTTTGTTTTTGAAAAACTAATAAATAGAAAATTTGATTACGTAAAGTAATTGGAATTCTAACTGAATCAAGTTTTTACAGGTTTCCATTAATTGGAGGTGATTAAATGGGATGTTTAGGAACTGTGGTTTAAAGGGGGGTTGTCTTGACGTTGAGGGTTTCGCCTCCCGTCTTGGGTAAAATGAAATGAACATACATGAATTAAACGGAAAGTTAATTGCGTACAAAATGGCGCCGTCTTAGGTTCAAATACAGATAACATTAAACTTGAGTGTCATCTTTCTTGTAAATTCCTTGAGAGTGAGACTAATCAAAAGTGATGACGTTATGTGACGTCACATATTGCATCAGACTTGTCTTTTGGAGTATTTTTCATGGGAAATCCTGCAAGAAATGCAATATAGTGCATGGTCTGTAAAAGTTAGCTTGCACAGAAACTGTCTAGATTTAAATGACGGTATTGGAGATTAATAAAACGTATGCAGATGATATAAAAATTGAGTACTCACCTTTAATATTTTGACTACACATTTTTCATTGTTTGTTACATTGACGGCTTCAAAGACTTCACTATATTTTCCTCTTCCTAGCTTCCTGACCAACTGGTAGTCATCTTGTTGACCCCAGTCAACAACGTAGCTTTCATAATCCCAATATTCACGTGGTTTGTGCGAATTAACTTCAGCATAAACTCGGGCACGACTAGCTACTGCCATTATTTTATTATGCACAAGGCTGCTCACGAAATAACGAACATAAGCTCGAGTTCCTTGAACGGTTACTGAAAATGTAAAAAAAAATATTAGGATGGCATGCAATGAGGGGTTGTGGTTAGAGACTATTGAGTGCTAACATGAATACTGGCTCAAGTTACCTTGTTTAAAGCACAGTTTTGCTAATCTAGAACATTTAATCAGCATAACTACATATCAGAATCTCCGAATTTTGTAAGTCAAGTAGTCAATAGCCTTGTATAGGTAGGCACACGCCATTCCCCTGTACATACTAGACTTTAGAAAGACTGAATAAAGGCTACACTTAAATACTCCATACCTAGTTCATCCCGCGGATAACTTATATACAGAAATCCCCGATAAAGTAGCACATAGTAACTCCAATAACCCTTTACAATTATCAAAAATCCTCGCTATATTTTTCCCCAACACAACCCGGCTTCTTAGCAAGGAGTCAGAACCAAGATGGAAGGAACTTCCATCCCGCCACGGTAGACTAGATTGGTAGCTAGCAGAGAGCCACTTATTTCAGTATATTGGATACCCCTCTAAAACGACATTGCCGGAACCAGTGGCGTACGCCTCCCAAACAACTACAAATCCAACAGTCTAAACCCACTCAAACCACCCAAAAACCCAACAAATACCTAAATCTATCACTTTAGAATCAACGGAAAAACAACCTGAGCAGTTATTCAGCCTTTTTCGCCGGAAAATCCCACAAACAAATGCCGGAAAAAAACACCTTCAGACGTCACTGAACTATCACAACAAATTCCCACTTTACCCCCAGAGCAACTGCTTTAATACTGCAAACCGACACGAGAGAGCGGCACTGAAGCGGATTGACGTCGTTTTATGGTTGAAAATTTAAATTTTACGCGCCATCTTCAAATTCTATTTTTAACTTTCATATCATCAAACGAAATAGATTTATGATAAACAAAGACAATTCCGACATACAATAATTACACGATTAATACACTATTTCCGATTCATTTTAGACTACTTGGCCACCAAATTCAAACATTCGTACAGATTCCACGATTTTTAACACTGCGACACACTCAAATTCTTTATGAAAGTGAAGGAAGTTCGGAAGCTATCGATTTATTATTAACGTTCAAGCAGTGGAATTACACAACAGATGGCAGCAAGGTTTCTGAAATAGATCTAAAGAAACTGCGAACTTGAGGAAGATTGCGCCACGGACAAGACTCAAACTTGATGGTCATGGTCAAGACTCTTGTATAAACAATATTAATGACTTTAGCAAGCAGAAGAACGTGGAAAAATTCAGAATTTCTGAAACGGTATTGACCTGGAAAGTGCAATTGCGTTTTATTGGTTGCATGGTTTTGCGAAAAAAACTGATGAACACAAAAAAAATACATTCTATTTCAAATAATTCAAAACCACCCTTACGATGAGAACCCTTATAGGAATTTTTTTCTGCATCAACTATGCATCATAATTACACTAAAGTTTTCATTTCGTAAGCCTGTCATTAGCCCCCATAAATTTTAATACCCTGGTATACAAAACATTTTGAAATACCAGCCATACATAATTAATTTATTTAAACAAATTATCTGGCTAGATTTTTTACGGCTTGGAAAAGTGACAACCTTGGACTTCTTATTTTGAAGACGTCGCGACAAAAGAATTTGATATTGCATTGTATACAAGTGACAGCTATCACTCATTACTGTAACTGTGAGGCAATCGTAATTGAATACGTGTTCATGTTCATTCTTTACCCATGACTATTATATAGGGTGTTAGAAAATGCTCCAGACAAAATTTACATGCAGATTCTGGACGAAAAAATTTTAATAAAATTTTCAGGAACTTTTAAGAACCGCTGCTCCTCGCAACAATAACAAATAAAAACTTTTTTAAGCACAACTTTTGCATGAATTTTATGCAAATTTTATAAGGTTTTGAGAATTTAAAATTTTAATTAAAGTTATTATTGTCGTAGTATTGTAAAGTGTATTATTATTACTTTAATAAAAATGTATATTCCAATTATATTTGATTGATTCCGCCTCCGAGTCAATTAATTTCATGCCAGTGCAGATACTAGATCAAAGAAAATTTAAATCATAAACAAATTATTGTTATTATTTTAAGAACCCAATAGCAGTAATTCCAATTACAAGTACTAAAAAGGTATATATTTATATACAGGTGTCCCAGAACTCGCGAAGGATCCGTTAACCACATATTAATTAATCCCGTCTTGCACTCTGCGAGTGAATTTGAGAAAAGAAAGTTTCGGAACTCATAAGATTTTAAATTAGCAGAGTAATTTAAAACTCGCCAACCACAAAAAATTATTTAATTAATTTTTAATTTTGCTTTTATCAATATAGTTAAATATCCGACATATTTTTAGAATAGGAGAACGCAGCAAAACTGAATCTCGGATTCAAAAAAAATAGCAAAAATTACTTGCGGAAAATTCAAGAAATACACAAGCTCAGATGGCTTGACCTTATAACTGATAGTATTCAATACGAATGTCAGAAAAAAATGTGACGATCGTACATTGGTTGCATCATAAATCTAGCACACAGAATGTCACTCAAGATACCCCGAGGAGAATCCTATGTTCCTTAAACCAATGAAATAAAACTCCAATTTAAAAAATGCTCCAAACTAAGAAAATTTTTGCGGAATAACTTTTGCTGTCTGACAAAATCTCATCAAAAAACAAAAAAACTTTGACACGGAAGACTCACGAAACTAGTAAAAAAAATTACTGATAAATCAATTCAATAAGAAACGGAAAAAATAAATTCGAAAATTTATCTTGAGCATAATCCAATAAATCTTGCCGATATCGATAATAATCAATCTCAACAATCAGCGAAAGAAATAAGAGCGCCTCAAAACACAATTCGTCACTCCACTGAAGGTTCGATTGATTTTAAACAGGCCGTAATGCCTTTAAACACAGCTTTATGAACGTTTTTTTTAAATTTTATCATAAAACGGCATTTTTTTTGTAGTATTTGATGCTAAAATACCTACCTTAACAAAAGTGATCATAAAAAAAAAATCGCGAATGAATCTATTATTATTAAACAAGCTAACCTAAATACAAAAATTAAAACAATGCAATCTAACATCTCATTAAATTAACCTTGCCACCGTTGCAATAATTACCAAAATCTTATTCATCCCACGTACTAATTAAAAAAATTCAATTAACATAAACTTGACTAAAAAACTCAAAAACTGCCCTTCGTCAGTTGATCAATCGTTTTTTTGCAAATTACAGAAACAAATATTGCGACTAATTTAAGAAGGCAATTATCGATACATAACATCTCAGGCTTTCACATTATGCAATTTTCATTCAAGGGCAAAATATATTGTTTTGTGACGAAATTTTTATGTGATAAAAACGATCAATATCTTCCGAATTTTTTAAACAATAAACTCATTAAAATTACGTAGCCATTTAATGATTTAATATTTAGGAGACCAAAGTGGAACATGACATAATGAAAATTGCACTTGAACTTTATTAGCATTTTATGAGTTGAGTAATGCCAACTTGAATTCTCCTGAAAATTAATATTTTACACACCCTGGGCTAAAAACAAATGGGGATAAAGGGAAGTTTTCGTTTGATGATGACTCGTTATTTTTAAATAACCTTGATTTGGTTATGTTGGGCAATTTTTAAATTGCCCAATATTTATGCATGGTGTACTTGACTTTTGGGACCATTATGCAACAAGAAACTGGGCTGTAAAGGATGCTCCAGTTCCCCGCCCGGTTAGAGACAGCACCAAGTAAAAAAACGATAGAAACAATTAAAAATAATAAAACGAACAAAATGACAAAAAAGTGAACGAATTTTGAAACAAATTAATTGCGGGCATTTTTTGTAGTTAATAGTAGCTAATCTCAACGCCATCGACAATTAAACTTCTTACGCAACCCCTGAAAATAATTTTCAATGGCAATTTTCCTAACTGAATTGATAAACAGATTTTTGATTTGGCAATCGGTGATTCCCACCGCGCGGCTGGTGGGGTAATTTAAAAAAACTATAAAACACCAAGTGAGTTATCCAAGTCTTTAATTTCTTTAACTAGTGTATTAAGTTTAACAGTGACCATGCGGCTCTCTCTAGTATGTAAATGTGTTTGTTTATATTTTTTTAATTCGTGTTTGTAGGTTTTCCTGCTTGTTGTTTTGGTGGCGGTGTGTTGGTGTAGACCCTTCGATGATTCAGATCCAACAGTGAATGGTTATGGTGACGACGATTTCCATCCCGCTCAAGATCAACAGTTTTTCATCCTTAAAAAACTGAAGTTGTTGAAGTTGAAGAAAAAACTCTTCTTCGGTTAACTGTGATATTATTTTGTAAAGTCGTAATAAATTTTTATTTAATTTTAATACATGATAGGATAAATATAAATAAAAACAATATACAATTACTTACACCCAAAAGGGCTCTGATACAATAACAAAAGTGGCTTGAAAAATATACAATAGTTTAAATAAAACAAAAATAAAATTTTAACTATTTCCGTCGATAACAATTAACGCTGATCGAATTTGACAAGATTGGAGTACCGGAGCCTCTTCATCTGTGGTACAGTAAATCTCAATCCGGGCACCTAAATCGAAAGTTCCAGGTTTTGAAACAACTGCTGAAAGATTAACTGATTGGGTTGATAGAGGTTTTAACGCTCGCACGGCACTGCCCGTACCAAGCCATGAAAAATTTTTGGAAGCGTATGGATAATATATACCAGAATGTGTAAGAGGAGGTGGACCACTAAAAAAAAACTTTTACAACCCCCCAATACATCACAATCTCTTACCATGACGCCCCTAAAGTGTTAATAATCACGTTTAAATCGATATCACTGATTATACTATGGAGAAGTAGAGTCACTGGTACTACGCAGAACTTCTCCTTTTGGAAATTATGCTCGACCATAGCCGGATATAGAAGAGTACACGTCACTTTCGTCTGCGAAGACTCATTTTCTTTGTTTTTGTTAAGACTAGCTTCTAGTAAAGTTGCGGGGTCACTCAAAGCAGCGAAATCGTCTAAATCTTGAACTTCGCTCGTTTTGTGGACTTTTATGCTAATTTGTGACTGGCCATCAACTGACCGTCTTCGTGGGTCATTCACCACAGCTTGCCACTGGAGGAAGACAATACCATCAGTACTATCCTCCAACTTTTGTTCAGAATCGTCGAAAAAGTTAATGTGACAATGTTCGCTCTTCTTGGCGAATGAAATGTAAGCTGAGTGAAGATGCTGGCGGGAGCTCCTCTCATAGTTGAGATAGATATTGGAGTACGTGCTGTCCTTTTCGTTAATTCTTTTGGCTTTTAGTAAAATATGAGCGGACTCTTGAGAATGTAAGTTAATGTATTTAGGAGTGACGATATTTTCGGTGAAACTCCAGTATTTACTGAGCATCCCCACATTTAACAAACTAATTTCAGTCAACGTAGAGTTGTACAGTTTGTTAAGATTTGAAGTCTTCAGTACTATCGCGATCTCTTCAACTTCTTTGCAGTTGTAGCTATCTTGCACCGAGGCTTCAACTTTGATAGACTCTTGAACCGATAGCGTCCATTTGTGCCTTACCAACCGATATCTTAAAGAACAAAATTGAGTACTTGAGACTATCAAATCGATACTCTACCTTGGTACGACCCCTGCATTGACATTTTCATAGTAAATTAACAAGTCAATAAGACACGGCCCAGGTGTGTTAGGCGCTTTGATATAAATCGAAAGAGTGGTACTTTGACCAGGATCGAGTCTATCGTTTGGAAGTGGCACCGACGTAATGTGGTTCTCTCTGATGATCTTTTCTTTTGCAGCGAGTGTGCAGTTGGAAAAGTCGACATTTTTTGTTTTTGATTCGCAATTGCTCAAGAACTGAGGAGCGGAAGTTGCCATCTGGACTTTGTGTAGAGGTAAAGTTCCGGTATTTTGAAAATCGATTACGACTTTTTGTACTTCGTCGCAAAGAAATTCGGAGTTGAGCTCCGAAAAAGTGACCTAAAAGTGGTGATAAAAACAATGTAACGTAATAAACGATCCAAACCTGCAAACACGGGGCTAATGGAACGACTTTAATCTCCACTTCTTTCTTCTCCACGTGATTGACACTCTTAGCTTGTTTCTCCGGTTTAGTTATGTCAAACAACTGTTTGCCTTTGATGGAAATATTGTCCGTGGGCGAGCTCGCCAAAGTATAGCAAATTCCTTTTAAAACAATAACTCCGGTCATCAACGGCGTTAATGACAAGATAATACTTTGATTACAATTACTTTGTAACAAGACTGACTTTGTCACATGTGTTTTCACGCAATTCTCGACACTACTTCCGGGATTCTCATTAGAAACTTCAACCCCATCGCTTTTGAACGTCCAAAGCAAATAAATATCTTTCAGTTGTAAAACAATTTGTAAAGAATTGTTTAAATGTATACAGACTTGAATTGGCTCGTTAACAATCGCCGTTAAGTTTGTTTTAGTCATGTTGTTAACAGTATACAGAGTGATCATTGGTTTGAAAGTTAGAGGAAGCGAACCGAGAGCCTCCTGCACCAAGATTTCTTCAAGTTTATTCCATCTGGCGACAGCTTCATCGTTATCTTTGTCAAGAAAATTGACACCAACTGCAGAGACTCTACCTGGAGTTGTTAAAGGAGGTGTTGGCTCCATTAACAACTTCAAGGAGTCGTTATCTAGCTCAGGCAACGCCAAAATTGGAATGTCTGTGTCGTTTTCCTTTAATAATTTGTTCTGAAAATTTAACAGTAGTCGTGTCTCTCACCGTTTTCTAACTCACCCCCAGAATTGTCAAGTATTCTTTCAAAAACACGCTTTGCTGTTGTCCAGACTGCTTGCTATCTCCATTAAGTAACTTCGCGAATGATTGCACCGCTTCATCAAAAGAATGAAGATTATGAGCTTGTCGTCCGATGGTATAATGAATATGGTCCTCCGCCAAGTCCCAACCACTATTTTCGTACACTTGGTGTGCTTGTTTGTAACTTCTTAAAGAGTGCTTTCTTTGGGCAGCTTTAGAAAACCTGTGTCCTGCCAGTACCATGTGAAAAGCGTACTTTCTCACCATTTTAGAATGTAAGAAGCAATAAGCAGCTTGTTCTAAGAAAAGCGCGGATCGTAAGTCGGACTCTTCACTGGTCATGCGGATTAGTTGATGAGCTGCTTCGCCATATAGTCCTTTACTTTTAAGACATTCGGAACTGAGTAGTGTGGCTCTGGTTGCAAATTGAGGCATCCTAAGAAAACAAACATATTTATGCAACCAAGCCTGAGGCAAAACTTACTTGCACGTATTCAAGTACGTTGTGATGCTCTCCTCCATGTAGTCGTAAGTCTTTCTGTTTGACTCGTTTGCCATAAATGCAGACAGAGCTGCCATTTCTAGAGCCCCCGCGTAATAGAGCCATGCTTGATCGGTATTATAGTCGCGTTTAGCCAAATGATATGCTTGAAATGCCAGAGAATAATGCCCAAACATGAAATAAAGATCTCCCAGTCTTCTCACTTGTAGTTCTGGCGAATCTGGAGCATAACTATACTCAAGTTGTAGAAACTGTCCTTTTGAGAACTTACATTAAATTATTTACAGCAACGGAACTCGCGCCGGGTTTATTGGGATTGAACCATCTTTTGGTGGCGCTGAACAGAGATCGACTGACACCTTTTTTGTTTGATATAACGTCACTTAATTGTTGGATTTGTTTTTCAATATAAGGCAATAGACATGTTTTACAAAATTCATGTAAAAATAGTTTGACTTGTTCTACGTCTTCTGTGGATAAACAAAGACCGTGAACTTTGAGTTTGACGTTGTTGGGTATGAATTTGTCCTTTTCACTTGAAGTATTCTAAAAATGCAATAGTTATATTGTTATATATTGAGGTATTGAAACCACGCCCTCACGCGCCATGTTCAAGGGCGTGGTCTGCAGAATGACCTTCTCTGATTGGTACGATGTTTTAAAATAAAAAAGGAAGTTACCATTATTAAGTCTTCAGTATCAGGACTCAGAGGGTGATAATTTAAGTTTGTTTTCATATCATTGTCGTGGGTGCTGTCAAAACTGGCCCTTGAAGTGTAAGGTGAGCTTTCCGGCGTTGGTTTATAATCCGTAGAATCTATGTTATTATTAATAAACTGACTCCAAGGATCTGGTAGATGTTCAGTGGACGCCCCTGGTGGCCTTGAGTTCATTCTTAAAAGGAAACAGTTTGCTTCTCCATAGGAACTTTTTATTGACTCATATGCTTCATTCGCGCTGAAATCTAATCTTACAAAAAACACCAACAAAAAATCTCTACTTACTTATCCATATTTCCTTCAACATTGTCATGGAGAATGACGTAATATTTTAGAACATTAGAACTAAACCACTTGGGGAGTTTTCCAGGAGCGTTGTTCTGCATAAGATTTAGACTCTGTGCTAACTGTAGCAAACTCTCCACGACATTAATTTCAGATGATGAGACCACCAAAACACATGAGAGAAAATGTTTTGTGTACTCATGATCAGAAGGATATTGCACTCTCAAAAATGTGTCCCTCCAAGCTTCAAACCACGGCGTTGTTGACGTAATATTTAAAGCGTGATCACTGGTATCAAAATTCTCAGTCCTGAAGTCTGATAACTCACTGACTGAAGAATTAAGAAACTTCCTAGCCAATGTAGTTTGTGGAGGTCTTGAATTCACGTCCAAAAACGTGAGCTTTAAATTTCTTATCATAATAACTGCCCCAGTTGAATCTTTATAGTGCACTACAACAAAACATTGAGATTTGGCTTTTATAAGAACTGTCATTTACCATCACTGCTCAATTTTGAAAAAGGTTGTAGCAACTCAATAAAGCTGAGATTGTTCTTTTCGCAACACTTCTCAGCGAGGGGAGAATACAAAACCGCAATTTGAGGGGTAAAAGCGTTTTTAATAAATTCCTGTGGAGTTTGTTTGCACTGGGCCATTTTAAGGTTATGTAGTCTGTCAAGTCATCGATGCGATTCAAAATAAACTATGAAGTAAGGTTTTTGAAAAAAGGGAGTAAATAATTACTACTCATTGGTGCCGATTTTCTGTCTTCTGATTATTAACACAAAAAATCAGCTGCACATCAGCTGTTTACGCACGTCAAACAGTGACACGGTCAAGACGACAGCTGACAGCGGGTAAAACAGATAACTGTAAAGAAAAAAATTATGATGAATATTATTAAATTAATCTTCACAGTTGATTCACTCCAAACTCAGTGTTAAAATTCAGCTCTTAAATTCTGTCGACTTGCTTAATTTCATAGATTTTGTGTAGTTTTAAATTTAAATTTTTACGACGCGCATGTCACAGATTTAGTAACAAAATGAAAATCCCTATAAAGAAAAACGCGGGAACCGACACAAACATTGCCGGAACGTTATCTTCGTTTGCTTGTCCGCATTTTCCGTTAAATCCGCAAAGATGAGTCTCGAATCTTTACCAGGTTCTCCAATAAAACATTTCATGAAATCACGCCCTTATACTGTCATCGTTGAAGGAAACATAGGAAGCGGTAAAACCACGTTTCTTAACTATTTCCAACAATTCGAAGATGTCAATGTCCTCGCAGAGCCGGTTAAGAAGTGGAGGGATTGCAATGGATATAACTTATTGGTTCGTACAGTCTTTTATATTGTCCCTTTTTAAGTTTTATTGTTAGGAAAAAATGTATTCTGACCCCAAAAAGTGGAGCTTTACTTTTCAATCATACGTCCAACTGACAATTCTTCAGCACCACACGTTAAAAACTAGACACCCCATTAAGTTAATGGAAAGATCTATCTACAGCGCCAGGTAAAATTTTAGTTGTACCTAAGAAAAACTTCCAGACATTTTTTCTAGGAATTGTTTTGTTGAGCAAATGGCGAGAACTGGTTGTATTGAAAGCTGCTCAGTGTCAGTAATGGATCAGTGGTTTTCTTGGGCCAAAGAAAACTGCGAAATTGGAGTCGATTTGATCGGTATGATAATAAAAAATTTAGTTCAGATTTTGAAACTTTTTTACAGTATACCTACAAACTGATCCAAAAGTTGCTTATGATCGCACAATCAAACGCAATCGTCCAGAAGAACAATCTGTGCCTTTCCAATATTTTCAAGATATTCATAATTTACATGAGGACTGGTTGATTCATAAAAAATTTAACTGTCCAGCACCAGTTCTGGTGATTGATGCAGATTTGGACCAGTCTGTTATTCAAGAAGAGTATTTAAAGTGCAAGGCCCAAATCTTGACAGGAAAACCCACAAAGGTAGTTTAAGGTTTTTATATCAAAGTCATTTATTTATGTAGTTTGGTTGCATCACCAATGGTATGAGGTTTTAATTGTGTAGAAAAAGTCACGTTTCATAAGTTGTATGTATTTTTAAATTTTGTAAATAAACCTTTTAAGAATATGTATTCTTTAAAATTTTCAAAAGTACCTGATTCCTAAGTAATTATTAATCATATTACTGAATAAAAATGTTTCTATTATGAAACAGTTTAACTGCAAAAAATATCACGTTTTCAGAACTATAGGAACTATTTTGCTCAGTTTTTTTACTAGGGATTTCGAGGAATTACATAAATAATACGTTTCAAGTTCATCAGTCATTATATTTAAAAAATTGGAATGTATAACAATAATTTCGAGATCAAAGCATCGGACTAAATATTTCTTATCCAGTTTTAACGCTTCGATATTCTTATATACACAAGACTAATAAATTTTCAAAGTGAATACCAAAGTTATCACAAATTGCACCTCAGGATTTATTACAAAGTACAAATATCTCCATAAAAATAATTATTTAATGATCACAGCAAATAGCACCTGATTTCAATGACAATTGTCGATTTGAACTACTGGAACAAAAACTAAAGTTTCTCAAATTTAATACGTAGATTTTTGTTTAAAACTATTTACTATTTTTGGACCATCTTGTGACTGCATCTTCTTGCTTTGTATCCCATAAAGTCTTGGAAAGTTTACCGACGGTAGCTGCATCGGCTTCAGCTTGAATCCAGTCAAGAAGTAACTGGTAGATGACCTAAAAACAAACGATGTAACTCTTTGAAAGATTTTTTTACAGCTTCTACCTCTTTTATTCCAGCTTTGAAGTGGTTTTCATAAAACTGACTAATTTGTCCATCTGAAAACCCCAAAGCCCTTGCTGAATTTTTCCACTCTTCATTGATATGTGGTGCTAAAAATATCAAATCTTTTTTTTCAACAGGCAGGCCACTATCAAATAGGAGTTGGATATCTTCAGTAACCATGTAACTTTTCTGGTTGTTGGGCCCCGTTTTATTCATGTAAACATTGTAATTTGAGCCAATATGTATGTTATTGGCGTTGCTTATATTAATGACACTCGCATAAGCTGAAAAAAATTGTTATAAGCGTTTCGATAAACATTTATGTTTACCTGTAGCCGCGGGTTTTTTGGGTTTCCGAAAAACTTTTTTTGTTTTTGTTTTAGGCTGTGTGTTGATCTCCGGTTCCTCGAAATTTTCGTCTTTTTTAACTTCGTCCCTTGGTGGACTCGGTACCGCATCAGTTGTGAGATCATCATCAGACATTTTTGAAAATTAAACCACGTAAAAACAGTGACGTTAACAGCTTATCACCTTGTGATAATGATAAACTTTACTCTTCCATTTTTCAATCAGTTTGTGTCTTACCAACACTCATTTTATCACTACACTACAAGTTGATTAACTCTTTGTTGTACTAAAAGTCACAATATTGAAACTACTTAAACAGCTTGTACTGAGACAACCATCTTGTCACTTTCAGTGTGGGAAGTACATGGGCGGAGTCAAATTTTACAGACGAATGGAGGCACTGTAAGCAGCCATGTGTGTACTTTTCATGTGTAGCAAAACTTTATCAGGAGGGTAGTGATGTCATTACTTAAATTAAGACAAAGCCCGGGGAAATACATAAGGGAAACAAACGAATGATAAAGATCAGGGTAATGGGGAAGTACGAAAAGTACGAAAGCGAGGGGATCACGTGGGATTTTAGTAAGGTAAGGACAAGGTCGTGATTTGATTGGAAAGTAAGATACTTAAATAAAAAATATCGTTTATTCAGGGAAGTGTACACCGATAGAAAATTTTACAGACACTTTATTTGGATGTCTAATATAAAAGTTGGCTAAATGCGTGTTTAATGAGGAGTAAAGAAACATTTCACACTATTTCCCCGATTTATTTAATGTGGAAACTAAAAATTGACAATCAGGGGCGTTTGTACAAAAATGGTCCACAGGGTATATCGCGTTTTTTAAATCCACTCGGTTGTGAATTAAGCAATGGGAAGGGTTTCACAACTAAAAAGAAAAAAAAAATCTATTGTGCCAAAAATGTGGATTAGCAAAAAATGTTATGAAATCGGAGGGTTTATTTTACGCGTGATTTTGATCTGATTTGTGTTTTGCCTATAAAATTCTAATAAAAAGTGTAGTAAGTCAGCATGAAAGTTATTTATCATTGTGTTACATCTTTAATACTGCAAGGTTAACGATGGAGTTAACCTTGTAAAAATTTAACTGTGGTTTAATTAATATTCGTCTTTGGTTTCTGGTTGCAAAAAAAAATCGATCATTTGAAGGAGTTTGTACTTAAGCAGAAGCACATGCGTGATGTGTGATGTATTTTTTTTCTGGATGTATGAAAGAAATGTATGGAATGTTAAATAAATATAGGCTTAAAATTGTAACAAACAATTTTTTATTTGGTTTAATTCAATACATCATAGATAAATAAACGTCAGATTAATATTGCACATGATTGAAAAAAGCCTATGTCAAATGGACGTAATATATGCCATATGAAAAAATGTGAACTTAAAAAAAGTGAATAAAAGGATGAAGTGTAAAAATGACCAACAAATAATGGCAACGCTACAATAAAATATAACTATATTTACATAATGTAGCTGGGTATTTCGTCCATTTAAAAATGAGGCGTAAAGTTCCGCTTAACATAAAACGACTAAATAAAATCGTGTCAACTGACATGTCAAGACATTGACAAATAAAGGATAACATACAGAAGAGACAGTAGTGCAGTGACACGGAAGCCAGTTGGGGTCGGAAAGGTACCAGGTTAACAAGAAGGCACAAGCAGCGACAGCTGTCTAGCACTAGCATTAGCACGTGCCAGTCAGCAGAGTGGAGTGTAGAACGGCGCAATACCCTGTGAATTATCGACGAAAATGTACCGCAGCGCATTCGGACTTGAGATGGCTTACTGAAGACATCCAATGGTGTAGTACACAAATAGATACGTACATACTGTCGAGGCACTGTGAGTAAGGCAATCCTACAGTAGTTCAGTGGAGATAGGGTCGTCCGCGGCGCGGACAGCCGGGTCGAACCGACATTAAACTTTAAAACTATGTGCAAGGTTTGTGCACACAACAGTAGATAAAATATATCTATATTATATAATGTATAATTATATAATTTAATTTGTGTAGGTCAATATACAGAATAGATATCGTACTCTGAAATCACAAACAAATTGAAAAGGCTACAACAATGAACACTCTAGGTTCCATGGGGAAGCAGTACAAATACAGTACATTCAACATTGACGGCGGGCGATGGTTGTAGTACCATCGCCCGCACCAACAGCCAGTGGACAGAGTACATCCGGTCGGGGAAAGCACCAATACATAACAAGAGTAGTGTCCTGCATAGTCTCAATGTTAGTGGCTGCATCCTCGCTAAATTAACAAGTGTACATTATAAATAATATACTATTTATCTAAAAACATTTATAAAAAAGACACTAATAATTACAAGAAAATAATGGCACTATATATTATGTTTGTTTCTGAGAACAAATGGCGCCAGCATATAACGCTGTCGCTGACTGGAACCACGGCACACCACACTAACCCATTCTATATAAATCTGATCCTTTCGCGCTCTCTCTCTTTCTCTCTCTCTCTCTACAAAATCGTTTATATATTTCTTCACTGATAAATGACTACAAATTTCATAAAATATCCAGTTTTACTAGACTCGTAGTTTATCACATAGATGACAATTGGCAATAGAAACGCGTTCGGTTATCCACACGTTATCACTATGGCACTTAGCGTCTTGTGCGCCGGTCTAGGATGGCCAGTCTGTGAGCCGTGCCCGCTTATGCATCTGCATGTTCTCATAATCACCACTAGGCGGCCCCGTCGGCGACGGCAGATTCGTCGGTGTCACACTACCAGGTGTAGGAGTTATATGACCTGCAGAACTCGGCCTCGGATGATGGCTGTGCGTCAGGTTCAGGCTTTGCACGTGCGAATGATGCACTCCCGTGCTTAGATGCGGGTGATGCTCACGAGGAGGTGATATCGGCTCACTCTTTATCTTGACGGGGATCGGTGATGAAGACGATGGAGGAGGTGTGCTACTGGACACTGCTAGGTGCGGCAAACAGTTACTGCTATGTGTCAATGACGTTGATATCTGATGACCACTCCACGATATGGAACTCAAACCCATGTCCGGGCCCATACTAAAATCCTGCGCGCCGAAAGATGTCAACGTCCCAGGATAATTCGACAGACCAGGGGTTTGCAGTGCCACTACGGGCGTATTCAAGGTCGACTGAGTTCGATTATGCTGCAAAGAAAAAACACACATCAACACACATTTTTTGATCAAACCGCGTAATCGCGTATGCAAATGACCACCGCCGGCCTACACCGTATCCGATTTATGCGATTTATGCTGGCTGACATAACTAGGGCATTAACGGTACTCACTTCTCCATACGAAACTTCTTCCTGGCTAATACTTGGTCCTAGTGCAGTAGGTATGACGACTCGTAGGTTGGATCTGGGACCTGGTGAATGCTGCTTCGGATGCTGCTTAGAGGAACTAAGACCTGGTCCTGGACTGGGTCCTGGGGAGGGCGAACCGCCCATCGGCGATGCAGAATTCGGATAACCGTTGCTCATCTCGGGCATTCCTCCACTCGGATAGACCGAGTCGGTCTCCGAAGAAGACGGTCGAGGACTAATACTAGTGTGAGCCATTTGCGGACTAGACTGGAGAAGACCCGAATCACCGTAACTTATATTAACAGGCACAGAGACGGGTTGAGTGTAATTTGAAGAACTCATGCTGACCTGTAGACAAAGAAAAATACATAGATAGTAACAAAATCTCGATTTGCGTTTTCGTTTCTTGTCCTAATCAACGTACCCTTTGTCCGTTGATTTGGTTCCTTTGCAGCATCATTTGGAACTCCTCGTCGATCTTGCTGTACTTGGCTTCGGTACGTGGTGTCAACTGGTACTCCGTCTCCGGCTCTGGACTGTCAGGACTCATCACTCCGTTCTTATGCTCTTTCTTATTAAGTGCCTGCAAGTGTCAGTGGACCAGCTCATGGAGAAACGCAGCCTCTCGGGCTATCATACACACACCACACGTTCTAATATCTCTAGTTAAAGAGTCTCTACCACACGAACTAGCATTACAAGTTAGGATTTCAAAACTGAAGCAACAACTCGCGTAAATAACAGGCAAATGCAGCAATCCGATAACTTAGTACATAATAAGCAAACAAAAAAAATAACGTGTTAGGTTTCGAAAGTTATCAGTGAATATAGGAAAATCAGTCTCGCACGAATCGGAAATTATAACATTAACAAAATAAACACAGTTATCGTGTTTGCATCAGCCAAGTATCGGGCATAGTTGCTGCTGGGTTTGATGTACCTCGATAATATTTTTGTTGGTCAGAGACTCGTGGGGCTCGTTGTATTCGGTGTACTTGAGTAACACTTTATCCATGTCGGTACTGGCATACTGGTACAACTTATTGCTGCTGCTGAAGATGATCAGGGCAATTTCGCAGTCGCACAACACCGACAACTCGTAAGCTTTCTTCATCACGCCGAACTTCCGTTTGTTGAAGGTAACCTACCCAAAACAAAACAAAAAAACACTGTAACCACAAAAAAAGCACCATGCTACAGGCAAATTGCCAACTTCAAATGCCACTTGGTCTGTGTGACGGACACCAAAGAGGTTGAGCCAAGTATAACTTGGGGTACAAAACTTTTCAACTAACAATATATTGCGAAACTACAACTCTCTAATCAAGTTCATTTTGACTTGTAGTTTACTTTGTGTGAAAACAAACAAAAAATAAATAAAAACTGCGGTTCTAAGTATACAAAGTTGAAGTAACTTGCGGTTGCTCCCTTTGTAAAGGTTACGCGCTATGGCTAGCAATCGTCGGAAAGTTACAGTAACTTTTATTTGTGTGTTTACCTGTCGATTCCGTTCGTCGGTGATTCTCGATATTTGAATTTTTTTGCGACCCATGGCAGCAATTTTGAATCACTAGATAGAAAACCCGTGTCGACTATACAGTGTGGCAATAGCCTAAAGCGCTGACGTATCAAAGAGCGGTTGTGGAGTATCACCTCGTAGTTGGTCGTCAATGATCTGAAACAAAATTTTGGGTAAAATATATGGATAAAAAATTTGGAAGAAAAAAATATTGGAAAGATAGAATTTTCTGGTTACAATTTGAGTGTTTTTGGTGGAGTTTGTGGTAGAAGTCGGTGTAATTTTTGATAGGAAAACGGGCCACCCGCAAACATAGTGACCTGATTTGGATCAGGGTAGTAGCGGATCGATTGTCGAGGGCGAACAAGGCCGGCGCGTGGCCCTCCTACGCGGCAAGGGCGATCTACCTGTATAGGTAACGGGTAGTGGTTTCAGCCACCCACCTCTAGGAAATAATGTTAGAATTAAAAAGCCGCGACGGGGTAAGAAAGTAAAAAAAAAAAACAGACGTGACTTCAAGTTCGGGAATGAAAATTTTATTAATTCACATGCGAAAATAATGGGAAGTTGTTATCGAAGTTTAATCGTAAAATATAAACAAATTATAAAGTTATGACAAAAATAGAATAAGAGTACTATTTTTAATTGGTCGATAAAACTATTGTTGCTATATATAGTAGCAAATGATGAGAAAAATAAATTTGACACGTAATAACAAAATGTTTGTTTTCGTTGTTAAAAGTACAAGTCGCGATTCACAAAGTTGGAACTCGTGTCCCAATAAAAGTATCACGAGTTCCTGCAGCGCATCCGAAAATTGGAAAAAGTCCATAAATAAAACATAGTGTTGCGGAAGCGAAGAATGCATTTCCATAATTTAAGTAATTGTGTGCACGGTCCGAGGTTAAAGTTCCAAAAACATTAGCATAGATAAGACTCACCTATGGAGGAGTTGAGCACAATCCGATAAAACATACTAAGATAAAGGCCGGTTTGGCGGCGAGGCACTGCGACACTCGTGAGAAGGTACTGACTGAAGAGTTGTGAGCGCGACTTGCAGGAACAACAGTTCGCAGGGAGAGAACGACGCGCACCACGCGAGAAAACTACCGAGACCGAGTCCCGGCACCGGGCCCGTGCCAAGCTGAGATGATACGCTGATACCCGCCACCGGAGACGGCCTAGCATTGGTCGATATGCCGTCGTGACGTCACGGGCATACGGCCAATCGCCACCGCCGTCGGTATCTACGCCGTTCAAGTCAGCTGGCGCGGGTAGCCAAGACGCGTGGGGTAAAAACCGACAGCATCTTGTGCGTCGCCGTGGTCTTCAACGCCTTCCGAACCTTCTTCAATGTCGCACGTTAACACTAGCTGCAACGCTAATTATAGAATCACGTCCGAAGACCCCAGCGACGTGGACACGGTTTCGACGCCGAAATTACATCAACTCTTGTTGATCCGGGTGTCAATGACAATCTAAAGCCGCCACCGACCTCTTCCGCAAATAAACAAATTGAGAGATATCTCATATTAAACCGAAATTTTTTTAAGTACACGTTAATTAAAACATATGTCGCTAGCTTAACTAAATACGTTATTAGTTCCTGCTAGGCCAATAACGTTAATCTACTGATAAAAAATTACAGAAATAGTAAGATTTCAATGTAATGGTTATAAATCGCGCTCTGAACAGTAATCAGTTGATCGCCATTATCAACTACACCTGTTATAGACTTGATTTTATGTTTACACCCTCGTTTTTGGCGACAAGTTATGAATTCCAAGCAAAACAATAAAACTATTATACAACAGAGACGCATAACGATTAGTTTCCAGTTCTAGTGCGCCAAACATTTTATTAAAAATCCTTGGACCACTTCCAAAAATATGTTCAAGTTTGTTCGCCACCAACATTTTTTAATTACCAATGCCATATTTTCAACACTACTTTTTTCTTATCATCGCCAACAACAGGAAATTATTGACTATAAAAGGTTTGAGCGCCAGACGTGTGGTTACACAGTATGTGCACAACACATGTTCTCTCCAAAGATTGATTTTTTTTAGCAAATCTACATACATTTCCACAAAAAGACATATGCGAGATCTACTAGTAACTCTAATTATTTCTAAAGTTGGGCCAGCGTCCTTTCCAGCTAATAGAATGTTCTCGCCGCCGGATTTCCGCTAAGACGGTGCGCTTACAGCTGTTTTGCTCGCCCCTGAATCACAGTTCCCCTACACTTAAAACTGATGTTCTCACTCTTATCACATGCAATATGTAAAGTTATTCGTGAAAAAAGGGGTCACTTGAAACCGAGACGGTAAATGGTACCATCAAACCTGCTCCGTGACCAGATGACCTAAACTTGCAAAATATTCTCGGTACTTTAAGTACTATACAAACAGGGCTGGGATTTTCTACCCTCCCGGGCTGTCCCTGCCGCCCCCCGCCTCGCCGCCGAACACAAGCCGGTGCACGTGTTTTCCAGGCCTCTCCCGCTTTCCCGCCTCCCGGTTCAATCTTGACGGATCACGGCTCTCGCCAACGCGAACGACCAGGATAAACAACCAACTCCAATTACAAATCGCACATTTTCCCTATTTTACCCAAAGGACACGTTAAATTTTGCCATTATTGTTTCTTGAAACAACAGCTAAAGTCTTGGATTTTAATCCGATGTAGGCCTGGACGTTTGTTATTTTTAGAAAGGAAAAACGTTAACAATCTCAACGAAAACTTTCAAACGATGATGGAATATAAAACTTGGCGGCTGGACTTCCTCGGCTCGATCATTCTGATCCCCCAAAATGTTGGAATCAATAAACAAATATTCTTCTCTCTTCAACGCCATTCTTTGAGATTTTGTTAATTGAAACCGTTTTAAAGTATCCCAACCACGAACATCATTTATTACTCTTATCATTAATAATTACCAGAGGTGTAATGGATGCCGGAGGGTCCGAGTCCCAAATTTCAGGATTGACAGGCGTTAGTCAGTTAGTTGGTTTTTCCAAAAGGTGTTGCAGCTCTAACTCACAAACACAAACTAAACTTCGACAAGGAAAAACGCAGTTCTAAATGTCTGCTCATTAGTAATAAGAATGAATAAGTTTTATTATCGCGCAAAGCAACTATTTATTGTGCAGACTTCGGAAAATCAGGAACAGACCTGAATAATTTATATCAGCAAACAATTCGCTGTTTCACTACATAGTTTTGTTGTTAATTTTGATTTATCAGATATCACACCGATGAATCAAATCATGAGTCGTACTCGTGTTTTTACGTTTTTAGTATTTTCCCCTGTTAAACCGAAGACATTTAAAAATCAAAGAAAATATCACTTAAAGTATATTGTGATTGAATTTTTTGCTTTCACGATTCCCTTAAAGTTTTGTTGTCTTCGTTGTATTTGCGCAAACCAAACCAAATATTTCTTATTTTTATCACCGTGATAATCTTGATGGATCACTTGGTTACTTCAAAATCGTAACTCGTACAACATTCATGACAGTTTCCTTCGAAATTCCGTGTATTTGTTTGTTGTATTGGTCGAATCAAATGTTTGGACTTGGAGCTTGACCAGATCGAATGACTTTTGGCCAATATTTGTGTTGGTTTCTCTGAGTTGTTGGGTCATTTGGAGTCAAGACTAGTGCCTTTCTCTGCACGTTGTGTAGTCTAAAGCCCACACATAAGTAAAGTTATGAAGCTCTTGTTATGACGGTATGCAGGAAAAAAGAAGATGTGTCAAAGTTCACGTGGCAAAAATGTTATTTATTTTTGGAGATTCCTAATTGTGGCTAATCAATGTTTTATATTTGGGTTACGTTCTGGGAAGTTGAATGGTTTATTGTATGCCATTTGGATTTGAGTTATCAGTGGGATAAACACATCCAATAATGATAATAATCGTTCGGCTGAGGGTTTTTCGTTGGTTGGTTTGTCGGTAGATGAAAGCGTAGCAGGAGCGGGTACGATGTTTTGAAATTTCAAGTTCTGCATGACGCCAACTAGCAAATCAAAGCAAAAAAACGATGTGTAAGGGGCCATGAGCTAAAGATAGCTTTGGGCACGTGTGCAGAGCGGGAAATGTGAGGCCCGGGGTGAGCGGACGTCTCGACGGCCGTCGCTCGCGCTTGAGTCATGGTATGCCGGTCCGATTCGCTTCATTCATACCATGGTGGGCCAGCAAAGCACCTACAGCGCCAGAATACTGCTGGCCCGGTTACTCACCTCTGCACTAATCCGGCGGAAAAGCCATGTGCTCGTACTCCCGGTAGAGATACAGATAACGCCCAGTACACGACGTGTAGTGCAGCGATAGCGGCAGCGTACGCAGCACCAGCAGGCGGCACTGGCGGCAGGAGCGCATGGACCCCTTCTCAAGTGCCGATGCCTTTTAAGGCGCGATGAAACTGCCAAGTGCGTCGGGTTTCTTCAGCCCCTCTCGCCTCTCGACGCCCGCCGCGGCTCATGGACAACGTTGCCAATCTACCCCACGGTCGCACCAGCACGTGCCTAACGAACTCCTGCTATGTTTTTACTCTTTACGAACGTCATGCCAGTCGACCGAGTCTTCCACACTTTTATTTTTCCCGATTCTTCGATCGCGACGAAATAAATTCTAACGAAAGGAAAATACCACTTGGAACAGACCCAAAAACGACACCACTTAGTCACTACATCTCTTACTCATCATCTACTGGCCATGGAAAAGGACACTGCTCGCACTACACAAAATGCAGCGTCATAGACAACCCCGACTTCTTGCAACTCGCAAGCACATGTACTGGACCCCTTATTTTCAAAACCAATCGCCACTCTTAGATAACTCATTTCTTATCTCTCTGATAACGCTACAGCTTCTTGAATCAACACACTCATTTATACGACTAATACCACAGATTACAACTACATGTCGATGGACTTCAATTTTTGACAATAGTACCAATCTAAACTTCCCTCACCTTCCAACGATAAAAGAAACCCCAAAATGAGCCAAAACGCGTTCGGTACCACTTCTCATCTGTGCTGGGGCAACTTTAATGTTTCCAGGGTGTATTTGGGGGATTGTTTAGGGTACTTTTATGGAGATTTAAATTGGGAACACGGGCCAATATTTCTAGGACTTTACAGACGTTGAAGATGGACATTGGAATTTCAACTTACAACGGGGTGTAACTCAAATACGTAAATTTTAAGATTTCAAAAGAGACGAAAAACGATCAAAATCTACGCGAACTTATTAGATCGAAACAATGGTCGCTACATTTCAAAGAACTTTTCTTCGCTTTTATTACACCCGTTTGTACAAGCAGTCAAGAAAAATTAGCGTCATTCTTCAAAGAAAAGCGCACTCCGAAGTACAGAGCCTCAGTGCACCCATGGCATGAACTCCCATTCATTCTTATAACAAAGCGGTTGCAATTTTTCCTCCCTTCTACGTGTTTAATTAAAAAGATGAGCGTCAAGCGCAATTGATTTCGTTTTTTAAAAACACCAACTAGGAACTAACGACTAATAAAAGGATTATAACGAAGTACTGTTTTTTAATTCATGTTTATTTACGAAGTTGCAGGGAATCAATTTGTCCCGGTTCTCCACGTGTAGGGAAAATGAAACTGTATAAAATGCTTTTTAATTTTCATCATTATTCGTATAAAAACACGACTTTCAACCAAATTTATCTTGACACGATTATGGATTTTTTTTTAATAATAGTCAAATGCAGGTTTCATAAATAATGTGCTGAAAATTTGATTTCATTAATGAGGTGAAAGGTTACGAGCTAAAAATGTCAATTCCTCATTAACATACCTAGTTAGTTATTTGTATTGATATTTTACTAGTAATTGAACTGAATTGAATTATAATAGAAATTTGGTTAATCAATGAGAAAAAAATTATAAAAAGTAAAATAGTTTAATTTTGAAAGCAATGTAAATGCCCACGTAGTAAGTTTAATTAAATTAGTAACTTTACTTCAGTTTTAAATTAATAAAGCTTTGTGTCTAATGAAATAAAAAAGATATTACTCTAAAATGCACATAACTCAATTGCAAATTAAAAGCTAAAATCGGATTTTCAGCTGCACCAGACGGAATATTTTGTTTAGAAAATTGACAAGCTCCTCATTTTAAATAATTTTGTCGGGATGAGTGTTTTATGCTTGGCTGTAAACTCATTCAGCATCGATTTTTAATTGTGAATGCAGATTAGGTGATGCTGCAATCCATCAATTTACCTTTATAACTCTTAAGTGAACAATATCTGTGGAAATTTTCTGAGCGTTTACATCTCATTGTAAATTCCTCTCTTTCGTGCACGACATTCCAGCTTTTGCACAGAAGTTTGAGCATGAAAAACAATGAAAACTAGGATATTAGTTGCCAAAACAAACAAGTATAAACCTCGTGGCCTCATTAATCCCGTCGTTATTTCTTTAATATGTCGGAAAGTCTGTTTTGAATTTATCAACAACGCAAATGTTTGTTTTTTCCTGCGAAAAGTGCCTTTCAAAATCCACAAAGGCGTTTTCCAACACGGATGGTTGGAAATTCGAATGCCAAAGGAGCACTGAACGAGCGGGTGAATGCCCTTGTTCTATTTCAAGAGACACAAAGACCAATTTATTGGTGACAACAGTACATCGACAATTATTCCAAGTCGAGTTGAAAAGAAAACGCAACAAGAAAATGCGATCGTTGCAGGAAAATAAAAAAAATCAATACGAATAAAAATGCAAAAGTGACGACCTTGGCGAAAACAAAAGCTTATAGAAAAACGCGGTTTTCTTTTGTATACGGAAGAAAGGAGTAAGAAATCAGTAAAACTAATCGCAATTAACAAGTAAAAAGGGATGACGTCAAGACGTCGCGTGTGGAGACAACGAATAAAACACTTCCAAGCTCAGCAAAGTTGGGGTTCTAGGTTGTACTACCGGTGACAGGATAACACTAAAAAGCTCGATGACCTGCTCACATAAATTAGCCGAAATAATTAGAACCATTAAGCTTTTTCAACCGGAGCGTTTAAGTTTTTTAATCCTGTTACAAGTCTATAGATTTTTTCACCATCCCTCTTCCTATTAATTTTTCAAAGTGACAGCTTAACATCAATGGATTGATATGGGTAAACTATTTTCAACAACTCAATGAACACTGCTGAAAAATTAACACCTATTATTAGGCAAAGGAAAACCGAAATGCATTATTTAACCTACACAGAATTAAAGGCGATAGAAACCGCAACAAGATGTCGAGGACGCTACCTCAATTTCCTAATAAAATATACAACACCCGACACTAAATTTTTCTTGATTAAAGCCACGATGGTACATTTTATGAACAAAAAGAACTAAACTTCTTGCGTTATTTTTCCAAAAACAATTAAGGCGGCTAGTTACAAAAAACTCATATTTCCTTGATTCATGAGAACGGTTTAATATAAGAAATATAATAAATGTTGCACAAACACGAAATGTTGCCACTGGTATTTTTTATCGGAAAGTCAACAAATGTGTAGTTTAAACGTGCGTATTACCATTCATTTTCAAAGACATTTACGTAAACGTGGAATAAAAACAATTACAGAGGTGAAAAATTAACAGTTCGAGCAAAACAAATCGAATAGTAAATTTCCGGCGGGCAAATTAATCCAATCAGTAAATAAAACACATTTTTTATACCAAAAGTGGATTTGTCAAAAAGTACCAACTAAATATCTTGTCAATTTTGGTGAAAAAAAATCTAAAAAATTAAAGAGGCCAACCGCAGCGACTACAGAAAATGCAATTAAAATAAGACTGTGACATCCGTCCTCGCGGCTCACCACAAAAAGTCATTAAAATTTACAAAAATACCACGTCCTTTGGCACATTTTCGCTCCAGTTTATTATACCAGAAGCGAGTTTCTGTTTTGTATGAGCTCATTGCAAAAGCAGTAGCCTGATCTAACTTCAACAAATGAAACATCCTCCCAAACACAGGCGCGAAAACAAAATAACAGTAGGAATTTTTATTTGAAAAAATCCTTGAGGATGTTTCAATTAATCGCTTTTGTTTTAGAGGAAGAGTCTGGAAAGAAGAGGGTTGTCAAGACACCCTTCTGAGCATAAGCCAGCAGCATGTGTGCATCCGCAATAATTTCCGTTAATTGACACATTTCATGTCTGTGAAAAAGTTAATGTAAACAGTCTGATCGATAATTATTGTTTAATATTTAATTCGTGCGATAGCCATGTTCGTTAAACGTGATAAATAAATATTTGGGCCATTTGTACCAATGGGTTTAAAATAATTTTACTGCGGAAATGACGTTAAAACTGCAAATATAACATGAACTGAGTCGATATAACATACCATTATGATTGCGTTTTATTACATTTTATTGTATGTTCATACAAAAAGAAGCAACTTTGCTGCTGTTTGTACTTTTATCATTTGTAATGTAGATTAGATTTGACATGTTTCTAACTCAAGGTCAGCGCTCTTATCTTGAATAAATTACTATTAATTTTAATTATTATACTGCCGAATAAAAATAACGTATGTGTTTACAAAGCAAGCTCTATTTAATCTGGCATCGAAGCGCTTTTTTTAAATAAATTACCAGCAATAAATATGACTTTGTCTCGAAGCGAATTTCTCAAAAAGATTAAAGAAACGTTAGCTGACTGAAATACATTAAAAATTAATGTTTTGAATGGAAATAAAAATTTCCCAATTCAAATTTTTTAGATTTAAATTAAGTTTTTACACAGGGTAACGTCAACGTGAAGGTAAAAAACTATAACGCTTTATTTTAAAAAGTATTTTTAGTTACAATAAATTGCCCCAAAATTTGCACTGAAAAATTAAAAACACTCATAAATACTTTGAACGCGTTTTTTGGTTACATGTTGAAATTTTTAGTTCTATTTCTAGAAACAGTTTCAATTTATACGACCAAGTCGCACAAAATTATAGGTAAAATTATTTATAGTAATAAAAATTTTACATGTACTCTGTTGTTCAACTTAGATTTATATAAAATTTACAGCTTTAGCTCGTTGCATATTTTTAAGCAGAACCACATTTTTAGTAGGAAATAACTAACAAAGCACAGAGATGAAGCATTTAAAAAATTGCCAGCGCTCTTATTAAAATTTCAGCAAAAATAAAACGATGCTTGTGTCGATTTAATGCAATTGAAAACTGGTTAATTTAGCGCTCAAAGAAATCAATTCTGGGACAATTGACGCTATTTTAGTTTAAATCAGTGCAGTAGATTTCTAGAAAAAAAACTCAAATGTAGTTTTTTCATTGCAGTTTTCAAAAATTCATACTGATAAAACAAGTGCCATGATCTATAATTTTCATAGTTGTTTTTGTTTGAAATATCATGGAATTTGAAATGAAAATTGATAACGTCGTTCGTCAACAAAAATTGCATATTATTGTTTTCCTTTTTCAATAAACAGCCGACATATTTTTTTTGGTATGATAACAGTGTTTTTTCGAAAATTTGAACATAAATGTGGCGATTACACATTCTGTTTGTTAACAAACTTCCGTTATAAGCATGTTTTTTGTTTTATTAAAATCAATGTTTTAATGTCGGAGAGTTCGCACTGGTTCTTAGAAAAACCAACCGTGGTTGGGTGTTTTTACAGTGATCATTTTTCAAGCAAGTGGTTATTATCTACTTGTTCATAGGAACACCCTGTATAATTAACTACATTCCTTACATGAACCAATGAGATGTAAGATAGATTTGCATAATTAAGAGACGCAAGAGTGGCAAGAAAATGGTTAAATTTTCGAGAAGTATTTGAAGTCGTGTAATCACTTCAAGGAATCCATAAAAGGAGAATAAAAAGCAGCTTTTAAGCGCCAATTTGGTTATCACAGAAATGGGTATTTCCGCGAATCTCAACGTAAAAAACGTTGTGATAAACCTGCTCTTCACAAAACATAACAAACACAAAGTCCCCTGTAAAATTCGGGTTATCAGAGTTCAGTTTTGAAATCTGCATCTTTTATTTACTTTGTTCAACAAATCGGAATCGTATTCTGTGAGCTTCGTAAGCGATGCGTTTCAGCTTCGACAGCTGTTGTAAATGGACGTGAAGCTGCAGAAAGTCCTATATTACCGTGGGTGTCGCCGGTAAGTAGAGTTGTTGGTAGCTGTTTTAAATCCAAGTGTCTCCAGGGGATCGCTCGGTGGAAGCGGGCGTCATCTGGCCCTCAAGTTCACAGCACTTCACATCACACGCGGTGGCTCGTTTTTTCGCCGGCCCTTCGCGGCCCTTTGGGGCGGCCTGGCCCGTCGAAGCACTTGTCCGACGGGCCGCACCAAGGAGCGGATGCCCACTAACCATAAGTCCGGGAGCTTCTCATCCAGAATAAAAGCAACGCTCAAAATACAAGTTTTATTTCAGTACTGCTATAGCACAGCTTTTTGAGTATTTTTGACCTGCCTAAGTTGCACACAGCATTGCCTGAACAATTTTTAATGTTAATTATAGACATAAACAAACAGAAATATCTATCTATACATAGATTCGCTATAGGTTGCTTATATTAAAACCAAACTTTCTGTTCAGAATCCGAGACAGCGAGCGAGACTCGTGGCTGCTGCGCCGAGACCCTAATCTCTTCTTCCGATTCAATTAAATTATACTTAAATGTATAAAGAGCTATGAACTTCGTCCTTTAAAAATGTACGCACTCGTAAGCACACAGTTCATTCTACAAAAAGGACAAATCGCCGATTTATTGTTCCCAATCCCGCTTGTTTATTAAAAAACAAGCCTCTTACTTCTACGACGACGTTTCAAACATCGAAGATTTTAAAAATAAGAAATAACTAAACAACTTTATAAACTGCACTACTGCATCTACAGATCAATTCAAAAAATAATCCCACAAAGACATCAACACTAATTTTGTATCAAAGCTCGGCCAAATTCCTAGAGACTTTTATCGCTATTACATAAATAAGAGAAGCTTACAAGAAGAACATTTCTAAACTCATTAAAACTTCTTTTTTTTTTCTATATGTACGATTAATTTTTCATTACGGAAGTTACACAGAATGTTTCCTTCTAAAAGCCTCATATAACTTTTAAAATGCAGTTTTTTTATTCGATGCCATCGGCCCAAATCTATAAAATTCGTGCATCGGAATAAAATACAAAATCATGTGTTTTCCTCTGTGCATTTCGATTTTTGATGAAACATGCAGGGGGTCAGATGTAACAAAATATTGGTTACAAATTAAGCTTTAGAATGTTGCGTCAGTATAAAATTTCATATTGAAACTGTTTGTTTGATTCGCTATCGCTCCTTACCACTTTTATCCAAGTAAAATGATAACCCCTCAAATTATCGTTTTTCACTGCAGATGACACATATCAAAGATAAATCGTGAACGCGAATTTTTTAATGGTGTGGTGTTGATTTTTGATTTCAACACTTCTTGTGAAAAGTGCTTTATATTAATGGCAATAGGACGAAGTCTGCAGCACCGCATACACTTAAGGATCAAAGGAGATGCTTGATTAAGCAATTAAGGCTACATTTGTGAACTAGTTATAGTTACTTAATTAATATTAATTTACGCAACGTTAAAACAAATCAATAGGCGGAGAGATTCCTTGTTGGTTAAAGAAAGTTTTCGCTTCATTTTCATGGATTCGTGTTTCCGTTGTGCAACCTTTCAAATTCACTTTTTCGCTTTAATATAAGAAGGCTTCTAATTAAACGAAAATGAACGTAATGTTTTGGGGCGTTTTAAAATACAACAAAACAACAATTTTTATGTGATAAAAACATGCAACAATGTATTGAACTGTATGCATGATAGAATAATAGAGCAATAATTCACTTTAATAAATAAGTCTTTTGCACTATGAAAACAAAATGATGTGATTTATCAGAGCCAATAAACACTTAAGGTCAATGGTGAATTGATGTCAAAGTTTTTCGTTCTTCTCATTATAACAAGAGATATGTACTCGCTGCCTAATTTCAACTTGGAATTTTTTATTCAATACTATTGAACGTTACGTCGGTGTTAAGAAGAAATTAGGAAAAGTTTTCAGACAATCTTGTCAAATTTTAGTAAATTTTGCCAGAAAATCTTCCATTGAACACCTCAAATCGACTTTCACTTATCGTAAGTGAGATAATTTGGGGACAAAATCGGTAGAATCAAACCAAATAACAACGAATTAAAAAATTAAAGTTACTTCATCTTCGAAGTTTGACGAAGTTGATTTGTAATTTTAAAGAAGATGGAAGTTCCGAGGCGATTTCCCAGAACACGAATTGAGAATCATTAAAAACACCTTGAAAGCGCCTCCGTAGCTCGTCTCCTCAACCCACGCGTTATGCAATACCATCGACATTTGTTACAGAAGCCAGTATTTATTATAAAACATGGTAATTCGATAATTAGTTCTCAAGTTATTACACCCGTCTCTCAGCACATTTCCTACCGAACGTTTACTACAGGATAACAAACACAACCCCACTTATCTTCCAACTCAATCATTGTCCAAACATCAATATTTTCAAAATAAACCTTGGTCTTTTTGTGCTCATAATCGAAGCGACAGGAATGCTTATGGTCGAAGATCGAGAAGATAATTTCGCAATTTTATATAAATTGTCTTGACACTAATTTTTGTTGTGTCCTGAGAGTATACAAACATTGGCTAGGTGTGTCCAAACCACTTAAAATATCCAGGGGCATCACTTTGACACATTAAAAATTTCCTGGCAAGTTTTTCTGTTTTCAACTTATATCGTGAGCGGTGATGAGATGAGACAAGACGATCTTGACTCAACTCGTACTAAATCACGTCGGGGTCACGGCTTGAATGTTTTTAACACATCCAGAGGCTTTAGAAGTGCGGCGAAATTTTTGAATTTTCAAGTTTCGACGTGTCTGGAAGTTGTGCGAGACACGATCAACCGAGCGGCACAAAAACAGAAATCCCAAAGCTGTTTACTATTTAGACAAAATTGGGTCATGTGCGTCCAAAAATCTTGAGAAAGAATCGATAGAACGTTGAGCAATCTGTCGATTATCTCGACAAAGCACATCCTTTTTGGTGAAATATCACAGGTATCGATTACAAATTGGCATATTAGAAAAACCGTGTTTATTTTCGTGTCAACCCTTTAACAGTGCCCTTGTCTTACATCTTGTCTCCCTGACAGCATGTTACGCTCAGCGTGATGACCTACTTTTGTTGAAATTTATACAATTCAATGTAAATAGTTTGTTTGGGAACTGCGTACAGATCAGAACGGAAGCATACTGTCTTCGTATGAAAACCCTGAAAAAAGCGATTGATTTCACTTGTGTGACTTGCAAAAAAGTGTATCGCTTTGGGCTGTAACCGTTAAAAATCAAGTTTGTTAGTTTTGTCCTACCCACTTGTTGGCATCGCCGCAAGTTGGCCACTTGCCATTTTTGACTGGCAGATCGCAAATTTTTGTAACGGGTCCTGTCCGGGATTTGCTAATTAATATATCACGCAAACAAAGCTTAGAAGATATTTTTAGAGCGAGGGCATAGTAGAGACACTTGACTTCGACGGGTCACGCACGAAAACGGGGTGGTACCAAAAACAACGTAAAAAATACCCTAATTCGGCCCATGGAATTTTTTAACGGTCTGATGGGGTAATACTTTATTAACTCCCTGTTTCGTTTAACGTTTGCAACTCTGGCTACAATGACGTATACGAGGTGTCGATAATAATTTACGCCATGACAATGAAAACAACGTAAAACCAGTTAAAAACTGATGGATTTAACTGATCTTCATTATCTGCCAATCGATTTCTAAATTATTTAATCCATTCAGTTTTTGCCTAGTCTAGCTACAAATAAAAAGCCAATCGGATTTTCAGTTGCTAGGTGACACAAAATTTAAATATTTTATTGTTGAAATTGCTTGAAATATTCGAAGCTCAGTTATAAAATCAAATTAATTTTAAATGATGAAAAATGGCGGCTGCTTCAGGTGGATATACGATAATTCCTAGAATATTACCTCGTATCTTTAAAAATTAATAAGATTACTATTGTTCGTATCCAGATAAGATCGATATAACCAGTGAAATTATAAAGGAATCAAGACTCGTACTTTCATGCAGTATTAAAAGATAAAACTTGTACTTACGATCAATTATCATCATCAACTCGTATGATATGTGCGGTTTATCTGCAAAAAAACGAATTTTTAAAAACGACGATGACACTTTCTTAAACACAATTCCATGAAAATGCAAAATATAATATCACCCTCATCAAATTTTAAAGGAGAAAGAGACGTCAAACTCGATAGAATATTAGTAATCAATATTATTCTCGTGAAATAGCGTTATCTACTCCCTTCACGACGTTTCATGAACTTATTTTTACGATAAATTCCAAATTTGATGGAGAATTACATGTAAACACAATAAGGCCATTGCATTATCGTCTAAAGAATATTTAAGATTAAAACATTAGGTCATAGTTAAGACCTTGCCTACATTTTTAAACTTTAATAACATGTGGCGCCCCCAAAATTAAAATTTTGGTTTTCGTAGAAATTATACCACATTCAGCTGCGTCAAAAACTGTCGGACTGATAGCGATGCAAATACAGTTTTGACTCGTTAAAATTTTGGAAATGTAGACGGATACCAAAAAATATCTTGTAACGAAATTATTAGAATTGAAATATTTAGTTGATATGCATGATAACTAATGACCAGGGAATTGTTTTAAAACTCTCCTGGGAGTTCAGAAAGTGCTTTCATAAATAAATCGAAGCATAATTTACATCTATAAAAACACTAAAGGAACAATAATAGACGCGACGTCCAGAAATACTTCTATTGGCGCTAAAATTACAATTCTATCTCTATTAATAAAAAAATTTAACCTAATCGTTAAGATCAGCATTGTCCCATCTATAATACTTCATCAAGCGATAACAATAGATAAAAACGTAAGTTATCCTATCATAAATCGACAGGTACTGATATCCAGATAGATTCGGGTTTTGTTAAAATTATTATTAGCTCATAAAGTGAAGTTTTTGGTGCATCACTTTCTAATTTCAACCCTTAAAGTTTAGCGAGGAAAACAAGCATTTCATTAAGTACACTGTTCCACGCAAAGATAAACACAAGTTCCACTTATCGAAGTAAACTCATAATTCTGAATTACGTTTAACACCAAAAATGAAAACGTGTGTGAAATCAGATTGTTTTCATTTCAAGTACGCTAATGTTAAATTTGGACGAAATCAATAAAAGTAACGCGGGGTGAAGTTAAAAATACATTTTTGTGGAAAAAATATCCACTTTTTGTTAATCCGGAGTAATACTCTGGTTTTGATATGAAATCTCGTAATTAGCTGTCAAACTTAAAATCGTCAAATTAATCAATTGTTTTTAACCTTTTCCACAACAAGTTTTTCAAGTGCAACGAAACAAGTGCTCTACACTTTCCGTGACTGAAGTGTACATTTTATTTAGCTCGTTATCACCATCAAAGCGGAATTTTTAAGCTACAAATAGCAACAACGGTAACAATTAACTGCTGCAAGTAACAATTTTTCTTCGCAGCGTTTTATTTTTAGAAAAGTGTTTAAATATTTCTATTATTTTTTCCCTGCAACATGTGTTGCATGTTTAAACCGAACCTGCCATTACCTTGATTGCCATAAACAATTTTTGTATAAATATTTACTTTTTCATTAAGACCATTGGTGCTAAATTATAATTATGCAAAAAAGTCGCGCGGATTACTTTACATTACTTTTAATGACAGTATTTGCAGTATTCGTCAACGAATTGACGTACATTCGCATTAATTCATACATGAAAATGAAAACGTAGTGAAGCTTTTCTTTCGAGAAAATTCGTTTACGTTTCGCTAAATCATTTCTTAAATTTTAAAACGGAAAATAAGGCGCAGACACTTCAAAGCGAGTGTTAATACTTTACGTGGGTGTTCAACATTTTAAAGCTTTCAAGTGAACGGACAAAACCATACAACGTTTTTCATGAGAAAATTCAAACGGAAAACTGTCGGCCCACTCATAACTGAATTAATCGAAAATAAGACTTTCACTAATTTGTCGAATTCAATTACACGGATGACATGGTTTGAATCCAAAAATACGGTTTTTCGAAAGAAAGTCCTCCAGTTCATCACAATCTGCCATCACCTGTATTCTTGGCGTCGATATATCTTATACAAACTATAAACATAAAATTACAGCTTAACCCAGTACAGTCCAGAAACTTAGATCGTGCCAAAAGCAATATGGAAAAGCTATAAATAACCCCAGCTAATGAAGGAAAAATGAGAAGGAGAATTATATGGAATCATTAGGAGCGTCTGCACGATTGAACTGTGAAAATTTTCAAAAACACTTTAAAAAATTCCAAAGCTCGAAAAAATAATTAACGCTATCACGCCACGGAATTTTCATGTTATACATAAATTTCACGCTCGTAAATGCGTGTACGTCTCATTAGTTTACAAACTATAGGGTGTGTGACGTCAACACGGCGCCATTTTATAAAATGGAGGTCGATTAGTATCATGAAAAAAATGTGAGTGAGTTTCCTGTTTATTTATTAATTAGTACAAATGAAATCACAAACATATTAAAAATGAATAAAACGAGGCAGGTCTTTGTAAAAAAAATGTCATGTAAAATTAGAAATTGACCTAAAGTTCCAGTATTGCGTGGGTTGTGTTTAATAGTCCAGTACCTTCTCTTATTTCCTGGTCAGTAATCCATAACGAATCGACCAGGTTTATATAAAATGCTTTCATTCAGTGAGCAGAAAATTGCTACAAACAGAAAATCTAAAAAGTTCTTCCGGAGATAAAAAACTGGTATTGGAAAAAAACCGAAAAATAATTAAGAGATTATTGGAAAAGAAAAACTCCCAGGTGGGAGTGTAGTGGCTGTAACAAAATAAAATCAAATCGAACAGGAAGAAAGCAAACCAAATGTTCAATAAATTTGTTCTCGGGAATAATCTTGTTTATTTATTAATAAAGTGGAAGTGAAAAGGAAGAAAGACATGGTAACGCCATGATCGTCATGCCAACGACAATCTCGGCCATGACCAGAGCCATCGTCGGTACGCAACTGCAATCAATAGGTAGCGGAGTGACGCACATAGAGGGCGGCGTCCTCCACCCCCTCGCGAAGGACACGTGGGGGCGCACGTGTTCTCCGCCCCCGGAAACCCATTCACACACTCAGAGATGCGAACCGATAACTTTCAATTAACCATTAGCTAAAGACATTTTAAATTTGAACCGGCTCACCATTTTCAACCTGATCCTCTTGTGATGACGTAAAAAATGAAACCTTCTGTAAAATAACACGCTGCCTAACTATACTTATTAGAACTCTACTGATAACACACTGAAAGAAAAGCTATTTTTATTTATAAAGCTCAATGCCTCGAAGGAACTTAATGAAAAATTATATTGTAACCCAAATCGGCATCGAAATTTGTTACTTCTTTCTTTGGCGACTAGATACTTAGCGAACTTTAATAAGAGCGCATGACTAATCTGCAGCGTGCTTTGCCAACTGCAGGAGTCTTGTTTCTTCGGAAAACAGTCTTGACACAAGTAGCGGTCGCAAAAACTTAATTACGGTACTAATTAATTTTGGTCTTTGGGAAATACTTGCCAATTGAATTTAATACCAAAACGACCACACATGTAACAGATTTTCCAATATTTGACATTTATGTGATAACAAACAAGTATATAGAAATTGCGAATGTCATATTTGTGTGGTTCAAGTGAAGCGAAAAATTTGTTTTTACCGTCAGAAACAAATGTACAAAATGTCTTTAAAAATAGCCCAGAATTAACTGTGATTGACAGTGCTATGCAACATCATTCATTAATATCATTCATGTTCTCGTATCGTTAATTCAAGAATTCATTGATAATTTTCTTAGGATAATTTGATTCGGCTGTAGTGGTCAAAGCTTCATTATGAACTAATTCACGAAAAAATGATATGAAAGATGAGACGTTCTAATTTTAAGTAAAATCAGAAACGATAATCAAATTTTTCGTCTTCAATTATATTATCGCGTCTTTTTTATCTTTGGCGTGACGTTAGTTTTGTAGTGAAAAAAAGCGCATAAATTTTCCTCTGTTCCAATATTTAAGAACCAAATCGAATAACACCTTAATCGTTAACTTTCTTTTCAAGGGCACACTTCCCAGATCAATAGCTAATTCGGAACGTTGAACTTAACTCTAGAAAAATTGAATGTAATGTACGCATTTTCCTGTTTTTTTCCTCGAATTGCCGACGTCATTAATTGTGCTATCTAATGAGTTTTTTCTGCCGTTTGTTTTCAAAACGACAACATGCCTGACCAAGGACAACCAAGTTTCGGTTTGTAATGGTGTTAAAGTTTACCACAGACTTTGAAATTGACGTTGAAGGTACAAAAAAAATGTTGCGCTTGCAGTAAAGTAATGGAAAACAGATTCTGATCGCTTTAGACTAGAAAGAAATAATTTAGGAACTGACGCGTTTTGAATCCATAGAGAATATTATACATTTCGATCCACATCAAATCGTCATGAATTCGTGGCCACACACTTTAACCATTATGGCAACAAGCTTAGCATATCGACAGCTATTACTAATGCAAACATCTCGATGTTACGCCACTGGTATAATTAACCCTGTGAATTATTAGTCCGAAATTATGGTAATCAATATTGGAAATATTTTTTACTACGATTACTACTCCGTGTTTATAGTTTATCCGAATATTAAGCGAGTGTTCCGCTTCGTTCGCTTGTTTTGTCGGCATGTACTGGGCAAAGCCACTTTTACCACCCCATATTTTTTATCATCATCCCCATTTAATGCATCAAATGTCGATGGTCAGCTCCATAAATAGGAGTCAACTTCCATTTTTAAAATCTGCTCTTTGTGCCTCATTATTGAACATGACACCAGTTTTCCAATGAAAATCAAGTGTCTCCATTTAAAAAAAAACTCTTTACTAATGAATATTTTGTTATCATAAAACAGACTCAAATGAACTATATTGTTTACATTAATTGTTTTGACTCCCAATATTTCACTATAATGGTTTTGATCTTGAAAAAATGCCAAACAGGTTCTTTCTCCGAGTCTTTGTATAAATAGATAACCTGATTAAACCGTTTTATTTATTTTTCATTTTCAAATGACGCTCCGCGAGAATATCATTGACATTCAATTAGTTTAATAAGAGAGCGTATCTACGTGACAAGGTTACAACTGTTAAATTTCACATATCTTTAAGGGATTATCAAGGATCTTGAAAAATATTATTTAATAACTGCGACGGTGAATTGATAGTGGCGACAGATAAGCGATAACATGAAAAACTCTTGCACCAATGCAACAGTCAGGGAAAATGTTTTCAACTTTGAACTTTTGACTACGTGACTCGTTTTGAAAATGCGGGCCCCTCCGACTACCACATTGCCAATTTGTGTGAATTGTTAGCAAGTTTTACATATGTAACACCGGAAATTACTATTCTAGTCTGAGTCATTTAAAAGCTGCACTCTTTCCAATGTGACGTAACAACTAAAATATCGAATTTTTGCTGTGTAAGAACAAATTTCCTCACATTTTTGCTTCTGCGATGACATCTTCATCAGCTCCAATAAATCCTCTTGTCAAAATGATAAGCTGGGGGTTATCAATTATGTTATCTCAAATTGAATGAATAAATGATAACACAATCTTACATAACAATAGACAAATATTAAGAAAGAAGAATTCTGGCCAGCAGGTAATTTTTCGTGGTCATGCATTAGCACCATTAACTGAGTTTGCAAACTTCCCCGGAATCGATATTTCCACCCCTGACATATGAAGTTTAAAATTTCGTGAACATAGCAACAATGAATGTCTCCTAACATATTATCTTGACATAATTCAAGTCCGTTCTGTATATTCATTCCTTCAGAAGCGTTTAAAATTATTCATAGAAGTTTCTGGACCAGTTTCGTAATTAAAGAAAAGCGTAAAACGCACTAAAAAACGCGTTTAACCAATAGAGAACTTTGAAACTTGTTATAATAACCTACAATTAAGAGCTTTATGGTAATAAAGTTAGAAAATCGATTATAGAACTCGCCGCATATAATCCTGACGTAGCCGATGTGTTGCTACTTTTTCTAAACAAACAATACGAAAATAAATAATTCCGGTTAAAAAATACAACGAGATTCCCCAAAAATAGACCCGCGTCTTAGAAGTCGGCTATAAATTCACTCATGAATAAATAAAAATGCGGTTCAATTAATTAACTATTAAAATTTTAATATTTTAACACAGTCACGCGATTAATTATTTCATGGGGTTGTACTAACACAGGCAGTTACGTGGCCTATAAACGCAATTTCAGTAAACGAATCAATTCGTACAAAATAGAAGCAGCAGATCTGATTCAATAAAATATTCAACGAGACAAAAACGGTGCAGAACTTGGAAAAGTAGAACACTTTGTTCCGATATAAATTATAACGCACAGCCAAGGCAGAAACCTCCCTTAAAATTAGCCAAATATAAATTTATGAAAGCCTCAACCGGTGAATTTAATGATAAAATTTAACACTCGAGTTCCTTACACATTTCCAGGTGTTAAATACTGGAAAATGGATAAATCTCTGGAAAACGGAAAATTCAAGTGCGTCACTCACAGGTCAAGGCTATAAGTAATACAATGTAATGTAGACGTAATTGACGTCACGTTTTGCAGTATGCAATGAAGAAAAAACAAATTAGCGCAAACTGTTTTAATTTTAATAACACACACTTTACACCTGGACATTTCAATTTCGTCCCGCAATTATTTATGAAAAGTGCACGTATTTCTAGCAGGAAAAGGCAGGTGAAAAGGGACTCAGCTTAAAAATTTTAAATCTGCATCATCTGCCCACTCACGCAAATAAACTTGAATGAAAATTAGTCATGACCATAATGAGTAATCCCGTAAAAAAATAATTAACGTCTTCATTAACAAATTCTTCAATAAAATGAGCGCCCATAAATAGAATATATTCTATGTTACATGTTTATTTATAAAATGACGAAATGCTAAATACAACATTATCGATTCATAAATTGTCAGTTTCTGGCGAGTTATTTTAAAATAGTAACAAATTTCCTAAAAATATACTCCAAACAAATCTGCACATCTTATCGCGGTGCAATTATAAACCGTTGCGAAATTGAAGCAATTTGGAAAACGGCGCTTTTAACACACTATCTAAATTCATTCGAGACCTACCACAAGGAATTTGCTTTATCGGTCTACAATACACAACCATTAATGTAAAATCGTTGCTAAACAAATATTGCTCATACATACCATGACTAGGTACGTGCTTTTCATTTACGTTATTCTAATTAAAATTCTAAAAACCAGTGCGTTTCTTGCATGACTTACTCTACAAAACTCCTTATTAAAAAAGATGAAAAATCATGCCACCGAACGAAGACGTTATTTTATCTGATAAGAAACGATTAGATTGATATTTTTACAACTACAAACACATGAGTTTCATACATGCCATAAAACAATTAAAAACCTTTTAACTTGGGTCAAAAAACTTTTTTAAATTGTAGATAAGATGAACAATGTTTCCGGCTTCAAAATGTTTTGGCAAAATAGTCAAAGTGAATTTAACAAAATAGACTAGACAAACATACGCAAATGATTACGATATTTAACATACACCCAATTTGCATTTTATTTATTTTATGTAGACAGTCAAACAGCAAATATTTTTTTGACAACAACAAATTTTGAAATAGTAGCGATCCACTAAAGTGATTCTTATTCGCATTTTATGGTGGCAAAATTTGTTCAATACCGATAAAAATTTCATATTCAATAATATATGCACTTAGAATTTACAGGGTAGTGTAATATAAATATTAGACGTTCAGAAAATACAAATCTAACTTAACTGCTGTTCATAAATGAATTAATAGACAATAAAATAAAAAACACTAATAAAAAGTCAGCGGTGTTTATTTTACTAATAAATTAAAAACAATATTAACACGTACATGAAAATTGAAGTAAATTAAATTATCTTTAACGTTGAATTTAAATATTTTATTACATACATTTTGCCACAAAAATTTGTAGCACATTTTGACAATATTTAGCAGTGTAGTAGTAAAAGTCTAAATCAAGATGAAAAATCTAAAATTAAACTCAAATATTGTAAAATAAACAACAATAAAGTAAGAATTTTGCATCAAATATGAAAAATAATTGAAATTCTTTCGACGTCTCAGCGAAACTATGAAGTCAAAAACAAGAAATAAAACGCGAGATATTCGCGAATTTCTAGTAAAACATCTCCCCGCCGCGATTTATTTACTTTTAATAATTGTGAGAGTTCATCAACACGTCATTTCCTACGTGTTACTTCCGGTAACAAACCGAGTTCACTTAACCCATCAAAAGTGGTAGAACTATAAAACAAGGGGTGGTAACCCTCGAAATGTGTAAAATTGCAGTTTTTCGAAGTTTTGTCTTGGAAAGAGAGGGATTATGTCCTCAAGCAGACATCTTATAACCCCACAGTAATGCAAGGCCCCTGTGAAGAAATGCACACATGCCTGCCGTAAATGTCCCCTACTGTCCGTGCCACAGCTGTGTACAACACACGTGGCATGCCACGAGCCAATCCCTCCTCTTTGATGGATCGTGTTACAAGTAAATTATTACAAGTTTGAAGAAAAATTAGATTAAACAAAGAGCAATTAAAATTTAAAGAATATGGAGTGGTCAGAAAGTAAACCACAAGTTGATAATTCAAGAATTTTAATAAAATGCGTTAGAAGAGTGTACAGTGGAGGCCACCTAGTGGCAAAGCATTATAATGTTCGAATTTGGCTGCGCTCCAAATTACTGAAAAAATCAACAACAGAAAAACAAGATTTTGTCTAAATTTAGAGTTCGCGGGTACAGAGGAAAAGTGAAAATTTTCTTCAGTGAGTCATTTTAGAATTAATACAAAGGTGATGATCACAATGCGTTTAATAGCGGATAAGTGACGTCATAAACACTACAAGCTAATAAAAATGTTCATGCAATCTCATCCACTCAAAAACAATTTTACTAGTAAAACAAATTACGTAATTCGATTAATTGGTTGCCTACTTTATCCACATCAAATACACTATTGATTACTAATAATTAAAATCCACTTTTTATGTACACAAGTGATTAATGGCATCATAACAGTGTCTTAGTTCTTGGTGATTTAAAATCGCTACATGAACACAACAATGAGATTTAACTTGACCCTGGCCTTAACATTGAAATTATACTCAGTTTATCAATTGCTTACTTAGTCACAAAACCTATGTATCTATAAAGAACTTCAATTAAAGTTTACACGAACAAACTGGAAATCTTTTCATCTATTTCGATGATAACATATCTCGGCAAATAGTAGTGTTTATTATAATTATTAAATAAATATGCACTTGCGATAAGTGTTAACAAAGGTCTAGTTTCAAACAATTCTAATACTATGATTATGATGATCATGCAAACCAATTTGGAAAACTTTTACACTTTCAAAATTCCGGTAACATTACAAAACCCAGCACGATAATTAACAAGAATGACATAATTAATTTGCATTTTCATCTGCAAAATTACAACACTCGTTTCAAACTAGTAGAAAAAACTTGCTAGGTTAACGTAACGGGAGCTATGCAAACTTGAAACTGACATTTTTTAATTTAGCGACGTGTAATTGACATATCTCTGATTTGTTTATAAAATAAAACGTCTGTTATCGCTGTGACAAGTTGGATCACGAAAATATTAAGATAATGCATACTGGGACTGATAGAAAACGAGATAACTTCAAAAATTGTGATGTTCCAACACAAAAACTTGAATCAAATTTATGGGATTACACACAATCACGTGAATCACGCATTATATCAATATTTAGGGTAATGACTGAATATCTCATTTTTCTAATTGATTCTTAAAGTGACAACGTGCGTGACGATTAGTGAATGGTTGCATTATAAAATCTGCGCGCATTTCTTTATTTGAGCTCGAATGAAGCGAAAAATTGTCTAAATGGGCCTTTATGTGCCTCATCGAACCATGACAGATTCAGATTTACATATTGTCGCAGTTCGATTTAAATAGCGCCAATCATTCTTGTTCGCAAATGCAGTTGAATACTAAACAAAAAAATTTGCAACTTGGAAAAAAATTATTTACAGTCGAAATCCGGTATGACGGGGGAAATAATTAGGTAACCCACATTTCGAATCCCGTAATAGATAAGAATTATTTAAGAACTATCTTCTAAGGCAAGACACTATTATTACTCATGACAAATGCAGGTGCATAACAGAGAAGATCAATATTGAATGTTCGCAGATCAATATCGAGTTGAATGTAGTATGAACCCTTTAGTTCCGGTTAACTTTACAGCTTTAGAGTAAAAAGATCAATAAGACTCACCTTTTCTAAAAAATATATTTCCATTCTTCACATCCAAAGGACCTGAAAAAAAAATTGCAATCATACAAAACTGTCTTGAATGAACTTATAGATACTACAATGTGCACCGCGTTCTAAGTTTAGCATTCATGGAAGTCCTCAAGAAATAATATACTGTAATATGATACTACAAAAAACATTCCATTTATGTGATAACAACCCCCACCGAAGCATTCATTATTTTGCACTGTCCGACTAATGAATGAAAATAAAATTTAGAAAAACGAGGTCAAAAAAATTCATTCTAATATAAAATATCCGATGGCTTCCTCAATTGTACCCTTTCCGGTGTACCCGGAAATATTTTAATTAAAGAATCACAAACATAAAACAGATTTTGCGAAACTATATTCCAGAAGACGAAATTATAAGACAATTATATTTGACTAGCACTCATTAAGTGCAATTAGAAATGGCAAATAATTGTGATTGCAGTATTTATGCGTTTAACAAAACAAAAAGCAATTACCGAAGAACAATAAAAAACACAAAATTATCCAAAGAATTACCTTCAATATTTAATTTCATTTTAGTCCATACCGCTCATCATTTATGAAATTCCAGTTAAATAGTGAGTGATACTAGCCAATTAATTTTCCCTATAAATTAGACTATATTTAATTGAAGTACGGCCACAATTGAACTGATTAATTATATTTCCCTTTTAGCGTCACTTATTTCAGTTATGTTTATATTAATATTGGCAGTATAATAGAAAGGAAATATTTAAATTACAAATTTTCCGAAACAACTTAACTGACTGCTTGTCTTGGCAACTGGATCAACAGAGCTTCAAAATTCAAACTTCCGCTTAAACGGATTTTTCCGCTTCCGATTGTAACTAAACAAAGTAAAGAAGAAATAAAATTTTGGAGTACGGGCCTGTACTGTTTAAAGCGCCCGGTCTATATACGGGGTGGCTCCTAGAAGTATACCTGTGACATGTAAAAAGTTTTATGTAATAGATCCGGTTTCGCAAGTGTTAATTGGTCAGAATGGTTAATAAAATGACAGAAGCAATCTCAAGGTCGTTTGAAAAGGTCCGAAACATTGTGATTACAAGTCAATGATAACATTGTTTTGGGAGGGAAAGTTCATGGTTTGACTTAGACAAAACAAACCCGAGATAATCTTATCAGGACTCGAGTGAAGTTAGCTGTAGATTTTGAAAATACCTGTGGGAAAAGAAAAGTGCAGAATTGCCGGGATTTGGTGTTCAAGGTGAGATTTGAAGAAGTGGCGGGGAAGAGGTAAGTAGGCGGGGCTAATAAATGAGAAGAAATAGAGAATGTTTACAAACAATAAATCAGCATGTGATTGTGAAATATGTCGCGATTGCGCGCCGAAATAACCACGTGGTGTATGTATGCGGTCACCAAATTATGCAAGAGGCCAAAGTTTGACAGGTAAAGAAAAAGGTGAAAGGTGAAAAAGAGACGCCGCTGGTCCTGCAACCAACTTCACGTTACAGGGGGAGAAACTGACTCCATCTGGCGCCTCCGCGTCACATCTCAAGATGTCATAAAATTATTGTATACTAATTATTGTTTATCGGCCTCCGAGAGCTGGAAGGGTTCTTTTATTTGGTTTTTTACATGACGCCGTTCGACTGCCACAACCTGTTTCTTGGTGGATATTTGCGAAAGAACGCGTATTATGATCAACGGTTGATGTGATTTTGGCGGGTATTTTGAAAAAAAAAATTACTGATTCTGGCGCGCACAGGTCACGGGAAGCATAGAGATGGTTGGTTTACCATTTCGGCGTTGCTGTGTTACATTTGAACAGTTGACCTCTACTGGCCTTTTGCAGTCTTTGCGTAGAGACCTTCAATGTCAACACAAATACGCCGGTGAAGGCCACTTAGCACGTTACTGGAATATCGTAGGAGGATTTCTATGCACCAGAACTCTTCGCAGCTAAAGCGCACACACAGATCATGATCAAATATGCGAAACTTACGCCAAATCGAGCGTTGTACACTTCAAATTGATCACAGAACATGAGACAGTTCGCAGAGCCACTTGCGCGGATACATGACACTACTAGCCAAGTTACAAGTGCACTGCCCCCCCCGCTTCGTTGATAGCGCCCCTCCGGCACCAACTCTGACGTCAGCCACTATCGATTCGAGAGAGAACAGCAATGGCGTTGATCGTTGGATTGGCGACAACTACACAAGTCATCAACATCCACGAGATTCTCTAAGACCTCGACGCCTGCAACTACGAAGACACGCTAGAAAATACCACCGCCATGTCCAACATACGACGGCCGCAACACTTCCCGATGATGTCATTATGACATCACATTTAACTCGCCGCAAGCAAATTGAAGACCTTGATTCTGTTCGAGACCTTTTAGATGTCGCGAATATAATGCACCAAACAAACGACTTCTAACTTACAAATACGCGCTTCAGTTACCATAAATCATCACTTCTTCATATTTTTATTACAGCAAAAACAACGTGACCCAACTCAACAAGTGTTCGAAATTTAAATTGAAACACCACGACATGTGTTTTACTTTAGACAACTCTATATACAGCAGGATATACATAGTTTACATATATTTATTTTTCTCTGTACAAATATACAATTTAGAAGTAATATAACTAGTCTTAGATATTTATCAGTACATTGCCTTGAAATTTTTACCATCATATGGAACATCCACCTTAAGAACTCAATTTCCAACCAATTATACATACATACATATGCAAACAGGATTTGGAATTGTCCAAAATTTGGACAACACAAAATTGGACGACTGAAATATTGTAGAATCGTTATTTTCGTACCCAATACCCACAACTAAAACCAATCAATACTCATTAATATTACAGTTACACCCATATTTTCGTCGGTAGTACCAAGTACAAAAATAACGAGTTTTTTGTACTATGTAGTTAAAACTATATTTTGTGTTTCACGACTAAACACTTCTTGCTGACTAAAATATGATCCTCGCAATAGAAGAATGAGTTTTCCTGAAGCTATAATATTTTGAGTTTTAAAATTGACAGAACGCATAGGCGTCACCATGATTGTTTAACACTATATACCCCTTGCATTCGACGCCTATGCAGTGTTGGAACCGCACCCAATCATGGAGAGAAAAAAAACAACTGTACTGTTAAAAAATCATTTCTGAAATATTCATACACAACTGGAATTTACGCGTCTATCGTTAAAACAAAACTTTGTGAAAGTTTTTTGTAGTTTTGAGCCCACGTAGTAATGTCCTAAAAGTCAGCCACATCTTTTTTAACTACAGGCCAGCATTGTACTCAGAATGATATAACAAATTTGAAATGATGTTCCAATTTATTATTTTATCCCCAGAAAAATCGAAAAGTAGCAAACACTATGTTTAAAATTACAGTTCTCAAGTAAAATATTGGCTACACTCTTATCTATGAGGTAGTTTTGGCCGTCAGATTACGAATTTTTCAATAAAATGTTTCAACATCAAATAAAAAATTCCCAAAACGCCGTTTTTGCTCGTCAACTTTACCCAGTTATATAAACATAAAACCCAATTTCTGCTAATATTTTATGAATAACACATAATTAACACTTTTTTCACACTCAAAATTTTACAGGCTCATTACACGCAGTAATAGCCTTGGATTTATATATTTTTATATAAAACCTACAATAACATTATACCTATTTCGAGTTTCCACGTTAATTGAATTACAAGCTCAGTTATCCTAATAAATAACGATTTTCTCTAAATTTGAGTTCTTCACTTTAGCACGTGTGTAAATACACCTGTCGTCACACTGTTATGAGATAAACTTCATAAAAGTGTAAATCCGCTTGCACCTCCCCAGAAAAAAAAACAACGAACAAAACAATCTACTTACTTATCAATAGTAATTTAGTTCTCTAACTATATCTCATATCATAGCCATTTTTTTTCTTGAGAACTAGAATTTTCAAACAAATATTTCAGAAACAATATACTCTACATAAGAAAAGAACATCAACACACTCATTAAATACATTATAGATATTCATAAAATTTCAACCGATTCAACGAGAATAAACTAGGAAGTCTCAACATACTGTAAACTATTTTCAACAGTGCAACTAATAAACCTGTATAGTCTCCGTTATTTTCAATCAGTCTAAAAACTGGAATGCATGTTTCAGTCACAGGCCATAAACATATAATTTGTAGATGTCATAGCAACTTGAAGTTCACGAAACATTTAGACTTTTCGTGAAACCAGTAGTTAGGACACATACATCGTTTATTTAAAGTGCAAGGCACTGATGAGTATCAATTTATTTTGTTCTGTAGTAACTAAAATTTGACAGATCAAAAATAAAGGAGATACGTGTATAACATAAAAATAGACATACAATTTAACACTAGGTTTGGTTTTAATTAAAGCAGGAATCAACAATGCTCGTGTAATTATTATATAAAAATTTACATAATTCAAGAAGTCAGTCCCATGTAACCTTACAGATACAGTTGCTAGTTGGTTATATACGTCACATGTATACATATTTATGAAATTCTAAGATGTATAGTTTTCTACTAGGTCACATGATTGTAGTACAGTGCATTAAACTTGAATATATGTTAAAAAAGTTAAAGTTTTCTTACAGTGGCAAAAAATGTAAACTACTGGAAAGACAGAGCCGCCACACACGAAAAGTTCAACTCTATAAAAAGATAATTAACTACGGTGCAATAAAAAAAATTGTGCATTTTTGTGCAATTTTTGGAATGTAGAATTATACCTATCTACTTTATACGTTGGCGCATTTTAAATTACGTCATGCCATAAATTAATGTAAAGAAATAAAAAATAAATTAAGTACAAAAGTGGAATTGACTACAATTACCTAACCATCATATGTCTAATTTTGAGATATGCTATTTCCATGCCCTCAGATCTATGAGATTTTTGATACTTTACATGGGGGGAAATCATAAAAACCTTACAAAAATATGCGATACATAATTCGATATTTACGTTTCACTTTGGTCGATTTAAATTAAGTTGGATGCCTCGTCTTCTGGAATGTTGTTCAAATTGTTTTCTTCGTTACGCCAATAAAAGTACGGTGGTCCTTCAGATATGCAATATTTCATGTCAAGGGGAGTACCCTCTTCTACGTAGTACATAATGTAGAAGTTACACATTTCGTTCTCATGCTTGGGACTAAAAAATTTAGTGTTTTAGAAAAACAAAACCACGCAAAACTCAAACTTACCCGACAATAGTGTAATCTGTTTTATTCGTACTGTCCATTGTGCAACGGGCCGCCTAGAACATTATTGTACAAAAAACGAAACAAAACTGTTGAAATATTACCAGTCGGTCTCCATACCGAATTGGATTATTGTTGAAAATGGGATAAAACATTTGTGCGGTGTAAGGATTGCGTTTTCCTAGAAGTGACCAGTGATCCATTCCGAATTTGTCTCTACTGACGCTATACCCGGATACGACTTTCCCTAAATTAAAAAAAATGAAGAACTGATTTTTAGGGCTGCGTACCCACCTAGTTCGTGGGTGTGAGTTCTATAAGCAAATGGATAAATAGTTTTCTTTTCACGAACCTGACATAAAGTTTCCATGTGGGTTACGGAATGTGGAGGAATGGTACCACCAGTACCCAAAAGCAAGACTCCAGCGAGTTTACTTTGTCTAAAAAAAACATTTAGAATCTAATGAGAAAGTAATAGTGTGATACTAACGGGACTTCGGTGTATATCAAATGCAAGCCGGAGTTGTCTCTTTCATCCTCTAAAAAAAAGAATTGATTTTTGTACTTCCGACTTCGTTTTTACCTTTAAATTTCTTAGAATAATGAATCTGAAGAACCAAATACTGAATCTGCGTTCCTTTGCCCACTTGGAACCCGACATTCTCCGGTAGTTCCAAAGGCTTAGCATTTAGAGCCCACGCATAAATCACCTTGAAAAATAAAAAAATATAGACATATAACAAAGGAGGAAACCTACATTCGAGCCATCAGCACAAGGATTTGCTTTTTTCAGCCTTGGATTCGAACCCGAGCTTGCCATTTCACCACAATCCCTACAAAGAACCTTTAAAACCATTCAAAATAATTTTTGAAAATACCAGAATGCGTCGGTGGTCCCTGGTTTTGAACATCCAAAAACAATCATGTGATGCACCACGTCCATCGTAGCAGTGGGCTCAAATCCGACTGAAAATTTTCTGTGAAAATAAATTCAAACACTTGTGGGGCTCACCTATGTAGAAGCTTTTATCAGGGACCACCCGTACGGGCGTGCAGAAATATGACTCTTCCTGTAAAAAAATGTTTAAAAGATCAAAAGATCAAAAGCGCGGATATTAAACTGCTCCATTGAACTGCACTTGTAAGCTGTTCTTTGAAATGGCCTGACATTCAGAAAATACTTAAACTAGTACTTCTATTTTTCGTGGTGTTTGTTTATCGCCTCATATCTTTTATTGCACGTATCTTTTTCTTATAAAATCTGCCGCGAGCTCGTGGTTTATTGCTTAGAGCCACCGCAATGACGCAGAGATCCCGAGTGAAATTTCCTTCTTTGATCTTTAAAATGTCTTGCATGTAGCTTGTATACCCGTATTTAAATTGGGTTATCCCTTAAAAATTATGCAAAGTGTAAGCTAAACACGTCGATGTAACGGTTTCTAGTGTTATGGTAAAAAGATTAAAAAATAACAATGTTAGGCAATTTGAGCGTCATATAAAAAGAAAAATCACAACTTTCATTATATAACTATAAAAAATTTCAAAGGAATTACCATTTTCGATTACCCACATTACTTCGACCTAGGCTTGGTGAATAAAAGAGTCAATTACCATAAATGTCACTTCCGTTGTTGCAACGATTTAGGAGAAACAATTTTTATGTTTTGTCCATTTAAGTGTGTTTTATAGGTGTTTTGAAAATTATGCTCATTTTCTTTGACACGTTGCTAGACGACCGTGGCCAATCACAACTCATTTGATAAATGAACAATTACTGAATTAATATATTTCGGTGATATGGAGCACGGAAAATGAATATTAGATTTGGATCAAGGACTGGCGGATTCATCAACTTGTCAAATTCTAAGGGTGCGATATTTTTATCGCAGTATTACAATAGAATCAATAAAAAATATTGTTTTTGATTGCATGATAAATACGATATATTTGCAATTTTGTCAAGATATGTATATAGTTTTCAAAAAACCCCGAGCAAGTTTTTTAAATTTCGTAAATGGTCTACTATAAATTTGCCTGTCTTGTTCTGATTATTTGATGTCCCTAAAGATCAAATATTCCTTTAGAGGCCTTATAATTACAGGCTATAAATAAATCCGCTGCAATAACTCCTGGGAAAAACGTGTTTTTGTGGTGGCTCCATATGCTTGAAAATTTAATACGTTTATGTCCCACAAAAGACCTAACATTGCAATCCTTCTATTTTACCCGAAATCTTGTATTATGCAAGAAAGGTAAACATTAATAAAACACGAGGGGCCCGAGGAAATTTTACCATATTGGATGTAAAAATAAAGATCTAATTGAAGAAACAAATAGAAAAATTAGTTTAAATCAACAAAGTTTCCTAAACATTTTAAAGCTGTATAAATGGAGATTTAATATTCCCGCAATTTTCGGCTAAAGGAATAGATATTTTCATGATTAATCGAGTAGGCAACCCCACTAACAACCAAGAATCAGTAAAGTGTCACTTACCCTGTCAGGATAAACATTGGGCATAAGTAGAGGGAATTTTTTCACTTCTAAAGAACATGTTATGTTAATCAAAATAGAAACTGCAAACACCACACACAGCATATGTCTTGCTCCCATGCTTCTAGCAATCGATCTAAATTACAATTCGCATTTTGTGCTGCTAGGTTCTGTAACCAACTGAACAGATATGACGTCAAAGAGTGGGCGGGAATTTCAATTTAATCATTAAATAACATATGGCACTATTTGTATTCAGATTTCATAAGAGCTTCCACTTTATCAAATCCAAATAATATTACAATAACAAGTCGGTTTATCGAAATGCAGAGTGGATTGCTAAAAATACAATCAAGCTAAATTCAGGTACATAAAATTGTATTTTGGGCTGCCTATACGTCAACCAACAATTTCATTTTTTTCATTAATATTACTAATAAAATAAGTAAATGAATAAAACTAACAGAAAAAAAAGATCAAACATAACAATAAATCTGAAAAGACGCAAAAAAAAATGTGCAAATTTTATACCAATTGGCACAATATCTTATGTTATAAGTTTATAAGTTCGTAACCCAATGTTTAAATACTTTAGTCCTTTAAAACCGTACAATTTCTGGTCAAAAAATAAAATTTTTAAAAACAACATAAGCCTAATATTAAACGACAGCACATCTTTTGATTAATCATAGTCATAGTCATAGTGTTGGGAACTTCAAAAAAATTAAAAATACACTTTTTTTGCAATTTTTAGGTCTCCGCAATTTAAAAAATGACTAATTGACATTTTTTTAATAATAATCAAATAATGAGAATCTATAAATAGTAAAAATCCGACTCCAATTATGCCACTCGAAAGACGAGTTCAAAATCAAGTTTCTCGACTCTCGATTCAAGTATTTTATCAATTTTACACTGAAAATATAAAGGCTTAGGTCGTTAAGTTACTAAGTTTCATTTCAAATTTTGTTAACCGCGGTCAAGTAATCTTAATTTTTACATATTTGTCCTTAAATCTGGGATTTGAAAATTTGGGGAATGAAAATAAAATGTTTGTTAATTCAGAAATAATAACACCTAAAAGGATCCAACGCTGTACCATTCACTCTGTAATCCTTTTTATAAAACTGAAACCCCGTTTTGTCCAAAAATGGACTTAGCAACTTAACAACTTAGCCGACAATAATTGTTTTTAAAACAGAGTTCACATTTAGGAACGTTATTTTGAGTTTTCTCGAATAAATTTCCCAAACAAACTAATTAAATTCAGCGCGCTTTCCTCCCATTAGTTGCCATGACATCACTCTCCGCCAATTACAAACTCCAGACTCACCAATTAGCGCGCTCCATTTCCAGACAACCGCGAATTCTTGTTATGGCTAGACGCCGGTACCGGTAACAAGTTTAAACAGTGTTGTTTCATCAATTAATTGTTAATTATGTGTGTGACAACTGTTGATACTAAAGGTACGTACGGGTATTGTTATGGTGATTCAATTTTGAGAGTTGTGGAAACGCAGGTTCATTGAAAATGTGAAATCAAGTTCCGTCTGGTTGAAAATCTCACAGACAACAATTTGTCGGTTTAATCAAGTTTGTGTTAGATTATCATGTCCCACTGCTTGTTTCTGACGAATTTGTCACATTTTACCTGCATTTTCATGAAATGCCACTAAGCAGTTGCATTGTTTTAAGGTTGTTTTATGTTAAGTGCAACAATTTCGTACATCAGTAACATGTCTTGTGTTTTAGGCAGAAACCGGAAATTAGAGAAAACATCGATCCCTGACTTGTTCCTACATGAGATTCTGGAAGATTCTGGGTCAAAAGTGAAAAAACAAAGTGGCGATGTGGCCAGTCAGTGGATGCAACTTTTCCAGATATGATACAATACCTGTGACTTTTTGTTAATAATTTGGTTGTTGATTGTGACTAGTAGTAGTGCTTTTATGAAAATCTGCAACTCTTTCTAACGGTGTTTACCAAAAACAAAGTTGGAGGTGCATGGTGAGTTTTCAGTCAGTCGATTTTTCTGTTTATTTTATTAGTTTCAAATGAAATAATGGATTTTGAGTGCCAATTTTGAGATTGTGCCATAAATAAGATTGCTTTACATTTCTGCAGTTTAGTTTTTCGCAAAAATAGGAAAATTTAGAAATTTGGTCGGACGCTTCCCGTTCATTGGTTCGTCATGACATCATTCATCCAATCACACTGCTCATCTAGTAACTTTTGGAAGTTTTCAGGAAAACGAAAAAAAATTCAAGTTCCCTTGTTAATGGAAGTGTCTAGAAGATTTGAGGGTGGATTTTTGGAAATAGGATGAAAAATCTGATTTTAGTTCATTTAAAAGTAAGTTAGTCCTTATGGGAAAGTCACCCATAATCTTTTTTTTCTCACAGACGACAGCTGAGTGGAATTTGGAACAAAAACTGGAAATCAAACTGTCTAATGGTTGCAGTGACAGCAATAATAATAATTAAAGGTATATTTCTACTTAATTTGGTAAAGCAGGTTCATTTATCATTTATATTTTCAGTGGTGTCTTCCTAACTTAGTCCGCGTGTGTCGCGATTTAAATCTTTCGTTTAAAAGTGTCGCAAACTAAGAGTTTTTAGTGCGGGCTTTTGTGTTTGACAGTTACGAAAGTGCGAAAATCAAGTTCTAGAGTCGCTTTTAATTCAAAGTGTTGTGGTGTGTGGTTCGTGAACTGGTGCTGGATCAAGAGCCAAGACGATGAAGCTGAGGGACGGGATTCAAAGGGTAAGGATGTTTTTTCCAAAAACCAGAAATCTCTAATTCTACTTCTTCTATTACAGTTGGTTCGTAACTTTGAAGAAGATGACATCGCTGGACTTCAAACTAGCAGCCAAAAGGTTGGAATTTTGCGAATTTTTTAGAAATTAGTAATAATTTTGCGCTTGCGTTTAAAGTGTGTAAAGTGAGTTTAAATGTGATAAAAAAGGCAAGTATGCGATTGTATTTGTTGCATTATAATTAGCTATTTCCACTCTAATTAGTCAACGAAAATTCCGAGGAAAATAACGTGAATATTTGACGAATGAGATTTCAGCGCTTCAAGCTCATTCTGGGGGAAAAAAGCAAGCCATGAGGATGGAAATTCAATGGTAAGTTAGTTCTTATGAGAAATTCATCCATAATCATATTTTTTTAGTTACTGACTGCTGACTGCTGACTGGGATTATACAAAAACTGCAAATCCATTGTCTCATTGATCCCTTTACATAATTTGGTAATAGTTATTTATAATACCTATTTTTAGTGCTGTCTTGTTAACTAATAGTTCGGTTGTGTCGCGCTTTAAATCGTTTAAAAGTGCCGCAAAGTAAAAATTCTTTGTGGGGTTCTATTACTTTTGAAAGTTACATACGAAAGTGTGTAAAAATCAAATTATAGAATCGCTGATAATCTAAAGTGAGTGAGTGAGTGAGTGGTTCCTGAATTGGTACTGGATCCAGAGCCATGATGACACGGCTGAGGGTCGGGACTCAAAGGGTAAGGATTTTTGTTTTAAAATTCCTGTTCGAAACGTGACGTTTGGTGGTTTGTGGTTTGGTTCGGTTGGTTTGCGACTGTAGCCTTATCTTTGCGTGGTTTTTGTAGTTTTCGTACGTGTATAAATAATGATGAAAAACAATATTTGGAATTTTATTTTAGATACGATGGACTTAAAAAAGCTAATGGAAGATTTCCTCCATTTACAAGCACACCGCAAACAGGTCAAGAAGCAAAATATTGAAAATAAAAAAATGGCTCATTTTGCAAGACTTCAAGCCGTAAAAGGCGCATCGCTACTTTGGGTTCAAATATTATTCTCTACTGAACTCCAGTCATTACTTATTACAGAAATTAATAATCAGGCATATGAATTACAACTCTACCGCACAACTATATACAGGGATGAAATCGAGACTTATCGGAGTGACCTCGACCAAATAGAAATAAGTCTTTATGAAGAGGTCAACAAGCCCCATCCATTATTGATTTTTGAAAGCGATGCAGTTCGGATGCAGTTTGAAGCGGCATTCAGGCATTTTATGGAGTACAGGTAAAAATTTTACAATAATTATTGTAGAACATGTTTTATCCAAATACATTTTTTCAGGCTTGAAGCTGATAACGTTGGGGATGAAATCGAGACTTATCGGAGTGACCACGACCAAATAGAAATAAGTCTTTATGAAGAGGTCAACAAGCCCCATCCATTATTGATTTTTGAAAGCGATGCAGTTCGGATGCAGTTTGAAGCGGCATTCAGGCATTTTATGGAGTACAGGTAAAAATTTTACAATAATTATTGTAGAACATGTTTTATCCAAATACATTTTTTCAGGCTTGAAGCTGATAACGTTAAACTCAAGGAAGTTCATTCATAATTCTTTTTTGTTACAGGTAAATGCTTATTAGGATACAAAAACTGAAAATTTGGTGACTTCGTTGTTTATAATTTATCGTTTACTTGTTTGTCACAATTTTATTAATTTTGGTGCGTATTTTTGTATGTAGTTATGAAATCGTTGGAATCACAGAAACGTTCAATTTAAAGTGAATGTTTTTAGTCCCAGTACGTTGGCGTCTGAATAAGAGAAGTCGAAAAAGCTAGATTGTTCAGGTATTTGTTTTTATGTTTGAATTACAATTTGTAAATTCCTTTTTTCAAAATACCATCACTTAGGATTACGCTAACAATCGTAAGCTACTGTAAATGGTAATCATCAAATTCAACAACTCCTTCCTGCTGATATGTCAACTGATTATGAAGAGGCCACCGTCGAGGTTTCTCTCCGTTTGATAAAATTTTCTCTTGAGGTATTTAGTTAATAAAACTATGAAAACACAAACCGTATTCTAATTTCTTTAAACATTTTCCCTTTTAAAAAATAGAAAATGTAACTCTTATATTCTTCTATTCTTTGGTTGTACATATATTAACAATTCAGTAAAATGCACATTATCCCCGTGTTCACTTTTCTGGAAGGAACATTATAAAATTGTACAAAAATATATATAATAAACATTATTAAGCAATCTAATCTAAAAACGAATATATCTTTCTTTTCAAAGACTTAGTGTACGTTGAGTTAGTAAAGAATCCAATTGCAACAATTGAAATTAAGTATAAGATTAACAACGTTATAAAAAGGTGTTCTGTTAAGTAGGATTTGACAGAGAACACTTGTTTCTTTCTGTAAACCATGAGGTACTTAACTCGAACCATATCACTATCTGTTACTACAAAATACTTGTCAGGAATTTCGCCCAGACTACCTTTGTTTAAAGAGCGAGATCTGTTTCTTTCATCTGCAAAGATTCAAAGATAAGTTTGCTGAAAAATACAACAGACTAATTACCTCTGCATTTGACTTTTTCCACATCATTAATTACTTCACAAATGGCTATCACACTATGCTTATTGCCCAAAGCACTGTTTACCCATGATTGTCCAAAAGGCGCGTAATGCGCACTAACTGACAATTCATTTGATAAATAAATGCCATTTCCAAACAGAACTTCCTAGAAAGACAATGCTAAATTTGTAACAACACCATTGAACTATACCTTCTCAAAACTGAAATGTTGCTGTAGTCCCACTTTCAAAATTGAGTAAAAATTATCAATGGCACTGCCATGATATGCTAATATTGTCTCTCTTCCTGCTTGTCTTTTCTGCCATAGAGACTCAAACTTATCATGGTAAGAGACTTCAAACACATAATGAGGCTTGAAAACTGAGCTGACTTTACTAGGAAAAGGAACACTCTCCTAAAATTCTCATTAATGAAAGTCGCAACTTTATTAAAGGACTCACAAAACTGATTCTTTTTAAAACAGGATGACCTCTTTCCAAGAATAGCCAAGTCAAAAGTTTAGTTACATCTTCAGGACATTTATTTGGCTCCAGTGTGTTTAAAGGTGGAATGTTTGCACAAGTTTGTCGCTAAAATGAGATTAAAAAAGAAGTTTTACGAACGATTCTAGTTACCAAATCAGTGAATTTCTTTCCATCTTCGTCAATGTACGACGGGGGAAAAGGACGAAGACATTTGTCAGATCGGTATGAGTTCAAAGCGGCGATAAACAAACATAGAATTAGATCGCAACCCCAAACATTCTTCCGGATTTCTTGGAATAGCTGGTCGATTTGACGCTGGGAAGTCTGCTGATTATCAACGGAGAAAGGAGCAACAAATGTGATGTCCGAAAAATTGTCTTCAGAGTCGTTGATGCCCAGAATCTTGTCTTTTCCAAAATCCATGTTCACAAGCTACAGAAAACATTGAATTTTGTCGAAGATTAAGGATTTTACTGATAAGAAACACCTGAAAAACGTTAGATTAGGAGTGGTTTTAGACAATGGCATTGTCGAACATTTTTCGCCGGTGAGACCGTGGCAATTTCTGATTTGTGTTTTATAACCTCAACGAGATATTGACAAACAAAACAGTGACAGGAGTGCGATAGATGTCGTTGTGAAATTCTACGTTACCGACTCACCGGCAAATTGTCTAAAATTGTCAGACGAAACGAAGACTTCAGATTTCTTAGGCATACAAATACTTAAAAAGAGAAATGAATTTCTTGCGTAATCCTCGACTTATGGTGTTGTCTTCTAGCCCCGCAAAGTAAGTCAATCATTCTTTCCGAAATATCGTGAAGTTGCCATCTTATATAATACTATTTTGATAGACATTTTCGACTAATGTCACAACTTGGAGACTTGGGAAGCGGAGCTGGCAAAGGGGGCGGTGGCGGTGGCTCCATTCGTGAAGCTGGGGGCGCCTTTGGAAAAGCTGAAGCAGCCAAAGAAGAAGAGTACTTTTATAGAAAGGTTAGGTCAAAACTTGTCAACCTGTCACTACTTTAAATTTTAGCAAAGGGAACAATTGTCTAAGTTGAAAGACGATCTTAAGGATGAAATTAGTTTCCATGAAGAGCAGATCAAGAGACATCAAGATGCCATCAACCGCCATAAGGAAAGAGTGAATGATTTGGATAAGAAAGAGTAGCGTCCTGGTTTTGGTTTCACTTAGTAGACATAGCAGTTCATTGTATCCATGTTTAAGGTTTTGTTTCTATGTTTCATGTTTTGTTAATAGGTCTATTTTGAAATAAAGCTTCGTCCTATACTTTGTTTTTGTAAGACGTTTCAGCGCAACTAAAAAAGTTACACTTTTCAATACTATATAACGTATAAGTTACAAGATTTTTTTCACGTTAAAATTTTTTGCAATTTTCCGTAATTTGTGCTGTTTTTTCTCTGTAAGGAAAACACTGCGACTTCCCAGTATTTGTGGAAAAATCGTCTAAATTTAAGCCTCAGGGACTGACATCTGGCTATCAAATCCATGAATTTTTAATTGTCAACAGCGCGATTCTAGTTTACTTCGTCAATTAGTATAATTTTCGCTAATTAGTGTAATTATGAGCGTCCTGGGAAAGCTTGCGTTGTTTGTGATCTGTCAATTTTGAATTTAGCGCTTAACTGCGTGGAGTCGATATCTTGTGGGTATGAGCACAGTCGGTAACTGAACATCCAGTACTTTAGTTGTATTTCTCATTGATCAGCTAGTGCACTGTATGCGTTTCTTGCTTGCTGTGGGGTACCCGTGCCATATTAAGTTACAGGAAAAAAAAACAAATAGTCGAGTTAATTCGACTAGTAAAAACTGTTTTTAGTGATGCATTTAAGGATATGTTCAATACTATGTTGTGCAATCCTCATCGGATTCGCGACAGGAGCACAGGTAAGTTACAGTTTGTCCAATCCTACTCAGGGCCTAAACTCTCGTCTTAGAATCCCAAGCAAGTCTTAAGAAATCAACTGAAAATCGAAAAATGTAGAGGAAACCCGCGTCTTTTTAAGCACATGATTTTAATTTCAATATTGCCGCGACTAACTTGTTCTTTTTATTTGTACTTACGTCAAAAATATTTATGTAAATATGCAAATTAGGAATTAATAACAATGACGATTTACCTAGAAAACTCTTTATAATACACCGAGGATGTATTTTTGAGGTGAAAAAATTTTTCAAGACGGCTACGTAGCGACTGGTATTTGTTTTCCAAGAAAAATCGCTGTTGCAGATGTTGTGTTGTTTACGTCGTACGTACAGGATTTACAGAATCGTTGGCTAAATTGATGTTCAGCTTTAGTCACTGAATCATAAATAAATTAGATCATTTTATAAGTTTGTCGCAAATTAATAAACCCATAGATAACATCAAAGAAAAATCCCCAGAATATGCTAAATTCAGTATTAACCTTTGCATAATAGTATGGTAAAGAAGCATTCCATTAGGACGATTGAGCCTTCTGTATGAGCATTGCAAAATTATGACATGAAGAAAACATTTTAATGCAATTATCTACGTGCCATTTCAGATTAAGTTGAAATTAATTGCACGTAAACATTCCTAGGGTCCAAATATTACACACATAACGTCAGACTACATCTCATGAATGCACAGGACCATCGAGAAATCAGAAATACATTCAAAAAGTTAATTGTTTTGGTTCACGATTTTCGGAAAAGCAAAGTGAAAGTAGCAAAGTCCAGACGCCCAAAGTCAGCACATTCCTAGATAGAAATATTTTTACCATTTGTTCCGCTCCATTTGCTTTAACTGCATCCTTTTTATGTAAAGTGATCATTCAATGTCTTTATATTACGGATATATTAACAAATAAATTGAGAACATAGTCTGGATGTGAGATTTTTGACTTAACATCCGAAATTTCATTAGTGTCTTCTCTACTTTCACGGACATTTTACCCGTTTTACTTCTTTGGACATAAGCGATTCCAGTTCACGTTGATTTGCTGAGAATTCCAAAATGTCATTGAGCTTTCCATTAAACCGATGATTTGTTTATTATTAATAATTAATTGTTAAACTTGACTTCAATTTCAGTATATAAATTAGCAATATAATTGTTGAGGATTTTATTAAGCTGGCAATATTAGTTAAACAAGTTTGTAGAGTTAATGATTTAATTTGTTAGCCAGTTTTAATTGAAAGCTTTGTGTTAAATTAGTTTAAGCGGGTCGTTTATAGTGCTATCAATAACATGGCTAGGTTTTATTTTATGTTTTTTTGGTTTAAAATGAGCGAAAGCTTTTGAATTCTACTGAAAACAAAAAAACAACTGTTTGAATTGCAGCTGTATTAAAGATACGTGAGAGCTTGTTGACTTTTTTATTGCATTTTATTTTTAATCGTGTTTTGGTATAAAAATATTTTAGGATGAATATTTTCAAATTGTTTTTATCCCACTGAATTGCAATTCCGCGAAGTTTCTTTCAACACAAATTAATATTTTGTAAAAAGCCAAAGCTCCACAGAAAAAAGTAATGATTACTTTAATACCATCCAACTAAATGAAGGAGTTAAACAGGTATAAACGGACAGAAGACAACCTTTTGCTACCTGTATTTGTTTAAGCGCCTTGGAGAAGCAAAAAACCAGAACGACTTCTGCAAATGATTTTGTCAGTAATCGTGACTTAAAAGAAGTTTGAAAGTTCTTAAAAGTCAATAATGTCTAGCGATTCTAAAGAAGGATTTCAATCAATTGAAGTTTTTAAACGAAGACTCGTATTTACACCTCCAGAACGGTCTTTCGTTCCAATTTCCTAAAATGGGTAAAATTTTTTCTTTGAAAAGAAGTGGAGATGTCTGCGGGCAACAATATAATATCGATACTGTTGACAATAATGAAGACAATCCGAGGCGATAAAGCTGCTTAAAGAATTTTTTTCATAACAATGTAACGTAATGCCAATAATTTAATTATCACATCCCAACGAAGTTATTTCTTCGTGTAGTATCACGTAATTAAATACGCCAACTCAATAACACCGCAAACCAACCCCGGAGGATATTTTTTATTTGTGTAGACAGATCTACATTTATAAGCTTATTCACCCTCGTGCAAAACCAAATTAGTGGATTAGATGTAACGAAATTATGTATGAACAAGGTGAAAATCTGGAGTGTTGCTGTGATCCTTCTTACATCATTAAGAGTACTTTCGGTGGGATTTAAGAATGAAATATAAGCTGCTTAATTTTCTACAGTTTCGTGCCAAGAATTTTTGGGGGAGACAGAAAACGGATGAATTACTAATCTCTATCCTTGCACTAAAATGGTTTAGGAAGTTATTGTTCCTAATTTTTGGTCCTCTGAGCCGGATAAAGTCCATTTTATGTGTTATCAAAAGCCGGGAAGAATCAGATTGATCTTTTTTCAAGCCCCTGAGTAATGAATGGATTGATAATTAGCAATCAGCCGATATTATTGGTTCGCTGTATACCTTCGTACGCCAGGGTGCAATTTTGTACATTAATGAATATTCCATCTAATTTATCCGTTTATTAAATCGTAATTAAAACAGACGTAACTTCACTAGGTAGTTTATTATCACTTCGGCAAGTCTGTTGTATATAAGCTTAATCAGATTGATCAACATGAATAATTCATAATTATATCTAAAATATAACCCTTTAAAGTGTAATTAGTTTATTCGACGCATTATTGGAAAATCGAATACAGAATTATTAATAGAAAATATTTTGTTATGCGTATTTTACTTGCTGCAACTGTTTTTTGAACGTGTTTAGTTCACTAATTTCATTCCCTTTCACAAAGTTTAAATACAATTGTTTTTAAATAATTCTTAATGTGACGGCTGGTTTTGTGATTGATTTTCAAAAAACGGATGTGCGTAACGACGAAAATACGTCTTTGGAATGTTAATGCTTTGACAGTGACTCCGTGATTACCTCATTGCAGTATTGCGATGCAAAATTTTTTGACTGAAATTCACTCCGAGTTCAAATTTAACAAGCTCCGAGAAAAAGCACAACTTTCCTGGAAAGTAAATAGATTTCTAGCGTAGCGTCAGCTCAGTTTTATATTTATTGATCAGCATTTTTTGTTGGTGTTAATTCGGGTTCTCTGGTGACCGCTGGTGAAAGAAGCTTTAGCCCATGACACCAAGATCCGCCGTTATTAATCGATATTACCTTCTATCATTGTGTAGGTGGTTCTTTCATTTATTCATCAAGGGCAATCGTCATATAATCTCATACATAAAAAGTTATTTAAAGTAGTTAGGAATTCTGAGTGCACTGCTGTTTATTTGTGAGGTATTTTTGGAAACGAGTTACTGCAGTGGTAATGCGCGGGTGGTATGTTTATTGTTTACTTATTTTATTACCGTGTTTGGGGTGGTTATTACAAAAATGATCAATACTTACCCTAGTTTAAACTACAAATCTGACGTAGTAGGGCTTTGCCGTATTTAAACGAGTTTTTGTCTATTGTGTGCAAAACGGTATTGATTAATGGTACGATGACATTCTAACGTTCTGGTATTGAATAGTCGCTTGAATTAGAATTCCTTTTGGAATGTCGGAGGTTTCAAATTTAATTTTTACGGCTAAGAAAATATTTTCCGTCTAATGATATCATCATAGAACAATATATTGTACCTGGAAAACTGTTGTAGGTCATAGATATAGTTTATCTTTCAGTAAATACAAAAACTATGAGGAAATCAAATTGCTTGACGGTTTCACAAGCGACTTTAAATTAAAATTACAACCATCCACTTGTCATATTTAGAGTTTGCCGCATTCGTTTTGTGCAAACTATAAAGTTATGTATTTTCCTGCTGTTGCTTTGTAAGCACCAATAAATTGCATTCTGTGAAATATTGAGAGTTTGTCAGTTGAACAAAGCAGTTGGAGATTTATTTTTATCAGAAAAGAATTCATTTTCTTTCTCCTAGAACGATCCGTTTGTAAATTTATTTTATTCGCAGAAAAATCATACTTCCAGAAATAATTGAGGCAGATGCTTTTGTACTTAGCAGAGAAGCTTCAAAGGAGCTCGTTATACTAGCAAGACTTTTACTGTCGTTTGTGTCAAGCTTCAATGCTTGCTCAGAATGCCTTAAACATATTCAACAGCAGGCTTCAAAAAATCATTTTATCATATAGTACTGTTGATATCATTGCCACACCCATATTCACACATTACTGCTCAAAATCATATTCCAATCCGATTGATTTAAATTAAAATTACGGAATTGCTACAAAATAATAATCACTCAAATTTCGGATGATGATAATGGACATCTTAAATAATCTCGTATTTACAAAATTATTGATTGTGTAATCTTAATTCTTTGATGTAGATAGCAAACCTTAATTAATATCTTATCTCGAGAGTGCAAATACAAATTTTCCTCTAGGTGTGTTATTTATTAAAACTGATTTGGTTTTTATCCATTTCTGAATGATGGGAGTTTCCAAATCACAGTTACGTGGGTTCTAATTCTGCAGTGTCATGCATAGTACAAACAAAACTGTATTTTGCGTTTGCTCAATTTTTGTTTCATTCAAGAACCTTCATTAAAATGTGACGAGATCTTCTCTTAACTAATTACAAGACAAGTCCACTCTGATTGCTTTGGGTACGTTTTTAATTGTATTTTAATTAAACTTTTTTGATGAATCATTTTACTCGAATTTGTGAAGGAACGGAAATCCCAGAAAAATGCTTCAAGAAATGACAGGAATTTAAATGGTTGAAGTATAATTATACCAACAGGTTTACTCGTATATAGAGCCATCGCCATCATTTATCAAAGGTCGTTTTGATGACCTACTTTGGTGTCCAGCACGGGAACCAAAATTGTTGATGCGAAGTAGGGTTGATTATATTTCAGCAATTAGAAACTGTACTTGCGAAGTTTGTGCAAATTGCTATCTATCCGGCTCAGGGGACCAAGACTGTTGATATTTTACAAGAAATAATGTGTTTTTACAAATCTGTTAATGATTTCATTACTTGTTATGATAAATTGTTCTTGAGAAGTAATTGTTAATGAATGTGCAACCATAAAACATGTTTATTGTCGCTGCAATAAACGACTAATTAAGTATGGAGTTAAAGTTAAATCAGTAGCTGCGTTTCGCAGTTTTGACATTTTTTGCATACTCTGTGATAAGCCACCTGTTACTCATACTTGCAGTAGTTTTAATTCCATAAACTAGAACATTGCTACCGATTGAAAAAGAAAGTCTGACTCTGACTACCCACGTTTCAAGGTTTGTTTTTCAATTGACCGTCAAAATTTTGTTTTAAAGTTATAAAAATGATGGGGAGAGAACATCTTCATAGTTCCGCAAAATCAAGTTGTTTAATTTATTGATGAAGGTCGTAACCAGTTTATTTTCGCACAGAAAATCCAGTGTTCTTTGAAATGTGTCACGTTCACTGAAAAAATGAAATTGCATTAATTTATCAATTAAGAAAACGCGATTCTGTTTGTTTTGCGTAAATTTATTATCACAAAGAAGTTGTTTATGAGATGTCTTCTAAGAAGTTTATCATTAGCGACGACGTTTTCATTAAAACTTCGATGTTCATGAATTAAGAGTTATTTTTGTATTGGCTGATCTCCGACACTTCGATTATTTGATAAAGACATTTTATATTATCGTGTATTTCGGCTGTGATTTTATTGTCACCACTAAAATTAGTTTAATGATAAAAAATAAAGTTTTTCCATGCTTTTGCAGACAATTCGTTGTCTTTTTTTACACGGAAGGTTAGCAAGTGTTCGTTGCGTGATTAAAAACTTAAGTTCCGATTAACTTCCTCTATCAAGCACGAACTGTCATTTACATATAAATGTGTTATTCTCTGGATAGGTACTTGGGTTTCTTGAATTTATTAAATATGTTGTACGTGATGGTGATTAACCAACTCTTTGAATTAAAATCGCTACATTTATTTTCGGAGGTGGTAAAAGTCGAATAAACCTCATCCAGTTCATTCGTTATCGAATTCCAATTTCATTCATATTCAGATAGAGCTGTTTCAGATTTCAGTTCTGTTTGTGAACATATTGTTTGCAAACTGGGAGTCTCTTGATTAACGAATTCTAGTTTCACACAAGTTCGTATGCAAATGTAGGTTTTTTTCTTAGACAAAATTTCGAGATGTGGAATTTGATTGAAGTTGCTCGAGATTTGATTTTGCCAACTGAACCGAAGTTTGCTTCGCTGATTCTTAAATAACATAATTTAAATAAAATTCATAAGATTACGTGCAAATATGGACGAAATAGGAATTTAAAAACAGGTTTAATTAAAATCTCCTGTAAGCGACGTTTGGGGGAGTTGTATTTGGGTATTTCTAGAAATGGGCGATAAGGGAATATTTCATGATATAAAAATTGTGTTTTTGTAGTTTGAACATAATATTTCCGAACAAATGCCTGCTTTCAATTTGATGTCTGACAGTTATTCTCGCAATTTTGGTAGCACCAATATCCAGAAAAAGGTGATGAAAAACGGTGAAGGCCATTGTCTTATTTCTGGGGTTAGGGATTCACTTTTGGCTTTATCAGCAAATTACTTGCAATGACTAATTTTATAATGTGGGCTATTTTTACGTAACTACCGATTGTGGAATTATTTCAGGAATTTTGGAAGTTGGCGTCAATGTTTTGTCAAAATAAATTTCACCGAATTAGATTAATGAATTACGAAATGTGTACATGAACTAGGCAGTGGCCAGAGTCGTTAGTCTGATGATGATGAGACTGCACCGTTTATTTTGGCTAAATGATGTTTAATTTATCTGAATCAATGTCTACACAGTTGATGGAGTTCAATTCTTTGCAATTATTTGTTTACTTTTTGTAAACGAGTCATTCTGTCGAGGATGTTGAACTATCATCGATTGCTGTTCGACATTTCTCTTGTAAAGAGGGCTCCAATTATCAAAGTCAATAGAAATGGTAGTTGTTTTCCTCAAAATCGTAAAGTTTATCAGTATCTAAATTATCTTGCATGTGTTTACTCTGTAGAATTGCTGTCCAATGAGATATAATAAGTAAATTGCCAGAGTTGCAAGCTTTTAGCGGTGGATAAAATCCCGCTGCATTTTCTTCTTTTATTGACTGACGATGGCCTGTGGCGCATACTTTAGAACTACCTGAACGGCGTAGGTCGCCCATCCTTACCATTTGTGGTGACCTACTAACCGTATGCACCTTACATAAGCCGAATATTTCCTTTTGTTTTGTTGGTAGGAAGGTTACGTCATCCACTATCAAAACTAAAAACGACATGTCTCAGTTTGGCAAACAGGAAAACATGTGGAACATAATATAATTAATGTGTGCTCGATATTAATTTCCTAACGATCATCATTTGCCAATTCCTCCCTGTATACGTAAATCTTTACTTGGATCATTTATTCCAACATCATATTACTAGTGATGCTTCCCTTTCAAACTGAATCACCTTAGTTTTCTCTTCGGGTCTTTGTTCTGTGCTCATCTTTGTCACGACGCTCGGCAATTTCGCTTTTAATTAACTTAATTAAATTTGTAAGCGATCTAAGACGAAATGTGTTATGTTTGCTATCACAAAACGAATTTGCGAGCAGGTGTTCGAAAGGTTAAGAAATTTGACCAAATTGCTCAACCCGCCCAAATCTGCTTCATGAACTCGATTTTAAAGTACTTTTAAAAGTAAATCACAATGTTTTAACCTCCTAAAACCAGGACTCCCGGACGAAAATCTAGAAATTGGATTAGTCTTGTGTGAAAAACAACGAAGGGAGCGTAATTAACAAAGACAAAAGGTGGAGTTCAAGGAAAATCAAAGAATCAAAGGAACGCAACATTGTCCTGTTTTTAAATTTAGGCTTTTGAGAAAAATATAAACAACGTCTGAAAATTGTTTTGTTATTGCTCATCATTTCAGCGAATGATATTCATTCCGATAACTTCGGAATGGAATTAATCAATATTTTGACTTGAACAGTTATCGCTTGTCTTGCTTACGTGGAAATGAAATTAAACTATGTAATTAAAACGTCAGAAAGTCACATTTTAGATGTTAAACTCGTTATCCAGTCACAAATAGTAAAAATTTTATTGCACGATTTAACCAATATCGCAAATCACAAATCTTCTGGAGTATTGATTCGCAGGTTCATTATCTAATGGCTTCCTTCAAAAAGAGAGGCAAAGAAAGTTATTATTATTGAACGGGATATATTCGTCCTTCAGACCACCAGAAGTCGAACAAAGGACTCTTCTGTTGCCATATTTAAATTCTTTTATTGTAGGTCTCCAATTATATTTCAGCAGTTGTAGTCAAAACTCATAACTTCCTTTAAAGTATTAAGCGACAAGTCAACGATTTATATAAAATAATTCCCTAAAGCTCTAGTCGCGAACTCGGATCGTTGCATGTTTAACTTTTGATGTTATTTTATTTAAGAGTTATAAAGTAGCTAGTAAAACTAGAATAAAGCGACAAACTTTAAAATAACTCTTAAATGGCATTTATTTACTGGCGCCTCTTTGCACGTCTACCCTCCGACCTTCATTAAATCAAAAAAGCTGCTATATTTTCCATCTCACGATAACAATAGTTAAATTTGATTGTGATTCAATTGGGTTGTTACGATTTGGATCACTCTTATTTTTACAGTTTGACTCATTGGATGGGGTTATCAACAACGAATTTTATCTTATTTGCAAATTATTCACGTTACTGAGAATAAAGTTTTTATTTTGTAACGGTTCCACTTACACAGCTCCGATTTTTTCTTATTATGATTTTGTAAACGAACTGTTAAAGATACACTTTCATCGGATTTAAGTGAAATTTCATATTTGGATAAGGAAGGAAGCTACAGTGAGTGATCGTGCTCGAGACTGCGAAATTGTATGCTATGATGCATAAAAAATAAATTACCATATAATTGCCGGTTTTATGTGCAAAGAATAATTCTATTTAAACTTCGAAATTCGCATGACATTTTAAATTATCGTAATTAGTGAAGTTTTATCGATGGAAAAGTTTGGAGCGGCGTAGCTGCAGGCAACAAAACATTGTAGTGTTACATTTTGAAATTTCAAATGGGATTTGATCTTTTTTTTATTTAAAAATTAATTGAGTTCATGTGATATTTCTGACAACCTACCTAGCGAAGTAAAAATGTTAGCAAAGAAATCGTTGCTTTGATGTTAAAAATCCAGATTTTGTATGTAGGTGGATGTAATTCGAGTGCGATATTAATTTTTTACTCGCCCTCCAGTGCAAACAAACCCTGTGAACTTTCCCCACGCAGTAGATTTATTGTGAGCGTATATCTCGTGTAATGAAATCTGAAATAAAGATAACCCGCCTGTGAAAATTTCATTTCTTTATTAATTTGTCAAGCCGTTTTTAAGATATTTAATAAGTCTCCTGACGGTTTTAAGGGAAAATTGCCTGACATCCTGATGGGTATAAAATTTCGTAGCTAGTCGCTCGATGTTGCGGCTTAAACTTTTCTCATCAACACATTTTTGACAAAGTTTGTTTGATCTAATGGTGGTTCGACATTATATAACGTTTTTATACCGGTTGTTAGAGAAAAAATTGGAGAAGTTTTGTAACGAGCTCAAATAATGACAAGAATTTTAATTAATGGCGCATATTTAAGCGCAAAATTGGAGATTGTTTAACTAGATCATACCTCCAAATTTAGACCAATCGTAAATTATCTAAATATGGTCGCCATGATGCAAAGGATTTTATAAATGGGCATCCGCGGGAAGCAGTAGCTGAAATAGATTTTTTTAATTACTTGCGAATAAAGTTTCTGTTCACTGGGATTTAGAGCAGACTTATCTATTATGAAAAGTTCGAACTTTGCATTATACGTTGCGTTATTGTACACAAACCTCTATTCATAAATGATAGTAAATATTTATTTTATGATTAGTTTAATGTAAATCCATTTGATGGACGAGTTACTGTAGTGGAAAAAGACACCACTTCACTACAAAATATGAAAGCTTAACAAAAAGATCGTGTTGACTAAAGGAAGAAGACATTTTTGCCACTTCGTTTGAGTAGATTGAAGATTAAAGGAAAGTGGCATCAATATTTTTTCAGTTCCTTTTCTAGTCTATTTCGTTATTTTGGCGCGGGTTAGTTTTGCCCAATTTATTCTTCGGAATCTGAAACATCCTGAAAATTTGAGACCAGATGTTGAGAATAAGTCAACGAGCCAAGAAAACAAAAATTTAATAGACAAGGAAATGGAAAATGACACTTTCCAGTGCAGTCAGCCTCTTACTAGACGTGTCTTTTATTTTCTTTGAATCGATGAATTAATGCTTTTGGCGATGCTCTTAATTTTATGTCCTTAAGACCGTACGTGACTTGACTTGACGTTTTAAGAAAATTGGATTTGATGGATCGTCTTTAGCGAGACTGTTTTCCGCTTTGATTCGCACAATTTAGCGCAATAAAATCTGTTGTATTTGCGTCATCGGTGTTAGAAATAAGTGAATTTGAAAGTTTTCGAGAAACAAATCTTGAATGTTTGGAACGTCAATTGTGTGCGGAAGAGCTATTTAATTTCAGTGTTTGTTTAGTTTGGATTATTAGCAGAATTAAGTTTATTTGCGAGTTTTTGTGAAATTCAGAACTAATCAAAGATCAGTTGTCGAGGTGTTTTAGTTTAATTATAAAGTTAGGGCTCAGCTTTCCATCCTGTCATCGGAAAATTCTTGGAACACACTTTCAAAGTAAGTTTATCGATGAATATAATCAGCGGAAATTACACACAAACTTTTCTCGAAGTACGTATTTACCGAGATTCCCCTTGTGCCCCCAATGTGAAGTTAATGAAATTTTCTTGTCAAACTAGCGCCTTTCCATATCTTTTAATCAAAGTCGACGACAACTAGTATCAAGCGTAAAGTTTAATCGTGTCATCATCGCTCTGTATCAAATTTATTCAAATCGTGGAAAAATTTGCATAAACGACGTAATAACACTTATTTGCAATTTATAAACTCTTGGTTTATTGATTTGCATTTCGCTTAAACGAAAGTATTTTTATTGACTGAATTCCCAATTTACATGGCACTTGAACGACTTCGCTTTTTCAGCTCAAACTTAAAAAATATACAAATCACCAGAGACTCAACAACATAGCAAATCGAGTTTAAGTAATCCCAAGTGATCGTGATGGCTATCATAAACTTTATTCATGCAACAAAAGCAATTCTACTTTAATAATACTCCCAGTCGTCGAAAAAATACCGGTATTAATGCAAACAACCACAATGTAGACATTTCAAACTACTTAAACACACGGCCGTATTGTAAATGTCATAAATGTTTTATGCACTTTGGTCATGGAAATCGCTTCTTTTGCGGCGTTGTCATAAAGCACTTACCATTTTATTATCATATCAAGAATCGTCCACCAACGTGGTGGAGATATAGCCCGTAAAAGTGACTCCAATGGTTGAAGCTATGAAGACGCCAAATTCTCAAAAAGTTAAGATAAGTTGCAGTGAACATATTTTATATTGCGAATTTTACGGTCTTGTTGATGTTACGCATTAAATGGATCAAGTCGTAAAAAGCTAAAACTGGAATGACGTATGAAAGTCTTAAAAAGTTGCGGTCAGATTCACACAAGTTTTGTTCAAAAAATCGTAAATATACTCGGGGAAAAACAAAAACCTCACTCACATCTCACATGAGTTTAATTCGCGCGTTAAACCGTAAACATAAGTTACACAAGATAACTCGAATTTGCGTTTTTCCCGTTTTTGGTTATATTTTATTATCGATTTTGACAAGGCAGCTTCCGGCGGACTTAACGGGGTTGAATAATATGTGGTTTGAAAGGGTTATCCTTGCCTGTAAATTACAACTGTGTTTAATTAAAACCAGGCTTTCTGATTAATAGCCACCAGAATCGTCTTAAGATGTCCTAAGAGATTCTGGAAAAGTAATTTCAAAGTATTTGACCATAATTGATCGAGACTTGCACCTGACGGATTATTTTAACTCTTTTATAGCGGTATTGATTTTGAGATTAAACTTTTGTCAATGGAGGCAAAAATAAAATGAAATTGTTCGCGTTGCATGGGACTTCGGAAATTTCATTAAAACAAGAAGAATTTAGTGTTTTTTAATCGTGGGTTATGACGTTGTTTTGCTCATAAAGTGAAAGAATTTGGTTTATGTACAACAATTTCATCTCGTTGGAATACCAATAGAGATTCTGACTGTTGACTGCAATGTTGTTTTCATGCAGATTCTGAAGTTTTTCTTAATCCATTACCAGTTTTTTTATTTCGTGCAAATTTCTAAACCCTGAAATTAAATTCCGAGATTGATTAAGTAGTCTCTAAAGGAAGCTCCACGATAAAACGTTATTGGTTCTTACCGTTTTATGTTATTTCTTAGTTTTTATGAAGTTATCTATAGAACTGCGTCGTAAATTGACACACCTATGAGGGAACGCCGCTAAATGTTCTATTTTGTTGCCTGTTTATATTTTTATAATTGCGATTATCGCTATTTCTATGTACCTATGTAATGTCTGAGTCTCATCACAACGATAACAGATATTACATTTATCTTTATTTTGTTATGATCATAATAAACTTACTTCTTGTTATCAGTTATTAAAAACTGTCTATTTTAAAAGCCCTGTTACTATTGTAATGTCGAAGGACACTATTATCGCTGTCGAAGTTTTGAAAAATTTTCCAACTTTTTAAAAAGAAGACACTTTCGATGTTGATGCAAATTTTATTTCGGTGTGGGTAGATCATTTTCAGTGGCATTTAAAACATTCGCGAAATTACCGTGCGTAATTAGATTTTTCAATCCAAACAAACGTTAAAAAATAGTGTACCAGAAATAGATTTAATCAAAATAATGAACGGATCAATGTCTACATAATGCATACTTAACATGTTTATACATTTTATATTGTGTTCTCAGAACTATAAATAAATCTTGTAATGTTTTAATTTTGTGTTACTATTGTTTAATTGTTTGACAGCTAATTGTTACAATGTTGGGGTTTAAAAAAAACTTTTAATATCGATAATTTGATCAGTGATTTGATTTGCGTTTTATGATATTTGTGATTTTTTTCAAGATTACTTTCAAGTACACTTGATATTTGACCCACCGCGCGATTTTTAACTTTTCTATATTTGGATACACAGAAAACCAAAAAAATTTCCCTCTTTCATATTCATCATTTTGACGTTTTAACTGTGATTGAACGGAATTTACTGCTTTATCATTTGATTCGGGCTAAGCTCCCGGAAACGTTATTTAGCACGTTTTAACTTTTTAATTCGTGACAGATACGTATTGAAGTTTGCACTGTTTTTCTGCACCTTTGTCTTGCGAATAAATTTAGTCTAGCATAACGATTTGCAAAATACATTGACTGATGACTAGTGTAACTAATTATTTATGTTAGCTCGAGGGTTAATTGATGGATCTGTCGATAATTCATTCTCTAGTATGAAATATGAAGTAAACGAGAAATAAACACATGGAAATGCATTAAAACTTTACTTATGTGACATCAAATAACTGACGTTGATAGTGGTAGATAAACATTTGTCCAGATAGAGTTGAGTTCACATGTATTTTTTCAGAAGAACCTTCCGTCAAGTACGATTGTCTCTAAATATCTTTTGTTTATTTATGATTTAATATAAAATACTAAATTCCTGATAACGTACGTAACGTCGGTATTAAGTTTATTTAGTGTCGCAATTTTGATTTATTATAACACATGATATTAAGTGTACTTTTTCATTTATCATCTAAAAATACCTTGAAACATAAAAACTGGGATTTTATATCTTTGAACCATTGAACCTGTGCTATCTTCAAAAATCTTGGTAGCCACACAACTTTCTGGTTATCTAAAAATATACCGGGGCTTCCGTAACAGGATGTTTAAATATCAGTTTTTTTAATCTCACACTTTTCGGATTGTTATCAAATTGAAGCTTTTAGGGTTAAGGTGACAGTGATGGCATAGTTGATTGTCAATATCACACAAAACCGGTTTTGTGTCATTTTAACTAAATCGTCAATATCAATATAAGAACTGGTTTTTCGTTGTGACGTCATAAGTATTGCACATTTGTGAACTTGGTATTGACAATGCAGTTTTTTTTCTCAATGAATAAAGTCGTTGGACTGAAACCTGGGACAACGTACATTCACAATGCCATTTCCTGTCAATATGCAAAGGAGACGTCAGAATATTTTTTATTGGACACCGCGGCAAAAATGGTTTTCATTGTTTAATATGTGCATGATGACACATCCTAACAATATACTAACGTAAATTGAAATGAGCACACTCAAGAGTTGTGGTCAGAAATAAATATCGTAACCTTGACAGATAATATTTGAATGATAAAGGGACAAGTACTGTTAGTACTTTTGATTAATAACATAATTTTCGAGTGTTTCGTTTTATAACTGTCTAGATATACAATATCATATCACGTCGTAAATCTGCAGTTAGTTTTGCAACGCATTTGCAAATCTCATATAAAAACGGATTGCTTGGTAAACTGCAATAAAAATCGAACCATAAACACGTTAATTTTTTTATCATGCAGTCATTTTTGGATCAGGTACACTTCGAATAAAAACATTTTACGCGATCTTTTACCACGATATATGACAGTTTAATTGTCGCCTCAAGCCCGGCTCTTTTCTATGTTCACACGGTTAAAATCTCTTCATTCCTTTCACTGAAATTCGTCTATTCAAGTCAGCAGATTTATTTACCGCAGAACAAACTCCCGAATTTAAAAAATATAGAAAATCTTGAGGGGCATGTGGAAAATTCGGAAGCTTTTATAGAAAGTAGTTCTATTTTAGTTGGTGTGATATATTTAGTTCGAAGAAGCTGATGTACAACTTGGAATAATCGAATGCTTTCTGATAGTGGAGAGTACGGTCATTCGTTTACCACAAAAGTCGGCAATAGATCCAAATAAGTGTGGCTAAATTTACGATAGGGGATGTTTAAAAACACGACAAAATAAAACAATTTGGTCTTATTACATGGGCTGAAGTACAAACAACTTAGTAGGGTTAACGGATCTAGGTTTTAAACAACAAATGTTTTTCTGTTAATTCAGTTTCTAAACAAGTTCTTACAGTTTCATCCTCGCTCTGATGATGGCGAAACACGTGCCAGCGTTGAGGTTTTTCGTTTTGTTTTAATTAACACAACACACTTAACATATTACGATAATTGGAGAGTTATTACGATTGAATTATTACATATGATTTGTCAAAATTATAAATTCTGGGTTAATGTTCATTTAGCTTCAATTGATAACCAATCAATTCATACAATATCTTCTCTTGATTCATGAGAAAAGTCAAATTTTTGGGGTAGTTTGCTTCAGAACGGGATTTGCATAAACAAGAGGTTAAGGGATCCTTGGATTGCTGTAATCCAATTAATTTATTTCAATTGCTGCTCCCGGGGATGTAATCTAAAATTCATTTTAAAGTGCGTTTACACGGCTGACCCGCAACAACTGTTTACCATTACGAAAACAAATGTAATTATAACATCATTACAATTTTAAAATATTAAGATAAGTTATCATCTGCAATTTTGTGCTTTATTACATCAAACAGGATCTTAAAATTTCACACATGTTCGCTGTAATTACATGCAGAAGCGTCATTTGTGTCATGCTGCGGCCAAATTGTTTTAATATTATATTCATGATTCATTGCCAAACTCCGAGAAAAATGCGTTATGAGAAAAATGTCATACAAAGTATTCCGTAATGTGGAGTATTTTACTCCGGCCAGTCTTGCTTACTGTCATAATTCTGTATTATATAATTCGTATCAATTTTCATTGAAAGGAATTGTATTTCTGCCGAACGGGGTTAAAATTTCTACTGACCAACATTTGAAACCGCATTTTTGCAATTTTCCGTGCATGCATTTACGTTAAAACTAAAAAAACGTAGAAAGTCAAAAATTCAGGTCACTCAATGATGAGTAAAGATCGCAGTGTAATTAAAAAATTGAAGGCTTCTTTTCCCAAGCGGATTTTGTAAAGTTCAAACCTAATAAGTAAACGGTTTACTTTCAGCTCTGTTTATATTTTAATATTCCGCTTGACATCAAAGCGTTGAAAAAGTAGCAAGTAAAAAAAAGTTGCTATAAATAAAAATTATGCAAGTAACGGATGTTACAAATGAGTTATTAAGTGGCGAATCGTAATTTTATTATTTATTATCTCGAACGTTATGCGATATCGGAAATCTTTTGCGGTTGACCATCTGCCGAATCAACCGCAAAATTGCCACTCCGCGGATGACGGAATTCTGTACACTAACTAGACGTCATTTTGTTTCCCTTTGTCCTAATTTTTCCTCTTAGTTTCGACTAGCACCCCAAAAGTGAGCTAACGGAATTTAAATGTATCGCTTTTAAGAGCACTCTGTAAAGCAAGAATGTTAGAGGGGATAACACTAGACCTTGTAGGAATCCGATGCTGTGACATGTACTTTTCAAAGTGTTTTAAGCCGACTTGTTAGGAAAGTGTGTGAAAGCAAACAAAGTATCGAATACAAAAAGACGATTTTATGTGGAGGGCGCGTAATCTCCGTCTCACTCAACCACCATTGTTGGGGGTAATCTACTGGCAATGCCAATAATTAGTCTTTGCTTTGCCAGCGCGGATTCTAAATGGGATATCAAGAGAATTCATTGTGTGTATGATATGATAATGTATGAAATAACGCCAACCCGCTTGGCCCAACGTTTAATTAAAACGCTCATGACAACAACGAAAACAAAACTTGTGGAATCGACCCTGCGCTAACGAGGTGAAGATTTAAAACACCAACAGGCTAGTGGATATGAAAATGTTAAAAAAAATCATACGCCGCCGTCACAAAAAGTTCCACGGCGGTATAGAAATAAACTCTGTTTATTACCATTTCAATTGATCATTACCAAAGTTATGAACAATGATATCAACACGGGAATCATTTTAACTTGATAATGATCTGTGTAAGTGATTCTTAAAAGCAACCCTGTTAAAATGAGACAAACTACGACAATTGACCAACTGAATTCTCGGGCACAATGTTTTTGAAGTTTCCAAAGATGTACAAAATCAATAAAACTAAGCCAACCTTCTCTATATAGATATAAAGTTTTTTGACCTAGTCCTGGAGCGTTACGACCCGTCACTCCTTTTTGTCATTTTATTTTACAACTGTTGACTTACGCCAATTCCTAAACGTAAAGATGAAGTAAAAATCGTCCAGTCCGCGAAGGAAAGGTGTATGTGACAACAAGTGTAAAACATTTTAACATCTTTAATTATATAAATACCAGTGATACAAGGTCTGAGTCGATCCAAAGGTGACGCATAACGCCACACCTCCAAATTATCGGATTTTCATATATAACTAAATTTGTTTATACAAAAATCTCAAACAGTACGGTCCTGTCGGGAGTAGCGAAACGGATGCTGCAAAAGCAGCGCAGACAATTATTGATTAGTCCTGCCTTTTGGCCGCCATTCGCACCTCATCCTGCAGTACTGCTAGCGTGGTAACAGGGAATACATTTTAATTTTTCTTGGACTTAAAAGTAGTATCAAGTGAGTACTATTTAAATATCCATTGATATTGATATCTCACGATTTCGCCCTTCTGACAGTCGCGACCTACTTTGGAACAAGTCCTTAAGGAATTGATATGAGATGTGACAGTTGTTTTTTTTATTTTAAGGGGAGTGGACCACGCAACAGTGACATTCACTTCACTGACGATGCAGATATCGAGGGTAGTGGGGGTGCTGGAGAGGTGTCCCAAGATTTGGAATCAAGTGGGTCTGGGTACGGACCAGATGATGAAGATACTCCAGCTGTGAAAATACATACTAGTAAGTTGCAAAATGATAAAGTGTAGTTAATTTTAGTGTGTCTGTAATTGTTGCCGATTACGTTTTCAGAGATAAACTTTTTTTATGTACAATCAGAAAGGTTATGTTATCACTTATCATTATCAGTTGTCACTTTTTAACTGGTTAGCTAACAATGTGTAAAAAGGCGGAAAGTGGTTTTGAACAAACGTAAATTTTTATTAAATAAATGAAGCAATGTTTTAGTGCGAAGCCCCAAAAATAAAATAAACCAATAAGATACTGGAAAATTCCCTTAAAACATTATCTAACTTTATTTAAACGTGTAGATGACCCACCGCCGGAGAGTATATCTCCGAAGGACCCTCAGCCCCCAGAACGTGAAGACACAATTGAGCAAGAACCAGCAGCGCCCAATCCAACGAAGCACCCAGAAGTGATCATGAACAGGAAATCGGAAGACCGCCATACCTCATTTTTCGCTCAACCTGGAATTTTGGCGGGTATGTTTTTAGTTTTTTTGTGATTTTTTTAAGTATTTTTGTTGTAGCTGTTATTGGTGGTGCAGTCGTCGGCCTTCTTTGCGCCATATTGGTGGTGATGTTCATCGTTTATAGGATGCGTAAAAAAGACGAAGGTTCTTATGCATTAGGTGAACCGAAGCAATCGCCAACAACAACTTCATATAGCAGAGGTACCAACAAGGAATTCTACGCCTGAAAATAGTGTTTTTGATAATGGACTTAACCTTGACGATCTGCAGTGGGTTAGTCTGAAAAGGACATGCTAGGGACTGAATCTCTGCTTGTAGTGCAGCTTAATTGTCAAATATAAACATTTACAAGACATACTCATAAACAAAACGCACACTTTAATAAATTGAACGCGTTTGGTAAATTCATTATCTAGAATACGTAATTTTTCTTTGTTTCAGTAACTTTCAATTATTTTTTATAAGAGTATTGAGGAGTTTTTTAAATAAGATTCGGTCTAATTGCCAAAAACTGCCAAGGGTGTGAGTGAAAGTTCATGTGTAATGAAAACGGTTCATTGTTCTGAAATAAATGTTTGAAAACATGTTAGTTCAATCATCGCATTTACAGTGGAATGTGTATATATTAATGTATCAAACAAACAAAAACACTAAATGTTTTTCGTCCATTTTATCTTTGGGTGTATAGTACAAATTTCTACAGCTCCAAAGTTTCGATAACTTTTTTTTGACTGCTCTGCTTGATATTGTTTAACGTACTATATGCTCAAAATATACTTAAAGGTACCTATTTAATATATAATAGTAATAATTAAAGTAATAAAACAGATGACAAAATAACCCACATAGAAATTAGAACGACAAAGATAGACGATGCAGGTTTTTGCAGACGCTCATAATTGGTAACACTTCAGAAAAGTAACATTCCGCTTTCGTAAAAATTCTCGTTGTAGCTTTTTACTTTTATTACTTAAGTCTATTTATAATGAGCCTTGTAAACTCCTGCAGTGGAAATGGGAAAATCCGCGACTTTTTCGCTGACATTCCCATTTTCTTCTCTGCCAATGAATGTTGCTCTGCAGGTCACATAGTGTAAATATAATAGTAAGCATTGCAGCTAAATAATAAGCATCTAGTTTGCAATATACACCAGCACTGCATACTATTATACATAATTACGTATATTAATAAATTGTTTTTATATTTATTTAACCATTTATGTTGATCGGGAAATATTAATATAACGTGAATTATATATCTTTACTACTTCAATAACATTTTTTATTATACTGATTGTAGCTCTTCAATGACAATTGTATAGTATTGAATAGAATAAAAAAGTATGTATGCACGATGTTATAAGTTGGTTTAATAATACAAATCAATGTATATAAAATTGGTGTAAATCGTGAAACACTGACTGCTACTGATGTTATTAAACCTACTTAAGAAATGTTAAGTTGAATTAGGTGATGCATATGTTTTAAGTATATGTAACTTTTGGATGGAAAATGTTCAATACTTGTAGCAACATCATGTCTACATACTCATGTGTACAATCCGGTTGTAAATAAATGAAATCTGAACAGAAGTGTTTTAATTAAAAAAACAAGTTATTTTTATCCGCGCCCCATTCCACTTCTATTTTTTTGACCCGTCCTTCTATTACGCCTCATCATAAACTCATTGTCTTGTAAACACAAGTAATAAAATTATAACTGCCGATAATAAAATTGTTTTCAACCTTGACTGATTTATTTTAAAATTGGATTCAGTGGCGACATCTAGATACAGACTTTTTCTGGACTACATACTGCAGAGGGCGCCACCAACTGTATACATGTATACTCTGCGATTTCTGCCCTTTTTTACCAATTTTCCATTAAAAAAATTGTAGGTAAATAATCAAATATGCATACAGACTTGGCAGCACATCTCCACACAGACAAATGCAACGAATTGATTCAACAGTTGCATCAGTGTCACCAAGAGGTTAGTTGGAAGCTCCGGTATAATAAGTTCACGTTTTTCCTTTTAGCACACGTTCAGAAAGTTTCTTGGATTTTGTAATAGCATGGATACTGCAGTTACGAAGTGCTTAAAGGAAGAGAGGCTGAAGCGCAGACAATTAAATTACGAGAAGTCTCTACAGACCAAAGCAAAGCTCAAGATGTTGTTTGACCAAGACAGGCAACAGGAACAGAAGAATTGAACTCATGAATAATGCATTTTTAGTTTTTGTAAATAAACGAACCGTTTTTGTTCAAAATTATCGGTTTATTTGCCTTCAAAATCTTCAAAGAACTGATTTTTGAGACCACTCTTGGGCTAATCTAAATCTAAACCGGATATCCTCTCTAAAAATTTTGTTTCTCTAAAAAATGTCATTGAAATATTACATTTTATCATTTATTTATCATTAAATCAAACATAAGAGTGTTCAAAGACAACAAAAATAAAGAGAAAAAGATCTCGCCAAAACAAATATTTTGCTGTCAAGTGCACATTTGACTAGACCAATTTATCAATAAAAATTTGCGACGGATCTTTCGTTGTTTGCTGGTGGTCCAGATGGTCAATAATATAACCTCGGAAGTTGCGCACTGTGTTTTTATAATTACCAGCATCTGTGGCTTCCTTTTCCAAGACCCAAAAATCCCTCCTAATTGCTTATTTTACCGGCTCCAACAGCCCGAAATGCTGCTCGAACCAGATTACATCGTCAATTAGTCGGCGCGCCCGGGTTATACCCAGCCTCATATCTTCTACCACTTAAGTCAGAAGTCAGTGTATTACTTAAGCATGGTGGCGTACGCACGTGTTACTTACGTATTCTTGTTGAGTTTAGCGACACATGTGCTTATAAATGGTGAAAACATAACAGAATCATGCATGTATCTTTACGAAAAAGGTGTTGAAGCATACTTAGATAATAGATTTGATGAGTGTGTGTTACATTTTGAAAATGCGCTACAGATGTATAAGGAATATACGAAAAAACTTCAAACTTGTCGAATAAAGTGCCAGGAAGAAGCGGAATTATCTGACCCGCTTTATCCGGTGGACATCGATAATTTGTTGTTTTATGAGAGGGCCGTAAAGGCTACTTTATGCATTGTTAAATGCAAAAAAACACAGAAGAAGATGTTCGATAGCTTTAGTATCAACAAGGAGGCTGAAAAATTGTTTCAGAGCCGGAAACCGTACGAGTATTTGCATATATGCTATTTTCAGGTAAAGTGGCAAATTTTTATTAAAAAAATCAAGATTTTTGACTGCATGACTTGCGGCCGGACCACGCTCTTTACAATATTGTACCAATATTGGGCACAGGTGTACAGTAAACATACTTTCATCTTAAGCACGCTTTACCAACATTCTATTTATGTGTGTACTTAAGGAAAAGTTTATTCTGTATTAAAATTTAAATAGGAAAAAACGCCTCTCTTCCGTGTTGCTGAAGACACCGAAATTAGATCGTGTATTTGTTGTTTCGTGAAAATATTTTGATAAGTATTTAATAGAACTTCCGTCAATTACTATTAATAGGATTATCTCATTTCCATCAGAAACTTAACACTTTTAATTAAACCGTGTGGGAGCGTAAAACTGTTTAAACATGATTAGTGTTTACATTTTTATTATGATCACAGATGTGGCGTGTCATTTACATATCTCTTTGAACTCTTAATCAGTTCGTTTCTTGTGAGGTGATGTCATACTAACAATAAAACTGAGACACAATGAGAAAAACCGCAGGACTTCATTACCCGGAAACTTCATTTGTATTCTTCTTTCCTTGGCATTGCCACTGCTGTTAATTTTCCTTTGATAACTTTTTATTCCGGTCAATTATTTGAGGACGAAAAAATTGCTGACATAACAATAATATGTATTTTATTCCTTCCTTGTTTAATTCGATTATATTATAAGACCGCGCAAATGCGTTTTGTCGTAAATTAAAATTTCAGGCTTTACTACCCAAGTTATTTATACTGTTTATGAACTTGAGTAAAACAACAGGAAAATTGGTTTCTCAGTTTTGGCGTGGTGCGTTAAATATCGGAAATTTTAGTTTTTCTGGTTTATGACCGTGTCAGTTATTCTTACTGTGTACACACAATTTAGTGTTTACACCTTTGTTAAAGAATGGTACTAATTGAGATTTTGTTTATGTTTATATTTATCAAAATCAATGTAGAGACTCAAAAAAATTAATCAACTCATGAGGCCGGATGTTGGTAATAAGCTAGAATCCTTTTTAACCACGTTTTATTATAAACTACTAACACAAAATATAATAAGTTACAAGGAAATGTAACAAAACAAATTCAAGCAAACAAAAAAATGTCACATTAATATCGAACTAGGACCCAAAACTGAACATATTACAGCCTGCGTTTGGGTTATTTTTGCATATATAGAAGCTTGCGCTCACTTTTTACATTTACATATAAGATCCATCCAAAATGCCTTCTTGGCATGTTGCTGCCCGACGGTTTCTCAAGAGTTTTGGGATGCCAAAGATGGTAAAATTTGCAATAAATGCCGAGAGCTTTAAGATAGGTGGCGCTATGGTGCAGTTTTTGCAAAGTTTGCCAAAAGAGAGCACCGGTGGTACTTCAGGTGATCAAATAAATTTTGGCGCATTGCCCAGAAATCGTTTACTAAAATAAATCCGACGTCATTGGGCTAGAGGATCTACAATGTTGGAAACCGCTGGTTGGGAAAATATAGTTATTTTATGGTTTCCAGACATTTTGCGGTCTTCGCTTTGATCGAACTAACTTTGATACAATACCCACTGTCATAACTTCGCTTTTTCTTGCACAAGCGGACTTAATTACATCAACAAAATTTATAGTAATACTACACCCGATAATATAAAACTCGTAAAAACCTCCATGGACTCAGTCAAATTTGATGTCTTTACCAAGGAAATAGTTTACGACTGTTTATTTTTGCTTGTAATGTCATTCATAACTGTTACATTCGAAGCATCGAAACACAGACGTACGTACAATAGTAAACACCAGACGCAATTCCAATTTTAATTGTTTTATGAAGAAAATTATTTGGCAGTTTTCAACCTGAATTCGAAAATTAGTTCTATTCTTAGGAATTTTATGTTGCTATAAACAATGAAGTTGCAGTCACACCACTATATTTGCAATAAAAATCTGAAGACTTTGTTTGCTTGCAGAATAAAGAGTACCAAAAAGCTGCTTCCGCAGCTTTTACGTATTTAGTTGCTCATCCTGAAGATAAAATAATGTCGGCGAACTTGAAACATTACGCATCTTTAGAAGGTGTAGATATTACCGAAGTTGTTAATTTCGAAGCCAAAGTAAGTAAAGATATATTTAAGTATGCGAAATTACCCACATTGTTTTTTCAGGATTACGTATATCTGTATATCCATGGTGAGGATGCTTATGAAAAAAAAGATTGGAATGGGGTTGTACAAAACATGGAAGAATCATTAGCTTTGTATCTTCGATCTGAAGATGAATGTAGGGCGCTTTGTGAAGGCCCTTTTGACCAAGGGTGGTATCCTGATTTCATCCCTTCGATTGCGAGTACGTATATGTTTCTTACATTCATTTAATTACCGGATTTTTTCCAGATCATTTTACGTATTGTCTGAAATGCAAGCAAAAATGCGCTAGTCGACTCAACTTACTCAACGGAAAGAAACTGGATGACTTACTTCCGAGCCATTATCATTACTTACAGTATGCGTATTTTAAAAGTAAGTCGATTGAACTATTTATGAAATTTTACTACTCTTGTTGTTTTAGTGGGAAACTTAAAAGCAGCTTGTGCTGCGGTTGCTAGCTATTTGCTCTTTTATCCCAACGATGAAACAATGCTCGAAAACAGAGACTATTACAAAAAACTACCTAAAGCAGAAAAGGAATGGTTTTTCCCCCGACCAGTAAGTAAAAAAATATTCTTACAATTATGTGCAGTTTAATGTTCCTCAGGAAGCCGCGCATTATGTACAAAGACTTATGTACGAAAGACAGATTTTGAAATATATCGCCAAAGAATTTAAATTTGATGTTCGCAAGGAAAATACAGCTGAGGTAGTTAATAGGTATTTTTCTATTATTTTCTTTAATGCGGGTAAGTTGTGATTGTGTTTACAGTTATGTAAAGCTGTTGCTGCCTGAATAAGAAAAAGTTTCGAGTAAGTTCTGTGTGGGTCAAACAACTAACTTGTATCTACTAGAAAATGTTAAACGCAGGTATTTTTTAATTTGTGTAAAATAAAACTGCCGTCTGTACAAAGCGCCATCATTCAAAAATCTATGAAAATCTAACGGTTTTCTTGAGAGAAATAAAACTCGAGTTTTATTCGAATTGTTTATTCAATTTAGTTCGATAATAATTAAGACAAGATCCATCATAATATTTAATAAAACTAAAAAAGGTTAATGGCTTTAAGATTATTTTTGCAACAAAATTATAAAAACTTAACGTTCCGTTCATAACTCATCGTGTTATATTTGACCTCGTAAATACGATAAGAGAGAAAGAGCAAGATAAACATGTCTAAGTTTTCATTAGATCAAAGGAAGTAAAATAGCCAGCGAAAATTTGGAGCAATTGTTGTCGATTATTCAAACAAATACGCTTCTAAAGATAACAAGCATTTTTTAGTTAACAGTCGTAAAAACAAGTCTTTGTTCTTAGAGTTGGGGCGGTATTTGTTCAAATTACAAATAAATCAGAATAAGAAATTACCAGTTTGATTTTTTACGAATTTGAGTAAACTGGAAGAGTTTCAAAAAAATGGCCGTTGCACGTCGCGACTGGCTGCTGCAAATGTGTTTGGTCGAAGTGTTGAAAATTATCCATTAAACAGTTGCAACATACTAGTATGTACTAATTAACACAACTAATACCAACAATCAGAAATAGAATGTGCTGTTGAAAGCAACGTATAAAAAAGAATGACGCCCGCAGAACCGCCTCGTATTTTGAAATATGACTGAAGAGAAATTTACATAACTGTAAATAGATTTTGGTGAGTCAATCTAAACTATTGTGGGTGTTTTACGATTCTGCAGTAACCAAACAATCCATCATTTACATGTATGTTTTTACAGATAAAATATAAACCATCGGTCACCTCCCACATTTCAGTAGACTAATTCTTTCATATTTGTTCTTCTTTGAGTCTTGTCCGAATCATTTTACACCTACATGAATGTTGTGAGCTAAACAATTAGCATGTGGTCGATATTAACGCCGGTTTTGACTTGCAGGGCCAAACTACTTGAATAAGCCAGCACTGCCTGATCTTCAATTTATGCTTGTTGGGAATTTTGTGTTCTTTCATATTAACTCTTTAGTTTTGGATTTATACAGGTACTTCATTTTGTTAATAAACGATTCGATGATTAGATAACTTTTTTTCCATTTCCTTAGCTACTAAACCCGCTTGGCTTGATAGCCTTTTTGGGAAAAAATCTAAATTGATGTTTTTTCTACAGGCGTTAAAGTATCGGGTTATTATGACTGAAAAGCAGCTGCAAGGTCCAAATAGATTCGTATCTGAGGGTTTGGCAACAGGCAAAGAATGCAGAATGCTAGTTGAGATAGCCAAAATGTTTGCGATTTTGGGAGATGGATACCACGGCAAGAGGTCACCACACACCATCATGGAAAAATTTGCAGGTTTCACGATTGATAGAGCTGCCTTACTTGTCTACGTTGGTCTACTACATCCTAAATATCTAAAACTATACTTAGAGGTGACAGAACGAGCCAAAAATAGGGTACAAGAGTTTTTCAAACAGGAGAAAAATTTCTTTTTTTCCTACACGCATCTGGTCGGAAGATCACCTCTTCCAGGTAAGTAATTAAAAACTGTTTTTTCTTTCAATCTCCGGGCAACCTTTTATACCTTGACGTATATTAGCTGCATATACAAACGCTCTAAATTCTCCTTTGATGACGTAGACCCTCAACTTTGCGCACCCATGTATAGTTTATCTAAACCCACTAATAAATCTCTTATCATGTAATTTAATTTTAGATTCCCCAACCAACCGTACTGACTTAAGTCATTCAATTCATGCAGACAATTGTCAGGTAATTGACGATAACTATTGCGAGAAATCTCCGCCGGCCTACACATGGAGAGACTACAGCGCAATTATATTTTTAAATGACGACTTCGAAGGCGGCGAGTTTATCTTTTCGGCGGATCTCAAAGCTGAGCAGGTGCAGGTATTTTAATTCGTTTGCTTTCGTTGCCATTTTTTCTTGGATTTCTTTAAAGGGAGTCGTTCAACCCAAATGTGGAAGAATGGTTGGGTTTTCTTCAGGATTCGAAAATCTTCACGGAGTTAGAGCCGTCAGAAAAGGCGCGAGGTATGTTATTGCAATGTGGTTCACGAAAGACTCACAACATGAAGAAACTGAGAGGGACATGGCGCAGCAAGTTTTAAAGATGCGAAAAAAATGAAACGAAGAATTCGAGAATTTAGAAACATTTTTTGAAGACTCTGATATTTTAGTACTAGATTTTTTTTTTGCAGTCGAAACCGCCCGTTTTATACCTCATTTTGGTTGTGCTTTTAACGCAAGTTTTCAACTGTAAAGACTGATCAATTGGGTCCAATTTTCAAAGCCTGGAACTTTACAGTCGAATACTTACTTTTGTACTTAACAGAGTATTATCATTATCAGAAATGAAAATGTCACCAATTTATATTACGTACAATTCTGTCCTAGTCATTGCTATGCCTCGTTAAATAAATGTTCAAAGTTTAATCCAGTTTTTGATTGAACCTTTTTTGCGGCGAAGATAATTCAGTTCTCAAAAAAAGTACGCAAATTAAATAAATTACGAAATTCAGTTTACGTGGAAAGAAAATTGTTTAGCAATATTATTGTATTTGTATTTTTTTTTTCGTTTTGGAATTGTCCCCAACATGATTCATTGAAAGGTATTGACATACTTTCAAAATAGCTCCAAACGCTGAGTGTGGCAGCAACTACCAACTATTTTTACTGTCATTCTTAACCAGCAATAAAATAAGTGTGCGTGCAAAAATGAAACATCAAAATTCTGCCAAGTACATTAAAAATCGAATCAAATATTGAGATCATTTCAGGTTGAGATTATTTTTAAGATCGGATTAAAAGGAAACGAGTTTGAAAAGTGGGCAATAAAAAGAAAATTAATGGTCAATTACGAATTTAATTATAGCATCTAAAAAAGATAATTCTGTTATGACCTAAGGTCTGTTCTTTACCAGCCAACAGGAAAATAATGAATTTCAAAGTCAATAGAATTAATTAAAAACAATCTAAAATAAATATTTGTAATTTTCCTAAAAATAACCGTTCACGAGTTTGCCCCAAAAATATAGATTACTTTACGCTAAACGCTCTATCATGAATTAAGAATGGTTAGAATTCTAAATAGTTACGTTAACACTGTTTATACACCTTAATGCATTTGCGTACAGAATTTCTGGTTTCTGACCACATTTCTCTACTTGTGTTACTTAAAATAAACAGTCCACTTAAGCCACTCAGATTGTGCACAGTGACACACAATTGACAAAAAAATCAAAGCGTGAGGAGACATATTCACCAGCAGCTTTTTTTAAAATTAGCAAACTCTGCGGGTTAAGACGCTTTGCTGAATGAGACTTGATAATCCATTTGCCTTAGATTAAGTCATTTAGAGATTGCGCGGAACTTGTTGAATTCGGAGAGCGTCGTCGAGCGTCGCAGGCACGTAACCCTCAGTGGCGGTGCAGGAATTTTTCAAACTTTCTCGAAGAGACTGGATACTACTATTTCCACGAATTATAATAAGATTGAGCCAGAACCGACATTCTTTTTCCTTCACAATCTCCAAACAACTTCAACTATATTTTCTGATTTTACGAGCCTCCCTGCTTTACTGATTCTTCCCATGGTGAAGAGCTTTCAGAATTTCCGTGGTTGTATGAAAACAGGAGATTTTCACCCCCCAAAACTCCAGATTTCGGCACTCTTGGAATGATTAGAACTGAAGCAGCACTAATAGTGTGTGGAAAGTTCGTTTGGTGGTGTGTGGTGTAAATTTTTGGATGTCGGGGAATTGCGGTTGGCACGCCACTGAGTGGCGTCGCAGTGATATGTGATGGTCCAACGTAATCTGGGTTTTCAGTGCGAGACGTTAATGTGACGGGTGTAGTGAAGACACGCCATGGAGGTCTGCCGGAGGTCCTCGTGGCTTTTGCTGCTTCTTGGAGTTTCGCTTCTCGCCACTACCTTGCAGGGTACGTTAGTAAAAGTTCCACGGAAAGTGCAATTTTTTCAAAAATCTCTTTGATAAAGTGATGTGTGATTTGAAAATCCTCTGAGTTGTATCTTGGTGGTGTTAAATTATAGTGAATTCCGATATTACCTAAATTATATAATGTGAATGGCAGCCATGATTCCATACATTTTCGTGCTATATAATATGATATGTTATTTTTGGACGATACCGGTTTCTAATAATAAAAATTTTCGCAAATAAACTAATTTCTATAAATACGAATATTTTAAGATGATATTGATGAATTGCTTAGTCTTGCAGGAGACTGAACGGAATTTGTTATAAACAAATCTTAAGGAGGTTTGAGATTTGAAGGGTGCGGGTTTTGGCATCGGTTGAATTGATACCGCGTTCTGAAGCGACGGTGAAATTTAATATAAAATCTCTTAAATTGAAAAGGTAGCATCAGTATTAAAAAAATGTAAAATCGCTGATCTAAAAGTAGCCAAGTACCTACTGCAACTGACGACATCGGCAAATCGCCAGCAAAGGCTACCCTAGACTGTGTTACGGATTTAGATCAGACACCGACCGTGGTTTGAACAATTTCCACTGTAAATGCCCTTGTTCTAAGCATTTCATCTTGAACATTTCGCTAAATGCAAAACACTACTAAAACATCGATCTAAATATAGCAAAAATCGCACCAATTTCCTTGAAATAGCACCGCTCTCCTCCTGCTAGCTAAAAATAGAAAGAGAAAGCCACCGGATAGGCTTTTAAAGGCACGATTTTCCAGCAAACTAGTTCAAAATCGTCTATTCTATAATGTAGGAACACAGCTGTTTCTGTGGATCTTTGCCAACAGATTAAATATCAGAGTGAATCCATAATTACTCCGACAAAAAAGTTTCAAGCAAAATTTTTATATCATTCCGCGTCTAAATTATTTCCGTGCTTTTATTTTTAAAGGCGTGCAAGGTGAGGCAGAGTCAGAAGGTCCTTCCGAATCCGAATGCCGGCCTTATATCGAAAAAGCTCTGAAAGAGCTTGAAACAGGAGAATCCGGTACTTTAGGGACTCCAGAAACTGGGGACAGTAAAGAAGACGTTCCAACAGTAGAAGTCACAGACGACTCCGATCACCCAGACGGTGAAGGAGAAGACGACACTCACGAAGAAGGCACTGAAAGCATCGAAAGCGTCGAAGCCGATCAAAACGTCCCCGACGAACAACAATCTGACCAAGAGGTAAATCCCAAAGTTTCACTAACCAAAACTAACAATCCCTTCTAGGACACTCAAGAACAAAGCGCTGAAGGAACAGAAACTGAAAATGCTAAAGAAACGGTAAGTACAACCAAACCTACATTCTATAACATTTAAAATAGGACACGCAGGAAGACACTGAGAGTCAAGAACATGAACAAGAACCTGCAGCTTCTGAAGAAGGTGACGATCACAAGACTGAAGAAGCTGAAGGAGAAACTGAAGAAGATACCACTGAAGGTGTAGCGGAACACTTTATAGAAGCGGAGGAGCAACCTGCTGAGGCAGAAACTGCTCATTCCGCTGAAGCTCAACCAGAAAGTGGTGAAACTAAAGAAACTGAAGACACTCAGGAAGAAACCGATACTACTGAAGATACAGAAACGCAAGAAACAGGAGACGAGCCGGATACTGCTGAAGACACTGCAAGCGTGGAAGCCGAATCACAAACTGAAGCCATTGAAGATGCTCATGAAGAAACCGAGGAAGCCAAAGAAGAAGAAGGTGGAGAAAGTGTAGAAGGTGAAGCCGCGAGTGTCGAAGAACCACAAGCCGAAAGCGCTGAGGAACAACAAGGTGAAAGCGTCGAAGAACAAAAAGGTGAAAGCGTCGAAGAACAACAGGGTGAAAGCGTCGAAGAACAACAAGGCGAAAGCATCGAAGAACAACAAGCTGAAAGCGCAGAAACAAAAGAGCAAGCTGATGAACCCGACACTGGAGAACAAGATACTGCCGAAGAACCCGGAGAAGATACTAAAAGTGACTCAACAGAGGATAACAAAAGTGGGAGTCCTGAAGACGCTGAAGAACAAGGAGGTAGTACAGAAACTGAGGCAGCTGGAAACGTTGATGAGAGAAGTTCAGAAAAAGACGACAGTACTCCTGACGAAGCTCAACCAGAAGAAGTTGAAGAAGGTGAGTATCAGAATGAGAAGAATAAGCCTATTTCCAGTCTCCAGGTGAAACTGCCGAAGCATCTCAAGGAGAAAGTGCAGAGAGTCCAGCAGAAGGTGAAGAAGCTGTAGCCGCAACGGAGGAGAGTGTAGAAGACGCACCAAGCGTTGAAGGTGAGGAAAGTGCCGAAGGACAGAGTGTGGAGGAGGGTGAACCTGCTCCCGTCGAAGACCTGTCTCTTGACTTTGAAATACCAAGTAACTTAAGAGACAGGAATCACGTCGAACATCTACTAAAACTCGATGAAGAAGCGTCCGAAGTCGAAGAAATTATAAATAGAGTAGCCGAAATTACGTTGAAAGAATTAAAGAAATTGTACGAAAATGCGATTAAACCATTGGAAGTATTGTATAAATACAGAGATCTGAGTAACAGGCATTTTGGGGATGCTGAGATTTTTTCGAAACCTTTGGTTCTCTTTATGGGGCCTTGGAGTGGCGGAAAATCGTCTATAATAAACTACTTGTTGGATAACGAGTACAATGAGACGTCCCTGCGAACAGGTATTTCCACGAAATAAATTAATAACACTGTGTTAGATTTTCGTTTATTTAGGAGCTGAGCCGTCCCCTGCATATTTTAATATTTTAATGTACGGAGACGAATATGAAGTTTTGGATGGGACGCAATTAGCGGCAGATTTTACATTTTCTGGTCTTCAGAAATTTGGACAAGGTCTAGAAGAGAGACTCAGAGGTGTGAGGCTGCCAAGCAAGCTGTTAGAAAAAGTAATTAAAATCTCTGGGTGAGTGCTAAAAATAATTCCACGTCATTGCAGGTTAACATAGTAGAAATTCCTGGAATTTTGGAAGTACGGAAACTAGTTTCACGCGTATTTCCATTTAATGATGCTTGCCAATGGTTTATTGACAGGGCTGATATAATCTTTTTGGTGTACGATCCTTCAAAATTAGATGTCGGCCCTGAAACCGAAGCTATTCTTGATCAGTTAAAAGGAAGAGAACATCAGGTAACTATTTTTGAGTTTAGAATGCGGAGTTGATCTTTCGTTCCAGACACGTATCATCTTAAATAAAGCTGATCAAGTGAAACCTGAAGAACTCATGAGAGTTCAAGGAGCTCTGATTTGGAATATTTCTCCATTGATGTCATCCGCTCAGCCTCCAGTCATGTACACAACTTCTTTGTGGTCAAGAGCTTACGAATCGTGGGCTCCAGCGAGGCTGTTACAAGCACAAGAAAGAGCATTTTTGAGGGATTTAAGATCAGCTATTGATAAACGCATCGAAAATAAAATTGCCAGCGCACGTAGATTTGCGGTTAGACCAAGAACTTTGTAAGCAAAATCTAATTTGTGTCTTTACAGGTACGTGTGCGAAACCACGCCAAAATGGTTGATTGTTATTTAACCACTTATTATAATCATAAATCGGTCTTTGGCAATCGCAAACAAGTGGCTGATACGATTATAGAGCACCCTCAAGATTACCACATTTACGAAGGACTTTCCACTCTTACAAATATCTCGCGTTACGATCTCCCAGATCCTGACGTTTATAAAGATTTTTTCAAGCTGAACGCGTTGTACGAGTTCCAACAGCTTTCAGCTACATGTACATATTTCAGAGGATGTCCTATTAACAGGCTAGATGTTGCCATAGCTTATGACCTCCCAGAGTTGGTCGGAAAACATAAGCGTCTGGTGGAAAACGCTTTAGCAGAAACTAATCAAGCACCGGTTCCAGGTAGTTGAACCGATCGCCGAGGACGAAGTTTTAAGCCCTCACGTGCAGAACTCTCTGCAAAAGACTCTCGACGTTGAAGAACGTCAACGCGACATCGTTTTCGAGTTGTTCTTTCAAAATTTTCCCAATGTTGTCGCAAATCTTCTTACTGGACTGATGTGAAGTGCACGGACAATAGTCAGCCACGCTTATATAGTCTCCTGCCATGTGTGTTGATCGCATTTAAGAGTTCTTGCAATCGGAGTGTTCATTCAGAAATCGATTTCAAAGAGAGTGGGTTATATGTATTTTTGACACCAGATGTACAATTCCTTACCAGCTTTACTAAATTTATGACAAGTGTTTCTAATTTTAGTAATGTGTATATTATTTATGTACAAATAATCGACTTTGTAGTGAATAACTTAGTTTTTATTTTATCATCTTTTTTTTCAATCAGAGAAGAATGTGTAACAATTGTAAGAAGACATAGGTTAAGTGATTAAATAAAACAGTATATTTTCATTCGTTTTATTTTTATTCTTGAACCAATTCTGAATCACGTAACGTGCCAAAAAACGTTTTACACGTCGTTAGGTAAGACTATAATGTTTTGATAAAATTATATTATGCTCTTCGAATCCTCAAAGCCCAACTAAGCGAAAATCATTCATTTACCTTGTAAGTCGATTAAAATTGAGATTTTTTTTTTATCGTAAGAAAAACTAAACAGAGCCAGAATACTAATTACATAAATTATTATCAACCGTCTTAAAAAAGTAATCCACGTTTGTACACATTTGTCTTCGCCTTTTTTTTATTCGGAAAATTTACTGTTAGCTATCCTTATAAATAGCGAACAATCTTACTGAGCCAGCTAAATGATAAATTGAATCCAATAATAATTAGATCCTGAAAACTGCACCGTACGTCACGCACCACTATTTTTAATAAAAAGCGTCATTTTATGCTCACGTAACATGAAATGACCTTATAACTGTACTTTCTGATCATCTGGTGGATGACGAAATGTGCATCTAAATACTTAAAGAATTTTTGAAAGAGGGCAACACTTACAGAAAATGACCTCAGCGCCAAAATCTATTGTTAGAACAAATTATCGATTACAACATTTCAGAATCCTTGGCAAGAGTTTGAATGCGAACAATTTTGGCGGTAAAATTGGTGATATTAAAACACGGTATATTTTTAATGGTTTATTTGAAAGAATAAAAAAACAGTCAAGTTTCGTACGACTAAAATTTAGGGATTATTTCCACTTTAACTTTTTTTTCGGAAACAACTTCGCGTTCTTTTCCGGAGGTGTAAGGTCTTTTGCAAAATCCTACAAATATGTCGGAAGTTAGAAACTCAATTTTTTCTCCACCGACGGGTTTCCCTTTGACTATGTAGCAAATCGTGGAGTACATGTTGTATCCCTTATCAATCGCCAAGTATTTTTTCATCAGTAAGTGAGCAACTACCATTTCTGCTTGCTTTTTGGAAATACTAGGTGCTTTCAATTCCGGCACTCTTAATTTTTTCGGACCTGTTTGAAGCCAACCATCTAATAGTTTGATCAATGTTAATTTCTCATCTTGTTTACTCGCATTTTCTATTACGGAATGAAGAGCGGAACATGATCTTGTTAAATCATAATAAGCGAAGTAGACTTTTTCGGTATTGCAATGGTCGCACATTTTGTTACAAAAACTTTGTTCCCAAGTTTCCTCAAAATGGTCAGCAATAAGGGCACGTCTACATCTGTAAAAAAAATTAGAATTGGAAAACAAAAAACGGCGGACAACCTTATTTGATCCAAACAATATTCCAGAACTACTAGAGATTTTTTTTCTTCAACAACAGATGAGACCATTGTGTGGACTTTGAAGTAGTCATTTAAACTAAATAGGACGATGCAATCTGCAGGTTTTCCGTCTCTACCAGCTCGACCACTTTCTTGGTAGAGACTTTCCATGCTTTTGGGGAGGCTGTAGTGGATGACGAAGCGGACATCCGGTTTGTCTGAGGAAGGGAGACAAACAGTCGTAAGATTTGATTACATTTTCCTTAAATTTAATTAAACGTACCTATGCCCATTCCGAACGCGATAGTGGCAATAACCGCTTGAATCTTCTTCTTAATCCACTTCTGGTGAATTTCCGTCTTTTTATCAGGCTCGAGCTGCGCATGATAAGGTGCCACTTTCAGCCCCGCATTTTTTAAATCCACAGCCAAATTAATACTTTCATTTATAGTAGTAGTATATATGATTCCTGTCTGATCTATGTAATCTTCATTCAATAATTTTATTATATATTCTGCTGTTGCAGTTTTAATCGGTGGTTTCTGTACGACCTGGTAGAACAAATTTGGTCGATTAAAAGGAGCAGTGATTGTTAGACAGTCTTTTAAACATAACATTGATTGTATATCTGACAAAACTTTCATTGTCGCTGTTGCTGTAACCCCCAGAAATGGTACTGTTTCCAAGGTTTCTCTAAGAAGTCCTAGAAAACCATAATCAGGGCGAAAATCGTGGCCCCATGTAGAACAACAATGGACTTCATCTAAAAAAAAGATCTATTATGGTAAAGACAGTTTTTTAAATTACCAATAGCCACTCTTGAGATTCTCTTAGCTTCATAAGCACTTTTGAGATTTGATAAAAATCGCTTGCTTTTTGCAAGCCATTCTGGCGTTACATAGACTAGTTTTAAATTTGAATTCTTAGCCATTTCAGCATAAACTTTAACGACTTCCACCTTTGGCGTCCCAGAGTTGATGGTGGCAGCGTGTACCCCTAATTTCCGCAACGCAAATAACTGGTCCTCAATCAAAGAAATTAAGGGTGAAACTACTAAAGTAAAACCTGAATCATAAAGAGCTGGTAGTTGATATGTTAGTGATTTTCCTCCGCCTGTTGGCATCACAAGAAGAACATCTTTCTTAGCAAGAGTAGCGTTGATAGCCGCCAACTGCTTGGGGCGAAATTTTTCAAAACCAAAAACTGTCTTCATAAGTTCATCTACTTTCTCTGACCAAGCAAACTGACGGCTTATCCATTCCCCATCTATACTGATGCTGTCGGTTTTTATTTTAAGTTCGCTTTCATATTCAAATCTGGCTTGTTTTAGTTCTTCTCGTTTCTTGGAGGCTGCGGAGAATTCTGCTTTGGCAGCTTCTAATTGTTTTTCTAATGCGCGCACTTTTTTGTTGAGACGAGAACATTCTGCTTCTGTTTTTTGTAAATCAAGGTAAAAAGTCGGGTCCATTCTTTATTATTTTCAAAATATTCAAACTGTAAATATAACCTCAAACTTTAAACGTCATTGCGTCATTGCTTAGGGAATTTTAGTTTCTCCCTAAATTTATTTAGTCAATTCATTGCGGTAACATTAGGAACAAAACAGTGACGTACGTGGTGGTAAAAAATTTTAGGGAAAGTGTGAATCTTCACTCAAAAAATCAAAAGTTGGGAAACTGAAGGGAAACGTGAGTGTAAATTTGAAAATCTCTACGTTTTATCTTGATTTTGTTGTGAGTTTCTTTTCAATTTAGCCAACTTTTAGGTTATATTTGTCCAGATTAACTCTTGTCTTTACAATCTATTTTTACCAAGAATGATAAGGCATGTTTTTTTAACTTTAGGTGTTAAACAATGTCTGATCAACCAACTGAGCTTGATTTTCCCGTTTGGGGTTTACTGCCCAAGAAAGAAACAGCAGTTGTCTCATTTCTTAATAAATATCCAGAATATGATGGAAGAGGAACAATAATTGCAATTTTTGACTCAGGAGTTGATCCTGGTGCCCCTGGTTTACAGGTAACTATAATTTTTTAATAAAACTCCAAATAACTTATTTATTTCAGAAAACTTCTGATGGAAAAACCAAAGTCATTCATAGATTTGACTGTAGTGGCTGTGGAGATGTTAATACCACCACTATTGTACAACCTACAGATTCGTGTATTACTGGAATCACCGGTAGAAAGCTTAAGGTTGTTTTTCTTGGTGTCTCAGAACTTTTTCTAACTTCATATTGTAGATACCTTCAACTTGGAAAAACCCAACTAACAATTATAGAATTGGGGTAAAACATGCTTTTGATTTGTATCCCGAGAGGCTGGAGGAGCGCATGACTTCGGAATATAAAGAAAAAAAATGGGATGACTTTCATAGGAAAGCTGTGGCTGAGGCTAACAGGCAGATAATTGAATTTGATGCCAAGCACACAAGTTAGTTTTTTTGTTGGCGTTCCTTTATTAATCTTGAGCCTTTTTACGTTCTATTGCTCGAAATTAATTACCATTTTAATACTTTTTATCGCAGTTATAAATAATTATGCGTTTCATAATCATATTACATATCTGCTATTCCACGAAAATATCGCAATCCTTATCGATTTCCGTTTATAAACCTGCTCAATTAAACTCGAGCCTTTTACGTTTCAATTGATTCCCTTTTTTATACCATTGCTTATCGGCCTTTTTTGATTCATGCGTAAGCCGTTTTATAATGTTTTTATTGCATCAATCAAGGTTCGAGCCTCTCCGACTCCGAGAAACTGCAAAAAGAGGATCTAGAGGCCAAACTTGAGATCCTTACAAACCACGAGAAAAAATTCCACGACGTGGGTCCCGTTTTCGATTGTGTTCTGTTTCACGACGGTGAAAAATGGCAATGTTGTGTGGACACCACAGAACAGGGAGATTTAGACAAGTGTCCCCTTCTAGGCGAATACAGTCTTACCCACGATTATGCTCCTTTAACCGCCTCGGATAATCTGAATTTCAGTATGAATGTTCACGATAATGGAAATATTCTTGAATTAGTTGGATTGTGCTGTATGTTCTTGTATTTATGGTACGGTAGAGTTATAGCTGTATTTTTAGCAAGCCACGGTACGCATGTGGCTTCAATTGCATCAGCGTATTTTCCCAATAATCCGGAAGAGTGTGGGGTTGCCCCTGGTGCCCAAATTGCGTCTTTTACAATAGGCGATGGTAGACTGGGCTCTATGGAAACTGGCACAGCACTTGTTAGAGCGATTATAAAATTAATGGAGTTATCAAAACATCAAAAGATTCATGTCATCAATATGAGTTACGGCGAGCACGCGCATTTTTCGGACGTTGGGTAAGATTTAAACAAACTGACTAATTTATAACGCTTGTAATTTAGACGGATAGGAGAATTAATTAATGAAGTAGTGAATAAATATGGGGTTGTCTGGGTAGCGTCCGCTGGTAACCACGGTCCGGCTTTAAGCACCATCGGAACTCCACCTGACATCAGTCAAGAGACTATAATTGGTGTGGGAGCCTACGTTTCACCTGAAATGATGGTCGCTGCTTATTCCATGCGGCAAAAGCTACCGGGTAGATTGATAAATTAATAAAAATTGATTTTAAACGTTTTTTGAAGGGATGCCGTTTACGTGGTCATCTCGAGGTCCATGCATAGACGGTGGCGCTGGCGTCACTGTCTGTGCCCCCGGTGGCGCTGTTACTTCTGTTCCTAACTGCACCCTCCGTTACTCTCAATTAATGAACGGCACATCAATGGCATCGCCTCACGTGGCTGGGGCTGTTAGTATTCTTCTATCAGGGCTGATCCAACAGAATTTACCGTACTCGCCATATAGTGTGAAGCGAGCTGTAGAAAATACAGCTAATGTATTACCAGGAGTTGAAGTGTTTGCTCAAGGAAGCGGCTTACTTCAAGTTGATAAGTGTTTCGACTTCTTAGTGAATTACCACAATGTGCAAGAGCGCAATATTCGTTTCCATATTGGATGTGGAGGGTGTAATGGAAAAGGAATTTATTTACGAGCGAAATTCACGCATTCTTGTTCTTATAACATCTCAGTTGAACCAGTCTTTCTCGATGCTGACAACGTAGACCCAGAAACAAAGATCAAGTTTAATATGAAACTAGCTTTAGTTTGCAACGCGTCGTATGTTAGTTGTCCAACACACTTAGACCTGTCGAATGCTAGCAGAATTTTCGCCGTCAAAGTCGACCCAACGGATCTACCAGTTGGAGTCCACAATACGTCCATTGAAGCGTTTGATGTCACATGTATCGCCAAAGGACCTGTTTTCAAGATACCGGTCACAGTAATACAACCTTTGGAAGTTTCAACGCCCAAGCATACAGTCTTGTATAATTCGGTCGTTTTCAAACCGAATACAATAAAACGACACTTTTATGTCGTACCACATTTTGCTACTTGGGCAGTTTTGAAGATGTCATCATCAGATCTACAGTCTGTCGGTAGATTTGTGGTTCACGCGATGCATTTGTTGCCCAAGCAAAGTTGCAAAACTTTAGAGAGCAACAAAGCTCTGACTGTTAACTCAAGCGCTGACGCAACGATGGCGTTTCAAGTTCGTAGTAACACAGTACTAGAAGTTGTCATCGCGAAATACTGGGCGAATTTAGGTGAAATGAAACTAGATTACACCATCTCGTTCTATGGAATCAAAGGAAACCAAGAGGCCATCACCATGCATGCTGCTGATGGTATCCATTCACTAGAACTTACCTCGTTACAGGGAGAAGAAACGTTTCCATCCATCACTTTAAAAAATTCCGTCCAAATTTTGAAGTAACGTTTCGCATTGTGAGGTTCTTTAATTTTGCAATTTTTTACAGACCGGCTGAAGGGAAAGTTTCACCCCTTACTGCAAGAGATGTTATACCTCCCAATCGACAGATTTATGAAGTTGTTTTAGTTTACAACTTTACCCTCACTAAAGCCACAGAAGTTTCTCCAAACTTGGCGCTATTGAGCGACGTTCTGTACGAGTCGGAGTTTGAGTCGCAGTTGTGGTTGCTTTTCGATGCCAATAAGCAGCTTTTAGGTTGCGGCGATGCTTACCCATCTAAGGTAATTAAAAGAACCAAGTTTTCGGAATTTTGTCAGGAAACAAATATTTTTTATCAGTTCGGGTGAAAAGTCATGTTTGCTCCTTGCATTTTTTTTGTCCTTATGACATAATTTGACTTCCAGTATTCCATCAAACTAGAAAAAGGCGATTATGTCATCCGTCTGCACGTGCGCCACGAAAAAAAAGAATACTTGGACAAACTCACGGAAATTCCTCTTCTTCTGCAACAAAAACTTAGTACAGCCATAAATCTGGACGTCTACGCCAGTTATTCCCAAGCAGTAATTTCTGGTAAAAAAGCCACTCTAACGCATGGGCTGCATTCAACAGTAATGCCTTTTTACATCGCACCGCTGCCTGCGGACAAGTACGTAACCCTGTGAAATTTTCATTTAATGTTTGTTTAGGTTTGTAGCAAAATCTAATAATCCCGCTCAGTTACTGACGGGTTATATTACTTTTTCTAAAGACGATCTGGCGAAAAAAGTAGATTCGCATCCATTCAAATACGTACTGTTTGATTCTTCCGCGAAGAAGGCGTCGAATGGAAACACTGCTAATACTGACAAGTCGAAACTTGATGAGTGTAAAGAAGCAGTGAGAGATGTCAAAACTCAATATTTGGCAAAGATGGGTAAGTTTTTTCTTTAGGGGTTCTAAAAATACCATATAACTTTAGACAACACTACCGCTGAGAAACTGTATGAAGAATACGTAACTGAATATCCCGAGCATCTGCCCCTTCACACTGCCTATCTCCAAGTCCTGGATCCTCTAGACGTGAAGAGAGCGTTCCCAAGTTTAACAGCAAAGAACGCTCAAGTCACGAAGGAAGCACAAGCTAAAATTGTCACGATTTGTGATAAAGCTATTGAAAATATCAACGATGAGAGCATTTTAGCTTTCACGGCGATGAAGACTGATTTGCGACCTGATGCATCCAAAATTAAAACGTTGGTGGTTTTCTTTTTTAATTAATATTAACTATGTACTTTTAGCTCAATGGATCAAAAGAAAAATGTTTATTTAGAGAGTTTATGTCGGAAAGGCATCGCTTTGTGTCGACTTCATCTTCTTGAAGAAGAAAAAAGCGAAAGTTTGGAGTCGATTTCAAAAATTTGGAAGAGCTTAGTGCGGTTTGTCGATCCGAGTGACTCTAAGGTAAAATCTACTTTGTCTTGTTTGTTTTTAAGGTTTATTATGTTTTTTAATTGCAGATGGTCACTTCGTACGTTATCTACTTCTTATTGTGGCACGCGCGTGTCCATAAACAGTACGGAAGGTTGTTAAAATATACCATTAGACTGCAAGATGAAAGACCCAGTAAAGACTTAGAAGAGAAAATAATAGAATTAGTTAAGTTGAATGAATGGGACTATTTGGCTTCTCATTTGTTGAGAAATCTCCCGTCAAAGTTCCCGGCATCGTATCGACCATTTTAAATAATTAAAGTAATTCTAAGCAATGTTAAGTATTTCAACGTAATTAAAAGCATTTAGCATATTTTATTTTGAGTTACGGGTAGTTGTTATAAATGGTCGCCCTAATCTTGTGCAAACTTATTGTGGGTTAGCAACACATCTATTTTGTCCGGAATCATCATGAGTAAACCTTGAAGAATTTTTTTTCAAAACCACAAGATTGGAACAACCGTCATTGTTTTGTTTACCAATTGCAATCGCCTTTATATTGTATATACATTTTTTTCCGAATGAATGGTAAAAAGTGCATGCCTTATTCTTTTCTAAATCAGAATGAAAATTAAGTCTTATAATCCAATGTTTCTGTGCTGTTGGAGTGAATCAATTAAATTAGTAAATAAAAGAAATCAACACGTTTCGTATATTTTTTTTACAAAACCTTAAATTATGTCAAATTGGTGATAAACTTTTTCTTTCTACGGAGGTTAGTTCCGGGTGCCACACATCCACTATAAGCACGAGTCTGAACGATGTTCCGTTGTGCCAAACTTCATGTTCAAAACTATCGTCGAAAATAATTATTTTCCCCTCTTCCCAGCTTCTGTAAATAGAAAAACTGCGATTAAAAAAAACGAGAAAAATTCGGTTTAAATTACCTTATTTCGTCGGCAACCCGAATGTACGTATGTGAAGGTACCTTCAAACCCAAATGTACCCTCAACCTACAGTTAGTTGGTCCACAATGAGGCCACACGTGCGTTCCTGGATGTATCACACTGAATTTAGTTTGTCCCCGTTTGCAGCCTCGCGCAGCAGGTATGCTCTCAATAATCTGACAAGTAAAGGGACATTTCTTACAATTATTTATATTTTTCTGTCCTCTTGCAAACAGCTCGAACTGTTTCCAATCGCCTGTGTCTTTCAAATTCTCAGATTCACTTTGAAACTGTCCGTTTTTATTCAAAACGGAAATTCCCTCATCCCGGATTTTTTCCCAGTTGGCCTCCAACGCGGAGTACAAGTCTGAATACGGAGTTTCTTGTTTTTGCCACCACGGTTGGCCTTTTAAACGCACCACGTTGTAGAGGGATCGCTGGTATTTTGACAAAAAGAGATTGTGTTTAACACCGTCTTCGTAAATCTGAAAGTCTAATTTGGCAATCAGTGATCAAAAACAAAGACGTTGCTAACAGTACCTTCATGGCGTCTTCGGTTTTTCCGAGACGTGATAACGCGTCTCCTAAATGAAAATAGAAACGGCCATCTATAACTCCGGGGGCTTGGGTGGAAATGCCTTTTCTCAAATAAAACGCTGATTGCGCGAGTTTGTTATCGACGGTTTTGAGAATAAAACCGTAATGCACCAGCGCCAAACCGTCATTTGGGTGCTTTGACAGGATTTCTTGTAAAAGCACACGAGCCTTGTTAATCCTACAAAACGTTACTAAAAACAACCCTTAAAACCATCGAACTCACCTGTTCATCGTCAAATAACTCACAACTAATTGGTTCTGATATTTGACAACGTTAGGGAAACGTTCTATCAATTTCTGATGGACTTCAATCGCTCTATTGTAGTTTCCTAAAATAACTCTTCAGAAAGTGGAGATGAAATTGAAAGATTTTACCTATAAATCTCATCCGGTTTATGCACCGTTCGGCAACGATTTCGAATAATGCGTCCGGCACGTTTTGTAGAGTCAAAATTTGCAAATACGTGGCGATGGCTTTTTGTAAAATGTCGTTGCTTCTTTTCTTGTCAGCGAGTACGTCTAAAGCTTGTGCTTTTCCGTACAGACTTCGGGGTGAAGAGGGATGGTTTTGGAGGAGGACATCAAAAAGCTTAATTGCGTAAGCCGTATTCTAACATTAGAAAAAAGACAAAATCAATCAAAAGCAAACTGTTAGTAAAGTTAATATTCGCTAGTAGATTAAAAGTTATCAACAATTTTTATAGTTGGAATTAGTGCGGAATAAAAAATTGTTGATAAAATGTAATTGTACCAAAATATTTTCAATTTGTATTAATAACAATAACAAACAACACTTTATTTTTACATAACACTCCAAAAAAGGCGATTGGCGGCATAAATTTTAATTACACACAAATCTACAAAATTAAACGATCAAAAACATAACAATAGCTAGGAAAGATAATAAATGGAATTTTCCCATAATCACTCCTAAAGAAAAATGCAACGATAAAAAAATTGTAGGTGTAATAAAAATCGATACTTACGTTTTTAATGTTTGCCTGAGCCTCATCGATTTTTTCTCTACTTTTATAATCTTCTTTGTTTGTTATATTTTCGTATTCGTACGTTTCAGCATCGGATTGTTTATCGGACTCGGATTCCTCAGGCTCGTTGTCACCCGTGACGTTTATACCTAAAAGTAGCTACAATAACAAAACGTACAGTTTATAACACGAAAAAGTGTTGGTTCTTTGTAAGAAATAATAGAGCTACAGAATACGAAAATACGAGAATTACGTTTCCACGAAGAAAACTGTTCGTCTTCTTCCTCTGCTTTCCGACTCGCCCCTTGTAACTTTCCATATCTAGCTTCAAGTCTTTTTAACAAGTCGTCATCATCCTCTTCTTTTTCATACTCTCCCGTTTCTGACTCTTCTTCTTCCTCTTCTTCTTCCTCCTCCTCCTCTTCTTCGTCTTCAACTTCCTCGACTTCTTCCTCTTCGTACTCTTCTTCCTCGCCTTCCACTGGCTTGTTTTGATCCTCTCCTTCACTTTCTGGTGTTAAAGACCTCGCGTACGTTGTTCGAAGTTCTCCATATCTTCGCTTCGTTTCTTCTTCATGTCGCTCTTCTTCACTTTCAACTTCTCCATCTTCGTCTGAATATTCTTAAATTTGATTGCATTATTTTTGGAACTTGTGGTGATGAAAATACCTTCTTCCTCGCCTTGAATGTCATGTTGTACCTCTTGAAAAGAGGGTGGAACAACAATAGTGTTTCTTCTTGAAAGGTCTGGTGATTCTTCGGCTCCAGCATTTTGTGTTGGTGGAGTCGCTTCATAAAAATTTTGTACAAGTTAACATATATTTTCGAACGTATAATCAAAGCTGCTTGCTCTATTATTCGCAACATAACAAAATTAATACCAGGAAATGCAATACGGTTAGTGCAAAGATGAATAAAAGCAAAAGGCATATACAACATACAAATTTTGAACAACACTTAGAGCATGCAATTACTGACCAGACTTCCACTTTCTAACGAGAACGACGTGTGCTACTACCAAGAGAGCCACGCCAACGCCAATCTTTACAACCACTGTAACATACAGTAGTTTCAATAGTTTGCATTTCCTGATTTACAATAAAGAACCAACAGTTTCCTACTTAGATTGTACTTACTTTTAGAATTCGCGTCTTCTTCTTGGTCACCTTCTTCGGCTGGTTCTTCCTGAAATTTATATTTTAACAATTAATGAATTGATTGCTTAGTTTTACCTCGTCTTCTTTGCTTTGTTCTTCCTGTTCTTTGACTTCTTTAGACGCGGCTGCATCTTCTACTTCCTCTTCGGAAGCGCCATCTTTGGCTTCCTCATCACCTTCGTCTTCAGTTTCTGCACTCTGTTCTGTTTGTTCTTCATCCTCGTCTGCGGCGGCTTCTTCCGAAGCTTCGTCGCCATCGTCGGCTTCTTGTAGCTCACTTACATCTTCGTTTTCTTCTTCTACTTCAGATACATTTGGCTCGTCCTCCTCTTCTTCTTCCTCTTCTTCCGTTTGAGGAGCCTCCTCAGATGCTTCCACCTCTTCTTCCTCTTCCTCCTCTTCTTCTTCTTCCGTCTGTGCTACTTCCTCAGATGCCTCCTCTTCTTCTTCATCGTGACCGTCTTCTTCTTCTTCTTCATCGTGTCCATCTTCTTCTTCTTCTTCGTCGTGTCCTTCATCTTCATCTTCGTGGTCTTCATGTGAATCAGCTTCTTCTCCATGTTCATCTTCACCAGAAATTGCTAAGTGGTCCTCTTCCTCATGTTCGTCGTGACCTATGCTATTATCAATCCAGCCTTCAAATAAATGTGAAAATCGTGATTCTTGTTCCGCTGTGTCCACTGCGAATATCTTGAATTATAATACGAAACTCTGAAGAATAACTTACAATCTGTTAAGCCTCGATGTTCCGTTATAATCAAACCAACCAAAACCGCAAGGATTAAAAATAAAATGAAGAAAATGATCTTAGCACATATTCCACCACCTGTTCCTTCATCTTTATGGACATGAATATTAATATCTTCATTTTGGACGCTGGATGCTGGTTGCGGTTGAATCGGCACGTGCTCTGTACTGTCTTCTAAAAAATGTACACAGATAATAAGCATGAAATTAATTCAAACCATGTGAATTCTTTCTAATTAAAAATAGACGTTTAGCGTATTTAGAATAGAGAATCTAAAAATATTCGTGCGATGTATCTTACCTTTCTTTCTCTTTTTATCTTTACGTTTTCTTGGTTGTACATCGCCCGACATTTTAGGTCGGGTTTATTATTCAGAGTCTATACAACACCACCATAAAAACTTTTGCTTGAATTGCGTTATTTTAGAGGGGTATTTTGACCATGCGATAAGCAGAGAAACGTATGAGTTTTATTTAGATCCAAAAAACGACGTCGGGAGTCCACGACAAGTTCCGATTACACCTAAAATAAGTTAATTTAGTTTAACACAATATTGCGCACTGCGGACCACAAGGTCCTGAAATAATTTCATATTAACCGCCAAAATGATAAAAATATTTTTTGTAATTATTACAAAAATTGGGTTTTGGACCCCATTTCCAAAACAAAAGTATAATAAGGTTACACTACGACTTCGATTATCCGGGCAGGCGGCGACCGAACGACGCGACGCCCGGATAATTGAAATGCACGGTTAATTGAAATTATGTTTTTTTTTCAAAAATCGCACTTGGATAAATCTTGTATTTAAAAAATCCTATAACTTTGCATTGTTTTAAAATGAGCACTAATGGTTTAAGATTGTTCTGTAAATTTATGTCGAAATTTAGTTCCATTCACTATCCGCAAATTTCAACACTTCTAATAATTTATTGATGTATGTGAAATCTAACAGTTTTGAAAACGCAAGTTTCCTCCACAAAATAACCCAGATGTCGATATCAGAAGTTTGGCATAGTTTTCGTCATTAATTTTTTTGAAAAACTGCAACTTTTGACTTTTCAAAAATCTAAGGATTATTTCCTATGTAAAAAATTGCGAGAAAAACGATGGCGCCAACCGCATCTCAATATCTGATTTAGTTTCCGAGATATCGAGCACGAATTGTTTTGAACCTTCAAAAATTTGGCCCTCTGGCGACAACCCAAAATTTCAAACGGCCATAACTCGGTTATTTATTGACAAATATTAAACAATTATCATGTTTTTGAATTCAGCGTAAAATTCTGCGTAACATGAGACCCAAATTTGTTGAGTTTGCTTAATAAATAAACGAGGAATTGGCCAAAACTGTTTTGAAAACATCATTTTAGGGTAATTTTCAATCAATGTTTTCAGAATGAAAATGACGTTTAATAGCATTGAATTATACATCGGTCGAAAGAGGAGCTCAAAATCTATCTACTGGCCAAATTTGAGATCTATCGGACAAATAGTTTACGAGTTATGGCCAAAAATATAAAAAATGAAAAATTTTCATCGTTTGAGTCGCAATTTTTTTTCGCGAAAAATCGACTATCGAATTTTGGGCTTTTGAGAACATTTTCTAACGTAAAATGAGCCGGGAAAAAGAATGGCACAAACCGCATCTCAATATCTCAAATAGTTTCCGAGATATTTAACTTTAAAAATTACGAAAAATGAGAAAAAATGAAAATCAACTTTCCGAAACTTTGATCGGCCATAACTCAGTTATCTGTTGTCGGATCTGAATTTAAATCCCAGATTTGAAATCTGCGTGAAATTCTGCGTACACTGATGTACAATAACTTAAGTTTACTCTAAAAAATAAGCGAGATATCGATATCAGAAATTTGGCATAGTTTTAGTCATTAATTTTTTTGAAAAACTGCAACTTTTGACTTTTCGAAAATCTAAACAATATTTATTATGTAAAAAATTGCGAAAAAAACGATGGCGCAAACCGCATCTCAATATTTGATTTAGTTTCCGAGATATCGAGCACGAATTGTTTTGAACCTTCAAAAATTTGGCCCTCTGGCGACAACCCAAAATTTCAAACGGCCATAACTCGGTTATTTATTGACAAATATTAAGAAATTATCATGTTTTTGAATTCAGCGTAAAATTCTGCGTAAAATGAGACCCAAATTTGATGAGTTTGCTTAATAAATAAACGAGGAATTGGCCAAAGTTGTTTTGAAAACATCATTTTAGGGTAATTTTCAATCAATGTTTTCAGAATGAAAACAACGTTTAATAGCATTGAATTATACATCGGTCGAAAGAGGAGCTCAAAATCTATCTACTGGCCAAATTTGAGATCTATCGGACAAATAGTTTACGAGTTATGGCCAAAAATAAAAAAAATGAAAAATTTTCATCGTTTGAGTCGCAATTTTTTTTCGCGAAAAATCGACTATCGAATTTTGGGCTTTTGAGAACATTTTCTAACGTAAAATGAGCCGGGAAAAAGAATGGCACAAACCGCATCTCAATATCTCAAATAGTTTCCGAGATATTTAACTTTAAAAATTACGAAAAATGAGAAAAAATGAAAATCAACTTTCCGAAACTTTGATCGGCCATAACTCAGTTATCTGTTGTCGGATCTGAATTTAAATCCCAGATTTGAAATCTGCGTGAAATTCTGCGTACACTGATGTACAATAACTTAAGTTTACTCTAAAAAATAAGCGAGATATCGATATCAGAAATTTGGCATAGTTTTAGTCATTAATTTTTTTGAAAAACTGCAACTTTTGACTTTTCGAAAATCTAAGGATTATTTCTTATGTAAAAAATTGCGAGAAAAACGATGGCGCAAACCGCATCTCAATATTTGATTTAGTTTCCGAGATATCGAGCACGAATTGTTTTGAACCTTCAAAAATTTGGCCCTCTGGCGACAACCCAAAATTTCAAACGGCCATAACTCGGTTATTTATTAACAAATATTAAACAATTATCATGTTTTTGAATTCAGCGTAAAATTCTGCGTAAAATGAGACCCAAACTTGTTGAGTTTGCTTAATAAATAAACGAGGAATTGGCCAAAACTGTTTTGAAAACATCATTTTAGGGTAATTTTCAATCAATGTTTTCAGAATGAAAATGACGTTTAATAGCATTGAATTATACATCGGTCGAAAGAGGAGCTCAAAATCTATCTACTGGCCAAATTTGAGATCTATCGGACAAATAGTTTACGAGTTATGGCCAAAAATAAAAAAAATGAAAAATTTTCATCGTTTGAGTCGCAATTTTTTTTCGCGAAAAATCGACTATCGAATTTTGGGCTTTTGAGAACATTTTCTAATGTAAAATGAGCCGGGAAAAAGAATGGCGCAAACCGCATCTCAATATCTCAAATAGTTTCCGAGATATTTAACTTTAAAAATTACGAAAAATGAGAAAAAATGAAAATCAATTTTCCGAAACTTTGATCGGCCATAACTCAGTTATCTGTTGTCGGATCTGAATTTAAATCCCAGATTTGAAATCTGCGTGAAATTCTGCGTACACTGATGTACAATAACTTAAGTTTACTCTAAAAAATAAGCGAGATATCGATATCAGAAATTTGGCATAGTTTTAGTCATTAATTTTTTTGAAAAACTGCAACTTTTGACTTTTCGAAAATCTAAACAATATTTATTATGTAAAAAATTGCGAAAAAAACGATGGCGCAAACCGCATCTCAATATTTGATTTAGTTTCCGAGATATCGAGCACGAATTGTTTTGAACCTTCAAAAATTTGGCCCTCTGGCGACAACCCAAAATTTCAAACGGCCATAACTCGGTTATTTATTGACAAATATTAAGAAATTATCATGTTTTTGAATTCAGCGTAAAATTCTGCGTAAAATGAGACCCAAATTTGATGAGTTTGCTTAATAAATAAACGAGGAATTGGCCAAAGTTGTTTTGAAAACATCATTTTAGGGTAATTTTCAATCAATGTTTTCAGAATGAAAATGACGTTTAATAGCATTGAATTATACATCGGTCGAAAGAGGAGCTCAAAATCTATCTACTGGCCAAATTTGAGATCTATCGGACAAATAGTTTACGAGTTATGGCCAAAAATAAAAAAAATGAAAAATTTTCATCGTTTGAGTCGCAATTTTTTTTCGCGAAAAATCGACTATCGAATTTTGGGCTTTTGAGAACATTTTCTAATGTAAAATGAGCCGGGAAAAAGAATGGCGCAAACCGCATCTCAATATCTCAAATAGTTTCCGAGATATTTAACTTTAAAAATTACGAAAAATGAGAAAAAATGAAAATCAATTTTCCGAAACTTTGATCGGCCATAACTCAGTTATCTGTTGTCGGATCTGAATTTAAATCCCAGATTTGAAATCTGCGTGAAATTCTGCGTACACTGATGTACAATAACTTAAGTTTACTCTAAAAAATAAGCGAGATATCGATATCAGAAATTTGGCATAGTTTTAGTCATTAATTTTTTTGAAAAACTGCAACTTTTGACTTTTCGAAAATCTAAGGATTATTTCTTATGTAAAAAATTGCGAGAAAAACGATGGCGCAAACCGCATCTCAATATTTGATTTAGTTTCCGAGATATCGAGCACGAATTGTTTTGAACCTTCAAAAATTTGGCCCTCTGGCGACAACCCAAAATTTCAAACGGCCATAACTCGGTTATTTATTAACAAATATTAAACAATTATCATGTTTTTGAATTCAGCGTAAAATTCTGCGTAAAATGAGACCCAAATTTGTTGAGTTTGCTTAATAAATAAACGAGGAATTGGCCAAAACTGTTTTGAAAACATCATTTTAGGGTAATTTTCAATCAATGTTTTCAGAATGAAAATGACGTTTAATAGCATTGAATTATACATCGGTCGAAAGAGGAGCTCAAAATCTATCTACTGGCCAAATTTGAGATCTATCGGACAAATAGTTTACGAGTTATGGCCAAAAATAAAAAAAATGAAAAATTTTCATCGTTTGAGTCGCAATTTTTTTTCGCGAAAAATCGACTATCGAATTTTGGGCTTTTGAGAACATTTTCTAACGTAAAATGAGCCGGGAAAAAGAATGGCACAAACCGCATCTCAATATCTCAAATAGTTTCCGAGATATTTAACTTTAAAAATTACGAAAAATGAGAAAAAATGAAAATCAACTTTCCGAAACTTTGATCGGCCATAACTCAGTTATCTGTTGTCGGATCTGAATTTAAATCCCAGATTTGAAATCTGCGTGAAATTCTGCGTACACTGATGTACAATAACTTAAGTTTACTCTAAAAAATAAGCGAGATATCGATATCAGAAATTTGGCATAGTTTTAGTCATTAATTTTTTTGAAAAACTGCAACTTTTGACTTTTCGAAAATCTAAGGATTATTTCTTATGTAAAAAATTGCGAGAAAAACGATGGCGCAAACCGCATCTCAATATTTGATTTAGTTTCCGAGATATCGAGCACGAATTGTTTTGAACCTTCAAAAATTTGGCCCTCTGGCGACAACCCAAAATTTCAAACGGCCATAACTCGGTTATTTATTAACAAATATTAAACAATTATCATGTTTTTGAATTCAGCGTAAAATTCTGCGTAAAATGAGACCCAAATTTGTTGAGTTTGCTTAATAAATAAACGAGGAATTGGCCAAAACTGTTTTGAAAACATCATTTTAGGGTAATTTTCAATCAATGTTTTCAGAATGAAAATGACGTTTAATAGCATTGAATTATACATCGGTCGAAAGAGGAGCTCAAAATCTATCTACTGGCCAAATTTGAGATCTATCGGACAAATAGTTTACGAGTTATGGCCAAAAATAAAAAAAATGAAAAATTTTCATCGTTTGAGTCGCAATTTTTTTTCGCGAAAAATCGACTATCGAATTTTGGGCTTTTGAGAACATTTTCTAATGTAAAATGAGCCGGGAAAAAGAATGGCGCAAACCGCATCTCAATATCTCAAATAGTTTCCGAGATATTTAACTTTAAAAATTACGAAAAATGAGAAAAAATGAAAATCAATTTTCCGAAACTTTGATCGGCCATAACTCAGTTATCTGTTGTCGGATCTGAATTTAAATCCCAGATTTGAAATCTGCGTGAAATTCTGCGTACACTGATGTACAATAACTTAAGTTTACTCTAAAAAATAAGCGAGATATCGATATCAGAAATTTGGCATAGTTTTAGTCATTAATTTTTTTGAAAAACTGCAACTTTTGACTTTTCGAAAATCTAAGGATTATTTCTTATGTAAAAAATTGCGAGAAAAACGATGGCGCAAACCGCATCTCAATATTTGATTTAGTTTCCGAGATATCGAGCACGAATTGTTTTGAACCTTCAAAAATTTGGCCCTCTGGCGACAACCCAAAATTTCAAACGGCCATAACTCGGTTATTTATTAACAAATATTAAACAATTATCATGTTTTTGAATTCAGCGTAAAATTCTGCGTAAAATGAGACCCAAATTTGTTGAGTTTGCTTAATAAATAAACGAGGAATTGGCCAAAACTGTTTTGAAAACATCATTTTAGGGTAATTTTCAATCAATGTTTTCAGAATGAAAATGACGTTTAATAGCATTGAATTATACATCGGTCGAAAGAGGAGCTCAAAATCTATCTACTGGCCAAATTTGAGATCTATCGGACAAATAGTTTACGAGTTATGGCCAAAAATAAAAAAAATGAAAAATTTTCATCGTTTGAGTCGCAATTTTTTTTCGCGAAAAATCGACTATCGAATTTTGGGCTTTTGAGAACATTTTCTAACGTAAAATGAGCCGGGAAAAAGAATGGCACAAACCGCATCTCAATATCTCAAATAGTTTCCGAGATATTTAACTTTAAAAATTACGAAAAATGAGAAAAAATGAAAATCAACTTTCCGAAACTTTGATCGGCCATAACTCAGTTATCTGTTGTCGGATCTGAATTTAAATCCCAGATTTGAAATCTGCGTGAAATTCTGCGTACACTGATGTACAATAACTTAAGTTTACTCTAAAAAATAAGCGAGATATCGATATCAGAAATTTGGCATAGTTTTAGTCATTAATTTTTTTGAAAAACTGCAACTTTTGACTTTTCGAAAATCTAAGGATTATTTCTTATGTAAAAAATTGCGAGAAAAACGATGGCGCAAACCGCATCTCAATATTTGATTTAGTTTCCGAGATATCGAGCACGAATTGTTTTGAACCTTCAAAAATTTGGCCCTCTGGCGACAACCCAAAATTTCAAACGGCCATAACTCGGTTATTTATTGACAAATATTAAACAATTATCATGTTTTTGAATTCAGCGTAAAATTCTGCGTAAAATGAGACCCAAATTTGTTGAGTTTGCTTAATAAATAAACGAGGAATTGGCCAAAACTGTTTTGAAAACATCATTTTAGGGTAATTTTCAATCAATGTTTTCAGAATGAAAATGACGTTTAATAGCATTGAATTATACATCGGTCGAAAGAGGAGCTCAAAATCTATCTACTAGCCAAATTTAAGATCTATCGGACAAATAGTTTACGAGTTATGGCCAAAAATAAAAAAAATGAAAAATTTTCATCGTTTGAGTCGCAATTTTTTTTCGCGAAAATTCGACTATCGAATTTTGGGCTTTTGAGAACATTTTCTAACGTAAAATGAGCCGGGAAAAAGAATGGCACAAACCGCATCTCAATATCTCAAATAGTTTCCGAGATATTTAACTTTAAAAATTACGAAAAATGAGAAAAAATGAAAATCAACTTTCCGAAACTTTGATCGGCCATAACTCAGTTATCTGTTGTCGGATCTAAATTTAAATCCCAGATTTGGGATCTGCGTAAAATTCTGCGTACACTGATGTATAATAACTTAAGTTAACTCTGACAAACAAGCAAGAAATCGATATCAGAAATTTGGCATAGTTTTAGTTATTAATTTTTTTGAAAAACTGCAACTTTCGACTTTATGAAAATCTAAGAACGATTTCTTAGCCAAAAAATCGCGAGAAAAACGATGGCGAAAGCCGTTTTTTTTATCTGTTGTAGTTTCAAAGATATCAAGAGTTAAAAATTTGAAAAATAAAAATCAACTATACAAAACTTTAAACGCTTCTAAATTCGGTTATTAATTAACGTACGTAAATATATCGCACAGTCGAAATTTTGCGTAAAATGAACACCCCTAGTTTGTAAATAAACTAGATATCGATCGAATTCGATTTTGAAACCAGATTTTTGAAATTTTCTCCGTAATAAAAAATAAGTAAATAAATAAATAATCATGTATAACTCTTCAAAATGAGTTAAAAAAATGTTAAGAAATGAAATGAAGTTGCCGTGTGCCGCAATGTTGGATACGCCAACATTCCCCTAAAACTTTGTTCTTTTTGGCACACTTGCCGAGCCCAATATTTTCTTGCACTTGCACGAAAATTAATTATGCTAATGTTGTTTTCTTTGGCAATTGTATTGTATTCTAGTTTCCCTTGGTAACACGATGCACAATATACTTTTGCCAGTCGCGTGGCGGTGGTGTGACGACCAGAAAACAGCATTTCCCACGATAGGTTAGTGCTACTCTACCCTCTTTAAAGGGGCCACCCCACCTTATTGTTAATCACATTTATATCGTAGAGTCAAAATGATTCGCTTTTACAATGACTGACCATCTAGTTTAGGTTCCCAAATAAATGTATCATTTTTAGTAAAACCCAGGAAGCAATCGTTTCTTGAGGGTGAAAGCGGAAATCTGCCGAGTGTTACTTTCAAAGGATCGTAACGGGATTTCGCGTATCATCCAAAAAAAATCTCAAGTTGTTAGACAGTTATTTCTTTATAATTCATATTTTTAACAGTATGTTAGTATCAAATAACCTAAACGGTACTTATTGGTAAAAATAGGAGCATCTGCGGGGTGGTGCTCGCATCCGATGAAAGAGAATTCGGAAGAGTCACCCTTTCAGGTAAAAGGGAAATGTGGGCTTGATTTCTAATATATCGGGGGGTTTTGACGTGTTGTGTCTAGGAGGGTTGAAACAAAAAAAAATTCTCTTCGGAACTTACAAGATCCTATGATTTATATCCATAATTTGAATAAATGATTTTTTAACTCTTTTAGCCCAAAAACAACTCGAATTTTTCGAGGTAAAAAATATTACCTTAATCGGCTTTACTTCGTCCTTTTTAAGATGTTTCATAAAACCTAATAAAATGTTCTTTTTATGAGCTAAAAGCGGCTTTGATAAAGTCATAAAAGCTCCAAAGAACACCTTTTCTTAAAAAGCGACAAATAAATCAAATCAAGTTTCTATTGTCGTTTTTTCTATAAAACGTGTAGCTTTTTATCACTCGTGTTCGCACTTGACGATAATTAACAAGCCGTAACGTCGAAATTACTTCATCCTCATCTAATCTTCCCTCCGCAATCAATCGCTGATCGCAATAATCTCAATCTCCAGAAGCTCAAGCTTCCCATCAATGAATCTTCAGACGAAGATACAACATGGGGGTGCTGTATACTGCTAAGGAAGAGGGTAGCAGTCGCGTGTAGCTGGTGCTTTTGGTGGGGATAGTAGTGGGGCGAAAACGTGGCCGAACGTCGCTAGGGCAGCCGTCAGATCAACAGGGCAAGACACATTTGACGGCGGGTTGTACACGCGCGAATATGGTTTGACAGACGTCCGACACGCGTCCGCTTCCGCAACTGTCTTAGCTACAAGTGTCAACTTTGAATTAAGGTGGTGATAGTGAGTTTAGAAACAATTATGGATCACACGTTGTCTCAAAATACTCCGCTTCATTGGGGTTACTCTCCCAACAATCCCAATACTTCTTGGGCGCCGGTTGCTCGGCCTGTGAAGAGACCTCTGTCGGAAAGTGATGATTGTGACGACGTCTTCTCTGAGGAGTCCTCCAAGGAACAGTAAGTACAGATTTCTTAATTCCTGCTACTTCGGCACTAGGAGATCCTCCAGGTCACCTTTTCTTGTATTTACTATTTTTGTCTTTTTTCTAGATGCACTTCTCCCGGCGACGCGGATAGTTGCCAAATGTTATCCCGCAAGAAGCGAAGAGGTGTTATAGAAAAAAAGCGACGTGACCGCATCAACATGTCATTGTCGGAGCTCAAACGCCTTGTGCCAAGTGCCTTCGAAAAACAAGGATCTGCGAAACTCGAGAAAGCCGAAATTCTCCAAATGACAGTAGATCATTTAAAAATGATACATGCTAAAGGTAAGTCATTTTTCATTCTGACAGCAACGTAAATCTATTTCACAGCACGTTGCAAGTCCGATCTTAGTCATGTAAAATTGTGAATCAGAACAGACAAGATCAGAAAAATTAGGGGTTTTTATTAGCCCTCATTCATAATTCAGTAGTGTGTGGGACTAGAAGCACCTAGCAAGGGAATGAAGGGTTGACCGCGGCGTGGGAAAGTGCGAACAGCTGGAGCGCCACTACTGTTTAAGACCCGTGGGAATAATACCTTTGATGATAGATAACTTGCAACAGGTTTATTTTTGTTTGGTCTAAACTCCGATTATGAAATATAATATGATAAGAAGAGCCGTTTTGAGATTTTTTCGATTCAACTGATAACGTCGGGTAAAGACCACCCCTGTAAACCTTGATTTTGTTGCAGGTCTGGACGCCTTCGCCTACGATCCCCACAAATACGCCATGGACTACCATGGCATGGGTTTCCGGGAATGCGTAGCTGAAGTAGCCCGTTATTTAGAGCGAATAGAAGGCCTAGACGTCCAAAATCCGTTACGGCTCCGTCTGACTTCACACCTTCAATGTTGTGCAGCCCAGCGTGAATTAGCTACCAAACAAGCAACATCCACACCATGGGGTTACGGCTCCACCCAACCGTACCCGCCACTGAACACACTTCCTCCATCCCCGGTGCCCAATCACGGCCCTATAAATCCCCACCAACCGCCGCCGCCACTACATCACCAAAATATGCATCATGAATTGGGTCATTTTGATGTGACCACGTCATGTCCACAAACTTCCACCCCCGCCCCTACAACTGATAGTCGACTTGCCCCCACGACGTCGATCTTGACTCCGCTCACGACGACTACCTCCTCGGCGTTGGCCTATAGCCCCCATCAATACCCTGTGAATACTTTCAGTATTCCAACCTCAAGTCATCATCAGAATTATAACCAAAGTAACGTTCCAACTTCACAGGGGATGAAGCAATTTCGGCCGTGGGGGACCGAACTCGCCTACTAAATTAGTGTCTTAATTAAGTGCCGCCTCCAGTGCCTCTAGTGATCGAGTGATTTTCACTTCACCGTCAAAAGTCTGCTTTGCACGGGAGTGGAGGTTTTAGTCATTTTGTACCTAATGTGAATTTTATTTATTTTGCTAGCGTAGTTTTAATTACATTCCCAAATAAAAATATTTTTATAAGACTTTTGCCAGAGTGGCTATTTTGTACATTTTTGATCTCACGTCCGATTGCGTAAGATGTGAAATTTGTTGTGATTTTTCAGTTTAGCAATAAAAATTTTCAAGAATTTTACTCTTTGCTCTCGCCCATTCCACCCCATAATATTTTAATCACGTCTACGAAACAAGCCCCATATAAATTTCGTTAGAAAAAACTTTTCGTATTTACTAACCTACTTCATAAAAACGGGTAAATATTTTTTAAACTCGCATTTTACGTAGAAGGATATAAGAATTTTTTTATTGCATTTGGTTTCTTCGTTTGTGTTTTCCCATTCTCAAGGTAATTTTTTTCAATTGGAGTGAGGTGTAAATCCGTGAGTAGCAATCCATGTAAAAGCTTTACTAAAAGCGGAGTAATTAGTGAGTCTGTAAGTAGAGAATTGTGCGTGCCCAGTAAAGTGTGTAAGTGCAAGTGCAGGAATTAGCAATAGATTACCGCTCCGAAATACTCGCGCGTTTCCTCTACCGTCCCTTTTGTCGCGCACACGTGCATATTGTTACATATTCATATAAATGACCGTTGTAGTACACCGTTTGTATTTTATGTGAATACTCTAAAAAGTGCGTTCATACATAACACACACATTTTTATAAAGAAAACCAAAATAATTGTTGTGAGGTTCATTGTTATTTGAGATTTGCTTTCCGCCTGAAGAGTTCGCAATGTTTCCAAAACAGGTTTCCGATCCGCAAATAGGGTTGCATTTTACTCGTTTGAAGGATTGTCTCATTTGCGAGGTCCTGTTCCGAAATTTAAATACGGAGATTTTGTTCCAGTTTTACTTGTTTGTAATGCGTTGCGAAACATACAAAGCTCCTTTGCAAGGAAGGGGTTGAACAGCATTTTTTAGCCTAGCCCTGGCCCTTCGACATATCACGTAGCATGTCATTCACCTTATTGAGCTTTACTAGTAGACAATCGCGAAAATAGACATATTTGCCATTTCAAAAAATAGGGCAGCTGCGGGGTCAACCATGAATGGTCAAGAGGTCTTCCTTGTTAAAGACAAAACGTTCTGCAAGCTATTTCCTTTGTGGGATACAATGTCGGTTGTCGCTTCCGTGGGTGTCCCTGGAGGAAGTACACTTAGCGAATTAGTCCGTCTGGTGACGCGGTGCTATTATGTAAAATGTGTGATAAAAAGTGAAATGCAAATAGTAGCGTTTACGGTGAAGGGTATGGGGTTGTAATGACATGACTCGGTTAGGGTGGCGGAACGTGGGAAATAGTTGGGAAGCCGACTCTCATACGTACAGCGAACAGCGTCCGGCTGACTACGCTTGCACACGCCATTCCAAACACACTACACTTGCGGCATCACGAACTATATTCACAATAGGGAAGCTAAACAGTTAAGACTCCCTCAACTTTTCAAAGAGAGATTATACTGAAATGCGGATTTATGATAGTGTGACAGGAAATCATGGATGTGACAATGATAGCAAATATCAAGGAAAAACAACGAAATGCTGCATATTATATAGAATATGATATAATGGAATTTTGATTGATATGATAATGCGAGCTTTATTCAGTTTCCGTAGTCTGTCTTTATTTAAATGTTTCTATTTCAGTGGAAAAAGCTGATACTCTCCCTCCTTTTACCCGCATAGTTTGCTCAGGTATCGCGCATATCACTACTAAAATACACCTGCTGGACAATTGTTCCATTTCTCCAAGTGTCGCTGTGAACGATACACAAGATAGCACAATCGCTTTGTTAATTTTTAACAACACAAAAACCGATATTGTCACCCTTTGTACGATCTCAATTTAGACTTCTTTAGAGCAAGAGATCTAATTTTTTTAAGTTTTCTAGTCACTTTTATTCGACTCAGTTTTAAATTGAGAAGATGGAAAAAACAATCAATCAAACGAAGATCTCATAACTGCTCGTCTTTTTCCAAAGGGTAAGGATTAATATTCTGAAATAGTTGTCGTTCTAACTTTTTTTTTTCAGATTATAAGGACCATCGTCACAAGATTCCTTTAGGTGTGATTTTTTAATACCTTTGGAGTTTATATTTATGGAGATATTTCGTGTCCACTGACACATTCGAGCAACAAAGCTTTCAGTTACTTGACTGAGCTTCAATCGACAAGGTGGGAAAAGCTCATCGACATTTTTCTCCCACTGTATCCCAGAAATTTTTAAAAATAAATCTACCATGAAATTAGAGAAATGAAATAAATTACCTGTGTAATATAATTTATTTAAAATCTATAAATTTATTTATCACGTCTTTAGTACCATTAGCTGCTTCTGTGAAATTGATCACAGAGTTTTTATCAAAATTTACACGTATATTTAGGTAATAAATAGCATTAACACGTTTTTATGTATGCATTGTTTATTTAATTATTTTTGGACACAAACATGACAATATAAGTAAGTATACACAAAATATCGGAATGATGAATAAAGTAATCAAAATTTAAACGTTTAAATAAATATTAAACTCACGCAACTTCTAAATATAAGGGACTTCCAACTTGACTCAAAATTTTTGGACCAAAACAATTTAGATAAGCAATCACAATACTCTAATTTTTTGTGCATATTTTTATCAACCAAAGTCAATAACGGCGACTACGCTCAAAGTGAAATTGGCCGTTCTAAAATTTAGACGCAGTTTCCCACCTTGTTAAACACATTTTTGGTTGTTCGGTGACAAATATGCTAAAAAGACTGCTAACGTTTTTATTACGTTATAATTAATACAAACGCATTATTTCCAGTCGATTTATGTAAATTTCTATTGTCAATACAGTTTCGATTTACCATTTCCCGTTAAACGCACCATTGCTCACCAAAAAGTTGACATTTATATTGGCGCAATATGATTATGTTGATTGATATCGTAAATAAAACGTTCGACAATTACACGCGTTTCGGAACTTCACGATTTTGTGATTCATCGAACATGTGGTCTTTTGAGTCAATATTAATCACGAATCGTTATTGTGACAATACGGGAATTTGTAAAAACAATAAAAAATTTCCCATGTACCAAAACGCAGTTTCAAAATTAAGGGGGAATTTTTAATCTCTAATAAATAGAGAAAATGTAAATATTTTAGTAAAATAATTAAATTTCAGTCGCGTGGGGGATTTTCAAAATTTGATAAGAATGATCTTAAATATATTTAGCAAATTCGCACCCACCTGGAAAATTTCCTCAATATATTAATTATCGTACATTATCGCCTGACGCAAAAGGATTTTAGCAAATTCTTAAGTCAAATTCTCGTTTTAAAAATATTAAACCCAAATTAAAAATTATTATCGACTGTTGGGAATTGGGATCAGCTATAACAGTGTGTGAAATTAGGGGTTGATCTTCATAAACTTTCAATCCTCTGTTGTAAATAATTCTGAGTGTGGGAATAATAACTTCATTGCTGGTTATATAATTTGAGGGTGAGTATATGAGGGTGAGAGTCAAGTGCGAATCACGAGTGGGAAGGGGAAATAATGTATATAAACCTCGCGGCGCCAATACTTAATTCATTTACGTTCGATCAAAGTCGGAGGAAACATGTCGGTACGAAAGTTTTTAACATGGACAGGACACCACTGTCTAAAGGTAAAAATTCTTAGTTTTGACTAATTCTTTTCTAACACTTTTTATTTCAGGTGTTGAAATTTTGGTCGACGACCCTCCAAAACCGTTATCATAAAAAACATATTTATAGTTCCACATTTTCGATTTCTACTTATGAACGAGGGAGTATTTCAACAGAAGTCACAGTTTTGGACTACGAAATTACACCCTGTCTCTGCCAAAATCAGAGGGAGAAATCTGATAATGATTTCAACGAAAAGATGGAACTGCGGTGGAAATGCAAATATTACTAATAAACTTATGTTGTGAATTTTTAAGGCTGTGACTACCAATATTTTTGTATAGAGATTTTATATTAATATGTGATTTCGGGTGTAATTGTAACACTACAATAAAACAATATTTTAAATAGTCAAATTTTATTCTTCTCCCTAATGATTGACGGAATTAACGTAAAAGCTGATTCATAAAACTGTTTCCAGTTTTATCAATTGCTTGTATTGTTCGTTGGCATGAATGATATGGATTTACGTCAATATAATTATTATTTGATTCACCTTGAAGATACTACTGTTATTTTACGTTTACGGCAAAAAATTGTTTCAGAAATGAACGCCCGTCGTGATTTAATTGCATTGGGATTTTAGAGTTTTATTAATTTTTTTTTCGATTGTCAAGTATGTTTTATGACAAAGTGATATTTTATTATGTTTTTTTGTCTTTCGGACGTCAGCGAATCGTCAATATTTTTAAATTTCAGTTGTTCCACTTCAGAATTGAACATTTTTTTAAAAAGTTCAAAAATTTTGCATTCGAAATCTTTTGACAACTTTAGTAATGTTGGCGCCAATCTTTTTATTTTATTGCTCTTGTGATTCTTCAATTGTGAAAGCAATTAGTGCGGCCTGATTCCAGAACCAAGAGTAGATATGTGCTTCTGAATTATTCATATCTGCACGTTTTCATTATCACCTGTATGTAAACCGATTCAAGTAAATAAAACAGTTTTATCAGTTAACAGACAATAAACATTGAGACACTAATCCCGATTCGATATGTTATCATTATTACATTGTTACTACTGAGCAGAAAATGATCGAGTTTCATCCAAATCCTTGCAGGATAACACATCAACGATCGCTTTGAAGCTGTCAATATAACGTAATTAAAATAACAAATTTCTACTATGTTGAATATGTAGCCAAAGTAACGAACAACAATAGAAAAGGGCACCCTCTACCACCTCCAGGGCCGTATCAGCCCTTGGAAGACACACCCCCACGTTCGTTTAAACTCAAAGAAAACTGAAAATTATGAATTTCTTGGCCACTTTTTAAAATCCAACGAGCGAAACTCGTTTTCTTTTAGTTAATACGGCGGCCTTCTTGGTGTCCCGACCCGAATGTCTTAAATCCCATCCTGGAAAAAAGGCATTAGAATATAAGTCGGCCATTATGGTCACGTGCATGTCTCGAAAACGGAAACAATGGACAGAAGATCAGCGTGTGTCGAACACGCGCCACTGACGTCACAACTCAAATCTTTTGCTACCGCTTTTGTGTGCTCCATTTCTAACTTGCCGAAAAGGTATTATGATTCATAAAATCGTTTCTTTATAATTATGTGAATGTTGACCAATGAGCAGATGCAATTTGGTCGACACTTTAATAAGGATATAAATTGTTACAGTCAATAATTTATTGCCAAACGTGATGTCTCTCTTTTCGAAGGATTATGACGACACGACGCCAAAGCAATTAGTGCTTGTGGCAGGTGAAAACAATTTCAACAATTAAGAAGTCTAAACTTGAAGGTGACAACGAAGAGAGAATATCGCGATTTGTCATTTCGATTGATTAGAAGAAACGAGAAAAATATGTTGTTTCTACGATCATCACCACAATTGCTGACCCAAATTTGTATGTGCTTACAGTCAAAGTAAAATTTACACAATGTACCTCTGTAAAAAACTAAACAATAGAACCGGTCGCGTTCATAAAAACATACCTACCCCAAAATTTGACAATGGCTTGTATTATAAAGTCTTATTATAATACAGTACACATCATGTTTTAAAATGTATAAAGGACATTAGAGAAAAAACAGAAAACTATCACGTTTTTAGTGTAACCCCAAGACAGGTGTATACATGTTTTCATTTTAATACGTAAACAGGTGTCTCCGACGCGACATCTTACATTATTTATAAAAGTACTGATTAGCTGATCAATTTTAATTAATATTTACTGTTTGATGGCAACTCAGATATTAACGATATTTTTAATTGAAGTTTAACCATTTATTATTCTAATCTGATATAAAAATGGTCCATTATTTTTCCATTTAGTCAACAATCGCACTAGCAGCGTCCAGTTCAGTACACATCTGATTACCATTGAACCCATGGGACCAGTTGACCACTAGCCACGTGATCGCTCCCTTTTGTTTGCTTAAAACAAATTGAGTTTGCATACTACTTGTGCATCTTCAAAAAGAAAATATAAGTATATTGCACAAACGATCTTTTAAAAATCGAAGCGTGTCAAGAGTTTAAAACCCATCTAACCGTTGCCTTTAATTAAAACACATTGTGCCTAATACTCACAATAATAAATACAAATGTCAAGAACTTGTCAACGAATAATGTAAAATGACAAAAAAATCAACCCCTCGCCTCGAATTAATTGTGTCAAATGTAAAATTAGAAAGGGTGCGTTTATTCAATCGCCGCAATTAAATTCGAATCGTCACTTCTGAATCTGAATTCATAAACTTTCGTAACTGCCTGCATTGACTACATTAGAAGAAAACAATATCGAATCGAATATGAAAATGTCATTTTCAATCGAAAATCTGATTTAGCACCAACAACAATTCGTGATTGTTAAGTTTACGATCCGTGAAGAGGCCAGATGTTGTGAGATTTGTGTTTAGTTTATTTGGGGGGTGAGAGGTTCGTTGCGTAAAATGACCACTGTCCACTTAACTGCGGGCACGCTCCATTGGCTCGATTATAACATCCAGCCCTTGAAATAAAATTGCAATAAAATTTGTAGTAGGAGTATTTTAATAAAATCGGTCGTCAAGAATCCAACCCTTCTTAAGATGCAAATGATCAGATAAAATCAAAAGTCACAGCTTGGCGTATGGTAACAATAACTCTAAATTACGAAACAGTTAAATTGAATTAGAAATTTCGGATTTTCGATCTGTAGATTGAAAAGCGATCAATCAAATCTATAAGTGCTGGGGTTGGCTCTCAATAATCTAATAGAAAATTAACGACGGTTTCAATAAAACGTCGTTGCCGTGATAAATTGGCTTAGAATGATTGGTTATTTTTAACCCTGTAATTGGTAGTGAAATCATTGCTCACCATTCAGAAAAAAAAAAAACACTACGAAAATAAATCGAAAAGGTGATTGACTTTTGAAATCTGAATGATTATTTTCGAAAATGGATAAGCAACAAAAAATCACCACCGAAATCTCTTACGCCCTCTCGTGGACTTCAAAAGAATATCGTACAGAAATCTAGTAAGAGTGCCCCAAATTTAAAAATAAGAATCACCCTCGCTTCCTATTTCACCACCGAAAATAAGAAATCTTTCTTGATTTTTTAACGATTTGACCACCACGAATGGTGGCGGCGCAAACATCCCCTGTTTGAATACTCTCAAACAACTTTAAAATGTTATAGAAAAATAAAGAAATCGCACAAAATGCGTTAATTAATGCGGAAACAGAGCAACGTTCTCACTTATTTTATTTATTTATTTATTGTTTAAATAGTGACTTGCATATTTTCTGTATTTTTTAATTTCATGCTCCCAGAAGTTAGGTTAAGTTTTAAACTTATTTATTTAAGCAGTAACACTCACCTGATTTTCGTTGCGAAGTTTTTATTATTTCTTTGTATTGGAAAATCTTTGTGGGTGTGAACAACAATTTTTAAATAATTACACAAAAAAGTCCAAAAAATAGACAAAGTTTTTCGACCTTTTACCTTCCATCTTCAGTTCACTGACTACCGTACACTTTCTTGTAAAAATTAAAATAGATTTACATAAATGAATATAAGAACTAATGTTAGTTTGAATGAAACATAAATAAACAAATATTTTAACAAAAAAAAAACTGGTGTTGGATGTAGGTCTCTGCTTAATTTGAAAGTTTAAAACTACAGTGTGGCGCCTTCTGTTGGACACCTCCAAAATTGAAAGTCTGAATTTTTAAAATATCCAAGAAGCATAACTAAAAACTTTTACTAAAAAAATATTTACAATAGTTGTTACTTTTTGATTATTTATTATTAAATAAAATATTATAATAAAAAAACTTATCTTGTGAGTGGGAAGTTGATGTCTAAATTTGAAACGATGTTCTCAGCGGCAGCTCCTAGATGTCGCCACTATGAAAATTCCATTTCTGTTTAAATATTTCATTTACATCTAAACGTCTCTACTGTTTTGCTGTGATTTATAGTTTCTTTTTGAGATACACTGCACTCATTTTACAACTTTTGTTGTTTTGGCTGAAAACTCGAAAGCTCAGGACGTTAACAGAAACAATCAAGTTAGGTTTCCTGTTTTTTTAAACTTTTTAATTTGTTAATCAAATCTGCGAAAATAACTTTTAAATTGACATGGTTGTCTGTAAAGTTGTAGTTCCGGTAAAGCTCGTAAAACAAACATGAAATTTCTATTGTGCAACGACTTGTTCTTTTCTTTTAATAGATAAAAACAATAAATTGTAACCCACATTTGTGGCAATGACAATTTTGACATAAGTCTATAGATCATTTTGGTGAAGGGGGGAAGTTTCTTTGAATGAAATACTTTGTCTACGTGTTCAACCTTCAAATTGTTTCAAGATTACGGTTATTATTATGATATACTTACTTTTTAGTATTAAGTCATCTTGATGTGGGTGTAAGCTTATGTATCATTTTTAAACAGGTGGGTTTAAAATGCGATACTTACCATGATTTTGTATTTTATTACTAAGAGAAGGTTGTACAAAACGTCATTATATTACACAATAATATGTATTATTAAATTATATATAAAAAGTGAGTTAAAATAATACTTTCGAGGAAATACATTAACGACGAAAAATTATAGATACAGCTGACATGACACATAATGGTGACATAAATAACTAACGTATAATATCACAGAAACATTCAATGCTCACTTGACCCGTAAAATTTTCGAAAATGTCTTTGGCATATCTCTACACTAGGAACACGCGCATTCGACAACTTGCATATTGTCCCATTTTTCTACAATAAGCTTACTTACATCACTGGGATTCACTCTTAAAATTTCCAAAGGTTCAAGTTTGGAAGGAGTGCAGCAAGCTTTGGGTATAGCTCTTCGGTTTAAGCGTTTGGCGTTCTTGCGATCCATTTGGTGCAGAAGACTTTGAATTCGCGAGTGATTTGTGGCGTAATTAAAATTAGGAGGACATTGTCCTTGGCAAAATCCAGCTTCATAAGACTTGGGTTGTATAATCGATCCCATTTCCGTTAACTTCAACTCTGCGAACTTAACAGTCATGTTGTGTCGACAACATTTCCTTTTGGATCCTTTCCTGGACTCTCTGCAGTCTGTGCGTCTCGCGGACTGATATGGTGAAGCAGCACGTCGATAACGTCTATGTTCGGGATAAACTAAAGCACTAATTGCAGCTTCTATAGGTCTTAAATAATTATTTCTACAGTCAATGCAAACTAATTCTAAACCTAAGTTTCTTTCTCCGTTAAACCAAGATTGCACTGCACTTGTCACTTCAAATTCGCACCATTTGGTTAAATTTGGTGACAGATAGATGGTTTTTTCTTCAATAACGCGTCTTCGTCTTGTACCAAGAACTTGGTTGACTTGGACGCGAACTGCTGTAGAGTGGCCTTCAACGAATGCTGGGGCCAAAATGCGGAGTTGGGCACTCTCAACTTCTGTTTCTTGTCTTTTTATTGGAAATTGTAGTCTCCGGGGCCACCAATCCTTCTTCACTGGAAAAGAAGAAAAAATCTTTGAAAACTTTTGAAAAACACAAAGTTTTTTCAAGCCCAATCAATGATTCAGAGGTGTGGGTTCCCCGTTTATTTATTTAACTCTACTTTAAGAATGATCCAGAAGTTCCTACATAAATCGTACTAAATATGGCTGACTTTAAATAAGATCCACACGTTGTTAATACTACTTTTGGTTGTTTGGATCAAAACTATTCTAATTGGCAACAAATCAAAATCCTATAAACACACGTGGCCATTGCTCTTAAACCACACTATCATATGACCAATAAAATTTTCTTTACAACACAAGGATAATGAGCAATTACTCGAAACTGGTTCACCGAAAACTACAAGGATCTTAGACATTGTGCGAAAGTTATTGGAAACCGGACATAAATTAGCGAAACGTTTTTTATGTATGAATCATCAAAGTATTTGGCGCGAGATCATTTCCTTGGCTGTTATTAACTCGTTTTTTTAAATATTTATCAGTTAATCGACTTTTCCATATTAATCATGAAGCACACACCTTTCCAAAAATCATTCTTAGGTGAAATTTAATGAACCCAATGACTTGCACGTGAGATGCACCCAACATTGTCCATTGTTTGAAACATTTATGACACGACAAGCTGTAATTTCTTCAACTTTTTTTGTATGTACAGTGGTTCATTCATCCAAGAATAAAACTAATTGACCTGTGTCAGAATCTAAATCAAACTAGACGCGATTTATGAGTGCCTATATCTATTAATCGTTCAACTGTTATTTCAGTATTTGGTTCTCAACACGGCTATCAAATCTTCGGCGGTATTTACGTTTGGTTGGTGTGGTCACGTGACTGTAATATTATTGGTGGGTTGTGCTGTCACTAACCTGTCACCTGGCGAGTAATGTCTATTTTTACCCGACTTTCCATACTATAATATAAAATCGCAGAGATGTCGTCTTATTTGCATCCAATCCGTAATAACCTGACCGCTAATAAACTTGTTTATAAGTAGTAAACTCAAATTCCTGCGCCTAATTACGGCAAGTGAATTTGCTTTTTGTCACTCCTGGATCTATATTTATCCTTTTTCATGTTTCCGATCAAAAAGCGGAAGAGTTTCAACATTGTGCATGGAATTCGTCCTCTCCTTTGCGGCTTTCCTACTTTCTTTTAAAACGAACAGTGTAAACAAGCGTCAAATTTGAACAGTTCTTGTATCTTTATTTTCATAGCTGTTATTTAGATTCAAGCTTTCACTAAACACGATTAAGAAACGCGTTGAATGCTGACAATCAGTTGTTTAACATTTGTTAAAGTTCTGGTTTTGTTAAAATTAAAACAATAATGAGGCGGCGAGCTTGATCTTGGTGGTTTCAAGAATTCACACTCCTTTTAGAAAAAAGTCTCATTAAATTTAATCACTTTTGAAAATGGTCATGAATTTTTCTAAAATCAGATACTTGACCACACTCCAAAGTTGAAAATAGTCGAAGGACAATGTGTCTGCCGTTTGATTAAAGATAACATAACGGACGAAAGTTATTTTTGATTTTTCGATTTTATTTATAGAAACCCCGCCAACGTAATACCCGTGACGCGACAACTACCAACATTTGTATATTTTTAGTGTCTTTATAAATGTGTAGGTACATAAATCGCATTTGTAGTAAATAAAAAGATCATAAATTTTCTTCCTCCCATGAAATTCCGTGTCGCTAAACATATTTACTGATCAGCGAAACTCAAAATTTTCATTTTTGAGTTACATAACAATGCACAAAGACTCCTGACAAAAACAATATTTATAGAAAATGAGCAAGTAGCTTAAAATTTCAAATAAAAGCAAAATATGGCTGTTAAACCCATTCAAATTCGTATTTTTGGACTTTTACGCTACTGACAAAAATTTCAGCAATGAAAGCCTGTCATAAACGTTTTAGAGGCAGTGTTTACATATTCACACAAAATTTTAAATTCCAACTTCTGTTTGATCGTATTGTAATCTGCCAAAACCATTTTTTACGTCAAGTTGGAATTCAGACAAAATCATGTCACGACAAAATTACACGAAGCGAACCATTTAATGTGTCTTGGATAATAAAAATTACAGGTAATTGCTCAGGGACCAACATAACTTTCTGTTGGAATTTCAGTTTATCAACCGGTATCGTCTGCGTACGATTAATAATCTTGTCAGAAATCTCAAAAAAAGTCTTTGAACACCTGAAAAAAAATTCAAGCTTTTATTCGGTCATACGTAAAATTAGACGTAATGTTCCCAGAACGTCTAGCAACAGGTTGGCGAATGACTTTCGTAACATTACTCATCTAATTGTGCCCGGTTTATTGATCCTAGAGATATTTCGTCAAAAAAAAATAAAAGGACAATTCTACGAACCATTCAAGCCAATTCGAGGAATATATTTAATATTAATATTCGTTTAGTATTGGGAGTGGTTGAAACATAGTTTTTAACTGCCGAATATTTTTCTTCCTGACGAAATCAGGAAAAGTTTGCCAACATCTGTCATCGAATCTTTTGACTAATAAATCGTTAGTTAACAGGTGTATCTATGAAAAAACAATTTAACATAATTTGGCGATTTTGAAGACACAAAAGGTGAGGTTCTCATGTCCAGATGAAATTTTCATAAGAACTACACCTAATTTTTCATCCATGAAGAAACTGATACTTTCAATAACATACTATGTAGATCAAGGTAAAATTTGAATCCAAAATAGTGTCGTTTTACTAATTTATTAAATTCCGTAAATTTATTACCTGTCAGTTGTTCTACTAGCTATTTATTTTTCATAAACACGTCCTAATGAAGGGACTTTCTTGTAATTAGTCGCAAGAATGTAGTCCTCGTAAGAAATTTTATTATTCTGTTTATTCTTCGTTAGACCTGCACCTGCTAGTTTACTAAACCAATTTAAGGGTTCCTGTGACCATTTACATTGTTTTCTCCCTCGAAGGTCCTGAATTAGCACCGTCTTTAATATAATTTCTCCCAAATATTTCAACAGTCCGTTTTATAACCAACTGATTTGTAAACTGAGTGTTCATTCTACACCTGTCGAAAATGTTATTGACCAACCAGTCCAGAAAACTTGTACCTTTTCACGTTTCGTGGCCACATGCCTTTCTTCAATTTTAATATAATTGTTAATTAGCGGTACTGACCAATTTAATATACCTATAAAGTTTTATTACTGTGTTTACTCGATAATTAATACCACGTATTTGTGTTTATTATTTATTTAAAGTCGAAACAATCTGTTTTACAATACGCGCATCGAGAAAATCTCATGATGTCATTATTTGTCAGAAATAATTTTTAAACAATGATTTTTCTGCAAATGTTTTTTATTTATTCAATATCTTTAACAATTGGGTTACTATTACAATGATTATTAATTATATTATTGCCGCCGTAGTAAAAATTTTATTGCAATTTTCTTAGCACACGAACATATACCGGTTTCGTTGTATGGAACTCATTAGGACGATCAAAGAACCGTGATTTCATGATTCTTCAAATTCAGGTACATACAATGCATCATAAAGTAAAAATAAATTGAACATGAAAAATAATTTAACGCAAATTCTTTTCACTGGTTTTCTAAATCAAACACTGGGAAAAGTCCGGGTGGAGATATTGAAGTTTGCGGCCCATAAATTTAAACGCGGTGGTTAATTTACTGTAGACAATAAGCTGTAAAATTCATAAAATGTTGCAAAAAGGGTAAAACCACAGTAAAAGCATTGTTTGAAAGTAAAATATATATTAGTCAGTTTTTTATGTCGTCGTGACTAAATTTCGGTAAAAGTTCGTTTTCTTTTCAGAGAAATTACTTGACATAAATATTTTCGACTAATTAAAGCATTCTTACAATCGAGAGTTTCTTCGATTTAATTTAAAAGTGACGATTTAATGCGTGCACCACAGACTAATTCAGTGGAATTTAGAATTATTTATAATCTAACGATTAGTCAGTTATAAAGTCAATTATAATACGAATGAGATTTGAATGTTATAAATTATCTTCCACGAACAGGTGTTTCTTAAGCATTTTATATTTATCAATGACTCTTAGGAAACAGATTTCATTAACTAATTCGGATATTGAATTTCGCATTATAAATCAGCTAATTATGCATAAATTGTTGATTTATGATGGCCACGAGCATTGAAAAAAAAACTCAAATACGTCAGCTTGAAACTACCATTATCCTAAAACAAAAAGTAACCACATTAACGTCGGATTTAAATTTAAGCAATCCTTCAGGTAGAGCTTTATCTACCGCTTTTATCAGCTTTCTTCAAAATTTAGCCGGACCCATACCAATTATAGTCTCTGCATCTCTTTCTTCTTGATCCGTGGTAGTATTTTTACTTTTTATTAACATGATAAGCGGTAAACTTTACATGCGAATCATCAAAGACCTCGAGGCGCACTTTAATCATCAATTTTCTTCAGCTATTCACATTCAAAATTGAATTTACGAAGTTTTGTTTTACTTTTTATATCTCTAATTAAAAGATACTTAATCTCTGTGGTCGTGACAATCATATTGAAGTGATTGGGTCATTCAAGTCAAGTCTTTCTAGCCGCTAGCATGTTTATTTGACTGTCGGTTTATATTTATTTGTAATGAACGGAAAAAGTGGTGATGTCAAAAGCGTTGTTACATCTACATCAGCTAGGAAGCACGTTCTGAAGTAAATAAAAAATTAATTTTTAAATTTTAATGTGCACCCAGAATTCGAACTTTGAGCTTTTGGTAGTTGTGCTTTTCAGACTGCAGACGGTTTTTCTCGGTGCCACCATTAATTACGTCTTGAGCAATGGAAAAACTAGAGTTTTGCAACATGCTCTCAGTTGATCATTAAGGTTTTCATCATTAAAAGTAATGTGATTATGTTTTGCCCAATAATTCGTATTCAGTGAAATTCTTGATACGAGTGTAAGTAATAATTACGTCAAATAAGTGATAATTTTGTTGAAAGTCACGTCATCGCTGCAGCTTTCTAATGAGACATTTTTCCATTAATAAAAATAACATGCTTCATTAAAGGATAAAATATTTGTTTGATTTTTTTCGAAGGTAATTTAAAATGAGATGTAATATGAATTTATTATCATGAAGAGGATTTAACGAGCGGCAAGGGCAGTAAAAACTGCTCATCTTCTTAATTTCGGGGTCCGGTCTTCGAGATTTGATTGATCTCAACTCGTTATAGAATATAACGCAAGTTTTAGTGTCACGCAATGGAAAAACCAGAAATTGGAAGAGACCGGTGGTATTTATCATATATGCAAAAAGTGTGTTTATGGGTTTCTATCAAAGTTTTGGATCTAATGTTCGCTATTAACATACTTGGACAAATATTTACTAACAATGTGCAATTAAACGGAAAAGTAGTAATTGCATAGTTCACCGCGAAAATGTGGGAAGGTACCTATTCTTAGTTGTTATCAGTCAGTTACCTTTACTGTTATGTCGTTTCAAATGTCTTCAAAATTTTTGAAACGAACTTTGACTTTTGATATTCAATCTGTTTATTCATTCCCAAGCGACCTTTTAGTGGAAATTATCTGACATGAAGTAATTAAGGTGTGCTTTTTTCATCGAGCTTAGATGAGATGATGTCATTAGTTCCCGTTGATAATGACGGTGCAGATTGTTAAAATATAAAATTCACAAATCAAGATCACGGAGAAATTAATTAAACGACAAGATATTTTACTTACCAGTCGAGAATGTGATAAGCTTAGGAATGGAAATTTCTTTCGAATGTTGTTGTCTGCTGTCAAGATACAGACTCATCATGCGAGTGTATTCGTCCTGGCTAATGTTGATCTGTGGAAAAAGGACGTGTAAGCAACAAGTGGTTCATAGAGAGTAATATCCTCGAAACAAAACAATAAGTTTGATGATGTTAAACAGATTTCAGTGTCGAAATGAAGGTTGCTCCCGTTTCTATTTTAACTCGAGCTGAAACACGACAATTTTGGCGGGAGACCACCACATGCGTGACAGGAGCAGTAATCAAAATAAGAAAGATATTTCTGTTATGAATTTTCTTTTCGAGCCGGCTCCGGTTATGCGGAGTGCGAGTTCCGGTCGGGTGCTCCGGGATTTCCTAAGACGGGATTACCTGCCGGAACTCAGAATAACGGTCACAAGGATACAGTGCAACCTTGTAATTTAGACCAATTTTTTTTGCAAAAAAAGGGCCAATTTGAAAAAAGCCTCCGGAGTTTGTACCTTGGAAACGTCTACAAGGGAGTTAAGTCCCAGATCCTGGAAGAGACTTCGATCTGCACTTAAAAATTGCACTAGATACAAGAACGTCCACGCCGCTATTGTAGCCCACAAGTTGCCGCCCATAGCCGGGGGCTAAGCCGGCATTAATGACTAGTGCACTCACTTCACTCACTAGTTATGCACCTGGCACATGCACTTGCACTGGCGCGCAACTCGCGACACCGTCGTAGCTAGCTTAGCCGTCAGCAACTACACGTTGTAGCGGTTGAAACTAAACTCAGGCGCCTGCCGAAGTCAGACTTTTATATCACGATTCGAGTGGGGACTTTCAGGAAACTACCCTTATTACCGTTTCGGAGACCAACATCCAGCTTATTCTTAAAAATCCTACCTCTGCCGCCCCACCTCAACCCTCAACATTCCGCACAACATTATTCTTGCGAAATCACAACCATTTAATACAATTCTATTTCTTTGATGCTAGGATTCAAGTATGCACGACATAATTTATACCTGTCTACAGGCTATTCGATATTTGAAGGCTCTCTAATTATTCTTCACACCCAATTAATAATTCAACTACTGTTAAGGTTACAAATTTTCCATTTTTTCAATATCACTAATAATTGTCTCATTGCTGATAAAGATAACTTGTCAGGTCAGTCGTAGTCGTACAACTCGTATTTCTACCATGTTTACTAAAAGAAGAAATGAAAAAAGCGAAAAACCATCTTAAGGTGAGCAGCCACATTTTACTTTGGTAAAAATCTGAAGTCAATTTTTAAACTTCGGGTTTTCATACATCCGACTAAAAAATCCCGACATAAAAAAACATAAATTTTAACGATACAATAATATTTACTTTTTACACAAAATTTCTTTGAAAATCTTTAACGGTTTACTTTTTCTTAGCAACCTCTGACAAAATACTGTGGAATTAAGATTTTTTTAGTATTGTAATCGAGGAACATTCTTGTGAAGGAGCTTTCTAACACTTCCCCTCTGTAGATATGCCCACCCTGTATGGTGTAAATTGAAATGGGTTTTTTTATTTGATGAGGTGAGAAACTGATTGTAGATTAAATCCAGAAGAATGCACCCCTTTAATGTCTGCTGTTCAGATTCTCGTATTAATTGATATTCTGTTTACTAACAATCAATATCTTAGTAGGTTCATTTCCCAGAACAAGGCTCTGCGTTACCTGTCTGACTAAGTCGTTTGCAGTGCGCCATTAACTGACGGGGGTGCGAACTGAATTACCCCTTTTCTCAGGAAACCGGCTACAATTCACACTTTCCAGAAACAAACCACTAATCATTAATAATAACGCTATTTTCCTATTCACCACCCACAAAACGTTAGCTTTTCAACGAAACGGTCTATGACTTTTATCGTGTTCGGGAACAATATGCATATTTTAAAACAGCAGAGGATCCTTTTTTAAATAGCACAGATACCTTACACATTTTGAGGAAACATTTAATTAAATTTAATCAATATTACGTTTTTGCGTATTAAAGATATAAAAGGTACACCTACATGTGGACTAAATTTACCAGTTCGGTCTAAATTGAAAATAACTGACCTCTACAAAGTTAGAACAGAATTTTATTGTAGGAGAGTGTCAATAATCTAGGGTTTTGCAAGGATGCTTCCAAGTCATTTATTTGATTAACCACAAATGATTGAATTTTCACCGTCAAAACATCTTTTCGTGAGTCATCCTGTAAAAACGCAATCCCTATTTGTTTTTAAGCGTCTCTATTAGTGTTAATAGAACTCAGTACACAAAACGGACGTGGGTGCACGCGTCATTGTTTCACAGGGTTGTTTCCATCAATTGTCATAAAAATATCAAGTCCGGGAAGGTAATCCTGTCTATATTTACATCCGTAAAATGATCGTTCCAATACGAAGAAAACTAAAGGTTAGCTAAGTGTTGCAAACTAGGGGGTTCCACCATTAATTTACTAATCTATTTGTAGAACATGAATCATGTGTTTGATTCTAAACTAGAGTTGTTCTTTGAACTATCTTCGTTTATGAAGTTTTTAAGCTGTACAGGTACCCCACGTTTCAACAATTAAAGTGTTTGATCTACACAAAACCGTTTCTTTTACAAACCACGCATTTATTTTCGTTTGGTTTTGTCAGTGGAATATTCACCACATTTTCGTTTTAATTTTTATAACACATGCTGATTAATCATAACGAAATAACGAGTTTCCTTTTTACTCTGAACTGGTTAAGACATCTAAGGTCACTGCATCGGTAACATAAAAATGCGGTTAATTAATATTAGTATCACTGACACAGACAACGAGAGAAATAAACCAGAATAGATAACTGTACAATGACTGCACTTTTTCAAAACGTCTGATTTATGACTGACACCTACGATCTTTCAAACCATTAAATTATCATCAAATCACCGACTAACAAAATTGGGATCCCCTTTCCATTAAAAACACATTTTTAAACACAAATGTTTAGACAATTCGTGTTGTAAATTTTATTTATGACTCCTACTTTCAAACCACAAATTGTTCTAAATCCCGGGCATGCGTTATTACAAAATTATACGCATTTTTTAAATAAATACAAAATTTACCAATAAATCTACAACGCTTTACATTAAAATAGGTAACTTTTCATTGGCCTTTAAATTGTAAATATATTGTTATAACGGGATAGTTTATTTTCTTTAAATTTAAAGCGGCTTGTCTAGATTTACTTCTGGGAGATATTGTAACAATAAATATTGCAGTTTTTCACGAGTAAATACAAATTTAGCTACTTTAGAAAGTAAGTGATTGCCCGGAGATATTTTGGCTTTAGAATTAAAGAGTACTGACCTTACATCGAAATTTAGGATGTAAAAATATTGAATAATTTTTGATGTCCGCATTGTAGATATGTGTCGTAAAATAACATGCTCGTTGTGAAAAATACGGGGACTCGTACAATTTGTTAATTGAGATGTTAAAGTGCCACCAATAGGTTTTTTGTAAATTTTCCCAGATGAATGAAGCAATTGTTGTCAAAATGTGGTAAATCAATTACACAAAAAAAGATAACCTTGAAGTTTAATGAGTGTGAACAAAGAGAGCGGTAACTAGAGGAAATATTGTAAAATGAAGATATCAATCTCCTCAAACTAGCTAGTTTTCATTTCTTTATAAACAAGCATTTTTACAGACACGGTATGTCCTGTGGAATATGAAACAAACCATTTCTCTTTGAACTTTTGAAAACGTCGTGTAAACATAAACTTAAATGTCTAAATATTGTTTTTTTGTTTGTGTTTTTGTATAAAAGAAGATGTTTCCCATTATTGCATTGCGAAGTTTTATATTTTTTGATCTACGGATATAAATATCCCAAGTTTTGACAGTTTATACTATGATCACTCGGCAGGCTTTACTTTTACAAAAACAAAACTAGGTACTGTTTCATAAGGGTACCTTTCGTAAAATACAAAAACAAGTTTATTTTTGAAGATTATATTTAATCGGTTATAGATCCGCCAAATAATAACAAACAAACGTTGCAGAATAAACAATAAAATGAATATTCAACAATAACAAAACAATAAATTTCAGAAAAACCCAAAAATACGACACTCCGATTCAATCGTCAATCACATAATTCATTTGTGATGATTGTCCTGAGAGTCCGGTTTTCGCGGTTCGGTGATTCCGCGGAACCTGAAAATGACTCTATTCAGGTCGGAGTTTTTTTTTCATCAGTGTCCTACATGTCTGTTCTTATTTATCGATTAAATAAATTAATCCCGTGATTCACAATTGTAGTGGCTACGACTGAAGTGTAGGCTTAAACTGGGTTTCAAGTGAACGATATCCAGATCATCAGAAATATTTACGGAAAAACTATTAGGGTCGAAGTTTATTTATGGCCAGCGCATGATTAAATGGATACCTGCAGTTAACTATCGGTTTTATTTCACTTTTCAGCGCTGCTGAATATTCTGGATGGAAAATACGGATATTTTTCGAATGATCTGTCATCTGTTTATTTATGAATGGATTTTTGTTTTTGTAAAATGTTTTAAATTACTTGTAAATATCATATAATTGCTTGTCTTGCTTGACAAAGCTTGATCTTTCACTTAAAAGAAAAATAAAGCGTGAATTAATTTAAAGTATGATTGGCACATACATAGTCGCAATACATAATACACTCAAAGTCCATAATATGTATATTTATCTTTATTATGCAATGATTTATGACACATCGAATAGAGTAGTAATTTAAACAATTTTCAACTAGTTACTTTTTTGTAAACGAACTCGTTTACAAAAAATTCAGTCATTAATCACCGTGCATGTCTTCAAGTGTGAATCATTTGCGTTTATTGATTCTAGAGTTTGCACGAGTTTGTTGTTACAGTGTTATAATGTTATAAAATACTTCCATTATTAGCAAAGCAACCGAAAAAAACTGTTTAAAGCGGTTTCAATCACGACGACGAATAGCTAGTCGGAAACGACTTAATTATTTGTTTCTGTCATGTCAGATGATGTATAATGGGCTAATATGAATAAGAATCATTTATTAAAAATACCATAACACCTAGCTAAATACTCAAGATAGAAAATGATAATGATTCACCAAGACGTGTGCGGTGCGAATATTAAAAGCTAATTAAGGAAATGACAGTAGTATAAAGCTGTCACATGGAGTATCTAACAATTTAATTTTGATTAATTTATTTTGCTAATAATCGTGAACGGGTGTAATCTTTATTCATAATCTCACATCCGGACTTTTCTCGATATAAATCTTAAAAAAAATTAGTGGTACTGTCAGTTTAGACATTAGTTACCTTGGACTACATACGGCGCCTATACCTATTCTATCGATTCCTGAATGACTCAGGTCATTAGTATTTGACCCGGACTTCTATGGGACATCCCCTTAGTTGCAAGAATACTCAAGTTCATTCTTCCAATCGGAAATATCTGAGTAGTGATTGGCTATTTAACGACCATTTGGAAATTTTACTAAAGTCATGTTTTTTGTTCCAGTAGTGTCCCCTATTACGTTCAATTAGTCACGGAAATAGTGCGGGAAAAGTAATTTTATTGGATTTTTCATTGTCGTCATTGCAACAGATCACTAATGAAGAAAAAATAAATCGATCAGATCCAACAACGAATGGTTAATTTTGTATTATGCGATCACGGATCTAAAACGTCAACTTTGTAAAACGACAATCAATTTGGTTCTTTATTCAATGATGATAACTTTCACTTCCACCGGATCGCGGAAGTAAATTGTAATTGTTCGATCACAATTGATCGTAATTTTCATTCAGTCAGCCACAGAAATCATGATCTTAAAATACTAGAATTACTATTTGAAATTTATTAACTTGTAAAATTATTAATGAGCGAAAACGCTTTAATCGAAGCTTTACGCGGCGAATTGTCTGAAATATGATATCGTCAGCCTTCACCACATTTACAACAATAAATTATTAACTTTTGATGAGTAGAAATGAAATCATTGCGTTAAAAGCACACTAAATAAGTCAATAAATCAAAGTGACACTCCAAAATTTTGTCATCTTGGAATGTTACACAAATAGCTGTTATGTCATTCTACCGTTTACAACAAACATTAAAATATCTTTAAACAATACAATGGACATATATCTAATTAATTTATGTTCATATAATTAAAATTCTTCTATTGAATACTTATTTATACCAGCGGTTGTTAAACTTTTTCTGTTCAACACTCATAACTAGGTCGCGGATCATAAATAACTGCAGAGCAAAATTAATACTGTATTGCCATTATTGATTTTTACAGTAAGATCGTAATGTTTATTTTAAAAATTGAGGTATTCTACAGAACTACAACTATTAATTCAAGGTTGTATTTACCTTATTATTTGAACCGCAAAATAATAACAAAGATTTTTCACGATAAAACAAGCATCGATTAGACGAAACCGCAAAGCTGAGTCCAGATTTTTTTCTTGATGATCTTGATCAGTCACGTAGAAATTTATTTGTTGTACATTTTAATTTGCACAAAATTTATCGTATTCTACTGATTTTTTGAAAATTTTCAGGGTTTTTATTATGTAAAATTGGTCAGCAATATTAAAATCGTGACAGGAATAAAAATGATCAAGCTGTAAAAACGAGCTTTTCAGCAACAAGGGCCAATTTAAAATTTCCCGAAATGGTTCTGATTAAAGCACTTGCTCTGATTCACAATCAGATAAAATTTGGAAGCCCAGTTTTTGCCGCGAAAATTGACAGTCCTGATATACCGAATTTAATTGGTATTTTGCATTGAATGCAAAAATTTACCGTTGTTGGTTTAATTAATTAATGATAAAAAATGAAGTACGCTTTCAAATTTATTTTTTTGTGACCAGAAATGCATTTAATTAAAACAATGACTGTTATTTTTATAAAATTGCGCAGAACACGGATTTTCCGTAATTAATTGTGCAGGGTCCTTTTACCTTTGTACCATTGAGTAAAAACATTTTAAAGATGTGATTTTATCTTTTTTGTTTTGTGTTATTAACATTTTTGTGTGAAGGTTAATTATTATAAACATTTTCAGACTGACTTAAGGTTTCAACTAATTGGCAAAATAAACAAAAAAAAGAACTAAAGGATCTCGAAAACTATGAAAAATGTAGGTGCGGTGTAGTATAAAGTGATCCTGTATTTTGAATAGGTAGTGATCCAAAATCGAATTCTAAAAAGTTCTCGAGCCGTGTCTTCATCTTTATAAATAAATATTACTTGATTACATCACCAATGAAAGAAATATAAAAAATGTAACGTTTAATTAAAAATAATTGGCTGTATTGAAAATGTGTAACAGATTTTTGGTTTTAAATTAAGTTTAAGTGGAAAATGGCTGTCTCGGCATGGTTAATATCTTTTTCCTTCGTGATAATCAGCTAAATAATTAACATCCTGGACGTGTTCCGACATAATTAAATTGGTTCAATTTACCGTGGTTGTAAGGAAAAATAAAATAAACTTGACTCTAATTGGTATTTTTCGAAGCCCTTAAACGTTACTGGTGTAAAATTACGTAATAACTAATAGCATGCGTCATTTAATAGGTCACTGTTCACCTATACAATTGGGAGCGATCGTTGAATTAGATTACAAACATTTCCACTTTATCCCTTATGGGATTCAAGGTAAATTGATAATTTTTCCCCAGAACTAAGCGATTAATATTTCCAGGTAGAGAACTGTAAGAAGCGGTAATTTATGTCGACATCGCTTCAATTCCCTGGAATTCTAGTCGCTCCCATTGCAATTAATGCCATGGAAATGGACCTTATGTACGTTCCATACAGAAATTGGGTATAATAGCTTTTATTAAATCTAATTGAGTCTTCGTTTCTGTCAAATTAAACACGGCTGAAGCGCGGATTATGCAAAGTTTCAGTGAGTAACTAAGGTTTACAGAATTCGAATTCTGGGTATTATTACTGAAACATGACTAAACATACGTGCGAAGTCCACATTCCACGTGTTACAGTTCGGTGGGAACAAGCTGCTAACAACGAATTATATCTTTAATAATTATTAATAAATAAAACATTAGACAATTTTCTCTATTCCTTGTTGGTACCTGCGCTTTTGACAACACTACAATTATAATGATCTTCTATGGTAATCGTTAACTAAACCAGACCCCCTAAAGCTTTTACGATTTAAATTTAAAATGTGAATATCGATTGTAAAAATAAATTGAATTTATTCAAAGCGTTGAACCGGAATTTTTAATGTCGAACCCGTTCACTCCTCTTTACTCCATTCCTTTTGGAAATAATTTTATTTATCCAAAAATATGTTACCTACAAAAAATTTAATATATGGATTGGCGTAAAAATAGCAACAATATTTGACTTTTCTTTGAAATAGACATAATACATATTTGATTGAGCTGTATAAATATATCAGTCAAATTATTTATTTATTCATGTAAAACTAGAGCAGTAAGACAGTTCGTTAGTTCATCAAAATATCGGTATAGCTATCGATTTTAATAATTTCGAAATTTTGTGTTCATCCTAAAAATAAAATTTTCTACAATTTATCATTTTCACACAGGATAATGAAAATTAAAGTCTATTTATATCTTGTTTCCTGTAGTATCATTAGTTGTCAATTATACTTGAATTAAAAGAAAACATGTGTGTCTAAACGTGGATTTATTTCTGGAGGTTTTAAATTTATCCCATGTCTCTCAATTTATCACTTGTCTATATCCTCTAAAAATGACACTGTAACCAATACTAAAAAAACCAAACTGATTTATTTAATTCAGTAATTTATTAGTTTTTGTAAAGATCCGACATGATCTCTGTCGCAGTTTTCTTGGCCAATCAATTTTGTCGAGACAATTCTTGGTATCAACGGAATAGTTTTGGCTTCATTAATTTGATCAACCCTCTTAATGCAACCCTGCAGAGAATCAAATTATTGTACAATCAATATCCTGTTTGGTGATAAAATATTTGTTTCGTTGGTTCAAAGTAAAAGAGAGATTTCTAAAAATGGTGCGGTTCGGGAATGTGTGGCTAAAAGATTGTGGTACGAAAGCAATTTAAAATATGTCTTCTATTTATTGCTTGTTTAGCCACGTTTATATGAGCAAGGAATAAACAGTTTCGTCTTTATTTCAAGTTCTGAAACTTTCAAATTATCCATAGAGCGATGTGATTCACATGTCTAAGTCGAAACACATTTCATTCATAACATTTTAAACTGTAGAAATAAAACACAGATATTTTATTTTTAGTGTTTTCTATATTTTTAGGACGACTTATTCAATACTATACACATTTTGCCCCCTTAGTTACAAGTAACGTGACGTCAAATCAAAGTATTTGGACTTATTTATTTTATTTTCCGAGCTTTATACTGTAAGCACATTCTTCAAGGAATAACGCGACAAGTGAAAGGATAGTTAGCTGCTGCTGCAATCTCATTACAAGCTAATTGAGACAAGAAACTTTGACAGCTTAAGAAAACCAATAAAACTTTTATTTTATTGTCCGCTTGTGAACGGCGTTCCATTAAAATGACTTGTCGCCACATTTATGCAATTAGTTATTGGAAGAAAACATGGACGGGGTGGCAAATATTTACAAAAACCGGCGCCTCAAAAATTCCTGTCACATATTTCCTCATAAAATTTTATGAAACAAGAATTCGGAAAAAATAGAAACAGAATTATTCTAACGACGCCTTTGGTGAATCACAAAGTCGAGTTTCATTGTGAGTAGGCAGCTGAAATGAATTCGGGTTCGATATTGCTTATAACTCAAATGAGGAGGTATGTAAATTTGAAAATATTTATGACCAAAAAAAACTGTGATCTCAACCGATACAACAAGCTTTAGATGTCGACAACTTTATTAAGAGCGGAGATATTATCATAAATTACACGTCCTGTTAACAAGTAGTTAAGTTCTACGCTTTGATCATCTAAAATTGTCGTGGAGATTTTACATTCGCTGTCATATTATTACTTAAATTCTTTTGTGACCCAGTCATCTTAAACCGTTTAGCAATATTTGGGCTTTTGCTGTGTCAGAGTGACATGACATTAGAATGACAGTTCAATTGATTACAATAAGATGAACTGTTGAGATTTCAAATGTGTGCCAATTTTTTTTGGCTTTGAAGCCCACGGTGTCAAAATATCTATAGTCGAGTAAGCTACGGAAAACAGTTTGCATGTCGTTGATTAACTCGCATCGAATAATTTATTCGTGCGGATTTAAAATCGGAATTTTCCGAGCGGTTGGTTTATTATGAGGTTTATTCGATCCTACATCTAAAAGCAATGAAAACTGCAATGGAATGTCATAATATAAAAAGAAAAATAAATTTAGAGTTTGTTATACACTAAAAAGTATTTTGTGGTCGTATAGTTTTTTCATCGGTAACATTCCGGGCGTTTGACTGTGCGCGTTATTTTTAAAATTTTCCCAAAAAATTTTAGTCATCAATTCCATAAATAAAATGAAAAGTCTATCTATAGACTTTATAAACAATTAGAAAAGTGGATGACATCATGGGCGTTTTCGAAATAGTAGAAATTAGAGTGATGACCTAGGTAAACGGTTTTCAAGCCAAATAAACATTTGAATATTTGATATAATCACCAAAACAACGAATAAATTGTTTTTATATTTATTTTTTATTTGACCCAAATTTTAAAATCAACGCCAACGATGAGTTCAACGTTTTTTATAGTTACCATAAAAGTCTCTATACTTGTTTTATTGAACAAATTTAATGCATGCTTCAATAATTATCGAATCATATTTTACTACCTCTTATATTATTCATAAGGGTTAGGATGCAGGTAAAAATTGAACTCCTGCAGAGCTACCAATTGCCTTTATTCGGGCATAGCGCCCTGCTGCTCAAACTCAATTAAAATTGAAAAGTACAATTATAAGAAACATGTGAAGTTATAAAATACTTTTAAAATGTCTCAAATTAATTTTAAAAAGTCACAACACACTGTAAAATTTTACAGATTTTTTATTGAGAAAACGATCTTTTGACTTCACTGTATAATAAGTTGGTCTGTTTAAAGCTCTCTGAGTGGGTATTGAGAGATGTAAAATATAAACACAAGGGTTTATTTTTGTTTAAAAAACACCTTGTGATCGCAGAAATATTACTTTCAAATCAAACTTGGATTTTACGTGCATTAGTGACGCGAAAATTTGATTAGAAACTAAAAATATCGAATTTCCGGAAAGCAATGGAATTTTTCTTTAAATGTAACGTCAATAAAGCTCTCGCAACCCAATTTTTCGCCATGATGAAAGTTTGTTTCGGAAAGAAAAATCGAAAGTTCGTTGACTTCCACATTCTTCTATTACTCAAAATAATTCCCTAAAGTAGATTTCAAACACGCAACAACAAATTCTATCGTATCTTCACTTATTTTAATGGTATCTAGAAAGATTTCTTCTCGTCAAATCACGATTTACATAGAAACAATGACTTGTGGTAACCAATAAAAATTTATGAGTCTCGCTATAAATTATAACTGTTAAAAGCTACATATTTAAAAGTATAATCATTGTTGGTCTGTTATGAATCCAAAATAAAGACGTACCGCGCTTTTGTAAATTTCGTTAAATTAGTTTTAATGATTTTCATATTTAATTCATGCATCGGACAGTTATCTCGGCATTATTTAAATTTAACTGCAAGTTAACGTGTCGATGCTCACTGAAATAGGTACCAAATTGTTTTCTTTTTCTTTTTAATAAAATAAGAATTTTCATAATTGGCGCATCCACCATATTTGTATATGCCACTAATTATTAAAGCTCTCTGTCAAACAATACATACTACCCTTCTAAGAAACGATCACAATCGATACTGACGGAATTACGACCCAATTTCACCGAACTCGTTAATATTCATGCATGACACAATATACTGAGATGATATTTGAAGACTTCGGTATTTTTGAACGCAACTATTAACTGTCAGAAATAAAGATGAATTGAAACATAACTTGAAATATTTTACAACTGAAATAACCGTTGAACTGTCTAATAATTAAGGTGGTATGGTCGTTACTTTTAACGAAAAAAATTAAAAGTACAATACGAAAGACACATGTTTAAATAAGATTCATTGGCTTGCCACAAGAAAATAGCAATAAAGTCGCTTGTTCGTGATATTTTTAGCGTTTGAAGGGTGCCGGATGGAAACTACTGTACTAAGAACCTAAGAAACTGCTGTACTAAAAACAATTGAGTTTTGCTCATTATAACTTGTAAAACGGTTCAGTCTTATAGTGGTGACCCACTGCGATAAAACCTGAAGGTTACAAAAATGTAGTCGGAATTACCTACTTAATTAAAAGAAGCTGAATAGGATATTTCAGCAGATTAGTCACATACCACTTTTCTTTTAATATAAATTGCTGTTTCTTTAACGTGGTATTAGAACCGACCGTACTTTTCCCTGTCATTATATAAAAAATAACTTGTTATAGATTCGTTATATAACATTTGAAGTTCCTCCACTTCTAAATAATTAATGTGGTAATCAAATAATGCGTACGGTCAATAATTCGTTTATAAACAAAGCCTGGGGCTATGCATACCAGCATAGTAGATCAAGTTCCGCAATCTTTATGTTTCTCTGGTTTTTGTACAAAATTACAAGTCAGTTTCTATAATTATTCGTCGAACGGGTTTTTCCTAAATCCTATAGACTTGTCGCTATAAAGCCTTTGGCAAATCTGTTTCACGATGCCGGATTTAATAGATATATGGACTAACTGCTCCCGGAATTGACACCAATTTATTACCATTCTGATAACCTAATGGTCAAATATGATATTTTCCACGCCACTGACAAGGTGACGATCAAATCAAGGTCGTTGCCGCCAACGCTATTCATATAACGTTTTATATAGTTTTTTTCTCACGTGTCTTCCGTATTTGTGTCATAATTACAAAATTTTAATATCATTAGAGGTAATTAAAATATTTTATGATCGTGACAAGACAACTGCAGACTGGTTGTGAGTGGTCAAGTGATCCGGCTAGCTTTTAGCTGAATCACTCTGTGTATAGTGCAGATGCAATGAAACTGAAATTACGTTAAACAACATTTAAATTACTAATCACGACTGGTTGTAATTTACATAGAAATTATATAATGTTGCCGGCACATCTTTTCTTAAACTCTGAAGAGATGCTAATTTTCGAAAATGTCGCGAACCGGAAAAAATGGTAATATTGTTTAATTCCACAGTACTTATTATAGAAAAATCCGTGTCTGAACATACGTACAAAAAGCTGAAATTATAAGATATTACATCAATGGAATTTTATCCAGTTTTTGTCGTAAGAAGACTTATTGAACTGGAAAAAATTCCATGCAAAGCAATTTGATTGTCACTGCGCGTAATGGTGAATGAGTCACACTATAGCAACCGTTGGGAAAAGGGCGACGTAAAGAGTTTGACTATTTCTCTGAATTATTACATATTTTATTATTCAACACTTAAATATACAATGAGATAATTTGCATTACGCTAGTTTTATACCACACCGGATCTGTTTATATCAAAGACAAACGTAACGTTATTTTATTATGAGAAATCCCATAAAACATAATTAAAGGTATCATCAACAATAATTGCGGATTTTACCACGGATTTATTGTTGTTTGCACCAGAGTAATACATTTTTTTAGGGATTCCCCAAACATTCATGGAGTCATTCAAAAACACTCTAATTTTTTTAATTTATGATCTCTGATTATGGGTACTAAAAATTGTTTATTTACGATAATCAATCTGACCTTTTAGTGCAAAATCCATCGCTGGGATCAATGAAATTTATGTTGACAAAACATCAAACCGAATGGGCATGTATTTTGGGTTGCATAACAGTAAAATTACATATTTATATTTTCTTTCTGCGTGCTGTTACGTTGTTGAAGTTTTGTAAACATACAGTTATGTTCCATTCAGGAATAAATACTAATAAACAGTCAGTAGTGATTTATTACAATCAATGGTTGTTGTTGCAGTGTTAACAGCACATTAAATATTTTGTATCGAAAACTATAAATCAGATATTTCATATCGCGCTTCTGAGGTCGAGATTTGAAAAAAAATCTTGAAAAGGTTAAAAAGAACAACTGCGTATAATCAAAATTGATTACGATCTAAGTTAAATTAAGTCAACTTTTCTTTCAATTTTTACAGAGGATCGACGTGAGAACTCACAACATCGAGTTTGACTTCACACTAGAAACGTAGCAAAAGAAGTACTTATTTTTGAAGTATTTTAGGAAAAATGTTTAAAATGTGATTTTACTACCCGGCGCCTCCACCAAAATGAATTATCCTTTTATAGAAAAATATCTAAATAAAATTTTAAATAGTTTTTAGTTGGTCTAAATTCAAGTGTTTATTTGTACTTCTAATCACTTCCAACAAGATTTTGATAAAACTCACTTAGTATTTAATTATTTTATAACACGCGGTAAAAATTCAAATTGACTATGATTTTTGACTGAATGAAATAAGTTAAAAATAAAGTGACGTGAGAAATATCTATTTTTAATTTTTCCCCATTAATCTATCTGTTAAGAATTAAAATGTACGCAATTATGGTTATCATTGTCACGAAAACATTTTTCAAGCGTTAATCATCCACTATTTCCTCAAAAACGCCTATGCGTTCTGAGAAATCTTCGATCTGGTGGTTTTTCGAAGTAATGGGATGGATAAGCCCTCTATCGTCAGCAACGCGAACTACGTTATTCGATTTGAATCCAAAATGGCTACTACATCAACAAACTAATGTCGGCAAAATACTAAACGAAAATGTTATGATTTTATGGTGTTAGAGACTGAAAAATGCAGTGCATTAGTTGTTGGCGATAAAAACGTAGTGATTAATACTCAAAACGCGGTGCGAGGGTTAGCGCTGTACTCAAAATTAAAGGCGCCATGTTCTCATGCCAAGCCCATTATTTGAGTATTTTTTTAATTGTTTGTGTAATTTTGAAAAATCACGTTAATTGCAACGCTATTGGTAAGTTTTTTTGTTTTACATAATGTCTGTGTTGTTATTTTCGTAATGGTAAAAATGCAGATCCTGAAGATGAAGAAAGGGCTGTATCAATTGAAGTATTAAATTTTAACTCAACTCTGCTGCCTTATGGAGAAAACGTGACGATAATTTGCAAGTCTAAATGGGTTGACAGTTTTATTATGTGGACTCTTAATGATAAAAATGTCACTGATGGAGAAAATGGGTTTGTTGGTAGAATAGTTAGTGTCACTTAATCTTACACCTTTTTCTAGCTTCAAACTGGAGATGGAAAGTGAAAATATTAATACAAAGTCTGGAAAAAAGTCAGAAGTTTCTATTCTTCATATTGTAAACATTAACTTAAAGAATGTGGGAGAGTATACCTGTCACAGTACCAGTAAATTTGAGGATGAAGTGGACTTTTATAAGATAACTTTAAATGTAACTTTACCTGCAAAAGTAGTACAAATATCACCGCCGGTACACACTAAAATCCATCAGAATATCCACTTGTTCTGTGTTATCAAAGGATATCCAATTGAAAACGTAAAATGGTTTAAAGAATCTGAAGTATTACCCTCAGATTTATGGACTGTTAAAACTATAAATGCAACCTTAGCTAACACTACTTTGACTGTAAATGAAGTGACCAAGAAAGATAACGCCACATATACATGTGCTGCTGCAAGTAGACACCTTACTGCAAATGCTTCTTCTGCTATATTAGTCCTGGACAAGCCCCAAGTGAGCATTGATTTCATTAAAGCTATAGGAGTCAACAAGATTTACTTTAACTGGACAGTCAATGATGGGAACGACCCTAAAAATCTGCAATACACCATTCAGTACATGTCATCTGGAGATTCCAACTGGATTTACTTCCAGAAACAAATCGAAGGAAAAGAACGCTCTTACGTTTTAAAAGACATCTTTAAAAACAACACTGAGTATTCTCTCAGAATCATGGCAAAGAATTCCGAGGGTACTAGTCAGTATTCCAACAGTAACCCAGTGCGCATGCTTGCTGAAGACCCAGTTTTCATTCCTGAAGTCAAAGTTACCGGAGTCACCGTCAGCTCCATCACTATAAGTTGGAGTGTTCCAACTGATGATTTAAAAGACCATGTTCAATACTACACTTTATATCTCAAAACTAACAACTCTTCCTTCAACGCCATTCATCCCGTATCCAAAGAAAACTACCACATGTTTTCTGAGTTAGATCCAGCAACAAATTACAACTTCCAAGTTGCTGCTTGTAGTGAATATAGTCAGACTTGTGGACCTCCATCTGAAGTGGTGAATGGTACCACCATGGATGGTATTTCAGGACCTCCTTCAAATCCAACTATACAATGTCGGTTTGACAATATCAGTCTCATTTCTTTCGTTCATGTAACTTGGGAGAAACCCCTTAAACCGCACGGCATGATTCTACATTACAACGTAAATATAACGTCACGCTGTAATTAAAAACTAACTTTGACTTTCAAGGTGAACTTACAAGGTAGCGCGTCTTTTATAAACGACCAAGGTGTATTAGAACACACAACGTGGGGCCCAAAAACTACAAGCGTGAGACAAAACACTTTTAGTACTCGTTTCAATAATGTTTCTTCAAACACCAACTACACAGTTAAAATCAGCGGCGTCACTAGAACCAAGAAAAATGGAGAAACTGTTGATTTACACTGCACTATGCCATCTATGTTACCCGACAAACAGAAACTATCAGAATTATATTGGATGAAGATGGAAGAACAGGGAAAGTGGCTCTTTAAACTTCTCGTTCCTAGAGTTTCAGAAAGGAACGGTCCTATTTGTTGTTACAGAATTTATTTAGTCAGAATGGAAGACCAACAGAAGTTGGCCGAGTTACCAACTCCAGAAGACTTATCAATTGTTTCTTACCAAGAAGCCCATCGCACACCAAAAGGAGGAGCTTACGTTGCAGAAATGTTTACTAGGTAACTCAAAACCATAATCTTGTTCTTTCTTTAACGTTTTTCCTAGTGCGGCTTTCCATGGCGAAGTTTTCTTAGGAGATGAACAAGTCTATAATTTATCTAGCACTCAATGTGATGAGTGTATAGGTTTAAGACCTTATACAACGCGGAAAGAGACGAGACTTGATGATACTAATACAACGATGAATAGGGTTAAAAGGGATGAGAAGTTTGATCCTTTACCACCCTTTGATGGAACTTTGGACATCAGCAGTAACTACACTGGATTTGTGGAAATCATAGGTGAGTGAACTTTTGGGCTAGTTTTATGTCCACGGCGTCGCTCGTCTTTGACAAGTTCTCCATATAAGTAGACCATAGCCACGTGCAGTTAAAATTAGCGTTGAAACAATTCCAAGATTGTCATATTTCAGGAATGACAAATGGTGTTGACATGTTGTGTCATTTAGAATATTAATCTCTAAATATGTTTACACAGTTTTAAAGTTATAGTCACAGCTGCTGACAACTGTAATTAAAACCACAAAAAAACAGATTAGTTGTCCAATGTCGGAAAAAATCCATTTCTAAAAATATGTGTAAACGCTGTTAAATTTACTTGACTGCAAGCGGTGGTTTGTCGCAATCAGTACAATTTTTTTCTGTCAATGCGGTTGTTATTGTTTGTAAATTATAAAAAAAATGAATGATTTAGACGGATTTATTCTCCCGAAAACATTTTTAATTATAGTGAGATCTTCTCACTACAAACAATTGTAAATAATTGATATTCGATTGAAATTTTGATGAGGTAATAACCGATTCTATTAAAAATGGGAATTAGAGTCACTTCTAATTTATTCATTGCAACAGTTTTTGCGAATTGTGTTTTTCACAGGAAGTCATTTGCGACTGTTACATCAGTTTGCTGGTTTCGTTGAAAAAAATACGCATTCAAATTAATTAATCTTAATGCAAGCAACTTTAAATTAGCACACACAGCTGAGTCACTGGTTTTTTAATAAACTTATTTTGATGTTATTTAAGTGGCTGCAGTTTTTTCGAAATTTTTTTATTTTGACAAATCACCCACTTAACGTTCGAGCAGAACAACAAATGCTGCGTTACAAAAAATACTGCGTTATCTCACTGTGATATAACGCGAATAATAATGTCGGGATTTATTATTATTAATCATATTAGTATTCATAGATTTACGGTAGTGTTTACATCGGTCAACGTGTTTTTAAAGTCTTCAAAAATTCTAAACTCAGGATTGTGTTTGTCATCGTACATCGTAGAAAATATAAGTGAAAATGTACATGATACTGCGGGAACAATTCGGAGCAACCAAGAACTTTTTTTTAATTTCAACCTTGCATGGATTAACAATTGTAAAATTTCGGTATCTTTTTACCTACATTCTACTCGTATTGTATGTGTGAAATTTTACAGAAAGTTGACAACATTTTTTGCGTCAAACTTTTTGTGTTTTGATCGTTGAACACAAGTCAGTATTGCATTTCTTTCAGTTTATGGAAATAGCTCCAGATCGTCAACAATAGCCGCTTATAGCAACTACCTAGTCATGCTAAATCCAGGCCCCGAGGTGGTGGCCGCTCCATATGTAGGCACTTTCAGTTTTGTGGTACAAATCTTGTGTGGGATAGTAATGTTGGTACTTCTTTTATTGGGGGCGTTGTGTATTCTCCATCATTACACCAAACAAGCACACGCTCAAGCTGTGGAAATAACATTCAGAACATCACTCAGGTAATTTTCCTAGACCATGTAGTAACAAATGCTTAAGTGCTGTGAATTTAACTTAATAAGGGTGTCAACGCCCTTTTTCTGAGTTTATTGTTGTACATCTATTTTTTTGTTAATAATTGGACTTAGGCATTTGTACAGGAGCCTACGGGGTCGTCAACGCTTAGTGTCTCTAAATCCTCCCGATATGTGCCCCATTAGCAAGGGGGACCTCGTTTCTGCATATATCGAGCGACACAGAGATTCGGATTATGGTTTCCAACAAGAGTTTGAACTATTACCAGACAGATTTTCTGATAGAACAACAAGAGCCTCAGATGCTAGAGAAAACGTGTACAAGAATCGATATCCTGATATTAAATGTTATGATCAAACAAGAGTGAAAGTTTCACAGATTGATAGTATAGCAGGCTCTGATTACATCAACGCGAACTATGTCTTAGGGTATAAAGAACGGAAGAAGTTTATTTGTGCCCAAGGTCCCATGGACACAACTGTTAACGATTTTTGGAGAATGATCTGGGAGCAACATCTTGAACTCATTTTGATGCTCACAAACTTGGAGGAATACAGCAAAACCAAATGCGCTAAATACTGGCCTGACAAATGCGATGGTGATAAATCGTTTGGTGATATTACAGTTACTCACGTTCAAGAAACAAGATACTCAGATTATATAGTTAGGGAACTTAGAATTAACAGGAATACACCAGGAAAGGACAAAGAGGAACGACAAATAACGCAGTACCATTATCTAGTTTGGAAGGATTTCATGGCTCCGGAACATCCAAACGGCATTATCAAATTTATCAAGCGAATCAATGAAGCGTACTCTATTGAAAAAGGATGCATTTTAATTCACTGTAGTGCAGGGGTTGGTAGAACTGGTACGTTAGTAGCGTTGGATTGTCTTTTACAACAACTGAAAGAGGAGGAGCACGTCTCAATTTTCAACACCATTTGCGATCTGAGACATCAAAGGAACTTCTTGGTTCAGTCTTTGGTATGTATTGTGACTATTTGCATGGCAGTACTACAGGTATTTCATTTCTAGAAACAATACATTTTTATATACCGAGCTTTGATGGAAGTAGCCCAATACGGCGATACTGAAATTCCTGCGACCGAACTGAAGACGTCTGTAGACAAATTAAGACAATGTGATAAAGATAAAGTGAAATGTAAATTAGAGGAAGAGTTTGAAGTACGTTTTTGTTTTTTTTTGTCTCTTTAACCTGATTGTTCTCTTGTAGAATATACTCAACGCGTTCGAAGATAGAAAGTCATGTTCTGTAGCGAAAGGGGACGAAAACAGAGAAAAGAACCGATCCGATATAGTCATTCCATATGATAGAAATAGAGTTATATTAACTCCACTATCTGGCAAAGAGCATTCCACTTATATAAACGCTTCGTTTATAGAAGGGTACGACAATACAGAGTCGTTTATCATCACTCAAGATCCAACGGAGTCGACAATTAATGATTTCTGGAGAATGATCTCCGAGCAGGGAATTAGTGTTATTGTTATGTTGTCTGAATTAGGGGAAAATAAATGTCCAAGGTATTGGCCCGATGAGGATGAAGGTACATACGATCAGATCACTGTTAGGTACGAACAAGCGGAGAGTTGTCCGTATTATACCAGGCGCGAAATGTACATCAAGGGTCGAGATTGTGAGGACCATAGAGTGATACATTTACAGTATCATGGTTGGCCAACAGTCGACGGAGAGGTATAATTTTCCCATCACCTCTAACTATCTTAGGTAAGACGATAAAATACGTTTTTATAGGTACCTGAGGTTACAAGAGGGTTAATAGAGCTAGTGGATATTTCCCAATCGAATGTAGTCCATAATGATTGTTCTCCGTCAATGGTAGTCCATTGCAATTTAGGATCAGATAGAAGTTCGATGTTTGTCGGACTTAGTATCTTGGTCCAACAACTGCGTACTGAAAAAAGAGTCGATGTGTTTACAGTAACACGGAAATTGCGTTCTCAAAGAAACGGGCTTATCAACGCATACGTAAGTATTGTCTGCTATAATGCAGAAATATAAAATTTTAATTTTTAGGCCCAATATGAATTTCTACATCGAGCTATTGTAAATTATGCAGAATTACATGGACTTTGTGACTCATAATATGTTATTCTTGGTGCCATAATGAGTTTTTTTATATTCCATTTTAAAAAAATTCCACGATAACCTTACTATTTAGATATTTTTATAAGTAACATGAACAATGGTAAGTCGTTTTTTATCAAATTGTTTCTAGTTGAAAGCCAAAACATTTTTATTTACATAAAACCAAAGTTTGCTATGGTGGTCTCATTTATAAAATGTAATTATAATTATATTGTCTGATTAATATTAAGATCTGCTTTGCTCAAATATCATTTACTCTCACCACACGGTCTTAAGATAGTTGTACTATTCTCAAGGAATTTACATACCAAAACTTCCAAATTAGTTACTTAATGCTGAATTTCTTGTGTTTAGTACAAACTATGAAATACTCAACTTCACATCTCATGCCACAAGAATTTTTTGTACTCGAGCAATAAATGGAGATTATCATTTTCATCACAAAATTTCGTGCGATTGATTTATCACATTTTGAGATTTTTATTATAGGAAAATAATACTGATATAGCCTGCTTAATATCGTAGTGCTTTTGTTTACTAAATGTACTGTGTAAAAATTTAAAAAATATTTTAACATTGTGTATGTCAATTTGTATGTCATAAAATTGTGTGTATATATTTTAAGATCATTTGCTCTTTGTATTTAGGAAACAAAATTAAGACTGTACATGCATTAATTGCAATGAAAGTATTTATTTATATACATTTTATTTGACTTTAAATTTTTATGCTACTTTTTTTAAATAAGTAATACAAATATAATTTCATGCGTATATTTGAGTTTTTCTTAATGTACAAATTAATAAATAAAAAAATAAATAAATATCCTAAATTAAAACTTTGGTGGCAATCAGGGCTTCTTTTGAGGTCCTGCGTTTGCTTTCTTTTTCGCGGGATTCTTCTTTTTACACGGAATGGCAGTACATCTAAGTCTTTTATTACTGTATTTACCTACTTTGTCCATCTGTTTTCCAAAAGAAATAGGCGCCATTCGCTTCAGCAGCCTGTAAAAAACTCGTGAGTGCATTCAACAGACCATTATTTTTTACTCACTTGACAAATCTGTTGTCTTGTATATTAAACGCGCGTGCTGTCTTTTCCAACTCGCACGCAAATCTCTCGGCACAGTCCTTGCCTTCTATTGCTTGAAGCGCGACTCTGGCGATGTCCGTGATTCGTTCGTTCTTTTTGATCGTCCCTTTGGGTTTCTTAATTCCGAATTTAGGGAAGACGAGGACAGAAAGGACGAACATCACAGCCATTCCAATAAAACCGGAAATTGCCATAAATAGTGGTTCTAGCGCCTTCTTTTCTTTTTTCTCGTGCTCCACTTCTTTCGTTGATGTTATTTTAACATTGTGCTAAAAGTTTAACATTACCATTTATATGGCGGTGAAATTATCAGTACCTGATGAGTGTGAGTATGATATTGATATTGAGGTTTTTCTGTAGTGGTGCGTTTAGTGTGACTTGGTTTACTGTAATGGTATTCATTCTGAAATGCCGTATTTGAGCGATTACAGTCGATTTTATCTCATCGTACTTACAGAAGTTGATTGCGCTGTCATCTCATCTAAAAAACTTTTAACGGGGTAATAATAGTAATAATAACCAGCCATGTCATCACCGCTGGAACTTGAACTCGAAGGTACTTTATGCTCGTGGTTTGGACTTGATCCATCAATTTCATGCACAGCCGCATGAATGTAAGAATTGTCGCCAGTGTTAAGTTTCACAGTATCTCCTTTTGATACCGCAGCTTCATACAACGCCGCCAACTCTCCTTTTGTTAAAGTCAATGGTGGAACGCTCTTATTTTCTATTCTTCTATCTGCAACCTGCGTTGGTCGTACTGTAGTTTCTGGCTCTGGTACTAATTCTTGAATCGCTTGCGTATCCACTCTTTTTAACGTTTGTCTACCTTTCATATATCTTAAATCTCTTATGGCATTTTGAAGATATTGAGCACTTTCTTGAGCTTGTAACATTCGAATGCTGGTCAGGACCAGGAAGGATAACACGAGGTGCCGCATTCTGAAACACAGACACACGTTAGTACCATATTTGACGAAAAGTCGGGTAATGTAGATGTCGTACGTAAATAAGTGGCTGCAATTTGCCTACTTGTTAGCGCAGACGTGCCATTTATGTTTTTATAACTCGTGAATTATGCTAGAAACCTCTTTATCCTAGAACTAGAATTAAAATTCGAGCCGAAAATTCAGTACCAAAGGTGAGAATGAACGAAAGTGATTTCATTTAATATTAATGAATGTTAATTATGATTCTAATTAGGGCAATTAAATAATCTGAGAAGGGCTTTGACGTGGGTCCACAAAACCGTAACGATTAAAGTGCTAGATAATCCAAAAAAGTGAGCTCTTATTTCGTCAGAATTTAAATAAGGACATTTTGATTGACAAAAGTATAACGGATGCCATAAAAACTTATCTTAAAAATGATCATTAGAAAAATTGGTTCAAACTGCATAAATTATATTTGCCATGAAACGGGCCATTTCATACAAATCCACAACGCCAGCAAGAGCACGGATTAAAAATTAAAATGATTGCGTAAGAAAATTTAAATGGGCCTAAATTTCTTTGAGCTGAAGAAGGGCGGATGCGCCCGGTCAGTGGCGATCAGGAAAGCAGCAGAGATGAAAAAAAAATGGTCTTAAGCTGAGTCATTTCAGCGTCTGAAAAAGAGCCAATTAACTTGACATGATATCTAAATCATATTCAATTTGAGCCGAAAAGGAGATGTTCCTGCTTCGTTACTAATTATTACTTAAAAATGGGCCATTTTTTGTATTTGTTTCGTGCAAGATGCGGTAGAACACACCTTTGAATTGTAATGAAATATGTAAAAAATTGCGTTTTTTAATTGTAGCACACTTTATATGGAAAATTTCAAGTCGGTATAACACGAGCACTGCTTTTCAACAATTAATAAATGTGGAGTGCGTGACATGTGTAATGTAATAGATTATGGCAATTACGTTCGCTAGTCGTAAGTGAAGATTTATTGTAATCTTATAGAATGTAATCCTTAATTTGCAAAGTTCAACGACACTAAAAACGCAGTAATTAATCTCTGTTTGGAGCAAACAAATTTAAGTGATGTCTTTATGTGGTGTTTATCATCACCATTTTACGGAAAAGCATTATTATGCTCCACTAAATTCTCAACAATATCTTCGAAAACCGTGACATTATGTTGCTTTCAAATATGTGCCATTGCGTGTATACATATTTGACATTAAGTGTAATTACAACAATTGACATAACATATAAAAGTGAAAACATAATTGTTATAATTATTCTGGGCTGCCCTCTAACCCTGATTACGCTTCTAATTGTTGGGACAATTTATTGTTCATTTGAAGCAACGGGAGATACAGTTAAAAACCTAAAAAAAAATTTGCAATTTTATAACTTTTGTAGATTGGACCTTATTATTTCAATACCGTTAAAACACCATCAGACCCAGTTCTATAACCAATAAACATGTGACTGCAGCTGTAGTGTTCTTTTAAATATTCGCATTAACAATGACTGGATACAAAAAACTGTACACAACATGTGTGCCAAGTAACAATTTTTATTCAATACCCAACTGTAAAATTTTTGGACTATGATTTAACGAAAGTAAATTCTAAATATTAGAACAACTCTTCTAACCCGGATAACGAACATGAGATTCAACCACCATGAAAACCTGATGTTTTTATACTCTCGAAACCGAAAATTCTAGCAAGTGGAACGTATTCCAAAAGTGCATTGCGTTTTCACGAAAAAAACGAATTTAAACTAAACCACATTCAGCTAGCCCGTTATTATGTACAGAAAAACGAGGCGCGGCGACAAATTTAGCCGATGGGTAAAAATTAACACAACATAAAATGTGACTAGACTTGTAAAATATTGTCAAAATAAAATTTCCATCAAAGGAAAGTCACGCTTAATCTTTTAAAAAATAGTTTCCAGGAAGTTTTTGTCGTGTTCTTAGTAATTGATAACTCGAAAAATAATTGTTTGCAAACAACAACCATTATCGCGAGTGGATTGTATTATCAATGACGCAACAAAAATATTTACAATTAACCGGGAAATGGACCTGATACTTAAATTTCATTAAAATATTTATCAATACTCACGTGTTTATAAATAATCCGTTTATTTAGTTAAGGTGTTGTTCACACCGCACGCGAAATTAAAACATCGAGAAGCAGACTATACGTATAAAATCGCGGACTCATACTGAAGTTACATTGGACGGTTTTGAGTTGAACCGCATTTTAAGTCCTGTACCGTTACATATAAACAAATCATACACATTTATTCGTTTATTAAAGCGTGAATATGAGATATATGGCTTGTGACACCGACACTATTTGTTCTATACAATCACATAATAATACAACTTGTCGATCTACATAATTCCCAATTTGCATAAATACTCCAAATTGGTGGTTTTTCCAGATCCGGCCGGTGTACCAATTTTCCGGGCGCATTTAACATGTCTCATCTTTGATTCTTAATCACTCCGGTTTTATTACATAATTGTTCAACACATGAAGTTATTTGCTCGATTCCACAAAGTCGTTGTTAACAGGCGGGGTCAAAATGCCCCACTGACCAACATTAAACCCGTCTGTCAACTTGTTGGCTATTATTGATGCGATGGGCATTAACTGAATTGGCAATCCGGAAAAGCACTGAAAATCGTGATTTTGGCTACTGTTCAAATTTACGATTTTCTTATTCATGCCTTCGAGGCGTACTTTAGATAATTTATTACGATTTATTAGCTGCGATTGTTTATAACCAAATTGTCCAAATTTGTAGGAAAATTAGCGCTAAATTATCTGGGAACAATGCCGGGATTGTGGCAAAAATAAATAATTAGTTTCGGACTCAAGCAATTTGTTGCAACAATACTTTTTGTTTGCTTTAATATTTGGGACTAGCATATTCACATGTTTTTATTACACACAAATAAGCAAATATTTATTAACGTAACAAATTGTTAACATTATTACCATTTTACAAACGTGCGACATTGTAATCAGTGTAACCAGTACTAGGCATTTTCATTATTAACTTCAGTTATGAAAGAACTCGTAACCACTTGACTTACTTTACAAAGGAACGTTTCTTTATTGTTATAAACAATTAAAAACGCGATTAAATTTTCCAATTCATCATCAGTAAAAAGAAACTGAAAAATCCGCGACTATTTTCGGGTGATATTTTTAAAACCGGTTGTCGAATTTTAATGGAATTGTTTATATGTAGATCTATAACTGCATTTTTTTCTTTATTTTTATTAGTGTTATTTAAGGCATCAAAACCGTTTCAAAATGTCTTTTCTAGAATGTTTTAACATCTAAGAATACATTAGGCAATATTAAACTAGACTCCAATGTTTCTGGGTTTCGGAAAAATTAGTATCTATTGTAATTTCTATTTCCATATTTGATCGAGAACTTACAATCGTATAAATCTCATTATGTATTTTTGTTTTAAAATGAAAATGATATTTTTTATCTCTGTTTTGTTTTTGCAAAATTGAATAAGCCAACACTTTAAAATTACAACTTCATTAAATATTTACAATTTATAGTTTACGCCTTTCTCAATAACAGTAATAATGTACTAATTAGAAGGTTATAGGTTACTAATAATAAATTACTCATCTGGTTTATTTTAAGCTAAATTACCAACCAATTTTCGAATCGCTTTGGAATATTAAATTAAAATTACCGCAGCACATTACCTTATATCATTTTTTTATTATAACAGAGTTTCTGCATAGAAAAGTGACACGTTTAAAACACAATGGACGATACAACTAATTGTATAACTCATAAATTTTTGAACACAAATCCAAGTACTCGTTTTAAGAATTTTTTAACTAGCGCAATCATCAATCAAATGGCGAATGTGAGCTAAGCGACAATCACCCGATTTTTTAATCTCATTTAGGAATTTGCATTTGTTTGTCCGCAATAATTTCACCTAAAGGTAATACGACAAAGAGTGTAACTATCTTCAGAGTAAATGCATAATTTAAAATTTTAATGTAGCCATAAATAATTTGCAACCCAAGCAGTTATGTCAATAAAATTTTTTCCTTTTAACTCCACTGAAAGGTCTATAAAGCGAATGCAATAATGTAATCACAATTTTCAAAATAAGTACGCACCCAGTCATCTGTTAACACAAAACATCACAGAACTTTGTTAAACTATTTATCCAATGAACGTCGTGAGCTAACTAAACTTCAATCCCGTCAAAGAACCAGTTGAAGACGAGAAGTAATATTAAAGAGTAGCTAACTGTCTTGCAAATACAGCCGCGAGATATATTCTGGCCAACTTTTTAAAAATCATTTTCAAATTTTCTGCTGCCAAATTATTGTTTATAGCAACGAATTCATTGCGAGAAATTATTACTTACGAAAACTTTTTTGATGGATTCCTTAACTAGAGCGAAAAAAATTTTGACGTCATTTCGTCGATCGGTGGAAACTGTAATACGAGATGATAAATTGGGCATTCCGATGTTTGAAGCGCAAAAAAACGTGTTAATAAAAATCTAGTTTAGACTCGAAATTAATACATTTAAATGAGTTGAAGCCGATTACGAATTGCTCTGAGCATAACTTCGCTTTTTGTAGATTCTGGATTTATTTTTATTCAGCTACAGTTCACCGCATATTTTTTATTAAAAGTTCATAAATAATCGGAAATATTTGTCTTTATTCAGTCAATAAACATTTTGTAAGTTTTTATGACTACTTAATCACGTATAAGGTCACTGGACTCTTAAAGAGCGAGCGTCACTTCCATTTCCCAACTTTTTTTTCAAAAAAACTTCACTAACAAGTGACAGAAAAAAACTAGTTAAATATCGATTTGTTTACTTAAAATATAAAATACACATAACATTAAATAAATATTTCATTACATTAGAGTAACATCGACGATACAATTTTTTAAAATAAATTAACAGGCAGACACACGCAACACTCGGTCCGGCAAAAATGAGAAAAAATTCTAGAACGAAAATTTTCTTTTTTCGCTTTGGTCTTCTCGAATCACTGAATACTGCAACTTGAATCACCACCCTTAAGTCACTACATGCAACCACAACTATCCACTATCATGTTAGGTAAAAGTTTCGTCTTCAAAGTTTTGGTGTTGTCCATGTAAATAAGTTTAAGAGATTGGAATTGCGTAGCAGCACAACATGGGGTGAATTCAGGACGTGAGCCTCGATTTTTACTCGGTCCATACATAACTTTCTGAAAGTAGGAAGAGGAATAACGCTACTTCTTGATTTGTTAAGACTTACTTGTAGGATACTGTTATGTTGCGATGCACTGAGAGTCAGAGCTGCAGCTGTGACGCAAGAGCCTTTGCAAAAGTAAGCGTTGTAACCTTCCGGTTTGATAATCCAATCATCCCAACCAATATCGGCGAAAGAAACGTAGAAACTTTCTCTGCAACACTCGTTGACGCCTGCTTCGCAGTTGGTTTGGCGTTTAAGCCTTCGATGAATTGTTCTTCGTTGTTGAGAGTGTGTGTAGATTACCAAAAATGGTTTAAGATCGCCTGAGAACGAGATTGGAGATTGGTTCTTGTCCATTCCACAAGTTTTGCAGGCCACGTTGATAGCATGAGTTGGAGAATCCTGATAATCCAGCCAATTTTTCACCACATAAGTCACGTCGACCTTTAGCCAACCCTCTATAAAAATAAACGAGAGATAAAGATACGGATATTATACTCTCTGGCAAAGGTTAAATCAATATGGAGGACTTTATTCAGTTGATTTTGCATATTTTGCGAAATTACCTGTGAGAGATGTTTCTTGGATCGCAATGGGTTTAGTTTTCTGGAAACTCTTGTTAGTGTCCCAATGAGCGACTTCGGAAACCACGAAGGTTTGATTGTGGGAGTCCAAGCTATCGGGAACTTTATGAAACCAAAGTTCAGCCTGACTGACATCTATGGAATGGATGTCATTCGGGACTTGGAACGGGACGCAAACTGAAGGAAAACGATTCTTTCGAAGACATCTTGCTTCATCTGGAAACAACAATTAAATCAAGTCGAGGTTTCAAATAACCAGGGCAGCTCCAGTTTGAAGCTTACCTTGAACGAAAGTCAATACTTAATCACTGTTTTATAAATGCACTGATTATGATGTAGTAAATTATAGTAAACAACGAAAGTATCAGGGTTAATCAAACATTTTTAGCAAGAAATTAGTTTATTTGCAACTAGTAACAACATAATGAGGTCTGGATCAATTGTTAGCAATCTTAGCGTTCCGCGTTTTCCCAAGACTTCCTATAACGAAAACTTCTTGTTTACAGTGTTCAAAATAATTGGCATGAGGATGAATTTATCTTGTAGATAAAGAAGGTTATATATGTATAAACGGATATAAATTGTTTATTGGGAGACTTAGTGGAATTTCTGATACTTGTTTACAATAAAAAGAACAAAGTGCAGAACACATACCTTCGTATGGAAAAATGATGGCTTGAGTGGTCTTCCCATAGAAATCATCCGAGTAGCTACTAAGTAGATTCTCATCATGATCAGGTATCAAATTCTCATTTTCCTTCAGCGGCTGAGGAAGCTCAGCAAAAGCAATCGTTGGTTTTTCCTTCAGCCTCAGTTTCTTCAAAATCTGATTCTTGATATATTCAATTCTCAACGCTGTAAACTCCTTCTCACTAACAGAATACGGGCTAATTTGCGGAACTTCAGTTTCCTGAGCCATGATGCTATTTTCTGAGTGTGGATTTTCTTCTTGGTACTTCGTTCCCGGTACGAAAATTTCACTGAAAACCGAACGCAAACTTCGCGGTCCACACACAGTCAGTGATGCGAAAATTAACACTAAAAAAGCGTACTTAGTGCCCATTTTCTGTGCTAACGACACTCTCTTGTTTACAGATGATTTAAACTAGATTGTTGCTGAGAACTGCACTCTTAAAACACATCGTTTTAATTCCCCACTCTTAAGTTCTTAACATTTCTGTAACGGATGATAGAAATGAACCTTGAACCTGAGGTTCTATCAAAACTAGAGTAGCCGTTATAACAAATTTAGATGATATATCAGACATTTTCAGAGCGCTTGAGCACGTGGACAATCATTTGAAAATCTAATCACCTTATGTAATGTGTTAGATTTTTATAACCCTTAGCATGAGGTCAACTATTGTCTATGTATCTTCACTTCCATGTTTATTGCATCATTCACTATTTTTAAACACTTCCTATCTAGGTTGAGCAATTTTTTTGTACGAAAGTAGAGGGGTTGGTGTAGGTCCTTGTGGAACCCCCGATGTGGGTGGATTATCTCCTCATCTGTATCTTTTAGAAGAGGGTAAAGTACATCGACTTGATTTCATTGATCCAAGGCCTTACACAACGAAACAAGGTTAGTGACAGACGATCTTCGAACCATAATTCCATGTTGGTAAACAGATATCAAATTTGATACGTAGCTCCATGCAGAATAGTTTCCACAAATCAGAAATTCCTCTTTCTCCACTTTTTCTCACAGGTTCTTCCAAAGTGTTTGAGTTAGTTTTATAATATTTGATGGTGTAAACACACTTATCATTAGCTAATAGTTTACAAAATGTGTGGACCAACATGTTGATAGTAATTATCCGGCAAAAACAAATACTTTTGACAAGATTTGTTTTTAGTGATTTTCGCCCTTTCAAGGCAATTATAAATAAGTATTACCAATTATTTTTTTATCGACTAGAGTTCATTATTTTCTGTATTTACATTTCACTCGTAGTTGCTAAATATCACCCTGTTTACTTTAGTCAATCATTATCTTTGCTATTCGGTATTTACAAAGATTTGAAATATTCGAAAACAATAAATACCAATTAATTATTTATGCACACTTATCCTGAAATTTGTTTTCTTTCCTTTTTTAGAAAAATAAGTTATAATCAACTATGAGAAATTTACTTTTACAAAAATGAAGAACATAGAAACGAAATAAAAAAATGTAGGAAAAAAACAAAGTAATGTCCTTTAATCTCGTAATACCATATCAAGACCATGTGGTAGGAGTGTGCTTAACAGCAGAGGAGGTTACGGGTCACTTGCTTGACAATTATATCTTAATAAAAATTGGATTTAGTCGCACATGTGTTTAAAAAACTAATCACACGAGTAAGCACAATATTGAGAAAAATAATATAATTAGATTTAAAAAGCAGGTCAATAAGTTCAACTATGGAATTCCAATTAATTAATGAAATCCGTATTGGTCATGATTGCGAGAATTTTCTGGGGATATACACTGCTCCCAAAACGAAGGAAAATCGTAGAACAAAGTTCGCCTATAAAATTGCTGAGTTTTAATATGTTCTTTGAACTTGTTTTTTTTTCTATATCTAAAATTAGTAAATTCTCGGGAAGGTTCCTTTAAATTTGTTTGTGATGATTCTAATGATGATGAATTTTATTAGATAAGTTGACACTTTTCGACAGTTCCGGGACCCAGTTTCCAATAATCGAAATCAATCAATCCTTTTCGAATGTTGGTTCAAAGATTAGGTGCCACTCCGGACACAGAAGTTATCAATATTTTTTGACAAATTATTTCTTCATGAACTCGGTATGAAGTAATTGGAATTCTTTCACGATAAAACCTGATTAGGTTCTTAAAAAATCTTTTTTTTGTGTATTAGCCTTCATGTCACCATATCATATCTTATACTTTTTCACTCAAGAGCGGGTTAACGATGTTGATAACAAAAAGGACTATTGTGGTTGTCACGTGTACTATTTTACACACGGGTGGTTACAAATAGGCTTAGGTGATGATCCCGGACCTGTACTATGGCCTAGAACCCGAAAATATGAGTCAGAAAAGTTATCACTATCAAAACGATGACGCTAAAAAAATTGAACTTGCCACCCCTTTCGTAGAAATAGGTACCATAAATCATGTTTTCTAATCACGTACGGAACTTCCGCGTACTTGTATTTTCTATCTTATCTTTTTCAAATTTGTAAATTTATACTAGAAGGATTAACCCAATTCGTGTTTATCAAATGTTATCACTTTTATTCTGTCATGTTTTACAAACAATTAATAATTAAGACATACAAATTCAACGAAGTGATGAAACTCGAATGTGGAGATTAAAATTATGATGATTTGCAATAACTAAATAAAAAAAATCAATCAGGTCCGCCTTCAGTTTTGTAACACTGAAAGACACGTGGCCTGTTATTTCGCCCACAAAAGTGAATCAATTTTAAAAATTCCGTACTTTTTCAAAATCTCAAATTAAAACTATAGTACAGTCAGTAAATACAACAATTTTCAATACGAAATCAAAAATTTCCACGAAACTTTGCAGTTTAGCAACTATTTGACCTCACTTACATCTGAGCACTGAACACCACTTATCTACAACTTTGCCCAAAACCGATGAATTTAGGTATCTTAAAAGTAATCAGTGGTCAATGAATCGATTTAATTTTGTTATTATTTACATAGTATTTAATCTATGGTGGCCTCTGAAAACAATAATTTGTGTGAGGCAGGTCAACAGATTAATTGTTTTCAAAACAATTATATTTTTAAAATAACATAAGCATCTGTGATAACGAAAGGCTTAACTGTTAAACAACACATTAACTGTAAAATGCATCGATGATTGTGATAAAACCACTGTTTAAATCAATGAGTTAAAAGACTGATTACAGACAAAATTAAGTGGCGGCAGGTTTATATTATGTCTTTATGTTGTTTTATGTTGATACAATTTTCAAAATATTATTTCCTCTTCTGCGTTGACTGATAAAACAATTTTTTAGTTGTAGAGCCAAAATTAGCGTGCATCAAAGCGGTAGGAGCGATTTTAGTAAAGATGATTTAACTTTTACATCAAAGTCAAAATAACTGATCAACTCCTGCGCAGTAGTAAATCATTAGAAGTATTCCTGTTTACTGTTTTGAATTCTACGAAGATAATGATTGCAATTTGTTTTAAAAATGATACAGAAGAAGTGAACTCTACACTCTACACCACGCTTACTCCTTAAAATAAACTTTCTAGTAAATACGCAGTTCTATAATTAAAATTTTAGTCAATTTTCATTCTTACTGGTCGGAGGATGCATCAATGACTATCACTTATCAAGATGTGAATTTTTAAAAAATATTGTGCTGTTGACGCAATGATAACTGAGTATTTGCCAAGTGGCACATTTTTGTTCGTATCTAGCAGAACAGGAGGTCTGATAACGAACGAAAATTATTTTGAAATATTTTATTCGGTTTTCATGAGAAAATTTCTGTGATAATGATAAGCCAAATCCGAACGCGTGTATCTTCAAAAATGTAAGTCGCGTGCTGGCGCACTACCACGTTGTAAAGATGTTTTATTAGGTCACAGGTCAAGGAATGCTTCAAAAGGTGATCTAGATGTCATAATCTTTTAACATGCATATTAATCAGAGTGACAGCTCGTTTAAACAAAATACTAAACATCTGCGTGCCCTCTTGATTTCAAATATACTGCACGCAATAATTTTTTTTAATTTTGTTTAATGTCATGCACGCTTATTTTTTTTTATTAAGAAAACATCTGATCTATTGGAAATTTTGATAAGGATATGAATCCGGTAGTTATGAATATAAACTATTTATTTAAAATGCGTTGAAGTTTAAAAATTATTATTTTTAACTATCAGAGACTCTTATCGAGAATTTTGATTTATTTATATCATTTTTATCATGTCATGAGCGTGTGGCGTTTATAAAAAATGGGAAAAAAAATTACGTTTCTGCTCGTGCTAAAATAATAAATTCTAATAATAGATATGTAAAATTGATGGGAACTTTCGGAAAACTAATATAGGCCACCAGACATACAAGATCAGGTAATTAATTGGAATATGATTCATAATACCTTTATAATTTTTTTTGTTAGCACAAAGTGAAGGCAGATCTATAAACGTAAGTATTGGAAAACTGCGCTCCTTATTCCGTGTTGCTAACATTTTTTTTTCAGATTCGATGTTAATGGGACTTCTGAAATGGCCAGCAAAAAATGTAAAACATTGGAACTCCACTTGAATAAAGGATTTAGTAATTATATAAAATGTTTGCAAAAAGTGCCATTCGATCAACACCCGGAAGTACTTTAAATCTGAGCTCTTTATTACGTCTTGCTATAATTTTTTTTTCAGGTTCGACGAAAAATGGGTCGTTAAAATGGCCAGTAAATAATGGGAAACATTGGAACTCCACTTGAAGGAAAAGTTTCGTGAAGCACACACATTTCATGAAAGAGCAAGAGTTTAGTGAAATGCTAGATTGGGCCAAGTGGTTACATCACATTGCAAATGTTTCTATTTTTAGTTCACGGTCTGGTTAAAGAATGATGTACTCGAATTAACTTGAATATTTTGGAAAAAGAGAACATATAAATAATTCATATTTTAGTGAGTGTACGAAATATTTAATAATACTCATAGTACAAACTACAATTTATTCCTAGAAAAAAATTAAAATGTGCAAAACTTAAACAAATTGTATAAAATTAGTAGAATTAAAAACCATATCACATTTTCATATTTATTAATAAAGAACATAGGTTTCTGAACAATAATGTTGACAAAAACATTCGGCTAGATAAATTGAAATAACTGTATAACTAAATACAACACCTTGATAATTATTGTAAATCAACTGTAAGCACAGCACACCAACGTAACTGATAGATATATTTATATATATATATGTAATAGCTATCACTTCGAGACTCTAGACATTATTGTATAAAACTTGTATGTACCTATAATGTCAAATATTAAAATTTTGTCAAAATAAAACATATAACAGCGACCAAGAAACTAATATGCTTATCATATACACTATTAGAGTAGATTGCATTGTAACAAGCTACTGATATATCACTTATTTAAATAATACGAGAGTATGAACTGGACGTACTTCCGCTCAAGTTTTAAGTAATGAAAATCTGAAAGTGCCGGAAATATGGTGATCACTATCACAATAATCGGTATCACATAAATTCACAGATGGTAGAGTTACAAATTTTAAAATCAAGGCTCATTAAAAATATTGCTTTCAATACTAACACTATTCACAGCAGCTAATTTTTCTCAAAATTTTGATAAATTCCACCTGTGAATTTACAAGTTCACCACAGCGTCTAAATATTGACACGCCCCTTAGCTGCTTAATAAAACTGTTAAAATCTTATCCTATGACTTCCATCACCATTGTGTGATGTTAAAATTGTTAAAACTTTGTAAGACTGTACTATACTAATTTTGATAACTATCTATAACTGGTGAACGATTTTGGCCTTAGTTGGGAGAGCAAGTCCAATCAGACTATCACCACTTAAAACCAAGTAACTTAACATAAACAGATTGCTATCTATAATTATATACAATACAGTCAACTCATAGCTTAGTAATAGCTACATCATAGCGACTATTATATCAGGCATGCAGCTATTGTACATTGGCTATGTTATAGCTATTACTGGCTAGATGAGAATCACAGCCACTCGCCATTCACGCCCGTTCATGTCAGTTCAGATCACAGTGTTTCACTATCAGTTGCAAGGCACTGGCTGTCAATTGGTCTCGTAACTGGTGAGCAGAGCGGCGTCGACGGGCTCCATGCAACTGGGGCATGTGAGACTGCGCATAAGCCAATCATCAATGCAACTCATATGATAAGTGTGCATGCAAGGAAGATAGCGCAGAGCATCGCCTACTAGAAACTCCACCATGCAAATGACACACTCTCTAGCCTTCTTGCAACCGTCGTACATCCCAGTGGGCAGATGCTGAATGAGCCCAATTCTTTTAGCAATTTTTACTTGTTCCTCTTCTGTTAGTTGCGCCACTGAGCGTGTCACACTTGGTGATGGATGGTAGACTGGAGAAGCAGCTTGGATCGGGAGAGTTTCCTTAAAAAGAACATTCAGTATACACATATGGAGTGGTTGATGGGTACCTGGTAGTTGGGGGGGCCCAGCTGATCAGATGATGATTCGCGCACACTGTCGCTGCCTCGCAACAACGAAATGTCGTCAGTTGTTGACCGTTTCAAACAATTACCCATCGTATTTATGCTTGTCACGCATTTAGTGCAGACTTTGGGTTCCTAATACATTTTTGGAAAAAAATCAACAATTGTTTCAACATGTAGGGCTCCGCGTTGTCTCGACTTTTCTTCACCTTCACGATTTTTTCACTATTTGCGAAAATATTGACACATAAATATTAACAATGGAGTTACCTTGCCAACCACAATTACCATTTTTATTCTTTTTTTTCTAATTTAACACTGTCAATTGTCAAATCTGGCCAGTGTGCTGACCTCTGGTACTAATTCGAAAAACAATATTTTCTTACCCACTTCACACATTAAATCTCAACACAAAAATGCTAAATCACATAATTACTTTTTCTTTACACGGATGCGTCATTGTCACGTCCATTAACTCTGCTCTCTACTCCGAATGTACACAATAGTATCAATAACAAACGTCAAAACAAAATTGACATTCATCAGCTGAGTGTAATCAACATCAGCTGTCAAATTAACACAGCCAACTTGACACGCGAACTCTAATAATCAGAAATTTTGAAGACCTTCATCCTCGTACTAATCGACTGATTGCAACTCTGACATGTAAAATGCCAACAAGGTCTACAAAATGCAATTAGAACTGTGGTTTTGATATTGTACAATCAGCGCACAAAAACACTGGCGGAAGCCAACACGCCACATGCACATGCGCGAGATTTTACGCAACATTTAAACTAAAACACTAAAATAATACCAAGAAAATTATAAATACATAAAAAGATCTCATGCAGAAAACGACACTTTAATTAAATTTAATTGTCCTGGTCTACAATTATGCGCTATTTACCTTAAAACTTAATTGTCAAAGCAACTTTTTCAAAAAAAAAAAACTTTATTGTTATTATATGGTTCTTTATCTTAGAAGTCTGTACACACCATTTTAATTGTATTTATTAAGTTGCTTAAAATTGCAACACTGCTTTGTTTCAAATAGATTCAAAATAAATAAACAGGCAAAGAAAACATTTGGTGACATTATTTCAACAAGAAAATATATATCGAGGGATTTATAAAAGTGTGCTAATTTATATCTAAAATTTAATTAAAACGGAATTTTCAATAAAATTAAAAAAAAAATTAGTACGTTCGTTTTTAAGATCACTTTTATAGTGGAATGTACTTATTTTAAAAATTTAAGCGAAATTGTTTATACAAAACTAAACCAAAATCGCTTGTGAAATATTAAAAAAATTTAATTTGCGGTAAGAAAATTCATTGTTTTGTGTCGCGTTTTGATAATTGGTAATTTTGAATGATAGTAATGTTGGTAAACTGTGCGTAAAATTGAATAAACAGTTGGGAAATAAAAATAAAATGTTTTTAATTTTGTAAATTTTAATAAAAGGAAAAAATGTGAGCGCCATCTGACTCGTACATTGTGTAAATAAAAGTGGTAAAAGCAGTGTTCTACCCTGTGGTAATGTAATTATGTCATTGATATTTTTTTTAGTTGAGTGTATTTTTTCCTAGACTGCGCTGATGAAAAAGCGACGTCAGGCGTCGGAGAAAGCGACGCCGACGGAGACACCGACAATGAGCTCCGGAACAAGGCTTCCACAAAAATACAGGCCGATAACATTCTATTGATTTTTCAGAAACGTTCGTTGAACCAATCACAGAGTTGGGACTATTTTTAAAGGGTGAGGTTGTTGTTGGGTTTTTCTAAAGCTAGTGTACGAGCTACATGTAACGTGTGTGCGGTTTTTGCGTTTTTGGACGAGCGACAGCTCGGTACAATCGCCGATGCAGGTGGCAACTCTTTTCCGCGAGTCCTCCACATTGCTCGGGGCCACCATGGAGGCGGGCGGCGGCGGTGGCGGCGGGGCCCCGGACTCTGGAGTCTCCGGACTCGCACCCGGACCCCTTCCCTACGAATCCTACAACAGCCACCCTGTGACCTTCTCCAACAAGTACAAGCTGTAAGTTTTAAGGGCCCCTTTAACGCATGTAAACATTTTGCTATGTAATATTTTGGCTGCGACCTCCAATTCCTGCTGCTATTTCGAAATATTACTTAATCAGTTGATTTTCAAAATGTTATGATATAGAGCTTCCATTTTTTGAGCAATAGCTGGTTGTTTGTTGTCCTTTGTTGGCTTTGAAAATGATGGATCCTTTTGCATGTCCTAGCTTTTCCTGCAGCGTTTTTCGCTTTTCCTGCTTGATTTCGGGGGAAAACAGTTTGGCGACTGCTGTTTTCGACACCCAGAAACCAGCTCGCCTTCAATGTTTACGTGTTGCCTAATTACAAAAAGCGCACAGCAACCCTTAAGACCTTGACTCGAAAACAGCAAATAAAAGAGTACATCCTGCATGATGTGTTTCAATGATAGTAACACGCCCTCAAATAATGTGAGTGTTGCCATTTAGTCACTGAAAGTGTTTCTAAACAACGTTAATTGCTGTGTTTTTATGTGTAGAAACATGAAACTTGAACCCCATGATGATGGTTATGAAACCAGTGCTGATATGTTGCTTTCAAACACTGCCAGTGTTAATCATGAAGTGAAATGTGAAAAACTCGAAGATCCTTACAGTTTTATTGACGATGATCCTATTCCGATGCTTCCTGCTGCACAAGGGCCTCCTCATCTAATAAATCCCATGCCCCCGCTCAACAACCAGCTAGTGCCGACAGGGCCCAAAAAAAGGGGGCGAAAAAAGAAAATTAAACCTGAACAGTAAGTCCCTTTCAAAAAGTAGACTAGAAACGTTCACGCCCTAATGAACATGTATCTTCATTATTTATTGATTACTCCAAAAATCCTAATATATAGAGTGGCCCAAGTGAAAGTGTTATCTGACCTTTCAAATACCATTGCCTCCCGCTCCGACCTGTCATTTGTCACACTATCCCGCCGTTGTTTAAACATGACATTCCTCAAAAACAAATATCTGGATTAAATTACAGATCACGCCTAAAAGGCTTGTGGCCAAATATTGACACGCTACTCTTTTTATTGATCAGTATATCAAATTTTTATAAAAATAACATTCACTCATTTGTATTAAGAATAGTCAAAATGGCCACCACAATTAGTTTCGAAATTTTCTATATACAGTATGGTCAACAATTTTGACATTGTTGAAATATGACACATTTCTAGAATTTTGTAAATAGACGGTGTTGTCACACCCCAAAAAGGCTTGTCGTTTGCAAATATTGGTAGTGCATACGTATTTTTTTATTGATCAATCCATGAAATACGTTGCTCGTTCAGAATGTGTTATTTTATATTTCAATGAAAATACAAAACTGAAATAACCGTTTAATATAGTGTATAAAATATTTTAAATACTAAAAACACGTAATTAATATTTCATATATACCTCGAATTATTTGCTCATAATCAACCGGCAAAATTTTGTTATTTGATTTTAAACCGTTCCGTTAATAAAATTGTTATTATGAAAATATTCCACTATAAAAATATGAAAAATTAATTTCCCAGAAAATTGCAATAACATAAATATTTCCTGTAATGTACGCACGCACCGTTATATAAACAAAACTTACGCTTTATGCGCACAAAATTCAGAAGAATATTAAATATTCTAGTTGTGACGTAACAAAGTCTTCATCCGGTCAGTCAATTATGGAAAAAATATGAGTTGAATATTCGGTAAAAGTGAAATCAGTAAAGACCAGAACAACGAAGGTCACTAGAGTAATTAATGAGTATCTCGATTTACTTTCAAACTGTAAAGTACACATCCGGAAATTTGGGACAATGATTTTCTGTTACTATGACAGCAGTAATTCCATGCGGGTTAATTATCTTAACGCCATAATTTTAATTATGCCTTTCTCAAATATAATTATATAATGTAGATGAGCAAAAGATGTTCGTTTCTAACTTTTTTGTTCGTTTTTTTTTTCAGTTTACTAATTTAGTGTTTGTTGTCGTTTTGGTTTGCATAGTTATTCTCTATTTTATAACTAATGAATTTTGATAGGCCGGACTATAGTCAAGACATGAATGGTGGAATTCCTCGGCCTATAAAAGAAAGAAAAAAGCACGATCGATTTAATGGAATGCCCGAAGAAGAGGTATCCAAACGAACATTACCGGATCATCTGACCGAAAATCTAGACATTATCATAGTAAGTCATTTAAAAGTTAGTGTAAAATTGATTAAAACTCGTTTTGTCAGATTGGGATAAATCCGGGATTATTTGCGGCCTATAAAGGTCATCATTATGCTGGTCCTGGAAACCATTTTTGGAAGTGTTTATATTTATCTGGATTAACACAACAGCAAGTATCAGCTGATGAAGACTACAAGTTACTTCAAGTAGGCATCGGCTTTACTAATATGGTACAGCGTGCGACTAAGGGTAGTGCAGATTTAACTCGTAAAGAAATTAAAGAGGGTAGTCAAATATTATTAGAAAAATTACGAAAATTTCGACCTAAAATCGCAGTTTTTAACGGAAAGTTGATCTACGAAGTCTTTTCTGGTAAGAAAGACTTCAAATTTGGCCGGCAACCGGACCTCGTGGATGGCACAAATACGGTGAGTGATTAAAGCGTGATTAATTATTCATTGATTAAAATCGAGTTTCCATTAGTTTAATCATTTAATGGAAATGTATTTATAGTTTTTTGATCATGGGCAAAATGTTTTTTTGCAGTACATGTGGGTAATGCCCTCATCCAGCGCTAGATGCGCGCAGCTTCCAAGAGCAGCGGATAAAGTTCCATTTTATGCGGCTTTGAAAAAATTTCGAGATTACTTGAACGGCGTAATAACAGAAATCGACGAATCAGAAATGGTTTTCTCGGAACCTCGAGTTAAATCATGTTATGAAGCCGAACCAAAGCCCGATCCGTATTCCACCGAACTTACCGACATAAGCAACGCTGTGATTAAAAAAGAAGACGGTACTATTGTACCGTGCAAAAAGAAAAGGGGTCGGCCTAAAAAAATAAAAGTCGAGGGTGAAGAGCCACCCCCAAAACCAGTTGTCCGCAAGACGCCACCAACTCAACAAAATAACTGTGATTTTCCTAAAAAGAAAAGAGGCCGGCCTAAAAAAGTCAAAGTAGAGAATATGGATATTCCCCCGCCGGATAACAATACATCGACCAACATGTCTCAGTGCTACTCGAATCCGTCACCGATACAGTCACCGAATAACTTTTACCAAATGGGGCCAGCACTTACACCGCCGAGTAGTGGTAGTAACTTGTATGCCCCACAACCACCGGGCTACACTCAGAGCCCGAGACCGCCCTATAGCCAGTCTCCCAGACCCCCTTATAGCCAATCACCCCGCCCTCATTCTCAACCCTTCACGCATTCTGATCTCAGTTCTGAAATCAGTGCTGCCATCAGCTCAGAGCAATTAGGCTCCCCAGCTTCTCCAAGTTTGGGTCCTCCGGATTTTGAACCTCCCACAAGTATGGCGGAGGAAGCAGAATGTCGTCTCAGCAGTCCCGCTCCTTCCAACAACAGTGAACAACCCCATTATCCGTATCACTCGTACAATATGGAGCCTTCACATGAGGCTCAATATGCGTCACCTCGGCAGCCCCAAGACATAGCTTCCAAAAGTTTGTCAGGTTTGGAGTCTTTGGTGGATCAGATTCCGAGTATAACTGAAGGAGAGGCGCCTCTGAGTGAAGCGCCAGACCAATATTCCGGCCAGTTCAATAACTACAATGTGTCGTCAAGAGCTAGTCCAGTCCCATATAACTACCCCCCATCTTCGGGGTATCCTTTGTATCCGACCCCTACATGGAGTGGCCATTACGAGCCCATGCCGTTGGCTTATCCGCAATTGCCCTACGCTCAAGGCTATGGCCCAGGTTTGCACATGCCAAGCCCTAACTACCCGTACTATAGCTACCCCCAACCTGCGCCGACACACCCGCCTGGTTACCCCCCGTACTTGGGCGGCTTCTGATTGGTTTCCGTCACTGTGTATTCATGTTGTGTACCTGTACCATATGTTCAGCTAGTACCTAGCAAGTCTGTCCGCTTGAGTACAGTTGGTCACTTGCATTTTGACAACAACAGAGACTTGCACAGGGTAAATGGTGATATTTTTTTGTCATAAGTATTTTCTCTAAACTTTGAATGTTAGATAGGCCAAGGGTTTCGTGCATTATTCTACATTCAGATCTCAGTCGAGTGTGTGTGTGTGTTAACTCTGAGTGTGTGGTTCATCGTTATAGCTGTAGCCCATGTCATTCATTTAAATAAACATTTGTTATAGCTCTTCAGGTCGTCTTTTCTTGCCCTTTTCCCACATATCACTGCATCCAAAGGGTGGGCTCGCCACAAAATACTTTGTAAGTGGTTTGCTCATTTGAAAAAATTTGAAAAACTACTTTTATAGTAACAGAACTGATATTTATTTAATATTACCTATTCAATGTGTTATTACGAAATGTGACTTTTTTTATATCTAATGTTATATTTAATACTCGTAATAGTTTCACAATTTAAAAAATTCTATCTTCAATTTTTGTACTTTAAACAGTATTACTAATTAACGAAAAAAGATCAAATAAATTTTGTTTAGTTCTACTATGGATTTTTATTTTCAATCACAATATCAAACTACTCCAAATACCACATGTTGAAATAAGATCAATAAAAAACTACCAACCCCGCGCATGCCTTAGATAAACACAACACGCTCGATCAAAAGTATATACAGCCCGTCCAAAAAAAAAAACATACAATTCCAATGCAACGAGCTATTACGCCATATCAGATGTTAACCTCTTCGTTTCTCAATTCCAGTATGCGCGCTGCACCTTATTTCAGCGTTAAATCTTCTTTTTGTTTCAACGAAGTGAAAGTGAGTCTCAGGGTCATTTTCTTTGCTTAAGGCTCCTTTCAGTCAAAGTTCAAGAACGATTTCATAACAACTACGAGGTAATAAAAATTGATTTTATTCATCAAGTTTGACAAAGCAATATAAATTACTTTCAATAAGTTAAAAAGTGTAACAAAATAACTTTACTATATAAACTAAAGAGACCTAATTTGACGTAGTTCGTCAATAGTGTTAGTTTTTGTTACAGATTTAAAAAAATGCAAATATACCATAGTACGAGGTCCAAGAGTAAAAATTGCCGTGATACATAAATAAAGATTTGTCAGGTATATGTGCACTATAAAATAAATCAACCTTCGAAAGATTTTATAATCTCTAGCCTAGTATTATAATTGTAGTTTGTACAAAAACAATTATATGTAAAAATATGCCCAATTTACCACTTACGCTTATAATTAAGATTTCACAAGTAGCCAGTGGAAGATTAATGGACCAAAAACAAAAATTTCACAGTGGCTCACTCCTTTTCCCAAGTCTAGGCACTGAAATCTCGGAAAGACATACAGGTAGAGACAGCAGAAAGTAAAAATATGGAATTTTAGTACCCACCAACCCATCAAGGGGCCTTATTATTGCTCATTTTGAAGTTATAGCGTCATTATGCTTAACAATAAAACTGTAGAAATAAAATCTAATAACATTCTGAAACATTGAGAATATTTTTGTTACTATTCTTTTGACATTTCTCTAAGATTATAGGACACTCGTAAAGAAATACAAGAAATCAGTAATTGAATCATAGAGAAATGGCAAAGCTATATCCGCACTCGAACCAAACAAACCTGGCCCAAAAATCTTTCATTTTACATACACTCAGCTTAGATAGTTGATTACATGCAGTTACATGTAACCAATTACCAACTTAAATCCTAAATAAAATACGTATGTGTTGAAGAACCCTAACGTAATCTAAATAAAAATACTTTCATTTGACTCAATAAATCACAATCGCATTTCGCGGGCGATTATATAACTCTATTGCTTTAAATAATTAAAATATCTATATACAATAACTGTAATAAAACTTAATAGGGTACGAAAATGAAGATAGCAATGATATAAATACATAAATTAGAATATTTGTCACATGAGTAAAAGAACTCGACTAAAAATAGCGCTTATATATACATGTGTATAGTGTATAAAATGCCTATCGACGAAATATATTAATATAAAAATATAAATAAATTAACAAACAAGTTCCAAGATGAAGTTACTAAAATACAGGAACTTTTAAATTTACACAAACTTCTTTAAAAAAATAATACAACGTAGTCCGTCTATTTATAAGTTAAACTCTAATTTGAATAGTGACTATGCATCTGGCGTCGACTTTGTCTGTTGCGCAACATTTTCTGGAACACTTTTTTTATTGTCTGAAACACTGCACTGCACATTAGGGGAAGAACTTCTATCTCTACCATCTTGATCTTCTAGAAATCGATCCATGAAATCGGTCAGCCCCGGATGAAGGGTGTATTTCTTTTTCTCCAATCTCGTCTTGTTTGCGAAAATGTCATGTCTCTCCGATTTCTTCCACAGGTAATAGAACTGAACTAGTTCTCCCACAGACCGTGTGCGGACCTTCACACATACTTCTTATTTAACATAAAGAATTACAAATGGGGAACAACAAATCTATGTATGCCCACCTGGAGTTAGATGATAGCGTCATGCATAAAGCGGATGTTTTAGCGCACTTGCAAACCCACAAACCAAAAAGACACCTAAGTCTAAATAAAAAAAGTACAAGGTCAATGGTCGTGTAAACCTTCAGTCATTTATCATACAGAAACGTAAATTTTAATATTGGCAGCCGAAATGTGATGTCAATTAATTTTTTGTCCGATAATACAATACAACCATAAAAACTTATTGCCGAACATTCCTTTAGATTACAATGGGATTATAAAGTTTCAGTGCTGCATTCCACTCAAAATCGATAAAACAACAGTTTAAGTAGTTAACTAATAAGCAATTGTTTAGTTTATTATTTATTTAAGTGTGGAAAATATTTTATAATTGTGTCATGTTAAACTTGAAATAAACACAATTGGTCACAAATCGGAAAAAGGTTTGTACCACTTATTGTACTAAAAAAGTACGAATAAGAAACTTTTGGAATAAAAACGTATTTTATTAACAACTAAATATTGCAAACTAAATAGGTACAAAACAAAAAACATCACACAATACGAACGTTGAGTAATAAAATACAAATAAATTATGTAAAATCATTAAAACTCTACAAACAAACGCACAATGGGAATAAAACCTGCACCAAACAAGATCATAACGACATGCCAAAATATCAAAAACAAGCGGCACAATACGCAAATTCAGTCTATTTTACCTTATTCTGCTGTATTAAATGAAAGTTCTTCCCAAAACACCTGACCCCAGCTTCAAAATTTCTGCATTCTTCTTCTGACCACAGACTCATAGAATCAGAACTTGGCGCGACGTTCATTCTTAAACGTCTCAGTGCTTCTTCAACGTTATGCCCACATTGTTGTAATAAATACAACGCTTGTTCGTCATCTCTTAAATGACTTCCCATGGGAATTGGGGGTTTAGATATTTCAGAGGCTTTTTTTAAGAAGTCTTCTGTAATTGTTGGGGTGATAACTAGAGGGTCCCAAAGAAGTTTGTCCTCGTTCTCGTAAGGCAGAGCATCGTCGTAATGACACAAACCTTCTGGAATCTGTGCTTGATAATCGCTACCAACCATGATGGTCTGTAAAAGAAAAAATATAAAACCGAAATAATTGAAATAAAAGTGATGTTGATTCAAAACTAACATTTCTACAGCTACTCTACACACCTACCTACATTAACGAAAATGCACATGCATGAATAAAATGTTAGTAATGAATTGAAATGAAGAAATAACCTTATTAACCTTTCTCCATTCATCTTCATCTGGGCTGTAATCATAATCTTCTTCTTCTTCTTCACTCACTCTAGATACAGCTGAAACTGAGAGTGAGAAATAGGAGTTAAGAACTAACGGACTTACAGCGCAGCAGTCTTGCTGCATCTTGATCATTTTCAGGGATATTTTCATAAAGGGCACGGAGTTTTGAAGGTTGATCTGGAGGATCAGTTTCGCTTTCTTGTTCTTCCATGGGTTCTGAAGGGTCAGGATCTTCTTCAACTGGGCTTTCGTTCTCTTGATTTTCACCTCTATAACCATACAGCGCAAGTAGCTCCTCTAAGGGCATATTACTCTCCTAAAATACAAATCTTAACTCATATAATCTCTCGATTCAGTCGTTACCTTTTGTAAACTTGAAAGTTCAGCGTTAGGATCCTCAGATTCCCCTGCTGCTAAGGCTTCTTCTTCTTCTAAAGTCCTTTCATCATCAAAATCATTAACAAGCATGTCAACTGAAGGGTCAAATAGCTTGTCTTTACTAGGTGAGCCGCTCTCTTTTCCATCTTTATTAGGAGAAGCAACTTCTGCCATGATATTACTCTTCACTCATTACTTCTGTTGTGCTGCTTCAAACTGTGTAAACCTGAAAGAATGTCAGAGATTAGAATGTTAAATGATATGTTTTGATAAGTCCATTCCTTTGACTACACGCAAAACTATGCAATTTTAATAAACAAAAACATTGAAGAAAGTTAGGTTAGAAATAAGCCCGCTATTTACACAAAAAAAAATTTTTCGAGCACCAACCTGAAACTGTCTGTGGGCTCTTGCACACAACTAAACAAGAAAACAAAACCCAAATTTACACAATTCGCGCCGGATTTTTAATTAAACATTTTTTATTCTGCCAAGAACACAAACCACTTATGATAGTTCGCCATATTTGTCACGTGACTGTAATGGACGGTACAAAACAACCATTGCAGTATAAAATGTAGAGCACCGGGTGTTTGTTTAACCTTACAACTTCTTAAACGGCTTAAAAAAATATTATTTGTACATTATTTTTAACGAGGGTGTTTTAGGAAGTGGTAACATACTTAAAATTGCGGTTTTTGATGTTAATTTAATTATTTAATTTTGGCAGGTTTCACGGTTTTTTTATGTTTGTGTTCCTAACCTAACCCCTCCATGTCACATAATTTCCTCCCACAAAAACAAGAATTTTATTACAATGTTTTAGTTTGGAAATTGAGCCATTCAAAAGTGCCATCCATTGTAATGAAATGAATTTAAACGATTTGTCGAAAGCGGCTATAAATTCAAGTTCGCAGTGTTCTCCAGAATGTAGAAATCTTTTATTAAAAGGTAAACTTGAAAGTTTGTGGTTTTGTGACAAACTCTTCTTTTTAGCGGCCCTGTCCATCAACCAGTTTCCAACTCAGGATCACGCAAAAGTTATCGAAAAAATCTCGAGTGATTATAGTCTAGCCCCTCATGAAACAATAGAACTTTTAGGAATCTACTTAGCCATAATTCGTTTATTTGTGGAGACCATCGACAAGGAATTTAACGTGAAATTGTTGGAACTTGGTTTTTCAAATGAATTCGTTAATGACCTGCCTTTAGTTAGTAATAGAACGAAAATTTTAGAAACTATTCTTAATTCCAGGAGAGGACAATTTAATAAACTTGTCTCATTAAAATGGAGAATTGACATAAGTCTAACAAACAGGTAAGGAAGTTCAGTTTGTTGTTTTTTATAATTGGAATTTTTAGTGCCCTCGTTAAGAAAATACCAACTAGTGTAATACTGTGCCTTCAGCTCAAAAATGGACGTAAATATACAATTAACGTCAATATAAGGACATTCCATAAACTAAGGTATAACGTGGCTTTAATAATGAAAGAAGTGGCGAATGTAAAAACGAACCACTTTAAATAAGTTTTGAGTTACTGAAAATAAAGAATTTACGAACTGTTGACTTGTTATTTAAAATTTTTCCGCGAATTTGCTTGCCAATTAAAACTGGCCGTTTAGTCACGTGCTCGAAACACCATTGGTTGTCAAGCCGCACATGTAAAAATTCTCTGAATTTTTTTTCAAATCAACAAAAGAATGCAATTAAAAGTTCTTTATTTATACAAAACCTGATTACATAATAACTCAATCAATTTTATCGGTTGCTCGGGGCGTAGAGAAACAACACAAAAAGGGCCCAAAAATGAAGCAAAACCTGTAACAAAACAGTTAAAAAAAATCAGAGTTTGTGGAAACTCACCATATAACAAAAAACAAAAACCCGTGCTAGTGGATATCGCCTAAGAAAAATGCCCGTTCTGACGCTAATCGCGTCAACTGTTGAATACGCGTGTTTTACTCTTCTTGTCACGCCAGCGTCTAGAGGGGACACTCTCATAAATTGCGGAACTTGGGATTTTACTACAAATAATTGTTACAACAGGTTGCGACATTTGAATACGAACCGTCATCCGTGTCATTTACATTGATAACGCGAACTTGCGCCCTCTCCAACTGTGCTAAATTGTTATGATACTCGTTCTGAAACAAAATGTAAATATTTTCAAAATAGAGCATCAAAACCAACCCCTAGTTTCTCCAGTTGTATTCGTAGAGCGTTTCTTTCAGTCGTCACAGTTTCCAAAGTATTCTGTTTGAGCATGAGAGTATCAGTGAGCGATTTAATTCGCACCTCATAGTCGTTGTTTTCATTATCATTAACTTTGTTTTTAAGAGCTTGTTGCAACCGAGTGATTTCTTCACTCTTTGATTGAACAACGTGGCACTGTTGTGCTATTTCTTGGAGTTTGACTTGTAGTTCTTGACTTTTCAAACGACACTCTTCCTCCGCCATCATTCTTACTTTTTTCTCAGTTAGAAGATTATCTTGAAGAATCTGTGTTGCTTGTTGCGATGAATTTTGCGTCATTACGAGCTGCTGTTGCAAAAGACCAATCTCTTGAGTGAGTTTCTTCACATGTTCTGATAACTCCACGTTTCTGCTTTGTTGGAACTCAATTTCTTTCCTAAAAAATCTAGTTAAGTTTAAAACTAATTGAAGCTCATCGTACTTTAATTCCTCGTTGTAATTCGTTAAAATCTGATCGGAATTCTCTGAAGATTTGCTTTCATTCTTGAGAAGAATTAAATTTTCTTTTTCTAGTAAGATCCGCTGAGCTCTTGCTTTATACTTTTCCATTTCTGATTGAGCTGTTGCAACAAGGGAGTTGGACGCTTCAACCTGAGACTGTAAATTAGCGTTTTCGTTTCGCAGTTCCGCACATAAATGTTGCAGATTAAGTAGTTGCTTGTTAAGGCCTTGGACTTCATTCTCTAGTTTGGTGATTGTTTCAGTATAATTCTGGATGTCTTCAGTTAAGATAAAACTGAAATTTAGATGATTGATGATTTGATAAAAAAAAATATTGTCAAATACCTGTTGTGAGACGACAAGGATTTGGAGCCTGGTGAACTAGATTTTGGTAGTTTTTCAAATTCCTCGCCAACTAAAATGAACCGGATAATTATGACTTAATTAACCAGTGTATTATTATACTATTTTTGGCAAAAAAATGTTTGTCACTTTACCGTAATCCTGATTTTCGAAACTGCCTGGAAACTCCTCATCAACCACAGATTTAGATGGTTCTTGTAAGTTAGCTGGCAATTTTTTTGGAGTCAGCTTCAGAGCATTGGAATTTTCACTGTATGTGGTGCCGGTGGCAATTTCTTGGAGTGGTTCCTCCACCAAATTGACATGTTTACTATTTTCTCTGGAAAATCTTCTCAGACTTTGATAACACCATTAAAATACTTACTCTTCAGAAAATTTGTTGCTATCATTCAAAACTGTAGCTGCGTTCTGGTCTATTTTATTCAGCAAATCTTCAGCTCGTCCTGCTAAATTTTGTAACCAAGCCATGATTTACATCGTTTTTTGTAATTACATTTTTAGTCAAGTGGTTTTTATTTATATTTGGTGGTGTTGGCAAAATCGTGAATGTCCCAACAACTGTCAATTCTAGGGAGTTTTTTTTGTGTCAATTGAATTACGTTGGTGGCACTGCATAAGACGCTTGAACTCCATTTTTACCCATCTTTAGAAAATAGTTTTTCATCTCAGAAAACTGAGCTCCGTGAAAATATATCTCACTGAAATGAATGCTGAGGATGTGGAAACTTTACTGACTTTCTTTAAAATGCGTTTGTGACGACTCTTTTAGTGACTTAACGACTATCGTATTGGTATGAGCATCAACTAACCTAACTTATCTCAAGAAAATCTCTCTTACTGAAAAACTTAGTTTTAGGTAGTGTGAGTTTATATCGATCATTTTTTCGTCAATATGGCGGATAAAGACAAGTCTCAACCTACGCAGCCAAAAAACATCCCAAAAGATGGTCAAGTTATCATGTCCATCATGAAAGAGATGGGGATCTCAGACTACGACCCCAAAACGATAGTCCAGCTTACGGAATTTGTGTACAGGTATGCCACTTCGATCTTGGAAGAAGCTAGAATGTATGCTAACAACTCTAAGAAGAAGTTTCTAGATGTAGATGATGTAAGATTAGCTTTGCAATTAACAGCCGAATCAACGTTTACCACGCCGCCTCCACGTGAAGTTATACTGGAATGTGCGAATATTAAGAATTACACTCCTTTACCTTTAGTCAAGCCCCATTGTGGGCTCAGATTACCGCCTGATCGATATTGTTTATCGTCCTGTAACTATGCCTTGAAAAGTTGTAACCAGAAGAAAAATAACAAGCCAAACTATACTAACCCGGGGACTGGGGGTGCTATGAAGGTTGCCACCAAGCTGAATGTAAGTTATGTCAAGAGAACTCCAATGGGGGTAACAAAACAGTCAGTTGGAATTACGAAACCGCTGCCTAAAGTCGCCACTACAGTTCCCATGCAACAGAAAACGACACTGAAACCTAAGATACAGATTGCTTCTCATAATGTTCAGATCGCCTCAACAAATGGGGCACCGATGGAAATAGACAACCCGTTGAAACGCAAGAGAGAAGATGAGTCAGAAACTTAAGTGTACAAAATGAACTAATTTTTATTAAACAAAATAAATACAAAAAATGAACAATTGAACAATTTTTTTTATTGCGACCCTGTAGAAAGTAGAGCCAATAGTCCTGCAGTAGCTCCAATGGAAACGGTGTAGTTGACAGGTGGAGTGAACGATGGAAGGATGTAGAAGCTTGAAATGATGACGATTGTCAAAAACAGAGCGTTGTTGTAGAAAATCGACAAAGTTGTAGCTTCGAAATCGGCGACTTCATTCTTCTTCCATAGGATTCGCTCGTCTTTTTCCTTCTTGCTCATTTTCTTATCTTCGGCGAGTTTCTTAGACAAGTCCCTGGTCACAGCCTCCTCTCGTTTCACGGCAATCTTATGTTTAAGGGTGAACTTGGTATTTCTGTATGCCAGAGCCAACAAATAAGTAGCCACAGCAGTTACCACAAAGAATAATATCAAAGATGAATAGATTTCAATCAAATGAATTCTCCAGAATAACCATATTGGCACAGCTGATACAATGAGAGCGTTACCATAAAATAAGGCCGAAGATTTTGTAGAGACATTTCTGCTGAAATCTTGAAGCAGAAGCTCTTCTTCTTTGGTGAAACCTTTATTCTGTGATTTCGACATAATGGCTGTTTTTTCACTTAAGTTTAATTCAAAAACACTACAACACTCGTTTAATTCAAAAAGTAAAGTGGAAGCAACAAACAACTCCTAACACTACTTTCTCCCCAAAGCGCCACGCGCTACGTTTTTCTTCCACGTATCAGAGAGTTGGCCGCTGGAGGAAATGGTGGGGGCGTTATGTCATTTCATAACACCGAAATTTCACTAGATATAATTACTGATAGTACGAGCGGTTTACACTAGATGGCGCAGGATTTGCGCCCAAAACAAATTTAAAAAGCTCAAAGCGAGATTTTTTTAAGTTATTTGCCAGAAACTCAAATTAATTTTAACAATAGACTGTGTTTAAAAACTCATATTTTTTTCAGAATTAGTTCCTGCTAAAACAGTGGTTTCAAATTAAACTGTAAGATTTTTTAATCAACTTTTATTTTTGTAGGAATTTATGTCTTATTATTACATAAAATTGCATCTTGAACCAATGAATGGTCGAAACTTTCTTATTGGAGTCTTTGAGTGTTATCTTCGATCACTTGGCAGAGTTGCGTTTCAAAAAAAAAATTAAAATTTTCATTTAGTAACTTGAAGTAAAAAAAAAGGTTTGCGGCCATATTTTGTGGTCCTGATAATCATTGTTTAAAACTGAGGCGTAGTAGGTAGTAGGACTAGAAGTCAGTGACTTGTGGTTAGCGTAAACAAAGACAGGTGGCGCTAGAGAGTTAAGTAAGTGTTTAAGTAGAATTAAGTGTATTAATGGAATCAGTATTTTAAGTAAAGTGGCTGTATAGCGATGCCCTCAGTGGATAGCAGCTAAAACAATGCACTAAGAACGCGCGTTGTTAAGTGGAAGACAGGTGTATGAGGTGAGCATTCCGAGCAATTCCGAAGTAGGAAAACCAGCTATAGCAACTCCAGTCAGTTGTCTGTCTGTCAAATTCAGGCAGGCGCAATAAAGAGTCCAAAGTGGTTTAAGCGTTTTTGTGAGCAATGAGAACTAGAGGCTGAGTGACAGTCAGGGACAGAAATCGAGGATAGTGGAGTCTTAACTATAGACCGATAACGAAAGAACAAGACAAAGCAGATATCGGTAATCGGTGTCGTTCTCTAATCTTCCTGCTAGGGAAGGGGGGGGTGGTGCGCAGCCGTGTGAACCCATCGGTGTATTGGTTAATGTCTGAAACTTTGTTGACTGGTAGTTGGTAGTTGAGTGTCGGGAGTTGAGGAGTCGATGATTCGAAGTTGGCCGGGCGGTAGCGACTGTAGCGGTAGTGGAGTGAAGAGAGCGAGTGTTAGTGTAGTGGTGTAGTGTGTAGTCCTGCGTGCCGAAGATGGCCGTAAACCAGGACGATGCTAAACAGGTGTTGCGAGTTGACCAGGACTCAGAAACGGACCTGCAGGCGCTATTTGACAGCGTGTTGAAGCCGGACTCCAAACGCCCGCTGCAGGTGCCATGGAGTATGCGAAAACTCCCAGACTCATTCTTCAACCCGCCGTCCACGGGCTCCAAGTCCATCAACCACTCGCGAGAAAACTCCGTCGACTCCTCCTTCGGCTCAGCAGCCAGTGGCAGCGGCAGCACCACCGCCACCGCAACCACCGCACCCTTGCCCAGTGCCCACCACCGAGCACACAGCTCCCCCGCCTCCCTCCAACAAACCTACGCCGTGGGCCAGGCGCAGGCCGCCACGCACCACCACATCAAACAGCGCTCCTACGACGTGGCCACCAAGGTCGAGGACAACACCCCACTGCCCACTGGCTGGGAGCAGGCCCGCACCCCCGAGGGGCAGCTCTACTACTTAAAGTACGTATCCGCTACGATGAAACGCTTGGCCCGACACCTGTTGCCCATCCTCTCATCTCTTTCTTCTCTACTCTACCTGAGTACCTGTCCGAGAGACCAACGACCACCACAGACTAGATCTCGCGGTTAACCCGCCCTCTTTCGTGGAGGTCGCAACTCTGTGCGCTGGCTTTCACAATCTGCATAACGATTACCGTTTCTACCTGTTACGACCACTTTCTAGCGAGGAAACGGCTTTACCTTGTGTTATTTGCATATCAACAACCGTTCGATTATTAGCTATCAATTTACAACGCTTTCAGACCATCACATACCTAAGCTGACCGTTCCACGTTCGACCGATCGTTTTAAATTCCGATCTGTATCGAACGCACATTCTATGATCTTCGATTACCTGCATTCACGAACCCTAGGTACCGACATATACACAGGAAACGACCAATATAACTCTTATTGTAATCCACCCAACCAAATAACACAATACCGACCCGCATTTTGCATCAGATCCATAATTAACTCATACTTACGATCAAAAACCACCTTTAGGGACACTTAACAACCTGTTTCTCTAACCACCACACACACGACCTTCAAAAGCGGGCGCAGCGAGCTCACCCAACTCAAAGACAAAACCACTCGAAAGACTCAACCTTAGATCTATATACCTTTGTTTATAACCTCTTCCACAAAGAAAAGCTTAAATTAAATGTAAAATAACATTGCGATGTTCCAAATTGTTAATAACAAAACACCTACGTCAGAAACAGACATCGATACTAATTGAGATAAGATTTCCCCAGGCTAATCCTCAGATCAGAACCGAAAAGCTGAAGTACCGATTGATTCCGGTACAAACATATCGTGCCACATTTCTGCCTAAAATCAGGAAACGCCATACAATTACGGAAAACTTTCTTTTATTTGGATGAAAAACCTGCCGTTGGGTACCTGATTTCGGCATCCTGCTTCTTAATGGAGGTGTATTTTATTTTTACAAAAGAGCGGACGTATGTAAGCTTTAAAGGTGAAACCTTTATCATAGCAGGTAAAACTACGGTGCAAGAAAAAAGACGCCGAAGACAGTTCTAGGAAAGAAGAATATAGTGGATTTTGAAGGAGGGAGATTTAAGTTTTAAAAGAAAAGGAGAACAAAGAATGATTGAAATATAGTTTGCCGATAAGTGCAGTAGTCTCAGAGGGTCGTTTTCGAGAAATCTATCATCACCTAGAAAAAAAAAACACAGCAGTGACAGCAGGAAATGATAACCAAGGCTTTGTCTTTTTACGTCGCTGCAGAAATGTTTGCTCTTTGACGGAAATATGATATTTGTAGTGCGTCTTATCTCGTTTCATAGATGCACACCTATCTTTATTACATTGTTACCAAATTAAAATAATATTACAAAAGTAAATATTGTTTTTATGAGATCATTTACATTTTTCTACTATTTTTAGTGTTGATGCTCTGGATTACGAATTGTGCCTAATTTGACTTCCTCAAAAGTGATAGTTATCATTGACGCCAACCGGAAGTTCAGCCTACTAAAAGGCCTGATTGTGATTTTGTCAGTTGTTAAATATTAGTTCTTGTCAAATGTGTATCGAAATTTACCTATATATACAACAACCATGATAAAAGTTGTAATCAATGGAACCAAAGTTTAACAAGAAATCATAACAATAACAACATGTGACATTTAGTCTCATAATAATAACACGTGACGGGGTGATGTCTTGGCTAAGATATACATGCCTCAAAGTTGTCAAAAATTCGGTTGCTTTTATATGAATATAATCTAATTATTCCACATAAATAGCCTGTTGTGACATTATTAGAAAGTTGACTATTTATAGAGCAGCATATTAAATCACTGTGAAATGTAGGGTGGAAAGCTTATTTTTGTATTTGCATGGCGCCGCCTTAATTCGATATAATTTTGAAATAGCTATTAAGCTATGTCCACGACGGAGACCTGATTCTGATCCACTTGAATGCGTCACCCATTGTACAAACATGGGGGCTCTAGAAATAAATGACTCCATGTCCACCAGCATAAGACAATTTATCTCATTATAGTTTCATCAGCATACAAAATACTTTAATAAAATAGCAGTTAACAGTTCTTTATTTAAATTCCATTTTACATCTTAACGGTTCACGAAGACAACTTTTGTTTGCTGGATTAAACGTATTGTCCTTGTGATTTCAATACAATACGAAAAAGATACTGTCAGAGAGATAAATATTTGGGCAACATTGACCTAAATGGTTCTTTCGCTAAAAAATCTCAACGGATTCATAACACGCAAGAGGAATTGTAAGCGATCCCAGGTACAAATATCCTTTTGATTTATGCTAAACGAAAGCGAAGGTCATCGTGTCTGTACCACTTGGCATTCTGAAGAATAAAATTATTTCAACTAAAAAAATTCAAATGTTGGTTTATACAAAAACGTGAATGAACGGTTATCTGCGTCCTTATCAAAATATGTACTATACTTTATCGCGCGTTGCTTACGTGTAAAATACTTTGTTTTGTATAAGGTAAGTCCTTTGTTGTAGTGAAATTTGAGCAAGTGTAATTAAAGGCGATACAGTCTGTGGCGGATGTCGTTTTTGTAATATCTTACGTCACTGACAACGTTCGTCTACGTCGGCATAGTCAGGGAACCACCGGTCTGTTCTTAGGTAGCGGGAAAATCTGGTATGAGTCTGCGAACAATAGAATTTTTTTTTCAAATATTACAAAGAAAACTGTACGATTTAATCAGCAATTAGTAAAACTTGAATCATGGTAACAAACAAAGGATTCGACTTGTATCAAAAACGTTTATTTTAACTCGGAAGAGAAATTTGAGGAAATTTGCAGTTCGAGGCCAAGTACACCGATAATTAAAACTTGATTAGCTCATTTTGGTTGAAAAACCCTTCAGGCGTATTTCCACGGTCATGTCAGTGTACCCTTAATATGCGCATTTTCTAATATGACGTTCGTTCTTCATTGTAATCTGTGCATTAAAATTTAATGAACAGACGTCATTTTTGTCATTACGCGAATTGACGGCTTTGTTTTAATTTTTATTGTTTCTAAGTACTGTTTGGAGGTACGATTTTCTTTGCTAATGTCACGATCAAATTTCAAACTAGTGCAGAGCAGTTGCTTGGTTATTCTTTTCCAGTTGAGTGGTGAATAAAGATGGTTCTAAAAATACGTTGTATTTAACAGCCAAGCGGGTATCATTTCCGGTGGACCTAAAAAGAAAGTACATTTCTACTGAAAATGAAAAGAGAATCTAAAAATGTGGTATCAAGTACAGAAAATGTGTCATACAGTCAAGGTTTTATTCAATTATCATATAATGGGATTTTTTGACAAATGGAAGTTTTCCTTATAAAGTCGGATTTCCAATTGTTTCTGTTCCACTTTGAGATGAAAATTTTCAAATTCCGACTGCGTTCTACTAACAATATGCATCCTACTTAGTTTACTGTAAACATTATGTAGTAAAATTCCCAATAAAGTTCTAAATATAGTTGAGATCATGGTTCAAATCTAGTTCGTATTAACCACGTGTCTTCGTTTCCTGGAATTCGAACCAATGTCGCACCTCAATTCAAAATCGTAAAGTTTTACCAACAAAGTAGTTTCTTTCACACATTGTTGCAATCTGCTTTCTTTTTTCCAGAAATTAATTTTAACTTGAATGAGATTCTATAATTATCGAATTAAATTCAATTATGGATATTGTGGTGTGATCCAGAAGTTGATAAAATTTTCATACAACGGAGATATGAGTCATTGTTTCGATTACTGTTGCAGGTACACAATCAATAAATAAATGGGCCGCGGTGGAGTAGAAAAACAAACAAAATTTTGTGTATTTTGGCGCCATTTGTTTGTTGTTTTTTATCAATTTAAAATGACCTTAAACTTTATTACAACGGCTGCACGGATTTGGGTCAGAAAGATCGATCAAATATCAAATTCAATCAAGTTTCCGTTTTCAGTTTTATCACATTCAGTTCGTTTTCCCACATAAAATAGTTGTGTTTTTTTTTATATTTTTTCCCCAATTTACACAGGTGGTTATTTAAAGTATGCGCTGTTAAGTATTTAGCAACTACAGTTGCATGTTTATTTAAAAAAAGAGCTTAATAACTCATATACTGCACCGACTTTGTTGGTGCATTTATTGACCAAATAAACGAAATTTAACTTCACAGATAACATACAAGGCTATACTTTTATCTCAGATGTAATATCGCTTGTCAAACAATATTATTACTACATGTGACTTTGTTTATTTACAAAAAGGGCAGAGTACTCTAAATTTGGCGCCACACCCGTGTTTCGCTTGCGATTTAAATGTATTGGAGTGAAACTATCGAAATTCGATGTTGATAACAAAACGTGAAATCACTAAAACGTTTTTCTGAAATATTTTAGGGTCTTGATAAATGAAGCCCGTCCCTGCCTACTTGTTTGTTTGTTAATTATATTTAGTTATTTTAGGGGTGTTTTTCCTAATTCAATTATGTTTTCTTCGATCCTTGTGGAGGATGTAACACATTTGGGCAGTTAGGGCTTCTATTCCACATACATGTAATTAGTCGCCGAGACGTATATTTTTAGATTTTAAAATTCTAGGCGCCTAAGTCGGACGTCGAACCTTTTGCCGAATGCACAGCAAAATAATGAACTTAACAGTTCTACCGTCTTATTGCTTCGACACGTGGAAATCTGATAAAATCTTATCGTAAATGTGGATAAACAATATTTTTTACGAGACCTAAATATTCCCTGGCGAATAGTTTAAAGGTTAGTTTGTAGGTGTTATCCTTTTCTTCATGGTCTTTTATTTAAAAATATCGCACTAGGAATAAATCGCATTGGTAATAATTACTAGAATTTAATAAATGATTTTCTAATTATAGGTTTTTATTGGTAACGTATTCTGTTGTTGCCACGACTAAATTCAAGTCGTGTATTTTCTTGTACTTCGTAACTAAAAGTAATTATAAAATATCGCTTTATTAAAACTCGGCAGTTTAAAACTGGAACAAAGCAGTAGTTAATTAAGAAATTAGCCCTATTTATCTGTAGGATCTGTTTACTTATTGCCACTTATTATTTGTAATAAATATGCTCTATTTACTTTCATTCTGTTACATTTACGGTACCTGCTGTAAGGTGGAATGTAATTAATTAAAATAATAGCACTTGGAGTGATGGAATCGTGGTGGAACTGAGTGTTTACAAATTGACAATTGTCTCAATTAGCCTTATAAGTACAAAAATAGAACTAGAGTTGATTCACACTGTATCATTTATAAGAATTTAAATAATAATCTAATATTCATGCATACCACATATGGCAGGGCGTGAACGGTAGCTGATATTAATTTTTACACTCATTGTTTATTTATACACCTAGAGATTGATAAATACAATGTTATGAAGGCAAGTTTTAAACAAATATTTAATGCACATAACAAGAAATAGAACACCTATATCGTATTACGAAATCACCGACATTAGGTACATACTTACCACATGTGCATAATTTCGCAACTACTTAATTTCACTGATAAAATAAAAAAAAAATTATCAAGACAAAGCACACTACATTTCCTTCGTTGTAGGAAAAGTACCGTTCAACCACACCTGTACTTTCCGACAATTGGTACATTGTTTCTCAAAATGGGCGTGGTCCTGCAATCACGAATGAGTTTTTTAAAGCATTTTGCGTTTTGAAGATCATGCGAATGTTATTGGTTCATGGTTCGGCGTGATTGGTCGATTAATTCAATGTGGGCGTGAATCGGATAAAACAATGTCACAGTTCAACGACACTGGGGAAACAGGCGTGGCTGAAGAGAAATAGTAAACGGTCCCAAATTGTGGTTTTATTGGTACATCGTGACGTAACTCTATCTGCATTGGTGCAGCCAAAAACATATCATGGGTTTTGAATATTTAACGAGAGTTTAAATGAAATAATCTTCGCTGTGTGCACTTCTTTGAAATTAAATGCTCTGTTTTTACTTGAAGTAAGTGGTAGCTATATTGTGTTATTTTTAGTATGAGTTAGTATTTTTGTCCGAGAAAACCATTGGCGGCGACTCAAGTTCGACGAGGGCTTCCATAATGAATTTAATGAGAGATAATTTGAAACCTAACAAAAAGTATGATCTTAAAGTTTCTTAGTGTAGGCAGCGATTAGATTAGAATTATCTGGAACTAACTTTTAAGATGCGCCAACCATTGTAGTAAATTCACTTTCAAATACACCTTGTTAGTATTTTACGTAACTTTTATGCTTTATAATTCGATATTAAATCAGTTGCGTCAACGGAAAAAATTCTGTATTGTGGTTTTCTGAAATTATCTCTGGTCGAAACGCCACGAATCATTTTTATAATAAACTGAGTTTGGATACAATTTTGCCTTTTGCACTAGAAACGTAATCGTTTCGTCAAATTAAAAGTGGAGTACAGTCGAACTTCCGAAATTTGATTTTGGATCAGCGCCAGTTTCGTCGTAGGAGAAACCACACCCACGTCCAAGTGCCAATGTTTGATTCGTTCTGTTTGTGGTATAATGATAGTAATTGGGTCATCGTAGTGTGGTAATATGGGCGGCTTTTTGAATTTTTTGGTAATACGTTCTATGATAAAGTGTCGTTTTTCGTCCGAATGCAAAGTTCAACCGTCTTGATTATTGTGTTTTGTTTAAATTAAAATTGATTGGCAGTCTTAAATGGTAGCTGACGCGTTGGTCATTGAATATTTTAACGGTTAAAACACTAGCAAGATACATTTAGGTTTTTTCAAGAGTAAATTAGTGTCAAGTCTGCACCCATCAATTTTAAGAAAACACTCCTTTGATTTTCTATTGTCTATCTCGCAATGTCTATCCCAATCGATTATTAGAAAGTAAACGCGGCGTATAGACATATCTTTCCTTTGTGACTTTTTTAAGGTCATCGCATTCAGGAATAAATAATAAATAGTTTGCTCCTTAGCGAGAATAACAATTTACAGTTATTTCGTCATATGGTAGAAGTAGGCAGCTAATAAATTTTTCTTCCTGACTTGTATGAATGCGTGGAGGAAGCGGCCATCTTTAACAATAATGTATATAAATTGTAAGTTTTTAAAATCGAACGTGTTCACTTTCATTCACATTCCGAAATGTTGGCTATTGTGCAGTTCTGATTAAGGTAATGCCGATGTAGGCGCATCTTGCTTCACAGTGAAAGTAAAATAGACAATGATAAAATTTATCTTAGATTTAAATCAGAGGTTCTTGGAAATTCGTGAGGATTTTAACTCGAAATATATTGACACGTTTGAGATTCGTGGAAGAGGCTGCTGGCTCCAACCTGGCGGATGCCATTATGACAAATCCTAAAGCAAAATCCTGTTCTTGGTTGCCAACAAGGACAAAAATTCTCAAGGCGAGCGCAGTTTTTATCCTGTAAGGATTATAAATGTTTCTTGATGTGTTTCTGTATTTCTATCGAGGAAATTTAACATCACGTGTCGCTTCCGGTTGGTCGTTTCGCTTGGCCTTTAAAGGTCGAGACATCGATGGTATATCATTGAAAACAGGTAGATTTCTACTTTTTCAATGACTCAGTACCATTCATTCCTTCCAAGAATATTTGGCAAATGATTTGTAGAAAATACGTTTCGAGAAACTTTCTCAGAGTGTTTTTATGGGGCACTTAAACACTATTCATTGATTTCATGAAGAATAATTCCAAAAATAAACGGATTCCCTAATTTCATACTGCTTTTATGTTCTCTGGAACGTATCGAAATTCTAAAAGGCTACTGAAACTTTCATTGAGACATAGTTGGCAAAAAGTGCACTCAATGCCCATCTATTTTTGACGGCGTCATGACTTTTCTGACACTAGCGCCTATGAGCTCCATTGATAAGGTTAAAAATAACACTTTTCAAACGTTGTACGTAATTTATGATCGCCTTGGAGATTTTTTTACTTTCTGCCACATTTAATTTGACAGTAATAAAGGCGAAAAAATGTCAATGCTAATCTAGATATAATCTCTTTACTAGAAAATTTATTATTTCTGTAATTTTGGCGCCTCCATGAGAAATTTTCACAGATTAGAGATATGATTATTTCACGTATTGCTATATACCGATAAGATTGTGACGTCAATGTGTATTATTTATTTTATAGATTTATAGCTTTTGTTAAGATTTCATATCTATAAATGGTTTAATCTTTCCCTGAAATTGTGATAATCAAGTGTTTATTTAAAACTTTTATCAATGAAAATAAGGAGATGGTATCATTGTTTTCATAAGAAGAGATTATCCTACGTGATGTAGTAAACGTAAACTTTGTAATTTACAATTTATAAACAAAGGCGCAACAGTGAAACTTGTCCAACAAGTCAAATTTCGAGTGTGCATTTTAAGTGAAGTTAGGACGACCAATCATATCGCAATGCGCAAGGTATGTTTACCTTTTTCCTTGCTTGCTATTGGTCCACGCACTTTATACAGATAAAATATTTTTTTCTGCCTGGCAAGTGGATTTTTTTACTCAATACACCTGGAAAATAATATTACGACTTATGACTGTTTGCGGTGATGTGATTACAGTGATTGTTTCATTTTCAAAGACATCTGATAAACTGATACGAACTAAAAACAATATTTTTATATGATTGAAATTACTTTAATGTGATAACTTATCCGGCTTATCCTAGTTATCGTGGTTATTGTAATGGCGTCGGTTTTGTGGGACTTTTTACGTTATCTAATACAAGCCGGTCATTTACATAACATAAAATTGTTTATTAAACCATTCGCTGACGCACTGAGGATTTTCTTTCCGACCGCAGCTTTGAGGTTTTGTTAACCCCAAACTATTACGACAATAGTATAAGCGTACTGACATTTAGGGTTTTCTTGATTCATTAATATAATAATTAAATTTTCCTTGCTTCTCTAATTAAAAAAGCGACTAGTCCAGAGTAATGTTGTGGTTTTTATCTTTGATTTCCATATAACTTTTTCTCGAATGTTTTACGTAAATAATTTCAAAATAATTAATGATTTAAGGTAAACGACTGTTTTATGGAAACCATGTGGTTCGAGTTAGGGCAATAAAACTCTTTAACGAACTGAACGGAAATAAAACTTTAAAAGTAAATAAAAACGGATAATGTTGCATCAATTTCTGTTTACTTAGATCGCTTTTAGAAACCGACAGTGTTTTGATTTTCGCTTTTTTACAGTCATATCACCAGAACCACAACATGGGAAGACCCACGGAAGTCTTTGGCTGCACAGGCTGCAGCTCAACAACACCAAAGTGCAGAACAACTACTAACTTCACATCAGGCGCAAGCCTCGAACACTTCGACTCGTAAGTGCGCTTTTATTTTACCGAGATATTGGTACAATTTGATGATGTTAAATTGCAGTTCAAAATTTTTTTGATTGGACTAAATCTTTATCTTAGAAAATCAAATCGCGGAATTATGGCTTTCAACGAATAGTTTGATTTAATTTCAGGTGTTGTTGCTCGGATATTTTTCTGGGTGACACGTGGTCAGGTTTAGTCCAATCGCGAACTAGCTTCTACCTATTTAGTCATAATGAGCCAATAGCAAGTAGGTGTTGATAATTTTTTTACGTGATTGGTAAAATTCTGAACTGTATGCACAGTATATTAGCCTGATCCTTGACTGAAATTAAAATTGACGGGGAAATGTTTTTCTCTAGCTGCCAAAGTGAATGCAGACGTAGATTTAGGCCCTTTGCCTGAAGGTTGGGAGCAGGCACAAACTCCTGAGGGAGAAATATATTTTATCAATCATCAAACACGTACTACTTCGTGGTTTGACCCTCGAATTCGTAAGTTAAGCCGGGAATTTTCGGAATTTTAGTTTTGACGGTTGCTGTTGTTTCCAGCCACACATCTACAACAAAGATCTCCTGGTAATGCGTCGGTAGCTGGACAATCGTGGCACACAGGTTCTTTATCGCAATCGTCTCCTGCCAAACAGCAACAGTTTCGACTACAACTGTTGCAGTTTGAACGTGACAGGCTGAAATTACGACAACAAGAAATCAGGATGCAACAGGAACTCATGATGAGGGGTAGTTCGAGCGACTTACCATTGGACCCTTTTCTAACCAGTTTAAATGATCACTCCCGACAGGAATCGGCGGATAGCGGATTAGGTAAGAAAGGACAAATCAAGTCAACGCAGTGGTTTAAAACTCGAATATTTTCAACTCTGTTGCAATGTTTATAATTTCGTAAACTAGAGATCAAAGAGTTGTCAAGTCGTAAATGTTAATTTGTCGAGCATAATATTAAAACAGTGGTAAAGTGATAAAGACAACTTATTTCAAAATGTTCTAATTAAATTTCGATTTTCAAGGCAACTGAAATTTTAACGAGATTTTAACGTCTTAGATCTTTCAGGAAATACAACTCTTTGACTTGGAAGTGTAGAAATGAGATTTAGATGGTAATTGCTACTTTCCAGTTTTTCAGATGATTAAATTTGGATTATAATTAATAAGAACGTTAAATCACAAGAACAATCTGCATTTTAGCTCATTATTTTTTGATTGCATGCAATAAAAATGCTTTTACACTATTTTACCCAATTATCACTACCATTTTCTCGTTAAAATTGGGAAATAAAAATTTTTCTGTTCAATAAGTGCAATCAATATCAATCTTGGAATGTATAGTTGTTAATTTTCTCGCTCAAAGCAGCACAATAAACTTAATCAAATATTGGTTTAAAAAACAAACTGCGCAAAATTGAGAGTTTCGTTGTCCACGAAGTATTTGTATAAATCCAAGTTTTATGAAGTCACCAATCAATATTTTTACATTCCTTGGAAATTCTGTCACGCGACCACTTACCCCTTCGTGTTTATCAGAACAAATCGTAAATAAAATAACGAACTTGTTTTATTTTAACTAGAAAATGAGTCATTAATTTTTTTTTTGTTTAGGTTTAGGTACGACATACTCGATGCCTCACACCCCCGAGGACTTTCTAGCTAATATGGACGACAATATGGAGGTTGGCAGTGAAAGCCATACGATGGATACGCCGGACATTTCATCATTAAGTGATAATATCGACTGTACAGAGGATTTAGTGCCTTCTCTTCAGCTGGGGGAAGAATTCCCAACTGTCATTTTAGATGATGATGTACAATCTTTAATAAATACACCCACAACAAAGCCTGATAATGTGCTCATTTGGTTGTAATAAAGTGCCTACTTAAGTAGCCTATTCAGCTCAGCATCTTTCAGTTGCACTGTGAAATCTAAAAAAATTAGAGAAACGATTTGCGACAGTTGAAGGAGAGACTGTCAGTATAATTTGCAATATATATACCATTTGAATACGCTTTAAATGGCAATAATAATCAAAACTTCTATTTTTAAAGTACGTTATAATTTTATATTTATCGCATTTGTAATTCTCAAAAACTGTTGGGTATGTTTTTCATACATATGTATTTTATAGTTTGTATTTTTAAGTTAGCAATTGTAGTTTATATGACGCAGTTATTCGGATGTTTTGTCAATCAGTGAACGCAGTGTAAGCCACGTGGATGCATGACTGCATTCACTGATGCAATATCCAACTATAAAGGATTAAAGTAATACCAAGTACTGAGAATCAAAATTGGATTACATATTTATTTATTGTTGTGTTTTAGAGTTAATTATTTAACAATTTTAATTTATATCATGTATAACTTTTATAACCTCTGTTCCAAATCTGACGTTGTGATAATTAATGGGTTTTAAAAAAAACGTTTAAATTTCTGTTTCATATTTTTAATTGGTAGGCATACCTTGATGTATGCCTATTTAATTTTATCGTTAAACTGTATTTATTGCACTCCTGCTCCTTCAGGAGCAGTTTTGTTGCAGTAATCAAAGATGGGTTACGTTAACTTGATACATAAATACATGATGCTCATACTAAACTAATCCCTCCATTTTGTGCCTTCAATCGGTATATTGTATATGTACATATATATATTTGACAATTGTTACGTGTAGTGTTAGTTTTACAATTTCTAAAGTACATTATTTTACACTAACATTTATATAACAGTGCCTTTCACATTTACTGTAGCTTAGACTAAGCGCTTATTGTCTTGACACTTGGGACTAAATTTTACACAAAAATACAGAATTTCGAAAGCTGTGATTCAAAATCAGTGGTAACATTTTTTTCCACAGGGTGCTTCATCGGTTTTTCTCAATTGGCACTTTTTCATATTTGTATTTTAGGTAAATGTTAGTAGCTGATGGATTGAAATACGTAGTTCTTGGACAAAATAAGCAATACTCACCAATCCACTGTTCAAGACTTGACTGCGGCTATTAACTCGAGAATTTCAATGCTTTCAATAAGCCCAATTGTTTTCATTGTGGTGTACTCTGAGATTGACCATGTATTTGTTTTATTGTGAAATTACTTGTACTAGTTTATAATTGTAAATATATATTGGAAACATTGCTTAGTTTATTACCAGTCCGTCTCTCTATTTTAACCAATTGTTCGACAATCGGGAATTACATTTACATAACATTTTTTTATTATTTGGGGTGTTATTGGAATGACTGCAAAAAACTGTTGATTATCATTCTTATTACATATAAATACGAATTTCAACTTCCGGAGAAAAAAAACGTTGCGTTATCAGGTTATCACGAATAATCGGGTATTAATCGATTAGTATTTAGAAATCTTCGGTAGTGTTAACATCGGTCAACGCGTTAAAGTTTTTCGAATTTTCCAAAACTGCGATTGTGTTCGTGAAGTTAATCAATAAAATTGCATATAAAAATAGTGTATTGCACATCTAACCTAAGGGAAAAAATATTGAAGGAAGAGTTCAGAAAAACGGTGAGTAGATTTTTATTAATTCAATAATTTTTGGGACCTGTATTTAAGGGTTTTAGCACTGAATCTTCTTTGAGTTTTTTGCGGTTTGAGGTGGAAAATTTTAAAGGCAAATATCGTTAGTTATGAATTTTATTTGATCAAAAAATATGATTACACTCGTACTTAGTCCTAGATATTCTACTAAAGGCACAGCAAGCGTACTTATCGTACAGGTTATAACCTATTGTTACACAACGTTAAAATAACTGTACAAAAAGAAAATAACACTGATAAAAGCTCAAACGTGAAGGCAATAAAAATATAGAAATAAATTAATTAAAAATCATATCAAAATTGGTGCATTTTTTGACGAAACGTTTTCGAATTGAAGACAAACGGAATCAAGTTATAATCGACAATCACATCCCAAAATGAAAAACGAAGTTAAAAAGAAAGGTTTCATTAGAGATGTGTGTCCTGCAATTGATTAAGTACAATAAGTAGGAACACGTTTTGTTTCCTTGTGGTCTAACAATATTCGGCTCAAAAAGCGTGAATTAAACAATAACAGTGATAAACTAAATGGCAAGTATGTAATAAAATATAACTTTTTGAGCACCATCTCTTCATTGCAACAATAAACCTGATTCTCAAAAGTTCTGTTGTCGCTTACGCTTAGTATCCATCGCATCCAAAATTGGTTGCCTTTTAACCTGGTATCTTCTACGAAGTTCGTCTATTTCTCTCTCCATATCTAAATCTAGTTTGGCCATTCTCTGTTGCAATTCCTCGAAACTCAAAAACTTTAGCTGGAAATGAGACGTTCAAATTCTTGTTTACACGAAATATAAACTCACGAATTCAAAATCGCCATCTGAAAAAGGCCTGTGAAATTGTGCTTTTTGTTCTTGTGGTTGAGCCTGTTGTGGCGACGGCACTTGATTCAACTGCACATGGAAGTGGCTCTGAAAACGTTGCTCATCGTGCACTATTTCCGGCCCGTCTAAAGTAGTAGGAGTTACCACACCGTTGCCCTAATCAATGTAAAAAATTCCAATAATTATCAACAATTACATTATTATACCTTTACTTCTGCTTCCTTTTTGTCAAAGTGCTCCAGGAACAGGGGGCGGTATTTCTTCCCACCTTGGCTGGAACCGGTGTCATGACCTGTGAAAATAAATTTAGTTTTTTAAAAGATACTTCTATTAAACTTACGCTTCATCGTTTGTTCATCGACATCGCTGTTGATGACCATGGTACCAAGTTCGACAAGGGTTCCACTTTGTGAAACTGGTAGTAAAGTTCCACCCTTTCCCGGTACCAAAGTCCCTTCATCTGTACAAGGAAGAATAGTTTGATTCCCTAAAGCTACTTCATCATCCTAAAAAAAACAACTTGTAAAAAGATCAAGGACTGTTTCTCACTTACAGATTCCTCAGTAATATTCTGTCTAACGCCTACAATGTTAGCCGCAGATGATACATTCCTATAACTTTGGTTTTCTCTAATTTCATGTGCTTCTTGAATCATTTGGTTTAAAATACTAGGAAGTTTAGCATTACCTAAAGAAAAAACTGTATGGGGGTTTCACATCAAAGTCAATTTACCTATAAATACGTGGTTGAGTAAATCAGTGGCACTAGCGCGTTCTTCAGGGTTTTTAACAAGACAAACACTAACAAAATCTATGAATTCGGCTGACCACTTGTCAGGTTCCCTAAACGAAGGAGGTGGTTTTGTAGGAATCATAAATATTGCTCTCATTGGATGAATGTCCCCATATGGGGGTTTACCTTCCGCCATTTCTAAGGCGGTTATACCTAAACTCCAAATATCTGCAACGCAGTCGTAGCCTATTTCTTGTATCACTTCAGGGGCCATCCAGAACGGAGTCCCTGAAAAAAAGTTGCACGTAACATCAAAATCGAAAGTAGTTCAGGTCCGATTTACGGTTTATTTATATTTCGTTTTTACGACATAGTTCTTCTATTTAAAGTTAAATTTAGGAGTAATAACAATAACCAAAGAATTTGAACTCCAGTAAATAGTAAATATGTTTTACTAATATTTGCAAACAACAAACAAATGACTTTCTCTTTTGCAATGTTGGATTTAATTAGGTCATCTTTTTTATATTAATGTTATACATAGACACCGATAATGTATGAATTGTTTACACAGTTAATCCCCAAAGTAAACAAACTATGCCATTTTTTATTAACAGAAATAATTATTAATTTTTGCAAATTTTGGTGTTTGAACGATGAACTTTAAAACATGCCTCAATGTCAATATCAACTCATGAGGTCATATTTTGACTAAAATTTTTGAGTCCTTGCAGATGGTTTTCATGTGGTTGAAATATCAAGAGTATTGGGGCGTGGTGACCCCACGGACTAGTTGTTTAATTAGGCAAAGCAATGAAGAATATTTTTTAGTTTTCGCTTTGTTTAGCCGCCCTAAATGGTGTGTCACTTACCAATCACAGTGTTTCTTTTTGCCATGGTATCAGTCAGCTGTCCAGCAACACCAAAATCGGCCAACTTCGCGTGCCCCTCTGAGTTCAAGAGAATATTTCCAGCCTTGATATCCCTGTGTATTTTTCTACGTAAATGCAAATATTCTAGGCCTTTCAATGTGTCGGATAAAATCGTGGCGATTTCGTCTTCAGTGAGGGTTTTCTTGCGCAGCCTCATGATATCAGAGACTGATCCAGCTCCACAATATTCCATAACAATCCACAGATCTGTGTTTTTGAAATAACTCCCGTAATATTTAACAACATAAGGACTGTCACATTGTTGCATAATTGAGATTTCTTTGATGATTTCTTGAAGATCTGTATCCACAGGTACTTGTTTAATTGCTAATACTTGACCAGATTCTTTATGAAGGGCTTTGTAAACGCTCCCGTAGGAGCCTTCTCCTAGTTTGCATATTATATCAAAGACCTCTTCAGGCTGACGAGTCAAACTCTCCTCTGACAATTTTTTCAATTCACTGAAAGATATATGAAGAAATTAATGAAACGTGAAGAAGAGGAATAATCAGCGAGTTGAATAGATGAAAGTGGGTTTTATACAGCCAGAAACTTACTCTCTGACTCAGACCAAGTGGGTTTTGAAGTAGCAGAAATAAGAAAAAATAGGTTAACTACAGCTTGGTCTGAAGGGCCACAAAATACCATTCTTACATAACTTAAACTACTCACCTTTTGGAAGACATTTTTATTTATTACAAATTGCAGTTAGTACCAAACACACAACACATGTTTAACAGTAACTTTTTGCCAAATTTCTATTTTCTTGTAATCAAAATCTCCATGTTGAATGCAGTCAAATGCAATCAAAATAATGTATTATAGATGGCCTACTCTACCACGTTGAAACATTTTTTTTAACTAGCGACATCTGCAACCTGCAGGACACACTTCAAACTAGATTTCTTTGCAAAGAAACGAAGATATTTTAAAATGGAATCTTCTTTAAAATTTCTTTTTAAATGTTCTAATCAATTTGCAATCACCTCATTAATGAAGAAGGTTCTTGAATTTGAGAGTTCCTAGAACTCCTCTCTTGTATTTTTTTTGTTATTTTATTTAAAGGATTTTTACTTTTAGCGTCTTTATAATAATTCGTTTATTAGTTTAACGGTTTAGGAGAGGCAGAGTTTTACCGGAAGTTTCAACAGAACACAAGAATTTTTTTTAACTCCGCCTGCAGCGTCCTGGGACGCTGTTGCCGGTCCCAAGCCCGGATAAAGGAGGAGGGTTTGTGGGAAAGGTTAACAAACCTACCCCCTGTAAAAAAGAGTCTTATTACCTTCTTTTCATTCATATTTCTACCTACAAATTTGTATTTTTTAGTTTCAGGTTTCAACGAAAATCAATTACGAATCAGCTCAGGACGTGGATTTTTTGTAAAACGAGAGACTGTTTAATTCGTTTTATTTCAGGTGAAAATTCGAGGCGAAATTGTTTCTAAACAATCAATAAAATTTTATTATTTTATTAATTCGTTTGTTTTCCTTTTCCAGATTCTACTTTACGACGAATTGAATTGGGTTAAAAGGCGCATCTTTTTGTGTCGAACTTATTCCCGTAACAACCATTAGGATAAATTAAAATAAATAAATTTGGGCCAGCCAACTGGTTGACAGTGATAAAAATCCGGCTGGGTGAAAGAAAAGAAAATTTATGTATTTAAATTAATGTAAATAATTAGTGCAATGTGACAGTAACAACTTTCAAATTATGTGAAAAACTAGCGATCTTATTTAAAAACTACTTTGAATTATGTAAATCTTGAAGGAAAAAACAACGCGTGTATCATTGTTTTTATTATGTATTGTTGTATAAGTGTAGCACCCATATTTATTTTTATTAAGTTTTTTCGTTATTTACCTTTATTTTACCTCATTAGAGGTTCAAATTAATTGACGATGATGACGTTATAACACCAAGTCAAGCTTCAAGCATTGAGTTTAATTGCAAAATTAACAACAATGTTGTGAATTTAGGACAAGGCTATGTTTTATAAGCATTTTCAGCATACGCGTATTTTCTTTTCCACTTCATTAGACAGTAGTACCACAAAAAAGTTCAAATAAAAGTGTATTATCTATTTTGCGTCACCATTATAGACCAAACAAATTTAGGTCCAATGTACTCACAGAATAGTTGGTGAGCATAAAACGATAAAAAATTCGACTTATTATCGATCGCCCGTTAAAAATAATGACGTCCTTAGAAACGTCACTGTCGATATCAAATCCGCACATTTATCCTTGAACTTGTGGCCATTGCAGGTCAACAGTTCCGGTAGATTCCAGAGTCTGGATGGACTAAATTCCCAGACATGAAATAGTCACGTCAGCCACTGCTCATGCAATCGGTTTCGTCTCAAGCGCTATTATTTGGGCCATAAAAAAAGAATAAACTTGAGGATGCAGTTTATGTTACGGAAATTATGTCCTGCATTTTTCTGACAAAGCGGAAGAACTGTATCATTTGTGGTGCGGGAGTGCAATTCTTATCAGTTTAAAAATAAAAATGATTCAGCTGATCGATTTCGAATTGAGCTCAGATAAGAAACGGAATTGAAGTTTGAGCGGATCTCTTTTGTTCGGATAAGAAATTTACAAAGTAATAGATTTGTTGTTCACTTGTATTTTTTTTATGTTTTGAAGTGGGACTTTGTTCTATTGACGTCACTATAAAATAATAAAAACCACATTTGTAACAGTTGCCACGCTACTGGGTTATGTAAAACACAATAAAACCACGTGCGATGGGGTAAACAAGCTTAAAAGCTCAAAGTAACGAAAATCGGTTTTAAAACTTCCACTAGTAGGAATACGCCAATTGAATAATTAACCTTCTAGACACACTTTCTAAGCTAATAAGACGTCATCCTCTGAATATATTTGCAAATATTGAATATTTAGTGACAACCGTATTTGAGGCTCAGGTAGCACTGCATCGTTACCAAGGAAGAAGACACAATTTAATTATATAAAAATTTATATTAAAAAAAATAAATTATTATAATATTCGGATAAATTAGAATAAATAAATATTCTAAGCTAAAATTACAATACACACAACTTCTGTGACAGATAATACAAATGTAACATGGTACACGCCATTGTGATGACATTTCCAATAGCGATGGTCATGTGCACCTTCCTGAAAGCTTTATGAATTGTCATATAATGAGGACAGTTCAAAAGCTCCCCAGGTACAAGTTTGCCAACTTCCATTCCAACTCCAGCCTGTGCTTCAATTCGGTTCTTTAAAGTCATCAGCTTCAGTAGTGGAGGTGTTAGGTACAAACGGATCACCAGCTCAATTAAAAAGCACAAGGTCATACCAGCAACCTATTCAAAATCAGAAAGTTAGTTTTGTACGGTTGAATGCAGGGACTTTTTCTTACCTGAACGGCAATTTCCGTTGTCCGTAGATGATAGTTGTGAGCACGAAGAAAAACGTAAAGTGTTATTAAACTCAAAATAGTATTCAGGAGGAAATATTTTGGAAATAACACTTTTTGTACATTGCCGAAAGTATGACGAGGTAGAGCAAAGTAGAGTGAAAGTCCAGAAATGAACGTCATCCAAAGCTGGGCGCCGAAATGGGCGCTGAATGAACCCATGTAGATGAGCGACCAAATTGGTGAATCCAACGAGCTTTTTCTATCAGAGGGAATCATCATTAAAGATACCATAATGACAGCTAACGCCGTGATTACATGAGCCGGTTGGGTCGTTTGGAACAGTATTCTGAAATGAACCGATAAGTAACAAGTTTTAATTGATAAGATTAAACTTTACTTGTAATAAATTGACTCCTGGAAAGTCTTGTACCATTCACCCATGGCGAAGAGTACCACTTTGGTGTAGTAGGTCGACAAAGCGAGGATATCTTCTTGATATGCCAGTTTGCCATTTTCGTTTATTAACTCCACTTTTTGCACTTTTCGGTTCGAGTCCACGTTTTGTTTGAAAGGACTATTGAGTTTGTCACTGGATGCAACTTTCCCCACGCACATTTTTCTTGTTTTTGGTAAAGCACTAACAACAGTCTGTGGTTGTTCAGAGAATGAACGACTCGATGAGGGTAGGTGTTCTTATATAGATATCCCACTCCCATTCTGCCGACGTAAGTAGTGTGTGACGTTTATCAGTCTATCGATAAGAAGTCATTGAGACGAGTGGAAAATCAATTACTAATTATTTATACTAATTATTTGTATTAACGAACTTGGATTTTCTCAATAATTTCCGCAGTTTTGACCGGAGCGCCGGCGTCATACTTATCAATCAACTAGAGTTAAATACATCAACAACACTTTATGTGATAATTATTTGGACGTTTGACCCATGAATGAAAGAGCAGCTCACGTGATTTTAATTAATTTCAACCAGAAATTTTACGAGCGAGCCGGTACTACTATTTGCTAAATTTGTTATTATTACAACGCATTTTGACGCGGAGTTTAATTAACACCTCATGTAGGTCGAACTCTCAGACTATCAGCCCATTACCTGTCGGATCAAGATTAATTATTTTGATTTTGATCGGAATTTGGACGAGAAAATTAAAAATTTCCACTGACGTGAATTGTGGTACTCTGGACTAAAGGAATTACCGCGAGATGTTCGTAAAATGATCAAGCATCTAACCACAATTTGGTACCGTTGACCCGAGTACCAATTGCAATAGTATTGTACAAACTATAACTGGTTCTACAAGGCCGTTTCCTGACGCATTTTTTTTTTGAATGGTGGTTACATTTTATGACCAAACCAATCATAAAAATTTTGCTAATTATGCAACGTTTCCTTTCCGATTTTTTATTGCAATTTTTAAATAGCTATTTATATTCGTTTCAGTGGTCACGTTGACTATTTTCACGTGATATTTTCGAGGAACATCTAATTTTAGCATTGAATATCGTTTTTGTTTCGGTAATTCTGAAGTTGATTTGGAATCTCCTGTCTACTCTTCCGTTACTGAAGTAGAAGTTTCCAGTGACGTGGTTCCATGAATGAAATTGCAAGGAATCACAACCGTAGCAAATTAAGATCTTGTCACGTACGCCGTTAAGAAAATAGAACACTGCAAGGGTTTATTAAGATTTTTTGCAAGAGTGCAAGTGTCCTATTCACGCTCTAAATTACAAAATTGCTTCCCTTCGCGTCACTGCTTTCTGCGAACCGAACAAGAGTAGGATGTATCTATTTTATTGTAAAATTACAGTACAAATCACGTCATATTTCTAACTTAACTTTTAACACAAATCCGCGTCAGGTGAGGAGAAAAACAGTCAAAAAGTCAAGTGCTTGGTTTTTCATCTTACTCTTATCTCGTATTTTTACAGATAAATTTCGAGTTCTAAGAATATAAAAACGATGGTCAGGTATTTTTCATTAAAAAAAACTGACCGACGAAGCTATGTGATGTATACGTGACTAAATCATAGTAATATAAATTCAGTTTATATCATTTGCATATCTAAAATTTTTAATTACTGACTTGTCAAAAGCGATGTTCACCTTCATGTGTACTTTCTTTAGCATAAGCCAGATGCTTGCGACCTACATCGCGAATTATTACCAAAACCGTTACGTGGAAAAGACGCCAATTTTTCAAAAAACGTTCCTTAAATTTTCTTATTATTTCTCTGATTTAGTCTTTAAAATAAAATAAAATTATCGGTCTTGGCTATGTTAAAAATTTGTTTCCTTCCGGTGATTTAATTCGGTTGATTTTATTATGTATTAAAGTCCATTTTTAGTTCTGTGTGCTCAATTTTAAAAAACAAAATTTGCAAGTAAATAATTAATTATAATTGACAATAGATAGTAGCAGCTACGACCATGACTCATTTATCATTTATGAATATAGTTGCTAACGAAATTTGTCATGTTTTCGATGAACAGTAGTAAGATTTCGATGAACCCGTTGACATTTATAATTAGGATCTTCGTAACTCAATAACACACGCTAAATTTTATCATTTTTGAAAGAACTATTAAGAAATAAGAAATTTACTAGACACAGTTGCAATTCTGATTGATCTTAGTTCAATCACCCAAAGTTGATTAACCTGCAATTATAACAATCACCGTGATATTGATAAAACCCGAAAATGAACACGTTCGGGTATGTAATTTCTTGTCTGTTGGCATGTCATTATGATATAATGTGCATGTTTTGATCTGCACGGTCTTAAAATCGTATAACCGCAAGACTAAAAAGGCAGTTTTTAAAAAACAGAGCATCTTTTTGGTGCGTGCAATGATAACATACATAATGCAAGCCAATTTAAAAATAACCGGGCAGCGACTGTCAGATAAAGATTCCCATTTATCATCCATCAGACCAAATGGTAAAGCCGGTAACACATGGTACTTATTATGGGATGAGTTGGGTTGTGTCATCTAGATGAAGATCGAAAAGGCAGTGTTTGCATAAGAAAAGGAGGAACTTTATACCACCACCAATGAAATTTGACGTTTCTAGACATAATGTAAAAGTCGACGATTTCATCCGAAGAATGTGTGGTGGAAAAGAAGGGGCGCAATGGAGTACGTGATCTTATCCTCGTATTAAGCAGCACCGTGATACAGTTTCTATTGCGAATTTGATGACGCGACTGTAGCGTACTGTTACTACCTTAATTTTGTATCAATACTTATTACCTAGAAGTAATTATTCATTTTTTTAGCGATATCGTTTTAATTACCGTTACTGTATAATAGGTGCATAACAAAAACGATTGCAGTGGCGGCGTTGCACTTCGGGGGCAAAGTCCTCATCAAAACGTTGAACCTGGTCACAACGCTGCAAAGAAATTCGCGACGGACGTCGGCGACGGCTGCTGTGAATTTATAACTTCATACCCCACCATGTTGTACTTTCATTTTTCCGTTTTCCTGGATTTCGCAACTATCACATGAAAATATTCTTTAACGGAAAAAATCCCCAAAATATGATAGTTAATAAATAAAATGTCTTCCTGTTTTTAAATGTTAATTGAAATAAGTACTTTTCCTGTAATTCCTGCATGGTCATTTTGTTATGATGTCATAGCTGAAAAACAGAAGCAATGTCTCATTTTCATGGAGATCAATCAAAACATATTGTTTAAAAATTCCATGGAAATTATCAGTCATATCGTTAAAAGTTTCCAGTGAGAAATCTGTAGTTTCAGAAAGCTATTCCATTACTGAGTGTTCAAAAAAAATCAGGTCAAGATTGCAGGAAAACCTGAAATTTTGACATCTGTCTTTGCTGGATTCTGCTAATTACCAATTGCAATTGTTTCGCTTTCATTGTAAAAAACTAACTGGAATTGTTTACACAGAATATGTAGTTTGAACTTCTTGTTATTTACCTAGAATAGAAACAAAACGGTTTGGAGAAATTCTTTACGTTGAACACCCTGTATAAATATGACATTAAAACAAAAATTTCCCATTCACTTTACAATTCTGCATTATCATCTTATCTGTATAAAAATAGTCGCGTCAGTTTTTATTTAAATGTTAATTATTCTATTTATATCAATATTATTGGAATTAATTAAAATTTTCCCGTAGCGATTCAAATTGGCGCTATGAAAAAAATGTTTGATAGGAAAACACGAGTTGGGGTTTTCGAATTATCATTTTTAGATACATAAACATGATTGTGGTTTAAGTCAAAATAAAAATGAAAGCTTGCGGTTTTCACAGCACTAATAAGAGCAGCTTTCTATATATTACTACGAAAAATTGATTTCGAATTTTGGTATTACCATTAATGGCCCTGATCTAGGAAACGCGACGCTCAAAGTTAATTAATAATTTTATTTCTTTAGATACAACCATAAAATACTAATTCCGCACTTAGTCACGAAACGCGTGGTTTCAAATTGTGTAATTGTGACATAATGCCAATTTAATGATTGATTTTATGATTTTACCTCGTATATCTTATCCATTTTTTCCGTGATATTACAAAATTCGTTCGTTCGTTGATTTTGTCGATCAAGTGAAAAAAAAAATTATATTTGAAGAAAATAACGATGTATACATACACCATAATTAAAAAAACCTGAAAACAAGACAAGAATATCGTAAAGAATTTTAGATATAATGTGGAATTCATAAAGTTCGGAATGCGGTTTTAGGAACTAGACAGAGGATTAGGGTTCGTAAAACTTAACAGGTAAAAAGATTGCACATAAAGTGAGTTTATGTAATCTTTAGTGAAGGGATAACTTAAGTAAAAAGCTTTGGTATTTTCTCATTGAAATATTTATATTTAATTTTGTTCGTAATTTAACACTCTGTCTCATGAGATAATAAAGTTGTAGGTCTATCGCTTTCCAAATTCTTTAGATCATTTTCCAGTAGCGTCATGTAAGAAGTTTGCAAGATTTGCCTTCCAAATCAAAACGTAGTTATCCATTATTGTGATTTAGTTTAAATCGATTTTAATTAATTTTGTAAGTACCTACTACACGAATCGTGACGCACTTTTCTCCATACTTTGCGATTTTTAAAGATAATTTCCAAGAATATATCCTACTTATCCAACTGTCCTCATAATAATAAAATTTTTTGAAGTTTGTATAATTTAATATAAATTTAATCGGGTTTGTTTTAAATATTGTAATCGTTGAATTATCAAACATCGGTACAAACTTCCTCTTAATTAAAATAAACAATACGTGCAAATTGCACTCATGTTTTGATGAGTGATTTTATTTTGGCATCGATTAAATCATTTTTATCTTTATCTCAAAACAGCATGCGACCACAACGTGAGTTTTAATGCTACTTAAAGATTTCAACTATTGAAAACAAGGAAAGTTTTTACAATAGTCGGAACTTTGAAACTGGCAAGTGTAGATATTTATTTATTGTTTATTTGCAATAATGCAAAGTGTGATGATCTGATGATATGTTATCTGTGGATATTTTTTTCTATTTGTCAATCTTAATCCTTAATTATAATCTGGGATGACAATAAAGGGATCTCATGGTGACTTTACAAGTGGACCGTGAAATAATAAAGCAAATAAGATAAGGGGTGACAATTAAAATCAGTACTAAGTAAATATCGACTTGATAACACCGAAGAGTCCTTGATGGGATCGAGTAGGTCCTCAGGGACAAAAATATACTTTCTTTGTATCATAATGATATTATCTTGAGTTTATTAAAATGAGATATGAATAGTACTAGTAGATTTATCTAAGATTACCGTTTCACGAAATGGCTAGACTTTCGACCTTATTGTACTACGATAGAAGCCCTGTTAGAAAATGGTGTCAAATTGAATTAAGTTCGACTACAAATTTAATTTAACACGGTATGTACATGTACATATATTTGCGAGACGTGACTATTGACATTATTTGTTACTTTTATTGATTTATGATTATGATATATCAATCATTTTCAACAATCGTGGTAGACTTCCTTTAGTATATCGAGATATTATATAAAAATTAACATTCCATGGTATTTTATTTGGTAAAACAATAGTGAAATTGGCATTTTTAAAAATTGCACCAAATTTTTAAATATTGCCAAACGGATTTCGATCTTCCTGTGATAAGCTTCAAATCCCCTTATTGATAAAATTATTACAAAACATACTTATGCATTTGGAACACCTTTACGTTAAGTAGTACAGCAAATATTAGCTCTTTGACGATCAATGAGGAAATTTATTCTAGAAAATTCAGTATTTCATTTCCTTCTCATACTTTCCTGACAACTAATTTTGAAATTTGATTTTGATAAAATATATTAAGTAATTACCATCAAACTTCAATTTTAAATTACTTGATTAGCTGTCTTCGTATTTTGTCGTAATTCATATAAATTTCTGTTTGGTGAACAAATACTTGCTTTATGAATTAACACACATTTAAACTATTTTAGTGATATTCTAATATTTGTGACATCATTAGAAGCTACTGGGTTTTAGGAAAAGTCTCATTTTAACTCATTTTAATTTTTATTATTTATCGCAATGTTAAATAACAGTACTTTATCGACTCGTGCGATATGACAGCATTGTTTTTTTAAGCACGGATTAAAACAAAGCTCAGATGAATTGTCGGTTCACATGCGATATCTCAGTCTGGAAAATAAATATTTAATTAAATTCTGTTATAAAATTACCCAACACAATTGCAAAACGTTAAAAACACTGAAGAGTTCATAAGATTAATCTTTAGATGATGTTATAAATCTAGATAATTGACAATTGAAAATGAATAAATAAATGAAGTGCATCTCAACATGTGCTGTTGACCATTGAAGATAAATTAATTGGAGATAATTTTATCAACACAATTGATTTTATTTGATAGTCCTTATAAGACTTGATGGGTGCTGGAGTATAGTAAATTGACTAATAAAATAAATTTTGATGATGAATCACACCATAAATCTGAATCTTGGTAAAAATGAAGACATATGGCTCTCACAGGAATGTTGTGTAGAAGTTTAGTAATTTAATCTTTAAATACGTATCTGAAATACAAAACGTTTGTATTTTTTTTCTTCGTAAATTAATAGTTTAGGCAACCAAGAATACGACTTGAAGGGATCGGTACCAAACTTCACTGCATTATATAAATCAGTTTAGCTCATTTTAAATAAAAGAATGCGCTTCTTTCTTCAAATTAATTTATTACAAAAAATATCATTATCTGTGTACATAATAAACGTGCATATCTATCAGTAGGTGAGAAATTATATCGAAATTTAACCAAAATACACTGAAGGAAGACCTTTATCTAACTGTAATTTACAAACCTAATTACAAGCACAAGTTTTTCTAGACTTTTTCGAGTAGTTTTATAAAAATTGAAGTATTGTGCAAAAACTAATCAACTCTGCGTCATTTTCTAGATACTTTGATACAGTCTATTATCTACCAATGATTGATTTCGTAGTAGAAATGATTACAATCACCTAATTTGTACATTCGAGTCCTTAAATGGGCACTATTTTTATATTAATCCCAAATATGATAAAATAGTAGCAACTACAAGAACAGAAGATATTTGTAGTCTCGAAGCTTCGTCATTTAAGTTGGTGCAACACTGTGAAGCTACTTGTAAGACTTTAGGATAGTAATCATTCCAAAATTCGAAAGCTTTATAATTAACTTTCGCACTGTTACTCATATTGAAGGATCCATCCATGATTAACATTTGCGGATTTTCTGGTGTAAATTGATCCCATCTTATGGCGTACAAACTCCCGTTCGCAGGATTAGAAGCTTTGGCGAAGGTAGTCCAAAAACTCATCATGATTTCTGAAATTCGCCTATCTCGAATATCCCAGTTGTTAACACCCTCAAATTCTTGCCAGTACGGGATTCCCCAGACATAGATTAAATCGTATAAATGGGGTACTGAAACCCAATCTGGGAGAGTTTCAATAACCCATGAAGTACTAGGCTTCAAATCAAACCGGTACACAAAAGTTGGTGCTTCTTTTCCGATGAAACTTGCCTGGAGATAAGTAGAAGCTGCGTAGTTTTTTTCAGTGGTAAAGTCTGCAACAATTCTTCTTAGTGTATCCAAATCTTTGACTCCAGAAGATGCTCCTGGCCTGTAGAAGAACATAACAGCGTCTGTCACCTGTTCGTAGTTATTCGTACATTCGCTATTATTGTTCGCAGGGATGTCCGAACTGACGATTTCAGACAGAATTTGTTGGAGGTTTTCATTCGTTATGTTGCCTGTAGTGAACTCATCAATCAAATTTGTGTATCCTAGAATCTCCTCCATGTTTGTATAACCAGTCAGGAAAGGAATTTTCGTGAATTCCCCTTGTTCAAACGAGTTGTTCGGAAGGTCCGATAGAAACGCTGACGTGCTATTGCTTAAATTAAGATCCAACAAAGGTCTCCAGTTAATATTCGACGTCATTTCAACCAAAGGTTTTCCATCGAGGTGTCTCAAACAATCAATGAAAGCGGAAGTCGGTCTTCGATCACAAGACGTAACTTTAGAGAGTTGATCCAACAAACTTTTGTCTTCTTTCGGGTCTTTTACCATCGCTGGATTCAAGAAACTCCCACTCATAACGATAGCTTTGTTAAAAAGCTTCCGAGACGTTGGATTGATCATGTGCAGACCAATACTAGTACCTCCAGTCCCATAACCCATCAAAGAAATATTTTCGTCGTTACCACCGAATAGTTTGATGTTGTTTTTCACCCATGCCAAGGCAGCTTGCTGATCCAACATACCGAAATTCCCGGGGGATTCTCCGTCCATTGTTGTGAAAAAACCCATGATACTCAAACGCCAGGTGAAAGTTACCAGAATAACGCGGAAGCGGTACACCAGAGTGTGGGGGTTCCACATTGAGGCGGAACCAGTGGTGAAATTCCCTGGGTGGAACCATATTATGGTCGCGAAGCCCGAAACCGGCGGACTCCCTGCAAATTAAACCGAATTAGAGGGTGGTAATAAAATGGCAAAAATTGTTTAACATTTGTTTGTTCAACCCCTGATTCTCCAACAACCCTTAATCACGTTTTACGCTGCGTTCTCATTCATGATCATCCCTTGAGCAGATAATACTCACACTTACTCATGAAATTCCACTTTCCCCCTCTTCCGGATTTGTAAATACTTGTTATTGTTTTGAGGAAACTAGACGACCTTCATAGTAAAGAAGCGTGGGAATTTGATCTTGGATCACTTTCACTTACCCCGAGAAACTTGTTTAGGCAGTTTTCGGTCGAAGCAGTTTTTAGAATGAGTCATGAATGGGTACGCAAGAGTAGTATTGGTTGTAATAAAAACGGTATAAAATAGCTCTGGAAATCGCAATAATGTTTACGGTTTTCCATGTGTGTGACACGTCGTGATTTAGTCGTTCAGCGTTTAGTACATAATTTTTTCTAGAAGAATTTTTTGAAATTTTAATAGCCTCCGTTGCAGTCGTGTTTAAAACTTTTTTTTCCATTAAATCACTGCAAAACATTGTGCAGTTGTTTTAAAATTAGCACCTGACGTCAGAAACCCACATCCATATATTGTTTTTATGGAGGTATCGTAGTAAAAACAACGTAAATCCTTTTAACTTGAATTTTTAATTCATTATTTGTCGTCTATGCAATAAAATCTCTAAAACAGCCGACAAGTCACGCTATACCTGCAGTGCTAAATCTTTAGGTTAGTGACATTCAAATTTTCTTTTTTTTTCGGTTTTGTTCGATAAATCGATGTCTCGCAATCAATGCGACAAGTTTTTATCAACTCTCAAGATTAAAAACTCATAAAATTAAGCAAATCTTGACGTGTAGCTGGTCAACTGCGAGATCGAGACAAATTCGAGCACGCGATTTGTGCTTTAGGGAACTGAACTGCAAATTTTATTTTCTTGATGCGTGCCAAGGGCTATAATGAGGTAGAGACACGCTATAAACCAGCATTTAGCATTACCTACGTCCGGTCCTGTTCGCGTATGCTTGGTTTATGTCCATGCGATGGGCATTGTCCATCGAAGTCCAAGAAATAAGGCGTTAGCGAAAAATCAATAAAATTATTGTTTATTTCTTTACTGCTACTACCCCTGTATTTATAACTGATTTCTTTTGTCTTTAATCTCCATCAAATCATGCGGCTTGTGACGCCAAAATGACACGAAATATTCTAAGTCACGAGTTCAAGGTTAAAAAAATGTATTTTCACGTAAGAAATTAAAATATACGATTACTTTTTTTGATATGACTCATGCGAGCGGATTAGGGGAAACCCGGCGAAGTTGGGAAATGGAAATGAATCACGTGATTGGTGCAGACGGCTTACAGGTTTCTGGAATATCGTCATAAATGTCATGCGAACGCGATTTGGAAAAACGAGTGGGTCAAGGACAAGAAAAAAGTAAAAATTATATACAAAGCATTTTTAACTTGGCCACATTCTGCATTGATTAGGAAGGCTATAAACGTCCCTCTAAACCACTTTTGTGTTTTGCGAATAAAACAACACGACTTTGCTTGCATGCAAAGACCAAGTCTAATTATTTTTTCAAACTTTGCAGGACTATTTCGTGCTTGCAGTGTTGATATAAGTTAAGTTTTTTGTCACAAATGGTGGATGCGCCGGATCTTTGGACTCTCTTTGTGAGTAATAATTCTCGAGTCCAAAAAACTTTACCTTAGTCAAAAACAGCGTTCTGCCAGTGCCGTAGCTCCGAATGGAAATTAGTTATTGATTCGAAATAAAATATACCCTTTGCGAGGTATTTACGTCTTTATGACATGAAATGTTAAAAACGTATAAGAAACATGTTTGAATTCCACGAATCTTGTAAGTATTTCTCCGGAAATAAATTGTCGAAATATAAACTGTGCATAAACTAACAAGTTGTGCCAAATTAGACCAAGTAACGCAACTGAGATAGTTGCTTGGATATTTCGGTGTCCCTTTATAGCTTATAATGTCAAAGCTTGATATTACGATAATATAAGGTCACTGAGTACGTTTCTTGGGGGAAAAGAGCGGTTGTAATTACAAGCTTTGTCTTTTAATGGTGCTAACGAATAAATTGGAAGAGTTGTAAGCAAATTTGTTCTTCTTTAATTGTATCACGAACGCCTGGATTAAAATATTCATTCATGAATATTTCAAGAGTTGCTAAAAAGCATGAAGTGGCAGAATAAGTGTGTAAACGATAAATAATATTTAAGTGAGACACGCTTCTTTGGGATAATTAAGTGACGTAAATTTATTCAATTATTCGTTTATAGATTTTTCTTACCATAAGGCACGAATATATTTAAGTAAAGACAATCTTCATCGGTCTCCATTTCGCCATGTTGAGGAAAAATCAGATCCATAAACGGTTTAGCTTCATCTCTTATATCTTTAGTTGTTTGTAAACACGCTGGTTTATATTCAGTGAAGTTCCGTGGCTCTTCCCAAGTCTCCAAATTCGCGGTGTCAGGAGGAGCAAACCTGAGATCGTCAAGCGGGGGCACAGCATAGGGAACTCCACAATATCCAATAATTTTCTGAGATCTATGCCTCGCGATGATTTTCCCTTGCATTGGTCCCTGTCCTGGTACGTTCACTGTCGGGGGATCCCTTGCAGCAAAACACGTACAAAACATAAACATACAAAACAAGTTAAGTTGTGACATTTTCCACCACCTTCACTTCACACTTCTGTCTTTCGGAAAGCAAGGGGTGAGACTGCACAATCCTGCCGAGTTCTGATTTAACTCCGCGCGATATATTGCGTGATGACGCTTTCCCCCAAGTTTACAGCGATCAATTCAGGAATTTTAGCTTTATGGGTCAAAAATACTACAACTTATAAATCAACTTGGTTCGAACACGCGGAAACCTCATTTCTGGACTTTATTTAACTTATCTACCGAAGGACACACCCTTTGAATTCCGTGCCAATAAAATCAGGAATGAGAGTCACTTTAGAGCTGAGTTATGAAAAATTTCTCGGATCCGGTCCCACCCAGCGCCGGCAATTTGATTAGGAAATAGGATTTGTGATTTGAATTACTGCAATACAATAGGATGATAAATGGGGGCACGTTGTAAAACAACGCGTGTTAAAAAGTGTTTTTGATATTAAAGTGATCAAACAGGGTCAAAAGTCAAAATATATAAATAAAATCGTATTGTTACTCTCAGATCGCTCGCGCTGTATTGCTTATCAACTCTTGTTGATCTTGCTTTATTTTTATAGTCGGTTATATGACCAACAATACATTGAGCGCAACGTTCAGTTCGCTGAAAATCGCACGAGTCGACGAAGCTACCGCTACTCCGTAAGACTTTTGAGATTTCGTATTTTGACAAGTTTATGTATGGTTAATGTAAAATTCATTTTTAATATTAGGCATGACAAAATATTAACGTATCAGTATTTTATTATTTCAAATGTAAGAAGTTAGTGTAAGTGTGCAACAATGTTGATAGCCATACCAAAGGAATTTAGAAAATACACGAAGAATTGTCAAAGTTTGAAAAAGATTTTGCGAGATACGTGCTGTGCATTGGATGATATTAGTTGTAATTTGCAATTAGGAAGTAATCTTTTGTTGTATTTTTGTATTTTTGTATTAATGTTTGTTGACCTTTAGGAGAAATCAAAGAAGATCTGTTAAATCAAGATGTGATTGATAAGTTACACAAGAAGCTTGATACAACACCGACACTATTAGTTTTTGGGCAAACTTGTCACTCTAAGGCTCTGTTTGTTAACAATCTGTTGGATCTGATTATTTTACCGTTGTTTGGAAGTCATTGGCGTTTTGTAAGTTACAAGAATAACGTTTGTTTCTTACTGTTTGTTTTATTAGATCACTTTTAAATATGGACATTCAAAGAATATACGTTTAACATGGGGGCACGAGTATGAAATCGTTGAAAAACTGAAGGCTCATGAGAAACCTTGGGTCACTATACCTGAAGAAGATCTCCAAAGAACTGGAGATGAAACTTGTGCATCCTTGGAAGTAGAAGTATGTCATCTCTTACTCAAAGACAACGCAAATATCATGGTACCCCCAGACTGTCATATTGATAATTTGTCAGAGCTTTTGAATAAGTACATGGATAACATTTTGCCTGTGATAATATATGCTGTGTCTGAAGATATACTCAGTGAATCTGTAAGTTACCAAACTTAAAATTGCACAAACGAAACTTTTTTTTCTAGAATATTCAAGAAATTCGTAAATTGAAAGAAATATTTAAGTCCCCTTTTTTATTTGTCAGTGTGTCTAATATTGAACCTGCCCAAAGTACAGACTCTTTGACTGAGTCTGAACAACATTTGGTAGAGTGCAATGGTGGCCAAAAGAATTTAAACAAGCTGCAGAATTTGAGAGATCAATTAGTAAGTTTAGGTGAGTGACACACGGAAATTTAGATTGTAGTAGGAGGCCTTGCGTTAAGTTGACATGTTGGTAGCACTGGTACGACGTATCTTCACTGTCATCACACTGAAATTGTCAGTAGAGAAGACAGGAAGTGTTATAGTAAACTTTCGATAATTTGGAATTCAAGGAACCTGGCAAAAAGATCAAAATATATTGTGATTCAAATAATTGAGAGAAGGAGAAGAACAAATCAAATAAACGAGAATTTCAAGGCAAACAGACAATAATCTGAATAAACAAACCAGTCATAAAAGAGAGCTTAAAATCCAGTAACAACAAAATATCGTAAAACTTATGTTTTGTAAACTATGAATTCTTCTGGTTAAAATAATTTATGCTACGACGAAACTTCCAATAACCCTTTATTAAAAGAGTCAAAAAATCAAATTTTAAAGCTGCAATGGAATTTTTAAGAATGGCTTGTTTAGAAGTTTTCTGTTTTTCTTGCCCGCTTACGCCAGACACTTTAAATAAACGAGAGTTCCGGAGAAAAATTCAAATTATAGAGTGTTGGCGGGAAAAAAGTTCTAGATTTTACTTCAAATTAACGAGGGGACCAAAATAAATTGAAATTTTTCATTTTGTCGAGAGAAATCGAGGGGACTGGGGAAAAACTTCAAATTATCGAGAGTCTACTGTACCAACACTTTCTAGGACCTAATTCTAATAAGTAAAATATATTACAATTAGGACAAATCAAGCGTTACAAGTAGACAAAATTCACTGTAAAGACGACTGAATTCTTAAAAAAGATCTGACGTGTTTAAAAAAACAAAATCGCAGAGAGTAAACTTTTTATAATAGTTTATAATAGTTATATCACAGGCTTTAGTTGTGTTTTTTAGGATATTTGAATGATGCGGACTCTACAAAGACTGATGAACTAATCAAGAGAAAATCTTATTGCCTGGATTGTTCAATGAACAACACTCTAATCTCAAATACCCAAATGAATGATGATTTTATTTTGTATATCCAAGAAGTCTTGAAATCTAGTATACTAAAAATGGCTGCCTTACTCAGTGAGGTACCGTTTTACCACTTTCTTAATTTTGTACTTAAACTGAGACATTCCAGATTCATAGTCAGTGCTTACGAAGATTCATTTTATCAGCTTTTGACATGGCGCGTGAAATACAAATAACTCCGAAACGTATCGGATATGCTCAAGATATTGAACTGAAACTCTACAATAAACTAATGAAAATAGCTGGCGAACAACAAGAAGAGATCACTGGGATAATCCAACGGAGTTTGCAAGAAATGAAACTGAATGTCAGTGAAGTTTTGGAAGGATACAACAGAAGTAAGTCTTCATTACTATTTTATTGTTTGCTCAATGAGTTTATAGATGAAGACCATCAATCTACGAAAATGGCAACTTTGGAAATTCAGCAATTGGTGCTGAAAAGACTTCGCAATTCCGTTGCAACACAGATTGTCCAATCAGTGGGTTGTTTACAAGAGAGTTTCACTGGAACCCTCCAGAGATGTTTAGAAAGTCTTGAAAAAAACTGCCATGATCTTGAAGGGAATTTATCCGCGTCTGATGCCGTCAAGCAGATTCTGAGTGCTGCGTATAGCATTGATCTAAAGTCGTCAACTTCGTTTTCTGTCGTCCATACTTTCATGGATCGATTGAGAACTCTACTGGCGAATTTTATAATGCCTTGGTCTTCTTCACAAGTTCAGTGTAATGTCCAATGGCAGTTACAGGTTGTGACTAATATTATAGATTCTTTGAGCGCGTCAAAATTGGCGAAGACCATTTCAGCGCAGGTAAGATCTAAACTCGGTTGTTATTGCAACACTGTTTTTGTCTAGTTCCAGGAACATGTCAAGATGTCCCATGATGCCTTTCAAAGTGCTATACGTTCCCTGGAAAATCAACTTTCGGGACAACTGGAACAAACTGAAGAGCAAAGAATTCTGATCCGCAAGCGACACGCTCCAAGATTTGCTCGATTAGCCCTAGAAAGTACTTCGTTATGTGATTTGGTGGTTTGGGGGATGCCCAAACAAATTCGTGAGATTGGTAGGGGGCAATATGGGGTTGTCTCGTCGTGTGAACCATGGGCGGATATTGACCCATGTGCTTTTAAATCTGTTGTCCCTCCCGATGAAAGACACTGGAATGATCTTGCTATGGAGTTTTATTACACAAGGTTTTCTGAATTTGAGTTTTTGTTCATGTTGTGATTGTTTGGTTTGTAGGACCATTTCTGAACACCCCCGCATTGTGAAATTGCGAGGTTCTGTGATAGACTACACTTACGGGGGAGGAAGCTCGCCTGCTGTTCTTCTGATAATGGAACGCATGACTCGCGACTTGCACTGTGGGCTACGTAATGGTTTATCTTGGGCCACTAGGCTCCGAATTGCGATAGACGTCGTTGAAGGGATCCGATATTTGCATTCACAAGGCCTAGTCCACCGAGACATCAAACTGAAGAACGTCCTGGTAAGAGTACAACAAAAAAGACTTACAAATCTAATTTTCTATTAGCTTGACAGTGAAGACAGAGCCAAATTGACAGATTTTGGTTTCTGCATCCCTGAAGCCATGATGTCAGGAAGTATAGTTGGGACACCTGTTCACATGGCTCCTGAACTTCTTTCCGGTCATTACGACTCCAGTGTTGATGTTTATGCCTTTGGAATTTTATTCTGGTACATCTGTGCCGGACAGGTGAAGCTACCGAATCATTTCGATCAGTTTCAAAACAAAGAACAGCTGTGGAAGAGTGTTCAAAAAGGTAAGACCACGTTAGAGATGGTACGATTTGCTATTTTTTTCGTTTTAGGGATTCGACCTGAATGTTTGGCACATTTCAATCTCGCTTGTTGGAACTTGATGGAACAGTGTTGGGCTGCGGAACCGGCAGAAAGACCTCTACTAGGATACGTGCAACCACAGCTGGAAGCTATTTATACTAGTGCTAGATCTGAAGCTGGTTAGTCGCACCAACTTCTAGAATCGTTTCTCACTTTTTGTTGTTGTAGATTCCAAATAGGGGTTGTGGAGGATTTGAAATGAAATTACTTTTATTAACTTAATGAACTTATTGTATATATGTTTTTTTGTAAATTATTTGTATTGCATATATTTTTTTTACATAAAGTTGAATGATCTGCTTACCATTTTTTTATGAGCTCCTTGGTCAGTGACGGACGAAACTCGTGTCCTCCTGATACTCGATTTTGGAATTCTTGATTAGTATTAGGAGAGCAGGAGGTACGAGGAGGTCTTAAGTTGCTGAAAAATTCTCGATTTTTGCAATTCTTCATTAGTATCAGGAGAGCAGGAGGTACGAGGAGGTCTTAAGCCGCTAAAAATTTTTCGATTTTCAATTCTTGACTAGTATTAGGAGAGCAGGAGGTACGAGGAGGTCTTAAGTTGTTGAAAAATTCTCGATTTTTGCAATTCTTCATTAGTATCAGGAGAGCAGGAGGTACGAGGAGGTCTTAAGCCGCTAAAAATTTTTCGATTTTTAATTCTTGACTAGTATTAGGAGAGCAGGAGGTACGAGGAGGTCTTAAGTTGTTGAAAAATTCTCGATTTTTGCAATTCTTGATTAGCATTAGGAGAGCAGGAGGTACGAGGAGGTCTTAAGTTGCTGAAAAATTCTCGATTTTTGCAATTCTTCATTAGTATTAGGAGAGCAGGAGGTACAAGGAGGTCTTTAGTTGCTAAATTTTTTTCGATTTTTGCAAATCTTCATTAGTATCAGGAGAGCAGGAGGTATGAGGAGGTCTTAAGTTGCTGAAAAATTCTCGATTTTTGCAATTCTTGATTAGTATTAGGAGAGTAGGGGGTACGAGGAGGTCTTAAGCCGCTAAAATTTTTTCGATTTTTCTTGATTAGTATTAGGAGAGCAAAAGGTACGAGGAGGTCTTCAGTTGTTGAAAAATTCTCGATTTTTGCAATTCTTGATTAGTATCAGGAGAACAGGAGATACAAGGAGGTCACAAACTCGTTAAAATTCGTGAAAAATTCTCGATTTTGGTAGTTTTTGGGAAAATAAAGACCTCCTCGTACTTCATGTTCTCCTGATACTACTCGAGTATTAGGAGAAAATGAGAATGGAGAAAAAATAATCGGCTGCATATCTGCTAAGGATTGGAGCAATCAGGAGATGATAAAAACTTAGAGAAATAATCATGAATATATTTCGAGATTACAATTTGAACAATGTTATGTACAAATTTTACAAATAATCAGTCTAGTCGAAAATTTAAAATGCTCTGGCCGGAATGAATAGTAAACATCTTACGGCATGAGAGATGGGGCAATTTTTTTCCAAGCAAGAAAAGACAAGAGAAAAGAAAGTAAAAGTATTAGTAAATATGAGTAGTTAAACAAGCCAAACTCTGCTAGTAAAGAAAACGCAACCTTGGTTCCCTTAAAAAACTAATAAATGTCACCTTACTTTCTCTTTAAAATTTAGGAAGAAGTCGCCCCATTACCAGTAAAATTGTCAGAAATAAATTAAAATACAAAATCTACCAAGGAACGTTTTTACATAAGATTAAAATGCAAATAAAATAAATGAACGGCAAGTTATAGTTAAAGGCACAATATGTAAAATTGAAATTCGCTTATATCTTAATAAAAAGCACCCGGCTTCGCTTTAGGTAATTTTACATATTGTGTATCACATGGTTATTTGAATTTCGTGGCGCAAAGTTATTCTTACGGTTGTTACTGGAACCAATTTTGGAAGTTTGTAAGAATAAATTTCCGCCTTAAAATTTCAGTGTCCCCTTATTATTGTTAGATTATATTGCAGTATTACAAGTAACCTAGATCATAACATAGAGGTAACATAAAATTAAAGTACAATAAACAATGAATATAAAAATATACAATAAATAATGAAGCAAATGAAGATTTTAGGTAACAAACAGATTGTTGCTGGTTCACTGACATTCAGTGTTTTTATTAAAAAACCTACGGTTAATACGTTTGATTTAAAAATACGTTAACAATAAGACTGGTTTTGAGCAAAGCGTTTCACCTGACATTATTGCCGGTACCAGTTCAATACCAAATTATTTTGCTAATAAATTTATCAGCTTTGGTTTTCAAACATACAATTTTAAATAAAACAATTCAGTCGCTCATTAAATTTACGTTGAAACAAAACATTCTTTTGTGTTTAAAGCACAATATAAAGTGATTTAATAACTTCTAAATCCGTCAAGGCAGTGAGAAACACTATCACAAATCTTTAAATACAATTTGGTATTAGGCAACAATTCTCATAACATAGGCTCAATATATATTTTAATTTGATAACATTTTAATCAAAAACACTCTACTTAAGAACTTTTTTGATTTTCGAAAAAAATTCGAGTTACCTTTGCTGCGTAATCAAAGATCAAAATTTGGTGCAATTGTCAGAGTGACGGACAAACCTGATTCTTTGATTAAATTCACTATGTCGCCATGGCTCAGGTGCATTATTGCGATGTGGTTGACTGCTACGATGTGATCACCTACGCGAAGTTTACCACACTTTTCCGCTGGACTGTCCTCGATTAATCGCCCTGGAACAAAGAAAATACTCTTTAATCACCAAGCAAAAAATTTTAAACAAAAACTTTACTGCTCGCACGTCGCAGCTATAACAATTTTGTAATATCACCCCAAAAAAAAACACCACATTAGTCAGGCCTCCACATCATGCCACCTTTATGGAACTGATAACATTCACAATACTTGCAAATTGGAGAATAATAAAATTTCGAATTCCCAGTAGCAGTTTATGGTTAAGTGGCAATTTTTCTTATCGCTAACCATGTACTTGCTACTATAAATTCTATCCACAACCCGATATTAGAGAAGTTATTACAGTTATCAAGTTGGTAATAAAATACCGCAGTATAACTCTCAATACTTTTATATGTTTAAAACTTGAAAACTCACCAATGGTAGACCCTTGTTTGTTGGCTGATGATATGATGACAAACCCAAAACCTTCGTTTTCGTTCCTCTGCACTGTGACATCGTAGTTTGCCTCAGCATGCGGGGGCGACATGACTGGTAAATGCGTTGCCGGTGGCGGTGGAGGATTTTCATGCGGCCAGTTCACCCCCATAGGATATGGCGTCATCATCGGTGCTGGATAAACTCTCCGCCGTACCACCAAAGTAACCTGTCCTCTGGCGGCAGCCCCATTCATTAATCTCACTACTTGGCGATGGGAAGCCCTCAGAACTAAGAATCCGTCGACGCTAACTATCTCATCTCCTGATCTTATTCGCCCATCCATATCTGCAGCGCCTCCAGCTACAATATGCCCAACTGCTACTTGTGACTTATCTTCGATGCCTCCAACGATTCTGAAGCCGAAACCGGTTTCTTGGCGGTGTAAGACCACTGTGGTGGTGATGTATTCTGCGTTTCGTGGCATGTATTGCCAATAGTCAACACCGACGGTTTTCTTGAGGTTTGGTTCGTAGGAGTCGTTGTCCACCATGATGTTACGAGGGTTGGTACAATTATAGCAGGTGCAATCGTATTGGTGCATCATTAAAGCACCCCAGGAGTATTTGGTGTCGACAACTGGGGGTGGATAATCATAGGAAGGCTTATTGGGACCGTTCTCGGGAATTTCCAAGTCGTCTTCTTCTTCGGGGTTGTCGATGAGAGAAAGTCGGAGTCTTGAGCGATCAGGAGAAAAATTCTCATTGTTATAGTCACACTTAAACAACTCGTTGTTGGAGTTTGAGTTTAGGTCCTTGACTGGTGTTTTGGAAAGGCTTCTGGTGTCCACTAGTGGTGTTTTAGGGCGACTAGGTAACACCTCTCTTGGTTGTGTACTATAAATATCGGCGGTTGGTGTTTTACTACGATAGACGTTGTTGATATCTTTACCACCAAATCTATTATCTAACTTTCTTAACTTATTTCTAATATTTGGTGTTTTGTTTGTGCATCCTCTCTGAACACATATTGTTGCTTCACTATTGTATGGACAGTTCTTTAGTACTTGAACAACTTCATCGTGAGACATATTAACTAAGGATATATCGTTTATTTCTAGTAAAATATCACCTTCCATGAGATTCTTGCAACGCTGGCGGTCAAGGATCTGTTTCACTCTTTGGCCACAAGCACTGTCGGCTATGGTAAAACCAAAACCTAAATTACCCTTGACGATACGAACCCTTACTTCGACTTTTCCAAGGGTACAATTTCCTATTCCTTTGATTAAATCGTCGATATCATCCGAAGGTTCAAGTGTATTTTCTTCTTCTCGTGATATGTCATCTCCATCTAAGAAATTATAGTTTGTATCTAAAAGTCTCTTATCAGTGGGGACTTGTTGTAAATGCGAATCTACAGCAATCGTCGTGACAACTTCAGTATTCGGATCATTGGGGTCAAATGGCAATGGGTACCCCCTACACACCTCCAACGATACAGTCGACCCCACATTGATCGACTGAAACAATCTCACGATCTGTATATGTGTGTATCCCAAGACACAAGTATCATTAACATAAACTATAACGTCTCCAGTTTGAAGCTGTCCATCTAACCAAGCGGGGCCTTTAGGAACCACAGATTTAATCTGTAAGAACTCGTCGACTCCATCATCACCACCAACTATAGTAATTCCAAGACCTCGCGAAGACTTGACAAGAGACGTGCGAAATCGTTGTCCACATAACTCTGCAGGATCTTTAGTAAATGATGTACGACTTGCACGAGCGGAAGCTTGAGATGCTGCTCGTTTTGCTTGTATCACAGGATTTTCGTATTGAGTCCGTCTGTTTACGTGATCTATGAAATATGTGCCATAGTTAGGATCACTGATTTTCTCCCAACCATAAGGCAATTCGTCGTCTAAACAGTCTTCAAGAGATTTCTTTTGGAACTTAGAGAGGCGCGGGTCTAACCAATGTGACGTCCCCGTGGAGTGACTGCAAGGAAACATAATATTAATTAAGTAGGTAACAGAACTAGTGTAATGATACTGGACTCCAAGTTTTTCATGGAATGCTCATTGCATTCTTTAATAGTCCATTAAAGTGTGACTCAATTGAATTTTATCAGAGAATATTATTTCATTTTTATCAAGTAATTATTTTCTTAAGCCCCGTTTACGCGCTTAAGACATTTGCACAAACCATTTTATGAGTTGTTTCAACAAGCTAACTTATTCTTTAACAATTATTATTTGCACAAACTGGTTTGACTGTGTAAACGGACCTTTATCACTAGTTACTTATAAAGAGTGATTGCATACATAGTAGACAGTGTGTCTCTTTGATTGAAGAAATTTTATCTTGTTAGAGCTTCAAGTTATGTTACTTCAACATTGTCATATAAAACACATATCAGATATCCGAGGAAAATCCTTTATTGTCGTAATAACAATAACGTTAATATTCCAGTTTGTGGATGTTTTACGATCCTGTTGATGCAAAAAACTGAAATATTATAACGCAATTTCAACAGTTATTTTCAGCAAAATTCAACATAAAAATTAATAAAATCACAGGTATTTAACATGTAAATGTGGAAACCAGTCTTTAAACCAAAAACCCCAATTAAGATCTACGTTACCAATGGAAACAATTGTTTCACTCAAGCAAATAATCTGGAAGGCTGTGGGTCTTTTTAATTTCTTCTTATCTTGAATTTATGTAAAGCATTGGAAAAAATCCAAAACAACTTTTCAGTGTTTAATAAAATGTTTAACGACTGTTTTTGATAAGACTCCCCAAAGTGCATATAGAAGAAGTTGTAACTTACTCGATGAAGTAAATTTCCCCACTTTCAGTGTAAGCTTTCTCCCACTTTGGAGGCAAAGGCCCTAAAGAATCGGTGTCCTCATTATCATTATTTTGATTAAAATTATCTTTATCTTCTTCATAATAATTGGAAGTCTCAGCATGCACGCTATTATTGTCGGTTTCCACCTTCAAAGGTTGAGAAAGAGGAGTTTGGTCACTGTTGGTGTGACTCATCTTGAAAAAGTCTTCACATGAATTATGTCTTCTTTTACCAATCAATTACAGCAATTATTTTCAACATTATGTTTCCTATTAGAGTACCACACTCCTAGGTATTATTGTTTCCACTTCATTTATAACTCTGTTAACGTAAATATTTATTACAGGTTAAGTGCGTCCTTCCACATTTAAAGCCATTATTATTGTCAGTTCACGTAAACAAACGAATACTTCACATATCCTCCAACTTTTCGACACTTTTCTAATTAAAAAACCTGGCAAATGCTAGAAAATATCTTCGTTTTGTTGCTTCACTCTTCACTGTTTTTTTAACACCAACTCATAGATACCAACTGAACGTGGCTACGGCATCGATTTCACTACTTCGGCTCTTTAATCACAAGTGTCAAACGGATTTTTCAAAATCCAGCGCGGAATTTAATCACAATGACATCACCATAAATTACACAGTACAACACCGTTTTAGCGCACAAACTTCAAATCACTAATAACATCAATTTTTTTTTATAAAAGAAAGCGACACGAATCGAGAATTTTGAAGAAAGTGAGCGGCAAATTAATGTCGAACTATAATTGCTGTTTACTTAAATCACTGTCTTCACTTTTAATTAACATTCGCGTTGTTAATTAGGAGGTTTATGACTTTGTTTGCAGAAATCTTCATTCGTGCTTGCGCGAGTAACATTCTCGAGATATTGAAGCTCTTGTTGATGGATGAGAAAACTAACGGTCGCTTGTGAAAAACTTAATTATTTTTTTAAAAGTTTCATTGTCTTGTAATGAGGTGTTTAATTTAGTTATATACATTTCACATAATGGATGTATGACTGTTATTGTAACATTTGCGCGCCGATCTAAATAGAAAGTTTAGAACAGAAAACATGCCAACTTTTTTTTACCGAACACAGTTCCAACGTTCTGCGTAATTATTTCGCGACTTAAATAGCAAGGTTTCGTTATTTCAAGATTAGAAACTACAAAAAAGCTGATATGTGGAAAACGCACACGCATTTCAAAAAGGGACGAAAAAACAAACCTGTAGAGCAACCTCAATTTCACCTGATTCAAATGGAATAATTTATACTTTTGCGCGATTATAATTGCCCTCGTTGGCTTTTTGATGTACAGTCGGATTTCAGTAACTTGAAATGTACAGTGCAACCTTTTACCGGAGAAAAAAATGGGTTCGTGGAGAATTTCAGTATGTGTTGATTCCCCCTAGATAAGTTTGAAATAATTACAGTCAAACTTCCATAACTCGAAGTCCAAAGGGAAACCACAATTGGATCGAGTTAAAGAAAAAATGAAGATTTTATTGAAGTACATAATCCGTTATAAAATTTTAGAGCATATATTTTTTTCATAAAATTGTTTTTTAAAGAATTATAAATGTACTCGGTAGCACAGTCTTTCATTGTAAAAAAGAGTTTTAATATTTCAAACGCTTTTTTCACTTATCAATGTGAAACTTCAAAATCTACATCGTTTCGGGTTGCAATTTTTGAAAATTTCCGAAATTTTTGTTACAGATCTGATATTGATCTGAATTTGTTTTATGGCTCAATTCTTCTAGTGGGATATCGTTGTTAAAATGACTTACCAAAAGCAGATTTTCGAAATATAATTCAGAATAGCTTTTTCGGTGATATTGGAGATCTTGTTATAAGTTTCATAGCCATCTAACACTTTTGATAAAATTCTAGATTTATGGTGGCATTTCAAGCTATTAATATACTTCAGAAGTTTTAAGAAAGTACCACAATATCAGCTTTTGCAAACTATTCTGAGAACATTTTCGAGTTATAGAGAAGAAATTACATGTAAATTTTAGAAAAACGCAAGGGAATAAAATAAATAGTAATAGAAGTTCGAGTTGTGGAAGTTCGACTGTATAAAACAGGTCATTTCTTTGTGAAAATATGAGATATCTAAGGGGTGAAATAATATGTGGTATGGTGGATGCGAGCCTTTAGGATGCAGTGCTTATAAGGGTGGTTGGGAGGAAACCAAAGTATAGGTTCAAAGTATTTTAATTCGAGTGGGCGTAAGGTTGTAGAAGAAAAGAGATGTGGGGTGGAAGAAGAAGAAAAAGAAGAAGAGGAGGAAGCTAGAGGAAGTGTTTGTGTTGTGTTAATGCGCGTCATGATGCAAGCCATTATGGTTCATATGTCGTCATCAGCTGTTCGATCTGATGCGCGCGCTGTTAAAGCCCCAGTCGACGTCAGCGACCGTTTGCAGGGTGTTAGGGCGCAAGTCCGTTCGATGTAATCTTTGGCAGGCGGTCACTTCGGCTGAGGCCGAGGAGTAATCGTACGAATTCGGATAGGCCTTCCGCGCAAACTAGTGACACTGACAGAAAAGTGGGCTGGTGGTTCACTGGTGGAGTGTTCTGCGGGTGTACGTGTATGACATAACGACGATAACCGGCCCTAGACTCAGTGACGTGCACTAATGGGGGAGTTTAGTTTGAGTGGCAACGCGAACATCGGTTTGAGTGCTGTGGAGATACCCGTGAACACGTCGAAGAACAGTCCAATATTCTACACCACACCTACGTCGACGAGCAGCACCGACTCCATCCTCCAGGCGCAGGGGCGGCCGATGCAAGATGAGCTCGCCGACAAGGCCGTTAGTGGGCCCACAGCAGACGACGCCGGCTCAGAGAAAGCGGTCAAGGAAGGCGACAGCGGGCCTGAGCTCGGTGACAAGCTGGAGCAGGCGTCCACGAAGGCCGCGACGTCGTTGCCGCTCTTCCACGCTGCTGAAGGCACTCCGGGCGCGCTATGGTCCGCGGCCATCGAGGACTCGTACGCGCCCGGCATGAGCGTCAACGGCCTCGGGTTCCAGAACTTCCCGTCCCCGAACCAGCAGCAGCTGTTCGGCAACAATCAGAGCCAGGGCCGGAGGGCCATCACGGCTAGCCACAATTTTCCTCACAATATCGGTCGCCAACAATCGGGCCACGCGCTCTATAAGGGCTATGGTTCGTGGGCCAACCCTGGCCAGAGCTGGTCTGGGGGCTCTTCCGCCTGGAACCGCGGTCGCAGCGTGCCCAATCTTACGCCGCTGCAGCAGATGGGAGTCGCCGGTCGAAAGCCCAGTCCCACCTTCAACCATCAACAAGTCATATCGCCCGTTAAGTTCAGACGCAGCACGTCCTATCCGGGTAAAGGGCCTTTTCCCCAGCCACCCACTTTCGAAATCACCAACATGGATGAAGCCAGAGATCTACTCCCTTATCAGGTAATGTGTGGCACTTTTGAGCACTGCACTGTGACTCTTGTGATTGCCACTTTGCCAGTCGCCACACGCTAGCTGTTTTGTGCTCTCGTCTGCTGCTGCTTGCTGTGTCATCCACTACCAAAATATCTAGTCTAGTCACCTTTGTCTGTGATAATATGATCTCGATAATAAACCATTAATCATTAGTTCATGTTTGTTTTTATTTATTTTTGTTTTTTTTTTGTTCTTTGTATTTGTTGTTATAAGGACACTGTACTTGCATTGCATGATCCAAATGTTTAACACGTTCAAAACCACAACAGTGGCGTAGCAACCACCCTCCCCTTCAAAAAACATAGACAGGAAAAACTGACCATGAAACAAAATGAGGTAAATATACTTGACACAAAAAGAACAACAACAAAATACATAAAATATCTAGTTAAATTGCAAACATATTCCTTATTGCATGTAAATATAACATAGTCGTTTAGTTCTTATCTAACGTTTCAAGGAAGACAGAAAAGGCCTTTTTTTAACATAAAATGTAGGTAAAACCGAACCGACGTGTCAAAATCTGCCTGTTCTTTGGTTTCCCTGTAGAATTTCGAAGATCTAGATAAAATCACACCGAAGAATTACAAAGTTGCCAACATATAAAAAAAGGGAAAGCCTCCTAGACAACGACCTTTCGTTTAGAAACGATATTTTTATCCACCGCCAAATATTTCTGTCGGCACGTAACTTCTGATAAATGGAAACTCATTGAATAAATCTCAACGATACTTTTTTTTTTATTTGTTATTAACATATTTGAACACGTTCGTGTACTTATGTAATATATACCAAAACGCTTTCAACTACTTTTGCATGAAACCGGACAAAAAGCAACGACTTGCAACACTTTATTCAGATTAATTTTATCGTTGTTGACATCAAAGTCAAAAATGTGCACTGCCTTCAAAATAAAATAATTTATTCAGGGTAGAATCTACAGAGTTTCTTTCGTCACGAAATAAAATATCCAAGTGAATACTGAATAAAGTATGTTCTCGATAACACGTTTTCGTCAAAATGCAATTTAAAAGTTGCATGGGGGTCCGGGAAAGTCTACGCCACTGCACGCTATTTATAGTCATATAGCGCAATTTTGTTTTCAATCAAACGAATGGAGCATGCATTTCAAAAGCTATGTTTACATACAAGGATTCAGGATTTTTTAATTATTGCAACTCATATGTGTAGTGTTTGAATTTTCATGCAATAAACACGTGTACCTTTTGTCTTTCTGGGGCTTTTTATTTCATTTTTCAAATGACGAATTATACACCTAAACCTAATTTACACACAAGCTTGTGCTTTAATAAGATTATTACAGTAATCATAAGATAAGACACCACTATTGTTTCAAATCTAGTGCCGTTATCTTTCCTTTATTAAGTTATCTTTTCCACGTTTATTAGATTTACCGGACAAAAAAGTTCAGCAATTGAAAGAGATGTGACACACTCAGTATATTTAGGATGTACCAAAATAGCTTCCAGCAACTTGGTAATTTTAGAACAAAAATGGCGATTAACTTCTCTGTTTTTTTTACTACTGAAAAAATTTTTCTTCAAAGTGAGATAAAAGCGACAGAGGATTAGACCCGAGTTTTCACAACAGACGGTATTTTTCCAAACTCAAGCGGCATAGTTGTGATAAATTTAAGCAAACATTAAAGTGACACCCACTAAAATGAGGTAGATCGCCAAAAATTTTAGCAGAAGAGTGACGTGTTTAGGGTAGCTAGACATTCAGGTGAGGTAAGCAATAAGCTCAAAATAGAAATGGCCATGAGTTCATAGAGGATGAGCTATATATAAATAAGCGCAGACCTATGCTGTATTCTATATTCTCACTATAGGAAACCAAAATGTTGGACTATAAACACCGAAAAATCTTCCAGTTCGTTGTGTTAAAAAAAAACATGGTCCTGGGGATTTGGTGCCACTCGGATCTGCCTTATCACCGAAATCTCTGTTCAAATTTACTTTTAATTGGGGCGGGTCAAAATCTTGCTTTGAATATGTGCAGATTGCACAATATTTATTTAAAAACTGGGTGCTTGAGATAATTAAAATAAATTTAGTTAAACAAGATGGGTAGGCAACACATTAAACGCCCCCATGTTTGTCCCTTTTGATTCAACTAGAATTTCGTTTAGTTATCGATTTTACTTCCTAATACTTCTTCCGTTGTTATCAGCTCTATATGTATAAAAACTTTTTAACTAAATTTATTATAGTTATGAAAAAATTATAGTTGGTTGCATTATCTGTTAGTTGATGTCGTTAATTTTGGTTTGTCTTTCATTAAAACAAAAATATTTTAGATCCTTACGGGATTATTGCGTATTGATTTTAGCGAGAATGTAATAAAATGACCCAGTTCTTGGCGTAGGCAACCCACATGACAGAGGCGTAGTACGTTTATTACCTTTGCGACTATACGCTTAGAAGATCATTAAAACCGTTTTCGATTTCACTTAATTAAAGAATGCTGATGTAAAATATACAATAAAAAAGAACAAACTCATTAAAACTTCAAATATAATCAATGAAAACGCTCTAGGTTTATTTTCAAAGCATTTTCTTTCTTTTTGTTTATCTAAATATAAATATGATATTGATTTTTATATCAAATGTTCCTTCTGTAAACAAAACCGGTGATTATATGCACCAATCGTTATCAAGATGGAGCTAAAGTGAACGAAAAGCCGGTTTCTTCTGCCATTTGCTTCCATTTTGTATTTTTTTCACGCCAGAGCACCTCAAGATAGTGCTAATTTTCCACATTATGCACTCAGTGATAAGTACCGTATGATCCAAATGGTTTTTGATAGCAAACAATACTCATAAAACGTCCGTCTTGGTTTGAGCAAGTGCAAATTAATTATTGAAGACACATTATATAAGTAGCTATTTGAAACAAATGAAGGGGGGCCTGGGGTCTACAGAAGCTGAGGTTATCTTACGACATAAACTAAACACTTTAGGACGTGAGTTTTCATTTTCACTAATTTATGTAATGTTGAAAAGGTCATTCAATAAATAATAAAATCATTGACATTTTTGAAACTCGTGGCGAATACTACGCCACAGGTCGTCTCTGTTTTTTAGCAGTAGGCTTGTTCAAAATTCAATTCCAGCCGTAATTCAGTTCAAATGAGTCTTGTATAGTAACCTCAGTTGACATATACCTAGTAAATATTTTATGGCTTAAGTCAAAACCACCCATAGAAATAAAACTGGGTGTTGTAAACTGCAGCCGACAAAGTTCTAGGTAGAGAGTTGACCGATGGATGGTTGAATAGGCCCGCACTCATTTCGTGCTCATTTATGGTCTCCAATCGCAAGGATTAGTACTGCCCGGCCCTCTCATAATGTGGCCACAAAATTTACTAGGTATATATCAACTGGGTTTACTATATAGTCCCATGATTTTCGAGACTGTACCTGTTGCCATTTACACTTTTAACGCGAAAAATATTTGCTTCTGGAATTAGTACTTGGTATATTAATAGTCCAGCACATATTTTTCGAGACAAGCAAATCAAAGCAGATTACACGTGTCTCTGATCAAATTTTTAATAATTTATCTGTTGGCAAATCGGAATTGGATGCACTAAGCGAATATGGTTTTTCAATGAGGTGTTAATAAGTTAGTAAGAGCGTTAAATATTAAAAATGTGCAAAAATATTTGTTTTTCCCAAATATGTAGCATTCAAGTACAAATCCTCCCCCTCTGCTTGTTGCCAGTATAGCATGTTCACGCTTGTTTGTGTGGTGTTTTTTTTTTCAGAAATTTGAGTGAAATTAAGGCGTTCCAATTTTTTTCTAGGATCGGTGTGGTGTAGTGAACGCGAACGGAAGTAGTCCTTTAGAAAATATGAGAGGCCTAGAACATTATTTGAATGATATAATGCGACCACCGGCAGACTCAACGGATATTAAAGGTAAATGTAAAACTATACACAAAGGTGGCGAAATACGCACTGTAGATACAGTCAAATTTTCTCTTCCGTTCAGACTAGATAAGTGTAAGAGCAAATACAGTAAATTATTTTCTAGCTTTTTCAATGGAGCTAATTATTTGCATTAAAACTTATCGGGATTATTCAAGGTTGTGTTGACATTAGTTGAGTCAACAGTACTGGTCAAAAGGAAGCAAGGTATTGTTTTCTTTTGGTTGCAGTCCTTCGCTAGTGAGAACTATCTGAGTTATGTTAGTTGATAGAAAGAATGTTAATGATTGGACTCATTTTAGTAGTATTTGAAATACGTCTAGTTTTCATCGAATACTATGAGAGAAGGAAGGAACCTGTTCACTTGACTCCCTTAAAACAATGCAAATATGGCCCTGATTCGACTATCAAGGGCAACAAGGCCTTCAGTAATAGTATAGTGAACTGCTAAACAATAGGACCCTGTCATAAACACCAACTAGTTCTGAAACTTTATTGGGACAAATTTGCAGCTTCGATATTATGACTATGACCCTCTTACAAGGCTAAACCATAATTTATATTTACAATGAAGCAATGCCCACTGTCATAAAACGAAGTAAATTTTAAGTCCAAATCGAATATTTATTTGTCCTGTCAATAATAATATTAATAGCCTCGTTCGATAGGTATCCAAAAACATAAACAGACATCAGAAATGTAGGTCTTAAAATTATGTCATAATTCGTACCGTTATAACATTTTTATCGCAAAGAATATTTTTAATAGAAAGTATACAAGAGCAAGCGAATTGTATTTTCAGATCAAAGGAGCTTTGAGGTGTTCGTTCAGACCGTTTTTAAGCTTCTTTTATACAAAGGTTTTTTTTATAAATATTCGATTATAATTTTTTTCAAACGTCGTAACTTTAAAGCTTATGCAAACGTCAAAAATGAAACAATGTCACAAAAATTCCGTGCTTGTATAACAAAGTTATTTTTGTTTGAAACGGTAGTATACCGTGGAGGTACCGTATAATAAATCAATATTTCCATCAGTGGCTACTGCAGTTCAAGCGAATGCCGACGCTACTCATGTTCCTGAAAAAGCAGTCGACCATGAATGGCAGTACAAAATTGCAAAAAATTACCTCTCCACAATTTGTTAAATTTAAAAGAGTTCTTGTCGGTTTCAAATTGATAATCGATAATTCTATTTGTTTCTCCCTTAATACAATTTTAAAATTCATCAGAACACTGACATTTTCTAAGGAGACTTGAGATTAAGAGAATGCGAACTTTGCTCCGAGACTAAATATAAAATAATTTGCATAAAAAAACATCGTATCTTTCGGGAATTTTTTTCAAGTTTCAATTAATTTGGCGGATGAGAAAATTACGTTCTATTTTTGTTATCCGTTTCAAATCGTACGGGAATGGAACTCACTTTTATCGAAAGTGAAATTCATTAAAAAACAATAATACGGAAAATCTGCGGATTTCCATACGTCCACTAGGATTGCTTTTACGGGGGTTGAAGAAAATCCACAGGGTAGCTGTGTTACTATGCGAATGTAGACATCTCTGCATTGTTTTCATAGAGAACTCCGACTGTACAAAGAGTACAATCTCAAAACAAATTCACTGATATAATGGGAGATATTTGGCGTGTGAAAAAACTGACAACTGAACAAAACACTATCAAAAAGATAATTTTCTTGGTTCCTGAAATTTGTACAAATAGGAGCGGTCCTGAAAGTGATCGCTGTGGAACACTCTCAATTGGAGTATGTTCAAATCCAAATTCAAACAGAATCAATTTTATTAATTGCAGCTTAAGCTTAATTTGCAGCGTAGGTCGCACTTTTAATCGTTGTATAATTAGCAAAGTAAACGTCAATAATCTAAAATTAAAATCATGAACTAGTGCTGTCATTGGCCATCTTGATCATGTTAAGCTGACAGCGTCAATTAAAGAAAATAAAATTCAATAATCTGTGTTTTTCCTTCCCAAGTTTTTCTATAATAATTACGAGGTATTTAGGTATAAATAGTTTTGGCTCATGTTAGCATTGTGAACCGTCTGGTAGCAATAATAATAGTGCTACTAATTATGTCATTAAGTTTTATGAATAGTAATGCAACATTTGCTGGTAATTATACAATTTTTTGTTTGAATTGTCCAAATCGTGTATATTATGAGGATACAATTATGCAAGAATTATGTAACTCTGTTGTGGGTGGCAATGCAGAAATGTCATTGTAATTCGGCTTTGGTACTGCGTAGTAATGACGAATAGCAGTCGTAAAATGTCTATTGATTTATTTTTTAAAGTGTCACTTATTTCATTTCCATGCCCCTGACATAATTCACAAAACCGTATCTAAACGGACGAATAAAAATGGAAGTAATCAATAATAAGTTTTTTAATCAAGATGTTGATTTCTATAATTTGACAGGGCTCGTTTGAAATAACTGTCAGTGATGTGTGACAAATAAGTATCGCGCATTTTTTGTGGTAAAATTTCGCTTTCCTAGTTTTACGGAAGAGAAAGTTGTCGATTCTTTTAAAACCAAATAAATTTTTAAAAGCGTTTAGTTATGGCGTTTTTTTTTTGGTGCAAAATTTCGTTCAGCTTATATAAATTTGTGAGCGCCATCTAACGTGTGCGATCTCCGATATATCTAACAATTCGATGAACACGTCACCACCGACGTACACTATGGGACATAATTAGTGTCCGAGACCAAGTTGTAATTACTTCCTATTTAATTACATATTATTTGAAATTCTGAGCAGGGTGTAATTAACGAATGTTTTTTTTTCTGTTGTTCCCACCGAATGATTTGTAAGCGAACAGTTAGGTGCAGACAATTTGACGGACAATTAAATGTGGATGAAATTAGTGGAACGATCGTGCAAAAGAAACAATTGTTCCTAAAATAACAATTAAGAGTCAAGGCAGTTAGCAGTTTCATAACGCACATGTGTTATAATAATTTAACTAAATGCAAGTAATTAATGCAGACCAACTTGCATTCTAATTTCGAAAGCGTTCTATTATACACAATGCTAAATACTTTGTTTTCTGAATTATAAATTACTCAGGTAAAACCATGCAATGGGGTATGCAATTTTTGTCACCACATTCGATTTTTGCGTAGTGATCAACAATTGTTAGTAGCGTCGTTATTAACATTGGCCTAGATTAAAACAGTAGCTCTACACACGTTTTAAATACCAATTACATAATTATGCTATTGTATAAGTATGCAACGTACTTCGCATTCGTTGCAGCTTTATTAAGTGCAAACGCGTGGATGTTTTACGACGGACGCTTCACTTTTACTTCCTGGAAAATTTACGGGTTGACAAAACAGGGACTAAAGTAGCACCTTGAGGGACGCCAACACGTGTCGACTGCTAATATAAGAACAAATATGTTGAAAATTTCCGAGTCAAAATCGCACTTAACTTCGCAATAAATGTTAACGGCGATTTGATCAATAGCTGCGTGGAAAATCATAATTAGATTTGACCGACTATGTAGGTAAAGCTTTGTAAATATAGCTCTATAAAAGTGTCATATCGACCTAATGCCAAATCGTAACATTTACGACAGGAGACTTTTTTAATGAAATTAATAACAACTAAGTTGCGTCGCGCCGGTCTATAAAATCTCTTGATATTTTCGTAAAAGAAAACAATATTCAATTATCGGGGCGCCGACATTATAGCAAACATTTCGATCTAGCCGCATTGAATATTAACTTCCGTAAAAAATTCAAAAAATGCTTACTCGCTTATCAAGTCCACTAATTCGTCCCTGAAGGTTTTAGCCTTGCCGAAATGTGGATCAATAGCTATAATTTAGTTTATACATAGTGGATCAATAAATTTATGACCTAAATGTTGTTACTGTAAACAAAATTGACTATCATCCTACTCCATTTTGTTGTATACAATGATGTAAGAAAATCTCCGGAAAATTTTCCACCACTTAACAATGACAACAATTCACCACCTAATCTTCATCATTAACATATCTGAATCACGGTGAATCCCCAAAACATGCAAAAACTTCTCTTGATAATCTTTTGATGAAGCGTTTGCTGTTTTACTCTTTATCTTCTCCGACTCTCTCCGATAATTAATTTACTTTTCCACTCTATTATTATGCATATTTCAAAGTTTATCTTGCAACAGACTGTCTTTGTCGAATACCACCGGGGCCTTAATTCCATTTATTATTTTAATTGAAAAATATTCAACAACTGGCTTCGATTTTCAAATTCGTTTGAATTTCCATAACCTTTAATCGAAGCTTCGGTTAATTCCGTTGCATAAATTGAATAGCTCTCCAGAGAGAATTATTTCCTTATTCTATAGGAAAGGGAGAGACAAATGCCACCGTGGAAAACATTAATCTTTTGTTTGGTGATACAAGCTTTTGAAAATTGCGACGCTTTTACAAATTATTTTTTTAATTAAGCACCTGATTCTGGAATAACAATTATTTTAGAAGATTTTTGGATTACACATATTCTACTCAATTTTCTTGAATTTTCGCAATAATTTTCCACTTCTGGTGTAGTCTGCATAAGTCTAATCAAATTTAGTCCAACGTAATTAAGAAACCGAGTTTTTTTGAGAAACGAACAGTTCTGGACCGTTGTGCGTGGAGCAATATCGTTCCATTAATTAATAAGTTAATAACCTAATTATACATGTTATAAATAATTTGTAATTACACTAATGGAAAATTCTCCGTATTAGTGAAATCGAAAATAAATCGATCATTAATGGCTTTGTCGGATTACGGGAAAGCACATCATCTGTGTTTAATTTTCTATTGTTTGACCATTTTAAACTAACCTTTTTGCTTTTTGTGGTTAAATCAGTCTGTATAAACTGTATCGGCGCTCTTTTTTGAGTAACAGCAGGCGTCCAATGCAAATCTGTTGCAATTAGCGGAATTTCCTGTAGAAGACCTCCTACAGTGTGTCGTTAATCAAAATTCTTGCAGTTCTTTTTTTTAACAGTTTGAGTGGTAATTCTAGTCTTCGATCAAACTAGTTTTCAGAATATCAAGTAATATAGACAGATAAAAAAAACGGTCGTGTTTAGTAGAGTACGTCAAAAAGACAAACTATCGTCTGTCAAACATAAGTTTGAATAGTATTTATAAAAAACCGAAAAAAATAACGCGGCCACGCTATAGAACAGTCCAATAAATTGTACTGTGCATGCGAATTTTGGGGGTTTACTGTAAGTTCGTGTCTGCATACATATTTATAAACTGTATATTCATACAGCGTCGTCATTTTGTTTTATGGTTGTTGGTGTTGGTTCATTCCCGAAAAAGATTTAATTTCTAGATTCTGTTTTTTGCAAGAGTTTCAAAGGTTTATTAGCATGGAGGGAATGTTAACGGTGTTGTGACTTTAGAACCATGACATGTACGGCGTTTTTTCGGTTCACGTCACGCGACTAAATAAGTAACTGGAGTCTTTTTTTCCTCGTGTTGAAATTTCGTAAATTAATTGAGGATAAACTAGGTTTCCAACTCATGAATGCATTTTGGGATTAGTTGTAACTACCCGACTCAAAAGTGGAAGTATAATGATCAAATTAAGGTAATGCGCCCCATTTTGTAATTACAACAAATTGACTGTCTTGTAGTAATTTTGTATATTCATGTGGACAATAGTTGGAATTAAAGCTCCACGCCACTGTTGCTCAACTAATTTGAATAAATATGTTCAGTGCGTTGGGTAAGGAGGGGAAGTGGGTCATGATAATAGATAATTTCAACTATTTCTGATATTTTGAGGTGTAATGTACAACTAATGAAATATTTTACATTTTTCTGGTTAAAATGGTGTGATCCAAAGCTCCAGCCAAGATCTATTTTAATAGTATGACGTCACGAGCCGTTGCCCTATCGACGTTACCTTAAGTCAAAATAAGATAATTAGAATTTCGAAAGTGCGCAGATAATTATCTCAAGTCTCTTTCGCTTTCTGTATTGATTAGATTTTCCAAAGGTAAGTCGCTTCCGAGTTTTTTTCAGAGAGATTTCTGGTTTTCCTGAAAGGGATTTTCTATCGTATAAATCTGATGTATCCTTTACTTATTTCTTGCATGTTTCATCTGGAATAGCTCCTTATGAGTTATTGTATGTTTTCCAGGAGTCATATCGGTGTATGTAAGGGTCCTATAACTGCGGCGTAAAAAAACGAACTAATTGGTCTTTCTTGGGGTAAGTAAAATCTTTTGATGTCTGTCTGCATGTGGTGGTGGAATACTATTAAGTAGTCAGAGGCCTCATTTCCAATTATCCTTCCTAATGTTGATCAGGTATGGAGTCCTTCTTCTCAATTTTTCCTAAGGTTTTCACATCTTCGATCGATTCTCTTTTATGTTGCAAGCTAATTCTGTCTTAGAGAGCTTTTGTATAAATTGCATTAAGGCGGAGTAAGGTTTCCGTAACTCTTTATACTTCTCTACATACTTCTTCCAATTTTCGATACTCGTCAATTACAAACAAACCTAATTTACCTCCTTCGGCTCTAAGGGATCTCACCACGATAAATCAGTTCTAATGAAACCTAAGTGTGCTAATTAAAACGACGACGCGGTCGGTATTAATGCGCAAAATATATAACATTCATCTCTCGTGACTACAACTTCATCAAAAGAATTTGAACATCTCGAAAGAGAGACAGTAGCAGCCTATTATTTAAATTAACACACAAATTTTGCATGCAATTAAAAAGAGAAATGACTTAATTAAAGATTCGATAACAAGCTACAGGATATTACTGACAGAACGGGAAACTAATTATATGAATATGCACGAACAATTTGTTCCTGAGGTCCACGTTAGGCGCAATTACTTTTCGAAGCAAACTTATTTTACTGCAGGAAAAATCCAAAGTTTACTCAACATCACGATGCACCAACAGTAAGTAACAGTGTCGCAAATTTAACAAATGACAAAACCACACGTTAAAATTTTATGGCGTTGTTTGTCAGAAAACTGCGGTCTAAATTATGGGGCACCATAGGTAAATCATGTTTTTATTGTGTTTTTACACCGAACCTAAAGTAATCTAAAATAATGCCACAATTTTATTAAAAATTCATGTAAACTTAGATTTATGATATTAGTTTTGATCGAAAATTGTGGCCGTTTTTTAACACTTTTATTCAAGTTTGTAATAATAGGAAAATATTGATGAGGTGGTCAAAAGTTGGTTTGTTTTTAAATGAAATATTTAATAGGCCAGGTGTCGAGTTTTCGGGTTTAAGGGGGCGGATAAAGTGAAGCAATTACTTTTTTTACTATTATTGTCTTTTGTTTCATGTTATAGACCATATACTGTTGAAATTAAAACATTATTTATAACACAACCAAAAATTTGCAACTTCACTTGAAATTACAAAAAAGGGGTGTTATTTGACAATACAGGGTGAACCCGAATAATGTGCAAAAATTTTAAATCCAGTAGCAAAACCCGCTGTAGATAATAATTGTGCAAAAATAAAATTAAAATTTGAATGGGGCAAAACTCCCCCGGATTACCCGTTATTCGACGCTTATGAGACTAAATTTAACCACTGTTTGCCAATTTGAGAATATTTCAAAAATTGGATATGAAGAAACGACTGACAAAGAATAAAAAAATCTAACCCAAAATATTTCAAATTTGAACAATTCGTCACTGTAAAATCAACATTTTTTTATCACGATTATTGTTAAACTAACGGGAGCTCCATAAAGACACTTTTGCCACTTGTTAATTAGCGTTTTTATTCCCATCTTTTCGATGATCTGGACTGACACTGATTTTGGTATGGAACCTCAGTAAAAACTTTAATCATTTTTTTCTCGAAAACGGTGACGTTTCGGAACGCAAAATATGTCAAACTGTGTTGTCTGATATTGGAGTTAAAATTTTTGCACTTTGTTCGGGTTCACCCTGTATACCATCATCATCAGTTCTAGCATTATGACTTCACCTTACTAAAGATAAATAGAAAACTCCAAACATTTTTTTCTTTCTTTCGTAATATATAACTTTTATATGCGCGTCTTATGATCTTTTTGTAAACTTGAAAAATCGGCATCATCAAGTTCAATAAACTGACATAAATTGAGCTCATGTTAATAATATTACGAAGTAGATATCTATCCACTATTTTCAAGTTGACAATGTAATGACAATTTAATCAGTTAAGTGGAAATAAATATGATCCAAAATTAAAGCGTCTGGATATTTCTGAGCGTTACGGTATCAACTTTTTGGCAACACAAAGGTCGATAAAAAATGTTTTTATAAATCAAATATATTGGGGTCGTTTTGGTAGCGTGATATTCCAAAAGAGGGGTTGAGAAATGAAATAAACGTACGAAACAATGCGTGTTTTGAAATGTCACAATGTCAGATCTAATTTGTTATAGATTTGATGTACATATCCAGGCGATCGTAATTTCGATGTAACTGTCGCGATAACCATAACCTCGGCGTGAATAGATCATAAATTCGATGTAGGATAATGATGGATGTCACGGCAACGACAGTTTAAAAGCAATTTGAAGTCTGAAAACTGAAACCTGAAATAACAGTAGCTTTGATGCAGATTCCCCAGCTGTTTGGTGCAGTATGGGATCCTCACATGCGCAGACTTAGCTGAAATATAGTCTGGGCTGTGAGTACAGCTTTATAATTTCCTCTATCGCATTCGTCCGTCGCGTGTCAGTTCAATTCGCGGTGTTGTTGTGGCGCATGTTCTTTACACGCGCGCTCTTGTTCCCTAGTGCGCTATGTTCAGGGCTTACGGAACTTCCCCTGTGGACACTTCAGCCCCTACACCTACGTGGGGATTACAGTTCAACACTATTTCTAAAGGTTGGCATTACTTCTATGCTGTCACTCGCATCAACTTTTGCACCACCAACCCTCTATATCAATTTTTTTTTTCGTGAAGAATGTCGCCAAAACAGAATTTGAGATGATAGGATTCACTTTGAAAAGCCCGCATTTTGGTTTTATGGACCAAATGTTAAGTGATTAAATGAAAGTGATTTATAGATCAGTTAAGTGAAATGTCTAATCGTTGCTCCAAATTAAAACAGTTTTACAGACTGGTTTATCAAATTCGAAACTCGACCAAAATTTCGCTCTTTGGGGTTTTGTACATTTGACAATGTCGATTAATGCTTATCTATGTAAGCTTAAAAAACAGATATCAAATGTTTTGGTTGTGTACTCTGATTATGAATGTAAATATTAGTGACGCTAATTACTTGTTGTGATATAACAAAATATCACGAGAAAACTACAAACACATTGCGACAATCTTGTAAAACATTGGATGACACCTAGCTTTGCGCCAATATTTACTTTTTAAAATTTCGCGCCAGTTTCGTGTTGATTTAAGATAAGTGACCCAACCCTTGAAGAGACAAATTCTAAGACTAGTTTTTGCGTTTCAGGATCTCAATGTCAAAGTTCACACAATTTAAGATCATTACACAGAGCGTAATTTCCAAATAAATAAATTCGCGGACTATTTACTCGCTTAATAGAATTTTTTATCACCACATTTCAATTATTTTTTGTCAACATGTTTATTTCATGCAACTGGGCGTAATTTATTTGAGTTTAGTCTCGCTTTGGGTGTTTATATTGTTAATTATTTTGCTAAAGTGTTTATTTGATCTTAAATCTTCGATCATGTGGTGATTACGTAACGGATAATGTTAATATGCAGTTTAACCCACTTTTCAAGCAAAAATAGTTTGTCATTGTGAATACTGAGCATGTTTTTTGGCGTCCGATATACGAGTCACCTGATTTCCATATTGTTTGGGGACCACTATCAGTTTCGTCGCATGATTTGTTTACAGTTTTGCGATTTAAACAACGAGGACAAAATTGTGTAAATACTTACAATTGTTAAATACTCGGCCTTGATAATGTTACTAGAAACAATAATCCAATGAAAGTATCGTAGGTTTACCGAGATGATTCAAAATGTTATGTAAACCAGTTATTTGTAGAATCGTGTAAATATTACAACGTGTTACAACAATTAAATTATTGAAATTATTTTGATTCTTTGGAATTCGTACCGACATTGAAATTTAAATGGGTCGTCGTAAACAAACACCGGATGTGTTTGCCTATTGACCATATTATTTAGGGCCAACCACGTGTTATCAAAATGACACCAAAGTCAGCAAGTTAAAGCCACCTTTTTCGTTGTAAATTGCAAATTCTGTCGCTTTTGGTGAGAACGGCGAGTTTAGATCGCTTGTTATGGCCACGCTCCATTCCACTTGTCACAACCCAACCCATTATCGAAACTATATAGCTATAATAGAGCGTAGATAAAAACTAGTGGACTGTCATGTTTCTAACTTTAACTAGCACTTTTTCTACGTATTCTGATATCGCAAAAGTAACAGTTGCTTTACTCGTGTCTGTTACGATATCAAATTCTTACACTACCTGTTTTTGCTTGAAATTCGAGGCGTTGCGGGTACACGACTCTGGTTACGTTGTCATTAGGTGATACTTTGTTTTAATGACAGTGGCCAATTGTAGAAACTTAATTCAATTATGGGGATTCCCTGTTGGATGCTGCGGTTAAACATTTTTCACTTCATTTCCCCGGAATTCAAAAATTTCGAGTTTCTAAACGTTCAAAGACTAAGAAAGTTGTTTAGACACACGGAAAATGGGGACATAGAAGGCCAAATTTTTGGTTATAAACATAAGCGTGATGACATCACACCTCACGATTTGCTAATCAGGTTTAAAGCTTGAGAGCCAAGTCCTTAGGTTTCAGGTTTAAAGGGCCACAAATGGCACGGTTTAAATTAAATTTGGACGGCCAGATAAACAATTGAACCCAAAAGGGTTGGTTTCTCTTCCGCAGAATCTCAAGCACTTCGATTTTTTTTAAATGTCAATATAATACATAATTCAACTATAGACAAGAAAATTTTGATTTCGTTGAATGAAGTACAGTCCCTTTGTATGTAATGTTGAAATGAGTCTTTGTTATTAGTTTAAAGGCCAAGATGACATTTAAAATGTTGAAAGGTTGGTAATCAACAGTTTGAATATTTTAGGGGGTTTATAAATATCAATTATAATAAATAAGTGGTTGTCAATTTTGAAAAGTTCCGGTCGTCCAAGTGACGAGGTGGAATTTGTACTTCGATAATGTCGGGTCGAATTCCACCCAAATTCGGCGATTGTCCCCTTGATTGTGTCCCCGGAATAAATTTAATTAAGTTATCTAATTAAAGTACGATGAAGTGGTTATCTCAGCAACCGCCTTGGAATTGAAAATGATAAGACATTTGGGATCTCTTGGGATTAGATAGAGTCTGGTTTATTAGAATGAAGTGAAAACGTCGCCACTATTCTCTCCTTTAGGATCTTTTTTGTATCTGAGGAACATGTCGTGGTAGTTTTAAATTGAAATATCGTCGTGGTTGTTAGCTGCAGCAATCGATCCAATTGAATAAAACTCGAACCAAATGCAGTGGTCTCGCAACAGCTCTTTTAATTCGTACGTCATTTCATAGAGTAGGCAAATTGTTGTAAAGTAAGCGTTTCCGCTACGCGCTTCCCGCGAAGGGCAATGGCCGGTTCCGCTTAAGTTACCACTCACGATAAAGCCTCATTTAAGATGCACTTACGTGACATCCATTGCTTCGGCCCAATTGACTACCTCTTGCTCACGAAACCGCTACCGGAAGGTTCCTAAGCCTTCCGGTAACGTTGATCATGAGCTTTTCGTGATGTCGATGGCCCTCTACTACTGGAAGACCAGAAAAGTCATTGTTGCGTTACGTGCGGCAGTCTGATTGATGATTAATGATAGTACAAGTCGTCCTTCCTCGAGTTTGGTTGTATAGGTCAGGTCTAAATCAGCATTGTACTTCGGTCTTGGTGAAAAAAACGACGAGTATTTATGTTAATTGCACAGGAAATAGAAAATGATTTAGCGAAATTTTGGAGGGACTTTACGTAACGAAAAAAAGTAGTTGACAGATTTAGAAGGCTAAGGTCGAGAAGGATTTGGAGTTATTAGAAAATCGTGTTTACGTCATTTCGAGTTAAGGTCTCGCGATTAATTATTGTTTCCTCCCACAGAGTGAGTTTCCTCTTTATCCGTTTATTGCTTAAATTCGCGTTTTAGCAACGATTCGCCAATTGCTACAAAGTTTTACTAATCACAGCTTAAGGTCTTAACATTGAAATGTACTAATTACATGTTCTAGGATTTATAGCCTTGTAAATCTGTAAGCACTACTCGACTCTAATTTTTAGGTCAGATTTATTATTAATGTAAATTGCATCTAGTCAGCTCGTATTTCTCCCCTATCTGCTCACTAGGGGCATCTCCTGTAATAACAGGTCATGGAGATTGCGCTTTATTAATTTAAAAACACCTTACTCCGCTCTCCCTGGAGCCAAGAGGAAAATATCACAATGGATTACAACCCTCGTCTAAATATAACATGTGCAAACCGTAGATTTGTTGCACTTTTACAAACGTTGACATAATCAACGAATTCGTTCTGTTTCCAGTGGCTGGTTTAGAAATTCCAATTTCCAAGATTTCTCGTTAGTTGTGGTCATCCTGGGCGTTCTTTTTGAAAGTGTTAATCTATACACGTTATTTTATGCCATTACGTCACGCAAGTCTATAATTCAATCACTGCCGATGACATTTCGATCGGGCATTTTTAGAGTCATCTGCTGGCGCAGCTGTAGGGGGTGTACCATCTGTCCACCAGATAATGTGAGGGGCGTCTTGCTTACAGCGTTTCAGTTTTCAACGATCCAACAAAGTCAATTGTTCATACTTTAATTTAATTATTGTACTCTTGTTTCCAATGCCTCTTATTAATTATTATTTGCAAATTAGATGTTGAAGCAGGTGCAAGCTTAGTTGTTGAAATTGCCACTCTATTTTGAAACATTGTTTTGATGACTCATTCGAGTGCATAAACGGAACAATGGTTCCTTTTGTGAAATCTTCGCAAGGTTTTTTAACTATGAAATTAAAACTATTATTGCGGCAACTTTAATCAAATATTTCATGTCAATGATTTCCATTTCCGTTGTAAATTCAATTTTTAACTAAAATCACAGTCTCTGTCTACTCAATTTTCTCCAAATTTAATTGTCTCATTTAAATTCAAACTTGGCATGAATACATGAGCATACGTTGCAATTCAATTTGCATTTATACTACAGACTACAGGAAAGAAATTTCGAAATGATATTTTATGAATTTTACGTAATTTTGTAATTGTGGATGAGTAAGTTTCTATCTAGAACAGACCTTGAAAAACACTTGTGCTGTGACAAATATCCCTTATAATAAATGCAACTACTGAAAACGATTAGATGCTCATAAATTTTAATGCCGCTTTATGTAGTGTGAGCTTTTCTAAAGAAGAACGGAATTGTCTATTATTAAATTAAGTACCACATGACGTGACTTCAAATTCTAATGACAACGTGGATATAAATATGTACAATGCTGTTGCGGGAATTTTGTTATTAATATTTATATAAAATTGTATCACCACTTCAGAATTTACAAAACGACGGGAAAAAACACCAGGGGTGAAATCCATTTTTTAGAGTTTATGCACTTCACAAGTATGCCATTCTTGTATAAAAAATTGCATTTAAATTCTAAATTAATATATATGTATGTGTGTTATATTTCAACATTTAGAAACGAAAAAAAATGAGGACGTCGACTGAAAATTTGCGATTTTAGTATTTTTGAACTGTAGTCTTTAAAACCGGATTGTAAAATTACAGTTGAGAATGTATTTAAGATGTTAATTTCCAACTCAAGATCAAAAATGGTGAACGCAAAGCGTGAAATTAACAATCGGAATGTATTACGAAATTTTGAAGATTACAGATCGTTATAAAGTAGAAAATAAGGTTTTAATAAAATGGTACCATGTTTGAAGACCGATCATTTATTGTTTTCAAATGTTTAATGTTTTGTAAACTGTTTACGTTATTCAATAAATAAAGGGATGATCCACGTTTGTTTTTAGGTAGCTAATTTTGTCCAAGGTTTAGTATTCGAGGCCTTTCCATAAAATATTTTATCGAGCGACAAAAAATAATTATTATTACAATGCATTTTAGAGTTGTTTACTTGGTCAAAAGCTTTCAGCTCATGGCGATACTTTGCGAAATTTAAGACTTTTTTTATGACAGCATTCCATTGTATAAAAGTTAACTTTCTTCTAGATTAACTGCTAGATATGAAAGTATCTAGGCCAGTAAAAGCTCATAAAGCTCAGGGACTTTGCGCTTAGTGCGGTGTGTGAAGTGTCTTAAATTTAATTAGAGGGTGAGTGTTTAACAATAATGTACTGGCAAATCCACGGTTAGCTCTGACTGAAAGTCCTACAAAATTTACAGCTTCAATCCGTGCAATGGTTTTGACAGAAGCAGGGCATGCGTGTTCTTAAATGGTTTAAATCGATATCGGGGTAGTTGTACTCGACGGAGTCAAACACCCTTTATTTTAATTCGACCCGTTGTCCTGAATTCCCACCCTACTTTCGAAATTTTCGGATAAATACTACATGACACTGTATAATATATGAGGAGAGTATTATGGCCCTTTGTGAGTACAAGGCGAGTTGCTGTATTGATTTATCCTGCGTCTACGACTCCAGGACATCAGGATTAAACCCGAGTTCTTCCTTAATTATTTTCTTCTTAAATGAATTTCTTAATTGTTGCTCAAGCTATTGTTTCGTTTTAAAAGCTAAATTAATTGAAGGTTCATGTTGCACAAAATTGTTGTGGCGTGTGCGGATTTTAGAATAACTTTCTCTGTGACAACTCATTTCATTATATTTCTATTCAAATTACACATATAAAACACTTGAAATTTTATCTTTAAGGTTAGCGACTTTCGTAACGTTTGCAATCCATAAATTTGTCTCAGGAATGTGAAAAATATGGCTAGTAAACTTCACTGTTCGCTTGATCAAATTTTCCGTAAATTTAAACCAACACTAGTGACGTAATAAATAAACAAACCACCTGTAACTGGGAAATGCAAATAAAACTTATTTATTTACAGATAACTTATTCTGATTAAGCTGCTAAGAATATCGGGAGTTCTAGGCTCACGGTTTTTTTATACCACGTGGATGGGGCACTATTTTTGCGGCTAGAAATGGGCGAGTCCAAGCGGTGAAATAATTTTCGGAAAACCACTTTCATTTCTGACACGTTTTTGCGATACTGCGCTATTGATTACGAGCCAACACATCTAGGAGAGGTCTGTTTCCTGTTTTACTCGAAATCTAAAGCAAACAAAATTCGGAGGCAGCCCTAATCGGGACTTAAGATTGAAATTTGGTTGTTTAACCGTGGCTTGATCTGGTGTAAACTGGGCTTCTTGGCACACTTGATCTGGTTCGGGTGACGATCATTTACACCAAATTACCATGAAGTATTGATCTGGTGGTTAAAATGTCGTAATTTTGCTTAGCTTTTTCCACCGGTGAGATTTGAATAACCGTCTTTCTCCAAGCTGTTGAAGTGTAACGTCAAAGAAACCAAATCAGGAAATATCGAAGCGTTTTTCTGGAACCCGTTGGTATTTTCACCTACGAAAATCGTACGCACTTGTCGATTACGTCTTTAATTAATCTAAACCGGGCATAATTACCTTATGTAAGTTTAGGTGCCATATAAAAGTCCCAGTGAAAGTTGTCGATAATTTATACGCAACAATACTTGTCTACAAAAATAGAATATGTTATTGACCTTGCGTGCATTATGTGGATCAAAGGTACACCATATTATTAAAATTCCAGAATAATTATTAAAAAATCATCGATTTCCAGTGTCAGTGTAGGCGCTTACATAAATCACAGTCTAGATTACAGGCACGTTACGAAATGTACGAAAAATTCCGAACTACGTTCCAATAAATTTCACAACACTGTGCTAATTCTCTTATCGATAAAGTTCAACATGTTCCAAAGTCAATGGTGCATTTTTCTATGGCAAAAAAATCGGGACTGAGCCACATTCAACCCAAATTATGACATTCGGAACCAACTGGTTTTATAATTACTTTTCGTGTTGAAATGCAGGCTGGTATGCTAATACTAATGAAAAACTAAGTGTGGACGTTCGCAGTTTCGCAAAGCATTTTTATTGACATACAGTCGAGGCCAAAGGTTATCTTTTTAATTAATACGTCACTGCTTCCGCATTTTTATTACATGTCTACTATTATTATTATTATCACCGATAGGTGTGGGTAGACGATCAAAACTCGAATTCCTGCTTTCGAACTCTTTCACTGATCCACAATGGTACAAAATATACGGGGCACCATGAATTAGTGAAAAGACTCCGAAAACTCGATTTTGAGAAGGACTTTGTATACAATAGCATAATTTTGAATAGAATTTTCTAACAACAAAATAAAAGAGCGTTCAAGTAGGTCATGACTAATTTACCGGTGCTTAACGTAGGTCGATAATAATAGCATCATATTTGATATTTGACAGCTGTCACGAACGCATGGATTGCCTCTAATTCCATTTTACAATGTCAAAATTATTAAGTCCACTCAAAATAGACTACTGAAAATGAATAATCCATGAGTTAGTAGGAAATATGGTCAAAGAAAGTGTTTCCGCACATAAATACCTATTTGTTCTTGCTTCTGGTGTTTTCGAACTTTTAATGGAGGATCACCCCCCGAATGTTTGCGCAGTCATCCATTGCAAAATGTAAGATGTAAATTATTTTTAACGAGGGTGTCCAACCCTCACTCATGTATCCCTATTATCGTATAAAGCGAGAGTAGCTTTTAAAATTTTGCAATATCGCCCTATAAAGTAAAACTTTCATCATAAATGTAGCTTAAGTCGTCAGAGTTTAGGAAATAATTAACTACGTTTTTTGGGCAAAGTCAGTGCGGTTTTGGTGGTAACAAGCTTCTTTGACTTTCAATAGCGATTTTTCTTCGAAATAATAAAATTCCCCGGTTATTACACAATAGCATAATTTCTGTTATTACGTTTTATATCTATGACATTGCATAAATGATTTTGGCAAAAAATAACGCGATTCTGTTGTAATGTCGTATAATTATATTGATTTAATTGTTTTAGGGTTTATCAACTGCAATACCAATGCTTTCCAGTCACTGACACAGTTACATGGTAAGTTTTTGACGTTAAGTTAACCGAATTTTGCGGAAAAGTTCGTATCAGGCGATTGCGTTCGCATTACAAAAGAGTGCTTTAAACAACTAACAACGGTACTAGAAACAGTTTAACTTTACGACATGTTTGTTTACGTTTACGTAACGTTAAATTAAAACATTCTCATAAATTACTTCATTGTTTACCTAATATTTGCTTGGAGCTAGTTTAGAATGATCTTAACCCCGTCAGGACTTCCTGGGGTGTTAATGATTGGTTAACCGATTATGGCGTTGTTTTTTTGGATAGCCAAGGCCGAGAAGTCTTGTGTCGCCTAATAACATTTTCCTTTTGGTGTAACGTAACTCGAGCGGTGACGACAACAAATTTGAATGTTGGTGTTGGTGGATATTTAGAGTAGGTAGAGCTTGATGTGGTGGCAGTTAATAAATACTTTGTTAGTTGTACTGAAGTGGTCTAATTGAGATGGAAATCCAGTCAAATACACCGAAAACAGACTGTAGGTTCTCATCCCCAGGCAGGGATGATGAGAACCGGGTGAGACAGAACGCCCCCACCAAGTTAAGCACGTGCTGAACTAGGGTCGATGCACTCATCCACGTGCCCTCCTAAAATTGGGGTAGTTTCTGCGTAAACGCGCATGCGCCTCCCCACTATTGACAAACTTGCCGTCAATTTCACAACCTACCAACTCGTTTACCTATCTATCAAACCGTAACTATTTGCTAGAAGCCAAATGAGATCCGCATTTCCATTCTCGTGTCTTGTATGAGCTGTACCCTCTGTCCAAATAAATGTTTCAAAGTAACTCTCTTGGTGTTTGGTAGCTCTGAGTAATCCTTGCTTCTTTTGTAGGGAAATCTTCTTACTTCCAAGTTCTAGATGACCAAGCAGGACCTGTGCTGCTCGAAGAGCCTCACTTAGTGGATAGTACGTTAGGTGGTGCTCAACCTCTTAGTTCTCCATCGAGGTCCTCACCACATTCACAAGGTTCAGAAGGTGGCGAAAGATTCTCCCGTAAAGTATTCGTTGGAGGCCTTCCTCCGGATATAGATGAAGACGAAATCACCGCTAGTTTCCGAAGATTTGGACCCCTCGTTGTCGACTGGCCTCACAAAGCCGAAAGTAAATCTTACTTCCCCCCGAAGGGATATGCATTCCTATTATTCCAGGTGCGCTCGTTTGGTGTCATTTACCTCCCCCTCGACTGACTGTTTTATTTCAGGATGAAAATTCTGTACAAAGTTTAATAGACGCGTGCATTACTGACGAAGATAAGTTGTATCTTTGCGTTTCGTCACCAACAATCAAAGATAAACCTGTACAGATCAGACCATGGAGGTTGTCAGATGCAGATTTTGTCTTGGATGCATCGATGCCGTTAGATCCTCGGAAGACTGTCTTCGTCGGCGGAGTGCCGCGTCCTCTTAAAGCTGGTAAGTAGGTTTTTTTTTGCAAAACAACAAAGTCTCAGATCGTCTGATAAGTTCGTGTGGTCTTGGGAGGGACTTTTAGCTTGATCAAGTTGAAGCAAAAAAAAATCTGATGAGTTTTGTTGTGGTGTTTTAGTGGAATTAGCAATGATAATGGATCGTCTTTATGGTGGAGTGTGTTATGCTGGCATTGACACCGACCCAGAGCTCAAGTATCCAAAAGGGGCAGGACGCGTAGCTTTTAGTAATCAGCAAAGTTATATAGCAGCGATCAGTGCACGTTTTGTCCAACTTCAACACGGTGATATTGACAAAAGAGTAGAAGTAAAACCGTATGTTTTGGATGATCAAATGTGTGATGAATGTCAGGGACAACGTTGCGGGGGTAAATTTGCGCCATTTTTCTGCGCCAACGTGACTTGTTTGCAGGTATGTTTATGATTGAGGGTAGTTTATTGGTATTGATGGTTTGGTTGTAGTACTATTGTGAGCACTGCTGGGCGACAATTCATTCGAGACCCGGAAGAGAGTTTCATAAACCTTTGGTAAAGGAAGGTGCGGATCGACCAAGAGCTGTTCCCTTCCGCTGGTGTTAACGCAGGAGCGCTTAGTCAGCGGCCGCCATTTTTAGCTTATTACCACCGGCGGCACGGCTGTCCATCGCATAGGCATAATTATCTAGTAGCAATTATACATATTTAAAGTATACATGTAACCAGTTATCTTCTGTCTGAGGCGCCTGGTGGTAGCGGATTCCACTGCACCAGCACCAGCATCAGCACCAGCCAATGCGTCTGCGTTCAGCCATTGTACGACTACGATGTGTATCGCTATCTGTGAAGAAGAGGAAGTTCCTTTTGCTTCTATCGGATGGTTTTTGGAGACGTCCGAAGAACCAAAAGAAATTTCCTATTATATGTCTAGTGCGGTACAGTCAGAAACTTTCAGGGTATTGTAAATACTAGTCTAATCTGCAAGCCGCTGCTGGGCAGAGGACCTTCGCTTGCGGCGACCACTTAGCCCCCAAGTACCTGACCGGCCCGCCTTTGCCCGTGTCCCGCTATTGAGCCCTTTTGAGCCCTACACTAACCCACCTTGGCTTTCCCGCTGCCCCGCGAACCTGCTTCATGTCCGCACTCCTACCATCCTTTATTTTAATGTGTGATACCATAAACGTCTTTATGTATTAAATGAATTGCACGGATATGTATAGTATATATTATATATAGTATCAGCTATTCTAAGACTTTGTATTTTTTAAATTTGAATTTTTATACTAAACTGTTATAAATGGTGATTAGCAAAAGTTTGATGTGTGCAATAATTGCGTTAGAGGTAGCCCAGCGACCTCGGCGCCGTAGAGTTTTATCTTTAACCGTAATTAATGAATATATAACGTTTCCTAGGTAATTGTGTAAATAGGCGCGGGGCGATGAGATTGCAGGCGGTACCCCCTAACGTCTAGTCAGGGTGCAGCCACCCGGCCCGTGCGAACCATCTACAATATGGTACAAATATGTATTGATATGATTTGTAAAGATTTACACTCCTTTTTCTACTGTTTGTATATTTGCTCGCCTGCCCTGTGGGGAGTAGATGATAGTTGAAACGGACAAGACCGTATCATATTCTGTAGACAGTTGTCATTTTGATCTAACGATTATATAACTTTTTATCCGTTTTTGAGATTTAGAAGTGTGTGCAGTCAGATTGTTTCTAACTGATTGTATAATTTTCATATTTTTACTATGTAAGCTGTGTATTTATTGGAAGTTTTTAAAGTTGTATACATTTTTTACTTTTTATAACTGTTTTCAAACAAATTTTTTGAGTTATTATTTACTATTTTATATGTGGATATGGACACTCTCAAGCTGCGACCAGTCTGAGAAAAAGCTGGCAACAGTAGTGTGTTTCCAGTTTTGATTGTAGTTACCATTAGTGCAATACATTGGGCTGTTGCCTCGATTAGGGATAGTCAATTGTTTCAGATCCTTATTGTTGCCCAAAATGGATCTTTCAGTTTTTGCCCGGTTTGTTGACCGTTGGCTCCTTGACTAGCAACAAACTAGTTTATTATTATAACTATTATTATTTTTTTGTAATTTACAAAATACTATTTAAATTGTTTTTATAATTATTTTATACACTTTTGTATGTTTGTTAGTCAATTTGAGATAAGATTTGTAAAACTGTAAAAACAGTTTCTCCTTTAATATTTTGTTAAATATCAGACTTTTTATGTTTTTTATAAATATTATATAAAAATGTCAATTTGTGTTTATTTGATAAACTGCTGTTAAACTTCTATCATTCGTTTTTTTAATACATTCCCCGTGTTCCCACAAAAAAGGTGTAAAAATGATTGATCAACTTCCTATTTGCCACACTATCTTCTCGAATAATTGAAAAGATAATAACGAGCATTTCCATTTCCGCTAATTGATTATTCAGTAAATGATTACGATAAGTCTTTTCGAAGCGTAAATAATTTGTTATTAATTAAATCACTTTACAGGTGGATATAATTTTAATTGTGCAACGTTTAAATCGTTTATTGTTCAATAATTACCAAGGTGATTGGTTTTGGCTGATCAAAACTGTGTTATTAAAATAAATAATTCTTTAGATTTCTAATTAAAGTGTATTCAGGCGGAACAACTTTTATTTAGCTTGCTCCACATTTTGTGTGATTTTTCCTTGTATTCTGGAATATCATGTTATGTTGAACTTTCTGTACATCTTCGCTATCTCTTTTAAAGGTCGCGTGAGGAATGCAGGAAGGAACTAAATATCCATAAATAAAGAGCAAATTAAAAAGTATGGAAAGTGGAATTTTATTCTCTCTCCAAGATTGAAGGACCGGTGTCCAAATAAAAAAAAAATCTTCACGGCCTCACACTTGCATCAAACTGCGGCCAAGTAGAAATCTCATTAAATAACTGGTTTCCAGGACAAGTTGTCCTTTTTCCTTGCCGATGCCCAATTAGATGATAATCACTTTTGACATCATTTCTTTCTTTAGCACAAGAGATCAACTCTCTCAAAGTATCAAGCTGTGTCTGTGAGGGCTTTTCAGTTTGGAAATCCCCAATAACGCAAATTCCGATACTATTCCCGTTGAATCTAGGAACATGAGACCCGAAAATACCCCATCCACGACCCTCGTAAACATTCCCATCTCCACCTATCTAAAAAAAGTGTTAAAACCCGTGAAAAGGTTTTATTTACCTACCAAAAAATTATAACCGATATCGTCCCATCCTTGGTTGTTCATATGGTAAGTTTGTATACCTTTAACTCGAGATTTACAACTTTCCAGGGTCGAACAAGTTGCCCCATCGCTGTGGTGGACCACGATATATGGAGGAGGGTTTTCTCTCAAAGGTTTTGTTTTTTTAGGGCTTCGGGCACCCCATTCTGACCTTGAGATAATGGTAGGGCACAGACCTAAGGATTTTTTTGAGTATTCAAAAAACGTTATTTTTTGTCTTACATTGAACCACGCACGGTACCACAGCAAGCAGAACTATTTTAATAAACATCTTTGTATGTCTAATGACTAATGACACTAATGAGAAATCATGCGAATTTTATTTATACTAATCTTCCAAGATTGTTTTTCCCCTTTTTGATTAAGAGGTCACGTTTTTATAAGCTATCGCATGGAAAAGCGGGCGCGGGACTTCACAGCCATGTTTTATAATTAATTACATAAATAACTTAATAAAGTTGCAACACTGGTCAACAAAACAAATATTCAAACATCCTGCAGAAATTCATAATTTAGTACTTTTATCATAAAATTGATTTCTTCATTGTAAAAATAAAGCAAATATAAAATTACTGAAATTTAATATAAGTATCAAACATATTTTTTTAGGGTTTTTCCGTGTACGTAATAAAATCAGCCGTTTGGGATCAATTAAAAAAAAAGTCGTGTGTATGCACACCGAAATATTTTCCGTTTTCTGCAAACTCTGGACGTATTTTGTGTTGCCTACCGTACCGCCGCGGTGTGGTTGTTTTGTCGAGCAAATGTTTATTTAAAGGCGCCAATGAACAAGCTTGAGTTCAACATGAACAACAAATAAAAAATTAAAATATTATCGAAGAAATGGAACAATAATTACAGTAGTGCGCCGCTAGCGAGTTTTTATTTTAAAAGCGTTTTTTTTATCAGATTTGTGGTGAAACTGATGGATTACAAACGAACTTATTTGACATAGAAAACGTTTGATATTGCAGTATTGGACAAGTAAATTTTTATTTTTGTGACATTTGCGGTTCTCCCGATGACGACTTGAAATCGATGGGCACCGTTCCAAGCAACTTGCTTTTATTCTGTACTTGGAATAACACAGCGATTATATCAAGCGCGAATTTATTGACAATCGTTGCGAAGTTATGTCCAGTGAATGTTATTACACAAATTAAACAATTGTTATTATGGCGAATAAATTGTTAGAACAGAATAATTATGCAAACAGTACCTACAGTACGAACAAACATGCAATGCGATATCTCAAGGGAAATTTATAAAATGGGACAAGTGTCGTCTCCCGTTGATTTGCTGTATGAATTTTGTCACGATCTTGTGCTAAATTTACCTTTCCTATTGGAAATGTAAGGAACTATTTGTAGTCATTTTAATGATTCAGAAGAAGAGAATGAACTAAAAACTGGCGGTTCGTTAATAAAATAACAAGCAACCGAAAGAAAAACAGTACAAACAGTCGCTTGACAAATAGAACAATGTTTCTCCTGTGCATAATAATTTAGTTGCGCTGCCACATTTCATTGCAGATCAAAGAATGATTGGTGTACAAAAATATGTTTCTACACCTTATTTTACCAAGAGTGGAAAATCATATTGCAAAATTGCTATGAATTTATCGCAGTCAGAAACTTTTCAATTTACGATTTACGAGTTTTCACCCTCTTTACCTGGAAAACATATGCATTTCAATTTTTCATTATTCACAATATTAATAACAAAAAATATTAAACCCCACTTGAATAAATACGAATGCTTACTGTCTGCAACGAACATCACAAAGGTTTGCTCCAGGTGCTCAAAAAATAAAAATTTAAATTTAAATTAAATGAAAAATCTAAAAATCCCGACTTACTTCTGTTAGTAGTAAAAAATCTCGTATTATCTCCGAGAAATGACATTTTCAGGTATCTGGTTGAAAAATCGCCGAAATCGATTCCACTCCTCAAATTTGTTCGACGGCATGATCTCTATTTTTGGTTATTTGTGATGATCCAGTTTTCAGTAATCTCCTTTCGTTTGAATAAGAACATCCGACCGCATTTGCCCTATGATAGGTCAAGAGGGTCAATCCCTTAATTCCAGAGATAAAAGTTTGATTCACCCCAACGGCGGTCCTTTTAAAAATGTATTCGAACGATAAATTATAGAAGTGTCGGCTTCCATCTATAATTGTGATATTTTCACAATTTCACCGTTATTTCTATGGAAACACGCAGCAAAGCTAATCGATAACAACAAAGATTGCAGTTTAATGCATTTTCCTTCGAAATTCTAGGATTATTATAACGCGTCGCACTGCAATATTCATTCGTTCGTGCCCTCATTCATTAAATCTAAAATCCTGTTGTTTTATTTCGGTCTAGGAATAATCATATAAACAGGGTTGACCTTTTATGAGGTTATTTCTCGCAAGTTTTTGTCCGGAGGACTTTTGAATACATTTCATAACTATTCTTCCCACCGCAGAGTTAATCGAGTTGGAAAGGATAATGCTCTAACGTGACATGGTTAATAATATAATGTCTTGCACATGATAAATCCTTTTATTTTAACAGCTTCACTGGAACTAGTCCAAGTCGGAATGATTCTCAAAATCACTTGGAAAACTCGCGGTTTGCCCGCGACTGTAACAGTCTCTTTTGACTAAAAACGAAAATCACTCACGGCTGTCTTATCTCATGACTTGTGCCAAGAATGGCTCAAACAACTGTTGCAACGAAATCTCCTAATCCAAAGTCGCGGTGTAATTAAAGTTAAAGAAAGACACCGGAAGCTTGCTTGCGTTATTGATTTTAGCTAACGAAGAAAATTTAGTTATTGTAGCTGATTGATGGCTTCTGCTATCATCTTTCGATGGCCGTTGAACTTGATCAGTCGTTTTTGACGGCAATAAATTGCATAGATCCTTTTGTCTGGAGTGATACTTGATACTTCCTTTGGCGCAAGAACGATTTAAAAGTGTGTTTATACAACCGAGATACTGTTAAAACATTGTTTACTGTATTTACTGTCATTCATAATAACAACGTTAAATATGCAAATATCGATTTTATAATGATTTTAAAACACACACTTAATTTTATTGTTTGTTTAACGATCGCTTATGATGCTCTGTTTTGTTGGGAGTTAATTTAGGAGTTATTTGAGCATAAAATGCAGTTTCATTGTCAAGAGCATTGCTGCTAACTTTTCTACGTCGATAAAGCTACATCTGCAGTTTCCATTATCGTTTGATTATTAGGAACTGCAATTCTCGAATTATTAATACACTCTAACTGAATTTCATTACGTTGCAACTTAACTAGAGCTTTGTTATTCTGACAGTACCGACGCGACTAAAAAGACAAAAACAAATTTTTAATTAAATTTAAGCTGTCGCTACTCAACCCAAAAACCTGGATAAAATTTAATTGTCGAAACATAATTAGATAAAACGAGCTGTCACCGATGGCTCCAAAATAAAGAAAAAAATCAATATCAAAAGATGTGATTTATACGACGAAATCAACATTGTAAAAAGGAAAATACAAAAGGAAAACGCACCTAATAAAAGATTTGACAACATCTGAAATAATAATGCGCAGGAAAACGGCAAATAAACTACAATCCTGTAATAATATATTATCGCAATTTTTACGTGTCAAGTTTACAAGACGATTTGTAAACTCGTTGCTGGTGTAGTTCTAAGCGACCGACGGTTGCAAGAATGATGATGGCAAAACCCGACTTTAAAATCGATTTTACATGATATACTTTCGTTGAATGTTCTTGGATTGCGCTTGACGAAAGTTCTTAGAATGCATTGGGAGTTTTACGCTTATTTCAACTAAATTAAATCGAGATTTCTGAACGATGAAATTTAAAACAAAACGACTTACATTTATAAAAAGGTGCAGTTTTGTTTCTCATTCTTCGGTGTCGTCTAGTTGAAAATTCATGCATCAATGGTTCGAATCTGGAACAGAAAGAACACTTGAATTAAGGTAAATTGATGCAAGTGGAAAATAGCGTTGATAACAGTTGATTTTAGCTCGGCTATCAATGTAGAGGATCTCTAGTGAAATTTAGCTTAGCATATCGATCAGTTGTGGATTTCATTCCATTATGAGTATTCTAACAAATTATATACGTAGTCGGTACTTTCTAGGTGGCTTAAAGTGATTTACATTTTCAATAAATGTAAGAGACAATAATGTACTTTTTATCTAAACGGTTCGATGGTAATTGCTTTAAATCAAGCTTCTAAATTTATGTAACCGGAGGTTTTGGAGAGAGGAAAATTGATACCCTAATGTACTTAGATTCACGATCTCATTTCGGGAATGTGAGAGAAGCTCGAATACCAAAATACTGACGTTCCACAAGAATTTCAAGGAGTTTGAAAAATAGATGAGCATAAATTATCTCTGAAAACTGAAACCTGAAAACCAATTGCTAGAACTGGAAAGTTGAGGTCATTAGTTTGGAACTCTTCGTTTTAGAACCAAAAACAAAAATTTCAAAATTTTGCTTTTAATTGAAAACAGAAGTGTGGAGAGTACAGTGGCAGAAGGAATTCAAAACTTTCGTTGTATATCGGGTGGGGCTGACCGCCGGCTCGAAGACGCGCGCCACTGAGCGTCGCGACGCGGAAACACGTTGCGCACCCGGCGTCGAACAGCGTGTAGTATGACCCGAGAATCGAATAAGAACGTCAGGTGGTGTGCCGGGCCACACGAAACCACGAATAACATATCATAAATCCGGTGATAGTAAAATAAATATCGGTAATGTTAAACTTGCTTGTAGTGCCTAACAGATCTGTTTATTTTGTGGTCCGTTCCTACAAAGGGAATCGATTTTGGACCCAGGAAGATGATTAAAGGTACCGTTTTGTAGTGTTTTTCACCCTTAGCGTGTGAGACTTACGTGTCGATTGATAATGAGTCATATGACATGTTCAGATGCCTTTGCATCCACTCCTGTGGACGCATGGAGACTCCAACTCACGTGCTACTCCAACGCCTCCACGTATAACCTCTCTTTGAATTTCCTTCTGATCAGAAAATGAGCTATAATAAGCGATAGCACTTCTACTTGATCCTCTCATAAGCTCATAAAAGCTAAGTTCATATTTAAAAATAGTTTATTGCTTTAATGTTGGGTAAATAATTAAAAGAACGGTTTAAGAATACCTCTTTAACCTTCTGATCAAAAACGACGACGAGATGCGTGGAGTACTGCTTGTAATGTTTATCAAACACAACTATGGCAACTAAACGACTAAACTCATCATGCTGTTTCTAAATTTCAATCGATCATTCTTTAACCTTGATCCAAATAAAAATTTCATGGAGAATTTCGAATAAACATATGAACATATGATTTAATAAGTGTCATAATCAATAGAAACGAAATCAATAAGCATAACAGTGTAATGTGATAACGAATCAATCATTATCACTTGAAAGCTCTTACTCCTCTATTCACTTCAGGTGTCACTCTTATTAAAGCTCCATCTAATTTTTATTTAAAATGCTCATTCACGTCACCTATTCAAGAACTTCCTCATTTTTCATTCATGCTCCCATGTATGCGTTAATCTATTAACTCTCGAGTTTTGCATACTCATCTAGAATCTCAAGCAACAAAATTAAAACTCTGATCCCGTGAAATGAAGTCATCTTTTATAGCTTTCATTTTTCGTGTTTCTTGGTCAGACATGCGCTTAAATTAACCTGTTTAATTTACTTTCAACTCCCTTTTGTCGATCATGTTTAATTAACGACGGCGCGATCTCAAGGCTTCAAAATCTTCGCGTCGACAAAAATTAAGACTCAATAAACAGTTCAAAATAAATATTTGGCGACAAAGATAATCGCGGAAGGGAGAGTTTAATAGGTTTAGAATTTGTGCTTTTTTGAAGAGTTATCGACAGAGTTTTGAGCGAGCGTGCTTTAATACTAATCCATCGAATATTTGCTTGAACTCATTTTAATATTTTCTTCAGAGGGTGTCTTCCTCAGTGTTTGATTTAGAGGTTAAGCTGATTGAAAATCGGTTTCATAGCCTTTCAGCTAAAGGAAAAACCCTCAAAAACGTCATTTTTGTTATTATTTCAAAAAATGCCATGAGTGGATTCTTAATGTCGTCACGTTGTTTGAACGACAAAGAAAATTGTAAAGGGCTTGCCTTGGCAAATGTTCGGAATTCCGGTAGAAATGAATTTTCTCGATCACCACTCATCCTTCGTCCTCTATTGATTTCCCCAGAATGGTATCTTTGCCCCACTGAATCCAAAAACTCATTAAGGGATGGATAAATTAAGTATGAGGGAATATTTAATAATGAAATAACGTCGAAAGAGGATGTAATCAATATGAGTCCCACTGGCATTAAGTCAACTTTACTCTTCGGGAAACTCGTTGGAAATGAATGACTAACCAATTTATGTAGGGAACATGAAGGTACTTCTGGTATTTACTAAGCGCAAGCGCGTTTCTATGGCTTTTGTTGGTAACGATCAGCTGACTCAAACATCGTTAAATATTTCAGGCCCATAATTGCAGACTACAAGAAAAAAGCCTATAACTCGAGTGAATACCGCTAACATTATTAAAAAATCACGTTTAACATAGCATTACATATTCACAACCCACTTTCGAATTTTCCTCGACAAAAACAACATTTTCCCGCCACTAAATACTCAAACTTGTGCAGTTTCATTATCTGGTGTCATATATTCTACTGTACCACATTTACAGGTTTCACGTTTTAAAATTAAGGGCCTTAAAGGGACGGCTACCTTTAGGCCAATTTTCATCAATTGTGCTGCGAGATATTTCAACCCTAAAAAGTCTGATTACAAAATACAGCAATTTATTCCCTTAACCCGAGGGCATGTATGTTTTTTCCCACATAATGTAGGCGGGGTCATTTACGACCTTTATTGCTCGTAATATACACACCTTGTTTATGCATGCACACCTTTTCATATTAAAGATGTGATTCCTCTTTCACTTTTAACGCCATTTTTCTCTTTCATTGCATTTTTTATCGCCCACTTCAAAGCGAAATGACATAACAAAAAAATATCTACCACACAATCGCGGAATTTGTGAACTTTTACCCAGAAACGGAAACCCAATTTCGTTTATTTTGGACATCAAAACGTTAAGTTCCCGTCACCTCGAAAGCCGCAAAACTTTAAAACAGTCATTAATGTGATAAAAAAACTAAGAGTTTTGACGTGATTTCTAGACTTACAGGTCCAGTCAATCATATTGTACTTTCAAAACTTTCGAGCTGACGGTTCAGAAAAAAAGGAAAAAAAATACCAATAAAGAATATTTTTCACAATAATAAGGTAGGTATGAAAATCGCCGTTCGCGGCCGTCGGGTCCTCGACAAGGCGCCAAGTTGTCTTTCTTGTTTCCTTCAATGTCTGTGCTAATTAAATCTGCAAATTCTCCTAAAAACAAATCTATTTCCGACGCTGAATTGGGTTTGAATCTTGTTTCAATGGAGTTCAAGTGGGAGAAAATTACTATTGGTAAGTTCATTATTAGATTTAGAAAGTTGGTTAAATTGCTAAAGTTTTATATTTGGTTCCGCTTAGTAGATCGAAAAACAATTAACTAGACTAGACTAAAGTTTGCAGATATTTTGGCAGTTGAAAAGAAAGTGTGAAAGGTGTTGTTGTTCGGATTTAATTTTAGATCGAACAAAGGATTTTTCAGTTTCATCTGTTCCTAACGAAACGATTAATGAATCAACACATGTCAACGCCAACATGTGCACCCTCGTGTCTTGTCATCGAGGGTTGGATTTACTTGTTATTGAAAAATAGAAACGTTTTTGTGAAAAATTTACGTTTTGTTGAAATAAACACATTTTCACTCATTTCCACTATTTATTATCTCCCCGAACATCAATTACGTAAAACCGCAGTTTTCCCATGCGTGAGGAGAAAAATCGTTAACTGGGGTTAAATCAACACAATAAAAAATTTCGGCTACAACTCCAATGTAATCTAGAAGTTTGTTTGGTCCCAGATCAAGGAATTCATTCAAATAATAATGAGATGAGAGTCAGGTACTAACTAAATTGGAAAGCACGTGTGGAAATAAGGGAAATTTCCTTTGAGATTGTAGACACATTTGTTATAATCCTCTCAACGTCACCACTTTTATCCAACTTTGCGAAAAACAATCCTGTGCAAATTAAACTTGTTCGCATTCATTTGCACATCTCCCAGAATCTATGAATATCGATTCGGAAAAATGGACCGATGAAATTGTAAGATAGGAGAAATTCAAAGTAAGAGATAGAAAAACGGAAATTTTATGACTACATCATAACGGAACTTCGTCGCTGCAGGAAGTGCGTACAAATGAAGTTTGAAAAATACGTGACCATTTAAAAATAAAGTCTACATTAAAGAAAAGACACTGGGAAACTCGATCGAATGAATTTAAATCAATCGCATTTTCCAGCAAAAACATTTATGTCGCCGTATAATTTAAAGTGGATACAGACGTAAAGTTTTAAGGCACACAAAATGAAATTGGATAGTTTAAGAGTTGGCATTCTTTAAAATTATGGTCTGTCCACCGCTTACATTTTGGAATTGAAGTTACGCCATAAACAATTTGGTGAGGAGAATGCTCGTCTCAGCATGGCGGCGGCGCCATTTTGCCGATTTAAGTCCCGAATATTTCTTGTCATACCAGTCCGAAACATTTAATTTTTGTTCCCTTGAATCTCTTGAATGTTCTTTAATGTTTACGCTTCTTTAAATGTGGGATTAGATTAATTATTTATATAATTCCAGAGGAAACGGCGGTTTCCATTTCAAGAAAAAACAAACAATAGAATAAAATATAAGCAACTGTAATTTAACCACTGGTTCTTTGTATTTCAAGACAAAGAAAAATACTGTTTAGACAGTGTTTTAAGTGGATATTTTAATGCTCCACTAGATGTATATCTATGCCAATTTACGACACATTACCGTATTTTTATGACACGTCAAAGCTCGCGTAATATATGACCAGCGATAATCCAAAAATATGATATTTTATTAAAATGAGTCGCTCTTCTCATTCAAGTGTCCCCATAAATCATTAAACTGATGATAGATGAAAGCATTGTCTTCGTTTTTAGTCTATTCATAAGCAACAACTATCTCGAGATGCTCGTTAATGATCCAAACCCTTTTCTCCATCTTATGATTCTGAAATGCCATTTGCAACTTTATCAGAAGAACAAGACAGATTCATTCAAAAACTTCCCTGCAAACTTCCTAATGGAATAATCTTATTTAATTTTATTTAGCAGCCCAATGTTCGTAATTAAATAATCGAATTAACTGTGATTTTCAAGATAAGTAGAGCTTAATCTTGCACTGATTCACTTTTAAAATTATCGAATGGCTTTGTAGAAAAGTTTCCGAGTTTCGGAAGACTTAATTTGATTTAATTTGTAAAGTTGAATCGAGGAACTAAAACTAATTACTACATCAATTGGTCAGGTTTAAACGAACCTTTATCATGTAAAATGGTTTGAAAATTTGTTCAAATTTTGATATACTGTGCGACTAGTTTTTCACGTCGTGCATAACAAAAACGTGCTCGATGGAGCCATTTCAACTTGAAACTTTGTTACTGGTATATAGCATGCCACACTTTAACATAAGTGTTTTTTTGCTTTTTACATTTCCCGGTTTACTTCTTAATCGTTGCAAGGAATGAATAACGCAATTTTCGAGATCGATGACTTCTTTCGAATGCTGCTGGCTTTTAAAGTATTATTGATCAGTTGGTTGCCCTACAGCTTTACAAAACTCTGTTGAGCTTCCATTTTCTTGATTAAGTGGGCTTAGGGGCATTTAAAGAGAAAGGAGTTCACACATATCTTCAGAAGACGGTTCCAGTGACATTTGATCCGACCCTTTTGGGGTAAACAAAGCTATTTTTCTTCATCGGAAAACATTAGAAAATTAGCTCCTTATTACACGTTTGCGTGCAAAGTGAAACAGAAAATTATGTTAATTTATAGTTCTGATATGAACACATCATTTTGCAATTTTCGGTGTTTTGTCACGAGCGCGTGAACGGAAAACAAGTTACATTTCCTCATCCCTGATGATTGATCAACGGGTATTGTTATATAGGATTATAGGCCATTTATTTACACCTACAAAACCCTCGACCAACCTCCGGATTTGTTGTGAACACTCCCCCACATCTATTATATTCGACAAGGCCAGAACGTGCCGAAAAAGCACACAATCTCAAATCAAAAAACACACCATTTATAATATACACAAAGGAAAGGAAATCGAAGATGATTTACATCATTTCTATTTTAAATTGATTTAGAATTGTTTTTACCAACGTCAACATGCTCTGCGATTCCAGAGATTATCATCTAAACATCGATATTTAAAATTTTGTAAACCTGAAGTAAAATGCATGGTGGAACTATTTTTAAAATCGCAAAACGTTAATCGTGTTTCGTTAAATTACATCGCTCACACTTGCTAGAATACATAAAAGTAAATTGGAACACTGGTTCGATGAAAAAGCATTCACAACCGGATCTAATACAAAATTGAAGAAGAGTACCTTTTTATAGACTCGATATTCACTCAATGAAGTTGAAGGTTTCACTAAAACGATCTGTTTTAGATAGTTCTCTAGGGGCATGGAAACAATCACAGAAATGTATTTGTAAATCCTAATTTATCTTTTTAATGGGTATGGAGAAAACCGTTGTTGAATGAAAGAAGTGCCAAATAGAATTTTCCAAAGAATTTCGATGGGCATTTCCGACATTCGGTGTCAAGACCAAAACTATCCCAATATTTTCAAAGATACATAAACTTAGGTAATGGAGGTCGCTTCTTAAAACCCAGCACGAATCATATCTACAAGTCGTTGAGATTTTACAGTACACTTTGAAATAAATCTTCTAAAAATAATCTAGACGTATGGAATATTTATAAATTTCTATCTATTTTATCGATTCGCGTGTAGAAAACTGTACTTAAGAGAATAGCGATTCGTTGGAGAATGCACCACTGTTCCAAGATTAGATGTTCCAATGGTCATCTCTATTTAACGTCTTGCCGCTCTAATACACCCGACAGAAAAATTTATTGTTGAATATTGTTGACGGGTTTATCGCTCAATAAATTCAACACGGATTAGAATCCTCACCTCTAATTTAGGTAGTACAGCACTGCACTGTACACAAAATTAAGCCGATCAGTACAATCGAACTCCTTGAAAGAATTGATCGCAGTGTTTACATTTTTTCCTGCTGCTTTATTAGACACCTTTTTATATCGATTGTTTAATACACTCAATTTATTTCAAATCCTGTTCGTCTGACATTGATGAAGCTCATAAAACCGCCTCGTGATGTTAAAACAAAAATTCCGTTTATTTACTTTAGTGGTATTGATGATAGGCTTGTTGTACACAGACGGCAGCTTTAATAATTCTCAACTTATTCTTTGTTTAATAACTTTATGATGGAAACTGTACTTTAACAGATCATAAATATCAGTTTCCATGCTATTTTACGACTTGATGCAACCTTGTTGGAGAGATTTAATTGTAGCATTGAAAATTTCCTGCAATATGCAAAAATGTAGTATTTAATTTAATTACCTATTTTTCCACGTTAATTGAGATGCAACTCATTCGTTTAGTACTTAACATAAAGCTGTTCGACTTTTTTAAGTAGCTGTAAAATTGTTATACACTGATTTATGTTCGAATCAAAAATAGTTTGTTTTATTTACAGCTTTAAAGTATTTTTAGATAAGGTGATGATTTGGTGCATCTTCAATTAACTGATTTATTTTCGCTTGCCATTTTGGCTAGTGAAAGTGAAAGTGACATAAATATCTCCTGCAACTGTAAGTAAATCAGCCACATGCTTCAAATCTTCAACACTTATTTGCTCTCGATGATTATTTTCTTTGAATGTTAAGTTGTTTTTGAAACTTCCAAATTCACATTACCATAATAGCTTGTTTGTATCCAACTTATTGCCTTGATATCGTCATTCATCTTGATGGCGCTGGAGCCGACCTAGTTCTGGAAAAAATACTCGAACTTCGTCCATTTCAACAACTTTTTTGCTTAATTAGAAAGTTGGCACAACGTGAGAGTCCCGGCTTGATTCAAACGCAAAAATGCTAGAAAATTTTACTTTTAATGAAGCATGCTTCATGAAGGTTTCCAGCAGTTTGCTGCTGTAATGAACTACGTAGTTAAATAAGTGGTTCACAAATACGTTTAAAAATGAATATTTCACCAAAACACCAGCCTAAAAAATGGTTAAAAAAACAACGAGATATGTTAGCTAAGATGGTAATGTTCCAATTTTAAGATTCTCTGATTTGATAAATGCGCGAAATAAGTTGTCCCCAGATTTTTATTAATAAAGAGTTCAGCTGTCATAATCTGTGGCCAAATATTTGCTATAAATACTAAATTAAAAATGTGTCTACAGTTGAAATAGAAACACTCAATATAATTATGACATTCAAGCTCGTCTGCTTAAACTTATTGATCTGTGTTAATAATCTCTAAGCTGATTTGATAGAGCCACGTAAAAGGTTAATTTTTAATGACCTGTGATTAATTTACTTCTAGTCAAAAGTAACCTTACACTTGATTAAAATAGTTTGTTAAGGGCTGTCATTTTTTGTTGGGCAAACCAATTATGAAAGCATACACGCTGCATTGTTAAAATTTAAATTTGGTAATAATTGAAATCTGCAAACATTGATTTATCCTGTTTAATTTGATAATACTGTCACTATGGATTTCCCGAGATTCACTGAAAACAGAGCAAACATCACGTTTCTTTATCTTAGATAGAAGATAAGAAAAGAAAATCACCAGAACACTGGTCCATCGATTTCCTTTGTCGTTTTTACAAATTTACCGAAGACTATGTTTCACGTTGACAACCAGTGAGTGCGCCATTAAATGTTATCCTTAACATCATCCTGTGGAGCCGACTATTTACATATGTTTGCTCTCCTCTATGACACGGAATTTTACTCCGATCGATAACAAATATAAACATATGCAAGATTTTATATTTTTGAATGTAAAAACCAAAAAGCGCACAGAGGTAGACACGTTTTTACTAATTTATCGCGCTCATCAAAAAAGGTCGTTATCAGCTGAATAATGAATACAGAAATAGGCACGTTCCACAAACTGGGCCGATATCTAAAACAATCGATTCTCCATGAAATTGTGTACCGTAATGAATATAATTTGATACGGATTATATAAAATTATACGGCTACATGTAGATATTTAGATAACACACCGATGTTACATCGATATCCTCGTGTTTCTATTTGCGTGTAATTAAATTAGTTCACACAATTGTCTTATTACCGAATTAGATTTTTAAAACCGTCGTCTTGGCCGCCATTTTGGAAACCGCGCTGGACGGCCATTTTACTTCCAACAATTGAAAATTTAGTAGTACTATCGTTGAAAACTTTAATAACATACAAAATAGAGTGCTTCGATTTGTAATAAAGATAATTCTGTTAAATTTAAGTTGGCAAAGCGGAGCGTCGCTGATTACATTTTTGAGTCGCCGCAACTGTTTCTGGCGTAAAGAGGCATTTTTATTTAAATTTTTATCGAGGCAATTTATGGTTTAAAGTATACTTAATTTGTTGGCATGAGCAAAGCAACCGGAAATTGGGGTGGCTTTAAATGAGTGGAACAATATCATCTGAAGTAAAAACGATCCTGCTTCCAGCTTAATAAACCTGGCGCAGTTTTAAATCAAAAAGACATAAATTTTTATTAAAACTAATGACATATGGAAATTTGTGCGCGGTAAATATTGTGATAACAAAAACTGGGTTTCAATACATTTTAGAATAACAAATGTGGGTTTTTAAACATACACTTGTAAATTTAAAATATGAAAACGTGTGTACATAAAATTCGTGGTTTCAGTGCGAAAGTTTCCGCGCCACTTAGTGGTGAATGCGGATCCTCAAAATTTAATACCTTGGTTGCGTTGCAGTGGTCGTTCTGTTGTCGTTGAAAATTTATTCAGGCCTAAATCCAATCGGTTCTGGGTAAAATCATTGGGGTAATATTGACACAATCGTTAATGTGTGTGAAATGCATGTAGATACATTGTAGAAACACTAAAGCCTGATTAATGTTTCAGTAACAAACTGAAATTGATATGGAAGTATTTTTTCAAGCCCCTTTTACCATTTTACCCACGTTAAAATTTTAAATACCGTAATTTGTACAGCGTCAAGTTTATTGATGCAAAAACTTTTAATGACCGTGTTCTGTAAAACAGACTTTTGTAAGCTTGAAGTAAAACATTGTGTCGCTAGTTTGTTTAGTTGGGGAGTAGAATAATTAGATTCGCCGTTGTGACTCGATCTTGATGTATAGTTTGCGGGTTTGTCTTTATTTACAATACCAATCATTAGGTTAAATAGGTTTGTCTAGGGACTTCATTCATTCTGCTTTATTGAGAACTAATGTACTCTTCAATTATTTATTCAGTATTGTCAACGTGATGCATTGTTTGTTAAAGTTTGGTTACAAACCTTCGAGGATTGCATGACCAAAAACCAAATCTGATGAAGTTGATTGAATTTCTTTTATGACCGTACGACTAAATTATTTTAATGGTATAATTTTGTGATTCAAGCCTGTGGCTAATCAAGCATGTATTATTACAACCCTCTGATTTACAAATTAAGATCTCGCAACAACTTCCTGAAAAAGTGCGTGTAGAAACGCGAGTAAGCACTTGAATTACATTATAACACTTGTGATTCAATTTAAAATCACGACATGTGTTACCAGTCAAAATTACAATATGAATGAAATGTACCTAATCTTTTTTTTGCCACAGTATGGTCGAACATAAGACCACCTCTCACGCTGTCTTTTTTTTGCGTAGGAGTTTTATGAAGTCCTTTGGCGCTCCTTTTTAAAACATCTTTTACGAGCCCGGAACATGGATCGCACTAAAGCTATGAGCTGATTTTAACCCGAAAAGCAAGCTATAACTCATAAATGAAAATTTCAATCTCGAAATTTTCTGTCACCCCACTTAACATATTGTGAAAGTTTATAAAGAACCATCAAGCTGACATGTTTTATTTGTAGAAACGGGGATAAGAAAGATTTCCTGATTTATGTGGTTGCTTCCTTTTAGGAGAATTAAAAGTGTTGCAAACAAAAACTTTCTAAAAACGCATCACTAATTTAATAAAACTAGAGTGTTTCGGAAGCTTTCAATTCTATTGATTTTTTTTGTAATTAAGCAATCGATTAAATAAATTCCCAACACGCTCAGCTGAAAAACGTTCGCGTTTCGATATAATTAATCAACTTTCAAGGATGTGACAGCTGACAGAAGCTCGTGTTTTCTGATTTTAAATACAAAGCACTTGAATATTCGTGTGTCATGAATTGTCGGGTCTTGTTAAAAGCACAGAACAGATTTTGTTCGAAAATTCTCTATGAAAAATTCACGACTGTCTTGAGGCGATCGCTGAAGTGTTCGTGGACAATTGGCGAGCCTCAAAGAAGTTTACAGGAGGTGATGAAGCATTGAAATGTGGTGTTCCACAACTTCATACACAGCACTTGTGTCCTAACAGTTTGCAGACATTCGTACGAGGGCCACATGTAACCTAGTATTAATATTGTCGCTCGTAATGAATATTAAGCGTATTTCGTGCCTGCGTTGCCTTCTGTGCACGTCGCATGATTGGTTAGATATTCATTTAAGATGTCATCAAAACATGTCACTTGCGTGTGTCTGACAAATGCGTTATTAAAAGAGAATACAAATTCGCAAAAGTTTTGAGAGAATATTAAGAGAATCATTTACTTGTGCAATATATCAAAATCAGAAAGAATTTTTTCAGCACGTGTCATTTATGATATTTTATATTCCATCAAAGAAACTTTTATATGCAAATATGTCAGATGGAATTTAAATATTATAAACGACGAATATGATACGGAAAGCACGAAGGGAGCTCCATCTAAAGTTTATATGAATTGACATGTGAAGGCTGAGCACGATGTGTTACCTTGTTGTGTTTAATTGGTAAATTTAAGTGTATTATGTTCGCACAAAAGGGTGTAGCAATTACTATTTTCAAATTATCGCCATTCTCGTACTTTTACAACAATAAACCATAATTTTGACGCCATTATGCATTGTTATTATACTACACAAAGCGCCAGTAAGCTTGGGACATGATTTACTTAACAATATAGTCACCTATTAATAACAAGGGACAGGCTGGTACGCTGTCAATTGAGATAAATTCTGCCGTAGGATAACTTATTTTCGAAAATTAACTATAATAGTATCACCGGAAAACACTAAAAATCATTGTAATTTGTTGCTACAGGCAGTACATTGTAATACCCATAGTTTCATTATAATAAATGCAAAATTTTATTCAATAATTTTGTCATGAATTGCTATTGAAACAATATTTCCAACATAATGTGAAATAACAAATTTATGGTTCGTCGTTAGAAATACTCAAAATCAACGTTTGTAATGTGAGTTAAAAATAGATTTATGTTGTTTTTAAAATGTTTATTTTCTAAATATTCCTTAGTGTAATTGCATGTGATCAAAAGATCTTTAATTCGAGACAAAACAAGGATGTTAAATTCAATGTTTTTGAACAGATCACGAGCATCAAAAATGCATTAAATCGAAGCGAACACTCAATCGATCTTATTGAAATTATTCTGAAGGATAATTTCGTTTTTATTGTCAGGCACGCCCCTGTACATTTGGAATGAAAGTAAACACCATAAAGAAACTCTAAAATTCATAGCTGGTTTGAGAAACGGCTCAATTAAAACCTCTTTCCCCTAAAATTTGTTATTAATTATTATTAATAATGTAATACAGGCTCAGATTGCTCATTAATAACGTATTCCTCCACACAAGCCACCTGCGTTGTGCCATTACCCATGTTCTTATCTTAACAATATTTTGTTAGTCCCAAGTTTGCTATCTGCCATTTAATAGAATAAAATGGCGGGATTGCGGCCATTTGTTTTCACATTTTCTAACAGCCCTGAGATAGGACAGTCCAATGGGAGCTTTTAAATCTAATTTACTATTTATTGTCACGCATGTAAAAATACACCTGAAGACATCAACAAATCCCTTTGTCTCTCATCTTTGATGCTTCACATTAAAAATGAGGGGGTTTGAGCTTTAGAACTAAACCTGTGGACGTTTCCTTACTAAGATTGAGGAAGCTTAATGTTGATTTAAGAGTGATGCTCGCTAATTAGACCTTTGCAGTAAGTCAGTAATTACCTTTTTGTGAAAGGATAAAAGTCGGCGTCGGCAGTCAAATTTTCACAAATAAAAGAAAGGAGAATAAAGGGATGTGGGTTTGGTAGAGGATGGACGCTTCTAACGTTCATCTGTAGTAAACAAGCCGTTCAATAAGTAGAATCTTTGCTTAATTAAGGGTTGGGTGGTTCATTCTCTAGTAATCAATGTCAGGAAATGTCGACACGAAATCGATGATTCTATACCGATTAAGTGCCAAAATGGAGTTCTCGATGTCAAATTTGTTTTTAATAAACTCGCCAAAATGAAAATTTATGAAAATACGTTAATTAATCAAACGCCAGGACAGCGGCACAAATTAACGTCACCCTTGGAAATTTCCCTTGCATATTTCAAAATTTCCATTCACTTGTAGCTATTATCATACAAATTACGCGATTAATATCAATATCGAAATAGACAAGAAGATGGAAACAAATTCCATCAGACATGTGTCGTAAAAAGTTAACGATTGAGTGACAAGGGAAAAAGCTTTCTGAGATTCATACCGCCAAATCTGACCTCCTTCAATTGCCCATCGAATCATTTAAAATGAAAGAAAGACATCAAATACAACTCTAATTTTTGTAGAGATTAAATATATGATACTTTGACATTTTACTTCCTTACTGAAATCGATTTATCGAAGTGACCACTTCTTAAAATAATTCCAATGCCAATTCTGAATTATCCAACAGGATTTTCTTTCGGTCGGGGACACCTAAAAGCGCGGGAAATCATTTAATTCGAGTCGAACTTTTCTTTAGGATATATTTAGAATTACAGTTGAGTAACAATGTATGGATAATTAATGAACCTTCTTTACAATGCTGAGCAAAATTGATTTATTCCCCACGTTAAATGATGATTAACGAAAGGTTGTTCAAATAAGTGTTTTTTAAAGTAATTATATTAGTCTCGCCATGCTGGTATCTTATAAATATCTCGTAGTACAATAAAATCGTCATTAGTTCGGAAATAGTTCCGTTACGTCATTACCGTCCCGGCAATCTGACGCGATTATCGATTTCTTTTAGACGTTTTACATAAATATTTCATCATATTTTGGAAAGCAAAGATAAATATTTACAGAGTCTGATAATTTATATAGAAGTTTTTCCACTTAATTGACTCTGAGCGGCGGAAAGTCCAAGTAGAAGAGTGACCTGTTTCCTTCACTTTTCGGGAACTTATTAAATTACTCTCTGCGTAATAAAATAACTTTCGGAAGCGGCCCCAATCTGTGAATCTAAACGCGTACACAATTTGTCTAAAGCTTTTGGGAATTTTTCATGAAATTTATTTTCACCGCTGTTAAATGTTGGCGATTTCTCAAGAAACGTATTTGTGTATCAAAAAACGCGAAGATTGACGTGAATATGCATCATGAATATTTAATAATGCCGTAAACCCAATGGTCATTACGTTGGGAGCTTTATCGTGGCGCTGCAATGGTTTGAAATTCAAATCGCATCTGTAAACCAAATACATATCGTTACTTTGTTGCTAAACGCACCTGCTCGTTCCCCACAGGTTCGTGGAAGTTTTCAATTTTTACTCAATAAAACGCGCTCATTTTGCATTGCCAAGGATATTGCAGAACACAATATACTTAATTGGAAAAAGTCCACATGACAAGTTAAATCGTCCGATATTTTACTGCCGATCATTACTTCGGTGTTCATATAAGCGATCCAAACAGTTCCCCAATGATTCATAATTTATCGTTCAATCAAAAGAAGCCTCCATCTTACAGGCTGTTAAAAATTTACAGCGATGAGGCAATCGATCGATAATAAAACTACAAAGTTGTTCTAACATAACACTTAATTTTATGCGCATATTTCTATAAACTATCCAACTACCTACCATATGCAAGTTTTAGTCGTTTTACCACAGAATAGTGTCGCAGTCATTGGGAAATATTCTCACTTTATGACTGCAGAGAAAATTCAAAATTAATCCAAATTATGGTCTCAAACATATTTACTTCCAAGCAGGGTGTCAAATTACTTTGTTCCTGTCAAGATCAAAGATGAAGTCATCTTTGTCTAGCGAGCAGCGGGATGTAGTAAGTTAACGCTATTCGAGCTTTTACACTCGATACGTAAAATGGCTGTATAAATCAACCGATTTGTCGGACGTCATACCCAACCGCTCTTACGGTCTGAATATCTCTCAATAATTAACTGCAAAACAGGAAAACCCGCACACTAAAAATCCCAACTTCCGAAATTTATGACACTCATAGTTTTCGTCTTAAATTTATGAACTATAGAAATGTTGATATTATGAATACCAGCAATACTCCCTGACCTGGATAAAATAAATTGTTTGCGCATTCGTAGCTGTCCACTGCAGCTTATTGAGATATAATACTACAAAATTTACTACTAATCTAGTCAGCAAACTTACAATTTATCCAGTTCAAATTCTATATGTTTAGGTGGACACGGTTAGCAAGATTTGTATTTGCGTTGTTTGAAATTCAAATTTTCATCGTGTCAAAGGTTCTCCACCCACTGAAAAGGTTTATCGTTGTTAAATAATGTTTCCGTTGTTGTAGACTTACAGTTCCAGTCGGTCATAAACAAGTCAGTAGTTAAAAGTGACTCACCCTGCCACAAATAAACCCACAAAAATAAGGAATAGACACGCTGTCAGTTGACTATTGATATAAAAATGGTGGATGCGCCAGGTTAAAAATGTTTTGTAAATAAGAAGGTGACAACTGTTTTAATCATCGGTATAATTAAACCAATCTTCATTGTGGAATTAAACGATAACAGTATTTGTGTGGATTATACATTGACAGTCATGTCACATATAATTTGCCATCAGTTTTACTATAAATATTCCGTGCGCTGTGCACGCTGATATAATGTCGATGTCATGCTTTTGTTTAAATAATAATAGACTACAAATCTTGTCGACCTTAATGGTGTCGGTTACATTCTATAAAATAAAACCGTCGTAAATTTGACAACCTGCTTCATGATCTCGATCCTGAAAGATAGATTCCACAATAAATGTTTGATGTAAACGGTGAAAAACTCACAAGCAACACCTCGCATATAAATTATCATCTCGTACAATCAAAATTGAGGTTGGAATCGAAATCCCAAAGCGAGGGCAAATCGTCGATTATATGTTACCCTGGTGTCGTCTCTGTACGATTTTTGTTTCCAAAGGGGGTACGAAAAATGAGAGATAATGATGTCATGACACAGGTGACATACAACGATAATAATATATAAAGTTGCAGGTCCATTCTCCTGCCAGATGGTGGTGAGCGACACAATCATCTATAACTTTTCTAAGAAATGAAGGAAATTTTTCTCGTGGGCAGGTTGAGGTTGATTCATCATTCGATCGATATTTTAATGTAATCGATTTATCATTAAATTGGATTAGTTTAGTGTGCTAAGAAAGAGGGTTTGGCGTTGATAAATAAAGATATATGATCCCTGCAAATGGTACAAGAATCTTGGTGAACAATTTATTATTATTATTTCTGGTGCAACGAAGAGAAAAGTCGGGAAGTTCGGCCGCGACCTAATCGTGCGAGGCTCAAACGCCGGAAAAATATTACCTGAAGATACACTTTGTGAGTTTTCTAGAGTACTTCGCTGTTGAGGCTGGGATTAAAATTGTCTCCGAATGATCCATCTTTCTAAAAAAGCCAATTTCAACTAACAAACCGACTTTTAGAAGAAAGGACATTACGGCGGTGATCCATTTTGGCACTCTGTGTTGGACGGGAACAAGTGATTGGCATTATCCCTACAAGAGGAGAAATCGGACGCATTTTCCCCGACTATATTATTACAGAGGTGTCCAAATCACCTGTGCCAAGGATTAATGAGACAGAAATCGATAGGAAAGAGATTTTCTCTTCGTTCTGATTAGACTAGTAGTTTTATTCTTTTCCTTCACAAGAGGCTTTACGTTCATTTTAATGCAGATAAGCTGTTAGTTAATTAGATAGGAGTTTTACTTCCCCTGCAATTCACTAATTATTTCTGAAATAAAAAATTCATTACGGAGTCTAGGCAGTGATTGAGGTGCACACAGAAATCCGTTTAAAGCTTTGAACTTGTCTGTTTAATAGAGAGATCCTGAATTGGACACGTTAATAACATAGACACAGTTTAGTAAGCTGCATGTATAATTAAAGCCTGACGGAGCGTACTAAATTCAGATCTTGCTGGTTACATTCAAGTCTAAAATTTTAATTGAATTCATCACTTGTGTTTTTCCTTATTATACACCCCAATTTTCGAAGCTCTTCCTTCAAGAAAGCTCAGGGTTATTAACCGTTGATAAATATACCAGACCATGTGTTTAATATTTTGTTATAAAGAACGTTTTTCAACGACTTCAAAGATAGTTTTATAGAGAACTAAATATTTAAAATAACGACAACATCTTGAAATTACTTTCCCGAAACTTGCCTTTGAAGACGTTAATATGGATGGCGCTTCCATGCTCACTCGCAAGAAATGAGAACTTTTTTTTAAAGTACGCCTTCTGTTCAATTTCACCTTGCTATATACACATACATTTAAATGTCAGGTCGGTGTTTCAGTTTCTAGATTAACAGGTTTCGGAACCACCTGCGGAGATTTTAGACAATCTTGTATAAATATGCCCACAAAGCGTTTGGTTTCTACAGAAATATTTTGACTTCGTTGCATAGTAATAAACAATTTAAAATTGAAAAGTGAGGACGTTACAATTACTTTCAAATTGGAATAAATTTGCTGTCGCTTTAAAAAAATTGGAATCTCTTAGAAAAAATGTGTCTCTTATTAACAATGAAACAATTTTGTAAATTGTGTTTGTTTTAACGTGACCACCCTGTATAATGAGAGCAATTTCCACAACAATTTAGTTCGTTTTGTGTACATTAATCTATTTAGTACGATAGATTTTAGTAAACATAATGATTTATAGTACACATTCCTTGAAATACAAATGACTTTTTAAATGTCAAGTGTCAACTTCCACCCCTTGTTAGATCTCGTCATCAATACTAATGACGTCATACAACCCACATCAATGACGTAATGTAGCGATTTCAAGAGCGGCAAGAGAATTTTAATTGCAAGGTTGTTAAAAATAAAACGGAGAAGGTGGTTCGGGTATAAATAATTGAACAGAACGGACGCGGTGTAAAATAAGAAAATTCGTAAGAAAGCCACATAAATTTATAGACAGTTTAAATTTTGACAACTACGATCATTTGTCACCGTTGTGCTTTTATCACTGACGTTATCGTGATTATGGCTCGAACGTTCGTTTGAAATGATTATTTCAGCTCACGTTTTTTTAATCTCGAGCTTGCATGATTTTCTCTATTTTATCAGCATTAAACAGCAGGATGGTGGTTTGTCCCTATAAAACCGGTTTATTGGATCATATGAAAATGTATTAAGAATTATATTGGAGATGAAATGGATTTTTCTGAGTATGCTTAAAATTAAACCTCGAACAAAGAGCTTATTAGAACTAGAACTTACGGGAAACGTATAAAATTTGTGCAATTTCTTAAGTTAGTAATTTCGGGATGAATATTTGGTTAAATTCTCACAAAATAATTAGTTCATCTCACAATAACAACTACAAAGGTATGGCGACCCTTTTTGACCTACTTGAAGTAACATAATGTTGTATTTCTCATTATGATTTGTACGTTTTTCCTTTGTTAATAGACACCACCTGTGACCTCATTCTAGAAAACCACCTAATTGTGTGTGATACCGACGAAATTATAATACATTTTTGATAAGTTGACTGATGTCTCCTTCAATAATTTGTACGACGTGCACGGAGAAACATTATTTTTACAAAGGACAAAAGTAGCAACGTATGAATTTTTAAGTCGCTCATATTTCCCACAGGTAAATTAATACAACTCGCTCAAATGAAACGTTAATTGTTGCTCACTCTTAAATATTAACTATCCGAAAATACGCGATTATAATCAAACGAAACAGGGCAAGGTTACCAGTAAAGGTAAATAAAATAAATACTTCAGCCACATGATATTGATTCATTTTTTGTGATAAATGAAAATTTGCTGAATATTAATACCCACTTGATACCTTTGATTAATCTGGCCGAAATCCAGCTTCACCAACACCTGTCGAATGGAAATTTGGTTATTAGAAAAAAGTTGATGTGATCGACGATGCTTAAAATTAATGGATGTCGAAATTTTTACGGTTTTTGAGTAAAATTAAATATTTATAATCAAACAAACAAATCATTTTTAGATAAATAATCGAGTCCAATAATCAAGAAAATTTGAAGCAAAAATGGTGGATGCGCCGGGTTCATTTATCATTATTTTTTAAATTCAATTACAGACGCTCAATTTTCTTCGATCTATAGACGTTTAAACACAGAAATAGAACTGTAGTAGATCGTCTAAACTTATAATTTTTTATTTTAAAGATTCAAGTTCTGATCAAAACAAATAAGTAAATCCCGAATTTGGGTGTGAGTTCTCTTAAAATCATATTTGCGGCGCACTGGTAGATTTGTTCAGTAATAAATTTCACCTGCAAAATGTTTATATGAAACAGAAGCCATAAAATTTTCCAAATTAGAACAAACAATAAAGCTGTTGATAAGAAACAGTCTACATTCTGGGACGATTTAATCAGTTAGAGATATTAAGAATTGTTATAATAACCTTCATGCGGCAACAAAACATAAGGCGGCAAAGAAATGTAATTTAAACTTTGATGATTAGCATTTTCGTTTTAAAGGATATTCGTTCGTTTTATATGGAGATTATTTGAAAATATTTGGCGAGGAGTGCTTTAGTACATTTGCGTGATAATCGCATTACACAGAGGCTGTTAAAATGCTGTATATTCTAGTAAATATAATGCTTCCCGAAGGAAAACAGTCATTTTAGGTCGTAATTAATTTAGAAGAGCAGCATCAGTTTGGCTACAAGAACGCGATAGATTTCACCGAATGGCGTTGTGCCAAAAACGTTACGATTTTGAAATCGTAAATTACAAATTCGGTACCATCAAACTTACATATAATTGAAATACAACTCACTTTATCCATTATCTATATTTAGAAGTGGAGCAATTTTCCTGAAATTAAATTCAACTTGCAATCAAGAAAATTTGTTGGAATTCACGTAATTTCCGCTGCTGCTTGGAATTGGCTTTTATCAAATATTAAGCTGTTTTTATTAATTCGGTGGAAAAAGTTATCAGGAATGACGGGCTTTCTTCATGTTTTCGTCGGAAAGGAGTAATTAGTTTCTGTAATAAGCTCCTTTGCTGAAAACTACGTCTCGGCTTTCTACATATAACAAAATTCCTTGGATAGTACTGAAATTTTCTAGTTTCTCTGTACTTAGCAGAAAGAGTTTCATTGTGTAATTAAACCTATTCCCAGAAACACGACGATGAAAAATAGCACACAGAATTACAAATGAGCTTTTTTAGCGCTAACCCGGTTAACCGTGCCATTAAATGACCGGCGAAATGTGATATGTGAATACTATCTCTTGTACAGTTTTAGGTAATTTTGAGTTTCATTGCGGATTATGTAGGAAAATTTATATTATTGAATTTTTGTTCGCTTTTAGAATAAATTAACGAGTTTATAATAGTCGTCTGTCCTACCCTACTTTTTTAATTTCCAACTACAATGAGGCAACGAATGTTGCGTGATACCACTTTTTAGTTGATAAAGTCTGTAAGTTTCTGGGTCGAGATTGTTACACTAAATGTATATGTACAGATAACAAAAAGCATGAATTATCAATGTAAAAATAAAGAAGAGACCGTACTTCAAAAAACACGCAAACATATTCACGGTCTTACTTCATTGGTCCACTTGATTGACATATTTATTCACATCGTATAGTGTGCAGCGGCATGTGCAGCATTTCTTATAAACACAATTATACAATTTATATACGAGTTATAAAAAATCCGCTAAATTAAAAATAATTCACCACGGTCATTATCGATGTTAGAGATCGCACCCTCTTATTAAAAAATCGATGTATAATGTAATTAATCAGTTATTTGCAATTCATCAGCATGACACAAATCGATTCTATTTAAAAACACGCTTTAAAATGCAGTTTTAAATGAAATTACACCACTGCGGTTCATTACGCCTGATCTGTTTTCTTTACTCTCAGGAGCTTCATTTTTAGCTCGGTAAATCGGAAATATGAAAATGTTATTTCGCCCACTTACAAATACAGTAATATATTTAGCAGCAATTTATATTCACAAAGCATTCTTTGTAGTAAAACGTTAAGTATGTATTTTGTTATTTGGAAGGAAACGTAATGTCTCGTAAATCAAAAGTTTTCATTTCGTCATCAGGAGTTATTACACCCAAATTCCTAATTATAATTGCAACTAGGAAAATGTAGCGACCTGTTTTTATTAGTTAAAGCAGTAATTTTATAGAACACAAAAAACGTCAGAAAATATTGATCCAACGTCAAGCGATGTGTACACATGTAACAGTACGGTTGTTAATAAAAATACACTTTTTGATAACTAGAAAATTTGTCTCAGCGGACTGTACATAAAAAATATTTACTATTTCTATCGTACAAGGTGTGTTTGAAACTTAAGAACTGAAGCTTTAGAAGTAATAATTTATAACATAATAATAATAATAATAATAATAATAACAATAATTGAAATATTGGAATTTAACTCCGCGGTAGTTTTGGATTCAGCGCAAAAAAACTTCTACACTAAAAAAAAGAAAATTGCGAATTCGAACTATCAAAGACCGATTTCTAAGTTAAAAAATCGTGAGAAAAACTATTTCGAACAGAGTTTCTTAATATTTACTTTAATTCCGAAGATATCGAGTAAAATCGTTTTCAAACCTCCAAAATTTTGGCCCTCTGGCGACAAAATTTCAAACGCCTTTAACTCAGTTATTTGTTGACGTACGAGAAAAATAAGAATATTTTTGAATTCAGCGCAAAATTCTGCGTAAAATGAGCCCATCCAGTTCAAAGTTCTTTAAGAAATAACCGAGATATCGACAGAAATATATTTTCAGAGGGTGATTTTAAGGTCATTTTCGAGATGCTATTTTGGGGTGAAAACTGCGTTTAGTATTATTGAGTTAAATATCGATCGAAAGAGGAGCTCAAGATCTATCGACTGGCTAAATCTCAGATCGATCAGGCAAGTAGTTTACGAGGGGCGATAGAAAAACGAAAAATTGAAAATTTTTCATCGATTCAGTCGCAAAATTTTTTTGCCAAAAAATTTGACCATCAAATTTTCGACTTTTGAGGACTTATTCTAAAGAAGAATGAGTCGAGAAAAACGATGGCGCAAACCGTTTCTCAAAATCTTTTTTAGTTTCGGAGATATCAAACTTTAAAAAAGTTTCAACTCAAAATCCAATATCCGAAACTTTGATTGCCCATAACTCACTTATTTGTGGACCGGTCTTAAAAACTTAGAATCTACGTGAAATTCTGCGTAAAATGAGTACCAATACTTTAAGATTGCTCCATAAAAAAGCGAGATATCGACCGACTCTGAATTAGAAACTAAAAGACAGCTAACTTCTACAATAAAAAATTGAAAATTTCGAATTCGAACCATCTAAGACCGATTTCTAAGGTAAAAAATCGCGATTTTGGAAAGAGTTTCTGATATAGCTCGAATTTACAATTTCCTACAGGGTGTGTTTGTAACTTACGAAATAAAGTTTTAGAAGTATTCATTTATAATGTAATATTGAAATTTAACTCCGAGGTGAAGCTAAACAAGGAAATAAACGAAAATCTCCAATGACTGGACAGATTAACACTTTTATGATAAATATTCAGCGCCATAAGGGCTTGAATTGGGTACGGAATTAGCTAAACGCTGGTGAGGGTTTCGGTCACATGCAGGAAGCTAATCCAACTCCAACAAGAGATTACAAAGTTTGTAAAATTTACGTCACAAAGATGAAAGCGTTATGCTTTTCCTTATAAAAGGGAAACCGTAATTTTGATTATTGTAAAGCTCTGACGTCATGTTTAAAAGTAGTAAAATCCTGGCTGTTTTCCAAGAAAACTTCGTCCAAAGTTTTTATGTGACAAATTTTTATGAACTTGAGTGAATAAACGAGATTATTGGCAGTAAACCACGTTTGATTTTGTAGCTTCAAGAAAAATCTGCGTTAATCATGTTTTGTTATTAGATAGTCATTCGATGGTTATGATAGTAACTAAATTATTTTACTAGTGTAACGTTCTAATAGAGATATGTCTCTGGATTTTGTAATGCTTCCTTAATAGAGCTTCAATGGACTTATCGTTGTAAAGGGTCAACAATGGACTACCCTTTGTGTTTATCTTTGGTTGTTCTCTTGATTTGAATCTGTCGAGCGTGAAATTATGTCATCATCTGTCTGATACAGATTGTCGAGAGTTTGCTCTAGGTGAGTAAGCAATTTTTTGCTGATGTTAAAACGAAATCGGTGATGTGCATTACAGCGATGATCAAAGTATTGATACATTATCAATTACAAAAATTAATGATATCCCTTGTATACTTTTCTCTTATTTAATACCACATGGAATTTACCAAATTCACGGAAATTAAATTTTCGGTTTTCTCCCAGGACATAATCTATTTCAATCCACTAATTTAAACTATTCAGGGCCACGTTATTATTGCATGGAAACAATACAGGATTCAGAGGATTTAAATTGAAAGTTATAATAACTCCCTAGGCTTCAACATGCATTTTACTGCGAAAAAAAGAACTTTAACTGATTTTCCAATCAGAAAAATATGGGAGAATAAAATCTTCTTACAGTTAATAAAATTCGCTTTGTGCATATTCGAGCTTTATTATTTTAAAATGTAGATTCTAATATACGGTTGAAACAGAAATACATTAAATTAAACTGGTGGCATAAAATAAACAGAAAAACAAGACATCCTACCTTCTTCGTGTTGATAAAACTTCACCAGCCCATGAATGAAAGTTCAAAGTGACCACCATTATTTTTACAACAATACTGTCGGCAAAATTACAACTAAAATAATTTAGGAAATCAAGTGATTAAATCGACAAAAAAACACTTTTCTTTACAACGTGACTGTGACTTGCCGATTACCTGGCTATGTTAACATTTTTTGTGGAATACACGATAGTCTTAAAAACTAATCAGTTTCCAAAATTATTAATAACATCTTGAAACTGAGCATAAATTTTAAAAAACCGCAAAGGAAAAATTTGTTTGTTTTAACAAGATCTACCACCAGTTTAATTTAATGTACTCATTTCTATATAAACTGAGTTACAATATTTTAGAACTTTGTTGTGAACTAAACTTTGTTAAATCTGGTGACATTACCAGTTGCAATTAACGTAGCGTATTATTTACTAGTTCAAACCCGAGCTTACAAGATGAAGAAAAATGCATTTGAACTTCAAAGAGGCGTAACTTTGAAACAGAGCTTATGTTATTAGGTGGTATAGTGTGAAGGAAGAGCATAGAGTTGAACTCTATTAATAGAGCTTATCATATCTGATCGGATTACAAAGTAATTTTGAGGAAGATCCAGATGCCCACTAACTTTATTGTTTATTGATTGAAATATTGTCTAGTCCTTAATTTAATAAATGGAAAAATTGACAGTGAATCGAGTTTGGGATCTGAAGTTAAACGCAAGGCGCGTCCTTAATCTAGTCACAATAAATTTTCTTTCCAATTGTATCGATTGCTAATGCGTAGTGTTTAAATTTAAGAGAACACAGAAAATCGCTTTAAGATTTAGTAGAACATTTAAAAAGACATCGTCATTGATGAAAAAGAACTGATTATTTTAATGGTAGGCTCCAAATATTTTGGGCCGTAAAATAGGGATTGAACCAGCTCCGCTTAGCTCCAATAAAAATCGAATTTTGCCTAATAAAACTAAATCAGGGATCTTAAGATGGAATTCAATTTGATAAAAGCATTGTCTTGCCTTAATGAAATTCTTGAGTAATAAATCGTTTTTAACGGGACGTTTTATTTTACAAGGTACGCTCTAATTAAGTTGTCATTTAAAACTGATCAGAATCATAGAATTAATTGAGTGGAACAGCTTAAAATAACTCTCCTTTCACTTTGAATCTTTAATAATACAACAAATTTACTTGACTGCTGGGATCAATACCAGCGTTGACTCGTGCATACGTGGTATGAAGTATTCTCAAAATAAATAAAATATGACTCAAGCAGACCGGCTTCTTCAAATTGAATAGCAGATTTTACTCTCCTACCCTCTTCGCTAAATCATTATCTCAACCTCTGCACTGAAAGCCATTGTTGGCCCAAGTTGGCCCCAATTGGTTTAGGGGTGCAAAGTCGTATGCATCTCAAAGGAAATTGTTGAAATACTTTACACCACCTTTATTGGAGAGCCCTAAATCTGCATAACTACCGGAAGAGACATATTTTAAACCTCCAGTAATTCTTTCCAATTATCTTTTTTTCTTCTCTTTTCTCAATAAAATTTGATACAAAAACAATAAACCCGTCTAGAGTATCTTAACAAATTCAGGATAGTTGATAGTCCCGCAGATTAATTTTAAGCCACTGAAAGCCGTTGACTTGGAACTATTTGTGTAAACAGAATGTTTGAAAACTTGACGTCGTGATCGCATGTACTTATGTATTTACAATGCACATTGGATTAATTCCTTGGATTTCAGGGTTATATTTGTTTTGAGATTAGAGTGATCTGTGTCTGGTAATCTCGACGTAGCATGGAGTTTTATGCCACTTATTCGTTGGCAATAGCATTAAAAACCTCGAAATGTTACAAAGACATGAAACAGAGAATTTCGCAAATGCTAGTTGGATCAATTAAAGGGTGATGGTCAAGACAATCATGCGTGAAACTCTCAATAGACTACTAAAGAAGATTGAAGAAAATCCTTAACACTTTAAGTAGTCTCACGAGGGTTTCAAACACTTCCTGCATTTTTATGTTATGAATGCAACTCGTGATATTATTAGCCTTATTAACATAGGTGTGTTTTTCCTTTGTGTAATCCAATCTACTGTTTAACCGTATTTCTATTCTTGCTTTATGACTGTGAAGATGTACTTTATGTATTTGGACTATAACGGCTTTTAAAGCTTGTTCGTAATCAAAGCATGGCTTTTATGATTTCCTGACGAGCTTTTAAAATGCAATTTTTTACTCCACCTTCACATAAACCGGGTTAATTGTACAGTAAAAAAGCGTTTGCATTAAAACTAGCATAAAAAGTTGAAAATAGTACAAATGGAACTGAAGAAAGAATAAAGAATTGAAAAATAGCGTGAGTTATTCCCGTTTGATTACAAAGCTCGAAGTCGTCCTATCCAATGATTAATGACTTTTGCAATTACAAAATTTTAATAAACACTATAATGTCGTGCTGAAACATTTACATTTAAATTAGCAATTTGTAATTGCGAGTTTCGATCTATTCGTTTCAATCAACGCGAAAAAGCACCGTTTTGTAAAGGCTTACGTTGTCGTAAACTTTACCATGACACTCATAAGGAGGGCTTATGAATGCCGAAGTGAAAGCTCAAAAGACTGCAAAAACTTCAATTAGTTATAGAACTCTGACAGCTCCAGTGTTGCTAGTGTGCTTCGACAACTTCTTCTTGTTGAACTCACATAAATGTCCTTTATATCACATGACGAACAAATCAGCCCTTAATACACAATTTATTATGTTTTGACGTATAAATGAAGATAGATAGACTACAGGATGTAGTAAAATATTGACGCCCTGCTTTTTGATTATTTTAATTCATAGTTATAATTTTTTTCCAGAACCGCGGCTCCGTTAAGAAGATGAGTAGCCAAGACGAGACTGCAAGCCTACTGGTCGCGCAGCCCTCGCTGACGAGTACTTCTTCTCCAGCAAACTGTTCCAAACCGGTGCTGATGCGCCAAGAATGCACGACATTCTTGGTGTCGTCGCACCACCCTCAACTCTCAGTATTTTCTGACAGTGAGGAGGACGGCTCTCTTTGCCTGGAGGAGAACAGCACCAGATCTGTGCCGGACATTGAACTTCATTGCAGGTATGTTAGAAGATTATGTTTCCACGTGTACGGATTTCTAATTAATATTAACATGACTACACTAAAACTTCCGCTGATTTATATAGCTTATTTCCTTATTGTAGAACTTGATCCATTTGTGAGCTAGACGGTCAGTACAATAGAGCGCGAAAAGTTATTTCCATATAAAAACATCGACCTTAATCCTATTACAGTTGAAAGGCTGAAAAGTAGAACTGGACATAGTGAAATCGGTTCAAAAGATTCGTAATCCCTACGGCCTCACTATGAACTGCCTTGACTTGGTGGCTATTTTCGGGAGAAATTAAATTGCAACTCATTTTGTCGTGCGATCGATAGCTTCCACGTGCTGTACACTTCTTTTGAAATCTTTGAAAGTAAGCGAAGAAGTTATGTAATGAAAATTGAATATTGACCATGTTCTTAGATGGATTCTCAAGTACCAGTCGCTAACAAGCACGTGAAGAGATCCTTACCCTTCTCTTCAAACCAAAAATCTCTAAAGCTCGAAAAACTACTACATAATTTATTAGTTCGCGTTTGTATCCCATAAAAAGGAGCAAATGATACGAAAGACGACAAAATATCTCTCGACTAAGTTTAACCCAACTTTTCTGACACACAAATTCCAATTTTTATCTCTGCCTTATAAACTAGAAAACAAATGGATAGGTAAACTTTATCGCTCGAAAAACCTTTCCCCGTCAACGTGTTTTTATAATTAACACCATCAAAAAGCTTGGCAAATAAATTTCTTTTCGAAACGTCCTTTTTCATTTTTAATTCCGTTTTATTTCTGTACACAAGGTGGGAGCTTTCAATTTGCATGCAGCTTTACTTTTCCAACTGTTGCAGCATTAGTATGCTGCTAGTTTGTGAAGTAAACTGCCAGGAGCAGTTCCTTGAACTATATAAAAAACTATTTCATGAAATATATACGATGTGACGTTTGAAGTCCTCTCCAAATAACGTTAAAATTATGTAAACGCAAATTTGAAAAGAATACAAAAGCTCAAACGCTTACTATCAAACAAATGGTAGCGCAGAGTGGTTTAAAAAGATGGCTCGTCTTTATCCCCACTTTATGTTCATTCCGAAGTTGATTTCTCATTCGCTTTCCTATCACTTTCTTTGAGTATCTTTGGATAGAATCTACACTCGAATTAAATAGGCTGTTTAAATTATCGTTAAAAATGAAATTTTTGGAAATTTTCAGTTTTCATTAGAATTTAGTTACGATAAGCGTCGATTTTTATACGTGGGTAAAATTGACTTTGCTGCGCAGTTTCGTTAAACATTTTTAGAAAATCAAGGGCTCAAAGTTAATAAGGTTTGTTTGCGTAGTGTGGAGGAAATATTACAAACACAGAAGATTGCTGGTTTGCGAAACAGTAATAACAGCATTTCCGCTCAAATTTTATCAGCGTCGCGTTTACTCTTACATTTTTCCGTTTATCTGAAAATGTAAAAGTGAAAAGCCGAGCTTGAACATGATGGCACTTTTGATTAAGGACTCTTAAAATAACAAAATGAAGAGTGTTTATTATTGTCCCGGCGCCAATTACTGAATATTTTTTCGCATTCTAAAATAAACAACTAAACAGCGGAACGAAAACATTCAGCATTTTCTTTGTGAAGTTCGAACATCTAAAAGTTCCATCATACATGCAGCTGGAAAGGGAGTTGTATATTGGGGTTGGAAACAATTTTTGCCTGGTTGGTATGCAAGCGACAGAAATTTAGTATGTAACATGTGTGTAATACAAAGAATGTTTGTGTTTACGACGAGAACATTGTCTAAAATTTAGCAATGTAACAATGCTACAGAAAATTTCAAGCTACAAAACGAAAGAATATCCGCTGATACGCTCAGTAAATGAATTACAAGAATTTGATTCCGAAGAATTTATTGCGACACTGATAAGACTACTATGCGTAAATAATTTCTTAACGGATAAGAATTTAAAAAAACACGTAGAACCACTGGTTGCATGAAAAGAAAAAAAAACAATTGTGGTGAGAAATCGATTAATTTCTTGATCATGTGCGGTGTTCTTAATTACTTTTAAAAGGGTTTGCATGCTTGGTTGGTGGAATTGTACATCCGATCGTTGGAAACGAACATGTTTTCAATAACCCCGTTAAAATATTAATAGGAAATCGTAAATGCAAAGCGTCTGTCTTGAATTTACATCAGCTATTACCCAGTCCACCTCGAAGTTAGTCTATTAAACATGTCTGAACTGGAAGCGGGTTATGAACGGCAATGGCATGCATTAACTAATATTAATTCCATATCTACATTTGATGGTAGTTTATGGTCCATCGATATAGAAGATTATCAATTGCTTAAATTCCTCGAAAAGTGATTAACGCGACGATTATGAAATGAATAATGAAGTTGTGTCTCTGCTTGTTTTCCATCTTCCACGTTTTTATTCAAAATCTTCACTTTTGCATCTTTAATGAAAATCTCCTTGGAGACTGCTTTACATCCTGTAGAATTCATTGGAGGCGCTTATATAATTCTGACATCCTGTTATCTTTTACATTGTGTGCCTATAATACATTGTAGGGAGTTTACCTTCAATTCCCTTATTCCCAAAAAACGCTGAGAATAATTTGTAACTTCTTGGTGTCGACGTGAATTAATAAGGCAATTTAGACAACTTCGTTGACATAAAGTAAGACTCTTAAGGCAGCCCTAATTTTTCAATCACTCCGTAAACTCGCAAAGTTTTACAGGACCGATTAAATCTTTATAACAAGTAGATGTCGGACTGTCATTTCACTGCTATTTTCATAAAACACAAAGTACACTTTATGGGAATTTAATTACAGCATCAACGTCAAGCCAAAAGAGCTCCCTTTTTTACTCCCTCTTAAAAGAAAAGATTCTTCAGACTACAAAGTAGGATTAAATTCTGGACCTTATTGTCAGATGCAAAAGAAAATTAAGTTATTGAAAAATTTGTGAGCCGTAAAGAACTCCCTTATTTTCCTTCGTTAATATAAACTTAAGACCAGAGACCTACAACGTGTATTAAAAATGCAAAAGTCTCCCTCTCTATTACCATTCTGGCCACAACTTTCAGGCTTAATCAAATTTAGTTTTACACCGAATTCTCTTTTAATAGCCAGCGCGTGACAAACTGTTATTACGACCACTTCTTTGCAAAGAAGAGAATTTAGATGCGACAATACAATGTTCTGCTTCGTTAGCCATAATGACCAACTCAACAAACTTGTTGCAAGACCAAATTTGGATGGGGACAATTGTCCAAGACCAATCGCCAACTATTGTGGATATAAATTTCCCAGACTGTAAATACAGTACAACCTTCTTGAGATCTGTACGGATAATCAAATTATTAAAAAAAGTCGGAGGTTTATTTGGGGCATTTTTTTTACATTTTAAAAAATTTGCATTATAAGTGCAATAAGAAAATATTTGATTGTAAAGAGTCAGATATAATAACTAGTTTGTTTTTTTTAAATCATTTTCTGCACTGCACTTATAACCGAAACAGATAAATCAAAGTTGTCCCTAGCACGGATAATCCGCTGCTCGGTTAATAGGCGCGCGGATAATCGAGGTCTTACTGTAATTATTTTGAATGGAAAATCTGTTACTACCATTTATAAGAAAATGTAAACTGAAACAGTTTAAACTACTTATGATTATTTTCATTGTAAAAAAATTTATTTCAAATATTTTTAATAGTCTCATTAAGCCTACTCATTAAAAAAACAAACTAAACTCACAATTTTGTTTTTCTCTCTGCACTGACTTAAATGTCACTAAACTACATCAATAGTTACCTACAAAAAAAAAGAACTGATAGATCCTCGATTTGTGTGTAGTCCTGTAATGTAGGGATAATCGAGGTTCCACTGTACTGCGCAAATTTCACCCCTATAAAGAAAAAGTTGTTTGGGCTAATACTAATTACAATTGTACATTTCTAGTCAAGGGTAATTTATGTCAAAAAGGGATGGCATGTCATCGGGGATGATGTAAACACACATTTCTGAGCAATTTATTGCTCTGCATCAATGCAACAGACTGGGAAATTTATCACCCTGAATGCGCTATCATAAAGGCATATCCCCAAAAAAGTGAATAATAAAATACAAGGGCATAAAATAGTTTAGTAGCAATTTTTTGCACGATAAAGATGAAGCAACGCAAAAAATTCCGATATAACATAACCTATAAAATTGTACTTACTTTTACCGGTTGCAGCAAATTGGATGAACTCCCATGAAATTTTGAAAACACTAATCAATCACACTATCACTCGAAACTTTCACTTTCCCGTAAAAAGTTCTCGAAAATGAAAACAAAATTAAAAAACTTTCTTCGAGATTCGCGCGAGTGACACTTCTATGATTTTATACATGAAGACGCGTTCACGCCGATAAATTCGCGACCCCGATTACACAAGAAAATTATCCATCGCAAAAAACGGTTAATAATTTTGAAGCAAACCTGTCAATAGTCTTGAGCTTACTAATTAATAAGTGATGTGTTGCATTGAGTTCGACGTATTACAACGGGAATTAAAAACTGCGTGAACATACTTTAGTAACTCCGGCAATTGTGATTGGTCGCTTCGCTTTAGCACGAAACTTGAAAAGTTTTGTCCATAAATCAGCGGCTCTCAATCAGTTTGAACGACGTGTGACGTAGAAATTGATTGGATCCGTGGAACGTTGCGTTCTATTATCATTTGAGGGGCAAAAAATGGCAACATAAAGGTTATCAAAATAGGTCAATATAAACGATGCTGTTACCTTTGTGTTCCAATCGGAAAAATCGCAATTTTCTGAAATACAACAACGTTGGTTGCGAACACCGGTTTTATAACTTACGTTATATTATTCTATATTACGTTATCACACCCTGTACACTAAGATGTTAGTTCAGAAAGCATATTTAAACAGAAATATCAGGTTGGAAGCTTGGAGCACTGTTGTATTTTAATGTATGCAAATAGAATGAAGCGACGAATACAACTTGTTTAAAACTGCCTGAGAATTTGGAATTCGGATTTTTAAAGAAAAATCACCCTCAAATTAATTAAAAGTGTTTATTAGAATTCATATAAACGGAGTTAATTAAAAAAGTCAAACCGCTGTGAAGGTTGAAAAATTACTACAAGGAAACAGGATTTAGGATTTTAGGGATACAGATATAAGCGAGGGCTTAACCAACTTGATGGCTTTTTAATCTGTGTCTTAGTTTGTGTTTTATTGGTGACCACTGCTTTGGTACTGCGTGAGCATAAATCTAAAAAATACAAAATGGTGGATGCGCCCAATTTTGAAATTTTGTTAAAAGCAGACTAACAGCGCCATGCTTTTATCACAAATTTCTTGATGACTTCATATGTAGTACCACTACAATTAAATTGAGCTTACATTAAATTTATCTTCAATCTAAGTACATCATTTGCTGTTTATGTTTCAACTCTGTTTTAATTAAATTGAACTCAGTTTAGGATTGAGTGGGCGTGTAAGAGGTTCTTTAGTCTCTTCAAAAATTAAATGTCATTTTTAATTTATTTTTGATCCGTGAACTGATAAGAGAATTAATGATATAGAATAAGAATTTGCAATAATTTTTGTCCCTTCAGCTTTCGTTAAAAAATTAAAAACGAGCAGTAGCCCACGGGTTAGATCAAGTTACTTAAAATTAGCAGTTTTTCTAAATAATCAACAGAAAAACCAGTGCAGTCAGTAAATCATATTTAAGCCGAATCAATGGTATCAAAAATTTGCCGACATGCTCTTAGTCTATGGTGAAAGACACGAAAATTGCAGCAGGCGGTTTGAGAATATCATGAAATATGTCTCAATAGAAGGACACCGCACAGCAGGATATTGAGCAAAAGTCTTCCAGAGACTTTAAGGTTTTGGGACACTTTAGAAACTTGTTGTAATGTATACATAATGTAAATTTTTGGTTTATTACACCGTTTTATGGTCTCGTTGTTTTCTTTTTCTACACCTAGGCGTGTCTTTCCATTTTTTCAAATTTTTCAAAAATTTTACTTCAACTTTGACAAACACTATTATTTCTTTAGCAACGTAATTTAAGACATTTTTTTCTAACACTACTTTATAAACGAAATGCTTTAGAATAAAAAAAGTCAGAATCTTTCTTTAGAAGGTCCTAATAAAACTTACCACTTCACAGATTGTCTTTTATTTGTAAAACACCCTGTATATTTATATTTGTTTTTTTTTATTTTAAAATCGTTCAGTATCCACTTGAAAATTGTATAAAATAGGTCCTTCTATTTATAACCGGACTTTTAAGTGCATCTGTGTTATTTTTTCATTTATTTGCTAATTGTACAGTTTCGAATTAAACTCGAGTTGAGATATCAATCGACAATTGATTACTTAAATAAACAATAAATAAACAGTAAATAAGCTTATTTATATTTTAAAAGGTCTACTGGTTTCAATTTGTAAAGTTTACTGATTTGTGTAAAAATGGTGGATGCGCCACGTAATTTTCACTAACACGCTCTTGAATAAATTATGTAATTAAAAATAAACAGAAAACGTGTCTATTTGTTTAGTGGACACGTATTTTTGTTATTTTAACGTTGAAAATCACAAGTTTAGTCTTACATATTAAAATGTTATTTTAATACCTAGTACGTACCTTTTCAGTAAATCGATGCGGTGTTTTATTGGTGCTTCGACATTTTAAAAGCTCTTAAATGTTCGACTTACTTCGAATGTTACAATGTGTGTAAGAACTAGGTTTATAGTAGAACTTGATAAATGGAACGTAAGTCGTTTCTTAAATATGATGACAACTGCCATGCTTTTGTTACCAAAATTTGATTGGTTAGAGTTTGTAACTTGTGTTGTGGTTTACGTTAATTGGGGATTTCCGAATTAAGGTATGATTCACTGACCCGCTTCTAATTTAGTTAAGTTTTGTACAGATTGTCTCAAATTCAGCGTCAGGATCTATTTAATTGACAAGGGTAATTGTTGATTTTCCACGCACGGATTAAGTGTCGTGTTGATACACGAAATCAATTGTTTCAGGCTCGACGTGAAAGGATGCAAGCAGAATTTGTCGTCAAACATCCCGACTAGGAACAGGAGTTCATCTAATGCATTTCAGCTTGCTCCCTACACGTCGCCAAGAGGAATATTGGAAAGAAGAACGTCTCAGACACCAGCCTCAACCCTGAAAATCGTGCGCTCTGTGTCGAGGGAGAGCGTACGATCCATTCACCATTGTACTTGTCCGTGCCTCAACGCGCCGGTAAGATAGATATCTGTTTAGATGCTTTGTTCTATGCCCTTACAAGATTCTAGTGCCTAACTCGCGTTAACGGAATGTGCCCGGCATGCCTAACCTTCAAACTCTGTTCTCCGTTTGTTTTCCGTTTGTCACATTTGTTAGACAAATATGACACTCATTAAAGATTCACAGAAGGAGCGTAAATTATAACAATCCACTTCCGACGCTGTAATATAACCGCAAAACATAAGTAATGAGCGCTGGAAGTAGATGGTGTCGTAACCTTGATCGGCAAGACACCTCTCGCGACGTTAGTTGCTGGAGTCTTGCTATCTTCCTTAACTTCTTTTCATAAAATTGAGAAATGTGTTGCCACGATGCCAAGGAAACTACTCCTTCAAAAATGGAGATTTTTCTTTACTTCAAAGATCACACCTACCTTGAAGAGCGCTTAATTATTCAACTTCATATTCCAGCAACTTTGTCAAACTTTCCGTATTACATTTTACCGTTTTCTACAATAATGTTACGTTTCTTCTTCAAGAGGAGCATCCAGAATTAGCCTGTAGTTAAAACCCTATCTTACGATTGTCAGTTCCGTTTATTATTTGAAAAACTGGCCATAATTGCTGTCTGCGGGACCAGGAAATGGCTTGTTTGGTCCAGGTTCCAATTAGAAAGAACCCTAAGTCAGAAGAGGTCACCGAACGTGTTGGCACGCAACGCAATTTTGTCGACGTTTTAAACCCCTCTTCTATTCTATTGCTAGCTCCCACCACTTCCAGTAAAATTAAATTAATAGGCGACGTTAATAAAGCAGCACTTCTTCACTTCAGAAATTAGCACCAACATGGCAAACTAATAAAATAATCATCTCCGAAACACCGAACTCTCGCTACCAAACTAATTTATGGATGTGCACAAAAACAAAATGTTGACGCGGTTTATTGGAATTGTTTAGCGAAAACTAGTGAATTTGCTCACATCAAATTTATATTACTACTTGTGCAACTTTATATGAAATAACTGAGATAACTATGATTAACGCGTCTTTGCTCTTCCATTAATCTGTTTCCAATTTACTTCAACAACAGTTGGTAAATTTAAACGTATCTGAGACGGGTGCAGGTCTGGCAAGTGAGAAAGGGTTCACAACCCTTATTAGCTAATTATCTCGTTCGAAATATACAACTGTGGAATTTAATTGACTTTTTCGCGTAGCTAATTAAGTCACAATCTGAATAAATAACAAAACAGCACATTCATTAATTTTCATAAAATGAAATAACGTAAAAATAAGTTTACTTAATGAAGACAATTAAAAAACGCAAACGGTTGTAACTTTAGGGTCATAGCATTTTCCTTACAGATTAATTTTTAAATTAAAAACAAACTCTAATTCTCATTAACATGTTTGGGAACTGCGTCTAATTAAAAAAATCACGTGCATCATTTGTCGGCTATCAAAATCTCAATTTAATAAAACTTAATGTCTTCCTAAATTGACACTGAAGGTATTTTCATTTTTTCCGCAATAAAGAGCGGCAGTAAAAATGATGTTAAACATAAAATATGAAGAAGGTGATAACGTGATATTGTGATTAATAAACACAAAAATGTCGTTACGTGGTAATCTAGGAGCTTCAATATCAGAAAAAATTTAATAGATATGTGACTATATTTCACCCTATTAATGGCCAAATTAATAACGAAGGCGAAAGATGGGCGTTAGTGCAGAAGTAGAAGAAATTTACGAGCAAACCTGAAGCGTAATCATAACAAATGGGGAGAAATTACATAGTTTCAGCTCAAATGAGCGAATAAAGTGAGGCTGTAGCACTGAACTCGATAATGTTTGCGGAATTTTATACAAGCTTCTAAGAGATTTGAGGGTATTAAATAACGGCAATATCAGATTCTTTCGGGCGAAAAGTAAATTGTCCATCACATGCGGTGTCAATAGTGTAGTAATAAAATCCATCACGAGATTGAAGAGAATTATTGCAACATCAAAATTTCTATGCACCTTTTTGTAGCCAATGTAAAATTTAAGTTGTAAGCAAATTCAAAAGCTTAAGAATATAAACACATTTTGTCTGGAAATTAGAAAAGCGAGTTTCATAACACTGCAAAAACTAGTTTGTTTGCATGATGTGAAACAATAAAACTTTCACCGACTCTAAAACATTGTAATAAATGTCAAAACGTAAACTTCCACAATAACTACAGGAAAAAATAAAACTGATTGTGGGCTCTCCCTCTAAGTGCAGTTTTTCTATTTTCCTTTAATTTAAGTAATTTTTCTATAACAGAGTCTTAGTACTTTAGGCTATTTCTTTAGTAAGAGTTATTGTTATTACAAATGGCTGTTTGCACGCTAGCGTGTAACAAATATAGCCTGCTGGTGGCACAAATTGGGATTGATGAAATATTGAGAAAAGCGAGAGTAAAAAACATTTTGTTGAAAATGCGCAGTTTCGGAGTGAACGATCCGGAATAGTTGTTTACCCACAAATATAGCCGAATAACTAGTTTTTTGTGAAGTTAGAACACTCGTAAAGTTTGGAACTGAAGACACTTAGCGAAATGGTTTCCGAGAGTTTCCTATCATTCATCAATATGTCTCCGTAGATTTATCCTTTGAAGCGTAATAATCACATCGCTTCATATGATTCCGCTGCTAATATTATGATAAAATTTGTTTTGCGACGCTATTTGAATGTGAATCGCACAGACTATATCCGTCTAAATCTTGTTAAAGTAAAATTATTTACGTAGGCGTGACAACGATACAAAGATTTCCAAGGAAGTGGAACGATGGAAACCTTAAAGTTAGTTTTGTACAATATGTCTACATTGGAACATGTTTCTTCGTTACTGGATTGTAAAAAGTGACGTTAATGTTGTATTAATTCACATGCCGCGGTCACCAAAGCTGAAATATCTCAGGGTAAGACCATAACTAAAAATAAAATCAAAGCGACAATAATTACTTGAAAGAGTTATTGCCCACTCTCTAGTTTCATCCGGATTTCAGTCTTTCAGAATTTATACTCTTATCCCGAGTGGAGGTCAAATGTTCAACAACGTCATTTGCCGCTATAAATTTTACAGCAACTATAATTTTATACCATTCGCAGGCAGACTAGGCAGCGTTGTATTTTATTGTCATTTCTACTTCGATATAAAAAAGTTGGTTCGACGAACCCAAATCGTGAAATCTAAACATAATCAACTCTTTTAATCTTTAGAGTAAATATGGCAATTTGATTTTTATTATCGCCACCTTGTATCACATTTATCACACGCTACATAATTTTTATTTACATTCACCAAGTTAAATTGTACCAACCTTTGTATTGTTCGCAACATCTAATTTCCTTTACGTGTCTCTAATCTTATATGCCCACTTATAACTGTCCACAATTAAAACCAGAGCTTTAAAAATGGTGGAGGCGCCGGGTTCGGCTCTAATCCTCCAATAAAATAAAATGAGGCAGAATAAGGAAGCGGGTTTTTTGATGACGAACAATTGTTAAAAAGACCCTCTAATAAAATTGAGTTGACAAACAATGCCTTTTTATGTTGCAATATGGCGAGGACGCCATTTTGTTCCTCCCAACAAAAAAAATCAGTTTTGTAGCACTGAGCCGATTGACACATTTCTCAATGTTTTTTGCACAGAATCCTGCACTATATGCACTAGCACTGTATACAAAATAAGTTCGTCCCCATGGATATTTTTCATCGGATTGGAGCCCACAAGCAGTCAGGTTAACCGAGATTAAAATTTATTGCATGTGGGTGTGAAAAACTTTCGAAATTTATTCTTAAACCGCGATCGTTTATTACACCACCTCTTAAAAGTTTAACAAACAGAAACTTGGCTCGTTGAAACTTCGGCACAATTTTTAATTTGATTGTTGTCTTGCATGGTAGCACAAAGTGACAACAAATGTAATTTATTGGATTCTGTGCATAGTGTGATAGTGTAATTCTAAGATCTAAGAGATACCGCTCAGACTAAAGTGCGCTTATCTCTTTTACTAATTTTGCTAGTGTCAGGATGAGTTTTGAGAATCGTTTTGTTTTTAATTTGACTTTGTTGGTAAAGTTTTTAAAGTGAAGTTATCCTAGTGGGATATAAGATTGTATTTGTTTTGTAACATTGATGTAACTTTGGGGATTGGATGTTCAAGTAGAACCACTATAGATAGATCTTATCAACTTTGTTATACCACCAACATGTAGTATATAATTAATTTTAGTGTAAACTGTTACTGTTGTGCTTCATAATTCACCGCATTTTCAAACTTCTCACAGCATTTGCATGTCTAAGTTAAAATTTCGCACTGTAAATAATATATTAAATAATAATACCGTAAATAAATGTTTGTAAATAAGCAAGTGTATGGTCCTTTTACACGTAATTTGTACATGTAAAAGAGCTGGATACCTGTTGTAAATAATTAGTTAAATAACTAAATAACCTCTCGATGTAGAACCAACCAGCGCTGGACCAGTTCTATTAATTTTCACCAAAAATTTTCCAGTGCTGGTTAGCTAGTGCTTCAGTGTATGTCCTTTTTCAGCGTCTTCACTAACCCTTGCACTGAACTCGTAGATGTCACACTTCTCTTTCCTCTGTCTGTATCTTACCAATTCCACATAACGAAATTGGTGTTGGGTGTAGGAAACAATGGAAAATGATTGCACTTGGGTGGTGATTTCCAGGTATCATGCAGTTCATGTCCAGTAGCACCACCGTCAGTTGTGACAACATTGCCCGGCTCCAGGATAATTCGTCAAAGTTCACAGCCTGAAGCCTCAGCACCATGTTGTGGCTCCAGTTGTGTACATGGTACCGCCCCCTCCACCTCCCTGAGGCAACTTCGAGACCATGGTGAAGGCGGCATCGCGGGAATTGCGGCGGACTCGCTCCGGATCAACGGCGCGATGCGGAATTTCCGCCAGGTATGAAGCGTGAATATGTTTCCTCGACCTTATTGCAACATCGGCCCTCTTTCACGCCTAAAGAGGGATTTAAACAACTTGCAGCCGCTTCTCTAATTCTTTAGATCGATAATACAACGGTAACGACGGCTTCACACCGACAATGACATGCAATCGATTCTTTTATGATTGTCGATCGAAGCAGCAGGAAAAACGAAGAATTTCAATCTATTTAAACTTACTCTTGAAACCAAAAAGGGTGATTTAGCATGCAAAAGGAACAAAAAATTCCTAAGAATCAATCAGAGTAGTCAAAATTATCTCCACTCATCTTAAGAATTTTTTTTCCTTCCCTGATATTTAGTCTTTATACCCTGTACTCTGCAATCTAATAACACGCAGAAAGATTGAAACGTTTTTCCGCCATTCTAAATGCGCCAAATGAGACGAAAAACGTTTATAATCACTCTGTGCATGTACCAGTGGATGTTACAATTGCAGAAAATTAGTTTAGAGAAATTAAGGAATCTCCAGCAAGTTTTAATTACTTTGTCTAAACAATCACGTCCGCAACAACAAACGTTATCCGTTCATATTACAAAATATTTCAACTTAAACTTCTTTAAAAAGAAATTAAATTGTTTTCAAGGAAGATGTGGGCACATCCCTAATTTAATAAACAAGTTTAGAATTTGAATTTGTAACTAATAAAAATTGTCAAACTTGTAAATTTGCAACATCTATCTTATAATCAGATCCGAATAAAGTTTTAGGAAAAAAGACAAAAGCGATATGAACGCTGTTATAGTAATTGTGTTTTCTTTATTCTTCTTTGTGCTGTGCGGTATCTTACTATATTTCACTCAACAATGGGCTATTCTGCAGAGCGACGTAATGTTGAATTAACGCCAGATAAGGTGTCACTTTCCCCTAGTAGTGCGCTACACTACACTGAATTTATTTTAATATGCAGACAAGTTTTCTCGCGATGAAATATTCATTTTCATTGGTACTTTGTTTAAACACTTCCGTTTTCCGCGACGATAAATTTTTCAACTACACGTTTCCCCTAATACATGAAAAAATCCAACGTTCATAACCATAATTCCATTAACTGACAACATACATAGAAATTTAATGCGATTTTATCGAACGATAACGTTACGTTTTCTGCATATAAATCATATATCATGTACAACAATAGATAAAATTATCCGATATTAAGTTATTTTACAAGTTGTACTTACTGGAAGTGGTGGAATCTCTTGTCACGTCGACTTTCATCAAATATTTGGGAATGTCGTGGGAGGGTAGACTAGTGGGAGTCATTTGTTTGGTTTTAGTGACAAAACGAAAAACCGTGTTGGTTGCAAAATAAGCGGAAATTAGCCGAATCAAGTACGATCAATTGGTTCAATCCTGATGATAAAACTTCGATAAAATGAGCGGTCAAACTATTTTCACTATTTATAAAAACGTGCCAGTTTTAGTAGCAATAAATTCTTTCACAGGTAATTTCAATCTTTACGATTTTTCGGGCCAACTAGTTCAGCTAAGCGAAACCGAGCTAAAACTTAGTTTAAACTGAACTGAAGCTAAAGATTAAAAATATCCGGTAATGGATAAAGTGAATTAGAGTAGCTTAAAAACAAGTCGAAGAAATTTGATATAAGAGTCCGCTGAGTTTCAAATGATCACTTTCCGATTTAAAATTTAGTTAGTCCTTTAAAATTGAAGGAAAACCCCTTACAACCTTCTTGATTTATTTTTGATGTAAGAAGAGCACATGTTTGAACTCGAACAGAATTAGGACTTTTGAAACCTAATTAGAACGTCGTTGAATTTTTCCTGGGTTGAGGTATGTATTCAAGATATGAGGAACATGTCTGACGTGAAAGCAGACTTGCGTCATTCAACCTACGAAATTGAGTCTTTCAACGAGATATCTTATTTTGAAGCAACCCGAGCGTGGATATCGCTGATTGTATGTTTGTGTCGACGCCAAAGATTTACGTGGAATTAAAAACCACTGGAAAAATGGACGAGGAAAATAAACCGGCAGACTGGCGCTAGAAATTATTCGCAATTCGTGGATGCGGTGCCGGCGTCGAGGTGCTTTAACGTAATTCGAGAGGGTGTAAGTTGCAAAACAGAGAAATAACTCTAAGAAGATTGGAAGTTAGAGAGGGCTGATGTTACGACTTTTTCTCTTTCAGACTCTGCTTCTTGCGGAAGTATCGATTAAAGCACGTCAGTGCATTTTTTTGAGTTTAAATTGTCCGAACATGACGCCTTTTCCGATTTGTAAACGTCTTACTCAAAGTTATTGTGTAGATTTCTTGTTGGCGCGTATCCAAATGTTCGCGTTGTGTTTACACCGACAAAAAGTTTGACAGTTAAAAATCCAAAGATATTTATCGTTTAATTGTTGTAATCACCTTCTTGGACATAAATTCAAAAACCGCGAACTCGCAGTTAGTGTAGACATTGATTTATGTTTCCAGTTTGTTTAAAAACACGCTAATGAATTTGTTGAGACCACTGATGTCTATACATTAATCGAATATCACTTTTTTTTCAAGTGTTTGTTTTCTAATTTTTTGGTTTAGTATTATTTACACATACGATAAATGTAGAAGGCAAACAGCGGAACTAAATGAAAACCCTTTCATGCTAGTATTCAAGTTAATTTTGACATTGAAACCGATGCCCACCTGCTGGGAGCTCGGCTATGCACGCTACGAAAATTTGTAAGCGTTATTGATGGAAAATTAATGTCGGAATTTTCACGATAAATACGATATTTTCTTGTAATTGAATAGCCCTTTACAATAGAATTATCACAGTTTTCATGTTTTAATGGCTTGTTTATAGCGATCCACAGTCGATAGACTTTATTATACCTACAGTTGGAAAAGTTGGCAATCTCACGAAGTGATGATCATAATATAACTCAGAAGAGAATTTAATTATTGTGAAGGGGAATCTGTATGCTCAACGCCATTTACGACCGTAGCCTATTATATAAGTTATTTGTTTTACAACGCCTATAATAAATTATGGTTTGAGCCTTCTAGGAAGAATTATATGGCGGTTTTTATATGCAGCTTGGGAATAGCTTTTATCTATAACGTAGTCGTTAGTACTGATCTTCATATAAACATTGTTTACGATGGTATTACAACCTAATTTTTTGAATTTTCTCCATCGACAACAAAACAAATTAGATAATAAAATGGAATATGAAGAACTTGCAAAGTTTTATAATACAGTGATGCAGCAGCATAAACACGAAGTTTTCCGTGTATTCTTTTGCTTTACTGCCACGTTTAAAACTGGTAGCACTGCTGCAGAAATACCTTTGCCAATTTAGGTTACAAACCCTGTTTTCTCTGTATGTACGATAAGAATTCTTATCTTTAAGTTATAAATTTCCTGCTTCAAACACTGTAAAGATAGAAACTTTTTCTGCTTCAATAACACGTACGTGATGCAATATGTGCAAAGCTCAGAAGAGAATTTTGTTAAATGTATTCGAAATATACTTCAAAGGATTCTGTTGCAGCGTAACGCTTAGAACTGACCACTAAATATTTAATATAGCAAATGGTTACCGAAAGTTTCGTAAGACCGAAAGCTTTGTAGTTATAATAAGACGTGTCATTTGGTAATAACTCGATTTAAAGCTAAACAACATTTTCATTTAAACACTCTGAGTTTGGGTTACATTTTGCATCTCGTTCTAAAATGGGGTTGAAACAACCTCAAATATTCTCCCGACATTTTATATGCTTAAAAGGGTTAACATCCAGTGTTTACGGGAGAGTTTCTGAGTTTTACATTTATGAAGTTGTAGCCAATTAAAATAATGTTTTCTGTAGTTCGTCAGTGTCAAACAATCGAGATAATTTCATCAAAACTTGAAGGTTTCTAGGAAACTTTTGAATTGGAATGCGAAAATCGATACTTTGGAATGCCAACAGTGTGGCTGACCTCTTTGTCATAGTGCAGAAAGAAATTTGGAGTTTTTCTAACCAAAATCCGCGCCACCGCAACTTGCAAGTTCAGCAAAGTTGTATAGAACCCAAAGGCATGACTCGTGGCAACACATTTTTAAAAATTGCTGAATCTAACAAACTGTTGCGATTGCACAAAAAAGATGTTCGAGAAGTATGAGCAATTCAGCGATCTTACTGCGAGATTTTTTGGTTGAAAAATTAAGGGATGAAAGTGCGCCACAAAATGATGGACGCTTATCTTGTAGCTTCCGTACGAACAACAGTTTTTAAGCGGAAAGAGTTATATTTATGTGTTGTATCGAGGTTTATCTAGGAAATATTTTCTGGTTTAGGATCATGGTTTTGAATTAATTGGACCAAGCTTTGTTTCTCTTTTTGAAGAAGTAAAGCTTTGTCGTGTTAACAATTTTGTGTTTTCTTTTTTGAGTTATTGATTGATGCAAGCAGCGATTGTTTGAATGTTTCAATGAAGTGTGCGAGTAATTTCGTAAGATGAGACGTGCAATCCCATAATGTGGTCCTACGCAGGGTTCAGGGATGCTGTCGTCCTCTCAGACCATGGCGCAAGCGCGCCGAACTCGACTCAAGCGCGCTCTTACAGAAGTAACCAGCGATACTGTGTCCTATGTGAAAACGGTGGGCTCATCAACTAGAGTCCTTTTGACTTTACAGCTCGAAAGTTTAAGCTTTTTTCACTTAACCTCAAACCTAACTGCTCCATAGTCGCGGCCTAAACCTAAAATGATGTGTTTGTTTCGGAAGACTGCAACAATCACACATTGCAGTCTGAATTTTTCACAGGAATGTGTCAAATGAACAGGTAAACATTCATTTAAATCATATTCGCGCCATACTCCCACCCTCAACCGCCGCTTTCGAAACTCCGCACGCCTAAACAATCCATTAATAATCACCGGCATCAATGAAAAGCTCCCATACTCTTAAAATCACTTATAGCAAGCAACAAACGCCCGCATTATCTGAACATATGTATCCCGCGTGCTGAACAAGCAATTTCCTTCGAATAGTTTTTGATTGCCGCCACTGAAAATACTTTTTTTTCCGGGACGCTAACGACGCCAATTGATAAAGAGATAATTAATGCAAATCCTGCGAATGCGTGAATTTGTGTTAATGTGAAAAAGCTCGCGGTAGCGTGGGTTGCCGCTAATTTAACCCGCAATTAAACAATCGAATCGATTTACTGGAAGTCATTTTCAGTAGTTCTTATATAATCTCGGTAATAAACGTGACCATAACAGCAGATCCCGTACTTTGTTTTATGGTAGTGCGTAAAATACATTAACGGTTTAGAAATTCGCGCAGCTTTTATTTTACGAAGTCGGCATTTATGTTGGAATTAAACGATTTATAGGTGCGACAAGTTCGCGCCAAAATTTTGGAAAATGTTTTGATCGTTTAAATTGTTTTGGTTCCACGTTTCCAAGGCTAAAGCATAAAGCGTATTTCAAAAGCGTATTCAAATGATGGAAATTTATGGTCCGTGGAGCATAATTATATTGCACATTTTTATTTTATAACGGAGACGACAACATTTCCTTTCGAGTTATTTTAATAGTGTTCATTTTAATGATTGGATCAATAAAAGTGCAGATGGCCTTTCCGCCCTGATTAACAAAATTTTTCAAAAATTGCGTAATCAGCAGAAATTTTAGATGCACAATTATGATATTCCTTAGCGGCTTTAAAATGAAGCGTTAAATGTCAGAATATTATTATTCTGCATCAAAACCTTATGATGCTATTTTTATTACAAAGGGGGGTCTCTGAAGAAGTGAATTAGATCGTCTTTTTATTTTAAGTTAAGGTAAAGTATGTTAAAAAGAACAAACGCTCTCCACTCGTTAGCATTTTTGTCGGAGTTTATCGTACCCTTGACGATCTTTGAATCCCTTTTCATTCAGAATTACATGTAGTTGGTTAAAAAAGTCGGTTCCTCGTATTTTAAAGGTAATTAATTTAAGAAGGACCTTTTGGCTAGAGTTTCTATTTTTTGTAGAGGGCACCTGAATAGTTGATATGTCGACTGTCCTAAACAGGGTGGCGTCAAAAATTGTAAGGATGCCAGCTGCTTAGGACGGAGGTGTAAGTCACGTGGTTATCACATATAGGTGATAATTCATTTCCTTTCTTATCGCAAAATTAGCGCTTTTGTTCATCTATTGATCTTTAAATTGCATGCGATATACCAAGCAATTAGCGAAGTTCACAAGTTTACAACTTGCATGATTTGTTACCTATTAACTGCACCCACCACGGAGTCTCTTTTGTGTACTTTACTTTTCCAATAAGAAAGCAGGTTTGAGCGAATCGTTTAGTAATTTCCATCGACAACATTATCAAGTTGATAATAACTATCAAAGAAAGCTCGATATAAAAGTAAGAGTGCATTAACTTCGTTCTGTTTGTTTTTCCGAAACGCAGACGAGTAAAGTTGAGATATTCTCAGGCAATAACAGAGTTGAAATTTTTCACTTCCTTTCAAAGCCAAACAAACACATTTTTTATTGAACAATAGGATATTTTTGAGGTTAAGTGAACAAATCTAGTTTTGAGCTACGCTTTAAGGTTACATGTTTTCCAGTAAATTTGCCAAAGCTATCATCTACACATCACAAAAACTGGTGCAAATTTCGAAAACAAAGCCTTGAAGAGTCTTGTAGTGGCACTCAGCACTGAAGGCATGCAAATTTTTACCAGTTGTAGCGATATTGTCATTTTCGCGATAACAATGCAGAAAAAGGCTTTTTAGTATGACAAATAAAACATGATTAGTAAAAATCCTACTCTTATGTGTGCGAGCTTTCGCGTCGAAGCTCAATCCTGTCAAACCACACCGATTGTGACTTTTTATTATAGATTTCCTGTGATTCTTTTTTGTGTTTCTTCGAGCGGATTTGCATGCAACTGGATCCCATATGATAGACGCGGTCTGATTTTGTTGTAAAACTGTCGCCTCGTCTCGCTTCTTATTGATTCCTCCTATCTTTCCACACTTTCTCAAACATACATGTGTTTTCACAATTCTCCTAATGGAATGATCTAATCGAGCTTTTTAATTACAACCACTTTGTTGATCGGCCATCGCGCTTCTGATCTCACAACAAAGACTTCATTGTCACGCAAACTACTAGAAAATTAGCGCCAAATCACAATTATGACGGTTCGCTGTGCTCTTTAATTACCAAATGCGTCTTTTAAATGGACATTGCGGAAATATCGCTCTAATTAGAGATCACCGGCCACAATCAATCCAAAGGCTCGTTGAAACGTGTCAACGGGAGTTCAACAAACTCATCCCTTTATTTATACGATTTTATGTGCGGGTGACGTCTTATTAACTTACTTTATGTGCGAACAAAAAAACAAATTTTATTTTCCTGTAAATCCGTCTTCACGCATGGACGACTAAGCTCAAAGCTCGTCGGAATGCACGTTGGAACAAACACTTTTTCAGCACAACAAAAATACGCATCGTTAAAGAAACTCATGAGAAAAGGACCCCTTCATCCATTAATGTTCGATAACGTTCCCGGGAACTGTAATTGTTCTCTTTCACGCATTAAAAACGTAGAAATGGCTATTTACAAAACACTTCATCGTTGTTATTAACGATCTTTTTGGCGTAGCTGCTAGGATTGAAATTTCTATTGTTTCAACGTGGAAATTTATTTTCGTTTTGTGGCCCATATGCCGCGTTGTTTACACAAGGATAATAATTTTGGCGTGTGGCCGGCATGGCGACAAATTGGCGGTCGCATAAGTAGCTTTTTCGTCATTGTTTTCAACGGTGATCCATTAAAATGAATGACCTCACTGAGAAACGAAAGTCCATTTATCTGGAGGATTTGAGTCGATGGCTTTCCTGCCACACCATTAACGGATTATGCAGAGTTTTCCCGGTCATTTCATACCTGAAAAATAATTACGTTGATGTAAATTTCAGCGTTGTTTTGAATGTCTTTCTCGGAATTGTTGACGCGAAGCGGTTGTTTGGAGTTTTGACATGCGTATAATTTCTTTTGTTGTGGATTTTGGCATTCCGATGTTATTATCGGTGAGCGCACTTGTTTCCAAGTCTGATTAAAACCAGGAAGTAGTCTTTACCCAAAATTTTATGTACTTTTATCGCGACGGTGGTTTTTGCTAAGCATCAAATTAAATTAATTCATTTAGTTGGAAATTTTCGACAAACACGCAGCAATCTCGAATGAACCACAGATGGAATTTTTTAATTTGGAAAAGTAAAAACCACAGCTTGCTTGCTATTGTTTCCTACAGAGTTTAAGCTAATTGTATTTTATTTAAATATCAGCCATTTTTACCTGACGGACAAATAAAATTCAAAGTCACATTTTGCTCACACGAGCGATAAAGTCGAACCAGGTTGACATTCAAAATGTTATTAATTTATTTAACTTGATTATAAATTCACGAATGAATGAGTTTTAACTCCGAACTCAGTCTCATGCTCATATTAGTTCAAACTGAATTATTCTAAATTAAAGACGTTGACGTGCACTCGTCGTAATTATGTGTTTTACTATTACAGGTGGATACGGACTTTTAATTAACAGAGCGAAATTCGAGAGGCTACAGTTAATATTTTTATTTTGTATTGTCACAGGAGTTTAACGACGCATATTTGTTAAGAGGAAAATTTACCTAAACATGATAAATTTACATAATTTAATACCAAGGAAACGTCACAAAGGAATACGACCCAAAGCTAAATCACACAATTTTAAATATATAATGCGACGGTTTACAAACTTTGATGGATAAATCAGAAATTCAAACAGAAAATCTGTCGAATGGAAGAAGTGTGGCTGTTTAGTATTTATATCTGCATTTTGGTTGCCTCCACACGTTTTTTACCGTTTTAAGAACATTTATTTGATCCGTTCTCTTCAGGCGAGTCTGCTTTGATTTAGCCTCAGGTGTATGATCATTAAATGTAATTTTCCCAAAGGCGTGTTTGTGGTGTTTTTAAGAATTATCCAATGTTTAATTTTGTGGATGTTATTAAAGGTCTTGCGAACAAGTTGATTAAAAATCCGTTTGAGGCTCGAATTTTAATTACGAAAATACCGAAAGCCGATTTTAACGATATTTCGCATGAGGAAGTAAAACAACTCCCGATCAAGCTATTTAGGTGGCTTTGAAGTTTTGTGATTGCTTTGAGATGGAATAAAAATTCGGTTATTAGATGAAGTGCGATTGCTAATAAAGCCTTTTTCTTGCTTTTCTCGAAACGTGTTTGTAAGTAATTTTCAGGGTAAATGACAATATCTCTGATATAGGATACCGAACACTGAAACACACGTCATTAGGTTAGTGCCTCACGTTTTCACAATAGCTGCTTCTCCCTATATGTGCGTGCTTCTTTACTGACTCAGCCACCCTTTTACAAATACTTGAGGGCATGAATTAGGAGATAACATGAGTTTTAAGAGTGTTTTTTGCGTACAATTAAGGATAATTATGCGGAATGGAGTAAAGAAGCACGTACAGTTTGTAAATAGATTGGAGCCCCAAAGTCGTTCAAATAATGATATCGTAGCTTCCTGCAAAGACACAGAACGCTTACTGTAAACAGTGAAATGAGCTTTATGCAACTTAAATTCCATTCCATTTTGTACATTTGCCCCAAATAAAAGCGGGGGATTTCTACATTCAAATTTCTCAGCACCTCCGAATTATCGAGTATTGGTCATATTGAACTGGAGGTGACGAGTTTTTTCCACTTAGAAATCCCTTATAATTTTTTATACAACAATTTGCTTTTAGATACTGCAACTATTTTAACACAATCTTACTCAAAGAAATCTCTTTCCACTACAAGATAATTGTCACTATTTTCCACTTTGTTTTCATGGTGATCTGTGATATTGACACAAGTGTACACTAAGTAACAAAGTCAATGGCGGCTTGAATTATTGCCTTTTGTGGAAAGGTTAAGGACAGGTGTCACTTCCACCTCGGAATCACGATTTTGCCATTTTTATTTTTAGAAAATTCAGTGAAGGTTTTTCCGGGGTGCAGTGAAGCAGACTTAGATATAGAGACATGACAATACATTTATTATACTCGTCTATAAAAAGTCAAGAAAATCTTTTTTTTTGTAGGATAAAGTATGTTTTGGGCAGCACGTGTTCGCGTCATAAAGATAATCGTACAAAACGTTTCGTGAAATCTGAAGTAATTTTTTTGAAGAGGACTCTCGGCCGCAATCTTTCCCGAGGACATAAAGTTTGTTATTTACTGTACACTCCCCAGTAGTTCAGCTGTCTATCCAATTTAAACTTTTTCATCGTTGATACAAAAACAAAAGTTTATACGAATTTGATTTTGATTAGAATCCGATAGATAGCGGATACTAGAGAACAGTGGGCTGAGCATGGCAGTGGGGGTGCTTTTGTGTTAAAATAGTGTTGTCTTTGAGAAAGCGCTTGATTGGGTCGTTAACACGAACTCTGGCTTAAATTGAAAAAACAGACGGCTTAGCTGTAGATTTGTGGAGATGGTGTTAATGCCCCAACATAACTCGAGTTAATTCAAAAATATCTTGGGAATTGTTATAACTCGTTTGCAGCTACGGAAGCCTGTGTCAACTCTTTCCATCCCTGGGGCGGTGAAAAATTCGAGTAGAGACTCGGCAGGAGGGAGGATGCAGCAAGAGGAGTCGGGTGTCGCTCTTGTGGGTCACGTGGATTACCCTCGGTTTATGGAAGAGAGGACTATAGGGAGTGGAGTGTACAAAGGGCCTTCGTCTGGTAGCCTCAAGCACAAACCTAATGTTGGATACCGGTTAGGGAGACGTAAAGCTCTTTTTGAAAAAAGAAAGCGGATTAGTGATTACGCTTTAGTTATGGGAATGTTTGGAATTATTGTTATGGTTATAGAAAATGAACTCTCAAGTGCTGGCGTTTATCGCAAAGTAAGTTATCGACAAGATCTAACATTTCTTATCTTTTTATTTTCAGGACGATTTTTACTCAATTGCGCTCAAAACTCTGATATCTGTTTCGACTGTGATTCTTTTAGGCCTCATCGTGGCCTACCATGCTTTAGAAGTGCAGGTAAGGACACCACCAATTTTTTAAAGTGGCCAATATTGGTGTTGCCACGGATAGAAGTCTAGACAAAATAAATAAAATATTCCCGATTTCCGAAATCCGTTCCTTTTAAACGAAATTCTACGTCGCAGTAAAAGTCAAAAACTGCAATTTCTCCACCGCCAAAGGTCATACTGATGCTCTTTGTCGATTGCGACTGCGACTTTATGCCACAAGGCGAAACAATCAACTCGACATACTATAAAACGCTAAAATGACTAAGAGAAACCATCGCAGACTAAAAGGTAGGAATATTCTGCATAACAATGCTGGCAGGTCTATGCAAGACAAAATTTCAGAGGGAAATATTCTGAAACTTACGATACAGATTTAACGCTGCGGTTCTATCCTGCAGTTCTAACTAGATTAAACTTGTATAGTGCATCAAACGCGAGGAAAAAACTTACAAACAAAAAGTTTATTTCATTTTTGCGACGTCTTAAAACTCTTTGTTCTTTGAGGTGGAGATTTTCAAGAACGCGCTTTGATTCTTTACACTGTTTTGTTTTTCGCAGCAAATTTAGTCGTCCTCTTTTCTGGCGACAAAGTGCATATCGAGAGAGCAATTAGACACTATTCAATAAAGCGTTAAAAATTCAAGAGCCATTTCGACTAAAAAAGTTTGGTAGTTAAGTTAATTGTAGATAAAAGGGCGAACATTGTTGTGAATATAAAACCTTGAATGTTTTGTCATTGATAAATTATACAATAAAAGTAAATATTGATCTGTGAGAAAATTAATATAGCACGGAAGTGATGTGTTAAATGTTTTACGACCCAACTTTAAGTTCGGTGCAAAAAATAGAAAATCTCACGTCTTGCAATACAGTTGGTGCTGCGAATTTAGGAAATACTGAATTTTCGAATTTTCGTCTCTCAAGACGTTACGGCGTAATTTCCTAACTTTTTTGAAGTTGCAGAGTTGATTCAGCAAATATCGTGTGCTTAGTAGCTTAATAATCATAAATGCCAACTTCAGTGAAATAAGACAGAGGAGTAGCACGAATTTCAAAAGGAGATCTTCAAAGGCGCGCACTACTTTAAAGTCACTGAAAGGAATATTTCGAAGTCACAGAATAAAACAATAATGCCTGCACTTTTAATTTCCTAGAAAGTTTTGTCTTATAATCAATACATCAATCTGGAATATTAAATGGCGTGGTGGAATATATTTTCAATGCTGGGAATTCCAACTGCTTTTAAAGTTTGTCGGATATAAAAAACTTGTTTTAAAGGAATGGATCGAGAAATGTTGTCTTGTTGCTCATTGCAAGATTTGGTTGTTGTTGCAGCTTTTCATGATAGACAACTGCGCGGACGATTGGCGAATCGCGATGACTTGGCAAAGGATTTGCCAAATCACCATGGAACTAGTCATATGTGCAGTGCATCCGATTCCAGGACACTATCGGTTTGTGTGGACAACAAAACTGGCGAATAAGGCCGGTGGGATCGGATCAAAGTGTGTACCGTACGACGTGCCCTTATCTTTACCGATGTTCCTGCGGCTTTACTTAATCTGCAGAGTGATGTTACTGCATAGTAAGTTGTTTACGGACGCATCGTCGCGCAGCATAGGAGCTCTTAATCGAATTAATTTTAATACGCGATTCGTCTTAAAAACTCTCATGACCATCTGCCCCGGGACAGTGCTCTTAGTTTTTATGGTTTCCTTGTGGATTATTGCCAGCTGGACATTGCGGCAGTGCGAAAGGTATATCTTTTGCATTATTCATAACTTTTCGCTTCTACCGCTTTTAGTAGCATTTAACCGCATCCTCGGCGACCCCTTCATCATTGACCCTTCACATCAAACTCATCAAAGCTCACCAGCACTGTGTGGAGGACTCATTCACAAACAAACGATTATCCTACACGATCGAAATTCACTTTGCACATTTCAATTTTTTTATACACCTTGCACAAATTCATTCTTATGACGATCCTTAAATGATCCGAAAGGATAAGAATCTTTGGTCGGATCAGTTAGGAATTATCGTGAAATTAGGAAATTTTAAGAACCAACAATACAAATTTCAATTGACGAGTTTTGACACAAGTTAAATTTCAGGTTTTCTGTACACTCGTCGTGTATTCGAAAAATGAGTTTCATTGTTTCAAACTGTGGGTTGGTCTATTTCTATAATTTCTGCTAACAAAGCATTACTATAGGCAATATCGAGTGACAATGGAGTTCGCAACAAAGCGTCTTCCTGTTTCTAACAAATTAGTTAATTGAACAAACAGCAATTTAAAGGGCTGACATTTGTATCCGTAATGAGATTATTCCTTGAAGGAAGAAACTTTAGTCTTGTAACTCGATATTCCCATTTTGGGAGTCGCGTCGGAGTCGTTCTCTTTCATGCACAATTGCATCGTGAAAGGGTCATTTACCTCGCGATTATTGCCTTTAGTTATGCCTCCTCACCAGGATAATTCGTTACAGGTTCCACGATGAAGAACACGCGAACCTGCTTAATGCTATGTGGCTGATAGCGATCACTTTCCTGAGCGTTGGCTTCGGAGATATTGTTCCCAACACGTACTGTGGAAGGGGCATTGCGGTCAGCACGGGCATCATGGTAAGCCAAAAATCCACATCCTGGCATTTGTAAGTAATGCGAAAAGCCATCGCAGAACACACCTCACTGACTAGTAAAAATTTCGCTAATTTTCTCGACGTTTCCCGTAAACTCGCCACTTTGTCCCACTTGACAAATTCGGCCGTTTTGCTCTCGTCCTAAACCTCATTTCTCACTTTTGTACGCAGACATTTCCAAGACTCGGTGTCTATAAACCTCCAGATTATTCCGTAACACAATTATGACTGTAGTCACAACACCCCCAAAATAAAAGCTCTCAAAACGACACTTAATATAATTTAAACACCGCACAAAAATAAATTAGTTTCATCAAGTGTTACGCAAAGTTAATCAGTTGGCTAACGACATCGTAAAAGTTTGACAAGATTCCGCTCTTACGTATCATTTTTCTTGCGGTCACGTTCGGATTCTCATTCCCTAAATGTTATGACCAACTTTTACGTTATTGCAGGAACGCTTTTAAATAAGATTGCATTTTATAGCCATAGAGCCAAACCCTCAGACCTCATTAATTTAAAAGTAACTTCCAATGTTTTGTTTCACTGTATCTGCATAACTGCAACATCGAACCTCCACTGCAATTCCCTCAGGAATAACGCAAAGAAATGGGAACTTTCGATGTGGTTTATCGAGGACGTGTGATTTAAACGTGACAGCGAGATACGAGGTTTCTTATCTGAGGTGAAACAAATTTTATGGATGGCTTAAAATCGCAGAGCTTTAATTAGAAACTTTTGTATTAGATTTTAGAGAATCTCAAACATAACAGACTCTCTAAAACTGATTCTTGTCGTTGCCCGTGAGTCAGTGAAAAGGCAGTTTTATGAAGAATATAAAAACGTTATCGCAATCTTCACGAAAACGAAATTAACCTTTGTAACAAATTAAACTTGTCACACCCGTCTCTTATTTTAGACTCGGTATTTTAATAACAATGTGAATGACGAAGGGAAATAAGAGAAGTTTATGCAAAGAATTCGTTCAACAGCAGAAAATGTATGTGTGCGTTCGAAATTGTAGCTATCAAGAAGTTTATAAATCTCATAAGTTGACGTTAATGCACGCTAGAAATTAGCGAAGGAGAAAAAAAGCGAGTAAATTAGTTATAGGTGCAGTAAACTGGATAACACTTTTGTTCCTGCGCGTGGAATATTGCGAAGTTCCGGACGTTCCTGCAGGATTTGTGAATCTGGGTGACGTCCAGATTGTCGTAAATACAGATAATTGTCGATATAGTTAAATTACTGAAGCGAACAGAGACATAAAAATCGTCGGCTTTTATTGTCTAGTCTAGTGAGAATGTCTGTGAATTTATTCTTTGTTTTTTAGGGAGCTGGCTGCACGGCATTACTAGTGGCTGTGGTGTCGAGAAAATTGGAACTAACTCGAGCGGAGAAGCATGTGCATAATTTTATGATGGACACCCAGTTAACAAAAAGGGTGAGTTTGATATAGAACTATCAGTTTTGGTATGTAATGTGTGAATTGCAGCTAAAAAACGCCGCCGCCAACGTTTTGCGAGAAACTTGGTTAATTTATAAACATACAAGGCTAGTGAAAAGGGTAAACCCTGGTAGAGTTCGGACTCATCAAAGAAAATTTTTACTCGCAATTTACGCGTAAGGGTTTTAATGAGGCATTGAGATTTGATACTATTGAATTCTGTTTAGGTTACGTAAAGTTAAAATGGACCAACGCAAATTAATGGACAATGCCAACACCATAACAGACATGGCAAAGGTAAATTTTACGATGATCACGCGAATGAATTCCTTAGGATAAAATTAATGACAGGGTTGTTAGGAGAAGGGTTTTATTAAATTGGGTGTGGCGAAACCGAGTTGTTTTATGGCTCTTGAGTTTTGCCCACATTAGCACTGTTCTAACATATGTAACTTGCAGACACAAAACACCGTGTATGAGATTGTTTCCGATATGAGTACAAGGCAAGATACACTCGAAGATCGTTTGACGACTATGGAGGATAAGATAGTAGCACTCCAGGAACAATTAGAGTTGTTGCCAGACCTTATTGCTACTAGAATTCAAGCTCAGGTAGCGTTCAATTAGCTTAGAAGCTTGTAGTATTTTTTGTGATTATAGGCGGAGAAAATGGAGCAAAGACGTAATTTTTTGCATCCAGAATCCGCAGCTGGTCTTCAACAGGCTCGTAGTGTTCCCCCTGGATGTCCTTGGCCTGGTCCTGCTTTAGCTCCTGCTGGAAAGCAATCTGCAGCCTCTTCTGTCGCACAGAGTTGATTTCCTTATTGGGATTAACTATGCAACACAGTATTTAGTCGGTATATATATTTTAATGAACATCATGGATAGAATTACTTTTCATATGAACTTTACTCATTTCTGGCCTATTTTTCTCAATCTAAGCGAAGCTACCTAATTTATAAAACCATGATGAACAATACTAAATATATATTGAAATTTTAGAGCCTTATCTATATACAGTATTAGTAATAATACAACCACGTTGATACTAATAGGCGTTAGATACTCAGTAACGATTTGCCATTTTCATCGATCATAAACTCATAAAATACTATAATCATATTTTAGCCAATAGCAGCCAATCCAAATTTATAATCAAACTTAAACTAACACTCATGTGCCAATGAATTCATTGCATTTTGTTCTCTTCTACGAACTAATCTATTTTCGGATGATTGTATCTATTTTCTATATGGCCTGAACTTGAAAGTGACTAGTCATTTTCTTACCTCGGTCTAAGTTTTAGAACAATAGCGTAGATTCAATTGGCTATAATTAAAATAATGTTGCCAATTAAATGGCTTACTACCAATTATATGAAACTTCAGCCAAAATAAGTCTAATTCCATTATAGAGGCTTCTTTAGATGCTTTGATTCCAGTAATTATTTAATAATGTGACTGAAGTTTTAGACATAGATCCGCTATATGATTATAGTATTTTGTTTCTAAACTATAAATCAACGATAAGCACAGTTACTTTGTGAATACACAGTTCATAATTCCTCTTAACAAAATTACAATAGTCATGCCAATCCTTTCATTTTCTATTGTATCAAAATAGTGACGGTTTTTTATTGTAGATAATGTACAGAAGTTATCAGTACTAAAACTAATTTAGTTGAAATTTTTGTCTCTAATACTGTTTTAGACTGTTCTCGTGGAATGTCAAATTTTACACGGTTTTACTGATGTAAAATCGTATAAATAGTTTCTAAAACAATACATCAACTAGTGCATTTTTAAACAATGAGTACTTCCACAATTGACAAAAAGTATATTATTGATAAACATATTTCTTATTCAGGAATTTCGCACCAAGTGTATCATTGTTTCACCAATTTATACAGTTTTTGTAGATTTTCCGTTGGAGTTCTCATTTCATTCTCAGTTTGTAAATAGTCTTAAGTAAATACTGGATAAGAAATATGAGTGTGAAAGTAAAGCTTTAGATTTGATAAATCAGTGAAAATACTGGTGTGATAGTGTATGGTGCACCTTAAGCATTATATATATTCAGAGGTCCAAATTGTTAAACTGTTAGAGTTTTCTGCAATTTCACAAGTTTTATAAGCATATATTATATAATTTAGTATATACCCTATATTATACAAGACATATATCAGCATAGTTAGCCTGTTTTAAATTTCTTAGCGTTATATATTTTCAAGTGCATTTTCATGTTACCCTACTCATGTTACCAACGAATAAACTACTAGTTTCCTAGAACATTCGTTTCTTACTATTGCCCTCAACAAAAATATCTGAAAGTGATCTGAATTGAGAACATAACGAAGTGAAAGACAAACATGCAGCCGCTAGCCATACACGGATGCGATCAACTACTAATTTATGAGACCTCAGATTCAATTAATTTTTTTAATGTTTTTACAAAAAGAGCGTAAACATTCTTCACTCTTGCCAAATATGAACCTGTTGCAATCAACAAGTCCGTTTTTTATAATCTAATGATGACCTTTTTAGATTGAAATTTGACACTTTGTTAAACGGAGGTGTGTAGTAGCTACAACTTTATAACTTAATTAAAATTATAGAGAAAGTCTTTCGAAGTAAAAGAAATATGGAAATTTAATTTTTACCATTTCAATTTGCATATAATAATAATAAAAACCTCTCAAATGCCTATTAATTCCAAAATAAGATTTAACACAATTGCTAAAGTAGGCTATGAACTGTCAGTGATTTTCATTGGTCCTCACGTTTTGACAGTATATATGTCACTTTTTCACATTACTAAATTTAAATTTTACTTTCAGAAATAGAAGTTTGTAAAAAACGCTACCGAAGTACGTTTTAAGTAAAATTGAAGGAACAAAAAGAGATTTTAATCTTAGAAGAAAAAAGGAGCATGTAATCGGTGAAGCAACAAAAAGAGAATGTAAGAAATAGGAATGAAGACACTACAGGTATTACAATTAGATGATGTATATTCAGTCAAATTCTGCGATTATTTAGTAGTTATTTATTTGTAATTAATTATACCTACCTTGTTTGTACACCCAAATTTATTAATTCGTGTAGTCTAATGAAACCCACATTTTACTTGTTTCTTAATTTTTTGCTCAGTGGGATGTAAAGACAAACTTACATAATATGTGACCTAGTAGTCTTTTCATACTTTTGTAAGTTCAAAAACCCCAAATACGTTTATTTCGTCTTTATTTCATTCCTCACTCACTTTTCACAGTTTCAACACACTTTCCACTGAAACAACTTCGAAATAATGCGCTATTTTTTCTATAAAAACGTATATTGGACTTATAATCTAACAACGATATCTTCACATTATCTTAGAAGCGAATCGTACTGATCCACCAAATACTGCTCCCATTACAATCCATGGTCGTACCGACCAATCAGCACTTCTGAGTACTGTTAGTTACAACAATAAAAATAATACCGATATATTTACAAAACGACTTACTCATCATAAACTAAAATTAAAAAGGGTTGATTTGAGTCGGGTTGAGCGGAGGCGTACCTAACTGGCGTATTTGAAGAACCTTGTGTTACGAGATCTTGTAGTTGTTGCTGTGGGTACCTCACTAAAGGCTTAACTTCATTTCTAACAAACTGTCCCTCTGAAGTTGTTTGTGGCACAAGATCTTGTGACGGATATCTTATTTCGTTTCTAACTAGTTGTTCATTTGAAGTACTCTGTGGTATAAGAACTTGTGGCTGATATCTGAGTTGTTCATTTGGAGGAGACTGTGGTGTAATTTCTTGTGGTTGGTACCTCACAGGAGATTGTACTTCTTGTCTAACAAGTTGCGTATTTGACGGAGTTTGTGGCACAATTTCTTGTGGTTGGTACCTCACGAGAGATCGTACTTCTTCTCTAACAAGTTGCGCATTTGGCGGAGTCTGTGGCACAATTTCTTGTGGTTGGTACCGTACAGGAGCTCGTACTTCCTCTCTGACAATTTGCGCGTTTGGAGGAGTTTGTGGTACAATCTCTTGTGGTTGGTACCGTACAGGAGCTCGTACTTCCTCTCTGACAATTTGCGCGTTTGAAGGAGTTTGTGGCACAATTTCTTGTGGTTGGTACCTTACGGCAGATCGTACTTCTTCTCTAACAAGTCCATTTGTAGCGGGTTGTGTTACAAGATCTTGTGGTTGATACCTTACGACAGACTTAACTTCTTCTCCAACGAATTCTCGAAGATTTTGTGGCTGTTGGCGTCTGGGAGATTTAAGTTCCTCTTTAAAGTACTGTCCATTTGTTGTAGGTTCCGTCACAAAATTTTGTGTTTGGAGTTGGTACCTAACAGGATACTTAATCTCCTCTCTAAAGAACTGTCCGTTTAAGTAAGTTGGTCTTTTCTTCGTCCTTCTAGGGTAGTGAAGTCCCTTCTTTTTAATAACATTTTCGGGTTTAAATTTAGCGATTGGTGCTCCCGTGGACTGTTCATCGTAATCTTGGTACTTCTGAACCGGAACGTAGTTATTATAAGATGCTGCTTCTTCAGGTTCGGCGTCTTCAGCGGATTCTTCAACTTGGTAGCCACGTTTTTCCGTTCGGTATCTGACGGGTGCTAGTTTAAGAGTGTTAGTTTGTCGTTCAGAAGCAGTGTGGTATTTGTATTGTGTCGATGGATACATTTTTTGTGTAAATGGTTTACTTGTGACGTAAACTGTCGGTTCTTCTTCTTGTTCAGCGATTAAAGCGTTTTGGTATTCAACTGAGTGGCGAGTTTTTGGTTGGACCGGTGTGATGATTTGCCGTCTGTCATACTGATATTGTGGATATGTTTGCCTAAAATGAGTTAAGAGATTAAATTTGTTGTAACATAAGACGAGTCACGGATAGTTAATTGCATGCGTAACTATGAAGAGTGCGTGGTGAAGTGTTGATTTGACAATGTTAGAGTGCGTGTACCATCATGCTCCGGATTAATCACCCATCGACTTTTAGATATAACAAGTTTATTTAAAAAAATATGTCAAAGTACAATAACAATAGTTATTCCACGTATATACCTAAAGACTACTTTAAAACTAGAATTTTATTCAACGTAACTTGCGGGGGTCCCCAAATTCCTATAAAATCTAACACTGGAATTTTGTAATTCTTGCCTGTAAGAAACAGACGGTCCACGTCCTTGTCTAATTGGCACTTCCGCTGTTGGTTGGTACGTCAAATCCGCAGATTGGTACTGAGGAAGGTGCTTGCTTTCTTCCTGGTACTGCCTAGTCAGATATCGCGGACGTACTTCCGGTTCAGGTTGTTGGTACTGAGGTCTTCTCGACAAACTTTCGCGTTGATATTTCGGTAGAGGTTGATACAAGTACTCATCTTTCACTTCTTGTTCTTCGTATTTCACCGGTTTTGACCCTCGAGGTAAAGGCCGTCTATAAGCCGGTTCATCTTGATATTTCAAACCTGATTGATATTCGTACTGATCTTCATGTTGATACTTAGAAACCGGAGGCTGATATTCTTCAGGTTCACTTTGTTCAGATTGGTACTTCGGCTCAGATGGATATTTTGGTTCGGTTTGGTACTTTGGCTTCCTTCTAGGAAGTCGAGTTGTAGTTCTTTGCTTCGTTGCTCTCACTGGAGCTTGAGTTTGGTACTCCAACTCTTTTTGTTCAGGGTACAATAAAGAATCTTCAATCGGATAATTTTCAGGTTTAGAATAAATATTTCTGGAAGCTAAAGGTTGTTGGTACCGGATTGACTCAGATGATGTTAAACTGGTTCTTTGTGGAGGAACCTGAGGGTAATAGTCGTACTGTGAACTACTTGACTGTCTCGATGGAGTTGTTTTCTGTTTTTTACTCTTCTTCAAACTTTGAGGAATGTAAACAGATTTCGTTGGAGGGCTTTCGTCGTGAGTTTCAGCCGCAAGAAGTTTTTGTTGAGCAATTAACGCATTTTGGTAAGCCACTATGTTAAAATGCGGCGGCTTAGGTTTGAGTTGCTCTTGTTGCGTATCGAATTGATACTGCGGATACGATTTCCTAGAATGGAAAGAATTGATTACATTACGATGTTTAATTAGATGATCAGAGTTGAAGGACGTGGTATTAACTCTTTATGCAATCGTTCGAAATTATTGGAAAGGTTAAAAGTGAGCGAAACGGTATAAATCGTGATGTCAAGTTCAATAACATGAGTAGATTATCTTGTTGCACTTTCAATCGTCGTAAATTAACGATGCATAAAAAATGAAAGCAAAGAAAGAGTGCGATTAAGTAACGATAAAACCCGCTGAAATTTGGAATTATAAACGACTGCAATCATCTCAACACAAATCACTTTGCAAACGAGATGTCAATTATTGTGTCCCAGTTAGCATAATCGGTACTCACTGTTCAGGTTGCAAAACGTATCTGTATGGCTGTGGCTTCAAGGGGGTTTCTTCACTTTGTTCTTGTTTTAAAGCACTCTGTCCAGTGAACCGTAAATAATTTGTCGGTCTTTGGTATGCAGTTTTTGTGGTAGGGTTCACTTCCTTCAAGTATTGCTCCACCGGTTGAGCCGTCGGGGTGGGTGATTGCGGTTGTTTCTTCGCCGCAACTCTCAACCTCGCCAAATGATTATTCTTCAAAATTTCTTCATAATCCTTATGTGAAGGAGTCGTTGGTTGGTACCTATAAGCATCACTTTCAATCTTCTGACGCGATTGAGGTTGTGGCCGGTAGTAATCTTCTTCAGCTTCATCGTACTGATATGCAGTTGCTGGTATTCTTTCGGCACGTCTAAGAAAGAGTGTCATTTATTACCCCACGACATGACAGTTATTACCTGTTGGGTTTGTAGTAGTGCTTTTCTTCGGCGACATCCGGTTCTTCACCGCCGGCGAGACCTGAATACGGCAACACATATCTTGTTGGTCGCTCTTCGTCTCTTAACAGCTGACAATTACCGACGATTGCCAAAAGGAGCGCTGAAATTGGAAACATTACGTAAGAAGTTCATCGTTTTGAAAAGTGACCCCGATTTTGGTTTAGTGTGTCCATTTGTCAAATGATTTGCCATGAAACCGGTTCTGGCATTTGGCATCTCGCGTTTTTATGTTAATCGGGTTATTGACAGTGCAATACTTTTATGTAACTACTGCTGTCCGAAAGATCGACCATTTGTCATCTTCTCACCACTTTTATTTTCGTTGGCCTAGTTGTTATAATTGACAGACAATTTTGCCTTATGTTTGAACAATTTCTTATACTTTCGAGAAAATTAGTTGGAAATTATCCTATCAGCTTTCAAATCTTTTGAAGATCCGAATAGTTTTAAAAACGAAAGTACAATTAATTAAACTGAAACATAAAAAATGATCTAGTTTCTGCGATAAAAAACTTGACAAAGATGATAGAAAAGGAAATTTAGGTTGAATATGAAATCGAAATGATTCGAGAAAATTTATCGAAAGGATTCACTTTATGTAATTAAATTTCAACATGGAACTGTTTCAGATCACATTTTTTCGACATTCTCTGTAAATCGTTGCTTCCTTGAGTGCTCTGCAGTGGCCGAAAATTATTGCGTAAATTCTAAACTTGCATAAGAATGTTTAACGATTTTGCCAAAATTCTGACAGGATTACGACACGGTGACAGCTTGGGAGACTTTTTGGTAAAATTACGATTTTACATTCTCCGTTTTCTTAAAAAGGAGCAGCTTTGTGGGTTACTCAACAGGTGCCTGCCAAAAATAGTATTTATTAATAATGTCAAATCATCTGTTGAATTTTTGTAATAGTGGGATTTTTACGAGGCGTTATATAAAAATTACATCATTGCGATCGTCAAAGATTGATATTTATCGAATCTATAAATTTTGATTTATTGTAATATTTTATGATGTACTGCACCATGAAGAGTTATAATGAATTTAATACATTAAATTAGTTTTTACGATTTGAGCTAACGGGAAAAACAAACAATTTTTACGTGTATAGATAAAGTTTTTATGCTGCACTTTCCTGAACGCAGTGCTCGTAATTTCTCTGTAATCATCTATGTGCATCTTTTAGAACAAAACTGATGAGAAAATAGGATTCTGTAATGATTTGTTCTTAAAATTATGCATTTTTAACTTTGTTCAATAACTGAGAAATTTATATTACCGGAAATGTATTCATAGAAAAAAAAAGTCAAATATGAGAATTTAATAATAATTATTATAAAATTATTAGTTATTTATGGTCACGTTTATTGTTTTGCCGATTTTCCCATAACTATTTTATTTGAAATAATACATAAAATTTCAGGGTCGTGAAAATTATTTCTTTGCATTTAACAATAGGAGAGCGGTGATTCTGATTTATAATAATCCGAAATCGATGTCAGTTATCCAAATTATACAGAAAAATGTGTCAATTAAAAACTCGATGACTTTCTACGCTTTCACAGTGTCATGAAAATTGGCGCACTTTTCGCCGTCGAGCCACATTTGTTTGTAAACAAATCGCAAATTATAATAATTAAACAATTTCCAAACTAGTCGTGATAGAACACGATCAGTTACATAAACCCACGCCTAGGAAGAAATTAGTAAATTCAAGGTGAATGTTAGACTCGTTAGTTTAATCGTGATTTATCAATTACACCAAGATGACACTTATGCACGAAAAGTTTTTGTGATGCCTAAGAAATTTTTACCCAAAAACTTTGAATTTTTGGTTAAGCGAGATACCAAATCCTGGAGAAATGCACACACAATATCCAAACAAGACACAAGCACTAATTACCTATGGCAAATATTTTGAACATTTTGAAAAGGATGAACTGCTTAAAGTTTACGAAGAAACTAAGGCTGAAATGTGAAGATCGGCTTTTATAGGTAGTGCAAAAGAGAAAGGGTTCAAACGAAGACATTCATTCATGGAGCGGTTTTACAAGGTATATCCACGTATAAAATCGATGTTTAACGAATATTTTATCAGAAAATATATGAGGCGAGTATGAGGAAGAACCTGCTTCACTTTTATTTGGAAACATCTTATATATTTTAGTTATATAAATTGGATTTTTTTTTCAGCAGATACACCCAAAATACTTGCAACTTTTTATGTAACGGACAGTGTAATCTGACCCAAATTATTGATCATATGCCATCCTCACCGGCTAATTAACATCTTGCACCACCAATCAACACTTGCTCCAATATTCTGATACAGTTCACACATTATTTCACAAGATCTATTATTTCGACATAAAATGGACATTTAACGCCAATTAGTGTTGCAATTTTAGTTATTAGTAGATCTGGATGACTCTTTTATCTAACATCTCGAAGGCCAGAAGGGAAAGATGAACGTAATCATGTAAATCAGGAGATTCCGAGCAGGCAACAGTAAATCTTGTAATTACTGTTGCTACTAATGCACTTCAAAACAGGCTAAGCGATAAACAAAACCTTGGTCTTGCCTTAATTTCTGTGATTACCGCGACATCAATGTCAGCAAATTTTTTTGGAGTCATTATCCAACTATGATGTTTGAAACTCAAAATGATAGAAAAAACATAATTCGTCACGGATGGTCGTTTACACCAAATCATTTTAATTGGCACAGAAAGTTACTTTCTGTTCTGCCTTTACAGATATCTACTGGCTGGTTTGAGCGGAAGCAGAAGGGAAGTGAATAGAATTACCTTACTGCTCTCTGCGTAATTTTCCCCTCGGTGCTGATTTCCGGCGACAGAGTGCGCGTGGGTCGTCGACTTTCCAGCAGAACAAGCAGTTTTCTTTGAATAATCACAAGCACGGTTAGAGATATAACGCCCTAAACCAAATTTAGCTATTGGCACCGTACTTAACAAACAAATTGCTTCATTATCTGCAGTGATATTACATAAAGGGTCGCGTAACCTCGACGAGACCGCGCCAAGATAAACGCAACTATACAGAAGTTCTGTTTTAAAACGGTGAAATTAAAAAGTAAGACTGCAGTGAATTTTCCGGCGTGGGAATGAATTAAAGTTGGGTTAAAATTTGGTGGATGCGCCGGGCGATGCATTTTAAAATTGGTGTAAGGAAAGAAAATTTTCGTCTGATAATAAATCAGAATGACTTTTCTGGCGTCGTGCTTCATCTAGCGTATCCCTACTATCCGCAGCGCTTCCCTCTCTGTCTAACAAAAAATTCAAACAGTTCACCACTTTCCGTGATAGAGTCGCGTGCCGCACAGTTCTGTTCAAACTGTCATTGCTAAAACAAGTGCGCTATACAATGGCTAAAATCTGAATTCGTCTTTTACATCGATGGTTCGGTATGACGCTTTTTTTCGGAATTCTCATACTTACCCTCATCACCTTTACGGGTAAGTGCAACGAGCAACACCCTTGCAATTCTGTTGCACGCAATTTGCATACGATTCCGGTCTCTCTCATTCATTTAAAACAATTTTAGCACGATCAAATTTTGCCAGACGTGTGTATGATTTATGTATCCTTCACCAACCATCATTAAATAATAACGAACAGGATAAAAATGTCATTAATAATTGTTTAGACAGCTAAATCCTAATTACGACGACTGCAAAAACTACTTAATAAACCGCTTAAGGCCCACAAATAATCCACAATTATTTGATCGAGTTTGGCCTCTACCAACCGAAAATCTGTAATTTTTTCTGCGTTTAGTTGCGCAATTATGAACTTTTCAGATATTTCATCCCAAACTCGCCGCGGTTTGTTTTGGCGACATTTTTCCGATGAAATGTTTGCTTTGCTCCAATGCTTCTGCTTTGTTTGGTTTGCTAAATTCATTATCAACTTTGTAGACAGGGCACTAGAACAAACACAAATTTCACTTTTACTAAATCATAATGGACAACATTTGGCTGAAAACGAGCCGCTATTAGAAACTTAAATTGCGTGACTACCAGAATGATAGGGGCGTGTTGTTAGCGCAGAAGTTCCCACTTACAGAAATATTTAGAATTATTTCATTTCATTTACACGATTGTTTTGGAAATAAAAGGGGTGACCTTACAATTCTATTATTAATGTTTGTTGAAAAGTAACTCCGAAAACTTGAAACCCTTCCAAGACGATTTAAACTGCGTTATGAGACTAACCGCCTCGCAGATGACGCCCCATTTGTTTTACATTACACTTAAAAATCTCTTTTTATTTCCTGTCAGACTATTACGTTTTCCGGAGTTCAAAATATCGCATTTTGATTTTTAAATTTATTTTACATCTGCCTGAAACCAACATGCAAAACGCTACGGATCGTTTATCAAAATAATTTTTGCGTTTTAAAATTATTTCGAGTTTCTACAGTTTAAAGTAGAGTCTCGTAAACAAAAATATTGCAATTTATATTGTCAAAAGTCGTTACATAAGAATTCCATTTTTGGTTCACTAAAAAAATGATAACTTTTGACATCCTGACGCGAAAACAAACTCATGATGAAATAGTTGTTATATTCTCTCGTCCATAAAAATCGCCTATAAGTACATAAAAACCACTTTTATTTGCCTATAAATGGAGATAATTGCATCACATCGGCAATTTCTCAAGTTTTGAATTAAAAAAGATACGCTGGGAATTGGCAAAGCAACCTTTCGGGTGGAACCACGAAAATCGATCGTCAAAACGTTGTTGCTGTCCAGACATAAAATTTGTTTACCGGCGTGGTATTTGAATGGAGATTATGTTATTCTGATTAGATATTCTTCTTGAAAACAAATAAGAATTATGTGTGCTGTTGTGCCTTTTATTTTAAGAAACTGGCAGGTTTGAAGACAAAACAGAATAAGAGATGTTATATCAAGAATGAAAAATTCATTCAATTGAAAGTGAGATGTCTTTTTGAAATTTCTGGTAAATATGCAAAGTGATAAATGCGCTAACGGAAAAAACACGTAAATAAATTATGCGCCTTCGTAGGAGTTGTGCTTAAGTCCCTGAAATCACCTTCCATTGCAATTGCAATTTAGACGAAGCTTCTGGCAGATTTCTCATAATGTGCGTAATAAAATTTCGTAGCTCTCGTATTTGTCATTCATTCTTCGCATCTGCTTTGCATTTTATCATAAATCTCAGTTGTAAACGTTTATAAATGGAACAATACAATTTTAACGAAGAGCAACACTCTTAATGCACAAATAATAATTTATTTAAACTAATAAGACTGAGCCTTGACCTATAGTCTAACTATTCTCAATCAATTTTAATAAAGGTGAAAATGTTCATATAGATGGAGATAATCGATGCTGACCGGAATTCCGTTTCGTTCAAGCTCAAATCTTCACAGATGGATTATAAAGAGCCGAGCTTTTGGCAACTTTCCATTTACACAATAAAACATTTGAAAAGGGTCAAGGCTAATGTGCGATTTCTTGTTCTTGTATTAAGCACACGAATGCAATTTGTTGCGCAAGCTCACCGTTTCACTCTAACAAAGCTTCTTAATGAAGTATTTATATTAGGAGCCGTAACAAGGATAATTCAATTTTCATAACTGATTATAAGTGGCAGTAGTGCCGATGAAATTGCCAATACCATCTTCATCAGCGCCGGAAATCGATAATTTTCGTGTTCAACTAATTGAATTCGACAATTTTAAGTATCATTACCAATAATCGATAATTACTTGATCCTAAAATCCCTAAGGATTTGATAGCTAATCCGCGATTTTCTTTCTACGCCGATTTTCGGCTCCAGTATGTCCCGGAACGGAGCATCAGGAAGGCACGGAAATATTGCTACACACCCATGGCGAACTTTTCTTAGCTTTTATTTATTTTATGAGGACAAGTTCCAACTTTCCACAGATAGAGAATTTCACGGACACATTTTCCAAGCCAAAACTAATATTTGCTCGAAAATACAGTTAAATAACTTTGTCTTTACTTTATAGAAACATTTTTTCCACACGTTACCCCCATTCTAATTATTTTTTAACTTTGCGAATACAGGATTTTGACCTCAAGATAAATATTGCGTGTAATTGTAATTCAAGACTTCTTTTTGCCTGTAAAAATAGAACTGATATGCCAGTGTTGACCGCAATTTATTTTTCCACGGTTTAAATCCTAATCAAAAAATGAAATAATGAAACAATGAACGGCGCGAGCTTTGTTATCACGTATTGAAAAATGAAACAAGGTGCCGCTGGTTAATATAAAAGTGGATTATGTAACCGATTATACGTTGTCATACGGAGGCGTCGCGACGTCTGTAGTTATTTTTTGTCAGCGTCACTATGAAGCGATCGATGCGATGTTTATTGATCATTTTAACAAAAAACTAAACCAACACAACAGTCAAAACAAGGCAGTTTATTTGATAAAAATCTAGGAAAAACCACAATTACTGTTAAAAACAAAAGTTCTTTACCTTGAAAGCAACAAAAAATATCCAAATTTCTACCTTTGTTCAGCGGTGATTTGTTATTATCAAATTCGTCCAGAGAGACCGAAATCTTGAACCTAATTTAGTAATTCATGTGCTTGAGATAAGTTAGTTCTTTGTATGTGTGTATAAATATAAAATTTGGTTCGAGATACATTTCGGAACAGAGATAAAGATGGTTACTTTATCAAGCCTAACATGAAAGAGATGAAAAAGCGCGAATATGAATAACGATGAGCGATCGTGATCTGAATATCGTATGAATAATACCATTTAAAATAAACCAAAAACTTCATGCATGTAGTAGAATTTAATTACAGCAAGTTTGCATATCTGTCAGATTGAATGCAACACAGACAAATTGGACAGTTTAAAAAAAAGTACCGTAGATCTGATACTTTGTTTTAATTTTTGAGTGTTGCAGAGTCGTTATCAAAACTTGAAAGCGTGTGGTAATAAAGTCTTGGGCCATAAAAATAAAATTTTCAATGTATTTGTTTTCTGGAGTGCGAAAGTTAATTCCCTGTGCCGCCTCCGGCGCTTCACCTTAACGATCTGGTGGTGTAATTTTTGTGAAAAGTCATTGTATCGATAAAGATGAAGATAAGATGTCAACCACTTAAAGAAGTAGTAAAAAGTAGCGTAGACAATTGGCTCAAACTCATTTAACATTTATTAAACAAGAATGCAACGCCACATGCATTTTGATCTGTTTATGCGATTCTAACCCTTATCGTATGTTCTTGAAGAGCGAAAATCGAGCATGATTCCGCATTGCAGGTACTATGCTTTGCTATAGAGTTGCCACTGGTGAATCGATAAACTATGACGTCTGCAATAAAGCGTTTGCATTAAGTATTTTCACAACCGGACAATTAACTAGCTGCTAGCAAAGTCAGTTTTTACGTAGAAATTTAAAATGTGGAAAATGACATCTCCGAGGGGAAACTTTCAAACTCCGGATACCAACTTCACAACTCCCATTCTGGCACACACGAATCTGATAAGAGGAAACAATGGCTTAGCACATTTGTCATTTTGTGATGAATCTTCGCAACGAGAAATAAAGAGCGAATTTCTGTATATAACGTCTATAACCATAAATTTAAACAGGAACTGCAAATTATCACCTTAATTGATCGCACAAATTTGTCAAAGATCTAGATTTCTTATTTATAGTGCAAATCTTGGATGCCACACTTTCTTTTCTTATATAAAAACCCAAAAATGTGAAGTAAAAAATTAAACTCGAAGTGTGTGCTTTCAAATATCTCATACGTGGAATATAAAATTACCGTTTGTTGGTATTGTAGCAACCTTGAATAGAAAGTTACGTGTTCTCTTCTTACTCGGAAACAACGCGAAGGATAGGTTCAAAATCTCGACATTTAAGTAAATGGAACATTGACATTTTTAAAATGGTAACATTGTAGGTTTTAATTATTGACCATCATAATGCAATTTCCGTTACATAACACGATACAAATGTCAGAAAAAACTGATTGGTAATTTGAAAATGAGGCGGCAACCATCTGTTGGTGATTTAAATGGATTATTGCCGTCATCCTCAAGGTAAAATTTCTGGTTTTTTACCTGAAACCCCTCCAGTTTCTCGTCCGAAACGAAACGTTTGATTGGATCTTCCGGGTCGCCTAAAACCGGTTTTCTTAAAAGCGAAATTTGATTGGATCCGCGGTTTCCCGCCCAACCAGATCAATTTTCAACTTTTCTCTATATTGGCCTGTCAGACATTGCAAAAAACTAAAGTGAATTTCCTTTGTCTACGAAATTGTTTGAGCATATTGTATAGGTAACCACAAAATATGATTGAGTAGTTATATTCCCTCGAGAAGAAAAGCGAAAGTGTAGAAACCTGGATCCTAAGAAATGAGACAAGTATTTACCTACGTCTCGCAAACGAACATGGAAATCTCCACGGCTAAAGGAAATCCCCGAAACAAGCTAAAAGGAAAGCGTTTTTAGACATTACTGAATTGTATACAATTTTATTTCCATTAAGAGATAACCTATAAAACTCCAACATTATTGTACACACTGACCGTCCAAGTTTTCAGCTCTCGAAAATTTAACAGCGATATAGTCGAGGGAAGAATTCAGGTTATCGCTTGAACAATTCTGAAATTTTCTACATACACTTGTACAATGATTACAATATATTCTCATTTTTACAGAGCGCTTTCAACAAGATGGCGCACTTTTTCATTAAATGGTCATTACTCAAACATCGGGCCAATGTGACAGGTTTAAATTCGTTTATGTCAATCATAAGTTACAATTAAATCTGCGATAAACCATGAACACTTGCCAATAACGACAAGTTATAATTTATAGTCCCTACATGTGGATACCTCCAGTTGAAATCTTGAGCTGAGAATAATGCCGACACTTCTAACAGCTCGTTAGTTGGATTTATAGTAGAAGCGTGGAAAATCACACCAACCTTAGAAATTATTTAGCAGTGGGATAAAATCCCCCAGAAAGAAGAATTGTATTTTCATGTTTCATACAGAACTCTTATTAGCGTCGAGACTCCTTCAACCAGACAAACAGTTTTGAATAAAAAAAATGGATAAATGAGCTTTGTTTAAACACACGAGATGGGATTGGTTAGTTGTATGGCTTCGGGCGTGTTACTGTTATCTATTTAGTGCGTACACAAGTTTCTCGCAATGTAAATCTTGCTAATAAGGTAGTAAATGTATGAAAATTTGATGCAGTGCGGTGTTTGCAAATTTGAATGTGCTTTCCAATTTCGAGATTCCTTCGCTTCTTGTTTAAATAGCTGGCAGTTCTCTGGGTAGAATATTCTCAAACGAAAAATAATTTAATTTAAGTGAATGTGGGCAAGTAAAAATGATGGATGCGCTAGGTCCACAAAACTAAATTCATAATTACGGTCCTAGGAACAGTAACAGTTGGTAAATACTCTTGTTCTATTTTCAAGTATTAGCAAGACGCGCTTGTTGCTTTACAAGAGCCCTAGCAGACTCTGAGGAGCTCGCAGCTTCTCATTGTTTTATGACATATAGTAGAAATTCAAGGAGATAATTTATTATTTCAAAAGTTGCAACAAGGCATCGTTTTTCATATTTTACAATAGCAAAGTACTGTTCTCACCGTGAATATAAAGTTACGCATAAAAATATTCCAGTCAAGGTTTACGATCGCTTTAGTGTTATTTTTATGAGGAAACCTTCTCATATCGCATATTTATCACTAATTTTGCCTGGGATATCATTTACAGACTCAGATGTTGATGGTATAAACAAAATTCACTGGTAAGGCTGAGTCAAAGGTGAAAATCAATGCAGTGCACGCGGGAGCAGTTTTTCCATTGGCACTTAGCACACATAAAGCACTTTGAATTAGTGGTGTACGACGGCATCAGATTCAGATCGAAAACTGAAATTTCATGAAAGAGATTTGAGTCTGAAGGAGTCGTGGTACACCAAACTCTGCACGTATAAACTGAATTTTTGTTTTCCAGATATCGGAGAAATTTCTGCGAATAAATCGGGAAATCCTCTTGTTATTAAAGCAGGTAATATTTTACACTATCCGACTATATTAAACATACAAGAAGAGCTCGGAACGCAATGATTTCCGTTTGTTAAGATAATGATTTTTGTGGTGGCATCCACAGTCCAACGTAAATTCTACCGTAATTGTTGACACTTTCCGAGGCTTACGTCTCCTTTTAGCTAATGAGAATATAATTTGGGAAAATGTCATGATACAGCGAACGCGCCACATTTGCATGGTAGAGCAATTGCATTCATGATTGCTTGAACGAGCGGCTTTATAGCAGTTTTAATTAGAAGATGATAATAGATACCGCCAGTGACTTCATTACGTTTATTCGTCAGAGTCAAATATGTGGATTTACGTTTCAGCTTCTGCTCGTTGTATATATCTTGGTGATCTTCTTTTGTTTTCAGGGGCTATAGAGGAGGACTGTACTGATTTCCAAGGACAAACCATAGCTCATGGCCTACTGTATGTCCCCGGTCCAGCAGTGTGCACGATGTGTGTTTGTTATCACTCAGAGCCTATGTGGTGTAAGGCGATTTATTGCGATCCGCCTTACGTGAGTAAAAGTTATTTGCCAAGTATTAATTTCATATTATAGACTTAGAATTAAGTTTGCACATCACCCTTGAGACACGATACTTCACAACCAATCAATATCAATATTCACGCCAACGCCAACAAGGGAACACTTCTTTTTCGGTAATTCCCAAGAAGGATGCCGGTTTCTGGCGTTTGACAACGATAAATATTAGATGCTCTCCTGTGACGGTTTTGAGCAACGTAATTTCACAAAATACACTGAACTTTGCGCCAAGCTGCAAAAAATACAATTTCCGACTCGAGAAATATTGCTTGCAGTAATCCACTGAGCGAAACAAACAATTATTATCAATATTTTGTCATGAGAAATTTTTCCGTTGCGTCATTAATTCGACGATTGAACTTACTTGTGAATATCGATTATTATTAATGTGTATAATTAGCATGAATTCAAAATAATGACAGCAAAAATGGAGGAAGTTGTCAGGCGCAATAAATTTAATTCAAACAAAAGTAAATTTTCCGTTTGGAAAATGAGATGTATTGTTTGTAGTACCTAAACCGAATTTTATTTTCTTTCCGCTAGTTGCGGTATTGTTTAGCCAAGAAAATGCTCTTTAAATTTCAACAATATTACAACCGTATTTAGAAATTGATAACTGTTTTCGATTTGTGACCGGCGCATCCACCATTTTTAGCTTGAATATAAGTTTCAAGCTAAGAACCTAATAAATATCTGAAAATTTTATTAGCTTGTCCGTTTGCAGGTAGGACTTTACATTATTTAAACCCGTCTCTCGGTGCCTTAAAATTTCTGTTTTTGTCTTGAAGGCCTGCATATAAATGTCGGCCAGTAATTAACTAATTTGCACAAAATTCCGTGCTAGCAAGCTTTTGGTGGCGCAGTGCATACTTCTCTGACCTTTGTATTCGTAACATGGCCACAACCCGCAGCTGTATTTTCAGAAGAGCATATGGTGAGGTAAAACCAATTAATAATAATTCATTTTCGCATCGACTCGAGTGTTTCGTGGATATAATAATAAAATAGGACCCGTGAATTTAATAGAAAAATTTGATAGAGCGCCTCTAAATTTCTACTTATTTATGAAATGTGAAATCAATAGGTAATTATCCACTTGGTGGCGTGTATCAGATCGCAACCCAAAATACACGCTTGTGATCTGCGGATCATTAATTTTTTAAGTATCCATCAATTTGCAACGTGCAATTCGAGCGGATCAATCATTTATTGAAAAAATTACTTTGAGAAATGCGGCGCGAGCGTCAAATTCCATCACCCAATTACCAACTGAATCAAGATGAAGTGAATAAACAAAAAAAGAGCAGAAAAAAGTCTCTACTTGCCTGTAAAGTAAATGTGTCCCTGAAGACGAATAAATTTGACAGCTCGAATAGGTATTTGTTTTTTGTTTTACGTTTATGGAATTTCGTCATTTCCGATAAATCGTGTAGTCATTAAGAAAATGTAACAAGGAAAACCTTGACCATCTGGTTTAAAATTCATTAGAAGCGATGCTCAGTGAATTTTAATCAAACCCACTGTAATTATGATTAAGGGAAGTTAGGTGAAGGCGCCGAAACCCTAAATCAACATCTTTCTGACACTCATAAACGTTTTGTAAAGAAATTCCAGAGCCTTTTCTCTTGAGATTAATAAATTTTTTAGTAGCGCGGCTGGCTATAGTAAACCTTCCGGGTATCCATCTGCATTTTTTATGTATTAAGTATAGTCCGTTTAATTTACTGGAGCAAAGTAGCGGATGTAATAAAATTTGTCGTTGTGTACTGCAATTTGATTTTGATGGTTTTGTTTCAGTTCTGCAAGGAATTCCGTGTGGGTGAACGATGTTGTGAATTCGAGTGCTTAAATCCACCAGGAGATGAAGCTTCGAGATTGCTGGAACAATATCGCCAGAAACTAAGGCTGAACGCGCAAGGAAAACACTCCATTTTGCCTATAATAATTATTTTAACAATTACTGGATTGATAAGAGCGTTCGTTTGAAATTGTTATCCGTACCAAAGCTTAGCAACTAGGATAGAGAGATTTCTATAGCTTTTTGACCAATTTACTACACGTTAGGGTTTTCGAAATACCTGATATATTCCGAGTTTCTTTCGTTTTGTCTTCCTATTAAAGGATTCTATTGTACTCGAAGTGTATTTTCCAACTGTTGGTTTTTTTCCAATTTTTCGCTTGTAAAATTAAGGCGTAATATAAGGTTTGTACAAAAATTTTGTTGGCCTTAGACACCGTGATTAAAACGTTTATATACTTGAAATTCTACGTAAATGTTGTTGAAAATTTTAAATTTTAATTACTTTTATAAAAAACATTAGTTGATTCGTGTGGAATATTATTGGTGCCACATTTTATTCAATTCAAAAAATACAGGGTACAGGCTTGAAACCCAACTTTCTTTTCTTAGCTAAGTAGCAGTTTTTTAGCAACGAGATCGGAAAAGCGCCAATAATGTTGCAGCGCATCAGAAACCAAATATTTTTTTAAATGCCCTGTATCATAATCAGTGCTTATTAACTAAGAACGCTAAGCTATTATGTGATATGATCTATGATGCATGTTTCCAACGATAATGTATCAGTACCAACGTTGTTATCCCTGACCAAATTGTTGCAATTTTACAATCGTTACAAAAACTCAACACTTGTATTTTTACTTTAGCTGTAACTAATTGGAAATAAATGATGTAGATTGGTTATACATACAACTTGTTGCTAAATTATGTACTTTAGCCACACTTAATAAAGATTTTTTCACTATACATGCTATGGAACGCTGTTAACTTATACTCAATAATATTATTATATTGTTATTATAGGTGACGGCCAAATATGTCAATTATTTATACTTACTTAAGAATTATACCCTTCAACATACCTTCAACATATCTTGACAATTTCAACCAGTGTCATTTAAATGGAATAAACACGTATTTCAAATTTTTTTTATTTTTTTATTTATTTTTATTAGTACTCACCAGATGGCAATGTTATAGAAACCTGTAACAAAATAGCATTTTTAGATTTTGAGACATAGATGGCACTACCATAAACATTATTAGATGTCATTTCTGACGTTTATTTTTTAGGTTATGTCACTTTGTTTATTTACATCACTGAAACAAGCAAAAAATGGTAAAGTCCCATTTTTCGATTCATTCCTTATTTTAAATTTTCAGAAATTTCGTTTTTGTGGTGACGCGGATTGTCCCGACTGGATCCTTGCGGAAATTTCTACTCTTTCAAGGTTATCATCAATTAAAGTCAAACTTTTAGCCCAAATTGTGGTCCAGGGGATCATAAAACCTCCAATTGATGTAAGTCACCCGCTTAATAAAACTACTTTTAATTACCGAATTTTTCAGATCACCAAAGCAGAAAAACTCTTCACAGAATCAAAATTAGGTAAAATAGCGTTGCGAGGGAGTAGCACTGTAGATTTTGGTTCTAGATCCTGATATTGATCTCAAAGCTTGTGTGGCGTGTTTGTCATCTATAATCATCTCCACGGTCCGTTTTAATTGTAACAGCAGTGCTCTTCTGAGTGAGCTCCAGCAGTTAGGACTTCCTAGAGAACACAGTACTTCAATTAAGCGTGTAGTTGATGATAATTGTGAAGAATTAACTAGTCATTTAAAAAAACAGTCGTTGAGAGGTAACTTTGTCAAAACCACTTTCAAAATTTACAATTTTTTTGTTCCAGTTAACAATTTGGAGAAAGTCACTGCTGAGATTGATTCCTCCATAAATTGCCTTATCTTGGAATTGACAATCAATGGACAGTGTCAGAAAGTCACCCTCACTCCATTCACCACAAACGTTTTACTAGAAAATTTAAAAGAAGTTCGGGAGAAGATGGTACAGTTGAATGAACCGCCTGTGGCGCTATAAATGTGGCATTTTTTTAAATATTTTTTTATTTGTGCAACTTTTGAACTATAATCAATAAAATATTGTAACTATGTCGTCTTGTTATTTATAATCCTTATTATTTTTATCACACGGAAGAATAAGCTATTGGACTATTTTTTTAAAATTAATCTGGTTTTTGTTTACGCGCATTTTTACCATCTTATATTAAATTCCGTAATTTTGCAATTTTTAATCCTAAAACAGTGAAATTTATAGGTTTTACTACTTTTGATTTATTTATCCACTGCCCAAAATTTCGAACTTTAGAGCAAGAAACACAATTTTTAGAAATTTTTATTATTAAGACGAATACAAAATTGACACAACTCTATTTTGAATTCCGTAGTTTTGCGATTTTGAATTCTAACTTGTAGGTTTTACTACTTTTAACTTAATTACCAACTGTGCTTAATTTCAAACATTTAGAGCAAAAAACACAATTTTTAGAAATTTTTATTTTGAAGACGAATACAAAGGTTTTTACCACACTATTTTAAATCCTGTAATTTGCCATTTTTAATCCTAAATCAGTGAAATTTGTTGGTCTTACTACTTTTGATTTGTTTATCAACTGTGAACTCCTTCGTCGACTATTGGTCACAGACCATTGGACCAATCAGGATGAATAATATCGAGTTCTCTATCTCACTCTCGCTCATACAATATTTGGTAATATTTGGTAAAAAATTGTGACGTAGTCATTTAAACTGTCATATTTAATCTAAAAGATTTCAAACATTTACAGACAACAAATATGTTCAGAAAATTATTTGCATCTCTAGTGCCAAAACAAAGCCTCCTGTTGAAAAGTACCTAATATGTATCTTGTTTGCATAAATTTTCCTTTCCAAAATCTGTTTTTGGCTAATTCACATTTGTCGGATTTATTTCTGTATCGACAATACGAATATTTTTCAAGTTGTTGCAATTAGCCAATCAATCAATGCAAATCTAAATTCTATGAATATTTTAGCTCTCATAAATCAGTCTCTTACTCTAACATTGCAAAATTCACACGTATTTTATAAATTCGATCACGTATTGATGAGCATTTAATTATCGATTTTTACCCATAACAAAAACATTTTTATTATCTATTTTTCAAAATTTTTGTATGTTTGTTTGATAACCTTATTCCAAGAAAAACTAATTAATTAATAGTTTTGATGAATTAAACAAATTTAGATAAACGGGAGAACAATAAGTACAAAAACTTCTGCGTTTTGGCTAATCTTCAGATAGTTTACGCTTTTCTTGACATTATTGTAAAAGGTCAAATTATTAATATAAAACGCAATTGCTACCATCATTTGACCGTTCTGCCTGTGAACTACAGATGCAATTATGGGTACTTCTCAATCTTCACCCCCTATTGAAAAGTATGTAAAAATTCTCAATTATCATTTTTTAACAGAAATTTTTAAGGGTTAATGAAATAAAATTTTATTTGCATGAAAAACAACATATTGGTAGGTACCTGTTTGTTTCCAATAAAAAATTTTCACGAAATTTTAGTAAAAGCTAGCGACATTTCTCCAAACACTAGTCTGAATTTTTACCTCCGGAACACTCTGGAAATGAAAGGAACTAAAGGGATGTGTTTTGAGGGTGGATGTGGAGCGTGTGTCGTAGTCTTACAAAGTGAAGATCAAACGACCAAGAAAAACGTTTTTATGGCAGTGAACTCGGTAATTTATACTTCGAAAAATTTTTTTTATTCCTTAATTTAGTGTTTGATCCCGTTACTTTCTTGCGATGGCTGGAGGATTATAACAATAGAAGGAATCGGTAACCCCGTGGATGGTTATCATCCTTTACAAGAAATCTTAGCTCGATTTTACGGCACTCAATGCGGATTTTGTTCGCCTGGAATGGTCATGACAATGTATGCTTTATACGAATCTGGGAAATTTACAATGGAACAGGTAGAAAACTCATTTAGTGGAAATCTCTGTCGTTGCACAGGTTATAGACCAATTCTATCAGCATTCAAATCACTGAGTTCGGATGCTAATCCGGAAATATTGGGAAAGTGTCCTGATATTGAAGATTTCGGTACCTGTTATAAAGAAAAATGCGCCCAGAAGTGTGCAAATCCATGCTCGCAGATACTAAATCAACCATTTTATATTGAATTTCCGAAAAGCAAATGGGTCAAAGTGCATAGTTTGCGAGATTTGATGACGACACTGGGGACTGATATGACCGCGACGTACAGATTAGTAGCAGGAAATACAGCTCAGGGTAAAAAAAAGTAAAAACTATAACCACAAAACCAGTTTTTATTACAGGAGTATACTCGTCATACAAAAACGAAGTCAATCTTTACATTGATGTAACCAACGTCCCTGAGCTTGTAGAATTTACAGTCGATAAAAATTCCTGCAAGTTAGGAGCCAACATCACTTTACATGACACAATTGAAATTTTTAACGACGTCGCACAGACTTCTGGTTTTGGTTATTTAAAAGACGTAGCCGACCATATTAACTTGATTGCCAATGTTCCTGTCAGAAATGTAATGCAAAAAAAGTTTGGAGCTTTCACTTATCCTGTGTTTTAGCGAGGAACTTTAGCAGGAAATTTAATGATAAAGCATGATCACCATGAGTTTCCTTCGGACGTATTTCTGCTTCTCGAAACTGTAGCGGCCACTCTGACCGTTGGTGAGTCAACTTCCACTTTTATATAAAACAACTTGAATTTATAGTTGTCGCTATCACTTCTCGTTTGCTTTAAAACTATTTTATTTTTCAGTTAATATCCTAGGAGTCGAAACTGAACTAACTCCACATGATTTCATTAACTACGACATGGTTAAACAAAGAACGGTGTTGAAAACCATCGCTTTACCTGCCTATGCGAATAATGTCAAATTTGTCAGTTACAAGGCAAGAATTTCTTTTTTCTTTTCGTGGGTAAAAATTTTGCAATTTTAGATTATGCCGCGTGCTGAAAATACGCACGCTATAGTCAACGCTGGTTTTCTGTTTAAATTTGACAACAATACTGTCAAAACTGCTAGGATAGTTTATGGAAACATAAACCCTAACTTTGTACATGCCACAGCTTCTGAAAGTATGCTAGCCGGAAAAGATCTGTTTGATAATTCAGTTTTGAAGAAGGTTTACAATAGTTTGGATATTGAACTTCAAACAGCTCCGGCGCCTCCAGATCCATCGCCTCAACTTCGAAAACTGCTAGCCATAGCTCTGTTTTACAAGGTTCGCTAACTGAAAAATTAGGCTGAGATTTAGGTGTTTATTTTAGGCAGTACTAAGCATCGCTCCTAATGATAAAATCTCACCCAAAAATAAAACGGGTGGGCAAAGACTAAAACGACCTGTTTCCTCAGGAACTCAAGACTTTCAGACTAACAAATCTCTGTACCCGCTGACGGAACCAATAACAAAACTTGAAGCTTTGGCACAAACTAGCGGTACTTCCACGGAACGATCACGACACTAAATAATTATCATTTTTCAGGGATTGCTCATTTCGTTATAGATTTACCGGATTTACCTTTCCAGTTGCACGCGGCTTTGGTTCTAGCTGATGCTCCTCCAAGCTCCGTTATTAGGGCAATAGATTCATCGGAAGCTCTGGTACTACCTATTGCCCATTTTTTTAATATTTCGTTTTTTTGTAGAAACTCGACGGTGTTGTGGCTTTCCTTGGCAAAGGTGACATTCCAGGTGACAACGTTTCCGTGACTCTAATGGATAAAATATTTTCTGAGGAAGAACTTTTCGCTAGTAACAAAGTCAAATATTTTGACCAACCCGTTGGAATAATCATTGCTCAGTCTCAAGAACTAGCAATGAAAGCCGTTGATTTAGTTCACATATCGTACAATTTTCCCACTAAACCCCCAATAATCTCAATCCGGCAAGTACTAAAACAGGGAACAAGCGACAGAATTACAGAATTTAAAACCATAAATGCGACACGAAAAGGAACCAACATTAAACATGTGATTAAAGGAAGTGTTGATTTATTTCAGCAGTACCACTTCCATATGGAAACGCACACTTGTCAAGTAGTACCAGTAGATACAGATAGTTTAGACGTTTATTCGTCCACCCAATGGATGAACTTGGTTCAAAACTCGATTTCAAGAGTGTTAAATATTCCGCAAAGTAAAATCCACGTGATAGTTCGACGATGTGGAGGTGCTTTTGGTGGAAAAATCAGCCGAGCTAATCTGGTTGCTTGTGCGACCGCTTTAGCAGCTTGGAAGTTAAAAAAAACAGTGAGAATGTGGTTGCCGCTCCGTACCAACATGTTAGCTATGGGAAAAAGATCACCATATTTGGCAAACTATGAGGTAGCAGTCGATGACGATGGAGTAATTCAATATCTTAATTGCAATCTCTATACGGACGTTGGATATCAGTTTGTCGAGTTTATGGCCATTCTTATTGAACCAGGATTAATGGGTACTTACACTTCTGATACTTTTACATTTCATATGAGCCGCGTTGTAACAGACACGCACGTAAACTCGTGGACGAGAGCGCCAGGTTAGTACTACTTTAGTACCAAAATATTTCTTCACTGTAATTTTAAGGTCATCTGGAAGCTGTAACAACGATGGAAGCTATAATGGATCATATTGCGTACACAGTTAATGTAGATCCGTTAAAAGTACGACAAGCCAACCTGTCAAATAAAACTCCACTTAACAAATATGTGGATGATATCAAATCGTGGGCTAATATCGATCAGCGAAAACTGACTATCGCCAACTTTAACTCGGTTGTTTTTTGTCGGTGTTAATTAAATCTAACAAATGATATTACAGCAAAATCGTTGGAGAAAAAAAGGAATGTCTGTCGTACCTCTTAGTTTCGAGCTTTTTCCTCTTGGTATGTTTACAGCAACGGTTTCTATATTTCACGGTGACGGATCGGTACAAATTAGACATGCAGGGATTGAAATAGGGCAAGGAATCAACACTAAAGTATGTTTTCAGAAAAACAATAAACCACTTAATATGAGATTTAAGGCCGCTCAAGTTTGCGCGTACAAATTTGGAATACCACTGGAAAAAGTGAGAGTTTTACCGAGCAATAGCTTTGTTGCTCCTAACGCTGGTACCACCGGCGGCAGCGTAACTTCTGAAGCAATCTGTTATGTATGTGTTGATCATGACCTTAGCAAATTAGATTACATTTTTTTTTATTTTCTAGTGCATCATACAAGCTTGCGATAAATTGCTCTCTCGTATTAATCCGTATCGACCTCAGGGTACTACATGGGAAGCGGCCATTAAAACATGCTACAAAAAATATGTCAGTTTATCAGACTCTGGACTGTAAACACACCCTAAAATTGTCTAAAATTAATCAATTTTTTTTAGATATTCCAGCGAAGATTCTAATCTCAAACCGTACTCTATTTACGGCATGTGTGCTATAGAAGTGGAACTAGACGTACTGACCGGTCAACATTTAGTGTCTAAAGTTGATCTAATTGAAGACGTTGGAGTGACTTTGAGTCCTTATATTGACATAGGGCAAGTCGAAGGGGCTTTTATTATGGGATTGGGGTACCAAACCACTGAAAAAATTGTTTACAACGAGCAAGGGAAGATTTTGACGCACAACACGTGGACGTACCACGTACCTGGAGCTAAAGACATACCAGTTGAATTTAACGTGAAGTTTCCTAAGGATAATCCAAATCCGATCGGGATACTCAATTCCAAAGCAACTGGAGAACCCTCGTTGTGTTTTACTGTTGGTATAGCTTTGGCGATCAGAAATGCAGCAACGTCTGCAAGAACGGACGCCTCTCAGTCAAAGTGGTACCCAATAGGTAATTAGTACTGCTCAACTTCTTAACTTAACATTTTAATTTTCAGCTGGAGTTACAGACGTGGCAGAGATCATCGCAAATAGTGGCAACGATTCTTCGCAGTACGTTTTATGAAAAAACATGACTTGCTACATTTTCTTATTAATAATAAATTTATCCAGGGTAATTTCAAATTAGTTTTATTGTGTGCATTTTTTTTACTTCGTGAAAGTAGGTGAAGTATAAACTGACATCTAAGTTCAACACAGGTGATTATAACTTGTAAATTATACGCCTCATACACATTATTCTTTTTCATACGACATTCTTGGATTGCGGTGAACGCAAACCAGTTCTATTTTTCCAGAGATACTGGATTTTCTGTTATAATGTAATTAAGATGAACATTTCTCCGATGGATCAAAACTTATAAATGATTGATTGCTTGATCATGCATGCATTTTACTGCAGTCGATGCAATGTGCAACAAACGCGATCATAGTGGTTTTCCGTGATTTTTAGTACTTTCAAATTGGAAATGGGGACCGCTGCGTCTTCTAAAGTACCAGACCTCACTAAGGTTGAGAAGTGGGTATATTTTTTCTTATCATGTTTACAACGTTTTTCCTTGAACTTTTTAACAATGTAAAAACATTTCTAAATGGTTTTTATTAATTTTAAGACAAAAGTAAGAAATCAATAATTAACGAATTCATTTTTAATTGTTCCTAAAATCCAATTTTTTACTAGATTTTGTGTTATTTAGACTCACGGAAATCAAATTTCATCTACAAGACAAGGAACATACTGGTATGTCTCGCGTATTTAACACTTATAGAATTTACGCGCCACCATTTTAGTTAACGGCGATGGCATCGACGCGAACACGACTCTCAACACTTATCTCAGAAAACATCTTTATCTAACAGGAACAAAAGCAATGTGTCGAGAAGGCGGATGTGGTACTTGCGTAGTGGCGATACACAGTCGGGATCCAGTCACCGAAAAAGAAGTGGTTCTTGCAATGAATTCGGTACGAGTCGTACCAATTATTTCTTCATCACCACTTCCTTATTTTAGTGTTTGGTTCCTCTCCTGTCTTGCCACGGTCTTAGAATTTACACAATTGAAGGAATTGGTGATCCTCTACGTGGATATCATCCGGTTCAAGAAATTCTGGCTCGTTTCAATGGTACTCAATGTGGGTTTTGTTCTCCTGGGATGGTTATGAACATGTACGCGTTGTACGAATCTGGTCATTTAACAATGCAAGAAATTGAAGATTCGTTCAGTGGCAATATCTGTAGATGCACGGGATACAGATCGATACTTGCCGCCTTCAAGTCTTTGTGTAAAGATGCAAATCGTGAGATTATTGGGGATTATCCTGATATTGAAGATTTGAAAATTTGTGACAGGACTAGGTGCGAATGGGAGTGCATCACACCATGCGATAAAAAGGAAAAAATGCCACATTATATTTTGATGGGTACTTCTAAGTGGATTAAAGTTCATAGTATGCGGGACTTACTGACGACCCTGCAGACTTATCAAAGCACAAGTTATAAATTCGTAGCTGGAAACACCGCACGAGGTATGGCGCCGATTTTCTCATCAAAATTTTAATTATTTCTTTTAGGGGTGTACACTTCGTATGCGGATCCAGTAGACACTTACATTGAGATTACATCAATTCCTGAGCTAACACAGTACGAATTTAAAGGCGATTCTCTTGTTTTAGGAGCAAACATGACTCTTACAAGCGCAATTGACTTATTTAGAACAATCGGTCAAGCTCATGCCAATTTTAGTTATATCAAGCAAATGGCTGATCACATAGACTTAGTAGCGAATCTGCCTGTCCGCAACGTAAGTTATACTCTTAGGAGCTCCATCTTCAAATTTATTCGTAGAGAGGCACACTTGCCGGAAACTTAATGATAAAGCATGACCACAACGAGTTTCCTTCGGACATTTTCCTCTTACTGGAAACAGTCGGCGCTCTAATTTCCGTCGGTAAAATTGCTTCCCAAGGTAACTACCACCATTCAACCATCATATTTTTTAGTGAGCTTCAATGGTAGTCAAGTCTGGTTACGTCCCAGCACGTTCTTTAAAACAGACATGAAACTCAGAGTCGTGCAATCGATAACTTTGCCTGAACATTCAAGTTCGCAAAAGTTTTTAAGTTACAAAGTAAGCGCGCTTAATTTGGATTTAGACGACTGTAACGTCAGAATTTTAGATTATGCCACGAGCTCAGAATGTCCACGCGTTCGTAAACGCGGGATTTTTGTTCGAATTCTACGCAAACGGCGTAATCAAGAGAGCCACAATTGTTTTCGGAAACTTATCCCCCAATTTTGTTCACGCCACAAATTCTGAGAAAATTCTAGTCGGGAACAAACTGTTTGATAACAGCACATTGCAGCTAGTTCTTGCTACTTTGTCCCAGGAATTGCAACCGGTGCTCATGCCACCAGATCCATCGCCAGAGTTCCGTAAACAGTTAGCAATAGGGCTGTTTTACAAAGTACTGTTATTTTTAGGTTTTCTAAATAAAATTAGTTTTTGTAGGCGGTACTGTGCCTTGCTCCAAAAGTATCACCGAGGAATAGATCAGGTGGTACTCTTCTTCAACGACCAATTTCTAAAGGAGCGCAAGACTTTGAAACAAACGCGTCTTTGTATCCCCTGACGCAGCCAGTTCCAAAAATAGAAGCTCTGGCACAGACTAGCGGTACTACTGTACTATCATACAATTATTTTGTTACAGTTAGATTTCAGGACAAGCTCAGTATATTGAAGACATGCCGGATCTTCCAAACCAGTTGTTTGGAGCTCTGGTGTTGGCACGCGTGCCTCCAAATTCTATACTCAGAAAAGTTAACGTCTCCAAAGCTTTGGTACTTCTGTCATTACCACTAATCCTGTCTCAACTAATTTTTTAGCAACAAGAAGGAGTTGTTGCCTTTTACGGCAAAGACGACATTCCTGGTGACAATAACTTCACTCCGCTAGGTCTCGCTTTCGTTACTTCCGAAGAAGAAATTTTTTGTGGTGGTCGAGTATTGTACTACGAGCAACCCATAGGAATTTTAGTTGGTAAAAAAGAAGACGCCGTGCTATACGCCGCTAGTATAGTCGAAATCACTTACGACGCCCCAAATGTTGGGCCTTTGCTCTCCGTGCGTCAAGTTTTACAAGCAGGACGACAAGACAGAATTCGACCTAATAGATCATATGACCCAATAAGACGCGGTAATGACATCAAACACGTCGTTCGTGGTACTTTTGATTTGTACCAACAGTACCATTTCCATATGGAAACGCAATGTTGTAATATCATCCCGACGGAAGATGGTCTCGAAATTTATGCTTCGACACAATGGATGGATTTAATTCAAGAAGCTGTCGCAAAAATGCTTGGAATTGAAAGCAGTAAAATTATTGTAACTGTACGAAGATGTGGCGGAGCCTTTGGTGCTAAGATCAGCAGAACTGGACTAATAGCCTGCGCTGGATCTTTAGCTGCCTGGAAACTAAGAAAACCAGTGAAAATCGCCTTACCCCTAAAAACAAATATGGCGGTTATGGGTAAAAGATTCCCTTTTTCTGTTGATTATGAAGTTGGTGTGAATAATAGCGGAGTTATTCAGTATCTTAATTCCACTTTGTACACAGACGTAGGAGCGCAAGTTGATGAAGATATTACTACTTTAACCTCGGGTGTCTTCCGGGGTAACTATAATACTGATACTTTTAGAATGCAGATGTTGTGGGCACTTACTGACACTCCGGTTAATACGTGGACAAGAGCTCCAGGTAAACGTCAAAATTTGTATCATCATCGTAACTTGTTTCTGTAGGTTCTACAGAAGGTTTGGCTTCAATTGAAAGCATAATGGAGCACATAGCCATCACTCTTAACATGGACCCTTTAGCCCTACGAATGGCTAATTTTAAACGAGAATCTCCACTTCCACGATACGTCAACGAGATAAAAGCATGGGCTGACATCGATAAACGAAAACAGCAAATTGAGATTTTTAATAAGGTTTTATTTTGGAATTACAGAAACTCGTAAATAATATCAATTGCAGCAAAACCGTTGGAAGAAAAAGGGACTTGCTGTAGTTCCCATGACGTTCGAAATGATACTGGGAGGTCCATACTACGCTATGGTCTCAATTCTCCATGGTGACGGAGCCGTGCAGATTTCGCACGGAGGTGTTGAAATTGGACAAGGAATCAACACTAAAGTAAGAAAACTTCTTCTAAATTGTAACAAAATGCAGTTTGTAGGTTGCTCAAGTCTGCGCCTATAAACTAGGAATTCCTTTGCAGAAAGTAACTGTCATTCCTAGTTATAGTTTTGTTGCCCCAAACAATTTACAGACAGGAGCCAGCCTTACATCAGAAGCCATCTGTTATGTATGAACACTTTTCTGCGAAATTTTCACTACTTTTGATATTTTCCAGGGCGTCATTCAAGCATGTGACCAGTTATTGGCGCGCATCGAACCAGTTCGCATAAAAATGGGGAATCCCACATGGGAAGCACTGATTCAACAATGTTTCGCTCTATACATCGACTTAACAGCGAGAGGACTGTAAGTACCACCAAAATTCAGTGCTTTTTTGATAATAATTTTTAGATATACTCCCAATGCCCCCAACGTTCGTACTTACGATATTTATGGTGTGTGCGCCTCTGAAGTTCTTCTTGACGTGCTAACAGGTCAATATATCCTCACCAGAGTCGATTTACTCGAAGATGCGGGACAATCAATGAGTCCAGTTATTGATATTGGTCAAATAGAGGGTGCTTTTGTTATGGGAATGGGGTACTACACAAGTGAGCAAATTGTTTACAATTATGAAGGAAAATTGTTGACTAATAATACGTGGACGTACTATCCTCCAGGTGCTAAAGATATTCCTGTTAATTTTAACGTGAAGATTGAGAGGAACAATCCAAATCCTGTGGGAATTTTAAAGTCGAAAGGTGTTTTAACCTCTGTAGTTACATTGGTTAATATTTTTTTGTAGCAACTGGAGAACCTGCAACTACTCTTGCAGTGTCGATTCCATTAGCTGTACGTCATGCTTTGGCGTCAGCTAGAACTGACGCGGATCCCTCGATTTCCAAGTGGTATCCTTTTGGTGAGGATTTTTCAAAACTATATTTTGATTTTATTCAATGAATTTACAGAGGGACCCACAACTGTTGAAAACGTTCTTATGAATAGTTTAAATCACTATACTCAATATACTTTATAGGTGGTTAAAAAATAAGCTAACTTTCTAGGTATTATGGTTATAACAATTTGACTACAAAGCAGAAGTTACTTTAGATAAATCAATTTTCGATTAATCGCGTTATCAATACTTGCGGATTAGAGTGCACCGCAACATCTCAAGGTGTTTACATCTCACTTAACTTTATCAGGCTATAAATGGATTTTGGATAAACAGGAAAAAGATTACAATCATGGCAGAGTGGAATTCAGGTATTCAAAACAATCAGCGCGCGTGTATTGAATTACACTGTCATTTAAAACAGCCACATCCTCTTTAGCGTGCTCTTAGTAATAAACAAATTGTTGATTTCTGTCTGGTGTTGTTCTTGTTTTATTATATAAAATCAATAAAGTCAGTAAAATGAAAGTGAACTTGTTAAAAACCTACTAAATACTCGTCAAACCCAAATACGTTTTAAATTGATTTTTCACGTGTAAGCAATTAATATTGTTCATATAAAGTGATAACAAGAAGCAACAATGACTGATAAAGACAGGTTATCGCTTTTTTAAAATCCGCAATTTGATGATACTTCAGAATTTAATAAAATCGTTTTGGAACGACCAATTCTGCAAATATAATGAAAAAATGATGAAATTGGCATCTCCACAATTCGCGGATAATAGAAACATAGAAGCCTGGAATAATTAGGACAAAAGACGTAAAAAAATTACAAAATTACAAAAAATACAAAATTCCCCCACTCTCTTAAAGGACCAGAAACAAAATTCAGTGATTAGATAAAATCAGCTATCGGTTAGAATTTTAGAGTAATGCAAATTGTGAGTAAACTATAAACAGGTTTAGATAAATTACCTGCTCATCAGTGATTGTTTGCTTTCCAAGTTATTTCGTTGCGGAGTGTAGTGACGTGCGCTAGGAAAAACATATCCTGGCAAATTTATTGCCACAATGGCATCAGATATAAAAAAGTTGGTACATTTCATTTAGTTAACAATATATTGAGTGTATCTATTTTTAGATCCCAACAAATTAAACTGTACGTTCAAGACAAGGAATATATTGGTAAGTACGTGTAATTTGCGCTATAATTATGGTCTGACGCGAACTTTCAAACTATTTCAACGTTGTCCACGTATCATTCTATTGACGTTTGTTTGATTTGTAGTTAACGCCGACAATGTAACGCCAAATACCTCGTTAAATAGTTATATTAGAAACACTTTACAACTAACTGGCACAAAGGGGTTGTGCTTTGAAGGGGGCTGTGGCGCTTGTATCGTCGTTCTATACACCAAAGATTCAGTTACCGACAAAGATGTGTACCTGGCAGTGAATTCAGTACGTCCCAATTCGATATTGTCACTTTCTAATTACGTCTTTGCAGTGCTTGATTCCTCTTTTATCATGCAATGGCTGGAGAATTTATACCATTGAAGGTATTGGGGATCCTGTTAATGGTTATCACACTATTCAGGAAACTTTAGCGACATTTAATGGGACGCAATGCGGTTTTTGCTCCCCTGGAATGGTGATGAACATGTATGCGCTTTATGAATCTAAAAAACTAACAATGGCGGAAGTTGAAAATTCATTTGGTGGCAACATCTGCCGTTGCACCGGTTATAGACCAATTCTTTCCGCGTTTAAATCACTTTGCACAGATGCTAGTTCAGAGATACTTGGTCAATATCCTGATATAGAAGACTTGAAGACCTGTAAAAAAGATAAATGCGAAAAGAAGTGTACAACGAACTGTAATGAGGTCAAAGCGCCGTTCTATCACCAACTCGCAGACTCTAAATGGATGAAGGTTTATTCTTTGAGCGATTTGCTTACTATTTTAAAGCAACTCGGAGACACCTCGTATAAATTGGTTGCTGGAAATACAGCTAAGGGTAGCATAATTCATTTCATAATTCAGAGTTTTTATGAGCGGTTTTAGGAGTTTTCTCTTCGTACAACCGAAGTGTGGATGTTTACATCGATGTCACGTCTGTTGCCGAACTTAAAGTCAGTGAAATCGTGGACTCGAGGTTAGTCTTGGGGGCTAATACTTCACTAACGACAGCCATGGAAGTCTTCAACCAAATTGGAAATGAAAATCCGGAGTTCTCGTACCTAAAACAATTAGCTAATCATATTGACTTAGTTGCAAACGTTCCTGTGAGGAATGTGAGTTTTAATTAAATTTCCCGGCTCTTCTTTCATGTCACCATTGCAGATTGGAACAATAGCCGGAAATCTCATGATGAAACACGATAACCACGATTTCCCTTCTGACATTTTCCTTATCCTAGAAACCGTAGGAGTTAAACTCTCCGTCGGTGAGTAGTCAATAAAACCTAGGGAACCACTCAAACATTTTCCTTTAAGTTGCAACCGATGGAACGCAGGCTGAATACCTCCCACACGACTTTATAAACCAAGATATGAAGTTGAAAGTTTTAAAAACGATCTCTTTTCCTAGCTACGCCTCTGATACTGTCAAGTATGTGAGCTACAAAATCATGCCTCGCGCTCAAAACACTCACGCCAACGTCAATGCTGGGTTTTTATTCCAATTTAATTCAAACGGCAATTTGGACGCTGCTTCCATTGTCTACGGAAACATAAATCCTAAATTTATACACGCTTCAGAAACGGAAAAATTGTTAACTGGAAAAAATTTATTCGATAACGAAACTCTGCAACAAGCTTACGCATCTTTATCAGATGAGTTGATTTGTGACGTAATTCCACCAGATCCGAGACCGGAGTTCCGGAAACAGCTGGCGATAGCGCTTTTCTATAAAGTATGAGCTTATAAGCGACTTAAAGGTTCTAGTTATGTTTTTAGACCGTTTTGATGATCGCTCCCAATGGTAAATTATCACCGGAAAACATATCCGGAGGTCCAATACTAGAACGACCGATTTCTACCGGAGCACAGGACTATGAAACTAACGAATCGTTATATCCGTTAACAGAAGCAGTCCCAAAAATAGAATCATTGGCTCAAACTTCAGGTAATTCATTCATAGAAGACATAAAATGGTGATTTTGGTTTTCAGGTCAAGCTAAATTCTTATACGACATGCCTGAAGTTCCTCACCAATTATACGGTACTATGATTCTGGCAGAGGCTCCTCCTAACTCCACCGTAAATAACATTGACGCCAGCAAAGCTTTGGTATGTCCGGAAATTGTTCTCACTTTAAATAAACTGCGTGTTTAGGAAATCGAGGGCGTCGTGGCGTTCTACACCCACGACGACATCCCCGGTGAGAATTGTTTCACCCCCTTGGATTTATTCCCGGCTAAAGAAGAAATTTTCTGTAGCGGTCGTGTTCTTTTCTATCAACAGCCGCTTGGTATTTTAATTGGGAACTCGACGGCTGTCTTAAAAACTGCAGCTAGTTTGGTGGAAGTTTCATACAGTTTGCCTCTTGTAGCACCTTTGCTATCAGTGCGTCAAATTCTAGCCACGGGTCGTACCGATAAAATACAAGAAGTTCAAGTTGTTAATCCTACACGAAAAGGTACTGATATCAAACACGTTGTTAAGGGTACGTTTGATATTTACCACCAGTACCACTTCCACTTGGAGAATCAGTGTTGCGTCGTTATTCCTAACGAAAACGGGTTAGACGTTTATCCGTCGTCGCAGTGGATGGACCAAATACAGCTTGCTATATCCCAAATGCTCAAGATAAACCAATCTAAGATTAACATTTCGGTCCGGAGACTTGGAGGAGCGTTTGGCTCCAAAATTAGCCGAAACGGATTGGTTTCGTGCGCGACAGCTCTAGCGGCGTACAAACTGAATAAACCAGTGAGACTCTACATGTCTCTAACGGATAACATGGCGGTTATTGGCAAACGGTTTCCACTGTCAACTGACTACGAAGTCGGTCTTGATGATAAAGGAGTGATTCAGTATTTGACCTGCACGCATTATTCCGATATCGGTGCTGTCCTCAATGAAATCCCAGGAGGAGAAATCCTTAGTAACTTTACTGGGAGTTACGTCAACGATACTTTTGAAATTCACATGAAAGTTGCTAACACGGATACACATAACAATACTTGGGCACGAGCTCCAGGAAGTACCGAAGGCTTAGGGTCCATTGAAGCAATCATGGAGCACTGCGCCATGACTTTAAACATGGACTCTCTGGCGTTCAGACAAGCTAATTTTCCACAGAACTCTCCGCTAACTAAATACATCGACGATTTGACCACATGGGCCGATAACGAGCAGCGGAAGAAGGATATCGACACATTTAATAAGGTTGCGACTAAATAAATAAGAACTCTTCAATCTCTGCAATTTTAGGCAAACCGGTGGAAAAAGAAGGGTTTTTGTATAGTACCCATGACCTACTTTCTGGGTGTGGGTGGTCCATTTTCAGTGGTAGTCTCCATCTTCCATGGGGATGGTACCGTACAGATTTCCCATGGTGGAATTGAAATGGGTCAGGGAATTAACACTAAAGTACGATAACTTTTTTTGAAATTTCTTAATTTAATTGTAATTTCAGGCTGCACAAGTTTGCGCGTATAAACTTGGAATTCCACTGGAAAAAGTTGCGGTACTACCAAGTAACAGTTTTAATGCTCCTAATAACACAACAACCGGGGGTAGTGTGACATCAGAAGCCGTTTGTTACGTAAGAAAATTATACATAATTTGCGGTTAAAGCTCCAAGATCAAATTAATATTCATGATAGCATGCGTGAAAATCTCATACAGAGTCGCGATATTAATATAAATCAGCAGCGTTTGTAATGAAAAATACATTTTTTCTCTATCAATTAATTTTTCTATCCAGGGCGTAATCCAAGCTTGTGATCAACTGATTATTCGTATTCAACCCTACAAGGATAAATTGCCAAATGGTACGTGGGAAGATTGGATAAAAGCCTGTTTCGAGGACTTCGTCAATTTGTCAGCAATTGGACTGTAAAGTGTTTAACGTAAATCGATTTTTCATCTGAATAAAATTTCCAGATTTTCGCCCAAAGAGCCCGACGTTCACGAATACTTGATCTACGGTGTTTGTGCCGTTGAAGTTCTCTTGGATGTCTTAACTGGTCAACACCTCGTTTCAAGGGTTGATTTGATTGAGGACACTGGACAATCGATGAGTCCTGCGGTTGATATAGGGCAAGTTGAAGGGGCGTTTATGATGGGATTAGGGTACTATACTACTGAGAAAATCGTATACAATTACGAGGGGAAAATATTGACCAATAACACGTGGACTTATACGCCGCCGGGGCCGAAGGACATTCCCGTCGATTTCAGGATTAAATTTCCTAAAGATAATCCAAATCCAGTGGGAGTGTTAAAATCTAAAGGTAATTGGAATGTGCTAATTTTAAAATGCAGGAGAAGTCACTCGGTCTAGCCACCCCAATTATGGCTGAAATCTGTCGCGCAATAACGACCGCTTTGTACAAACATAAACAGCAGGATGCGAGAAGCTAGCGCAATAAATCTTGAGATATTTATGTGATGGCTATCTTGACAATACGTGTCCTTTGGCGTTTGATATCTAATCAATATGTCCTATTGGCAAAGGAGTGACCAAGCGAATTCTAACCAAAATGTCCCAAGGCTAAAGTGGCCATTATTCGTGGACATAACGATCATCCTCGCTTTGGTTATTGCCAAATGGGATTATTTTTATTTCTTTTCTAAATTTTCTATTCAACAGCTACTGCGGAACCGCCTTTATGTTTGACAGTGGCGGTCCCTCTGGCGATCCGAAATGCCGTAGCATCGGCGAGATTGGATGCCGCTTCTACAAACGAAAAATGGTTTCCTTTCGGTAACTCCATTTATTATAAATAACCCGAATAATAACTTTATTTATTACAGATGGGACGACAAACGTGGAAAATGTTTTCATGAACAGTGCCAATAATTACAAACAATATGTTTTATAGATTTATTAAATAAATACAAGTTATATTCCATTTTTATAGCTCAAACATATCTCGAACGATTCGAAAGTGTTGAAGCGTTTCACATCCTCGTCCGATCTCACCCTTACGTCTGGCATTTTCCTTATTTTTTCAATCTGAGTGCCATCGATGTTGAGTTCAAGACAACATCTTTCCATTAAATTTCTATACGAAAGGTCGTGCGAATCCATTTCGATTTCTATATAATCGCTACCACTATCGGCAATTCGAATTTTAAAAACATGTTTACCTAATGAAAAAAACTGGTCAAGCGAAAATGTCCGATATATAATTTTATTTATTACCTGAGGGCGGTCGATACATTTTCGAGCAGTTTTACGACAAGACAACATAAAACTGACAATAGCAACGCTATCATCTTTTTATAGGAAATTTTTTGACGCGACAAAAACCGGTTTCGATTGGGGACGAATAAAAACACGGACCCTTTTCAACATACTTTATTAGAAACGGGGAATTTCCAATATTATATGTTTTTAAAAACAGATTAATTTGGTGATGAACAAGTGATCGATTATATGGATGGAATGGCCATTGCACTGTGGAAAGTAGAAACATCTACATAATAAGTCTTATTTACAGTAACAATTTCCCAATAATTTAAAGCCCCATTTATACGGCAAGTGAGATACATTGGTACTACATATACATGATTTTGGCACATGGGTAGGCTGGGGTTAGGTACTTTACATAATTTCGGTTTAGTAATCAGCTCGTTCAAATTAAGCACTCAAAATACAGTTACAGTGGTTATTTCACTATGAGACATTGTTTATATTTGCTTAGACGCAAATATATAGTTATATGTTTATTACACTATGTTGAGCACACTTCAAATCTAACAATTACTGTTGTTGTATATATTTATAATTGCTCAACAACTACTATCAAAATTTTGCAAAGCACTTTGAGCAATTTTGTTTCAAACAATAACATTTTAATAGGGCTTTCCGGCCCTGCGCCAAATTCCAGTTCAAATTAGAACAGCTCCAAACTCTGTTCTAACAAGACTCGTCAACTTTTAACAACTGATCAAAAATTTTGCGTTGCTTTATGTACATATAACCAGGAAATAGAAGAAGTTTGTTGGTGCGTCAGGGTAACAAGTAATGCAGCGATGGTCACACAAAAAAGCTAACACAACATTGAAGTGAATCGTTGAAAAGAACATGTGTAAAAGAGCTTACAAAATCTACAATTACAAGCCAAATTACGTTCTATTTTCCATATTACTGAATCAATGGTGAACTTTGACTCTCGCTGAAATCTAAAGTGTAGTACATATCCGTCGTGTCCAAAGATGGTAAACTACGACTGGGAGTAGCAGTCGGAGCTTTATCTTTCCCGCTGAACCATTCACTAAGAAAAATCAATCATTAAAGCGCAGATTACATCTCGTAAGAAGTTGCTTGTCTGCTAGATGTCGCTAAGTACACGATTCTTTTCCATGTATGAAATTTAAATTTTGACATGAATAGAGGTCGATCATTATTTTGATGAGTGTATTGGAGAGTGGTGATTCATGTGGTCGTGACAGGGGATTCATTTAGTGCTAATTACAGAGAATGAAGAGTCGTTAGTGTGACGTACTCACCTATTGGTCGAGGTCGATGGCTGCGATACCCTCCTCTTGCAACCCCATAGCGGATACGCCCGCAAAATAAAACGTTTATACGTTTTGTTCACTCGGCAGTGGCAAACTGTCACCTACACGGACAGATTAATGTGTAATATTTCTTTAGATGGCGGAAATTTATCATTTCATTTATTTACGACAAGCGCCTCGACGGCAAGAAGTGCGCGAAAAAACTTTCCAGTAACGGCACAACAAAACGCGTCGCTAACATGAAGGATTATGCTTGTACGCTGTACAAACGCACATCCATTCAAAGAAACAAAAAGCAAAGAAACATTGCAGAGATTCCCTCATAAATCAAAAAATTAGAGGTTACAGTGGAATCTCATCTTCTCGGATTGGAGGGATAATAAATGCGTATTAATACACACCATGCGTGCTAAGGGGATGAACCGTAATCGTGCGTAGCAATTAAGGGTTTAAACCGTTGCCGTTAATGATACTTACGATAAGTGCCACAATGACAAAAGCGCAGGTTAGTGTTCCAGCAGCGATATAAAGATTATGTAGATGATCAAGATGAATAGAAATTGGCATTTGAAGATCCAGCTCATTCTCTTTGTTGATTGTATCAACGTTCGTTATTGTTTCAACAACAAACTCATCTGCAAAGAGTATTTATTTTAATATCTGATATTCTTGGTAGATAACTTAATAACCTTCGCAAGTTTTGCCGGTATAGCCTGGTTTACAAGCACAATAAAACGAGTCCATATTACTCCAACAAGTTCCGCCATTCGTACAAGGATTGGTGCTGCAAGCCTTAAGTGTCGTTCGAATAACTTTCTAAAATAAGTTAAAATTTTGTTTGAGAAACTTACCGCACGCGATGGAATTAAACAATCGGGTCCGGAATATCCTTTGGGGCACTCACAGGAGTAGTTATTACCATGGTCCACGCAGTATCGAGGTTCGGGACAAGGGTTAGGTTCGCACAAATCCACCTGATAGAATTTCATATTTAATAGCACTCATTTCCCAGGGGAGTTTGTTTAATTGAGATTTCAATCAAATTCATCCCTACCTTTATTTGGCATCTCTTTCCCGTGAAACCACGTCCACAAGTACATGTGTAATGTCCAACGTGATCGGTACAAGTGCCTCCATTTGTACATGGCGATGATTCACATTCATTATATTCGTACTCACAGTGTGTCCCGGTAAATCCTGGAACAATCAATCCAATTAATCGCTTTCAAAACGAGTTTCTTAACGACGCATTTTACTGAAGCCGAAAAATGGAATCTGTTTTGCAACCTTAGTGACCTTCATTCACTCTCTTTTATTTGTTGGATCGAATTACAAAGTGACAAAGATTGAACCGTTAATGGGGACGCTATTCGCGCCCGTTAAGTAAGCCGTTAATTAGCGATTGTATTCGATCCTGGTAAAACTTTGAAATAGCGTATCCGTAACCATGTTCCCGTTCCGAATTACCATAATGTCTGGAGCTAATGTGATATAAAAGGCAATCTGAAGGGAATAAACTTCATTATGAACCCTGCCCAACCGTACTACATTCTAATACTTGTTTATTACAATGCACAATGCAGTGTTACCCCAATTTTCCTCCCGTCTGATCGGCATTAACATGTTATTACGCTCTGTGTTCGAAACAATCTAGCCTTTGTCTGCACACCTTCTCTCTCGTTTTATTACACACGGATATGCACACCTCAAAACTCGTCAAATACAGACTCTGTAACTATTTCCAAATAAAATCTACTATAAATTAACTCCTTCCACCATTGACTGCATTCTCCAATATGAAATACTTCAAGTTGAACCTCTAAACTCAATTAGTTAGTCCCTCCAGGGCTAAAAATATTTACGAACTTTGACAACTAGCCAACTAACAGACGTTCATCTAAAATGAACTTAAACTTCGTCAAAAACAAAAGACTTTTGCTGAAATGAAGCAACTTCTTGGCATTTAACGAAACTCATTTACTTCATAAATGCAAAAATTAGTAAGTACAAATTGCCTCCAACTCTTGTCTTTATTCGCCACTGCAAAAATAAAGAAAATCGGTATCTCTCTATCTAGACGAACTATCTACAACTTGCATAAAATTTCGAATTACTTCCAACCAACATGAAGTTGAAATATACACTTCTCTTGAAGTTTTACTGTAATACATCACATGATTTACATTTACAGTAGACTCGGTTATCAAAATTTAAATGCCACAGAACTGTTACTTATTGATAGTACAATGTAGATTCAAGCTATTGATTTATGTCGAATATGTTAAAACGAAAATGTAAAATGCAGAACTTGATAATTCCGCATTCATTCCGTTTGACTAAATAAAAGAAAATGGATATAATATTCTTGATCAAGCCTTCATAATTTCCATTTTAATTGTGCGAACAGCGCTGTTCTCTGTATCATCAATAAAAGTTATAAAACATTTAAAATTATTCCGAATCTTCTCGATCTGAGTGCACTAACAAATGCCGATATCTCACTTAATTCAATTGTGTCAATTTCAGCAATTCAGAGAGAAGCACATAAAAAAGTTCTTCGCTCGGCATAAATCAAGAGGATTATGTTAATTATACGTTTCTTTAAAATTTGAGTAAATGTCACGCAGAAGAAGTTTTTTTGAAAGAATTTTAGTCACGTATTATGCACAGTGTAATTTGCTAGTTGATAACTCGGCTCATATAGAATTTATTGTACAGAGTACAGAGTTTGGAGAATGAATACACTCTTTACAAACATCTTGAAAATTGAAAAATGGGTTCTTTTCACGATGTGTTTAGCCTGCGCCGTTTCAAAGAGTCGTGTGTTAGCTAGTTTTCAATAACTTTTTATCTCTGTGAAAAGTTCATGTTTTCCATGGCTCTCATTTGAAACGTAATAAATGACAAATAAAAATTCTCGTGTTGACATTTCCCTTAGCTTTCGAGTATTATTTGTTCCAATTTCGAATACGTCAATGCTGGGGATTTTCAACTATTGTCTGCTGATGCAATTTTACCGCGGATGTGAGGGTTGAAAAGTGATAATTCCAGCCTTGACACAAACGGATTATTTTCGTGCTTACTAAACAAATAATTTAATAATTAAACATCCCCGGAGAAAAATTGAGACGTCAGAACGGCCCTATCAATCGGCATTACACAATAATATCCCCATCGTCCTGTTAACATCACCAATTTATTTTCTTCCCTCTTTAAAGATAATCTAAATTGCACCCAATTTCCTTTAATTAAATTAAATAACAGTCTAGGAGACATTCGACAATAAAAGACGTTACTATTAAAGCTAAATTGTTAGGAAAATCAATTTAGATAGGTCTGACTGATCAAGCAAAAAACACAAACTTCCTCCACGCAGGGTACTGAAAGGTTCTAACCCTAAATTAATAAAGTACTTTCTACATCTGACGCATTCCTACACTCCTCTCAAGTGAAAACAGCTTTTGAAGTTAAACTCGAAAAGTAATTTGTACTTAATTTCGTCATAATTGAATAACAAAATCAGCTGGAAAAATACACGCCCTATCGGGCTTCAGCCGTACTTTACACAGCTCATAAAAATTCAAATGCAAGTAATTCCACAAAATTAAAACTTGGAAGCTACAACGCAAGCCATCTCCAAGACTCCTTCATTATTTTTTAATATTTTCAAAAAGTCGCATTATAGAAATTATTCCAGGAAACACTCCGCTAATTAGAAAATATCGCGGATTTTAAAAGTTTAAATGATCAAAACGAGGCAGGAAACTAAATCACGTCTGGTTTATAAACCCATATTTTGTTCCAAGGGATTATGATCAACAACAACGCCGGCGTAAATGTAAACAAATTAATCACAACAATTAAGAAAGACTGATCGATTGAATTTTTGTTGGAAAAATGCTAGGATGTCCACCGAAAGCTTTCGACTTTTGCAAGGGTGATAAGAAGCCAAATACTTACCGGGTTGACAGAAACATTTATATCCGTCCTCTTGATCGACGCATATCCCGTGGACGCAAGGTGAGGATTCGCAGTCGTTGTGGCTGTGTTGGCAAAGTGTTCCCGAAAATCCCGTAAGGCACTCGCATTTAAACTGTGTGACATTCCCAGTGCACGTCGCCCCATTCTGACAAGGCATCGATGTACAAGGATTCGTTTGTTCTTCGCACGTTTTCCCTGTGTAACCTATCCAAAAAATTCCGTTAAATATTTAATAGCACACGAAACAAATTCTCGAACCGAAACATGAATTATTTAAAAAAAACACAAAACTTCCTTCCCGCATTTACGTTCGGCCGCCCATATAATCTGATATGCATAAATTTCGAATTAACTCGCGTTCTTGTATAGGAAGCTCAAGGAATTGTGGTTCTTACAATACGCCTCAGAAATAAATTTTTTAGGTCTTAAATTCGTCCGCAATATTAGGGTTGCGGTCGAAGCTGAACGACCTCGCAGAGACCATGCAAAGGAGTATTGTGTGCTAGAGCGTATTTCAAATATGTATGCTGCTATGGTGTGGTCAACAGCTAATAACAACTCGCAGCTCACAAAAATAAACAAACCGCGAACGGTGGCCAATTTTTGCGGTCCAATGAAATTGTTCAAAGTTAATCAACCCGTTATATTTGCCATTGAAAACCAAACCGCAGAAATTCAAGAAACGGCTTTATTCAGCTATGGCACCAATGCAGAAAGCAGAAAAAATGCGCAAATAACTACTTAAAATGTGCCGTGCTCGCAAATGCTTTCGCGGCGATGCAGAGCTACAATTTCACTCTTGTTATAATTCTCTGGCAAATGTACAGAAAAATAAGTAACAGGGATGGAATTGGAGGTTTGAGATAAATTGTTGCTCCCGGCGCATCCACCAAAATTTCGTTATATTTTAAATTTGACTTAAAAAAAAGTTAGGTTTAGTTAACAGCCACTGATTAATTTTGTTTTTATCATTACACATTGACTATAATATTTCATGGTGATGCTTCAAATGAGATTTTTAGTCAGAAAAATAAAAATTTCTAAAAATTGTGTCTGTTGATTTAAATTTTTGAAACTTACAGCACACAATCAATAAGTCAAAAACAGTAATTTTCCCAAATTTTACTATTGTAGCATCAAAATTGTCAAAATTATAGACTTGAATCGAAAACGCAAGAAATTTTTCGCTCATTATAAAATTAAAATTTTTAAAAATTGTGTTTATTGTACTAAATTTTAAACTAACTAATAAACTAATAAAAGATAGTAATCTCTCCAAGCTTCATTCCTGTAGCATCAGAAATTTCAAAATTACTGGCGTTACTAGAAGATATTAAACAATTTATGGTCGCCTTGAAAAAAAAAATTAAAAAATTATGTTTTTTGATCTAAATTTTTGGAATTTGATACACTTTACAAACAACCCTAAAGTAGTATTTTTTCCAAATTTCATTGGTCTAGCGTCAAAACTATTAAAATTACAGCCTTGAATAAAAATGTTGAAAATTTTTAGTTTGTCTTGATAATGAAAATTTCTAAAAACTGTATTTGTTGCTCTAATTTTTTGGGATTTGGAACAGTGAATAAGTAAGTCAAGAATAATAGTCTCCTAAAATTTTATTAATCTAGGACTAAAACTATAAAAATTACAAGCTTGAGTAGAAATTGTTGAAAATTTTTAGCTCGTCATAAACATGAAAATTTCTAAAAATTGGGTTTTTTGTTTTAATTTTTTGGGATTTGGAACAGTCAATGCACACATCAAAAATAGTAGTCTTTCAAAAATGTATTGTTGTTGGATTAAAACTAGCAAAATTGCAGGCCTGAATAGAAAAAGTGGGTTCTTTCAAAAAATTGTGTTCCTTGTTCTAAGTTTTTGAGATTAAGGCCTGACACCGAGCTAGTCAAAGATAGTAATCTCCCCAAATTTTATTGTTGTAATATCAAAACTATGAAAACTACAGTGAAGAATAGAATAGATACTAAAACGTCTTCAAATTTATTTTTGTCCAAAATTTATTAACTAGTAGTATCAATTAGTTATAGTATATTTAAATATATTTTAACCATCAATCGTAATGATTGACAGATTTAATTGAGGCATGTAGGACCTGGCGCATGCACTAAAGTTTTGGACGCCCGACAAAAACAAGAAAATGTATAAATATAGTAACGCCCCTGGCGTATCCGCAAAAACTGAGCACGCCTGAAAACTTTTGTTGTCGCAAACATTTTTTTTATTACAACTTAGAATCCGTCAGAGTAATTCTATGCTAACTTCAGGAAAGTAATCAATAATTTAGCTGATGTGGAACGAGTGATCCCATGACACCACTTCACCTAGATAAGCCGTCTAATAACAATAAAATCCCGAACTAGTGATGGCGGCTATAGTTGAATAGCTAATACTAAAGCTAGAGGGAAATCCATAAATGCATCATTACTAATTTGGGCAAAGCGAAAAATACACAATGATGTACAGATTATACTGATCCTGAAATCAATTCCCTTTATTTGGCTAAATAAACATAATTAATTATAAACACGAAACAAAACAAATCAAAATAAATATATATATGTACTCAGTGGGAGTAAACAGGTTTTTCGTACGATATGAATGTGGTTGACGTAGTAATGATAACGAACTAGACACCGTTAAATTTAACGAAAAGAATAAGTTTTGTTTAATGTACACGTCGTAACAATATTATAGTAATGCTATTGTAGCAAACAATCAACTTGAAAAGCACACGCAATGGTACTTTAATTTATCAAATATTACAGCATTAGAGTTATGGATATACTGCGCCAACGGTTATTAATAACATATTTTACATATGTACATACAAATTGGTTTCAACACATGACAAAAATCATTTTCAATAAACCGTATTATCTGTTAAAAACATTTTCCTACGTTTTTTTCCTAAAATAAGACGTGATATTTACAAGTTTATAAAACAAATAAACCGGTCATACAGTGGACACTCCGCCTGTAACTTTTATTCTCCATGTGGAGGTAAAATAAATTTTGAATTACGACAGTTTTCGTTATCTAAGTCGATGGGCTCATATATCTTGCTCGGTCTTGTCTGATTTTGTAATAACAGTAAATGGAACATGCATTTCCAGAGAATAAAATTTAATGTTTTGTGCAATATTCTTTATTTCGCATTTTCAAATATGCGAATAAAACTTGAATAGACCAAACTTCTATCACTTAGAAACAATACAACTCAGCGGAACACCGAAGTAGCTAACAACTTTAAAACAATTCCCAAAAACAGAACTAAGAGCGCGTGAACGGGAGCAAATTAACAATTAAAGTAACTACATTTTCGGTGGGTTTTTAGTGGAGTTCGCGGTTTTATGTGTCCGAAATTAACAGTTTCTGCATAGTGAGTACTGACTACACAAATATGATCATATAAAATCACTGATACACTAAAATTACCAATTAACAATTCATAAAACGCAAAGCTGTGTTGTATATACGTTGATTATAAGCACACGGTATGGCTCAATGCACAACTTTTCATTGTGCAAACTTTATAATGTTTTATTTATCGCGTCAAACTCACCAATATTCTGACCGTTATTGTTAGATTTAACAGTTAAAAAAATATGAGTGACACGTCAGTACCTTTATTGTAATTTTATTTTTAATAAAAATATGGTAGATGAGCCGCGGCAATTTGGAAATAATGAACTATTCGTTATTCTCTTACCTGTTCAAACTAAAAATTGTATAATATTTGACCCAGATCTGTATTATGAATATTTTACTAGCAGTGTTCGGGATCGCAGTCGATGTTTTTTCGCCTGATGCTGTCACACGCCCACATGAACACGAAAGTTCAAACTAATAGTCTTTTTTTTCTGGATATCCACAGAATTTCTAGTTCGAACTAGAGAAATAATAAAATAGTAATGATTCATGATTTCCATGTGTTTGAGGAATAAAAAGAAGTGAGTTTTTCGGAGGGTTCTCTATATATGCAAATAGCGCGGAAGCTGAACAGATGTCTGTATTTTTTAAAAAATTCCAAACATGAAGTTCTATATTAAAAATCGCGAGCACCTGTGAAGTTTTGGTTGATCGATGATTAGAAATTGGTGATATGTGACTGAGATTGAGAGAACGACACCTGAAAAGTCATGTGTTCATTCAACAAGCCACGGGAGGATTACCTACAAACTTGGACGACTTGAGAAAGTTTCGATCTGAGGAGAAATAATCTGTGCGACGTATCCATCAATTATGTCCACTTAATTTCGAGGATTTCTCTCATATTTTTTCACCTATTTAAATGCTGCGCCACGACTCGCTTTTATACGTCTGGCAGATCCAAAGAATTCGATAATTTACGATATCAGTTAATGATAAAAAACTGTTTTAAGGGTGGAGATTTTATAGGTCGCAATTTGAAGCATCTGCGGTTCTATAACTCATCTATATAATAGCACCAAAGAGTAACTATGGCGTTTAATTATTTTTCTTAAATTTGCTCTCCGCGAGATCTTATTAAAAGATAGGAAGCGAATAACGAGGGTGTATTTTCAGATATTGATTGAAGCATTGCATTATATTTGAAGCATTTTTCTGTTTAGGTTTAGAGTCCTTAAGGAAAAATCGCGGGTTAAGCCGATTGGAGGCCTGGTTATAATAATAGGAGACTGATCTTATAGAGATTCTCAGTAAGTAGCTTTAAGCACTTCAATCAGTTCAATGAGCTGTGTTAACAATGTCGGCTCGGCATGAACCTATAAATTGTGAAAATCATTCATCCGTTCAATTACAAAATGTAATTTATGTCTAGTATATATAAATCTGTATTGTCGACGATACGTGTCAATTAACGAATTGGTTATATTATTCGAAATGGCTGCGAAACTTCTAAAGTTTGCGGTTTGACCCTCTGCATCATCGACCGAGAAGCTGACCAATAAGGGACAACATTTCAAACATACACCTATTGACCAACCTAGTTACAAAATAGAAGAATATGCGGTTTGTTAAAATTGCACAAGGGTTGCCGCCGGTAATTCGAAGAGACAAGAAATCGCTTAAAGATTCAAGACCGATAGCTCCAAGTCGATTATACACCGACAAAATTTTATAGCACACAATAATTTTTTATCTGTCCAAACTCTTAGGAAGCCACAAATCAAAAACGTCTTTTGCAATTTTTATCAGTTTAAATTGAGACGAAGACTTCGAGAAATTTCCTAATTACTTTGTCATCTAAAAAGTTATTATTGATGATGTTAGCATAAAATTCGTCTGCTACTTTACATGTGTAATTATCCTGCAGCTTTGAGAAATAGGGTATTAAAACCAAATCAGAATCATTGGCACTGGCGTCGCCGTCGGTGGCGTCGCGACGCCCTTATTTTCTAGACATGCACGATTCCAGTAAGAACTTTTATTTCTCTTGCTCATACAAACGTCTATTTTTATTGCTAGTCGGCCATATTGTTGGATAATGGTATTCTCAGAAGAAATAAACCACAAATTCTCCCTTAATTAACCCCATTATAGAAATTAATTAGTTTTATAGATCTTTGGCACTCACTTGACAAAAATCGATTAAACCCATCCGTTAATTAAACTCCCTTCAAAGGAATTTTATTATAGACGACAAATCCGTGAATTCTCTGGAAATTTGTATAAAATGAAAATATGAAAATCAAGAAACGGCCAACACATAAATTTACTTCAACTTTCTTATTTAGTTTGTTAGAGTTGTGGTCAGGGCGCGAATTCTCAAGTTCCACGTTTTATGCCCAAGTTTTGCTTAACTTCTTGGCATAATTTACATGCATACAACATCGCTATCGGAATCTTCAAAAGTATAACTTGTTTGCTATATTCTGCCAATATTGCCAATTCATTAGACTCTATAAAAGTAGTCAATTGGGAATTCAGCTTCAAAGCAAGTTTTTTACCATTCAGAAACGAAAAGATTTTCGCGCAATGCTGCTTAAATCAGTGCTAAAAATAAATGATCCTTATCATGTGAAGGGGAAACTTTTAAAAGCTTTTTATTTCCCATCGAGTTTAATGAAACTTCTTAAGAGCAGCGCAGGGGCTAATCATGATTTATTTTATTACTATTACATAATTAGTGCAACGTACATATTTGTTTTTTTACTAATTAATTTATACAGATGAGGGCGGCAAATGTCCCAAAAGTGGAAAAATCGCGCGGAAAATGATGTTTATTAATAAATTAGACTTCACATTTTCACACATATACTCACCGGTTTCACTTTAGTACAAGGGTTGGTTTATTTTTATATTCGTTGGACAGTCGAATTTCCGCTGTTCCGGTTTTGAATAATTTCATATTAATCTCAATTTAAAATTCGGGTTAGACGCGCTTTGAAAATTTCAAATTCCGGAGAATTAGACCAATTACATCAGGTTTTTAACAAGGTGTTCAACAAAATGTAATTTTCTTATGTAAAATACCTTGGGAAAATAGAAGAGGCAAAAATCTGAATATACATACATTACTTAGATATTCATAAGTTTACTCACCATAAGGACATAAGCACTGGAAAGTCGATCCTTCATGCCCTTGAGATATATCCACACAGATTCCATTATTTTTACAAGGGCTTGGATAACAAGCATCCTGTTCTTCGCAATGCTGACCGACAAAACCAAGACAACATTGGCACTCATAGCCATCCTGTAAAATAGAGAGCAACATGTTCTCATTACAGCCTGAAATTACATCTTGAATTATTCATCCGTCCATCAGCAATACCACAATAACGACTTTTAATATCACTTTTCTCTCCTTACTGCTATTCTAATTAAAGACATAAATATCGTGCGCGGTAAAAAGCGCACCTTTGAACTCCGGAGTAAAATATTGTCAATCTAAGAGACTTTATTAGCGGCACAGGTCGGTATTAAAAATATTGATATTTATTACTCAATCAAATATGCGACTCTTCATATTGTTTCTCATTAACTTAGTTATAATCTGTCAATATTTAAATATGAAACCAATTTTGTTCGTTTCCAGTTTATTTATATTGACGTCTCGTTACAGAAGACACGAAATCTGAAGACATATTTTGCTGAGCTTTATCTCACTTTTCCCGCATGTAATCCCTCTTTAATCACCTCAATTATTTGATTACGAACAATGCCATCCTCGTCAGAGAAAAATGCAGATCCTAGAGATAAACCGCCCAAAAATAAATTCAAATATCTGGTCGGTGGATAAAGTCAACCCCAAAATCTCCGCAATCTCCTTTTATTGAATTTGCGTTTGAAATGACTCCGGCGTTTGTTGTTGTCATTTGTTCTCATGGCTAAACCTTATTTAACGTTTCCAGAAACTCTGTTAAACCAAGTGTTCAAGAGCTTGTCTCAACTGGAAAATAAACAACACAATACTTCTGATTTGATACAAAGTGCTCTTCGGTTTTGTAGGAAAAGTCAAACGAACATCAAAACAAACATAATTTCAAACGGAAACAGGTAAAGTCCATTTCCGGCTCACCTGTGCAGAAGTGTAATATAAATTGATATGTGACGCAAAAATGACCTTTAATGACAAACTTGTTTTAATTATATTTTTATTGTAACTTTGTTGCAGGCACGCCACGGCAGGCGGAAATTTCCAGGCATCAATTTCGCGATTTCTGTCATGTCAAGCTGAAGATAAAACAAACACATTTTCATCGGAAGCTGTACTTAAATTGAGAAGACAGTTTTTATATAGACAGACATCTAAACTCATGTTATATGAGTTTCGTGCATAAGAAGCGTGTCATCGCCATGCAAAGAAATGAAGTAAACCGAGGGAGCTTTTAATTTAACTTTTCAAATGAGAAAGAAACAGAGGGGAGAAAACTCCACCTGTACAAATATTGTGCATTTTGGTGGATGCGCCAGGGAGAATGGCGTGATATTAATATTTCGTGTTATCGAGATCGTTTGAGATTAGTAGAGTCATGTTTAATTGACTGTAGATCCAAAATCGATAACAGTAATAATGGTGGACTTTCCCTTTTAAAGACGGTGTTGGCATTTCTTTAAACGTGGAGATAAAATTCTTTTAAAAGTTTTAATGAAACACTAAGGCCTTGTGATAAATGACAGCTTGTTTGTATTCTTGCCATAGGAGAGCCTAAACTGTCCCTATTCAGATTGGTTGCTGAGCGTGCGGTTCAGCTTTGAAGGATAGAGGTTTAGATTTGTTTGTATTTAGCCACTCCTGAAACATATAATCAAGTGCGATTGCTCTAATTTTTTGAGTCCCCAAGTGTGATTGGAGCAGTTACGAACTTGACCAGTAATTGGATTATAAAATATTGAAGAACCATAGCCACATCTAAGAGTTAATTAATCTTTAAGCGGTAACGATTAGTGGTTTTGATTGACATTTCCAATTATTGCGTTTTGTTTGGTTTAATTGACGCTTTAAAGCTCTCATTACCGGATCTCGACATGGTGCTGATAATGAGCACTCTCCAGAATAAAAAACAACATCCCAACCTCTCCAATCAATCGAATTCAAGAGCAAATTTTAGGAATAATTTAACCGACGAACTTTGTTTGTGTGAAAAAGAAAATCTCAATAACAAGCAATTAGTCAAGCAATAATGTCCAGAAAGTTCAGTACTCTAGACAAAACATTGATTTGTTTTTCTTTGCGCTAGGTTGGATGATACGTAGCTTTGAAGTAAACAAGTTGGGAACAAATCTCGGATGAGACAATTTATATATGTCACGTTTTAGGTTGGACTCTGCTACACCTATAACAAATGTGGCTATCTAATTAAACAACCCAAAATAAAATCAAGACTAGCAGATGTGACCAAAATAATTATTACTCTCGACGAAAATATAAGAAAACGAAATGTAAAAAGTCAGAACGAGGGAAAATCGACAGAATTTCACTGCAGATAAGAGCTGACACGACCACAAGCCCGCTGTAATTTATTTAGTCGCCCTAACTAGAAGGTCAGAACTGTTTAACTGGACATTTTAGTAATATCGATTACTGCCATTCTTAACCTGTCTAAAAAACAATCTGTTTGAGCCAAAGACAGCTCAATCTCTCATTTGACTAAAATCACAAAAACGTGGACCGTTCATGCATTCATCGATTTATTTGGGAATCACACTACTGCATTTAAATTGGATAACAATCCCCATAACAGGGACAAACGTAACAACTTTATAACAAGTTAACATTTCAGTTGTTGAATTAACAATGTCTTTATCCAATTAAAACAAATCTAATTAACGCGCAACAGCCCCAGTTAAGCACCAGAAATAAAAAAGAAACTTTGTTTACTTCAATTCTAATTGTTCAAACTGAGAAGTTACAATTAATGTTTTTAGGAACATAATCAGTTTAATTATCGCAAAAACTAAACTTGCATATCTGTAAGGTTCGAGGAGGGCTAAAAGGGTCATTTTTTGTCAACTTTGACAACCCACATAACCTAAAAATCGTGGACAGTTTCTCCCACGTGAAAGTTTGTTCATTAAATCTGTCCAAAATTGTAAGTTTATACATTGCAACAACCAAATCTCTTCAGAAATAATAAATAAAAATTATTTCATAATTGAGAGATAAAGCGCGTTCACACTCAGTCGGCTAACTTCATACCGGATTCTGAGGTATTAATTATTTTTAAAATTACCGAAAAGACTCGTATCGTTACGTTTGTTGTTAAAATTAATTAATAGCACCCTGCTGCTTTTTTTATTACTTTTTTGTCGAAACCCCATCAATTCGGAAAATTTGAAGGTGGCTCTGACATGTGCAAATCTGCTTTAGGATGTCGTCTGTCATTTATGTCGAATTTATTAGTGGCTGATTCGAAATTTGATGAATGTGTTTTTGTGTGGCAACATGAGTGTTTGTGCATAAATTGTGTTCGAACGTGTTTGCGGCTTGCTGTCCTGTTCCTACATGTAAGTACTTTCTTTAATTTTCAATGTCAATGTTTGTGGTATAATCAATTTAGGTCAAGGACTGTTTTGTATTTACACCGGCTATCTAGGGCTCTAATTATTTAATTATTAATTATTCTGCCTTATCCAATTAATGCTTGTAGGTGTAAGCAACAAAACCGATGAGCTGATCATATTTTTTTAAATACGAAATTGAAACAAAAATTTCAAGGTCGTGTCGTGAAGTTTCAACTTTCCAAAACTTTGATCGGCCATAACTCAGTCATTTGTTGTCGGATCTGAATTTAAATCCCAGATTTGGAATCTGCGGAAAATTCTGCGTACACTGATGTAGAATAACTCAAGTTTACTCTAAAAAATAAGCGAGATGTCGATATCAGAAGTTTGCGCCATTGTTTTAGTCATGAATTTTTGCGAAAATTTGCAAATTTCGACTGTAGAAAAATCAAACAACTGTTTCTTATGTAAAAAATTGCGAGAAAAACGATGGCGCAAACCGCATCTCAATATCTGAAATAGTTTCCCAGATATCGAGCATGAATTGTTCCGAACCTTCAAAAGTTTGACCCTCTGGCGACAATCCAAAATTTCAAACGATTATAACTCGGTTATTTATTGACAAATATTAAAAAATTATTATGTTTTTGAATTCAGCGTAAAATTCTGCGTAAAATGAGACCTAAATTTGTTAAGTTTGCTTAATAAATAAACGAGGTATTGGCCAAAAACTGTTTTGAAGACGTCATTTTAGGGTGATTTTCAATCAATGTTTTCAAAATGAAAACGACATTTAATAGCATTGAATTATACATCAGTCGAAAGAGGAACTCAAAATCTATCTAGTGGCCAAATTTGAGGTCTATCGGACAAATAGTTTACGAGTTATGGCCAAAAATAAAAAAAATGAAAAATTTTCATCGTTTGAGTCGTAATTTTTTTTCGCGAAAAATCGACTATCGAATTTTGGGCTTTTGAGAACATTTTCTAACGTAAAATGAGCCGAGAAAAAGAATGGCGCAAACCGCATCTCAATATTTCAAACAGTTTCCGAGATATTTAACTTTAAAAATTACGAAAAATGAGAAAAAAATGAAAATCAACTTTCCAAAACTTTCATCGGCCATAACTCAGTCATTTGTTGTCGGATCTGAATTTAAATCCCAGATTTGGAATCTGCGGAAAATTCTGCGTACACTGATGTATAATAACTTAAGTTTACTCTAAAAAATAAGCGAGATGTCGATATCAGAAGTTTGGTATAGTTTTTGTCATGAATTTTCGCGAAAATGGCGAATCTCAGAGCGTTAATCACATCACTCTGACGTCACACGCTCCAACAGACGTCTCACTTTATGAACACACCCCTGCGCTCTAAATTCTTGCGAAATGGTTCATACATATCACCAAAATGTGGCTAATTTTTGTCAGAAATAAACAGTTGTGAACTTGAGCGCCTCAGCTGTTTTCTTAAAATAAATACCCGTAAGAAAAGTAGAGTCAGCTTATTTCTGGAACTGCATTATGGCAGCTTAAATATTTTCCCAGTTGATGCTGGTAAGTGTGAGATAAGAATTTCCTGAAAAATGTGTTAGTTGTGGAATAAATGGGTTATGGAAACTCAACACGAAGTGTACACGAGTTTGCATTTATTACACAAATAAAGCAAAACATTTAATTACTGACAAGATAAATTAGCTACACCACAAATGATCTCAAGTTTAGATTAAGATTTGCTTGTTCGAATAAATAATTAAGTCGAGTCTAAAAACAGAGCACAGTTGCAAAATTTTAAATTCAAGTGAGAAGTCTTATAAAATATGTAAAGCTTATGTTCGTTGAAAGGTAAAATTTAAAAACGTTGCTGCTTCTCATCACCATCTTGCATGAAATCATAAACATTTTAAATAAGCATGCTTTTACCAAAGGGAATATTTCCATTTTAATGAATTTACTCATTTCGTCCTGTTGTTAAAAAATTGCAGGACTCTGTAAAGAAGACCTTTGATGTTTTAAATAGAAATAAACGGTTTAAGGAATAATAATGCAAAATTTGAAAACGAGCGAAGGATACGTCCACTTATTCTAAACGAAATGAAAATAATCTCGTAACTGTATGTTGCATTGAAATCTTTATGCGATGAGGAGTACTTTTATAAGTCATAAAATATTATAAAATGTGGCCCTTAAAGTTGAAATTCCTCAATCCTTCATCCTGTCATAACTCGCTTCAAAATTGAGACAGGAAGATGCGTCTTTCACCATAACATTCCAGACATTTGGTATGTAATAAAGTAGATTTGTTGGATGATAAATTATATTCGAATGATATTTTGAATTTAATCGATAATTAAAAACTCGCGACACAAAAGTGCTCCCTGATGAGTTCACGGTCTAAATTAAAATATCCAGTGTCCTCCAAGGGTTGGGTTAATGTTTAAAGTTTGAAATTTCGAATTTTCTCTCGTGTTTGCTTGCCACTATAAATATAATAATAAGTGATTTTCAAACTCGAAATTTCCTCATCCTTCATCCTGTCACAACTCGCTTAAGAACCCAGACAAGATGCGTCTTTCCCTATTGTATTCTTCACTTAAAAACGAAAGATTTAGTGCCTAATATAGCGAAGTTGCGTGTGATACGAAAAACGTAATATCATAAACAAAATTTGGATTGCCGAAATTAATGTGGCAACGATGAGAGAGATCTTGATTAAAAGCGAGAATAAAGGGGAGAAGGGTGAGCCTAATGCAATATGTGTTGTTTCTAGAGCGTTGATCACATCTTTTAGCACTTTCGCCTCAACGATGCGCTCAATGAATTCTGATGTGGCAATATTAGGTTTCATATACCTAGGATTACCTATAAGAAATAATTCTTGCTATCATCACAAATCTAGCGAAAAATCCAAGGTGAGATAGTGCTTCAAGAAAAGCATACAAGTCACGTGTCAAAGTATAGATCGAACACAAGTGGCGCTTAATATATAGCCTCCATCTAGGAAAGTGTTTGAAGGGATTTAATAAAACGTCAGAATTCTTGCGGTGACGTTACAATAAAGGATGATTGCGTGAAAGCCGCCGACGTATTTTAAAAGAAAATTTTGTTAAAGTGAGATTTCTAGCGTGGGAAATTCAAGAAAAGTGATAAATTAGAGTGTTATTTTATTGTTTATTTATTTGTTTGCTTCGACGTTATTAAACGTAGATATCCAAGCACATGTTTACGATCCCACCACTCTCTCACAAAGACTTATCGACTGTTCTAGTCTATTTATTTGTACAAATCAAGATTAAAGTAAGACTTACCATGGAGACGTTGGAATAACAGATGCCCTTGCCTGAACAATCTTCGTTCTCCCCGCAGTTGTCAGATTTCACAGTGACTTTCAATCGAATACACTGATTTCCCCACAGCTCGGAGACAACTGTAACGAATCGTTCTCATTTATTGCACCACTTCATCAAATCTTATATTAAAACGCTAACTCGACATTTTTATTTACAAATTTCAACTTCACCTAAGTGCACAAGCTGTTACAAGCTCGTCTTTTAATGAAACTTCGGTTCTCATTTCGGAGGAGATTTTGCTCATTTCATGCACTAACAAGGGCGGATCCTGGCAACCCGCTTCGTATAACATGCGATCGAAGGAAAAAATTAGAATGAACCTTGGAATGTGCAAGTCATATGAGGAACGTTATTAAGCTCCGCGGCCACGAAGAAGCGCGCAAGACAACTTCAGTCTGCAAATCCACCATATTTCTAGTAAGTGAATTGTTTCAGAGATACTCTATTTCCATTAAAGTCTATGAAAGTCGATCATCGCTTTGGAAAGCCCGAGTGCACCCTAACCCGGTTTATCGACTGGCAAATGAATAAAAAAGAAAATGTTACGACACGTTCTGCTTATAGACGCTGACACCTCAAAAGCGTCAGTTGTTCTCCAGTCATCAAACAAGATTTTTTCCAAAGATTACCAAAGACTAACCAAAGGTTTACTTTACTGCCTAATAACAAACGCAATAAAAACAAACTCACTTTTACGTACAACAATTTCAAGAAGAACGAGGGATTTCAGCACATTTAAAAAATTATTGCAGATACTAACGCCCAAAAAACGTTGCGCGTCTTTGTTGTGTAAATTCGTGTCGCAGATTTTTACCAAGATTGCGGACGGTGCCAAACATTACTGTAGTGCGTAATAAAATGCTGCTTGGCGGGGTTCCAGTGGCGGCTCATAAAATGCTCCAAAGGTAAGCGAGGGAAAATGCACATTTTCCTGGATCAACCACCGGCCAAGTAGGTCGAGAAATGTTGACCTAGATAGATAACACAGCCACCAATATGTAAAAGTACTATTTGACATTAATTAATTGAAGTGATAAGATAAGAGAAGATGTGACCACCTTCGTCAGACAAGACTGTCCTTCATAGAGCTCTTTGACATTGTTAGTTGAGAACTTAGAAGGGCCCCAGAAGATACATCCAAATTAATATTGCTAGAAGGGAACAAAGTTTGATTTAGAGCGAAAAGTTTACACAGAGGAGGTGAATAAATTGGCCACTAGGAAATCCAGACAGACAAAAGTAACGATTACTAATTGTTACTAATTACGGAATTGGAGTATTGGTTATCGAGCATTCGCGTTCTTTTATTAGAACCGCCACTACCGGTTTCGTGTTTCCTCGAGAACAACGCTCGAGTTAAAAGAATGGTATTGAATCAATCGAGATCTGTCAAACTCCGTTTTTATCTGCATCCACTTGCAGATTTAGATCCAAAATCCAGGAAGCAGTAAACACTAGTTCCCGCTTGGAGTTTCCCAAGTTACGGAACATTACCTATTATAAAATGGTTGCTAATTAACTAGAGCGATATCGCAAATAATTAGATTTGTGAAAATTTTGCTAACTTAATTAGAAGTTTTTCAACATTATCGAGTTAGAAGATGATTGCTGTTACATTTTGACGCGTCAGGGTCGTTAAGACATAACGAAGTTACGATCAAATATTTCAGTATATTCCGTCGCTTTGGAATAATTAATTTCAGTGGAGCATTCAGAGGTTGGAATGGCTTATTTTTCTTTTTTTTTTGACGTGAAGAGGTGTATATTGGTTCGGTTCTGTCAATGCAGGAGATTAGGAAACACTGCTTTGTAAGTGAAGGGTAAAGTAATGATTCTCTCAGACTTACCAATAAGAAGATTGATACCCAACGTTAAATCCTTGTCGTACAACGTAACGACTTTCTGGTTATCCACTTTTAAAGGAGTGATGTCTAGTAAAATTCCTTCAGTGACGTCGCAATGGTCGTGTCCAGTTCTGGTCACTTGATAAACGGCCGTCGTTGGTTCGTGCATTAACCTACAAAAACAAACATCAGCGTTTTACTATGAAATTGTAAAATAGTGAGGTTTAATACAAGACCCACGAGGTTAGTAAGTCTATAAAAGTAAGACAAAGTTACAACTTTATTGCAGGGGAACTTTTATTAACGAAGAGCTTTATTTGACCAAAAAAGGAAATCATAGTAAAATGAGTTAAGCGACAACGAAATTAGGAAATAAACTGCAACGTCGAAAAGTAAATAATTCTGTCAAAACTATTGTAGTAGTCCGTTGGAGTATTTTCCTGTGTGGATTTTGGGGGAAAGTATTAAAATATTTACAAAGATAATGAATGCAATTGCCCGCGCTGAAATTACCAGAGTGTTTTATTCCAAATTTAGTTGTTTTGTAGAAGAATATATTTAACGCGAATCCACCTCGGAACTCAACTGACCTTTTACCGGCATTACCCCAGAGGCATCTAGTCTATTGCAAGCCCTCTATCATAAAGTAGAAACAATCCTCTTGAGAATCGGTTTACGATAATGAAGGTGATATATAATAGTCATTTAGTACTTCCCCGAAAATCTCATTACGCCTTGCGTCAACAGCCGATTTATTCACAATCACAAACCACGTTTTTTCACGACGAAAATATTACCACAGAACCGCATTGACAACAGCCTCCAAACTACCTCTTTTAGATGATGTCCTCGGATACCTGCGAGTGGAATTTTCTCATTCTTTCCGCAACGAGTTTGCCAATTCGTTCATAAATTTATGGATCCAGAAAGTCACTTCAAAAATATTTTTACTTTATAATCCAATAAATTCGGTGTAAAGAGAAACGGTAAAAGGGCGCATGAAGAAAACTTCATTTGATTATTTATTTCGTCTTGTGTGTATAATGGCGCGAACGTGGCGCGAGTCCTAGGAGGCAACACATTAAAGGCGCTCCCTTTGGTGCAATTAGCACCACAAACTCGCCAAGTTTCATCCCTTTGTCCCGAAAAAAATACGAATTAGTGAAGTTTAATGATTAAATTTGAATTATTAAAATCCCGTGTGTTCGCAATGGAGCACTGGAAAAAGTCAGTCGTTTTAACCGCAAGTTGCTAATTAATATCAACAAATTATGTGTTGGGGGTTTCCTTCAGTGTCATTATTCATTGTGAAAAACATCGTAGCGACCTTTTCCATAATTGTTGATAAGTTATTTATAAAAGTCCCTTGGAGTCGCTTCACGTAAATACTTTTCCACGCCCCGGCAGAGCTCTTCAAAATTTAACAAGAATTTTTTTTAAACTTGAAATTTTTGGTACGTCATTACAGTGATGCAACGATAGATTAAAGTGTGTCGTTGAGAGTTTTGTTGCAGCGAAAAATATCGTTAAGGGCAACTTTCTGCGGCTGAAGGACACAAGAATCAATATATAAATTCTCGACAGTTTTCTCGTGTTTCCCAAACTTTGTGTCCTATTCCATTTAAAGATATAAAAGTTAACGTCACTACAAATATCAAACAAAGGCTAAGTATCTATCTCAGCTCAAAGTTAAAAACATGACTCCCATTTAAAGTTTTTCTGATAACGTTGTGAAAAACAAACAGTATCATGCATATTTAACCGTTATTGTCTGAAAGTTGTGAGTGATAAGACTGAAAAATTCATGGAACAAAATGGCTAAACTTAACAGTAAAGAAATGGATGTGGATTCGCATTGTATGTCAGGTAAAAAAAAACAATTTGACAAATTGGTTATCGAACGACGCAAAATGTCAAAGTTGCACTGAAACTTCAGACAACAGTGTTAAACATGCATGAAATCAAACAGGAAGCAAAAGGGAGAAATAGATACATTCGTGAAATGCACTGTCAAGTGAGTTGGTTAATTCAATTTGCACAGGTTTTAGCTTGGCGACAATTTTATTACACAGTCGCGCTGAATTTTGCTACTAGTTATTTCCAATAAAATCTCTCTCAAGATGAATTTACCCAATTTAAACACAATATGCGTTTTTGTTTGCCAGAGCAAACTTCGGAAACCGCAAGAACTTGTCTATTTTGTTCTGTTTAGATTTAATGCTTTCAATTATCTTTTTAAAACTATATAAACACAACGTAATTCAGTTCGAGCACTTTGAGTGAGGTTACTTCTTATTTATTGAATTAAGCAGACAAGTAAGACGTTTTCCGAGAAAATTCTTCCTGCCTCGAGTCTTGTTTATCATCTGAAATAATCATCTTCAGACGGAAAAGCAAGTAAATGATTTCCTCATAGCTGTGAAGAAATCAAAGCAAATTATTTTATTCATTACCTTAAATAAAAACGTCTTGCTTTGAACCGTTTTCCGGCTGAAAGAAGAAAATGTATAGCTTTCCAGGCTGCAAGTATATTCACAAATAATTTTAGCTACACTTTTGTGGCAAGCTTATTGCTTTCACGGCATGAATTGTTATTTATGAGAATTGTACGTATTGGTGTTTTCCGAGTTTTACAATAAATACAGCAGCGCTTCGACAGTTTGCATATCGTTAAAAAATAAATTCGACAAATGAACACAACTCATCTATTTAGAAATGAAAAGTAACTGTCAACATTATTCCAAAATAATGCAAGACATTTCCGCTTTTAGGACCACTTCAAGTTTCAACTACTAAAAGCCATTTGCTGGATATTTATAGAAGGAAAATCATCATGAGTTTGTAGAGACGAGTATTTAACGAGGGGGTCAACAACGCTGCACTATCCAGTCAGTGTTCTTCTTTTTTTATGCTCTCTGGTCGCAGTAAATTCGGTTATTTTTGCACACTCCATTCTGTTTAACCTTTTTAACATTAAATCGGCGAAATTTTGAATAACGCTACATAAAACGCAATGTAATGCGATAAAAAATTAGAGCATTTATCAATCCGAAAACGCGATGCAGTAAATAAGAATAACGTCATTTCTTGTTTGTGCAGTGAGTGAATTTATTACGTTTTATGCGATATGGTGCCAAGGGGGGTTGAAATGCTCCGACGCATTACTGCCGCTAGTCTCTTGCTATGAAAATGAAAACATAAACAAAGAGGATACGGCGAGAATGAAAGTGCTTCTTTACTGCCACTTTTTATTCCTCTCCTAATACATCGCCTTAAATTTTGAACAATTGGACTGCAAGTTTATTAATTTCGCGGCAATTGGGTTGATAAGCACCGTTTCCCCTTTCCACTCATATAAAACAAAAATTAAACTTTTGCTTCTCTTGGGATTCCACAAAGGGACGTTTCAAATGACTCAGAAACCAGATTTGCCGAAATTAACACCACGAAAACCGATTCAAAGAAATTAGCACCACGCGAATTCAGATTTAAGCTAAATTTAACAAGTTTAGACGGGGTTTAGTCAAATTTCATTCATCCGCCCCAGGAAGTTGATAAATGGCTTTAAAACTGGTGCGAAAAAATTATAATTACTCGATATTTTAGTAAATTGTCTGAACCGACGTCAATCTAAATTTATTGATAATACTTCAAATGTAAAATTTTGCAATGCTGCGTTTTTAGCTTGCGATAAAATGTGCGCGGCGCATCTACCAATTTTAACGAAGTGCTTTTTAGCCTTTCTAGCAATTGCTTCATTTCTAGTTGTAATTTAACTGCAATTTCTCACTCTACAGAACTGCTTTTCGAGATAATTATTGAAACGCTCTAAATTGTACAGCCCTTTGTCGTTATTTACACGATCTCTTACTTTTACAGGCAACGCAGTGTAATCAGTAGTAATTGAAGTCTCTATAGAATGGCTTTAAAAGTTCGTAACGCAGTTTTATAGGATTTTATGGAGTTATTTTGGTCGCCAGTGGAAACAGCCACTCGGAAAATTTATTACTCTTTCACTTAAAACTATAATACCGCCATTGTGAAAACTCTGCTTACCTGTCAATGTTGTGCTGGGTGTCGTTGCTTTGGTTCATAACTGCGTTTTGTTGGATGAGCTGCGAATCATCAATTCTTACTAACAGAACATCACCGCTCTGGATCTCGATTGACCCGTCCCAACTTAGCGTTTCGGGATGAGGGCAATTCGATGTGGATGTTTCAGTGGCATTCACTACCGTTGGTTCAGTAGAATTCCCATGACCCAACTTCTTAGATCCCAACGACGCTTGAGAGCATTCCGCCGGGACCTGTGTTCAAGGACGAGTGTTAAATTATATTCCTTTCACCCGTTAACTAATTGTAATTAAATCATTAACAACAAAACATCACACTCACGTCACCACCAACGGATTTATAAATGTAACAAGACCCCTTTACGCCAAAACAATCATAACCTAACCCTAATAAACAAAGATGCTTGACAGAGATAGCTTATCTTATAGCTACTCGGAAGCGTGGACGCGTTTTTGCTTTATTTAACAGTCAATACAAATGATTTCAACAAAGGCTATTGCTCTACGCTTTCTTTGTTAGTGTTCTGCGTTATAGAGAACTCTAAAAATAATTTTCATAGATTTACATTTGTCGAGCCAAAAACTTTGGCCCGGCGCATCCACCAATTTCAAACAACTACACTAGTTAACAAATTCTGATAAAATTTGTACTGGAGCATTAGAAACTCATGGAAAAGTCGAATTGTCTCTTAAATCTGAATCTGAAGTCCGTTTTGCCCTATCAGATCATGACTCAGAGACATTTGTAAAATAAGATTGTTTTTTTGAGTTTTGCTTAACAATTTTCAAAATCATGAAACGATATAATACATCATGAAAAAAACTATAGATGTCGCCGAAAGAGTTAGTTTTTGCAAAGAAATCTAATGAAAATTTCGTTATTTTTATTTTTAGTTATTTTTATCATTTTATACAGGAAATTTTAAAATAGCCGAATCATATTCAGTTGTTTGTTCATCGACCATTTTTGACTTTTAATACAAGAGATTTGTTTCAGCCTGCTGAAAGGCTAGAAAAATTCGTTTTAAATAATTCCGTTTGAAGTGACCCTTGGTGACCATGTGAGAGTTTTTCGCACAGATAAAATGTCTTCGTTTGAATGTGTTTTCGCCACTGTGTTTTTAGCCGCTTATAGGCTTCTAATACTGGCAAGCTGCTTCCCAGCAAAAAAGCACACAAAACATCAAAAGAGAAAATAATGCGAGAAAAATTCCCCGTTGAAATTCGTTAATGCAACAAAGTGCATTATTTAAAAAAAATCCATAAAGCTTTGCAGTTTCAATACGGAACTGATACGATATTCTACTATGACAACGAAAACCGTAACGTGATTTAATATTTTGTAAAGAGAGAAGTTAAAATTTGTGTTTTTGCAGTTAAATAATTCTCCCATGCGAGTAAAAGGTTCCGGTAATTTTAGTTACACAATAGGTACTCAAACGCTTGCATATTTTATTACCTGTTCAAGGATAATTCTTTTGCAAGTACAATTTATAATACATCAAAGCAACTATGTAAGTTAAGATATTAAATTTCCCTTGTTACCTAGGCGGCGTTAATTCAACGCGTAAAAGCCGTAAATAAGAGAGCATTTAGATTAGGATTATTTATTAATATTCTATTGTTTGCTTTTCTCTAAATTATAGATGTTTCTGGTTGCTATTAGCAACTTGAGGTCCTTCATTTCGTTACCTTTATATAGCCGCGCGTTTCTTAGTTATTTCGACATAAAACGCCGTACCTATTATACTTCAGCTTTTAAAACTTTTTCGAATATCCTAGTTAGCCCATTATTTCCAGTTTCAATACGTTTTAAAATTGAAGCAAAAAACCGTAAAATAGATGATTTGTTGCTTATATCCTTGTCACGTTAATAACAAGTTAGACACGTTGTCCCTGTAGATCATCACAATGAATATGCGGTTAGAAATAGTTGTTGGATATTAATTTTGACAAACAATGCTCGTAACTTTTCACTTGACAAGTACGAATTTTCGTGCATGTGTTTCGTGGTACCAAGCGGTTTTCGGTTAATTAATAAAACTAGCAAGTGCACAATCTAAGTTGACAACGTCAACATTCAGCAACCGCAGCCGTCGACGGAAGTGAGGCGGTAAAGAATCATTTTCTAAATTGCAAACTTGTCGACAATGGCCCAAGCTAACGAGTCAAAGGTGATTTATTGTTTATTGTGTTTTTCTTTAGGCGAGCAACTTTGTCCTTAGCTATATTGATTGGAACTATTTTCCATCACATATCGTTCACGGCTAAAATCACCACTGATCTCGGCCGAGTGGTCAACGTTTTACGCTTCACGGGTGGCAGCATTGAAGACTCCAAATACGATGTTGCGTCGCTCTAAACCATCATTTTATATTCTCGATTTTAAACCCACTATTAAGGCTCTATAAAAACTGGCTACTCACGAGTACCCTCCAACAGGAATTTCAATGAAACACGAATTCCGGACAACGACCTCCTCTGCACAAAATTCCTTTTGATTTTGACACCAGCTTTAAGCTACGAATACACTGCTTTCGCGCTGCACAGTTGTTTCGTTAAATGTTTACAGTTACGGAAATGGTAGCTGTGTATGTCTAGCTTTAGCTCACCCACATCAACGTTTCCCCATTTACTAGTTTATGACTTTCAACGCTGTTGCCAAATGTTGGAATCGTTCCTTAAACTGACGCCTTTGACACCGATTTACGCACTTTATGAATCCATTATTCTGAGGATAATTGCGGAAAAAGTCAATGTTTTCAAACAAAAAATTTACGACTCAAACGGTCGATATGTAGCTTATTTGTAGAACAAATTTAAGTTATTGGTACGTCTTTGACATAGAATTTCACGCAGAATTCAAAACTGTGCTTATTTTTCCTGTCAACAAATAATGGAATTAGATGCGATTGAATTTTGGGTAGTCGCCAGAGGGCCAAATATTTAAGGTTCGGTGCGTCATATCTACGAATCTACGACAGATGAAAGATGCAGTTTTCGCCGTTGTTTTTCTTGCACGTATTTTGCTAAGATTCTGGTTTTACATTTACCGAATTCGATAACACAAACAGTAGAATTAAAGCGACACAACTTTACCCTCATCTCTTTAATACCAGATTTCGCCTGTGTTTTTTTCTTTTCTTATCAAGGTTTCTAATCCCCGGTATTTGTTTATCAGAAGTTCAATACTTCTTTCATTATCTATTTCTTTTTGTGAATAACCTATCTTGTTCTCGTTTTCTGCTGCTTGAAGGGTCGGATTTTCCTACATTTTTCCTTTCGGATTGTTTTATTATCCATTTTTACGCTTCTTAAACAGTGATATCGCTCTTACTTTTCTTGTTTAACACAAATTTGTAGGCGAAATGTTTATGTTTAGGTTGTTATTTTTATCACACTTTGATCAAATATTCTAAAAACAAAGAACTCTTTGTGGTTAGTTCAGTAAATTATGTCGCTTTAAGTTTTTGGTATTGTTTCAACAATGTTCGCTTCGCTTGCTGTTTGTTGTATTATTTTTAAGTCATCGGATGCCAGCTTTTAATTTCCGCAACGCCTCCGTTGCTATTACGTTGTCAAGTTTCAGTAAATTGTGCACTTGCAAGTTTTATTATTATAATTAACCGAAAACCGCTCGGTATCATGGAACATAAGCACGAGGATCGGTCGATATCAAATGAAAACTTAATAGCATTGTTTGTCAAAATTAATAGAACCAACTATTTCGCACTACAGCCTAATTTATATACAGTGATGAATATCTACAGTTATGTGGAAAGTTTACCTGGGCCCCAAATTATACATCAATTATACAACACTATTAGCTTACATGGCGGAAAGTCTACTGCAATACATGCTAAGCCCCAAGCGCTCTGCGTTGAGTTTCTGTTTACCAAATACAGTATTTTCATCGTTTTTTACTATTACGAGTTTTACTGAAATTCTACTTTAATGACAGATAATTAGGATTGTGCATATGCAACCGCAGTTTCAAAACCACTACACAATGTGCGCATTACAATTATGTCAAAGACACTTTAGTCTGCATCCATCCACTTCTACGGTAGGTATCTTAAGACTTACATTAACTCGACACTTTAGCTTAAAGCTCGGTTAACACTGAATGTTAACAACACTAAAGCCCGCAAAAACAATAACTAGAGATAATGAAACTGAAACAATAAATGTAAATTCTATTACTGTTGATAGAGTTAACTGACTATTTTGTGGCATGACACAGATTTATGACTATTTAGATTTTCCTAACCAAAAATAATTGTCGTGAGTATTCTGAACTTGCCCTAAAGCTAATACTGTGGAAATTTATGGGCAAACCAAGGTGTACTATGACAACAAACGTAAATACTACCCAATGCTAATCAATAATTACGGTGAGTTACGATGTGTTCTTTGTGCCGCACAATTTATACGTTACTGCTGAAAAAGCAACTTTTAAAGACTCCGTCAAAATCAATATCCGAAGAAAGCGGCTAACGCTAAACTCTAAGATTACGGTAGAACTATTCACAAACTTAGTCAATAGTATTGCTTTAAATTACTCGAAATACTAGACGAGGATAATATTGTGAATCCTTTTCTTGTATTTAACTTGTTTATCAGAGGTGAAAATTGCTTGTTATTTTTGCTAGGCACATCCACCATATTTATAAGTGTGATAAAATTGTAGATATCATAAAATTTTCTAGAATATTTACTGTTGATGTTTCGTATTATAAATATAAATCTAAAAAAGAGCCACGTGTCAACCTCTTTTAGAATTTTTACCTTTAGAAATTGGGTTGGTCCTGGAGGATAAAAAGACGGCGTTCATCAAGATCTTAAAGGTATGCAAATGCGTTTTGCCTGTACATATTTGTGAGTCCCGGCAAAAATAAATTTGTTGAACTTAATAAAGTTCAAGTAAAAAGTTTTGATACAAAAAAGGTTTGTAAGAAAATAACAAAAACTAACTTGTTTTGTTTCCACCATTCTTTATTTATTATGACGGAAAATTTCCCCAAAAACAGAAATATTTTGTTTTTTTCCTTCGCAATGTCATACTCATAATCCTTCAAGTTGTGCGTTGTATCCGTTAGCGCATCCAGTAAATAAATCTGTATTTGATTTTACCGTCAAAAGCAAATAAATTGCAAAACATGGATGTGAACAAAGAAGCGCAGATCAAAGGCGCCAACAAAAAATGACAAAATATTTCTTTCAATGGAAAATGGATTAATTTTATTGTATAAGGTATTATTATTTAATGATATATATTTTCTTGTAAAATATTGTTGCCTATTAAAACAGATCGGGGAATGAAATAATTTAATTGCTCATAGTCATAAACCTACCAATTTAATAGTGCGCACATGGGCAAACAGTTATTGGTAAAAGCATTAAACTAGAAACAAATTCTTAACTATTGCATGAACTCGACTAATTAGCAAAAGCGAAAGGTTTTGTAAAATAACCCAATAAAGGGTGGAAATTATAGGAGAGTTCCTTTTGTTATGATATGATAAACTGTTACCAAAATGAGGATGTTTAAATGCACTTGTTTGTTTCAAAAGCAATTTAAAATTCACATAAAACATGCTGCATGTACCAAAAGGTTTAATAACTTTGCTGCGTTATGGATATTAGCAGGAACGTAACCAAACACGAAACAAGCGATTTTCGTATAGTATTCGACACCACTTTGTACACCTGTGTCGTTATTATTGAATAATGGATATTAAACTGGCGATATCACAACTACAAATTTGTAAAACGTTTCTCGCAAATTAGACAAACTACATCCTCACTCATTTTTTTAATTCATTAAAAGAGCGTTCTAAAATAAAAATAAAAGTTTGTAATCGCATTTCTATTTTACAAATTTGTATATTCAAACGCGTAACGCCCGTAGCTACCATTTAATTTTTCTGAAAAATTAGTTTAACTTTGTAATAGGTAAAATATCCGCGATATTAACTCTGCAGTTCAGTTAATATCACGAGAGAATTTGTTATCAAAGCGCCGTAGAATTTCACTCAAAAATAACAAAAGGAATTTAAAGACTTTCGCAACCTGAATTTTCTTTATTAAAAGCTTAGTTTGGCACAATTGTGCCGGCACATAATTAGTATTGTGCACATGCAAGTTCTGCTGCGGGCTCATCTCTAGAATGTGTTTTTCATGCAAGTAACGAACGTAATCACATAACGAAGTAAAATTTTATTTTTATCACAAGCTTTGCATATACAATGTTAAAATTGTCGCACTCGTAAAGATAAAAAGATGTGACGTCGCGCTAGGTTCATTAACAAGAAAATAAAAAAAATGAAGAACAAACAGTAGAAAGTACGTTTTGTTGTCAAGCAGGCGACAATAAATTTAACTCTGTGTTTAAATTGGGATTTGCAGAGGTAGCTCACGTATTTGTATTAGAAGTGATTAGTTAAAATGTTGTACAAATTGGTCCAAACACAACACGAGAACCCGATAATTAAACAACAATCATAACAATCCAATCAAAGTAACGAGATTGTATAAATTTTGAAAGAAATATCTACTGGCAAACCTTTTTGTAATAATAATTCCACCCTTGTCACTTCACTTTTTATTCGCTCTTTCTGTGAGCTTGAAGAATAAAGTTGAGATCGTGGTTGGAATATTATATTATTTACTGGAACTTCGGTTCTTGTTCGAACCCGGTTTAAGTTCAATTCATAAAAGAGGATGTCACAAATCTAATAGACATGTTTGTCACCATAACTGAGAAAAAAATGCCCACGAATCATCTGCATCGTATCCAAACACGAAAATAAATTGCATTACCGCCACCCTTCGACTTAAATTGAACTTTGTGGGACAAGAAATCTGCTGGCGACAATTTCATCAAAAAATACATTATAAACCGATACGTCGTTGAAAATTTGATAAAAAAGGGATTTGCTCAGAACTTACGCGAAACCGCTCCTTTAGCTTTCCTCAGTTTGACGAAAATTTTATTGATGTAGACAATTTGAATTTGGAGAAATTCTGCTAATAATAAAATAATCGAAGCAGGCGCAAGAAATATTTATCGTCACTAGGAAAATCTGAAGCGAGTAAAATAAATCTGCACGAAGTGGATTCATGATCATTCTAGTTTGACAAATTACAAGTTTACTGCACAAGTTGCGATGTAACTGATAGCTGTACATTAATCGCAAACTTGACATTACGTAGCAGCATTTATTTATTATAATATTGCTTTTCTGTCAATTTAATTTGCCGCTAAAGTGAAATATGTAATTGAATCCATTCAAATATATTACTAGGGCTTGAAAATGCACATTACGTAAACCGAACGATAAACCTGCAATGACGCAGCTTCTTGGCTTTTCACGACAAGCACACATTTATCGCGTTCCAACGAAATTGCAGGATTTCGCGTTTATTACCTTGGCGACAAAATTACAATTGCATACAATGATACAATTTTTTTCCTCACTTTTTCACCGTGTACCAACCTTGTGTTATAAATTAAATGCTACGAAGTAATAAAAGTAGCAAACCTTTTGAAAAGTCGAGCACCCAATTTGCTTTTAAAAACACCGTTATTTCACGTAAAAAGAACAAAGACGAAATGTAATTAATACGGAAAAAGCAAATTAATGAATTGAGCCGTCCATCAGACAACTGTGGCCGCTTTCAATCTTGTTTGATCTCATCACTCATCAGAACGGTGTAACTGGATGACAGCTGAACTCATTAAATCTCAAAACCGTACCTACATCCAAAGCTCATCATTACAAAGTCGACAAAAAATATGCAAAATATCGGGTTCTAAAAAACGAAAAATAGATTGTGCTTTGTAATTAATTTTACATGAAATTACGGCCGGTTTTAACAATAACGGCGCTGTCATTTTGGTTTGCTCCGCGTCATTGGATAAAAGCACAGTTAATTTAATAGAATAACAGGAGGTGTCATGGTGTCAGTTATGAGTTTTCCTGAAAAAAAGTCTTCTTAATCAGTTGTAGTAGTGATCCAAATATGGTGGATGCGCCGGGCAGACGGGGATATTTTATTCCTCTGAATTCTAGTTCTTGTAAAATGGAGCACTATGTCTACTGCAGTTTTGCGTTGGTGGTGTAAAATTTTATGTTCTGGTGTCCTGTACGCTATTTAGTAATGTTGAAGCAAAAGAGGGAAAGGTTCCAATTACGAGAAACAAAGTTGCATAAAAAAGACAATTAGCGTGGCTTTTGTGATAGTTTCCTGAGTATTCCGAGAACATGATATTTGATTTCAGGTCTCAGTTTCAACGTTGCATGTTACTAATTTAGTTAACCGAAACAGCAACCACGTCTGCATTTGTTGTGATTTGAATTTCTTGAAAGCTAATTTAATTGAAACAAATGTTCTTGAAAACTAGAGAAATTTAGGGAACGTAAAGGAAATTAAGTAAATTTAGTATGTTCAAGTTAAATTAGCAATTGTTTTCGTTTAATTAACATTGTTATTGTAGGATTTCTAATGAAGTTGTAACACCAGGTATACTTAAACCGTTTCAAAGCACCCATGTTTCTTAGTATTAACGCAGATTCCAAGTTTCGTGTTGTTCATGGATATCCGGTATTTTATAGGGCTAATTTATGCTACAAGCTCCTGGAATCTTGATGTATGAGGAACAATGTCGACATAGACACTAAAGCCCAGCAAAGTTGTATAGTTGCCAGACTAGTTAATGATTTATGTTAAGTCATATTTAAATTAAATTTCCTGTTTATTGCCCAAAACCATTCGCGTGGAATACAATAAATTGCACCGATCCTCGAGTGTTCCATCAAATGTTACCCCACAGATTGAGAGGATTTCCCTAAATTATTATTTCAAACATAAATCAGGTTAAATCGCAAGAAAATTTCCTAATTTCCTAGATTTACTCCCTGAATTAACCGATCCACTGCAGATTGCCCACAGGAATGACGGCCATCTTGAGTTATAAATCAGAACAATAAAAACTTTATGAGATTTTTACATGTCATATGTCCGGTAATATCGGGATTACTAGAACGGATCAAGAAACATCTGAAATAAAAACATTTAAGGGTCGATTCCTGAAGGGCGAGGATACTATAAATAAGCACCTTAGGGTCCTATATATTATAATGCTACCTACATACGTTTAGCTTCGCATACCTGTGGTGCAAATGGTGCTATTTCTCTTTGTATAAATTATGGTCACGTCATAGCTTCCATTCGTTGTATATTATAATAGAAATTTTAATTCCACAATACAATAAAACAAAATGACAATACAGCACTTTCCGCACCTGAGGATGTTGATTACGTGTTGTTGTTAAAACCATCAAAGATCATGGAACACAATTTGCATTTATAAGGGTATAGAATGAGCGAGGATAATCCGTACTAATTTAAAAACACATTAATTGTAACACCCTCCGAATAAACCGGTTTCTCTCTTAAGCTTTCTTTTGCTGCTTCCAAATTAAATTTATTTAATTCAAAAAAGCTCTCGCACCAATATATACATTCGCGGGAAATTTATTACATTAGTCTTTGTTTAGAATAAAATTACTTTCAGCCCAAACCAAAAAAAATATCATAAAATTAAACTACCCTCGTTACGTAAAATGGTCATAGACGTAAACTCTGCTACCAAAGAGAAACTGATTAAATTTTCGCTTAAAAAAAACAAAACTGGATTATTAACGTCAAGTGTTGTAACGTAACAAGAATTTTTTAATAACCATCATTCCACAAATTAATTGTAAAGCTCTCAAAACAAAAAGAAATAGGTTGTTGTAAAATTATCTACAGACAAAAAGAGGGTGGTAAAACTGGCAACGTATATTACATCACAAGGCGGGGTGCTTTTGCATTATTTAACGTTTATCTAAAAAATACTACGGGTTTAAGGGAGGTTTGTAATAAAACTTCTAACCAAAAATAATTTTCGTTCTTTCTGTTAAATTCTGATGTTACTATTTTTTTTTCAGATTTTTCTTCTGGGGTGCACATCTAATTCCTAGGTTAAGTGACTTTTCTATTATTCGCAAAATTTTGTTGAAATGTAGGCACACTCTATAAACCGATTGAATAATCCACTAATTTCAAATCCGACTATTAAAACTATACTAATTAATCAGGTTTTTGTATTTCAAACCTATGGTCAAAGAAATTAACTATTGAAATTAATCCATGACTTGCTGTGTTTGACTGTGGTATATTTCCATTAACTTTAGATTGCCATAACTAATTGGTAATGTTCTATTGACGTATAGAGCATTTAATCTATACTGCTTTATGGAACGATGATATATCTGGTCCAACCAAAGCAACAAATCAAAATTTTAATCGTCATTTTTTGTTTACATAGTTTGGTTAGTGACATTTAAAAACTGCCATCTTCTACGTCAATAAATATGGTGGATGCGCTGGGAAAGATTTATGGCACTGAAAGAACAGCTTGCACTTTTTTGTAAATTATTATTTGATATACTGCAATTTTAGTTAAAACTGCCTTGGGTTTCAGAGAAAGTAAAATAACCGGTATATTGTTGTGTAACCATTTGTTATTTATACGCGTTAATGTAAATGTTAACTTTGACGTGCGATGGAGCGTGCACAGAAGAAACATATTAGATTGAACGCTGACATTTCAAAGTAATGAAACACCGCAGGAGGTTATTTTATCAACATAATACAAACGTCACTTCCTGTCAAGTTGAAAACGGTGTAAATATTAAATATGTACAATACGCACGTTTGCTCTTTTTACAATTTTCCGGTTAATTGCCTTACTTTCAGTGGTTGAGAGAAGAGCGAACTTCCCCAACCACACTGTTTTTAATACAACATCCGCAGAATCTATAACACGGCATTCTCCGCAACATGGAGAAGTTGCTGCCGACAAAACTGCCTCTAAGGCTTTGGTTTTGCCTTCTATAAATTAAACGCTTCGGTTTGTGTGCGGTTTCTGTTTCCTTCCATTAAATTTTTGTCGAGAAGTCGAGAAATGCACTTTCGGAGAAGCGCGCATTCTTCGGAGCTTTATTCCGTAAATAAACAACTTACGAAGAGATTATAATAATGAGGAGAGAAACTGCATTTTGCTACCGAAATGACAAGCGAATATGCTGTTTTTGGCAGTTTCCACACATTATGTTTCAGAATTTAACGGTTTAATTACCATCGTTTAATAAAAAAGTTCTGTGTAAATTTAATGCTTTTTTCTTCCTCTTGTGAAAAATCACGATTTTCATTTTATCGTATAAATGTTATTTTATTTTTCCTGTTAATTTAAATAACATTGAACGTGCATAGTTTGCAGTGTTGAAAATAAAATCTGGGCGATATTTATATTCTCATGATTTGTTTAAAACAAACAAATGGAATCAATATTCCTATTTATTGTTTTCTGTTTTTTAATTGATTTCAGTTAATTAGTTGAAAAAATTTAGAAAAACAATAACAACACGTACTGTAAATGGTAAACGGTTTTAACATCCTGCTATATTTATATCGACATTTAAACGAACGATAAAACGAGCATACATTCAATTGTGATAAAAAACTTGTTATAATTTGTTTTAACTGGAAATTTAATATTTGAAAATTAGTTGTGAAACCTAATAAGCGGCTGTAATATTTATTTGGGTTTCCGTAAAATTGTCCCAAATTAATTGAAATTAGAATGAGGTGAAAAGGAAAATCCGCCCAATTTATTTTTATTATATTATATGAGACGGAGAGTGATTATTTTTCGGCTTGTACCCTTGTAACCAACGCTGATGTGAATTTTTCGGTTTATAAATCTTGGTAGCTGAGTATATTTTCGTTTGATAAGTGGAGTGGAGATTCGTTTGGTATCTGATTAAGAGTAATTAACGAAAAATGAAAGCTGTAATCCCCGTTGTAATGTTAGACAACCGCTGTGAATGGGAGTAGAATCCACAAACTTCGGTATTTAATCCAACACTTTACCAAAGGGCATAACGAGATAGCGCGATAATCTTCGTGCCAACTAGTCTACTGATAGCTAGGTAGAGATAGCAAAGATTGTGGCTTCCAGTTGAGCTCAAAGGGTTTTTTCGTTTCCAATTGCTTTACTGTTGTACTTGCTTATTTCCACTTGTCAAAAGCAGATTCTAATAATTAAAATAACATAAACTGAACCTACGCCTTACTATTCCATTTAATTAGTTCAGGAATTTTCCGCCAATTCACGGTTTTATTTTAATTAACTGTGGTTATGGAACTTAACGTTCACAAGAACACACGCCTTGGATAATTGCGTTTGTGCTTTCTACCCTAAATTTTCTTCGCTTTTATTTTTAAAGTGACAAGCAGTTCGAAACACAATCAGTTGCAAGTTTTAATGGCGCATTTTGTTATTTATAAACCAAACTTTCTGGCGCAAATACTGGAATTCGTTCAATTTGGGGCTCCTTAATTACCCTAAAATAAAACCATGTTAGACTGACTTCGGAATTGAAAAATGTTTATTTTATCGAATATAATAAGCTGAATCAGCCGGCTGTAAAATTGGAAATTCGCTCATAAACAAATGGCTTGATTCATTACGAGCATAAAAACAAAATCGTAAGATGAAAATTTAATATTATTGGCATTCCATATCTTTTGTAATGTGCTTCCGTTTTAACGATCGAACTTTTTATTACTGAACTTAATTATTCTGAAAGCACTGTTATATCTATTTTATTTTATTAATTTTTTTCTGAAAGTCATTTTCAGGGCAGACTGTAAAGAAAACTTAATGATTTTCCTTCGAAAACTTCATTGATGCAGCTAAAAAATTAATTTGTGTTTTTAATTAATTTTGAAATTACGTTAACCAAACATTGGTGTAACGGTAAAAGTTAATTATGTAATAAGGTTCTTTTAAACTTTCTGCGCCAAAGTTAACTTTGAATTTGTTGTTGTTAACAACTTTATAATTAAAACATACAAGACCTCTGAGAAAATTCACTCTAATTAAGATGTGTTCGCCTATGAGAAATCTGTTCGTAAGTTTTCTTAAGTCGATGATGGTGGCTGGTGTTTAAAGTTATTCAATAAATAATTTCGGCGTCAGAAGTTCTAGAAAGGTTTTGTTTTTGATGACGCAGACAAATGCCAGATGCATTCATAATCTGCTATTGTTAAAATTAAAATAACTGCTCGGGTCTTAATAACAGTCTGTCTTAGTTTTTTTCAAGAATCCATATTGAGACGTTCGTATTAATTCCGGGAAACGCAAAGGTAATTATTAAAGTTTATTGCTTTTAAATTGAATATTAATTCTGATGGTTCGAACTGACAACGTCCGTACTTCCATTAAATCTTGCACCTTTACCGAATCGGAGGTTTAATTTAAAAGTCGGCGTCTACCTTCAAAAAGGATTCCTCTGAAATTTCGAAACGGCTTAATTTTTAAGAAGCCTATTATCAAAATTAAATTTATTATTAACTCGCTGATTATTGTAAAGTCAACTTAATTTTAGCTTTTATACCGCTTTACATCCTTTGTTCAAACACAATGAAAGAACAACGGCTCTTTTGAATAAGTCAGTATAATTTTCCGTTTTTGTTTTTCATCTTGGAAAAATTCAGTTAATTGGGGGCAGCTGACATAGTTAAAATTTTAAAATTATTTCTGCGTAAAATAAGCACTAATAAATAATTTTCTTATCTAAAATAGCGCGAGATTAACGATGGCGCAAACCAAAAAATCTTAATTTTTATTTTTGTTTAACCTTTACACTGCTCGGCCCGGAAAAATCCGCAAAATAATATTTCGCTCAAACTGCTCCGAACGTATATATTCGCATTGATTAAGAAGTGGTCAACTGCTCAAAACATAATTTTTTGAAGACGCAAATATGGTTATCTACCTCTTAGCAATACACAGTCACAATAGCTTTAATTTTTTTAAATACATTTTTTTTACCGTTCCTTGCTCAGAACGTATATATCCGTCTACGACTAAAATTCATTTGAAATCTATTCCATGCATTTTTTTATCCACGCAGTTTAAAAGTAGGTCCGAACTAAGGGCCAGGTAATATCACCATAATAATCAGCTCTCATCTCAATGTTACCTTGTTTAATATTTATATTGACGTTGTGGAAAATTAAAATCTCTATGAACATTTTCAAAATTAGTTAATCGGACAAGTGCTCAAGACGTTAATAGACGCCAAGGCAAAACAGCGATCAACTGCTCGGAACGTATATTGTCGCAGAAGCTGACAATCCGCGCACAGTTACAAAATTTTCCAAAAAACATTGCGCAGTGAAAAGGTTAAATAATATTTGATCAATTTTGTCTTTTTTAATTGGTAAATCTGACGAGCCGTCACTGAAATTTATACTTCATATGTTTTTAAAGTAAAAGTTGAACGTCTGGGAGATTCCTTAACTAAGTGTCAGTCCGCACTATTAAATAAAGTGGATAAATATTAGCTTCTCTAAGTTTGCCGTCACTTACAAAAGCCTGACATTAATCTTTTGCGTTTTAATTCCATTGTATGTCTTTGTTCCGAGACGATACAATTGTAAACACCGAATTTCTGTCAAGGAATGTGAAATATTTTTCGCCAAAAATCGGTTAGTCGAAGTATTCTCAAAGTTAATTATAATTAATTTTATGAGCATAACTGTGGTACTTTTATGAGGTTATTTTTCTTCCATTACGATCGCACCGGTGTAAAACTTTTAACAAAGTTGTGCTTCATCAGGACGACATTTGCATCGGTAATCTATACTTCGCAATTTCTTTCCGACGCAACTTTAAAAGCAGTTTGATGAAAAACGTGAACTTGGAAATAAAAACCTGAAATTTTAATATGAAAGGAAATCATTGATTTAAGCGTAATTAACGGACGATTATTTTTTAATTTCGGATTAGTAAGAAGCGGAGCAGAGTGCAAATCTTTTATAAAGCACTCGGTAAACAATGTTTATTAGCGCTCAGGAAAGCACTTCCCGTTAGTTATTTTGTTAATTTTATAATCCTTATAAAATGAGTGTTTTGTATAAAAGTGCCGAGATATTTTCAAGCAGAGTTTAGATCTTGATAAGGTAATATCGCACACCACGTCTTACTCAGGCGCGCATATAAATGTTGCAATAAAACTTATTCCCCGCGGCTGATGAGTGCATAAAATCCGGGAACTATTTTATTTTGAAAGTTTTATCCGATCATCCATCATGGCGTTCTGGGTCGTTGGGTGTCAGAAACCTCAAATGGCGGTCAGGTTTGGAAATTAATCCTGTCAGGAGCGCACCCTAAACAGGATAACCATTTAAATGAAAAATAACCGGCACTACTTTGTATAAGACGGTCGTATATTCCGTAATACTGACGCTATCTCTTTAAACATGTTTTGTAGGTGAATTTTATGACGCCAATTTGCGTTTTTGCCATAATCATTTCACACATAGTCACCTATTCGAACAATTTATCTTGTTCACTATTGGCTTTATCTTGCACATCTACATGAAATAAAATGAAACTGGCACGGATGCTTTTGGACCATAAACCAATATTGTGCCATAAACATCATGCAACTCCAACGTGATTAATTTTGCAGACGGCATATTTCATGAATATAAAAACACCAAAAGGAAATAAATTATGAAAATTCATATGTGTCTTATCTCACATTCGTAAGTCGATATGAAACTCTTAAAATATACATGGTCTTATATTACAACAGTGTTAAGGCGTTCTCCAAAGATTACATTTTCCCTCTGTTATAAACTTTAATTCCGACGATTCGTCATAAATTATAACGAAATACAATGTTAATCTTCTCATAAATTCGAACGGATCTGTTCAAGCATTTCCTTCCAATATTCCAGTCTTACTACATACGAAGCTTGACAATAATCATTACTACAAGAATACCTTTCCATACAATTCTTTTATTCTATTGCTACCGATGATACAAGATATTTATTTAAGTCACTGTTTCTACTCTCTCGATATGAGATTGTTTCGATGTTAACGCAGATAAAGTGACGATACTCAATAGACGTGGCAAGAATTCACTTTATTGGTATCAGCACCGTCAAATTACAAAAAACTTACAACGCAACAGTGCATGCGAGAAGCACGTATTACATCGAGTTCTGTAACTAAATAAGTTGGTTTATGTGGGTTAAAATTATTTTATGATGAAAATGTTTGACTGGATTTGTGTTTTTTTATAAAGTCATAGTCATTTCAGCTTGTCTAGTTACGGTTTATATCTTTTTTGGCCGTCGGAGTTTTTATTACTACAAAAGTAGCCACGTAGTAAAAAAGTAGTAAATCGCTTTTTTAACTTTATCTATGAAATATTTCAAACTTCTCCATGGTTAATATTCCCTTGCCTCTAAAATGAATATTTTTCAGTGTGTATTATTTATTGAAGTGCTAATTTATAATCACACCTAGAGGCATAAAATTTTCCCTTCCCGTTATTCTAATTTCAAGCTTAATTTCACGACAAGTTTATTAAACTGTAACCCAAATAAATATTGCAGACCCTCATTCAGAACTTTACACTTAATAACTAATTCTTGAGACTTAAATTTTTATTATCTTTAATAATTAACGTTGCCCTTTCAGACTACAAAAGTTTTTATGCCAGTTTCGATGATTTTTTTATTATGTTGTAAATTACAAAACAAAATTCATACATTCTTAAATTATAGCCTATAGCCAAAAAAATTGACCCGGCCCAATCACCCTGTTTTCATTATTGAAATAAATTTGTGCTTTTAAATTAAATATTTGATCAATTTAATTGTTTGTTTTATGTTTGGACAGTTCTTCATTGCTTATAAATAAATAATTAAAAACAGCGCACTCGAGATACCTAAACTCAAAAATTATTTGAATTATCTATGTGCACGATATACAGGGTGTAACAAACAATTTTTTTAAACGTCGACTGTTTTTTTATTTAGTATACAGGGTGATTTTTTTAAAACGGCAGGCGTTGTAGAATTGTTATTTATAAACCGATTTCAAAAATTTTAAAAGCAAATTAAATGGTTTTTAATTTACTATAAACTGATAATTTTAAAATTTTTCTAAATGTCTTAGTATCTTTTGGGCGATACTCAACTTTCTTATTTTAAATTGGAACCTATATATTTTTTTTCATATTTGAAAGATATTAATTTTCTTGATTCAGAAATGTGTAATATGTTCTACTTTTAAAATTTTTTTTTTTAAAACAATCATCAAAGTTGACAAAAAATATGCAATAAAAGTTAATAAAATCTAGGTGCATGGTGTCAAATAAAAGAATGCCGTTATTGTAATGTCAAAAAGCAGTAAATAACAGAAAGGATCGGCATTTTTTTTTGAAATTATTAATAACAAAAGACAATAATAATTACAAATCAGAAAAAACAACTACCTAATTTAATTAAAATACTGTTGAAACGCCATCCCGTTTTTTTCATTGCACAATTGACACCCACGAAAAATGCATTGTGCATTGTAAGGTGTAGCCCCATCTTGTTGAAAGAAAACTTGTTCTTCCTGTTATTTGCTGCTTTTTGACATTACAATAACGATATTGTGTTATTTGACACCACGCACCTAGATTTTATTAACTTTTATTGCCTAAATTTTTTCATTTTTGATATATTTTTTTTAAATATTTTTTGTAAAAGTAGAACATATTACACATTTCTGAATCAAGAAAATTAATATCTTCTAAATTATGGGAAAAAAAATATGGGTGTCAATTTAAAATAAGAAATTTGAGTATCGCCCAAAAGATACTAAGACATTTAGAAAACTTTTAAAATCATCAGTTTATAGTAAATTAAAAACCATTTAATTTGTTTTTAAAATTTTTGAAATCGGTTCATAAATAAAAATTCTACAACGCCTGCCGTTTTAAAAAAATCAGCCTGTCTATGATACTGATTAGTCCATACATTTTTCATTAAAACGGCACGTGTCTGATAATCGCGTTGACAGAATTTGTTGTTGTCCAGAATTACCAGATAATAAAATTATTTTAAAGGTGCAAAGGAAAGTGAATTCAATAGATAAGTTTTTTGTGCACTGCGTTTTAGCGGACATGCTCTGTCTTGCGTAACTTAAAAACACTTAAAATGTCACAAATTTTTTGGAAAATACTTAAGAAATTTTGGAAAACCGAAGAGGTAATAATTGTTTGTTTTATTGAGATCTATCAACAGCTTAATTTAATGTACTTATTTCTGTTACACCCTGTATAAACTCCTCGGCTTAGTTAGCGGTGTTTTACCTTTTCATATAATTCCATGTAAGACTAAGCTCAATTTACAAAACTTTCTTTATTATTACTTATTTTTTTATGTTTGTTGTTACATGTTTACCTAACAAGAAATGATCTAAACGGTTTGATCCTTTCTAATCCTGTTATATTAAATCCAGTTAACTTGAAATTAATCATGTGAAGATCTTTTCAACTTAAAGCTTTGAAGTATTGGCAATTTCAATTGTCCTGTTAGAGGTTAGTCACAAGATCCGTAACTTTTATTACGTATTGTATGTGTCGTATTCTGCTGTGAATTCATAAAAGTTTGACACTGTGAAAGTGGACCTCAGTTACATGTTTCATAGTCACAGGTCCCTAAACATTGGTCTGAAAATTGGAGTGACATCGCGAAAGTTATTTTGCGTAAAACTCGTGCTAACTTTCCATTACTTTTACCCTAAGTATTCGGATAAACTGGGATTTATCGAAAGCGTCGATAACGTTAATTGCGCGGTTTAATCGCAGCCGTAAAAGTCCCAGATAATTTGTTCTAGCGACGTGTGAATTATGCAAAGATATAGTTTATTTTCCCGTACTTACCGTTATCGGCAATAAAAGTTCGTGCGTCTCGTTTCCTTTCCAGATGCGATATTCCGTTGGTAGAAGTGGCACATCGCAAGCGAGTGCCTCGAGCTTTTCTTCTAGAGGCGTAAGAATTCTATGTAACGGTGGATACTGCGGTCTAGTTTCAGCAGTTTCGGTGGTAACGTTAAAATTCGCTGATGTTGTTGTTGTCGGGGGCGGCGAAGTGACCGGGCTGTTACCAATGGGATCGGCCTTGCTTTCCGTCACGGTTTGAGTAGAAGTAAATGTCGTGGACACAGTGCTAGGGATTAACGTCACGTTGGCTTTTTGAATGGAGAAAGATTCACTTGAAGACAGTCCATGAAGTAGGAAGAGAAACGCGATCAAGACTCGATATTTCATTTTGATTTAATGCGCCGATTTTCAACAATGACACTTTTCACCTAATTTACGAAAGTCTCATTTCATTCAAAAGCTGCTTTATCTGGAACAACGAAAAACACATTACTCCCACGCTTCAAAAATTGGCGAAGGCGCCAGGACACTCGAATTAAGTTAATTATGAAATTTGCACTATGCTTGTTAAAAATCATCTCATCCAATTAAACAATGGCTAATTTTAAGGATACGGAATTAATTTTGACTTAAATTGTGATCCCGGCGCCTAAGCGCCGAGACCGGTAAAACGGTATTTGGCGAATCCGAAATTAGGCCGTATCTTTTCTCAGCAATTTAAGCTACAAATTTAAAGTTGCAACGCAGTTATTCAGTCTTAAACGCTGTCTGATTATTCGTTTAAATTCGCAACGCCGTTATTTTAATTGAAAAAGGTAGCAAAACTATGCAAGATAACTATGCAATAATTTCAAGAGCGCTTTAGCTTCGTGGTTATAAAAATGGAGAAACTCTCATGGTAATGATCTCCACTACCAAGTAATGTATTATTTCTGAGGAAAACTTGCACATTAAAAAACGAGCATCACAGACATCTTCAACTAAGTGCTAAAATTACTTTAGTTAGTTATGTCAACAACTAAATGTTACATTACTAACTTAAATTAACTACATGTTGATTTAGAGAAAACTAACGAGACACTTTTTCAAGTTTCCACCAGCTTAATTAGTTCTAATTATTGTTCTGATTTAGTTTGGCGGCGCGAAGTGAACCAGCAACGTAGCAGAGTCAAATAAAATTCCGTGCGATTATTTTTTGATAGAGGAGGCGCATCTACCACATTTTTTATAATTTGAATGCTTTTTTTGTAAAGTGACAGTGGGTGTCCAAATAACCTAATTTCTTTTGTTAGCCTAAAAACGGGTTTATTTTCTAGGCGTGTGGTTATCATTGTTAGCACGTCCACGCCTCTAGCTGAAAATGTCTAAGTAATTAAATAAACCACTGCGGTGAATTTCATATCCAAACACGAAGTCAAACGTTGAGTTTATTTGAATAAAACGTTGCGTTGCACATTAGCCGAAAATGTTTTATCAAGCTTCGATTAAGGTTGACAAAATTGAAAACCTGTGTTGCTTAAATATTTAATCACTTGATCCTGTGGCGATACAAAAAGTTGAGTGTTTATAGAGCAAATTTTATTTATCTTTGGGTTTATTGATTATTGGCGAGTGCGTATGTTTGCTTGACCCAAAGTTGCACACATGATCCTTTTCGGGGTTGTGACATTATCTTTTCGTTTTACAAAATCGTCGATCCGAAGAGGGTGATAAACAAAATTCTCATCACAAATCAATTAGGGTTGTTAATTAAATCAGTAAGTAGGATATAAGCCTCTCGTCCTTTATTAGGCGGTAATCTCAAAGTGTTCGTCATTGATTATCAATTTTAATCACATGTCGCTGAAAGGGTAATAAGAAACAAGACGGGGTATTTCAGCATTCTCGCTTATGCACTTGAAAATCCCTTTCACCTTCTCTAGCTTCCGAAGTACCATCAATGCCGAGGAGTATAAGGAGTAAAGGCGAGAGACTGGAATTAATGCATTAGATGTATCACGCCCCTTCGCAAAAAGGTTTCGAATTCACCCTAAGGATCCTATACACTCCCTTTACGTTCCTTGTTCAACAAATTTAGCCCCCTGAAACAATATTCTCGGCGATTTATTACACAACTCCTATAATTTCAATCTCATCCTTACCATCGAGTTAAGGTAATTCATTCCTAAGCCCACTCACAATTACCCTGACGAAATAATCCGTTTAACATTGACTATCCAGCTATCATCCCCTTGAAAAAATTCCTTCTACCAAACACCAGCCGGATTTTACCAGACAGAATACAGATAAGAAAGGCAAATGACAGATGCGTTCACTTTTTACAACGACACTATCACGATTCTAATTCTTAGAATGCCTGAACCCGCCGCATCTAGCAAATTTTTCAAAAACAACAATGTCACAGCATGCTCGTTGGTTATCTAGAATCGTTTATCTGGAATGTTGTACGCCAATAATTTGTAATCTAACCAGCGATACATATGCAGCACAGGTAACCCACAAGTCAATGCACACCAGTGGCGCACACAACAAAGCATTAATTAATACAACAGGAACACAATACAAACCGAGGAATACGCATGAACATACTGGAAAATGTTTCAAAGTGGTTCCGGCGCGGCGCTTCCACCATTTTCACGCTTATTATACAGGGTGAGTCAAGCTTGCGTAGTAAAGAGCCAAAAAATGATGAGAATATAAAACTGCATTTATTACACTAAAAATTTAAAAAGGGTTCTATTTAAAAAAATCAAGTTCTGGCTATTTGTAAATCCTGAAAATTAAAATCGGCTATTTTTTACATTTAAGCATAAAATTAATTTCTGGTCAAATCAAGAGAAAAAGCATAGTTTAGTTATTGAACGTGTGAAAGTTTTATCTTAATATCTCGAAAGGCAATGGTGCTGTCAATTTTTAAATCAGACACTGCAACTTCAAGAATTTGCGGAAAAAAAATTATAACTTGACAATGTCATGACCAAAAATTTAAAAGTTAATAGTTTTGAAGAGCTTACTAAATAACTCATCAAAATCCTATACTAAAATATATAAAAAAGTTGAATGCGGCCCTGCAAAAATGGTGCACTTCTGACAACTGAAATTAAATTTAATATATGCATTTTGTTCAGACATATACATTCATCTTTTCAAAAATATAAAATAGTTATTTATAAAAGCGTCACAGAAGGACTACGCAAACTTGACTCACCCTATACATATGTATAATTTCTTGAGAGAGCCACGTAATGCAAAAATTCAAGTTCACGGCTAAATTATCGACGCGCATAAATTAACGTAATAATACACAGGAGAAGTAAGAAATAAAAAAAACAACTAAATCGGTAATGGCCCTGTGCGGAGTTATTTATTGTCAATGAATTATAGTAGCAGCTCTAATTTACAGACTACAATGAAGTACAAAGTTCCATAATTCAACAAACGTGGAACGGAATATGCACCGCTGTAACTTCATTTGTAAAAACTCCTTTATCTGCAGAACTGAGATAACTTTTAGAGGACGTAAATTCAGCACACGTTGGATTTCAATATTGAGATTAAGATGCACCGAAACTTCCTTCAATTAAGACTGGAATTCCAGAGTAGAGTTTTTTTCAATTTTTGATTATGTTCAGATGTGTGAAGTAAAATTGAGATATAACAATTAAATATTAATAAAATCCCGGAGATCCGCACAAGTTAAACATTTATTTATAATTTGTATGCCTCACATATTCACTACTTAAACAACACATCGCTTCCGCTGACTGCTAATATTATTCAACCAAAATGAAAAGCAAACTGTAGAGCTATGAAAAATAATCCATTAGCAAGGGAGTCGTCCAAAAATACTCCCGTCGGTATTTACAAATACAGAAATAATTACAATGGAATTACTAAAAAATTACATTTTTTGTTTTCCTTGTCTTAAAAATCGATCATTGGAAAAAGATAAAGTAGAGTAATTTTTCTGTTTACGTGACTTTCGATATAAGAAACAGATTTTATTTTGCGGTTGTCGTAGCGACGTTTGCGTTATCGAATCGTCGTCTAATCGTCTTACTAAAGACTTCCATCACGAAGAGGAGTGTTATGAATGTCAGCCATTATATAAGAAAAAATTTACACCCTAATGTAACCACCCGACCATTTCACTAAATCTTAAAGATGTCAGACACCGAAGATAAAGTAAAGCAAAGAAATTCTACTCGAATTACCTTTTCATCTTGTATTCTAGTCTCAAAGCCAAGGTAGTTTTTAAAGCGACACACGTAAAAATTCGAATAAATTAACGAAAAGTGCAAATTTTGAGGAGATGGAACTTTGTAATCGCAACAGATGACATTGCACCGATTTATGAATATTTATGAAAAATTAGCAAGTCTGAGTCTCGTCGCCATAAAAAGGTTTAAACAAGTTTAAAAAACGAAAAAACTGTAAAGCAATAAGAGCGAACTTGTAAATTAATATTACAAGCGAAGAAAGTTATAAAACCGAAGTTTGTTGTACTTCTGCTCTAGTTTACAATATCAATATCTACATATTTGCAACATTGTCCTATAATTTTATGTGATTTATGTTATTACAATTGACTGATAATTGCATTAATTTTTTTTTTAATTAAAAACAATTTGCTTATTTTAGAGTGTTTTATTTATTTCATTAATTTATTCTTGAAATAAATTCTGTTAAATTTCTCTCTATTAAACATTTCATCAAACCGAATTTCAATTAAACCTAAAGCCTTACATAAAAAATTATAAAATGCACAAAGCAGTAAACATTGGCACTAATTAGTTCACATCGATAAAATAATATACAATAACGTGATGGTGTGGCGCGTAATAAAAATGTGTTCAATTATCTATCCCGGCGCATCCACCATTTATAACATTGTTATTTGGTTAGGTATTTTTGTTATGCCATGTTATATTTGGGAAATATGGAATTTATTGTACATATTGTGTGTTGGCAAAGAGTGAAAGTGGTTTAGTAAACAATTCTCCGTTTCGTTACCGTCAAATTAAGCCCCTTTGTTCCAAAAATGAGTCTCATTACTCGCGCTAAGTACTAATTAGATAATGACTGACGGATTTAGTAATACTATTATGAAGTCAGAAATCAAATCAACTAGGAGTCAAAAGCCACTTCAATTACCTGACCTCCGGTTAATACTACACACAAATACCTCCCCATACAAAGCTGCATTTACCAGGTATTATTAAGTTTTGTTAAAATTATAGACATTTACCACGAACAATTATCACAAATTGTGCTCACTGTAAATTCAAATAACAGTATTAGCAAGGAATGAGGAAAAAAGCCTAGATTTTGGACACGTCCAACCAAGTGGCTCAAAGGAGTTATAATCACTTAGTCGGATGTAGACCCGTTTTCCATGAATGAAAATTTTATGCTAATTGCCTTTTTTCGTCGAGTTATGTTCTAAAATGGAACCCCTAGGTTTAATTTTAATAATGAATAGATCTAGATTTATTCTCGGATAATTTGTTAGGAGCTTAATTAAGACGTAGTGTGAGCTTTTTGGATGTTTCATTAAATGTAACGTTAACGTTCAACTAATTCGTGCCATTTCATCTTTCAGCTGATTGGGGCTGACAGTTATGTATGCTAAAGCGCATACAAAGTTTCAAGATTAATATAAACATTTATTGTAAATTGCTCTAACTTCATTAGTGTGGTAAATTAAACATTTCCACGGTAACCAAAATGAAAGAGTCTCAGCGATGATAATGGAGACCTTTCGTTGTAATTAATGGGCATCCTATTAATTACAATTATAAACAGGGTTAAAAAATTGTCTGACAATCACGGTAAATACGTAATTATTTGAAATTAATAGTGTAATTATTTAAGGTTTTTTTCTTGGAAGATTATCGCTCCACCAGCTGACACTCTACGCACTTTAGCAAGGCCTATAAAGGTGAATATCCCTAAAACTATATGTAAATCATATTTAACGCCATTTAAACCAACCGTGTGCACATCGGCTTTAAAATTCTCGATGTGGTGTAAAAGTATGCTAATTTGCCAACGGAACAGTACTTACAAATGTTATTACAAAAACACGCACCTAACTTAATTACCTGTATAATTAATGAATTTAAAAATGAATTTTATTCCCCTAAAACGGAAAAGGCCGCGCCTTAAATTAAGGTAACAGAATTAGTTGTACAATTGAAGTTCCATTTAGTTTATTACGTGTTTTTCAAAAATTGAATTTCTGGATCTGTAAACTTTTAATTCGCAGCGTCATCAATAAAGTTGAGTGCAGGTATTGAAAAAATCGGATTGAGCTTTCAAAAAACTTGACGAATTTCACGCTGTTGATTAATAAATGGTCCGATTGCTTGTGCCGGTCGCTTTTATAACCTTTCAAATTGCTACCGCACACCTATAAATCAACTTTGAAAACTTCTTGTAATCCTTCATTTATCAAAATATTGCGCTCGCAGTAAATGAGCACGTGCTGGAAATTTTCGAACTTGCAAACTACGGTAGAACGATTAAATAAAGTTTTTTATTCTCTGGAATGTGTTCGTTTTTTTTCTTGGCAAGTTTTTTATTTTGCTGTCATTTGAAACTTACCGATAACCTCGCCGATAACGGCTCTTATGTAAACAAACACACGCGCCTTGTGCTACCGAAAGATCAGAACTGCCACCAATATTACCTTCTGGTGAACATTTCATATAATTCCCGATGAATATTGGTCCAACGCAGAATCCGTGCGAGATTGGGATTCTGCGCTTTGGATGGGTAGACGCCTTTGCTGCATCCTTTTCTGCGACGTCACACAACTCTGTTAAATTGACACCACGGGGTATTAGCTTCGAGGCGAATTTGGTTTATAAATTATCTAGTTCCAAAAATGGTCAAACAGGTGGCGTCTCAGACAAATGCAGGAGCTGAGCATGCGCGAGGTTTGCGCGCTGTCGACAAATTTCACAGGCGACCCTCTTTACAATTTACCTTATTTTAAAACTGCAATTTTGACCGATTTCCTTGAATGAATGTTTTTATTGTCAATATGATTGTTCTTATTGATTTGTTATGGTTACTTGGTAATTTAGATATATCGCTCACTTACAATTATTACAAGAGTGGAAACGGTGTCTTTACCGTTTTTTCACCGAATAGTAATTCATTCATTACAATTAAAAAAAAAATCAATAATATACATATTTTCTATGTCCCCTACAACTACGTAGTTGTAAGGGCCATCATTTTTTCCTATTGTACTACTTCTTACTTAAAATCTTGTAATGTTGAATGAGCAATGCTAAGAACTTTTCTTTCTCAGTATATTGCTAATATTAAATAATAATATTATTAATACTGAGGCTAGTGATCGTTAATTTAATTGTTGGGTTGATTTTTAATTAAAATAGTTTATTTTATTAGTTTGTACTTATTGAACTATTCAAGCAATCACATCACCCAATTTCTTTTGGTATTGTTTCAATCACTTTACAAATAAATTGGTAACTAATGATTACAAATAAAAAAAAGCTTAACAAAAATGAATTCAACGGGATTCGAACAGGTTGACTCCTAATTTCTGCTTTGAAGTTCATAAAAATTATGCAAGATAGCGCTTTAACATTACCCCTTCCAATTCATCTTGTCTTCAGCCAGCATCGAGAAATCTTGCAAAGTGCCAAGGTTACAAACGATTATTCACGCTGGAAATACCATGCATTGCATCAATTCAACAGGAACTTGCGTGGCGCAGAAGTCTGCGTGGTAGGCTCGGGAACAGTCCGAATGAGTTAGAGAGTTGGACTAGGGTTCGAATCCCGACGAGAGCTTTTACACTTTTTTTTGCGATTTAGTACATGAAAATTATGCATGATGGCGCTCTTTAGAAACAGCTTGGAACAATGGAGTCAGTGTTCTGTATTACCTATTCTGTGATTGACACAGTTTCATGCAGTCGGTTGATAAGCGATTTGCAAATTCCCGACTTACACGCAACGACGATTTTCTTTCCAAGATATGAAAAAAAAAACTGTCTCAGAAGTGTTAATAAACATTCAGAATGTAAATACGCTCATCCATTATTAAACCGGGTGCATCTCACCAGGATTCAGACGTTATTTTAAATTTATTATTAGCAATTGTGATGAGAGCGACCTGATCCTTTGGAAGAGCCTCATTGAAATTCCGCGATATTTCAAATTAATCCCTTCCTAACTGTTGAAACTTTGACTACTTAATACTTTCCTAATACCGCTCATCTCAATACGACCAGTTTATAGACAGTTGATGGTTTGCTATAAAACAAACCAACTTTACCATTCGGAATAGTCAAATCACAAATATTTAATACTCTCAAAATCCCGCCACACGCCAGATGGTGCTAATATTGACACTTTAAATGACATTCACGCGCTTTTCCACGTTGGGATTTACGGGAAGTCCCTAATAACTTAACTCGCATACTCCTCTAGGAAAACTTTATATCCGACATGCTACCACAAACTAGATTTTATTACATTCATTATTTTTACGATCCCACAACTTACCTACCTTCTCCATTCCACACTTGATGTCGTATCCAATTTCTTTCCTCCATTTCCGCAACTACAGAAAACCGTACTAACTACCACGAAGAAAACATTTAATAGTGTCACATATTTAATAGCGGCATCTCCACCGTGTTAACAGAACTATTAAAAGCGCCATCTAAAAGCTCCTTTGGGCTTATTCAAAATGTAGAGCACCATTTCACTAAAAAAACATCGATCTCTCGCTGGGGTTAAAAAATTAATTTTATTTCACCCGGCGCATCCACCATTTTGCAAAGTAACTTCAAAACGGAGTCCGCATTCAAATTGTAGTTGTTCAGGAAATTACCAAACTCGGCGCATCTTCCATTTTACCATTGCAGTTTAGTACAGTTGTGTAATGAATATGTACACTAGTTTTTTTGCCTTGCTTATCATTTTCCTCAGTTCTTTTTTTTAGTCATCAAACAAACAGAAATAACACACACAACTAATGAAAGTGTTTTATTTGCGTAACAAGAACTTGACAATAGAAGTATTATAAAAATATATATTATTCTGTTAATAAATAAAAATCACCTAAACATTGAACGTCTGCTAGGATATCAGAGATGGTTGAATATCTTCGGTAATGACTGGATGAACTTCGGCGTTAATACTGTTATAATTAGGGACGTTATCGTATTCTAAATGGTCTGAAAATAACATAGTTGAAGGATCCAAGAATCTAAATAAAAAAGTTACTAACCTACTCTCACTTTCTTTAACAGAGTTATCACAGCCAAAGCACCAAAAATTGCAGAGCCTCCACAGACGAAAGTTAGGACGTTTCTGTAATATCCAATATTCGTGGGATCTTTATGTCTAGAAAAAAAGAGTTATTTTACGACACCGCTGATCAATAAACTTACAAATCCTGGATAATAACGACAGCAATTCCGTTCGCAAGTTTATCGGTAAAACTCATTATTCCGTAAACAAATGCTCCGCTGTCGGTTTTATCGCCAATTAAATCAGCTGTTATGCCTAAACTAGTAACAAGAGTGATGGAACCGCAAGCACCTAAAATTTCACTTTTTTAGAGAATGATTGAGACCCTATTGGGATTTTACCAATCAAAATCGCGATTATGTGGATTTGGTACGCTTTGAATTGGTCCCCAGATCCTAATTTGATCCAAATGCAAGCGGCGACTCCCATTAAAACTCCAAGAATATACGACAGCTTTAATGATATGGAAATTAGATTATTGTTGAGTAATACTGTGAATAACTAACCCTGCGGCCGAAAAAACGGTTTAGTTTTTCTATCGTCATTGAGGTTACGAAACTTCCTATGAACATTATTAAGGGAATTAGAGCTAATGCGCTCGCAGTCATGTCCAGAGTCTCGTGGAGGTACAACGGTATAAAAACTTGAGTTAAATTTACAAAAAGTCGCGTGGACATATAAACAGCTGCAACCTGAAAATAGAAAGTTCGGGAAAAATTAATTAAAAATATCATGCTGATTATGTTTTACTAATGAAGTAAACACGTGATGCATGATTTTATAGTGAGTCATAAAATGCACGTATTGGATGAGTTGTTAGTACCAAAACATAAAACTGAGAAACATAAAATTTGATATTTATATAATGATTGATTACAGATGGGTTTTTGCGTTTTAAGGTAAGAATCTCACTGTTTTTATCTAAAAACTAGCAACCTCCTAGTTTGATGTAAATTTGTAATCGTGACTCATTTTTATGGCCTTAACTTTACCTGATAGACTTCCAGCGACTTTAGCAATTCCATAACCGGCGTTCGAAGTTGAGTTCCTCTTACGTCATTGCTTCCAAAGGCTCCCTCCTCTTTTACAAAAATATGAAATATTACTGAACAAATAATTCCTAAACTTAAACCCGACCAAACAACGTGTTGAAATTTGGGGGCATCGCCTGGGCCAATTTTCGATTCTTCTCCACTATTTATATGTAATATAGCCCAAGTTATTACATAGACTAGTAAATTAGAAACTACAGTAAAGCAATATCTGCAAAAAAAAACTAAAGGAAAAGAAAATCTCTTGTGGAAACTCACCTGATTGCTGTTAATTTTGTGCGATCGTGTTCATTTGGAGTTAGTTCAGGTATTAGAGACAAATGTGAAATTTGAACAGAAGCCCAGCCAAATTGGAATATACTGATGAAAACGCAGTAGTAAAATATCTGAGCCCATTTGTGACTATGTGTGCAGTCAATACATGGTGAGAAAATAAATGGAAATGTTACAAGGACACAGATGGTGCCTACTAAGTGCCAAGTTTTTCGCCGACCATAACGACACAGCCAAAAATTGTCTGTTTGGTCAGAATGGAAGCCAACAAATGGGGTTGATAGAGCATCGGCTATCTGTGTTATCAAAGAATTTAAAACCATCATTTTATAATAATTATGTGGGAATTACCTGTCCAACAAGAAGCATAAAACCAGCCTCCCAATTACTGAATTCCAGAACTAAATGAAAAAATACCAGTAAATACGTAAACCACATTGAAGCGCACACATCATTCAGCACGTGTCCTACACCGTAGGCCAATTGTAATTTAAATGGTAACCTTCTATAAACCTCGGTATATTCGTTGCTGAGAAGGTGCTGGCTGCTCACTTCCATTGTTACTAAAATTGTTATGCAAAAACGCTCTAGTTTAATAAGTCTCGTTGGAATGTTATCGCTGTTTTGTGCACAAAAGTTGCCGATAATTGGGGCGCATAATCAACAATTCAGATTTCTGAGAAATAATGACTAACTTCCCAACCAATTACGGGAATGACAAATATTGTTACTTACGAAATTAATAGTAACTTGAAACCTTAAATCCACCCCTAGCCTTTTCCGTGCATCATTATCATTTAACACGACTACAAAACAGAAAATAATAATATTTACAATACAAAGTGACAGTTGGATGACAGGCCGTGAAGTGTCATGTGTCAACAACTGGTGTGAAGCTAGCTGACTCGGAAAATAACCACCAAAATTGCTAGAGGTATGTGACCAACTACATTTGGGTGTATTGTTGGTTGCATAAAATATGCGCAAAACTTTCTTAGGGTTGTAAATGAATGTAAACCGACTTTTCTGGTGCCTTTCAGGCAACACCACCGTCCTCAACAGATTTCTGGATGTTTTAAAAAAATAAAACCAAATTTTAAATTAAAATGACTAATAAATAATTGCGAAGAACAATTTTTTACCCAATTACGCAAGTTTGGTCCTTTGTTGGTTTTAATCAGTTTAGTGCTACGACTCGAGAGAGACAGATGTGTTTGGGATGTGAAGTAAAATATTGCCGTTTAGGATTTAAATTTGAATTAGAATGCCTTCGACAAATTTATATTTTGGTATAGTGCGCGTTGGTTTTTCGGGATTTTCCGGATGTTAGTTTTAACAATTTTTGATTATTATTATATTAATTTTCAAGGTACAAAAATGGTTCGCTGCCTTGTTGCTTCAGTTTATTTTGGATCCGAAATAATGAAACATTTTCCCTAAAAGTACGCATTTATTTATAACGGGTGTAGCAGCAATTAGTAATAGGGCAGTTCGTGTTACCTTACTTAATTCTTGAGCTGTCTATTTGCTTTTAATTTACCTATATTTTTGTGTTTCAGACGCCAGCGCTATTGAAATCTTTCAAGCAGTTTTAAGTGTTTTTTCAAACAAGAAACTTGGACCGAAATCAACACAAAGGGTACGAGATTCAATACAGTGAGAACGTCTTCGAAGAGAAGCTATCAAGGTAGGATCTGAGTTCTGGTTTTTAATATTCAATTTCTGTCCCATTTCCTACATCTTGCCATTCTACTAGATTTTTCTGTTTATTCTTACTGGATTTCTGTTCTATTTCTTTTCAAATTCCCTTAATTCGTGGGGGTAAGAGCTAAATGTCAGTAGAATGCCGCAGTAGAGCCGCTCTGCTCACTAGCACGCAAAACAAAGGGCCAATGTGTATATGTAGTCTACGCTACTAATATTAATATGACATTATTTAATTTCATATAGATAGTATCTACACCCAAGTCTAAAACCTGATCTCCTTATTTCAGACGTCAAAAGCTGCTGCCTACCAATAGAAGTGCTGAAGAACTTTCTCAAGATATTTAAGAATTGTTTTACTGGAGAACAGCTTGACTTCTTATAACTTACAGAATGTAATAATAGTTTATCCCTTAATGATGTATAAATAAACTCCAATAAAATCGATTGTTTTTAGTTCATTACATTTTTTTTGGAGTCTTTTTTTAATACCTCCTCCTGGTAATCCAAATTGTTTTTCGTAAAATTTTGACAAAATTTGTTCAAAAATATTCATTATTAATGAAATGGAGACCTCACATTTTATGAACTGATAAAATTCCCGCCAATTTATTATTAGGAGCACAAAGACCTTCTCGAATCTCCTACGTTCCTAATGACAAAACTGCATTTTTCAATAAATTTTACGAAAAATTTTGATTTTCTTCATTTTGGTAAACTGGATACCTCCTTGCACTTTATATTTTTCCCGCCAATTTATTATTAGGAGAACAAAGACCTCCTCGAACCTCCTATGTTCCTAATGGCAAAACTCAATTTTTCTTCAAATTTTACGAAAAACTTGTATTTATTTCATTTTAGTGAAATTGCACTTCATAATTTTCCCGCCAATTTATTATCAGGAGAACAAAGACCTCCTCGAACCTCCTATGTTCCTAATGACAAAACTCAATTTTTCACTAAATTTAACGAAAAGTTTAAATTTGCTTCATTTTGGTGAAATTGCACTTTACAATTTTCCCGCCAATTTATTATCAGGAGAAGAAAGACCTCCTCGAACCTCCTATGTTCCTAATGACAAAACTCAATTTTTCACTAAATTTAACGAAAAGTTTAGATTTGCTTCATTTTGGTGAAATTGCACTTCATAATTTTCCCGCCAATTTATTATCAGGAGAACAAAGACCTCTTCGAACCTCCTATGTTCCTAATGACAAAACTCAATTTTTCACTAAATTTAACGTAAAGTTTAGATTTGCTTCATTTTGGTGAAATTGCACTTTACAATTTTCCCGCCAATTTATTATCAGGAGAAGAAAGACCTCCTCGTACCTCCTATGTTCCTAATAACTAAACTCAATTTTTCACTAAATTACAGTTTCCTAATTTTTGTAAAAAATAAAGACCTCCTCCAACTCATGTTCTCCTGATACATGATAGAAAATCAGAACCTCCTACCATTCCGTTTCGATTTTTGTTATTAGGAGAACAAACAAGATACTTTTCATAAATAGTCTTTTAATCGAAGACAATTCAGAATTATTGCACAAAAACAAAAAAGTAGAATACACACGCAACAAATATTCATTGTATCAAAATCACTCTTCAGCAAACGGCGTACGTAAGTCTCAGAATGTCTGCATTACGGTAAGTTTCTGAAACAAAATAAAAGTTCAAAACAGTTAAATTAGGAAGCACAATGTATCTAATAATTATGACTCTACATAGTTAGGCTAACTTCACAAATATATGTGTGAATGGGTATATTTGGTTGCATAACTTTCAGGGGCAAAATATATGTGTGAATGGGTATATTTGGTTGCATAACTTTCAGGGGCGATAATCACCAAAATCATGTTTTTGAATAACAAAATTGCAGTCCTACCTTTTGTTCTGCATTCTTTCAGATTCGGTGAAGTCTTTCTTTCCATATGGAGTCATGTCAGCTTGAGAAAAATTGAAGTTAGAAGAACCTGAAACTAATAAAAAATTGTAATTACTACAAACAATATAAAGCATATGGTAAAATACCTTGAAATTCTTATTTTTACTGAACGTAATCATCTCAGGATCCACCTATATCCATTTCATCACCTTGAGTGGCTCACAGGTGCCTTGAACCTGTAACAAATCAGGTAAGGCAGAAAATATAAAATTAAACAAATGCTTAAAACAAATTTCTTATTGACGGAAAAACTGTGACAATAGAAAAATATATATTCGGTGTCCACAAAGTCACTTTTTCTTTTTCGGCGCGTTCTCTAACCCTTTTATATATTTCGCCGGAATTTTATACTTTTCTAAAAAACATATAATTATTCCCAATCAACAGAACTCATATAAATCCACCTGTCAGTAAATTATGAATAAATAAAATTTGATTTCCCTGAACCAACAACTGGTCACATTTTTTCCCCATGGGCTTACTTATGCTTGTACTTGCAGCAACCCCATGTTGACATTCCTTGGCAAAATCAGCGATTCTCACTCCAAATAGTTCCAGATTATCAACGAGAGTGACTTTCTTATTTCCCGATCTTTGTGATATCGTCAGCGTTATTGGAGAAACTTTGCCTTTGTTTATCAATTCGTCATTTCCAGAAGTCACCTTGTAGCATGATTTCATTGACTCACATACTTTTTCCATTAATTCTTCCCACGTAATTGGGTTTTCTGTTTTACAGATTTTTATCAGGGCGCCTTTCGGTTTCACCAATCTAAAAAAAAACAATGATGTCACTGTGTTGCTTGTTCTTATAACTCACCTTTTGTTGTCTTCATGTTGGCAGTCATTTCTTTTAATATATTCAGTGACGTGTTGCCTGATTTGGGTCATTTGGACCGTGTCCCCTTTGCTGGAAAAAGTATTTTAGTAGTACAAAATAAATAAAACAAAACATACCTAAATCCTGTCTCAGCAAAAATGGGCAACACATTTGGGGTAATTATAAAAGATTCCATAACACTAGTTGATGGCCCTGCACCTCCATCATTTTCTTCTTTCTTGGGCCTCAATGACGGCTCTGCATAAAATTCGGCAAATTTAGGGTGTTCCTTATTAATCGCGGTTATGGATTCGACCCCCTTTTTCGCTTCTTTTATGGTAATAATACCATCCTAAAAATAAAATTCTTAAATAATGAATTCTGACCTAGAAACAACACACACCTTGCTCATACTATCTAAAAAAGGTTTTAATTTCTTAAAAGAAGACTTCTTGATATCCAGAGATTTTCCTTCAGGACAAACAGGCATCATTTGTAGTTTATAAAAATTTGACGTCAAAATAGGCAACGTTAGAGTTTTTGAGTATTTTATAGCAACAAAAAAACAGTAATTCAACAGTTGATCCATTTCTTCACTAGTACAAACTTCAGGTACCAAATCTTCAGGCTCCTGTGGATCATTTTCAACAACTGACTCAGTTTCTGGTGAAACTTCGGTTTCCACTTCTGGAACAATTTCAGTTGGTGCAGAGGCAGTACTTCTGGTAGCTCCCAATTCAGGAAAGTCTTCCTGGTAACTGTTCAACTTCAGCCACTCAGGAGGCCCCAACTGAGTGACTGGAATATTTGGTGTTCCTTCCAAAGTACAAAGTTTGTCCCCAAAGACATGATATACAGTCAAACATCTTCCTTTCCCTCCTGAACGTGCCATGTCTGCTGAACTTTGTGCTGTAACTCCCACAGCTACAGCTGCTTTGTTATCTGAGAGATTAACACATGCAATAGCACCCTCATTCAAATTGCCATATTTAGTTAAACCACTATTTGAAGGTGGCGTTAGGACACCTGGTAACATTAAATCAGCTCCAGAAGTCAAAAAAGACAACACTTGTGAATGTGTGGTGAATGCTGGCACCAAATTAGGGAATTTCCACAATAAATAAATAGTTGGAAAAAGGGTGCCTCTGATGTCAAAAACCATAGCACGCTTCTGCACAGTGTAAACGTGCACTGTCTCATTAGTTCCAGTAGTTAGTTTGATAATACTGAGGATTTCTTTCTTGGGAATAAAGTTTTCAAGATCTGCTTCAGTGAGGTTAGGAAAAGCTTTTAGTAGTTTCTCTTTAACGTTTTTGCTAAAAATGTAAATCGTGATTTTAGGGTATTTCCAGGGGTTTATATTTACCGATCGGATCCTTTTACTTGGCTGTTACTTTTAATTTTGACGGGTTTTCGGAACATTTTCAAGTTGTGCGGTCACATGTAATTTGAGTTTCACTTTCCACTGGACTTGACAATGCAATTAATCCTTATTGGCTGAAGAAACAAATGTTTAGTTTGATCGAAGGACTGAATGTTATCATACTCTCCTTAATTAAGACTTAAGTTTTGATTAGATTACACGAATACGTCAAAATTAATTTTTTGTCTATTTGCTGGCGCCAATTTTTGAATTGAGCTCCAACCAATCGCGTGTAACACGTTAACATTTGTAGTGGAAATGGAAATTTGGAGCGGATACTAAACATAACCATTAAATAAAGTAATTTAGCGAGTGATAAACAAAGACAAAAATAGTATACGTGTTAGCCTTTGTTATTGTGCAATTGTGTATTGAATTTAATTGTAAATTAGCATTTGCTTGACCGCTATCGATGTCTGTAGATGAAGGGATAATTTTCAAATCGGGGGTTAATTTACCCCCAAAATGACGGATGTGTTGCCAACCTGACAACATCGAAATGTGTTTGGAAATCGATAAATATGCTGGAATTACCTTTTCGATTATATAACTTTTTCAGAAAGAGTTCTAAATTAGGATATTGCGTTGTGAACGGTTTAGCATAAGGTGTGCAGGAAAACAAGTTGAGTTGTTAAACGGGGTTGGGCGAATTTGGGGCATTTCGTAGTTTCCCACTAGTTGTGCAGGTTGTGCACGTTGTGTTCGGTCTTGTGTTTCCAGCTGATTTGTTTTATGTTGATAAATTGTGCTTACAAATAATAGGGATAATGACGGAAAACATCGAAATTCGAACTATTGTGGGCAATAGGAATTTAAATACAGTTTCAGATAGTCCTGTTACTGATCCAGCATCTGGAGCAAAGGTTTGTTTTGGCTGCAAACATATTTTTCCTCTTTAGGATGCAATGAAAGCGCCTTTTTTTGAATAGAACACAAGAAGATTTTCTTGTTTTCATATTTCAAACCATTTTTGCTTTTTTCTAAAGCGCAATATGTTAAAAATTAATAAAGTAGAGCAGTGTAGGAGAGACCTCATCTTTCACTATTTTTTACTTTATTTATTTTTAATATGATCTCAGTTGTTTCGCCTTGAATTTCTCAAGTAAAGTTAAATTTAATTCAGGGCCAATTTAATTAAATTTTATATTGGATTTATTTCTAGGGTTTGGAAGGAACTAATGCCTTCGTCAGCCAAAGATCTAAGTTGGTAAGATATACATGTATATATGTATGCTTTACCTTCATTAGGTCTTTTTTTATCACATAATGCATGTTGTTATGATTTCGCTTAATTAGTAAACTGCTACCGTTGGACGTTGTTTAATGAAAACATAAATCAATTAACATGAGCATAATTTGTACCGTTCCACAACGAGCCGCTATGTTTTGTCTCGACACATTTTTATGTATGCTTTACTATCTAGCCACTGTAATTAATCTAAATACACATAATAAATTAATTTTGCACCATCTATTTACAAGGTTCAAACAATCCAGGGGTCCATAATATTTTATCTTCCAACATTATACTAAAAAAACCATATAATGTTATCAGTTAATTACAGTAGAATTTTATCAAAATAAACCTCACATGTGAATTCTACTTATCTACAAAATTAAAGAACATTTTCACATGTTGAAGACACCATGACAGAAGTAGTTGTTAATTTACAGGACCCCAAATCGTCAGGTGCTTTAAAAAAATCCAGCAGATATAGAAGTCGTTCATTATCTGCCTCATCAACTGATTCTTACAGTTCTAGTAAGTATACAACTACAAAAAAAAAACTATCTTTCAGTACAAAATTTTTAGCCTCTTGTACTGGCAGTAGTTCGGACGACGATGACGTCTCTCCACGAGAAAAAATACAGAAAAATTCCGCTGGCACTTCTGACTTTTGTGTACGAAACATCAACCAACACGCTTTCGGGAGACGAGAGATAGAAATTGCTGAACAAGGTAAAAAAAAACACGGAATGTTCAGAGTTTATGGCATCACTTTATCCAGCTTAAGAATTTACTGTTTTACTGCTACGATTTAGGAAGTTAAATTCTTCTTTTTTATCGTTGTATCACAACAATGAGATGGCCCCTTTATGTAACAGTTATTTCCAATAAGCCCATAAAAACTAAGTAGATTATCATAATCGTGACATAACAGCGATAAACTCCGCGACATTAATTCCGATGTATTCCTTTTATTCCCCTTTTTTTCCAGAAATGCCCGGCATCATGGCTCTAAGAAAAAGAGCTTCCGACGATAAACCCCTAAAAAACGCCAAAATTGTGGGCTGCACCCACATTAACGCCCAAACTGCTGTGTTACTAGAAACTCTTGTGGCTTTGGGAGCCAGCGTGAGATGGGCAGCCTGTAATATCTACTCCACCCAAGTAAAAAAAAATTCCTACTTTCATTCGCGTCATCTAAAAATGTCTTGTAGAATGAGGTCGCTGCAGCTCTAGCAGAAGCAGGTTTTTCGGTTTTTGCTTGGCGTGGAGAAACGGAAGAAGATTTTTGGTGGTGCATTGATAAGTGTGTTAATGCTGAAAATTGGCACCCAAATATGATCTTGGACGATGGTGGTGATGCCACACATTTGATGTTGAAAAAATATCCCGCCATGTTCAAAATGATTAAAGGTATAGTTGAAGAAAGCGTCACCGGAGTCCACCGATTGTACCAATTATCAAAAGCAGGGAAGTTGACCGTTCCTGCAATGAATGTTAATGATTCGGTCACGAAAACTAAATATGACAACCTTTATAGTTGTCGGGAATCCATAATTGACAGGTAATCCCATTTGATTGATTGTAATCCAAGTGTTTGAACGGATTTTTTAGCTTAAAAAGATCAACTGATGTTATGTTTGGGGGTAAACAGGTAGTAATCTGCGGCTATGGGGAAGTGGGAAAAGGGTGCTCCCAAGCGTTGAAAGGGTTGGGTTGTGTAGTTTACGTCACAGAAATCGACCCCATTTGTGCCCTCCAAGCTAGGTACAACTCAATCTAATCTCTCCAATTTGATTATATTGTCACTTACAGTATGGATGGCTTCCGCGTTGTAAAATTAAACGAAGTAATCCGGAACGTGGACATAGTGATAACGGCTACAGGGAATAAAAACGTGGTAACTCGCGAACATATGGATAAAATGAAAAATGGCTGTATTGTATGTAACATGGGGCATTCTAACACAGAAATCGACGTAGTAAGTAAAACGACATTTCCCAAATGTCAGCGCTCATGTTAAATTTACAGAATAGTCTCAGAGCGGCTGATTTAACTTGGGAAAAAGTCCGCTCCCAAGTGGATCATGTGATTTGGCCTGATGGCAAAAGAATCATTCTTTTAGCAGAAGGAAGACTTGTAAACTTAAGCTGTTCAAGTTTACCGTCATTCGTTGTTTCGATAACATCAGCCACCCAAGCCCTCGCACTGATCGAGCTGTTTAATGCTCCAGCGGGACGCTACAAGTCTGATGTTTATTTATTACCCAAAAAAATGGGTCAGTTAGTACAACTTCCCTCATGAATCATAATACCATTTTTCTTACAGATGAATATGTAGCGAGCTTACATTTGCCCACCTTTGATGCCCACTTGACTGAATTAACAGATGAACAAGCAAAGTACATGGGTTTAAACAAAGCAGGTCCTTTCAAACCTAATTATTATAGGTAAAATAACTTCGAAATTTCTTTACTCTACTACTTTCACTATTTTTTTTTCAGGTATTAATTAGATCAATTTAATCAGGGGTGCAGGAATCAAGGGATAGCATTAAGTCAATGTTAGTTGTTGCCAGATAGTTTAAAATTATATACGCAGGATTTGTTTTATATATACAATTTCTTACGTTAAATTGTTGACAAGTTTGAAATATTTTCAAATGGCTGCTCAAACAGTGTAAAACACTGAGATTATCTGAGAACCCCACAGAACGTCAAACAGTATTTCTATTTTGCGAGGCATTTACTTAATCAGAAGAAGAATGTATTGTAGGTGAAACAAAATTTGGTCTTGACTTAGTGATTTACGGGAGGTGCGTTTGAAGTTACTTACTGCCATCTAGGTAAATTTTAAACTTAATTGCGGCGTTTGTATGTGGTACAAATATTAGCGCTTTTCAATAATTTTCTTAGGACGCACGTTTTAGTAAATTAGAGTCAAGATTGTGAAATCTAAATTCTGCAAATCTTTCAGCCACTGTCACAAGACTTTGTTTTCACTGTTGACTAAACCTGTAAATCTTAAAGATGTAGTGTCGTAACGATTATTTGTGTGTAATCAACGGTAGTATCATTGTTTCCGTTGTTTTATTGTTGTTATAATTTGAGACAGCAAAGTATGTTCTGTTACGTTTATTTTAATCGTAGTAGAGGCTTCCAGACGCTGATTTTTACCGCTCCAGTTTCATGTATTGTTTTACATGCATAATCACGCTAGTCGAAATACGCTTTTTGATTAGTTAGTGCCAACGCTAATACCCTTTCGACACGATTCTTTCTCACTCATCCGTTCGTTCTTGCAAAATTCCCTCTTCTTATGCGACTTTTGACGTTAGTGATTCTGACAAGTATTATTTTATATGAGGATTGTTTTTGCGATCCTCTCATTTTTAAATTATTGTTATTGTCAATATAACGACAAGTTGTTACAAGTTAATTGCTCTGCTTTAAATCGTTAATTAAGCATTTTTTCACCATCGCAACTCGCCTTGATCACTTTAAACCAGAGCAATGAGCAAAGTGTTAACTAAATCGTCTTATTGTGATTCCACTTTTGAAAGCTGTAAATCGTATTATTTTCAAAGTATTAAGTCTGACCGCCTTTTTTCACTGTCAATTAAAACCAATTATGGCTTTCAAAAATGAAACTTATGCAATTTTGTTTTTTAGATTGAGCCTTTCATGAAATTACTACCTAACTGTATAAGTTCTCTATGTTTTGACTCTTTACGGAATCAAACAGTTATCATTTTCCGGTCCGTTATCTTTCTATGGACTTTGAAAATATAGAACTAAAATCCATTTTTGCTGTTTTATTTAAATCCTTGGTGAAAAAAAAGTGTTTAAACATTGGTGGAAAATTTCACCAATGGAGTGCCGCCCATTTACAAGTTAACTGGGATTCCCATTTACAAGTCAACTGGTATTCCCGTTTACAAGTTAACTGGGATTATCTGTCAGGAAATGTCAGTGTCAAACAACAAAAACATAACCCGAAAACAAGTCAATTTTCTTTTAGTTAGTTAACAAATTGTAGGAAAATTTCGATCGTAATACGATGAACCACGTTTATCAAGTACCTGTGATACCTCAGAATTTGAGTAAGCAGGAGACAATTATTCAGGTAGCAGAAGTATTAAATCATTTGAGTAATGTGACTGATGATATTTTGAAACATATAAATTCGAGAATCGAATCTAGCAGAAAGAAACTATCAGACATATCCGACAGGGTAGATAAAGTAAACTCCAAAATCAACAAGTTAAATGGGGCTAAAAAAGCAACTCAAGTCTTTTCAAGCTGTAAATATCCAGCAGCGGACCTAAACCAACCATATATTTCGATATTTAGTGATGTTAAACCTCCTGAATTAATCAGACATAAAGTGAAACATAAAAAGATTACGTTTAATGAAGAACCTTTAGACAAACTTTATGTATATCATGTTAAAGTGAAGAAGAACGACATCAAAGAAACTGCTACTGGTTTAGGCGACATTCCTCAAGATGTGGACTGCGTTAACGATCTTCTGCTGTACAACTCGGGTAAAAATCTGTACAAAAACTTCGTAATGTCCGACGCTTTGGAAATTTCCCTAAACGTCAAAGAACAAGAACAAAACGATAGTTCCAGTATAGGAGCAGCTCCTCACTCAATCAGCGAACGATCGACGCTCACTCGTTCATCCACACAAAATTATTTTTATACTCCAAATTTAGGGGAAGTACCTGCGTTAGATGTTCCTTTAGATCTTCCCGATTTACCTAACGTGGCCGACGACCTTCGTTACGACACTGAACTGGGTCCAGGAATCGCACCCTCGGTCACCACAACTCCAAACATTCCAGATTTACCAGTCATTGAACAAACAGACTCGCAACCTAAAGAAAATATCCCAGAAATCGAACTTCCGCCTCCACCACCACCACCCGTTGTTAAAATCGAAGAAGTTGAAGATGTTAAAGTTCCTATTCAAGAAGAAAAACCGCAACCACCGACTCCACCGGTTGAAGACGAACCGCCTCCAATAAAATTACCAGAATTACCGAAACTAGACGGTCGTGCTAGTCTTATGGAGGAAATCCGAAATGTTGGGGGCGCTAAAAAACTGAAGTCCACACCGCCGGTTAAAAACGAACCCAAAAAAGCTGTGGTTAGATAATTGTTACGTTATTGTGTAATTTGTATTGATGTTTTTTTACAGGGTGGAGGAGATTTAATGGCTGATTTACACGCAAAATTATCAATGCGCAGAAAAGGCATTTCCGGCACCAAGAAACCAGAAGTTATGGATGCCAGCTCGGCTCTAGAAAAAATATCTGCGATGATTCCTCCGCCTGTGGTTAATGAAATTAATGAAAATAACACCGAAGATGAAGACTGGGATGACTACTAACTCCTTATTATTAATCTATTGAATATATATTTTATATTATTGCATACAAAGTTTAAATTTGTTTTTACGACATTCAATAAATATAACCACGTTGCCTACTCTGTTTTTTCGTTCAATGACGCTATTATTTAAGGAGAGGTTACGAAATCAACGTCACAACATGCATGATGTGACTAATTTATTTTGTCGGAATTTAAAAGGACCGCTTTTCCAAATTCCACTAGACTTAAGCTGTCAACATGATCAGCCAATCATATCAATTTGTAATGTCGGTAACAGAAATAACTGATTTATGTTTGCCGGTAACTAGGTTTCCTGTAATTTCTGTAAACATAACCCCCAATTTTTTGAAAATTGTCAATAAAATGAAACAATGTCTATAATATCAGAATTTTCAGACCTCGACGAGTAATAACAATCAAATTCAAGTTGAGTATAATTCATCGTTTTGTTTGCAGATACTCTCAAGATTACTATCACGATGAATTTTACCCTGAAGAAACAGCCCTTGAAGTTTGGAATAATTGTGTTGTTTTGTCCGTCCTTAGCGTAATACCCACGATATTAAAATTAGTTACCTTGAATTTTTTCTTTGGATGCGTAATTTCCATTGGTAATGACAGGCGCCACTCGTTTTTGCAATAGTAACTTTTTTTTTGAAGGTCTGGTTCCAGTCCCAATTCTTCACATAATCAGCGGCCTTATTGGCTTATATTTGGTCCAAACTCTCGAGTCTTCCACAGGGAAATGGGTCCTTCTAGGCTGTTGGCTCACCGCTTTTTTTCTTCTCCATTTGGGGCTGTATTTAAGGAAATATTTTAGCAGCTGTAAATTTCTCAAAGTCGTCTTTATAGTGCTTTTAATTTTATGGTAATGGCACGAATGTTATAGTCACGGTTGTAAACAAACTTTTTCAGTGAATACTACTTTGTTGAGGCGGAAACTTGGCTGCAAATCCGCGGTATTGCCATGATTCTAGTAATGAAAATCATTTCCCTAGCTGATGATGTGGAGAGTCTCCAGTCAAAACCTAATTTTATAGAGTATTTTGGGTACACCCTATGTGGCGCTAATATCATGTTTGGACCATGGATCTCATTCAATGACTATCTAAATTTGTATACAAAGTCACCTAAAAAGGTTGCGCTCGACACTATAAACTTTGAATTACTACAATTTATTTCTAGAATCTCATTTGGATTTGTGCAATAATCAAAGTTGTTACCACTGCTTTGCTTTTTCTGACTCTATCAAACTGTTGGAGCAACTACTTCATAACTGAGGACTCTAACAGGTAGAAAATTTCACAAAATATTTGACACTTACCTTGGGGTTTCAGATGGTTTGTGGCATATAAAGAAGCCTTTTCCTTCCGAACCAGCCACTACTTCATAAGCTACTTGGCAGAAGCTGGAATGATAGCTGCAGGCTTCACGAATGCGAGCAAGAAAGGTCCCTTCAACCAGTTTAGATTCATCATCACAGAGCCTCTGGAGATAGAATTTCCGTCGTCTCTTTCAGTAGTCGTTCGAAAATGGAACCAACCAATGCATGACTTCTTAAAAAAGTGTATGTTATCGCACTGTTAAAATCCCAATTCTATTTCTTCGTTTTGCAGATGTCTATCACTCCTGGTTGTGCTACGGGAAATTCTCAGCAATTTTCGCAACATTCGTAATATCTTCGTTTCTTCACGGCCTCGAACTTAAAGTCTCAATGGTGTTGGTCTCGATCGGTGTGTTTTCGTATCTTCAAGTAGCCCCACGGGACCGCATTGCCGACATATTCGATTGTTGCGTCCGAGTCCGTCCTTGCAAAGACTGTAAACATAAATACAAACGTGATAATATCAGAGTGAGAGGAATTTTACTCATGTATTCTTTAGCGACAGTATTTCATTTAGCTTACTTAGGAGTTTTAATGGATCCGACGACCGACGAAATCGGTATTTATGAAAAGTGGCAGAATTTATACTTTTTAAGCCACATCGTGATGTTTTTTAATGTGATGATTATCTCGTAATAAATTTTAACAAAAAAGAGTTGTTTAATTTCAGTGTCGCAACAAAAAAAGTATAAAGAGTATAAAAACTGGAGTTGTTATCGTAGAGTGTGCTGATATGAAAAAAGTTACTTAAAACTTTCTCGGAAGTGTCTAATAAGAATAATAAGAAAAGGCCAGAGCCGGATTCGATCTAAAATGAGATTCTGACCTAGTCTTCGACTATAAAGAATTTTAGTATCTAACAATCTCTTTAAATGTTTGAAATTGATCACTTCGAAGACCATAATCTCGGTGGTTTTTTTTCCTGTGCGAATTTTTCCCGTTCGTAGGCAACCGCGACAGCGCGTCGGTGTTGCAAGAGGCATGCATGAGATGAAAATATATAAATGATCCCGGTGAAGCAGAATACCCTGATTACAGTTGGACCCTTCCATTTATATTTTGGTCTTATGCTGGTTTAGCACTGGCGGGTCAACTCGTCGTCTCTTTCATTATATTCGAACGAGAGTCACGCATACTTTTTGGCTGTTTTTTTGGTGAAAAACCGCCGCCGTTTGCACATGCCCTTAATTAGTTCGTTTTTTAAGTAAATAAGTGTGTTACTGGATTGTTTAAAAAAGGAATTTTTTCTATATCCGCAACATGTTACTCATCCTAACGTGGTAAGCTCTGTGTTCTGCAAGAAGGATGTGACTTTTAATATAAGCTGCGTTGAGGTTGGAAGATTTTTAGCAACTAACGAAACCCGCTAAGTGTTGTATGCTCAAAAATCCGACTTTTTGTCTCTTATTTGGCAATTAAACGTAAAGCTTTTTAGTTTTGTGTTGTTTTATTGGCAATAAGCTAAAAAGTTAGCATGGTTTACTTTATTTTTAAGTAAGTTATTCATGTTTCTAAAAATGTTATTTCTAGCTATTTGTATATTGTTCTAGACCAGCGCGCTTCTTTTAAATTTCAATAAATCAGTAATTGCGCAAATAAGGCAATAAATTAGACAAAATTATAAGAAGATATTTGGCTACAGGAAAATCGCGAAAATCTCAGATAACCAGTTCCTGCTACATCTGGGTCAATGCCACATTGCAAAACGTCACTAAAATTATCTTATCTTCACCCTTTATTTAAATTATTTTCCTCAGCTGTTGGACTCTTTCAACTATTGTATTATTAGCCGCACAATCCTTTTTTATAAACTGTTTCCACGCATTGTTTTCCCGGTGACAAAACCCGTTGCAAACAATCTTATTCACGCCATACCGAAAAGCGAGATGATTTAATTGCTTTAAAAATAGAAACTGTTTAATTTAATGTCCGTGTGATGAACTTTTCGTGATGAATTCGTGGAATAATTTCACGAGTGCTCAATTTAATAAGAGTTTTATTCATTCCCTCTGAATAAATTTAAATCATGCATTCGCGGTTTTAATCATCGAAATTTTCGGACGCACAAACAGTGGCGTACGCGGTAACTCATCAGTCATCATTGACACAAAGGGAAGCGATGATACCCATTCAAAAATAATAAAAGAAATTTAAAAGCTCTACTTCAGAATTTAATCGCTGTCATTAAAATTCTCCTATGCCGACGCAAATACAGTGGCGGACTAAACTCTGTAAATTTAGAGGCCGATGTCAGCGCGCGGTTGTATTTTCAGAAAAGCGTTTCGAAATTAGGAAAACACAAATCTGTGAAAAATGTTTACTTATTCTGAGAACGTCGTTGGTGATTCTAAAGGTTCAAAAATAAAATCCCTGGGAAAGGAAAACAATTAAAGCTTGTCAATTCGAAGTTAGGTCACGTTTCTATCTATCTTACAATCACCGTGTATATTACAAAATAGTGAAATCCTGAAATGAACGAATTCCGGCTAATTTCATGTCAATACCCTCACGAAAATATCAGTTTACGCCAAACTGAAGATTTCATACAAATGTTGGATGCTTATTTTCAGGATTCTAATTATAATCAATCATCAAAACATACTCCATCGTTAGCACTAATCTTCCGCGATTTATCTAACGTCTTCGTTTGCTTACAGTAAAACCATGATAAATTTTGCATCCTCAGCCGATATCAAATAATTCAAATTTGAAAGGGCTTTTACGTAATTTTGATCTGCAAATCCAATTGAAATAGCGAAATCGGACTCTCTGTCGTAACAATCAGGTGTTATCTGATTTCAAAGAGAAATAAATCCATTGGCCTATCCTGAATTAATAGAACCTTGGAACCGGATTTGTTGATGTTCTTTTCCGTTTGATGATACTTTAATTTAAAGGCTGCTAGTGAACTCGTATAATCCATGGATTTATATACAATGCGAATTCACGTTTGCAGACACATGTTCCAATTATTCTCTCGTAACAATTTCTAAATGTGACTACGAGAGATAGAATTGATTTTTCGGGCTTCGGAGTAAAATGCATAAATTTGATGGCCTTTTTAGGTGACCAAAGCAGGAAAAGCTGCAAAAAATGGACCGTTTTCTGTAAGAGCTAAATAATTAAACTTATTGATTTATGACATCCCAGGCAACCTCTACAAATCACCACGTTTGTATTTGACTGCAGGGAGAATAAATCAATCAGATTAAATAAAAGTGATCATTAGAGTCTAAATCAAAAGTAATCATCATGCATAAAGGGGTAAAAATGTTGTCTTAATTTGAACGTGCCGAGAAAATTTAATTTTGAAATCGAATATGTGGTCAAATGAAAGATTTTATGGTGAAAATGCAACACGAAATATTTACATAATGGTGAAATTGTTTAATAATGATCGTATGCAAATATTTGATATCAATAATTGTTTGCATTGCGGAATGTTTCATAAACGCTGTAGGGTTCGTATTGACGATGTGAAAAATGCCATAAATGTTTAATGACAGCAATGGCGACAGGAAAATCATTATTAAAATTAGGTCGTTAAAGGTGAGAATTGGTGTTAGGTAGGTTAGTGCCTTGGAAATAGAGTGTTTGAAATGGAGTTGTCGAAAAACAAAACCGCTGCTCCTGCAGTGCAGCAGCGTCGGCGGGCGTAGTTGACGTAGAATATCACTCGATGGCGCTGTGCAGCAGACGTCGAGACGCCGGTTACCGGACGTAGAGTTTGTTAGCCGCCGATGCTATGCGGGGTGAGGCTCCAAATCAAATACTTACACGACTTCCTAACGTTAGATATGTTCGCGTGATAAACTGGTAACATTGTGTTCAAAAAATTCTATATTGTCTAATTCCGACTTACGCGCCCGCTGTAATGTCAGTGATACCGATATGGAGAGCGAATGTGCTTTAGAAACATCATCAATTAACCAAATCCCACTTTGTTATGGATCCGACACTGTATTGTCCCGGTAAGAGCCTAGTATGCGTGTTATCGTCAATTGTACAATGTCCACCCACTCGTCATTCAAATTTCGGACGAAGAAGCGCCAAACGCTGCCGACATCAGCAAATTGTCGCACCGCGCCAACGCCGTCGCCTCCCCGGTTGTAATACTTTTAAGATAATTGCCCCGTTGGTTCTTGTGTTTATGGACGGTGGTAATGTCACAGGACTTGTTCCTGTTTGATTGATTTGAATATATGGGACAAATCATGCTGTATTCAAACCACGCCCAACTGCGATCGATATGTCCATGTAGGTTACTATACCTCTACTTCCCATACATCCTTTGAACATCCGAACTAGTCAACCATACCCTGATCTTATTTCCTTTGACTACAAAGGATTTGTCCATTTCATTTACAGAGCATTACGCCCTGTAGTCACCAACATCATCATTTTCCCAAATTTAACCCCGCTACATTTTTAATATCTCCCTCCACTTATGACCCGTCCCTGTTCTATTTACATCCGCGAAGCATGCAACATCTGCATTTTATACAAAATTTGCATTTGTCAAACGCAATTACTCGACAGTTTACACTTCCAAATAAATTCCGTTTCGAACTTTCTCCCACTGGTCCAAGTTCACCGCAAAGTCCATGCATTAAACAATAAATGACAAACGGATGACAGTTTCATTAGTCAATAGCCATTTTCTACATCTGTTTTTATATTTCTTCCCTCGTTCACTTGATCTCTTGATTACGTCCTGTCAATCTTTCCCTGATTCTTTCAATCTCTCTAATACTCACCCGACCGAATAAACTCTGACTTAAATCAGATTGATTTAGGACCTAGTTCAATTGTTTTATGGACCACGCAATGCTGCCTAAATTCGGGTTGTTTATTAACACACAATTATGCAAATCTGGCCGAAACTCTAAATTAAAGCTAAACTGTCGTTTTTGACGTCAAAATGCGAACCCCAAATCAAAGACGCACTTTATCAATCTACCCCCATCTTACCTAAAACCAGCAAAGGTCAAACTTTAAACGATTGAAAGGAAGCGATCCATCAAAAGATCACTTATCACCACTTCTTGTAAGTTCTGCAAACAAACATTGTTCTAAGTTTCTCTCATTAGACATAGTTTGCAAAAACGTATCTCTACAACCTTGCTTGTACATTTCATCTCGAGTTTACCATATAAATGAGTTTACAACTTAAAAAGCAGCACCAGTTTACATTCCTCTAAGCGATCGATATAAATTATAGGGGATGGGGGAATAGGGCAGGAGTTCGTAGTTCGGTTTATGATGAATATTTGAGCTACTTTACTTTAAACTTTGTTAGGAGTACCTACTTTAAAGGGCATAAAATATCATATTTCTGTCAGCTTTAGATCTTCAGACGCTGTATCACGTCAAAAGACTTACATACTTCGTGCAAATCTTTCAGTATTATTACTGATCGGATTGAGTCTAGAAGGCACAATCATGTTTGTTCGATTTTATAAAAATATACTTTATCTGGGGGTTTGATAGGATTTCAAGGCAGTCAGTTTTTGAGAGCGACAGTCGCTATACAGAAAATAAAGTTTAATCTTAGTTTAATAAGAAGTGCCCAGAAGCCGATCCCTGCGGCTCACTTATCTAATCGAATTTAATTATTTTTATCATTCATCATGCTTCCCATCCATGGTAATTCTAGTTATACAAATTAATAATGTTATCACAGATATCAGGCTTCCTATTTTTAATAAATAACCAAGAAAGAAATCACGCAACCAAAAGCTCAAACCAAATTAGCATCAAAACAGTTATTGTTATTAAATTCCAGCGAAAATCGGAGGATTGTTATGTTCCGACACGTCACTATTTTCGGAATACATAATTCAACACTTTCCCTTTCCACGTGATATGTGCGTTTTGATGGCTGAAGGCAATTATGTTTATGCATTTAAACGGAAAAATATTTGTAGTGGTCAGGTTGTGATTTATGCGTTATGGCTAGGACAAGTTAGCTTTGAAGGAAACCATGCATGTACGCTGCATCATTCGTATGACCTATTTTGCATTGTCATACGGCGCTTATTTTAATAGAGATCTACACTGCTGTCAGAGTCAAACATTATTCTTAACAAAATTGTATTAACAACGCGAAAAAGTTGAGTTACGTTAAGTTTCGCAATATTTAATCTGATAATTATGGAGAAAGCTCGTCATTTGACGTTTCTCAAGGATTAGGTAAACTTCCTAAAACCTCATCCCTAATAGAATTAGCTTAGCGTAATTACGAAAAGTTGTTTGGTAATATGGTAAAGTGAATTGAACATTTTCTCTTATTAGATTATTAGGATTCATCTTTAATATTTTCCATGAAGGTAGAAGTGGCATCTGGAGAGATTTATTTGACGTATATTAAAACGATTTGATCGAATCATCTTGAGATTTAATTTTTTCAACATGACTGCGAATCCAGAAATTTTAATAAATCACTATTGTTCTTGTTTGTCTTTATAATTTTCGATGTTGTGAGCTAACGAGTCATTATCTTCTCAAATTAATCGTTAAATAGAATCAAATTGGGTAATGTTGACATTTTCCGTGCCCAATTGAGCTCAAGTTTATAGAGAAACACTCAACTATAATTGCTTCAGATTCAATTTGATTGTGGGGATAGATTTTAACTGAATAAAACACTAGATTGGGTTACGCTGAACACATGAGATGAAATTTATATGCCGATTTGACGTAATTCTGAGTGAAAAGCGCTGAAAATCAATACTTTCTATTATAACCAATTAACGTACCGCAGAAGAGAAAGGGGTGCACACCTTTCAGCTGCAATCAGCATTTCTCTGAGACAATAAACCGTAAGATTCAACTTCATTCTGAACAGCAAAAGTACATTACAATTACGTTTCAATCAAGTTTCCACTTCACTTGACACGAAAGAATTGGAGCTGATTTCATTTCTGGCGTAATAACACGTTTCTTGGTTGTTTGTCTAAAGAATGGTCTTTTATTCTCACTGGACTGTAAGAAAATACCAGGAGTCTTGTTGCTATATATTAATTAGTACAGGTTGCTTATGTTAATATTAGCACAAAAATTACATTCTCGGCAAAGGTAGGAAATATCACGTTCCGTTAATTAATTGCTGGTTTTTTCTCGCACCGTTCCATCTTCTATGAACACTGCCAATATGTGGTTGCGAGCTCCTAAAGCATATTACGAATTGTCTTTGTTCTCAGGGCGGAGCAAATAAATACACTTTTTCCGAAAAACCCATTTTAAATTCATTTTGTTCAAAATTTAATGGAAGTAAAATAAAAAAAGAACGGAAAGCATGTTATTGATTGCCAGTTTCACTCTGAAATGAATCGGAAATTTTATACCGGGATATTTTCATGCTATTTGTAATGAAGTATTTTAAAAATTATCGATTTTGACCCCATTCAAACAAACCAGCGTTCGACACGTTCAAACTTTTTCAGTTTGGCGATTTTAATTAACTAATTTATTTGATCGACTCCTGTAACCAGTGGCACTTTTACAGTATTCGACTTTATTAGTTCTATCCAACATGAAACGAATACCGTTAAATTTTATTCACAAACGCTGACGTTTTAGTACGAATACTATTCTTTTCAACTCGTTTTAAACACATTTGAACAAATGTTTTTGTGATGCATAATTTTTATTCGTGTCAGTAGTGCTACACAGGGTAAACCTGAATAAAGTGCGAAAATTTTAACCACAATATCAGACACCGCTGTAGATAACGAATCTGCAAAAAAAAAGCGAAATTCGAATGGGGCAAACAAAAAACGTTTACGCTCGCACTTATCGGATTTGATTAACTTTCACTCAATTACTGATTTTAAATACACAACACATTTAAAAAATCAGGTATTGCAAAAAATTAATTTGTTTTAAATAAATAGGGTTCCCAAAAGGGCTAATCTTTATCTCAATTGGTTCGTAAAGTTGTCTTTTTCCAACTCGCTTTGTGGACCAATCAAAAATTTTAATAATTAGAAATGAAATAAACTGAAAAAGTTGCTTTAAGTTATTACGAAAAATCGGACGACAGTCCACAATGTCAATACGTGTAAATACAGTTTCACCCGTAAACAAAACACTTTTGATAAGTGTAAGTTCATCACAACATTTTTGAAGAAACCACTGGCAAGGAATAAAAAATCAAAATTTTGACAATGTATTGACACGATAATTGCTAAACTGACGGGAATTTGTCACTTGTTATTAGCGTTTTTATTTCCAACTTTTCGATGGTCTGGATTGATATTGACATTGATATTGGAACCTCTATCAATTCAGTGGTTTCTGCAGAAAACGTTAATCATTTTTTTCCCACAAATAATGACATTTCGGAACGCGAAATTTGGCCATTATTGATTATTGGGCGGTTCGCCCTGTATAGCAGATAAAAATTAACAAAGTACAAAAAGGAACAAATCAGTCGAATTCATTACATTTGAAGTTGTGAACATCGGAAATAACTTATTGTTGAAACGCAGTCTTGTGTTATGAATTTGACGTTTTAGTGTTAGCAGAACATTTGAAATTAACCAAACATATGTTATATTTGAACAATTTGCTTTAATGTCATGTTTGATGAGAGAGAACCAACTAGTTCAGCTTTTGTGTGTAATCAAATACAACTACCTTCAATTAAACGCTATATTACACCTAAACTGAATTAACCAACAGATTAAAAATTGATCTCTATCACACAGTTAATGCATGAATTAGTGTACTGCGTAGTTTGTTAGTTTAAACATTCAATTTTCGAACATCCACGATATAAATTTCATGCGCTTGTTTTATTACAATAGGTTGGAGTTACGAAAAGCCGTGGATCTGTGATAAAACCGCCATAGGCAAGCTGCAAATACGCGTAGATAATTTAAAAATATATGGAACGTTACTATAGAAACAAACCCCCAGCACGTACATTGTTTTTTATAGGATATATTCTCTTTGTCGAGTTATTCACACGTAGTACCAAAGCGGTAATCTAGTTTAGTTTTTCGAGTAAGCAACTTTGAATCGGAACATTTTAAACTTTCTATAATTATCTTGTAAAATGTAAGATAATACGGATAAATTTATTAGCATAAATTTCTGAGTTGCGAAAAGGATTAACATTAATTACGTCGTATTAACATTAATTTCTGTTTAAGTTGTGTTATTACAAAGCTGGTAAAAAGTCAAGTGGTGTTTCATACACAATTAAAGCTCCTTTAACTTCACGGTTCAATGCAAATGAAGTATCGGCTTATAGAGAGGAACTCTGATATTTGCACACAACCTGACACAGAGGATAAAGTTGAGAGTGAATTACTGAAAACAAATAATTATATCGACCTGTTAACAAACGGAATGAATTTGATGACTGTAGATGCTATCAAAACATGTTCGTGTAAATAAAATATCGGGGGGTAATTTAATTATGACAAGTATTGTACATGAAACGCGGGATTAAAAATATACCGATTGTTCTCTGTTGAATGATTTTCGAAAGAGCATTTTATATCCATTGCGTCAGCACAAATGTGATCTTTTGTTTTTGTGTGATGTCTTTATCAAATTATTTGCCCATTCAAAAGATACGCTTCGTAAATTTTAAAGCGAGTTTCCTCTTATGCGATATATTCGAACAATGTACGTATATCACATTATGACGTTATGGAAATACACCTTTTAGAAAGTCGCTGTCAATGCAACTTACTTTCCAGATTTATACGGAAAGCTCAACTGCATCTTCTTGTTGTGTAAATTTTTAGTATAAAAACTAAAAACTGTATTAACAAATTTGATGGGACGCTGATGATGATGATTATTGTTGATGAAAAATCAAGTTTATAAAAATTCACCCAGTTCATCTAACGAGAGGAATATTTTTAAGCCATTTATTCCGTTTCATTAACTCGCAGCTTTTCATATTTCAAATAACTTTAAAGCTGCTCATATATTCCACAGAGGATTTTGATCATACGTTGGAATATTTCAGTGAGTTATGAATCGCTAATTGGACGGAAAATAATTAACACGTGGAGGAAGTTACAAAGAAAGAAGTTGCTCCTTTTTAGACATCAGCAACGCGCTATCACTGTGTGTATTATTCGTTGCTTGCTTCCAAATTTACATTTTTAAAACAGGGAAAATCGATTTCCAAGCCATTATATACTTTGCCTTTAAGAATTAGAACGGGCAGGAAGTTGATATAAAGACTAAACATCGCTGCTACAAAAGTCAAATAAATCCGCTCCGGGTTTTTTTTTACGGAAAAATCAACATTGTCTGTTTTATGGACAATCAATGATAAAAACAAATTTTAAAACAACAAAAATATTTACAAACTGTACCACACTCGTGTATAAAGTTTTGTAAACACAGAATGAATTAGCATAATTAATAAAACAGGAAATGAAAACACAGTTTGACAGGTAGAGTACAGACAAATTATTTTGACAAGACAAACAAAATAACTCAAACTTTATGAATGTTAGAAATTTAGTAAATGTGGCTGGTCAGATGTAAAAAGGCTAACATAAGCTCATTATTTTAAATGAATAAATATCTTCGTTTTAGTTGAATAATGTAGTGTCATTTTTTGATCATTGGCACAAAAGACCACGCTTGGGTTACTGCCAAATCGTATAAATTTGAGATAAATGACGTTTTTCAGATTCTTTTATTTAATTTATAACAATAAAACTGTCGAATCCAGATATTTGATTGCATATTTTACAATCAGGTCCCTGTTATATTTATTGCGGGGTCTTTTGAATACCAATCCGGGAGGAAGTCAAAAACTAAAAATAGGTTGGATTTTGTTATCCATACAACATTGCAGAAAACAGTTTAATGATAATAAAATATTGATTAACTCCAATTGAGGGATGAATCAGTCGCAGAAGCTCCAATTGTCCCTAACACGAGAGGGAGAAAGTGGAGGATCGCGGGTCCGTTATCAGTCATCATCCCTTTTGCTGACTTTGTATTTTGGGTGGGTTTTTATTGAGTTGGCAATGTAGACAGCCTGTATATGAGCGTTCTTCATTCTATTATACCCCTTCATTACTCGGTGATACAGAGACAAAGCATTTGCCGCAGACTTCACAGCGGTAAATCAATCGGTAAAGGCGAAAATTTCTAGATACTGATCTCTCTGTAGTTCCCTTGCCAAGTTTTGTTCTCCATTATCGTTCATGCGTGTCTTCTTCAGATCATCTACGTCAACATCTCATCACAATTGGCGCATTCCAACTAATGCGAACTACGATTTTAATGATAAACCTGCCCAGAGCAAACTAACAGAGATAAGTTTCAAAGGGTGTGTTATTTGAGGTACGAAAGGGTTGTTAGAACGCATTTTCGGGTGCATTAGCTTTATTATTTGTTTGGGTGTAGAATGAAGTGATAAAAGTCCGAAAATAGTATCTAGTTTTTTGAGTGGAACTTAACGGAATGTGACAGGGTGATCAACTCTAATTTCCATTATCGATCGTCCTTCCGAGGAGGAACGAGGATAACTCGGTCAGACATTTTTATTTATGTGGTAATACTGTTCGACGACTTTACAAGATTTACATTATTAAACGATTTTATTGTACATAAAATTTACGAGGAATAGTTGCACTGTTGCTGGATCATTTTGCCTTCGACAATTAACGGCCCTTTTATAACAAACAAATCCATAAAAGTTATCGTAAAAATTTTCCAGAACGGATTCTTTTTATGCAAGTAATTAACAAAGAGGTGTTAGTAAGACCCACACGGTTTTCTTAATCGGTTACGAATTAGGATTTTCGCGCTTTTTAAGGCTTCCCGCTTCATTTTTCCACCCGATCAAGTTGACTTTCTGGAAATATTACGAGGTGGACGCGATTAATCTCCTTCGCCGGGCGCTATGACGATTTATGGAAATTTGGGGGTTTCAGAGGGAAGAGGGTTCATAAAATTCAATCAAAATGAAAAATTTAATCAAACAAAAAATTCGGGGATAATGTGAGATTAAACGAAAAATTCGTTTTAAAGCGCAATGGCGCATGCCCGTTCTATTACACAATACATAGACGTTGAGCGTCGAGATGCGGCGCCGTTGTTGACGCCGAATAAACAAGAGCAGTCTGTGTCCTGTTCAAATTAGAGAAAGTACCCGTTCGGTGTTCCGAATACTGCTCGAGCGAAATGTCTCACTTAAAAATGGTTTTATCCGTGAAAATGTTCTTGTGATTTTATTCTTTACGGATTTTACTGGATTTCGAAGGATGAGGTAGGCAGTGAGATGTCTCATTCGAATTAATCATTTTATTAGACTCATTGATTGGAGTTATTTTAAACGGGATTAGTCCTAATTAGCTGTCATGGGAGTTATTGTTCCTCCCGATACGACGATAATTGCTTTGCATCAACCCATTTCACTCACTTCACACTCATCACCATATGTAAATTAACACCGCCACATCCATAAACTTAACTCCAGAAAGACTCTTCCGAAAGGACGTAATTGCGGAAGAAATCAGAACTGAAAAGCTGGAAGGAGCGCTTTAATTAAAATGAAGGAGAGCGTGAAAAACTTTCTATTCCGTTTCTTTAATCGTCGGACTTGTGCTATCATCACTATAATAGCACTGGTATTAAGCACCAGCCTAATTTAAATATTTTCCAAAGATATAATTAAATTACAAGAAATAACTTAAAGAAATCAAATGAAAGTCATAAAAGAGATCTAATTGTTTGTATTCCACAGAGCACAAATTGTTTTTCTTCGAGTTTATTTCAGAGAGCTAAATCTCCGGATTTGGCTCGGCCAAACGTTATTTTATTTTTTGTATCTTAGTGCCACTTCAATTTTCTTTTGTTTTTCTTATGAATAGGTCCTCTCCCCCGCTTGGTATTGTCTTTGGTAAAAATGCGCCGATATCAATTTCCACCACGATGTATTAGTTGGCGGAAAAGTTTGATTGTAGATAGGTGAAAGGCACAATCAAATGTAGAAGACTACTAACATTTTCTTAATTATAATGCAATAAGAGAATTTTACAGTTTTAACTTGATTTGATGAGAATTGCCCCCGTGAGCGTAATGACCTATATTCAAATGAGTCGGCCAATATAGAAATTGATAATTGAGTTTATTCCTTCAGTACAGAGATAACGAGATCCCCACTCCCCTTTTAACAAGCTGTAAAAATCGTACACCCGGGAATTTATTATCAGATTGACGAATCCTATCTTATCTAGTAGAAATTTCAATTTCACACTTCTGGAAACACCAAAGATATTTTATCTCCCCTTGGCAGACTTTCCTCGCAATTAATTTACATTTTTCTCGTCACTCGAACTGCACTTTGATGAACTTAATTACACATAGGTGTTGACAGTTATTTATCTATGCGTCTGCGTGGGGCGTGTCAGTGCACCAGCTGTCAGCTCCAGCGCAACAAAGAGCTTTCCTGAAAACTTACTAAATTATACATAATACATTACCCAACTAATGTTCAGAATTGATGACGCAGCAACTTTATCCTGAAAAGAATTATGGGAACAATCAGGATATCATTTTCAGCAAAGCAGGAACAATTTTTCCTGAAGGATCAGTTCTACCGACAAGGATGTTGGAAAACTTATGACAACCTTAATGAGATTGGTTAACTTGGGCCTAATTTCTAAGTTGGCCCATAAAGCAAGTTTGACTATGGAAAAAATTTCCCTTCATTATTATGTTGTATAACAAGCTTCAAATGATGTATTCAGTTTCGCGACTCTGAAAATTACGAAGCCACGAATAAGTGTCTAACCAATTAAAGTTTGTTTTGGACTCTTCGCTTTACGTAATTCAATTTAACAGAATTTGATGAGAGTGCAATTTTAAAGTTTGGATTTATTGCACGCATCATGCAAAAGACAAGGTTAACGTCCTTTCTTTATACTTTTATGTAAGAATTCGCGCGGAACGTAGAACTTCTAGGACACTGTTTAATTAAAATAACGATATATTATACAACATGAAGCATTAAACGCAGCCATAATGCTCAGCAATTTCATTACGTGACGACAGTCTGTCTTAAGAAAATTGAATTCTACCTGCATGAAAATTGAGCTTTATGGAAAATATTATTTGAAGATAAGCTCATCGAGAGTATCCTAGATTGAAAAATCTATAATAAAATTATCAATTACTTGAAGTATGACGTAACTAAAGTTTAGTTCAGATTAACTAACAGTTCAGAACACGACAAGAATGCGTCTGTGATCCCAAATATGATGCATAAAGGCTTAAAATCCACAAACTTCCTTGAATATACAACGTGCTCAGAAATCGCTGTTCTAAGAGCCTCCATTGTCGGGCTTTCCAATTACTGTCACAACTCTATTTCGACATTCTTAAGTCAACAAATGTCTGCTTTGATAATTCAAATTCGATATCGGTCACAAAAATGTAATGTTTACTTTCCGGGTTTTGCATAGATATAATCGAAGTTTGCAACATTGCAATTGGGCGTGAATTTAAATAAACATACATGATAATATCTATCGTAAGCATTTAAATAAACACGTTCAGGTGAACAAATCGTTGCTTATTCGACTTATCTACAAAAGATTTGAACGTTTTATTTGCCACCTTTTTACGTTTCTTTGGGGAATTTTATTTGACGAAATTGAATAAGTCTGGAATAGTTATTTTAGACAATAACACGACGTATTGTAAGATTTTATTGCCTCTGAACTATAAACAATATCTACAATCTTATGTTGTGCATAAACGTTTCGAATGTCAAGCGTTTTTATCTTCAGATATCAAATCAGATACGTTTGATAAATGACGTCTATACCCTTTAAATACCCCGATGTGTGTGAAAAGCTCTTGCACGCGAAATTGTGGGGAAATTAGAATCGCTTTCCATAAGCTATTTCAGTCATGTGACAAATTCGACTTACATTAAATTTAATACGCAATAAAATTTTCTCCCCAGAAATTGAAACTGTAATTTTAAGAGGTTTTAGCTCTCAAAGTAAGATGAATTATGTTTTTATTTAAAATTGGTTTGTCGAGAGTATTCTCATTAAGTCAATAATTCAGCGTTCGGTGCAAAGTTAAATTAAAAGTGAAGATTAGATACAGTTTCTCGGAATTTTTACCGAGGACGTTACACTTTATACGTAATAAAAATTTCATTTTCCAGATAACACCCCGAACTGAGAGGTGTATAAAATACAATGTAATAACTATGCCGCTGATCGATATCGTCAGAATAGATGGAAAATTGATTCTGAAACCAAAAACATAAAGTAAACGATAAAGTCTTTCGTTTCATAAAATGTAACAAGTCACTTTAATTGAAAGTCAACATGCGCGAGTAATGTGCTCGTTTTTTCATATATCACGGCTCTGGAATCAACACGGATCCAACGTAAAATAGCCATCTGTAAAATTCTGTAAATAACTAAACTAATTTATGAGCACTAGTGAAAGAACTGCACCTGCATTATCACAAGGGAGCTTTATTTTAAAAGCGTAATCCAGTTCATTTTTAACTCCCAAGAAAATTTGATTAATGTAAATAGTTTATAAGTTTAGAGAGCGTTCTTGAACAATCTTAGTTTGAGCAAAACTCAACTTTTTTAAAATTGATAATAAATGGAAGAACTTCACTTCTTACAAGTTTGCACTGTCAGAAAGGGTTTACTGTGCTAAATTAAAACAATCAACTTTAGGGGATTTAGGCCGCGTTCCACCTGGTGGCGGCAAATCAAATAAATCACAGCTGCGTGCTTGTAGACTACCAGGTCAATAAGTTAACAAAGAAGATGTTCTAGATTGAACGCAATAAACGTAGGTCAATTAAAAGAAATAAATTTTAAAATGTAGACGAAAAAAGATGGAGATGTATCTACGATCAGGTAGGCGTGATGTTTACAAATGCTCACATTAGCTTACATTATAAATTATCAAATAAAATTGACGATGACATCAGGTAATTGAAGAAAAGAGTGGGTTTCGAGTAGCTAAAGTTGATAGTTAACTAATATTTGGTGTATAAATGAAATAGCATCTGTCGTCCATTGCAAAGTTGTCATCATTAAAAAAGCTTTAGTTTTCATGACGATACGGTCTTGTTGAAGTCTATTTTTAAATAAAAGATTGAGTAATAAATTATAAATAGGCTAAAGGCTGAAAGGTAACTTTTGGTACAACTGAACTTTTGAAAATGTTGGATAACACTATTAAAAGTGCATAGATGATAGAATTAGGATTTTTAAAAGTCTGATTTCATTTTGCCTTGATGCAGTTGCTAAGGAGCACCAATTTCATTGGTGTTGCTATGGCTCAACACTGATTTGCATTACTATAATTTAACTTGAAATATATGGGTGAAACCTAAAAATGGATTTCTTCAAGTTGACGTAAATTTCATACGGCTGTGAGTTGACGTAGAGTAATTTAGGCAATTTCCCAACCATTTTCCCTACATAGGATCAATCTTTTGTCTCTTTCGATAACCGGGACACCGAAGATGAAAAATCCATTGTAAGAGATGTCACGAAAGACTAAAAATATTTGGTGAAGAAAGTCATCCATGCTGTGAATGTCATGCGAGCGTGGGTCGTAAAAACTGATATAGTAGAAACAAGTGACTTTGATGGGTAATGCAATAAAAGCATGACGTTTAAACTGTAGAAAAGTGGAAAACGTCAATTTTTCACATCACATTTTATTGCAGTCGTTGTCAAAAACACCTGGAGGGTGGTGTTTGAAACAATAAGAATTTGTTTTTTTTTTGCAGGACTGCAGTATGAACTTCGAGAGTCCGTCAACAACCGTCTGTGGTCCGTGCAGCCGCCATACACAGGTTGCGCATGGCAAGGGCCGATTAGTGCGACAGCGACCGCGATGAGCACTGTGGGGGCGGGCGTGACGAGCCCGGGACAAACGGGGGCCCGCACGACGACTGCCCCCAAGCGGCCTGTGCGCCGCGGCGGCAAGCCGCCCCCGGATAGACCGCAACGCGCCCTCTTCTGTCTTTACCTCAAGAACCCCATCAGGAAACTCTGCATTGACGTTGTCGAGTGGAAGTATCCTTTCAAAACATACTTAATATTTCAGAACACAGTTTTACTCTTATCTTCTTCCGCGGATTACTCAGCTCAGAACACACAACTCCCATGCATCATAACGTGCCTAATTGTCCCAGACGTGGCCCGAAAAGGCACTTTGTCGAGGATTAACCAGTCAAACAGATATTTCCGCGCGTTTGCCTAATGACAGAGAGCACAGCTATGAAGACTTTATTTTGCACTAGGAGAGGTTTTCCACCACTTGGTTGTGAGCGCGTTTTCCTTAACTAAATACAGACCTTTTGAATGGTTAATTTTACTTACAATTTTCGCGAACTGTGTTGCCTTAGCTGTTTACACACCTTTCCCCAATGGCGACTCAAACGTAACAAATGGGATTTTGGTAAATACACCTATTTGTTAATATCAAATTTACTTTAAACTCTGCTTGCAGGAAAAGATTGAATATATATTTTTAGTAATTTTCACGGTTGAATGTATAATGAAAATAATAGCTTACGGTTTTTTGATGCATCAAGGTGCTTACCTTCGGAATGGATGGAACTTACTAGATTTTACAATTGTAGTAATAGGGTAAAAAATTACACCCCTATTTAATTCGAGATGTAATCCTTTTAATTTTAGTGCGATAAGTACAGCATTATCAACACTTATAGGGGATAGTTTTGACGTTAAAGCTCTCAGAGCCTTTAGAGTTCTACGACCTTTAAGGCTCGTTTCTGGTGTTCCCAGTAAGTTTCTTTTCTCTTACTAAAAACCTTCAAAACATTACTTTGCTTTCAGGTCTACAAGTTGTATTGAACTCGATTCTTCGTGCCATGGTGCCTTTATTACATATTGCTCTGTTAGTATTGTTTGTTATAATAATTTACGCGATTATTGGTTTAGAATTATTCTCAGGAAAAATGCATAATACTTGTTTTAATGCGAAAAAAGGTACTCCAAACATACTTTAACAGCAAACTTGTTTATTTTAAAATTCCAGGTGCATTGATGGATGATCCTCATCCTTGCGGTGCTAGTGGATTTAATTGTACGGAAGAAGATGATATGATCTGTAGTGAATTTGTACCGGGTTTCAATAACAATTGGGATGGACCCAACTCTGGAATTACCAATTTCGACAATTTTGGATTGTCGATGTTGACTGTGTTCCAATGCATAACACTTGAAGGCTGGACCGAAGTGCTTTATAATGTTTGTGACTCAAATCTATTTTATCCTTAATTTATTAAAAACAATTTTAGATTCAAGATGCAATGGGCAGAACGTGGCAGTGGTCATACTTTGTATCCATGGTTATATTAGGTGCATTTTTTGTAATGAATTTAATTCTCGGTGTCTTGAGCGGGTAATTTATACCGGTAATCAATCGTACTTTGTTCACCTCTTGGTTTTAGTGAGTTTTCCAAAGAAAGAGAAAAAGCTAAAGCCCGAGGTGACTTTCACAAGTTGAGAGAAAAACAACAAATTGAAGAAGACTTGAAAGGTTATTTAGACTGGATTACTCAAGCTGAAGACATTGAACCGGAAGGCGAGGACCAATCAAACCAAGATGCTAGAAATAATCCAGCTAACGAAATGGAATCCACGGACCAGTTAGGAGAAGAAGAAGTCCAACAAGAATCGTGGTTCAAGAAAAGGAAAAAGGACTTCGAAAGGATCAATCGAAGGATGCGGAGATCCTGCAGGAAAGCTGTTAAATCTCAAACATTTTATTGGCTCATTATTGTATTAGTATTTTTAAATACTGGTGTTCTGGCGACGGAACATCACAAGCAGCCAATATGGTTAGATCATTTTCAAGGTAAAAAAATTCGATTGCCTTACTTACATCAAGGTTATATTTCAATCATTTCTTGTAGAATATACAAACATGGTTTTCATTGCTCTTTTCACAATGGAGATGTTGTTAAAGTTGTACAGTTTAGGTTTCCAAGTAAGCCCCAATTTCTTCTTTAACTAATATAAGCACTAACTAAATCCATTTTAGGGTTATTTTGTATCGTTATTTAATCGATTCGATTGTTTTGTTGTTATTGGGAGTATAACAGAGATGATTTTAACAAATACAAACGTTATGCCTCCTTTAGGTATATCTGTGTTACGTTGTGTTAGACTACTTAGAGTGTTCAAAGTGACCAAGTAAGTCAATTTTTATTGTTATCCACGCCACTAAAACTATTTTTATAGGTACTGGCGATCACTGTCAAATCTAGTCGCCTCGTTGTTAAACTCAATACAATCAATCGCGTCTCTTTTACTTTTGTTGTTCTTGTTCATCGTTATTTTTGCTTTACTCGGCATGCAAGTTTTTGGTGGAAGATTTAATTTTAGTGAAACTCAGGATAAACCGAGGTCCAATTTTGATAGCTTTTGGCAAAGCCTACTCACCGTATTTCAAGTACGAAATTCTGAATTTGTCAAATCAGAGAATTTGATTTCTTGCTTCCAGATATTGACAGGCGAAGATTGGAACGTAGTGATGTACAACGGCATTGAAGCGTATGGAGGAGTCAAGGGTTTCGGTGTCTTAGCTTGCATATACTTTATAATCCTATTTATATGTGGTAACTGTATCCTTTCATGGTGTTTAGTTCGATTTTTAATTGTTTGAGGTTTGTTTTTCTTGACAAAAGTAGATATACTGCTTAATGTCTTCTTGGCTATCGCCGTGGACAATCTGGCAGATGCGGAGTCGCTGACTGCAATCGAGAAAGAAGAGGAGGAAGAAGCGCAGAACAAATCAAAAAGCCCTACGCCTCACGACGAAGAGGAAAATGTGGAAGAGGAGGAGGAAGAACACAGCGTCGAAGAGGAGGAAACTGAAGAAGAAGGACAGTACTACGGAGAAAGGTAAAGTTTTATTATTAAATAAAACAAAAGTCATGATCGGGGTTATATAGATCTGAACACGACGAAGAAGTGGAATCGCAGGTGAAGATGACGATAGACAACGAGGAGGAGTACGAAGAGGAGCAAAACAGTCAGGGTAGGTTGAATTTTTTCAGGTACTTTGTGATTATCTTGATTGCTAGGATTTGTTTTGGAAGGGAAGTTTGAAGTACGTAGTTAGGACAAAACAGTGGTAATAATTTTCAGACGATCAAGTAGAAGTTAAAGATTCGGCCCGACCACGGCGGTTATCTGAAGTAACCATCGTTAAGAAAATTCGTCCGATCCCAAAAGGCAGTGCCTTCTTTATATTTTCTAGTAAAAACAGGTAGGCCCCTTAAAACGGGACATAGTTGCAGAAGCGGGAGAAAGTTGTTGCCCCGTAAACTTCTGGCAGCTATGTTAGTTTATTTCTGATAGTAATATGAGCGGTATGTGCACTTGCAGATGGGGACGAGGCTGAAACTGACAGCAGAGTCGGCGCACGTCCTCGTCGCTTGTCCGAAATAAAACCGAATTCGCAGAAATTGCCTATTCCTCCAGCCTCATCTTTCTTCATTTTTTCTCCTACAAACAGGTGAAATGTGGTAGACAATGGTGCCGTAGGTCTTGTTGAAGTGTGTCGCTTGCACCCTCCATCTGGCACTGTAGTGTGGCCCCGCACTGGTTTGTTCAGTAGTGCGACCCTGTAAAGCCCGACCCGCAATTTACCACTAGTTAGAGTGTTTCTAGAATAGAATCTTTGTGCGTTAGGGAGTAGAATTTTTCAGCTCACACGTGTCCAGGCGGAGATCTGATGTTTTGTGTTTTTTTTCTACGTGTCCATTCAAATGTGTCCTGACTCAGTGTTTTTCTGATTAAAGGTTTCGGGTTTTTTGTCACTGGCTGTGCAACCATAGCGTCTTCGGTAACGTCATTCTGGTGTGTATCATGGTCTCGTCGGCGCTGCTGGCCCTGGAGGATCCAATACCAACACCGGGCTCTGAATTGAGCAATGTAAGGAAAGGAATAAAGGAAAAAATGATTGAAATAACGATGAAAATGATGTTTCAGATTCTCAAGATATTCGATTACGTTTTTACGGCAATATTTTCGGGGGAATTACTGTTGAAAACAATTTCCTATGGATGCATCTTGCACGACGGTGCCTTCTTGCGGTCGGCCTTCAACGTGCTAGACTTAGTAGTCGTGTGCGTTTCAATAGTGTCAATATACAGGTAAGTGGATGTGAAGAAAAGAGTGTTTTTGAGGGTTGGAGTAATTGTTGCAGTCAAGGAGCGATGTCAGTTGTGAAGATTTTGCGTGTGTTGCGCGTACTTCGGCCTTTGAGAGCTATCAATAGGGCCAAGGGATTGAAGGTAGGTGAGATGGTCGCTACCGGGTACTGTCATTCACTAAACGTTAGAGTTCACGAGGAAGTGGTGGAGGCAGGCCCGCGATACTGTCAGCTGTCAGCTCTGACGTATGTCTGTTCTTAGCATGTAGTCCAGTGTGTGATAGTTGCGGTTAAGACCATCGGCAACATAGTTCTGGTTACCTGCCTCCTTCAGTTCATGTTCGCGGTAATTGGAGTCCAATTATTCAAGGTAGGCACCAGCAGTCCGTTGTTGTTCATGAGCAAATGCACCTATGGGTACCCCTACAACAACGCCCTCTCTCACAGTATTAACCCTGTATGTGGTGGGACCCGCGGGCCGAGCCGCCCTGGCTTGAGGCCTATTAACCCGCATGTCCCGCTCAAGCTGTCTGTGCGTGATGTGTGCTGTGCGTCGTCCGCCGTATACCATACCCAGAGCGCCAACACTGCAAAGAGCCGCAATGAGCATCGGCCTTGCCGTGTCTTCTTCTACAGTTCGCCTCCAGTACACTTGTAGTCATATCTAGGGAAGGGCACCGCCGCCGCTGCCGAGCAGCCCGGTCCCCCCTATGGCGGCGTATCCTAGATTCACACGAAAGCGCCTCACGTCACCCTGGGTGCATTTGACGTCCCGGCTGGCTGCGCGATGCCCGACCGACGCCTCGCTCTTTTACTATTCTATACTTACTGACTATTTCGTTTGTTTCATCCTTTCATGCCGAATCTTCCTATGGCTAGTATGTAGTCAAATGCGTGATAGTAGCCATTAAGACGATCGGCAATATCATGCTGGTTACCTACCTCCTGCAGTTCATGTTCGCTGTGATAGGAGTGCAGCTATTTAAGGTAATTCTCCATGCTTCTAGCTGCACCTGACGGTAGATCTGCATGTTCTGGTCGTAGCTGGGTAGCAGGATGCTGGGATTCCCTCTGGGGGCTCAAGAGGCTCTCGAAGGCGATCTCGCATTTGAACACGCGCACCTCCACACCATTTTGTCTGTTGTCTGTCTGTTTAGCCTGCCTCTCTGTCGGCACTGTAGATGCGATGTATAATGCGATGCGTTTTACGATAATGCGATGTTCCGGTGGTGCTGGTAAGCTTTCGTTGGCTTTATTTAAATATTGCGCGACGCCGAATCACCCACTCTGTCGATGTCTGCAGACTGCGGCTTGTAGATTGTATTTTGCAGGCGGATGTTAACATGTTTATGTCGACGTTATGTTCTAATATAACAGGACGTGTAGATGCGTACATATAATGTTATATTTATAATATGTTTACTAGTTATGACTACAAGTGATCGCAACACGTAGGCAACATTAATATGATTTAGTGCACGTCTTTCTGCACGAATTTTGTCATGTAAAAATATTACATTTAATAACACTGTAACTAACCACTTTGCATTTGGTCGTGCACGTCTTTCTTGCATGTTCCTCCATCTTGAAAATATCGTCCTAAATCAGTTTTTAAATAAATCTAGGGAAAATTTTCTTCATGTACTGATCGTTCCAAACTGACGGCAGCTGAATGCAAGTAAGTCTTCAGATAAAGTTTTCGTACACCTTCCATAGACATCATCTAATCTTTACAGCGGGACCTACTTAATTTATTTAGAGGGTGACCTCAATAAACCAGTTATGAAAGAAAGGAATTGGGAACCCAACAATTTTCATTTCGACAACGTCGCCAAAGCCATGTTGAGCTTATTCACCGTCTCCACCTTTGAAGGATGGCCGGCTTTACTATACGTCTCTATAGATTCGAACAAAGAGAATCAAGGACGAATTCATAATTTTCGCCCCATCGTCGCTGCATATTATATAGTATACATTATCATTATTGCCTTTTTCATGGTTAATATTTTTGTTGGTTTCGTTATCGTTACATTCCAAAACGAAGGAGAACAAGAATACAAAAACTGCGAATTAGATAAGAACCAACGCAATTGCATAGAATTTGCTTTAAAGGCTAAGCCTGTTCGAAGATACATTCCCAAACATCGCATCCAGTACAAAGTATGGTGGTTCGTAACTTCTAGACCTTTTGAATATGCTATATTTATCTTAATCTTAACCAACACGATAACTTTGGCTATGAGATTTCACGGCCAAGATAAGACATACGAAGCCGTTCTAGATACCCTCAACATGATATTCACAGCCATATTTGCCATGGAATTTGTATTCAAGCTAGCAGCTTTTAGAATTAAGGTACAAACAACTAACACTATAAAACACAAGTTGTGACTTCTATTTTATTTTATAGAATTATTTTGGGGACGCTTGGAACGTTTTTGATTTTATTATAGTCCTAGGAAGTTTTATCGACATTGTTTATCAAGACGTCAATGTAAGTACTAACAATATAAAAGTACCCTTTTTTTTGACTCCGCCACTTGTAGCCTGGTGGATCAAAACTACAAATTTCCAGCAATTTCTTCAGACTTTTTCGTGTCATGAGACTTATAAAACTTCTAAACAAAGGTGAAGGTATTAGAACCTTACTTTGGACGTTTCTTAAGTCTTTCCAAGCCCTACCTTACGTAGCTCTGCTTATTGTCATGCTATTTTTTATTTACGCAGTAATAGGAATGCAGGTATTGTAAAATGGACAAATGTAAACCTGCAAATTTATAAACACTTTTCAGATGTTTGGTAAAATTGAAAACGTCCATTCTGACAATGATATAAACCGAAACAACAATTTTGGTTCGTTTTTTCAAGCAGTTTTGGTGTTGTTTCGGTCGGCAACAGGTAAGTTCCTCATTTTGAATTTTTGAGTGTGCTTCTTATCTGTGCTATTTTCAGGCGAAGGCTGGCAAGAAATCATGTTGGCTTGTGCAGACACTGACAACGCGAAATGTGATTCAAGAGTCGAGCTAAAACCAGGAGATAGCAAGTTTTGCGGTTCAGACATAGCCTATCCATATTTTATATCGTTTTACGTTTTATGTTCTTTTTTGGTACGTGATAACGTAACAATGACATAAACCTAAAGAGTTTTTGTTTGCAGATTATCAATTTGTTTGTAGCCGTTATTATGGATAACTTTGACTATTTAACACGAGACTGGTCAATTTTAGGACCACATCATCTAGACGAATTTATCAGGTTATGGAGCGAATACGATCCTGACGCAAAAGGGCGAATCAAACACTTGGACGTGGTAACTCTACTTCGAAAAATCTCACCTCCCTTGGGCTTCGGAAAACTGTGTCCTCATCGTGTTGCCTGCAAACGTTTAGTTTCAATGAACATGCCCTTGAATAGCGACGGAACAGTTCTTTTCAACGCAACACTTTTTGCGGTTGTACGAACTTCTCTTCGGATAAAAACAGAAGGAAACATCGATGACGCCAACGCGGAATTAAGATCTGTTATAAAAAAGATTTGGAAACGAACTAATCCGAAGTTACTTGATCAAGTCGTTCCCCCGCCGGGAGTGGATGATGAAGTTACCGTGGGAAAGTTCTATGCCACGTTCCTTATTCAGGACTACTTCAGAAGGTTCAAAAAGAGAAAAGAACAAGAACTGAAAGACGGCGACTCGGAAACGCACAACACTGTCACGTTACAAGCTGGTTTACGTACTCTTCACGAAGCTGGACCGGAATTGAAACGCGCAATTTCAGGCAATTTAGATGAACTTGTTGACGACAATCCTGAACCGATGCATCGGGTAAGTTTTTCAAAGTAGTCACGTAACTTAGAAGTCGTTCTTTTCTTATCAGGACTGCACTCCATTCAAGAATTTCTAATCATATTTCGATGTTCGTACAGTTGAAATTTTTATTTTTTGCAGAGAAATCATTCCCTCTTCGGTAGCGTATGGTCTTCGATGCGACGAGGACATAGTTTTAATAGAGCTAAATCTTTGAAAGCCAATTCGACACAGGTTAAAATAACTCCGGCTTCCAGCGTGGATTTTCTTCCTTACAACTCCATTCATAGAACGGTTACAGAAGGGATGAATCATATTACAGCGATGACGAAGAATGTTGTGCAAAATAGAGCTAGCGCTACGTCTTTACACAATCAAGAAGGCCTCAAAGACGAGGAGATCCCATTGCGGTCACTCAGCAATCTCCATAATGGGGACACCGACAAAAATAACTTCCAAGTTATCGAGTAAGTCTTTGTTTCTTCTTCTTCCAGATAACCTTTATTTATTTATACCCCATCTTTTCGGCACGTGGGAGGTTCACTGTTCTGCGTAATCCTATTGTTGAAGCAGTTACCAGTATTTATTATAAAGAGTTGCACTATGTACCTTGTTCTAAATTTAGTAGCACCAAATTTCATTGCATTCTAAAATTCTTTTCACTTTTTTTTTGTAAATATCACACCTCCACCTTTGATGAGCTTCTGGTATTACTGCTGTAATTACGTAGTGCTTTGTAAAACAGGCTAGAATCCAACCTTCTCGAACTGAAGAATTGGAACTTGTTTACGTAGACTTCTGCATTCCATCTCTTTACAGGTTTGTTATAGCTGGCCGAAATTTACTAAATTGTCTACTTTATCATTAGTTTCGGGCAGTTGGTGAATGGATTATTGTCTCTTTAGTTAAAGTTTCGGGTAGGATTTTGGAAAAGCCTGTAAACTGGAACCTCCTTCGTGTTAGAAGTGTTGAATGTGGGCGGAGTGTCAGAGTTAAGAAGGAGCCAGTAATCCCAACACTACAACAATATTTTGATTTTCAGTAAATCTGGCTTCCTCCACCCTAACTACAAGGGTAAGCGAAAGCGGGTGTGAGCGTGTGCTGGTTTGATTTCATTTAACCGTTGGTTTTCGTTTTGGGTTTGGTTTCGTATTTGCTAACCGGTCATGTGGTGATGTTGTGTTTGTGCTAGTCTGCAGGGTGACCACACTGAGCTGATGCCTCCAACTCCTCCGCCGCGACGCGTTCGACTGGGCCTGGGCGGCCTGGGAAATCTTGGGGGCGGTTGCATGACTGCCACGCCATCGCCTGTGCAACACGCACCGAGCTTTAGTCGCATAGCAAGCGGCCTGAAACTCGCACAAGCACAAGCTATGGCAGTTGCAGGCTTCTTGCCGGAGCCGTTGCCCTACGAGTGTAGCGTCCTCGGCGCTCCCGGCACGCTCCAACCCTTGACCTCGGATTCGGAAGGGGACGGCCGGCATGCGCGTTGTTCCCTCCTAAATCACAGGGCTTCCTTCCATGGCAGAGGTTAGCCCCAGCTCACAGCTAGCGACCTGCATGTGTCGATCCATCTGCATGCGCTTAGGCCAGGCAAGTCACCACGCCGCCACCCCCAACATACACAAAAATACCCAAAAACTAAAATACCAGTTACATTATCAATCATCAGTATTTACACTCAATCGACGAATTCTTATCGGAGTTGATTCATTTAAAAATTTTCAACAGAAAGGTTTCTATCTGAGTCAGTAATATTTCCTACGTGAGTTTCAAGTTAAAGAATTAGTGGGTATTAACGCTATGACTTCATTTCATTTCGACTGTCTCTACGCGTTCAAAGCACCGCAACAATTAAATGTTAGACCAATGCCTAATTAATAATTAATTGTGAAGGTCACGAAGCAAATGTGACAAAACTAATGACAAAACATTAAAGGAAATGCAGTTATGTAATCAATAGAAGTCCTTCGATTGGATAACTTTTAATGTGTGTATGTCTTCTGTTGGGGGTGCGTCGTGGGCGCCGCCAGGTGTAGTGGTAGCCTTAGCGTAGCTGTAGCTTTTTAGCTTGTTGTTAGTCTTTGCAGAGTTCTTCGAATGACGTATGCTCAGTTTCAGCCCCAGCGGGAGAGCCAAACGGCCATGCGGGGTCTGAAAGACTGTCGCATTCTTTGCCCGGAAGTCCTGCAGATCGTCGTCCGACATCTTTCGAAGTAGTCGGTTCGGCGGAGAGCCTCGTCGGTAGAATATTAGTAGAACAAGGTCTCGGAAAGTACTGCGACCCCGATTTTGTGCGGTATACGTCAAAAGAGATGCAAGAGGCGCTAGACATGACTCAGGAGGAGATGGACCTAGCAGCCCACCAACTCTTGCAGCAGGAGCGTCGCATACACGCGCAGGCGCCCACAATCGACGCTCTGCATCCACAGTTATAGCAGCTCCCACCTCAATGCAGCCTCAAGGTCTCCTAACCCTCCCGCCACACTACCAAGTGCCTAATTCATTTCTTCTGGTCCAAAGAAGACTAAATATAATAATAACGTGTAGTTTTTTAACCTGGATTTTACTTGAAGGATTGTTTCTCCAGTTACCAAAGCCCATGTACGGGGTGAGAGAACAAATTAAGAACTGTCATTACAATTTTGTAATATCAAATGTGTCAAACTATTATAAATAAAGTAAATCCTACTTCTCATTTATTTCAGTGATTATACTAACGCACCCGATTTCTATGGCAATCCAGATAATGCGCACAAACTCGGTAATCTATCGGCAGCTCTGCATGATAAAATGAAATAATTGTACAAACTTACAGATTTAAAAATCTTCTCACCAAACATCGATAACTTAAAAGCTTCAAGTACTTGTTACCCAACATCAGACTTAGATAAACGTTCCCAACGGCTCTTATCTGTTTACAATTATGTACAAACATTTTATCAGGCGGTAATTTAAAAAGCTAGAAATGAAATGAGACTTCTTCTTTATGACTGCTCCAACACTGGGATCAACCGAATTAACTCTAGTCAAATTCTTGCCGATACATTAGCGATACCAACCAAATGTATAAATTACTACGACTTGTTATAATACGTATAGAAGTAAGCTAAATTCGAAATTTTGAAAAAAACTCTAAAATTGTTTTATGTATGTGTATATAATATATATAAATATTTATGTAAACGTTCAATCTTTTTTAAAGAAGTTTAAATAAAGAAAACTGTCATTAACTCGTCTCTCTTTTGCAACCACGCAAAAAACTTATCACTAATCCAGTTCAGTTCGAGACTTGTGATAAACAAAATTATAAACAATTTCTCTCGCACTCATTTGCATCGTCATTCCACCGCAATATCTTTGAAATACCTAAAATTTCATCGTTCTTCCCCACCCTCAGCCCTCAGAGTGCCTGCGGCAGCAACTTTTAAAAACAGTCCGCATCCGATAGCCGAGCGGTTACGTGATATGTTCGACAAAGTACCGTGTGTTTCGTGATCAATGGAACTTGTCTCGAAATATGAGTAATGTAACTCAAAATGTCATCTACCCGCGAGAGGCTACTATTTTTGCCTCAATATGTGCCATTCTCTTTTGCATAATAGGGGTAGTTGGTAAGTTTCCATAAAAAAAAAGTAATAAAATCTCACTTTACCTTCTAGGCAATTTTGTGACAGTTTTGGCGCTGATTCGGTGTCCAAAATTGCGTTCTCATGCCACAACGGCGTTTGTTCTTTCACTATGTATATCCGATCTTCTTTTCTGCTCGCTTAATCTTCCCTTGACGGCGTCCAGGTATATCCATGAAGCTTGGACGCTCGGCGATTTTCTCTGCAAGCTTTTCCCGGTGTTGTTTTACGGGAACGTTGCCGTTTCACTGCTGAATATGGTGGCTATAACATTAAACAGGTAAAACTTAATAAATTTAATTACAGCGATATTTTAGGTGCTCATTTAATTCCTCAAGGCCTCGTTGCTTAAATTGTCCATCGGTTATTTTTTATTTACCGGTACTAATTAAGAATCTCGCGTTATTTTCGTGGATTCATACAGCGCGGTATCAAAGAAGCTGAATTTAGCTGCGGAGATCTGGATGCACATGTTTCTGATATTAGATACTTTCTTTAATTTTTTTTTGTGGTGCGATTACTCAAAATCCCGTCATCTCCTGCATGAGTAATAGAAAATAAGTAGAGCTTTGTTTTAAATTAAAGTGACGTTTGACTTTTAACCTCTATAATTTACTCTGGACTGTCATTTAAGCCGTTTATCAGTGGAAAAATAACAAAACAACGTTTCTTTACATGGCGTGTAACAAAATAAACGCTGCATTGACATCACATGTAAATATTGCAAAGTTTCTAAATTTCCCGGTTGGGACATCGATTGAGCAAGTTTTTACCGATCTCTTACGATGTTTTTCTTCCGGTTTTTTATCGGGTAATTACAATGCTAAATTAAAGGACGTCGCCCTGAGTGCGTATCTATAAAACACTAGATTCTTTATTAAGAACAACATGTGCTTTATATTCAAAAGGAAGTAAATGATGAATGCGATAGAGAAGAGACTACTCTGTGTTAAAAACAAGGAAAACATCGTTGCCAATTGAATGATTAAAACTTGGGGGAGTGATAATATTAAGTTTTAATTTTTTAATGTGTGTCAATGTCAGATGTCAACCGCTATGAAGATGATTAATTCATCTAATAAATTTTAGTCACCAAATCAGTCTACGTGTTGCCGGAACAATCGTTCAATGAATCTCGATGACAAAAATGACTATAAAAATAACAGGAAATTAAATATTTATTTATTGTCCTACAATACCGTGAGTCATAAAGGTAGGGCATCACCGGTTATCAAATGTCTCGGCAGTTTTTTCGTCGAACGTGAACGATGAGTCGATTATATAATAGAACGATCAATTACTGTCTCACTTTTTATATTGGCTCTACAATTAAAGTCATGCAATTACCTAATTCATTTCACATTGCGTTTTAGGTACGTCCTCATATCGTACCATCAATATTACAATCAATTGTATTCGAAAACATCCATATGGTTGCAGCTGCTTTGTACATGGGGTTTCGCTTTCTTAATAATGGTGAGTTTACTCGTTTCACCACATACCATCAACCCCTGTCAATACCGTTTTGGGGTGACCGTTATGATAAATGAATCACGATGGATTTTCTTTTAGTTGCCATCGCTTCTGGGGATATGGGGACAGCTGGGTCTTCACCCATCCACTTTTTCTTGTACGATTTTAGAAAAAGATGGTAAATCCCCGAAGAAAATCCTCTTTTTGATAGCTTTTGTGCTGCCATGTGTCGTCATAATCACCTCTTATTCTTGCATTTTTTGGCGAGTACAGAAGTCACGAAAAAAACTCAAGGCCCATCAGTAAGTATACAATAAAAAAAACCGTTTCATTGTGAAAAATTTCGGAAGCATTTAAGTAAATAAATAGAATGAAGATTAGTGTGAAGTGTATCTGTCATATCTCTCCGCGCTATTAATAAATTTGTTGCGTCTGGTTCAACTTTTCTAGCTACTTTGTCCTTTAAAATAAATCGATTTCCTTAGATGTATAAATAGAAATTAAAATGCTAATTATGTTTATTTGATTTCGTCTAAACCAGGCTGTACATGAACATAATTTAATTATAGCCACCTGGGTTATTGGCAATGCCATCTAGTTCCCCAGAAGCAATCTCTTTACGTGTTTTTTTTCCAGGCACGCGTCCAAGAAAGAAAAGCGGAACAGTCGAAGAGAAAGAGATGATAGTCGCCTGACGAAACTTATGTTGATAATATTTATTTGTTTCGTTTCGTGTTTTTTGCCTCTTATGTTAGTTAATGTTTTTGATGACGATGTGAAGTATCCAGTTTTGCATGTATTGGCATCTATTTTAGCTTGGGCTTCCAGTGTCATTAATCCATTTATATATGCAGCTAGCAATAGACAGTATAGATCAGCATATTCAAAATTATTCAGGATTGTAAAATCAAGTGTCGTTTTTTCCGAATCGAAACAAGCTTCGAATTCTCTTAAATCCAAAGATAGAAATGGACAATCTGTGAATTTCAAGCCCAGCGCTGGGTCTTCCTAAACATTTTATTGTTATTGTTGTTCTTGCCACCCAGTCATTCCTTAAATATGGAACATTTGCCAAATAATTTAAAGACTGACAATATGTTAAATTGATCATTCTAATTTTCTAATGCACTTGTTTTTCGAATTGTGTCACAAAAGCAGTATTACATTTTTCCGAAATAGTTAGTGATATATTTATACTATTCAAACTTTTGTGATATCCCTAGATACCGTAAGTTAAATGTTCACCTAGAGATATTATTTTATATTTATTGTTTACAAATAGTTGGTATTTTTTGTAATTCGGACTGAATTTTTAAGTTCAATTTGTAAATATGTATACCAAAAATACAAATACATTTTTTTTTTCAATTTGTTTGCTTTTATAATCCCACTCCTGTTGTTATTATTACAAACCGGTAAGTATAAACTTTTTTATTACAATTTTTACGATAAGAACAGTTTGATGATATAGTTGCAAGGTCCGAACTGTGCTTATCACAAAAACATTAAAGTTTATAAAAATAAAACTATGATAAGTCAGGTTCCCTACAAGAAGGTGTTTTATTCATACATTTATTAGTTACAATACTGGAACACAATTTAGAGTCCACGTGCAAAACAATGGAATGTACAAGGACAGATTTTTGCTAGATGTTTTTGGCAGCAACTGCGCTATTACATTCTTAGCTAATGTAACAGTTTTACACCAATTCAAAATATATCAACAAACGGTATTTAATCATGGAAAAAGTCCGAGCTACTTAATTGAACATAAAGTGATTTCAAATTTAAGGAAACGGGTCATTTCAAATTTTGTACTTCGTTCTGACTCAACATCGTGAGTAATTTGCAATTCACGCAAAAAATTCGGGCAGTGGCCGAACAGATTGTTTTTTTCACGTAAAAAATGAGTGTTTTGAAGAATATTTTGAAATGAACTGACACTCGTAAATTATACGTCAGCCTTGTCTTGGGTCTAAAAGTTTCAGAAAAGGATTCTCTTCGTATCAAATACTACTACTTTCGTTTGTTTCATGCTCTATTTGTTCATAAGTCAAAAAGCTACCTCGCTGTTGAACACTTTTAAAAAATATTTCTTAATCAAGGTAAATTAATTAATATGTCAAAACACTTCTTACCGGATTTCTTAAAAACTATCCACACGATTTCTGTAAGTTTTAAGTCATTATAAAGAGTTTCCGAAGGTCTACCGCGCTCTGGACATATCTTTTCCCATCACTGTCCACAATTAATTTATTTGAGAAAAACAATTACAAAATTTAGTTCGCAGTTTGATGGAAATGGGGCATGGTTTACAACCCCTTTAAGATGGTCATTTATGAGGAATGGTTTATGACTAGTAATTTCTACCCAACAAGAAATTAAACGAATTCTTGAAAGTTAAGTTATTTGGCTGCATTGGGAAATTGAGCACCGCGGTCAACTTAGTGGATAAATCCTAATTCCTTCCTGATACGAAAAAATAAATTGCGTACGGATTATTTCGGAGAGGATAACCGGTTTTTAAAGGATGAAAGACAAACTCAATACATTTTTGAAGTGATTTTATTTTGTTATTTTAAAACTGAAACAAACCCGAAAGTTAAAATGAAATTCTATAATACTATGAAGTATTTCAATGATGAAAAGGTAAATTAATAATCTTCTCAACGAACTATAGAAATCGCCGGGTGAGTTAGTTTTTGCCTAGATATTTGAGAATAACTGCTGAAAATTTCAAACAATTCTCATGTTTTTGGATTCAGCGTGACATTCTGCGTAAAATGAGACCCAAATTTGTTGAGTTTGCTTAATAAATAAACGAGGCATTAGCCAAAAACTGTTTTGAAAACGTCATTTTAGGGAGATTTTCAATCAATGTTTTCAAAATGAAAACGACGTTTAATAGCATTGAATTATACATCAGTCGAAAGAGGAGCTCGAAATCTATCTACTGGCCAAATTTGAGATCCACAGGACAAATAGTTTGCGAGTTATGGCCAAAAATTAAAAAAAATGAAAAATTTTCATCGTTCGAGTCGCAATTTTTTTTCGCGAAAAATCGACTATCGAATTTTGGGCTTGTGAGAACATTTTCTAACGTAAAATGAGCCGAGAAAAACGATGGCGCAAACCGCATCTCAATATCTCTAATAGTTTCCGAGATATTTAAGTTTAAAAATTGGGAAAAATGAGAAAAAATGAAAATCAACTATCCGAAACTTTGATCGGCTATAACTCAGTTATTTGTTGTCGGATCTGAATTTAAATCCTAGATTTGGAATCTGCGGAAAATTCTGCGTATACTGATGTATAATAACTCAAGTTTACTCTAAAAATAAGGGAGATATCGATATGAGAAGTTTGGCCATAGTTTTGGTCATGAATTTTTGCGAAAATTTGCAACTTTCGACTATTGGAAAATCTAAAAACTATTTCTTATGTAAAAAATCGCGATAAAAAGAATGGCGCAAACCGCATCTCAATATCTGAAATAGTTTCCGAGATATCGAGCACGAATTGTTTTGAACTGTCAAAAATTTCGCCCTCTGGCGACAACCCGAAATTTCAAACGCCCATAACTCGGTTATTTGTTGACAAAAATTAAAAAATTATCATGTTTTTGGATTCAGCGTGAAATTCTGCGTAAAATGAGACCCAAATCTGTTGAGTTTGCTTAATAAATAAACGAGATATTGGCTAAAAACTGTTTTGAAAACATCATTTTAGGGTGATTTTCAATCAATGTTTTCAAAATGAAAATGACGTTTAATAGCATTAAATTATACATTAGTCGAAAGAGGAGCTCAAAATCTATCTACTGGCCAAATTTGAGATCCACAGGACAAATAGTTTGCGAGTTATGGCCAAAAATAAAAAAAATGAAAAATTTTCATCGTTCGAGTCGCAATTTTTTTTCGCGAAAAATCGACTATCGAATTTTGGGCTTTTGAGAATATTTTCTAACGTAAAATGAGCCGAGAAAAACGATGGCGCAAACCGCATCTCAATATCTCTAATAGTTTCCGAAATATTTAACTTTAAAAATTGGGAAAAATGAGAAAAAATGAAAATCAACTATCCGAAACTTTGATCGGCCATAACTCAGTTATTTGCTGTCGGATCTAAATTTAATTCCTAGATTTCGAATCTGCGGAAAATTCTGCGTATACTGATGTATAATAACTCAAGTTTACTCTAAAAAATAAGCGAGATATCGATATAAGAAGTGTGGCATAGTTTTAGTCATGAATTTTTGCGAAAATTTGCAAATTTCGACCATTGGAAAATCTAAAAACGATTTCTTATGTAAAAAATCGCGAGAAAAACGATGCCGCAAACCGCATTCCAATATCTGGAATAGTTTTCGAGATATCGAGCATGAATTGTTTCGAACCTTCGAAAATTTGACCCTCTGGCGACAATCCAAAATTTCAAACGGCCATAACTCGGTTATTTATTGACAAATTTTAAAAAATTATCATATTTTTGGATTCAGCGTGAGATTCTGCGTAAAATGAGATCCAAATTTGTTGAGTTTGCTTAATAAATAAACGAGGTATTGGCCAAAAACTGTTTTGAAAACATCATTTTAGGGTGATTTTCAATCAATGTTTTCAAAATGAAAATGACGTTTAATAGCATTGAATTATACATCAGTCGAAAGAGGAGCTCAAAATCTATCTACTGGCCAAATTTGAGATCTATCAGACGAATCGTTTACGAGTTATGGCCAAAAATAAAAAAAATGAAAAATTTTCATCGTTTGAGTCGCAATTTTTTTTCGCGAAAAATCGACTATCGAATTTTGGGCTTTTAAGCACTTTTTCTAAGAGCCGAGAAAAACGATGACGCAAACCGCATCTCAATATCTCTAATAGTCTCCGAGATATTTAACTTTGAAAATTGGGAAAAATGAGAAAAAATGAAAATCAACTATCCGAAACTTTGATCGGCCATAACTCAGTTATTTGTTGTCGGATCTAAATTTAAATCCCAGATTTGGAATCTGCGTAAAATTCTGCGTATACTGATGTGTAATAACTCAAGCTTACTCTAAAAAATAAGCGAGATATCGATATGAGAAATTTGGTATAGTTTTAATCATGAACTTTCGCGAAAATTTGCAAATTTCGACTATTGGAAAATCTAAAAACGATTTCTTAGGTAAAAAATCGCGAGAAAAACGATGCCGCAAACCGCATTCCAATATCTGGAATAGTTTTCGAGATATCGAGCATGAATTGTTTCGAACCTTCGAAATTTTGACCCTCTGGCGACAACCCAAAATTTCAAACGGCCATAACTCGGTTATTTATTGACAAATTTTAAAAAATTATCATATTTTTGGATTCAGCGTGAAATTCTGCGTAAAATGAGACCCAAATTTGTTGAGTTTGCTTAATAAATAAACGAGGTATTGGCCAAAAACTGTTTTGAAAACATCATTTTAGGGTGATTTTCAATCAAAGTTTTCAAAATGAAAATGACGTTTAATAGCATTGAATTATACATCAGTCGAAAGAGGAGCTCAAAATCTATCTACTGGCCAAATTTGAGATCTATCAGACGAATCGTTTACGAGTTATGGCCAAAAATTAAAAAAAATGAAAAATTTTCATCGTTTGAGTCGCAATTTTTTTTCGCGAAAAATCGACTATCGAATTTTGGGCTTTTAAGCACTTTTTCTAACGTAAAATGAGCCGAGAAAAACGATGGCGCAAACCGCATCTCAATATCTCTAATAGTTTCCGAGATATTTAACTTTGAAAATTGGGAAAAATGAGAAAAAATGAAAATCAACTATCCGAAACTTTGATCGGCCATAACTCAGTTATTTGTTGTCGGATCTGAATTTAAATCCCAGATTTGGAATCTGCGTAAAATTCTGCGTACACTGATGTGTAATAACTCAAGTTTACTCTAAAAAATAAGCGAGATATCGATATAAGAAATTTGGTATAGTTTTAATCATGAATTTTCGCGAAAATTTACAAACTTCGACTATTGGAAAATCTAAAAACGATTTCTTATGTAAAAAATCGCGAGAAAAACGATGCCGCAAACCGCATTCCAATATCTGGAATAGTTTTCGAGATATCGAGCATGAATTGTTTCGAACCTTCGAAAATTTGACCCTCTGGCGACAATCCAAAATTTCAAACGGCCATAACTCGGTTGTTTATTGACAAATTTTAAAAAATTATCATATTTTTGGATTCAGCGTGAGATTCTGCGTAAAATGAGATCCAAATTTGTTGAGTTTGCTTAATAAATAAACGAGGTATTGGCCAAAAACTGTTTTGAAAACATCATTTTAGGGTGATTTTCAATCAATGTTTTCAAAATGAAAATGACGTTTAATAGCATTGAGTTATACATCAGTCGAAAGAGGAGCTCAAAATCTATCTACTGGCCAAATTTGAGATCTATCAGACGAATCGTTTACGAGTTATGGCCAAAAATAAAAAAAATGAAAAATTTTCATCGTTTGAGTCGCAATTTTTTTTCGCGAAAAATCGACTATCGAATTTTGGGCTTTTGAGAATATTTTCTAACGTAAAATGAGCCGAGAAAAACGATGGCGCAAACCGCATCTCAATATCTCTAATAGTTTCCGAAATATTTAACTTTAAAAATTGGGAAAAATGAGAAAAAATGAAAATCAACTATCCGAAACTTTGATCGGCCATAACTCAGTTATTTGCTGTCGGATCTAAATTTAAATCCTAGATTTCGAATCTGCGGAAAATTCTGCGTATACTGATGTATAATAACTCAAGTTTACTCTAAAAAATAAGCGAGATATCGATATAAGAAGTTTGGCATAGTTTTAGTCATGAATTTTTGCGAAAATTTGCAAATTTCGACCATTGGAAAATCTAAAAACGATTTCTTATGTAAAAAATCGCGAGAAAAACGATGCCGCAAACCGCATTCCAATATCTGGAATAGTTTTCGAGATATCGAGCATGAATTGTTTCGAACCTTCGAAAATTTGACCCTCTGGCGACAATCCAAAATTTCAAACGGCCATAACTCGGTTATTTATTGACAAATTTTAAAAAATTATCATATTTTTGGATTCAGCGTGAGATTCTGCGTAAAATGAGATCCAAATTTGTTGAGTTTGCTTAATAAATAAACGAGGTATTGGCCAAAAACTGTTTTGAAAACATCATTTTAGGGTGATTTTCAATCAATGTTTTCAAAATGAAAATGACGTTTAATAGCATTGAATTATACATCAGTCGAAAGAGGACCTCAAAATCTATCTACTGGCCAAATTTGAGATCTATCAGACGAATCGTTTACGAGTTATGGCCAAAAATAAAAAAAATGAAAAATTTTCATCGTTTGAGTCGCAATTTTTTTTCGCGAAAAATCGACTATCGAATTTTGGGCTTTTAAGCACTTTTTCTAAGAGCCGAGAAAAACGATGACGCAAACCGCATCTCAATATCTCTAATAGTCTCCGAGATATTTAACTTTGAAAATTGGGAAAAATGAGAAAAAATGAAAATCAACTATCCGAAACTTTGATCGGCCATAACTCAGTTATTTGTTGTCGGATCTAAATTTAAATCCCAGATTTGGAATCTGCGTAAAATTCTGCGTATACTGATGTGTAATAACTCAAGCTTACTCTAAAAAATAAGCGAGATATCGATATGAGAAATTTGGTATAGTTTTAATCATGAACTTTCGCGAAAATTTGCAAATTTCGACTATTGGAAAATCTAAAAACGATTTCTTAGGTAAAAAATCGCGAGAAAAACGATGCCGCAAACCGCATTCCAATATCTGGAATAGTTTTCGAGATATCGAGCATGAATTGTTTCGAACCTTCGAAATTTTGACCCTCTGGCGACAACCCAAAATTTCAAACGGCCATAACTCGGTTATTTATTGACAAATTTTAAAAAATTATCATATTTTTGGATTCAGCGTGAAATTCTGCGTAAAATGAGACCCAAATTTGTTGAGTTTGCTTAATAAATAAACGAGGTATTGGCCAAAAACTGTTTTGAAAACATCATTTTAGGGTGATTTTCAATCAAAGTTTTCAAAATGAAAATGACGTTTAATAGCATTGAATTATACATCAGTCGAAAGAGGACCTCAAAATCTATCTACTGGCCAAATTTGAGATCTATCAGACGAATCGTTTACGAGTTATGGCCAAAAATTAAAAAAAATGAAAAATTTTCATCGTTTGAGTCGCAATTTTTTTTCGCGAAAAATCGACTATCGAATTTTGGGCTTTTAAGCACTTTTTCTAACGTAAAATGAGCCGAGAAAAACGATGGCGCAAACCGCATCTCAATATCTCTAATAGTTTCCGAGATATTTAACTTTGAAAATTGGGAAAAATGAGAAAAAATGAAAATCAACTATCCGAAACTTTGATCGGCCATAACTCAGTTATTTGTTGTCGGATCTGAATTTAAATCCCAGATTTGGAATCTGCGTAAAATTCTGCGTACACTGATGTGTAATAACTCAAGTTTACTCTAAAAAATAAGCGAGATATCGATATAAGAAATTTGGTATAGTTTTAATCATGAATTTTCGCGAAAATTTACAAACTTCGACTATTGGAAAATCTAAAAACGATTTCTTATGTAAAAAATCGCGAGAAAAACGATGCCGGAAACCGCATTCCAATATCTGGAATAGTTTTCGAGATATCGAGCATGAATTGTTTCGAACCTTCGAAATTTTGACCCTCTGGCGACAACCCAAAATTTCAAACGGCCATAACTCGGTTATTTATTGACAAATTTTAAAAAATTATCATATTTTTGGATTCAGCGTGAAATTCTGCGTAAAATGAGACCCAAATTTGTTAAGTTTGCTTAATAAATAAACGAGGTATTGGCCAAAAACTGTTTTGAAAACATCATTTCAGGGTGATTTTCAATCAAAGTTTTCAAAATGAAAATGACGTTTAATAGCATTGAATTATACATCAGTCGAAAGAGGAGCTCAAAATCTATCTACTGGCCAAATTTGAGATCTATCAGACGAATCGTTTACGAGTTATGGCCAAAAATTAAAAAAAATGAAAAATTTTCATCGTTTGAGTCGCAATTTTTTTTCGCGAAAAATCGACTATCGAATTTTGGGCTTTTAAGCACTTTTTCTAACGTAAAATGAGCCGAGAAAAACGATGGCGCAAACCGCATCTCAATATCTCTAATAGTTTCCGAGATATTTAACTTTGAAAATTGGGAAAAATGAGAAAAAATGAAAATCAACTATCCGAAACTTTGATCGGCCATAACTCAGTTATTTGTTGTCGGATCTGAATTTCAATCCTAGATTTGGAATCTGCGGAAAATTCTGCGTATACTGATGTATAATAACTCAAGTTTACTTTAAAAAATAAGCGAGATATCGATATAAGAAGTTTGGCCATAGGTTTGGTCATGAATTTTTGCGAAAATTTGCAACTTTCGACTATTGGAAAATCTAAAAACTATTTCTTATGTAAAAAATCGCGATAAAAAGAATGGCGCAAACCGCATCTCAATATCTGAAATAGTTTCCGAGATATCGAGCACGAATTGTTTTGAACCGTCAAAAATTTGGCCCTCTGGCGACAACCCAAAATTTCAAACGGGCATAACTCGGTTATTTGTTGACAAAAATTGAAAAATTATCATGTTTTTGGATTCAGCGTGAAATTCTGCGTAAAATGAAACCCAAATTTGTTGAGTTTGCTTAATAAATAAACGAGGTATTGGCCAAAAACTGTTTTGAAAACATCATTTTAGGGTGATTTTCAATCAATGTTTTCAAAATGAAAACGACGTTTGATAGCATTAAATTATACATCAGTCGAAAGAGGAGCTCAAAATCTATCTACTGGCCAAATTTGAGATCTATCAGACGAATCGTTTACGAGTTATGGCCAAAAATAAAAAAAATTAAAAATTTTCATCGTTTGAGTCGCATTTTTTTTTCGCGAAAAATCGACTATCGAATTTTGGGCTTTTAAGCACTTTTTCTAACGTAAAATGAGCCGAGAAAAACGATGGCGCAAACCGCATCTCAATATCTCTAATAGTTTCCGAGATATTTAACTTTGAAAATTGGGAAAAATGAGAAAAAATGAAAATCAACTATCCGAAACTT